>JAVJIX010000028.1:2345000-3650000 GCA_036785185.1 Paratrypauchen microcephalus | reverse complement strand
CTGTATAAAATCACACAATAATTCAAAAATGCATTTATCTACAATAAATGAGTGAGCCTGTGCTTAATATTATTTGTGGTTATTTTTCAGGAGGTAACCGCATCAGCCAGGTAGTGTCTGGAGCCCATGAGGGGGGCATCTTCTCTTTGTGTGTGCTGAAGGATGGTACTCTAGTGTCCGGGGGAGGGAAGGACCGCAAGGTGGTTCTGTGGGACCGTGACTACACAAAACAGTCTGAAATGGAGGCAAGATACAACTTTATAGAACATAACACACAGTGATGGTATTCAAAACAACGCTTTTACCAATACAATGTCTTTTGAGCAGGTGGGTGAAGCATTCGGCCCAGTCCGAGCAGTCGCTGAAGGAAAACAAGGGGAGCTCTTTGTTGGCACTACCAAAAATGCCATTATTAGAGCTGCTTTTCCTGACACTTTAACTCCAATTGTACAGGTACTTTTGCAGCACCACAAACTCATATAGAGAATACAGACTATTACAGTAGCCTAATCAGAGCATATGCTGGTTCACAGGGTCACACTGATGAGCTGTGGGGTCTGGATATCCACCCCTCTATGGAGCAGTTTGTCACCTGCTCCCAGGACAAGCATGTCCACCTGTGGGACATCAACACCCACCAGCCCATCTGGAGCAAAACCATTGAGGTTAGCTAGCTCAACAGTTCATTGGTGTTGTGTTTGTTTACATCGTAACAAAATATTTTATTTTCAACACAACAGGATCAAGGACGGTCTGCAGGCTTTCATCCCAGTGGGACTGTTGTGGCTGTGGGGACCATGTCTGGAAGGTGAATACAATATGTACAGACTATGGGCCTCTTGCCTACATATTAGACATGTTAAATCTGAAGATATTCCTGGGTTTTGGCTTCCTGTTATATGTGACAATTTTGAGCACATTTCTCCATTCAAAAGATATTTAGTTTTAAATTGTTAATTAATATGGCAACTGTCCTAAATTTACATTATTCTGAAACCAATGAAATTACGCCATGAATAGCAAAAACATAACTCCTCTCTTTCAATGAAGGTGGCTGGTGCTGGACACTGACACCCGAGATCTTGTCTCGATGCACACAGATGGTAATGAGCTCATCTCTAATGTCAAGTATTCTCCAGGTAATCCTTGGTGTTCAAACTGCACACCCAGTATTAGTTTTCATTCAGTTAAGGCATTAAGCCTAACCTCTTTGTGTTCTCAGATGGAAACTTTTTGGCTGTAGGCTCCCATGACAACTTTGTTTACATCTACACGGTGACAGAGGGCGGCAGGAAGTATAATCGTGTTGGCAAATGCACTGTATGTGTCAAACAAAAACATAATAGCCGTGACACATAATAGTGTTTAACAGTAGCCACATCATTAATGTTTTTGTGTCTCAGGGACATTCCAGTTTTGTAACTCACCTGGACTGGTCAACAGACAGTCAGTACCTGGTCACCAACTCAGGAGACTATGAGATCCTCTTCTGTAAGTCTTATAACAGCACATTTAGTACATTTCTATAACTATAAAATATATACCGTATTTGACTTACTTTATTTTGAAATCAGGGGAAGCCCCCACTGGAAGACATGTGACCAACATGGATACTGTGCGTAACCTGCAGTGGGCAACATCCACCTGCACTCTGAGCTTCAACACCTTTGGTAATATTTCTAAAATCTGATCATGATCTAAGTGCAAATAAATGCTCAGGACATCAAAGCATGTTTTTCAATGACATTGTTTTATTTATAAAACTATCCATCTAACGATCTATAGATGGATAGATTAGATCAGCTATTGTATCTATTTTATCTTATCTATCTTTCTATCTAATCTACACACACACAAAATATACAAATGTATATATTCATTTTGCTCAGGTATTTGGCCTGATGGTGCAGATGGCACTGACATCAATGCTTCCTGTCGGTCACATGATAGATCTTTGCTGGCTTCTGCCGATGATTTTGGCAAAGTGCACTTGTTCTCCTTCCCCTGTTCACATCCAAGGGTCAGTTCTTCTATTGGTCTAGTACATTATATTTCCAACAGACAAACTCATTTCTTTTCTAACACCTCTTCAGGCTCCCAGCCACGAGTACAGTGGCCACAGCAGTCATGTGACCAACGTTGCCTTTCTGCATGACGACAGTCACCTCATTTCCACTGGCGGGAAAGACACCAGCATCCTCCAGTGGGTGGTGGCTTAGACTGAAGTTCTCCTCTGTTCCTCCTACTATCACTGTATCAGCCTCCAGACCAATGGAGCGCTCCACTGTGCCTATAGTAACCCACATTAGCTTGAATGGCCTGGGCTGACAAAGCATAATTGGCAAATTTGCATTGCTTGGATGTTAAATGCTTCAGCAGTATAAAGTGCTGTTCTTATGCACATGACCGTATACAGAACATATTCAGAAACAGTGTGGTGATGGGTAAAAAGAGTGTTATCAGTTTAAAAATATATCCTTGAATGTTCCTACACCATTCAGTCTGTAATGTACGTTCCACCTGTGCCTATCCCGGACTAATTTAACATCCCTTTAATTGGACTTCTACTGTTTGAAGTGACATGTGATTGTCATTTCAAATGTTCATACTTATTATGAACTGAACTGTTATGTACACTGCTGAATTTCCTATTTGTTGTGTTAAGTTGATCACTGTACTAAAAGCATGAAAACATGAGTAAAAAAGGATAGACATTTATGGCATAACAATCATATGTAATCTGAATGCATGCTTGTTTGAGAGACAGGAGTGAATTGAAATAGATGGTACCCTTCAAAACCTTTCCAATAATCTGATGTTATTGTTTTAATTTGTATGTAGTCCATCAGTGGTACAATTTATGTTATTTCCATTGTTGTTCTGAGCGACATGATTGAAACTACAGTGCTAAAGAGTGAGCATAATAGGGCCCTCTAATGTAGATGCTGTTCATATAACAAAGGTCTATAGAGTAAATACTATATGTAATGCTATATATTTGAGTGGCTGTGTTATTTAATATTTAACTAACAGTAACGATGATGGATATTCTCGTGGCACTTTTAGAAGTTGACTTATGTAGACATGGTGTAGGAGTTGGCTTGAACTTCTGTTTTGTTAATAAAGTTTTTACTTGAGCACTTCTGATTAAGTTGCATGTGTTCCTTTTAGTCAGTGCAAAAAATTATGCAATTTAGTAAGAAAAAACAAACAGGTTTTATGGCGTCTTTTATTTTGTATGAAATAGTTTTATATATAATATATTGGGGACACAGCTTGCCCATTTAAAAATTGTATTTTGTAGCAAACGTTCAAGCTTAGGGCTTTTATTTAGATCAAGTTTAGTCCTGACTAAAGGCTCTAGGAGTGTGCCCTCATCTGCAGGCCACCCCCTAGTGGAGGATGAAAAGCTTTGCACTCAGACCAAAATGGTAGCAATAGAAAGAACTTTCAGCTGACTGCGGAAAAACATTTACCAAGTTATTGTTGAACATGGCTTAAAGCAAATAGTGTTCACAGCTGTTTATTAATAAGGTATTTAAATTACTGATATTAAACCATGTCAACACCTGTTTCAGTGACCTCATGGAGAAGTGGCTCAGACAGTGAATCGATCATTACGCAAAGGGCAGGTCTAAACATTCTACATTTGTAAACATCCTCCTGTTCTTGATTTGTAACATTGTTATTCCCACGACTTTAATGTGCACAATGGAGACATGTCATGTCAATTGTCATTCTAATTAAATATAGACCTGGTTTACAGTATTTGTATTCAAAAATGGTAAATGGCATTCACAATAATATATGCAAAATATATTACATTTATTTTTACTGGATCCAATCTAAAGTTTTCGTAAGTGATCAATTATTTGTGATAGTCAGTGAGCCCTTTTACTTGATAGAAATAAAATATTACGAAATGCAGACAGGTGTGATGACTGCCATAGTCGTATCAAAGGTATAGCAAAGGTCTCAATGTGGGAAATTATACATTTGTGAAATAAAATGCATTGTTTTCTTATTCCTAAATTCTGATAAACCTTAGACCTTTAGAGATGCATACAAGTTAGTAGTACACCACTTCAACATTGAATAATTGCATGGACCTTTTAAGTTAGAAGATACAGACAAAAACTACAACATTAAAATATTTGTTTATGCATTATTCAAGTGTAGTTATGTGTATAAGACCTGGTCTGTTTTTTCAGACACCTTTGTGACAGCCAGATCCTCCACCACAAGCAGAATAAACTATTTAGAGCAGCATGCTTTTGAAAGAACACTCACACGACTAAAAAACAGACCCACACCATGCACACAGACACTCACACACGATTTGGCAAAATACTGATTTCAATACTCCCTCCATATGTGCCTCTTTCCTCCTCATCCTCTACATCCTCTCAAACAGCAGGTTTTTGCTTTTCAGGTTTGAAATACATCAAAATGATGGCAACTCGGGCATTGTAAAAGCAAAGCATTAAAAGCACATCAGATTTTTTATCCTCATAACTGCTGGTCCTCCTGTGTTCTAACATAAGGCAGGAAGTACATATAATTTACTCTGACCACCTACAGGCATCAGTGTAGTAGTGTGACATTCACACCAGAGGGCAGCAGAGACTAAGACATCTACAAACTCTTGCCTCAAAATAGTGCTGACACCAGAAAAGCGCCACACAAATGCACCCACTTTGTGGATGGAAAGGCTCAATCCTTCAAATATTGCAGCTCATCAGTGCTGTTTCTCTTTGTACCTTTTTCCTTTTGTTTGATAAGTAGCTTTTGCTCAGGCCATGTAAATGAAGGTGTTAATGTCTGACTCGTCTCTCTTTATGTACTTGTGCTCAATGAGCCATTCAATCTGCTCCTTGATCATCTTCTTCTGAGGTAGAAACATGTTTTTCAGGATCTCCACTAGCTCCGTCTGCAGCTGTGCATTACTGATTCTCTTTCTCATCTTCATTATTTGAATTATGGCCTCCTAAACAGGGGAAAAAAAACATTTATGAGTTTCACTCACAAACTGTAAATGTAGTAATACCAGTTTTCTAGTGGGCAGTATGTACCTGAGTTCGAAGGATTCTGAGCTGAACAATTCCCTCATTTTCTTCTTCTCTCATTCTCTCTGTTGTGAGTTGCAGTCGGCCAATAAGATTTATTTTCCCTCGCTTCTGGACTTTGTTGTTTTTTCTATAAGGATTAAAAACTTCATGAAATTTATTAAAATGAGAAAGCACCGATCATTAAATCATAACTTAAGACATCCAACTTACATGAGAGAGAAATCTTGGTTAACATAAAATATCGTGGCATCTGTGAAGTCTTTGGGTGAGTTAACTGGTGGATCGTAAGACAGAACTTGTCTCTTCAGTTTGGGGAAAGAAACCAGGGACTACAGAAAAACAAAGAAATATTTTTAAAAGATAGCTAAAAAATTAGTGTTCACCAGCTAAACTGGGAATAAATGTGCTACAATATTTTTCTAACCCAAAGTGTGCGACGTAGCTCTGCATCAGGAAGTTCTGTGGCCAATTTCAGGTTCTCAAAGCTGATCCTCTCTCTAGGCCGCTGGTTCCAAGCAAACAACACTGCCAGTTGAAACGTGGTCACCTCCAAATCATACTGACCCACCTCATTTTTAAAAGTGATCTATGACAGAAAAACATACAACACAATAAGTCATTCTGGAAGTACTGGGACAGCAGTAGCTCAGTTTGTAGAGCATTTGTCCATTGATCCCATCATTGGTTGAGTGGTCAGATCCACTGACCCACAGGTTGGTGGTGTGATTCCAACTCCCACAGATGAATGCTGTTGTTGTGTTCTTGGGCAAGACACTTAACCCACCATGCCCCCAGTGTCTGTGTACACTGGTGTATGAATGTGTGTGAATGGGTGAGTGGTTCCTTGTTTGAGTGACTTGAAGGTGGAAAAGCACTATAAAAATGTGACCATTTATCATTTAATATAGAAACGACTATTTTCCTGTGAACTCACAATCCCATTAGACATAAGGTGATGCCAGTGGAGTTTGCGACCACTGTGGTTTTTCTTATAAAAATCCTCCACTTCGGGAATCAGGTCCTCCAACTCAGTCGGTAACGAGACAAAAACCTTCTCACTGCTCCGGGACCAAGCTCCAGCATTCAGGATCTTGATGTTCACACTATCCGCTGCAAAGAGAGGATCAAAGTTCCTTTCAAACATCTTGCTCTTGTGACACCCGTTACTGTTTTTAAAAGGTATCCTATGTAGTCTTTCCATAATATCTTCATGGAGGCACAGTATGACATTAATCCAGCTTCATGGTATTTCTGAGCAATAGTGAATCATACCAGGCAAAGCACTGATACTTCCACGGAGACAAGCAGGTTGCGGACCCTCCAGAAAAGTTACTTAGTACAGCTTTAACTCTCTGGCTAGCATACCTTTAATGCATACTGGTACCATCAGCACTCTTGTTAATCTTTGAATATCAACTGACTTATGACTTATGTACCTGGTAGAGCAAGTTTGTTGTGTTTGTGCACTTCTTTGAAGACCTGGTTCAGATCTTCCGATACTTTAATATCCTGAAACATTCGAGCTAGTTTATTGACGTAGTCAGCAGGCATCCCAACTTCCTGCAAATGTACAATGACACACAGACAGTCAAATCAAACTGCAATATATGCCACAATCTAGATGATTTAAAAGTTGGTATAAAATGCCACTGCCAATATGTATCTTACCCTTAGCCACTCTACCATGTTTTCTTCAATCTCACTATCTGCAGAAATGTCAAGAATCAGACGCCTTGTGAGGTGAGCTTTGTGGTATCGCATGAATACATCTTTGTTCTGGACATATTTTAAAACCAAGAGCTGCAATAGTAAAGATACTGAGTGAAATTAAAGCATGAATAGTATTAGTGCATGTACCGACTTTGACAGCAGAGAGCACCACACACCACTTCCTTAAGTTTAAGCTCGATCTCCTCTGAGGTGAGCTTCTTACTGAGTGGCGTTTTCCTCAAAAGCATGTCACAGTAATTTGCCAACAGCTCGGGGCACTTAGATTCAGGTTGTGTCTTTGTTCCTACACTAAATTTATGAAAAGGAAAATACAGTCATTATTAATCAAAATTACCACCTACCAACACCTACAATCCTATATTATAAACACACACACATATACAGTATATACAGTGCCGTGAAAAAGTATTTGCCCCCTTCCTGATTTCTGTGTTTTTTGCATATTTATCACTCAAAACATTGTCAGATCATCAAACCAATTTTAATATCACACAGAAACAACCCAAGGAAAGACAAAATTCAGTTTTTGAATGATGATTCCATTTATTAGTGCACAAAAAAAATCTAAACCTATCTGGCCCTATGTGAAAAAGTAATTGCCCCCCCTTGTTAAATCACAAACTAACTGTGACTAACCACAGTTTTGAGAAAACTTAGTTCAGTTCTACATGCCACACCCACACCTGATTGTCACCACCTGTGTTGAATCAAGAAATCACTTAAATAGTTCCTGTCAAACAAAGTGAAGTTGGCTACAACATCTCAAGAACAAACACATCATGCCACGATCCAAAGAAATTCAAGAACAAATGAGAAAAAAAGTGATAGAAGTCTATAATTCAGGAAAAGGTTACAAAGCCATTCCCAAAGCTCTGGGGCTCCAGCGAACCACTGTCAGAGCCATTATTCAAAAATGGAGGAAACTGGGAACAGTTGCAACCCTTCCCAGGAGTGGTCGACCAACTAAGATTACTCCAAGAGTGCGACGACGGCTCATTCAGGAAGTCACAAAAGAACCTAGACGCACATCGAAAGAACTACAGGCCTCGTTGGCCTCAGTTAAGGTCAGTGTTCATGACTCCACCATTAGAAAAACACTGGCCAAAAATGGCATCCATGGAAGAGTTCCCAGGAGAAAACCACTGCTTTCACAAAAGAACACAAAGGCTCGTCTCACCTTTGCCAAAAAGCACCTTGATGACCCTCAAGACTTTTGGAGAAACATTTTGTGGACCGATGAGTCTAAAATTGAACTTTTTGGAAGGTCTGCAGCCCGTTTCATCTGGCGTAAAAATGGCACAGCATTTGATAAAAAGAACATGGTGCCCACAGTAAAGCATGGTGGTGGCAGTGTGATGGTCTGGGCCTGCTTTGCTGCCTCAGGACCAGGACAACTTGCTGTGATTGACGGAAAAATGAATTCTGCTGTTTACCAGAAGATCCTGAAGGAGAATGTCCGGCCATCAGTTCGTGCCCTCAAACTCAAGCGCTCTTGGATCATGCAACAGGACAATGATCCAAAACACACCAGCAAGTCCACCTCTGAATGGCTCAAAGAAAACAAAATTAAGGTTTTGGAGTGGCCAAGTCAAAGTCCGGATTTAAATCCGATTGAGATGCTGTGGTGTGACCTTAAACGGGCAGTTCATACAAGAAAACCCTCCAATATGGCAGAATTGAAACAATTCTGCATAGAAGAGTGGGCCAAAATCCCTCCCCAGCGGTGTGAAAGACTCATCACCAATTATCGCAAACGTTTGGTTACAGTTATTGCTGTCAAAGGAGGCTCAACTGGCTATTAGATTAAGGGGGCAATTACTTTTTCACATAGGGCCAGATAGGTTTAGATTTTTTTTGTGCACTAATAAATGGAATCATCATTCAAAAACTGAATTTTGTCTTTCCTTGGGTTGTTTCTGTGTGATATTAAAATTGGTTTGATGATCTGACAATGTTTTGAGTGATAAATATGCAAAAAACACAGAAATCAGGAAGGGGGCAAATACTTTTTCACGGCACTGTATATATATATACACATATATATATATATATACACATATATATATATATACACATATATATATATATACACATATATATATATATACACATATATATACATACACATATATATACATGTATACACATACATATACATATATACACACACACACACACACACACACACACACACACACACACAGTTCACTTACCCCTTCTGCTTCATTGGCAGCTCCAGTTTAAAGATTGTGGCATCATTAACAACAGCTTTGTAAGCCTGAAACAATAAACATACTATTTATTTAAATAAAATAAATGGGTCAGACAATTTAATATTACTCAGATTAAATTGAAGCTTAAATTGAAGGATTGTAACTAACCTTATCCCTGGCTGTGAGAAAGCGTGGATCGTCCTGAAAAGCTTCCTTAACTAGTTTACTAAAGCAGTTAAATAAAGTCAACAACTGCTCAACATATTTCTCTGAGTCCTGTACAAAAAATACACAAGAATGTGACAGACACAGAAAAATTAGTTCTGTCTTCATGTGTTATTGTTTGCGTTACAAGGTTAGGGTTCATACAGTAGTGATAGTCTCAGCAGCAGCCACCATATCAGCTAAACCTGCACTGATAATGTGCTCTTCAAGATCCTTCAGCATGGGCTCAATCCCACTGGGTACTTTGTCCATCAAAGAAAACATAAGCTGCAGCTCTGTTGAATAAAAATAAAACACAAAAGTTACACAAAAGGATTTGGATAAATAAATAAAACATGTTTCTCAGAATAACATGACTCACTGTCTGTCTCATTGTGTTTGATCATTCCTGGGCAGTCAGCGAGAATTGTCTCTTTGAACAAAGTGACAAGTGCTTTCACACAACATTCCATAAGCTAGCCAGAACAAAAAAAAAACTTATTAAAAACATGATTTGTAAGTAAGTAAACACATATTTTGTAAGTAAGAAACATACTGCTTGAACAGAGTTACATTCACGTCGCGTCTCTAAATATCTAAGTGCTCTCTTCTCCTCTTCTCTCAACTTTGCATCTGCCTGCAAAAAAACAACAACATGACACTGTGTAAATGTTTTCTTCGAGGAAAGAAAAACAAAAACAAAAAAAAAACATGTGTGGCAGTCAAAACATATAACCTTACAACACAATGTACATAAAATCTAGAGCACAATAAAGTCAAATGGATGAATGCTTCCTTACATATTTCATGTAGTTTTGGACACCGTTCTGTTGCAGGTATGAGGGGGCTTGTGTGCGGTAAAACCTCTCTGTTGAATCCAGATAGGCCTTTTCAAAATTGTCCCTGTAAATTTGCAGCTTGTCCTCTGGATTCGAACATAGATTTACTAGACAGAGACATGAAGTTGATGTTATGATGCCGTTGGCCATATTAATTATGAACTGTGGCATACAAGACATTTTTTTTAAACAGACTATGTTTAATTTAGCCCTTACCATATGATTCGCGGACTCCTATAACTAGCTGCGAGTCAAAGGCCTCACCCAGCCTCTCAGCATGCACCAGTTTCATGGCACTGTCCTGCAGCCGACTCTTTATGTTTGAAAATATTGATTCATTCCAGGTGTCCAACATTAACTGTAAAACAAAGAAAATGAATGCAGGTCTATAAAAAACTAAATAAAGATGCTTCTTAAAGCCCCAGTGTGTAGGATTCATGGCACATAGGTGGATGGTGCTATTGCACTTTCTGTTGTAGCTACAGCAGACCTCGAGGGTCACCCGGGCGCTACTGTATAAATAAAACGCCGTCCCGTTTGTTTTGTTTTTTTTCTTTTCTCATGAAAACACACATTCCCGATCATGTACCATGACACTCTACACATCAAATGAAACCCTTCAGTCTCCTCTTTTTGACTATGCAATTCATTTCCCTGCAAAACAATCTCTCCCCGAGCACATTGGGTTTTTATACGGAAAAGCACAAAACGAGGTTAGCTTACCTTAGAATGCTTTGCACAGGTCAAACTCTGTATTTCACCATAAACTTGCTCTCAATTTGTCCGTAAGGATCCAGCGAATAAAATCCAATAAAACAATTTAGTCCAAAACACGCGTTAGATCCATTACGACGTCTGATCCGGCAGCATGCTTGTGTTGTTTACCCAAAACCACGAGCCTTGCCGAAGGCGAAGGCGGAGCCCAAATGTCCTTCTGCGGCTCTCGTATTCAAAATGGCTGCCTCTGCATGGGGAAGATCCCCCTTTTATGTGACTATATCTAAGTCCAAAAGAATACTTTGATTTCATGATGGAAGTGAAAAGGCTTGGAAAACAATGTATTTTTGAATGGGTATCTTCAATTTCAGTAATTAACGGGTAAAAATCTTACACACTGTCCCTTTAAGATGTTTCTAATTTTTTAAATGACTGACATACTACAACATACTATTACTACTACTAAATTAAATTATTTGTATATTAGATTTTCTTTTCATTACATTTAATATATTTTGTCTTATGTCCTCTTACCTTACGTACTATACTGTCTTCCATATTGGATTTCTTGTTGCTGCCTTGTTTTCCCATTAGCGTGATCTCCAGTTGACAGAAAGGTTTAGGCAGGATGTCGCACTGAGTAAAAAACTTTCTCCACTCTACAATGTAGGCCTTTAGTAGTGCTGTATCGTCCTGATGGCTCAAAACCCGCTGAAAAACAAAAGTAGCATGTTCAACTGTTATGATCGCACAATATAATATTATATAATAATTCATAATGATTTTTCTCTACTTACAGCCTGTGCTTGTTTGATGAAGTCTAATATGTCTTCTTTGAGGGCCTGGTGAATCTTAGCAGGCCCTTTGTCATCCCATAAGCAAACAGCATGAACATCCCTGAAATAAGCAAATAGTTAGAAAATATGGTTAGGACATTTTTGGATACATGGTGGCTTTTAATTAATTTGTTCTGCTCATTCATTAAGCTCATTCTAATTTTATTTATATCATATTGTATATTTTATATATTGTATATTTTGAAAATTACAAAAAAAAATACAATAATAAGACCGTAAGACCAATAGATTTTTTTTTTTTTTTTTTTTTTTTTTTTCCAGGGAATCCTATTATTTAGTATGTGGTCATTCAGTGGGGGTAAAAATATATATTACTTACGAAAACAAGTCAAACCACTGCTGCTTTGTGACTGGCTCCTGTCTGAGAAGTTTAAGAACAATAGGTCTCATCAACTCCCACTTATCTTCAAACTGTAGGGACCCCTTGTTCTGGAAAAGGCACAAAGAAAATACGGGAATAAAGCACTACTTCGAGCTTAAATTGTGTGTTTTATCCAAATATAAGCAGTGCTGTTCAATTTTGAAAGTACATTTAAATAATAATTGTCAACATAGTCATGATAGTAACCACAGTCTAGACAATATATAATATGTGCATTGCAATTGTTTATCCTATGGTGAAAACAGTGGTGGTGCTACTGCAGATAACTGAGCTTTGCATAGGCATGCGTGCTGTTGATTTGACAAAGAGATACATACTGTTTAATTCTATTTCTTACAGGTCCTACGCAGTGTAAAGGTTTTGATTAAGCAGGGCAGAAAATGCTCAGAGGAAAAGAAAAACAAACTCATGCACTGGACTCCAGAAATGGCAATGACAGGCAGCTTTACGTACACGTTTCTTTCTTTATTTGCTACGCTTTGTCTTATACGCTTATATGCTTGATATACTATGATAATTCACGTTTTATGTGGCATATTAAGATAAAGTGCTAAGAGCCGGTCAAAACACTCCGCATAAGATATTTTTAAAACCTTCCTACCTTTAACAAATTAGTCGACGCCATGTTTCTGCAACTTATCATCTCGCAAAACCTCGCGAGATCAGTTGCTCCAGATGGCCCTCAATGAGGTAATGGTTAACATGGCAAAAAGATAAATTAAATTTGTCAACTGGACAAAAGTTTATTTGGTCGTTTTGCAGCTCATCCAAGCTGCTTCTTTATTTCTGGTCAGACGCTGGTAGACGCCTGACCAGAAGTGAAGAAGCAGCTTGGATGAGCAGAGTAGCAACAGAAGAAAATGTGATTAGTGTCCCATGACCCTGATTATTATCAGGACATCATATTTATACAGTAGGTGTTCGTCTGCCATTCACATGTAAACTAAGTAAGTCATCTTTGCCCCCTGAGTAGGTTAATCATTCAGCTTTGAAGCCATGAGCAGATCTTGAAGCTAACACCTCACAGTTGTGCAAATGAATCAAGGCTACTCAACAGTCTCAGCAGGTATTTAGGGACATGGATTCTGACAATAGAAGCAACTCCTTGGAGACAATGTGGAAGTTCAGCCTGCATCATCTTTTTACCTGGTAAGTAGAAAAGTAATTCTGTTTTTGATTGTTTTGTAAAGTTCCAATATTACTCAAAATCAACTCCTGTGAGCTTTTAAACATGTTATAATGTTGTTGCCTCTTCAAAAACACACCCAGAATTGTGTTTTGTTTTATTCACACATAAGTAATCCTGCACTGTTAGTCTGTCTAAATCTCCAAAGCTCAAAATGTTCCACCTTGTGATGTCAAGTAGTTGTTTTCAAGTGAACAGCAACCTTTTACCTTTAGTTCTAGATGATTCTAGTGTATGGGGTTTTAAACACTGACATCACAAGGAGTGTTTTCTGTTTGAGAGCTCAAATCTGCCTAAATATACTGGATATGTGTGTTAACCATGTGTGAATGAACCAAAATAAAACTCTTATGTTTTTTGATGAGGAAACAGCATTAGAACATGGATCAGAAAATAGCATAATATGGGCTCTTTAATGTTCACTGTGGTTTGCCATTGTTTCGATTTTGTTTACACAGGCAGCTGGCCAAGACATTGGCCATGGGGCAGGGTTTGGCCGCACTCATCTGTGGCACAGCGATCACATCACAGTACCTGGCCACGGACTTCCATATGAACACTCCAATGCTGCAGAGCTTCTTAAACTATGTATTGTTGTGTATTACCTACACTCCAATATTGGTCTGCAGACAAGGTACAAAACAGAATACTAGTCATATATACAAAATATCACATGGTACACTATGTACTACCATTACCAAAAGTTGCTGGGCTTCATGCATTATTATGACTCATGTAGGCAATACAGGCACCTTAAATAACCTTTAGCTTTTAGTTAAACCATATTAAGTCTAAGCTGGATGTGAGCACTGATGTTCAGGGTGTTCCCCTTTAAAACATAGGGGATGGAAATATTTTACAGATTCTCAAAAGTAAGTGGTGGAAGTATATCCTGCTGGCTCTGGTGGATGTAGAGGCCAACTACACTGTGGTTAAAGCTTACCAGTACACCACCCTCACCAGTGTTCAAGTAAGTCTCATGAAGCAGTATGCTTTTCTTTAGTTTAGTGTCTTAGTTTACAGGCTTACTATATGTGCATTTCCTCATTGAGCCAGCTGCTGGACTGCTTTGTGGTCCCGGTCCTCATGGTCTTGTCCTGGTGGATTCTGAAGACTCGTTTCAGGCCAGTGCACTATGCTGCTGTGTGCATCTGTGTGCTTGGAGTTGGCGCTATGGTGGGAGCCGACCTGCTATCTGGACGAGACCAGGGCTCCTGTAAGTTTATTTCTTCCAGTTTTAATGAAAATTGGTTCTTTTTGGTGTAACATTTTGGTATAACTTTTGTCTTTTTGCCCTTAGCTGCAAACATCCTGTTAGGTGATGGGCTCGTCTTGCTCAGTGCCTCGCTGTATGCTATATCAAACGTGTGTCAGGAGTACACTGTGAGGAACCTGACAAGACAAGAGTTTCTGGGCATGGTTGGCCTGTTCGGTACCATCATCAGCACCATTCAGATGTGAGTGCTGAACATTAGTATCACATTATTACATCATTATACTTAGACCACTGGTGAATAATTGTGTAACGTAAGCATGTTAGATAGAAGACATTATTGTTGTTATTGTTATTTTTCTTGTGTTAAGGGTGATTCTGGAGCGTAATGAAATTGGTGCCATCCAGTGGAACTGGAAAATTGGTCAGTTTTTTTGTTTTTTGTTTTTTTTGTGTGTGTGTGTCAGACTTTGCCATTTTAGAAATACTAGTACTGCCTTTTGTATTTCTATACCTTTTTATATTCATCATTACAGTAGTTTGGTCATGCTTTGTAGTAGTTTATTCCAGTTAAATGAATTGGTGTATAATTTCACAGGGTTGTTGTTTTGTGGCTTTGCCCTGTGCCTCTACACACTCTACAGCTGTATGCCCATCGCGATAAAGCTGAGCAGTGCCACTTCAGTGAATCTGTCTTTAATGACTGCAGACCTGTTCAGCCTCTTCTTTGGGATCTTCCTCTTCCATTACAAGGTATATCATGCAATTTGTAACATAAATGTACACTATGATTACTACACGTTGTACACAATTGCAACCTAATCTATTTATTATGGCACTGTAAAGTACTGTCCTTGGACAGATCACAGGTCACCGTGCCCCAGCTCAGTGTTGGAGCCATTAAACGACTTTCACAGCAAGAGCAATTGATTTTGTGCAAAATTCAGCTGTCAATAATGTCATGCTCTTCGTGACACAAAACGACAGCACATGTATAGTTATTAACAGTCCTACAGCTTTCATATTTGTTTTATTTTTTTTATCAGGAAGCAATTTACAATTACTCTAACACAAGTTTTGTTTCCTTTGTCTCCGTCCTCAGTTCTCTGGACTTTACTTGGTCTCACTGGTCATTATCATCATTGGCTCTGTGATGTTTAATGCAGTGCCCACTCAGACTGACTCCGCAGACCCCCTTCCCTCTGTCTGTGAGGAGGGCTTCTATGAAAACCCAGTGGCAACTCAAAATTACTTCACAAACCAGGAGATGGTCCTGAGATCGCACAAAGAGGAGCAGGATGCTCAAGAGAAGAGAATAAGTGCCTCAAACAGAACTCATTCATATGAAGAACAGTCTTACCAAAATTACAATGCTGATATTTCATGTAGCACTGAACTGTAACTAGGTTTTTTTTGTATAATACAAACTCAGTTTTAAATTCTTACCATCTGTAAATGTTATTGATTACATGAAATATTTAGATTTGTATATTATTTATTATAATAATATTTTTATTTGTAGCCTTGTTACAATATATTTGAGCAAAAAAATGTAAAACTAAAACAAGTTTTTCATTAGTCTCAAGGTTTTCAGAATTTTGTTTGTGTATGTGTACAATAAAACAAAATTAATGCTCGATCCTAGATTACAAGATAGTATTATCTTGTTTAAATTAGTTGTACATAGATGTGTTTGAGTGTAATTAGGATCAATACAA
The DNA here is from genome assembly GCA_036785185.1 of Paratrypauchen microcephalus. Taxonomy (NCBI): domain Eukaryota; kingdom Metazoa; phylum Chordata; class Actinopteri; order Gobiiformes; family Gobiidae; genus Paratrypauchen; species Paratrypauchen microcephalus. Next base: position 3,633,871 of record JAVJIX010000028.1, on the reverse strand, counting down.
TGCTATAGGATTTCTGAAAATGTGATTTGACTTTATTTACAACACATTTGTTTTAATATGATAAGATTTGAAAAAGGATAATTCCCATTAACTTGCCCCCAGTAGTTTTTCCTCATTGTGAGTTTTATATAAATCCAAAGTGTAGAATTGGAAACACAACCCTAAGGTATGTATCTTGTGTCTAATTACAAGCTACTCTCAGTTGTACCTCATCGCCCCCCACTGACTCTCTCCTTGTGTGTCAGTCTCTCTGCTGCAGGGATCAGTGAATGAGCGGTCAGTCGTGCTACACTTAATGCCAATAGGGAGCGTGCACAGAGTCATTCACTACATACCCAAAAGAAGAGAGGATGCAATAACGTGAGCTCTGCAAAGACTTAAGGAGAGATACATGGCAGTGAAGAGCCATGTGTTGCCAGTTTGAACTAGGACATAGTGAAGTCAAGACAGAAGAAAGACCAGGATAAATTGAAGTTGTAGATTGGACAAATTCTTCATTTTATACCTCCACCTTGTTCAAAATAGCTGCTTTGCTTGTTTTGACAATGTTACCAGGAGGAAACACAGGAACTGAACTAAAGGCAAAGAAATAAGAGGAGCGGAGTTCAAATCAGACACAAAGGACAACAGGTCAGGTAATTGGCTTATCACAGCATGGGCTCTGATGTTTAATCAGCTTTAGTGAGCATGTGTGGCATCAATGTTGGGCAACAGTGACGTGAAGTAACTATTGATTTGTAGTTTAATTTAATTAGTAGGACATTTTGAAAATAAATGTTACTTTGAAAACTTGCAGGTCTGGGTCCTTAGGTATGACACAAATCTATCAATTCTTAATGTAGTCCACATGTGTTAGCTGGCATTAAGACTTAATTTGGCAACAGTGTATAATATGCATTCTTTCTCTAACGTAAAGTGAACAAAGATGCCATTTAACCCATGGCCACTTATGTTCACTGTTGTTATACTCAGTTTTAAGACCACTTTTCTTAAAATGTTTTATTATGACAGTATTTCTAAATGTTTCCACAGTTGTAGAAACTGAGCATGGCTACTCAACCTTTGTCCCAGACCTCTGCTGGGGTAATTAGGTGATCAAATATTGATGGGTGACTTAGTTGATATGGGCATGGCTTTTTTTTTTCTTTTTTCTTTTTTACCACATTTAAGAGCAACAGGTTCTGCCAGGACGTACTTATATTTTCATTTGATTGATCAGTTCAAAAGTAAGTTCAAATAAGAGTATGTAAGTTGTTCAGTTAGCCACATTCATTTATCAAACACATTTTAACAGCAATGCATTCTATCCAAACACTTAAAAACAGTGGTGAAAGTAGTTTTCATTTCTTACAGGTGCTATAATGTCCAGTGCATCACTTTACTGTTTTCTGGGGGGTTACGTTTTACACCTTTTTCATAGATAAATAACTTTTTTAATATACTTAATTATTTCATATTTTTTTAGTCAGCATAAACCCTCTCTTACAGGTGCAGGTAGCGCGCCGGCCTTAAATCTTCTTAAGAGTTTCGGGTAGCTTTCAGTTATTCTCGAATTGCATAGTGTGGTTGTTTGTGTTTTCTACTTAAATAGCGGACCTTACTTTTTTTTTTCAAATGTGGGTTTTGGTCACCATTAACCATATTCTCTTAGCGGTGCTGTGTCCGGTGCGCACCACTTTACTTTCACCACTGCTTAAAAATAAATAATTTTTATTTACAACCAAGATGCATTAAGATTATGTCATATCAGCATAAAATGTGGTACATTTTTAAGATTCAGATGAAAAGGTGAAGCATCTGCCAAGTGTCAAAAAGTCAAAGGCTTAAAATAACAGTTAATGAAAGGTGTATGAATAATGTATCATCACTAATACACATAAACACAAGCAGAAAGCACCTGAAGCTGTGTTGAGCTATGTAAATCTGATCCTGGTGGAAAAACGACTATGGCACCTCCACACACAAGATCACATGACGCAAGACACAGGTACAGTTAAGCATCAGTGATCTTTCAAATTAATAACAAAAAAATCATACTTAATCACTAAGCTACGTGATATATTATTTTCAGTTTGTTCAATTATTTTGATGGTTTTAGATATTACTTGTAGGAACATTTTCAGTCTGACTGGACTGATCTACAAGTGAAATTAAACAGTAAGCAGCTTAAAATATAAATAATAAATATAATTCTAAAACATTGTATACTTAAGGGTTTATCTAAAAACACACACACACACACACACACACACAAAACTTCACTCTTTTCATATATTCACCATAGATTTTATACTGTCATTTGTTGTCAGACCACTGCTTTTTTAACCTGTGGCACTTAGTATTCCATTAAAACACCTCAAATGCAACAGAGCACCAACAGTTACTAGTATGTGTCTGTCTCTTGCTTGATGCATATACTCATATGTACAACACATGTGTACATTGTCTCTTATCATTGTTTTATTTCAAATCTAATGTGCCCTTTTTCTTGTTTTCAGTGTCCAAAACACTGCTGATGTCCCGTACTAAGTTCCCAGGACCATGGTCATTCTGCAGCAGGTAAATACATTATGTCATTTGTTTGTGAATGCCTTCTTTGTTGTTGTGCTTTCATGCAAAATAGTGCATTACATTTCATTGTAATTATTTTCTTTTCTTTTATTCAATCAGTATTCTAATTGTAAGGTTGTATAAATATATACATTTAGTCAAGCCTTTGTATGTCAGTTTCAAGTCTGCTGCAGTGTTGGCTGTTTTTATCATTTTGTTTTATTCAACTTGTCATCCTTTGATAAACTAATGGGTTCTGACAGCTCCCCCCTCACTTTAGTAGGAAAAATGGGACAAGCCAATAAAACCCAGATCAGCTGATGCCTCTCCCTCTCTCCCAGGGCTGGTCTCACTGCACACCCCAAACTCATCACCAGAAATGTTTACGCCGGACAGTTAGTTAACAGCAGTAACATAATTTATTTCTTATTTCATTAATATCACCTTTTATTACCATGCTGGATATAGGCTGCAGTAGGCTATTTATGACTGAAAGAAAATTGTAAACTGGAGTAAGCTTCATTTTGGAGTCTATTATAATCCTAGATGGCTGTAAGTTCAAACAAAGGGGGCTCAGATTGGCTGCTCGAGGGATGGGATCCAAACTTGCGTCGCCTAAGCACCAGATTTGCAACTCTTGTCACGGTAAAATGTACCTTCAACATGATCTAATGCTCAGTGTTACTGCACATTTTATTCTGGACATTATTTAGTTTCAGACAAAGTTTCAATAACAATAGCTCTGATGTGCAGTTTCATTTTGTTCCTTGTTAAAGGAGGCAGATCTACTAAATGTTAACATTCATTGTTCACTGAAGCATTAAAGTGGCTCCTGCAATGACTGACACAAGTTTGATATGTCCAGTGACCTTTATTATTACTCAGTTGTTAATCTAAATGCAAATCAGCCAAACTGGTTGTGTCTTTTAATCATTATTCGAGCACAGGTATAAAAAAATATATTTCTGAAATGTGAAAGTTCTTTCTAACCTCAAATATCTCAGCAGATGTAACTTTGTTAGTTGTGCTAAACACCAGTAGAGGGCAGCTTTATACCTGATTTTACTCAGCAGTTAGTGGCTAATATTGTAACTGCAGTGGACGCTTGATGACGCTTGATGCTTTGCCACTGGTGGTTGGAGATGTAACAGTGATAACTTGTCCAAGTGTGACTGAACTCTACATTAGTTAAACAGTAATTTACATTAAATAGCTTTAAAATGTAGGATTTTTTTTTTTTTTTTTAAAGTTAAAAAAAGTAGAAAAAGTAAAATATTTCACCTCTGTTTATAGACCCTTATCTTATAAATTGAATAATCAACTATGACATTAGAGTAAATGTAAGTGAACACCAGCTCATGTCGGACATTTATTATTTAGTAAACTCAGAAGAGGTCTTGAAAACCTCACTGCACTTAATCTATGTATTTAAATTTAAATAATTATTAGTGTATGAGGTAGAGCGGGTCAGCCACTAATGTTGGTACTCTCCAGTTTTGCTGTTCTTGTGTTCTTGGACACCTCTGTCACCTCTGATGCCAGAGTAAGACAGTCCTAATCAGAAAAAAAGAAGAAATGGATCAACAAGCAAAATGGTGTTTTTTTACTGGCTACTGTGGCTTATATTCCTTGGTTTCCACCTCTGAGTTTGAGCTTTTGTCAGTTAGTCTATTTTCTATTGTCTATTTTCATATTTTGAAATGTAACAAAAAGTAATTAATTAATTATTTCAAAGTTGTTCATGTTTTTATAAAGAATCTAAAGAAATTATATATTTTCAAAAAAGAAAATTAAGTCAGCAGATAAAAAGAGACACCAAACATCCTAGTGATTTAAATAATTCAGTGAGCGGCTTCTGATGGTTTGTGGTTGGCCATGTGTGTGTGTTTGTGTGTGTTTGTGTGTGTGTGTGTGTGTGTGTGTGTGTGTGTGTGCGTGCGTGCGTGCGTGCGTGCGTGCGTGTGTGCGTGTGTGTGTGTGCTCACGCATGTGTGCGTGCGCGTATGTGTGTGTGAGACAGGTGCGTAGTGGTGTAATGTTCAGGTGGCTCACTTTGCCAGGTGAGGAATTTACTTAATTAAAGTGAGATATATGTAACACAAACTGAAAATAGCACAGTCTACACATAACATATTACTGCACAACAATAGCTGAGAAGCAAAATAACACCTGTAAAGAAAGATGGGGATCAGTGATATGTGACATGTGCAATGATAGACTACAACTTACAATAAACATCTAGTCATAATAAAATTCACAGGTCATATTATTGCAATATTACTTGTGTTTAATCCTTTAATTGATCATTTTGAGAAGCACGTTCAACATTTGAAGTGCATGGAAATCCCACACCAAAGGACACTCCCGAGGAGGAAGTGACAGCTTGTTGCTATGGACAACAGATGAGTTTGAAGGGGGTTGGGTTTACAAAATGAGAGACCTATGCAGGAGAGAAAAACGTCCCATGAAAAACTAAAACTGCGTAACTATTTGTTTTCTTTTTGAGCAACAGTTTTCTTTTTTTACTGTTTGAAACATTTTTGTTTTTATATGTTCTAGATGGACGTAGATCATGTTTATAGATGTCTGGATATAGTCAGGATACAGTTCATCTGAGGGCTTCAAGAAAGGACACTGTTATCCAGAGTTTTTTGGGAGTTTTTTTAACCAAACTGAAGCAGTGATTATTTGCTATTGGGATTTTGTTACTACTCAAAGATGTACAGGCGTCGGGATTATGTTGAACTCTATGAGAAGGATCTGGCTAAATGGGCTCTTCTGCGAAATGTCAACACTGTGGTGAAACATAGCACGCTGATGCCGGTAGATTTGTTTTATACATTTAGTTATTAATACTTGTCTGTCTTTAGCTTGATAGGGGTCTTTTTATTCAGTGTTTGTGTGTGTTATGGCATCATTAAATATTATATGTTGTTTTGCATGGCTACTTTAAAAAAAATATTATTATATTATATATAAAAATATTATTTGCCAACTTCAGGTTTGATATGTGAAGTTTGTTTTTGGTATCTACTTGTCATAGTCACACAAGTAGTTTCACCTAATTACTTAACCAAATTGACTTAAATAACCTTTAACCAAACTGCAAGTTCCACTGATTGTGGTTGTCCTCATTGTTTTTTGTGTGTCTGTGTGTGTTTAATTTATTTATTTTTGTTCTTTAGGGCGACTATGTTTGGTTAGATCCAAAGAGCGGTCGTGAGTTCGAGGTGCCAATTGGCGCGGTAGTCAAACTATGTGACTCAGGACAGATCCAGGTGTTGGACGATGAAGGAAATGTAAAATATTAATCTTTTATCTCTTTGTATTTTACTATTATATTTATTTTGTTTTGCTAAATATGAAACACAGGTCATTTGCCGTTTCTTCTCAATACCAACTAATGATTTGTTTCTCCGTTTGAAATTTACTAACTGCAACTTCAGCAGTGAGATTGTGTTAAATGAAAAACCTTTAACTATTTGTATCTCTCTACAGGAACACTGGATCTCACCTCAGAATGCCACAAATATTAAGCCAATGCATCCCACTTCCATTCATGGAGTGGAGGACATGATCCGATTAGGGGATCTCAATGAGGCTGGCATCCTCCGAAACCTGCTCATCAGATACAGAGAAAAACTCATTTATGTGAGTTGCATCTTAAATTGGTGCTCAGTTAAATCTCCTTTAAACTTCTGCTGTAGTGGTGCTGTCTGTCCCTCTTTTTTCATCTTATCTATGAATTTTTCTCTGAATTCTATTCTTCCGTCTATTTTTTTTTCTGAAGACTAACTGTGGTGGCAGGGTAAGTCAGATATCTAAGAAAAGGTGTTTGTCCTTAACCTGGTGTTGAGCTGCTTAAGTTTGCTGCGTGTACATTATCTTGTATGTCTGTGTACATGGGGCATTGTGTCAGTGGTTGACGGTACAGGAGCTCAGTGCATGCTGCTTGCATGTTTATTTGCTTTCAACATGGATGGCTCTTCTCCCATGACTAACACCGATATGTTCTCATTGTCACCTATCACCATTTGAGCTGCGAGATCAGAATTACCTTACCCACCCCTATGAGCTAACCGCTCTCAACGGCAGTGGCCTGTGCAACCAAGATCTGCAATGCTTTACCATTTAAGAATTTTGGAGAATAATGTATACTTATTTGGCTTATTATTACACACAAATATAGATGCTGTACCTTAGTAATTCATTTATGATTTATTTTACTAAACTTATTAATTCACTTCAGTTGCTGATTGTCTAATTATATTGTGTTATGCGCAGACCTATACAGGTTCTATCCTGGTAGCTGTTAATCCATATCAGTTGCTGCCGATCTACACTGCTGACCAGATCAGGCTTTACACCAACAAGAAGATTGGAGAAATGCCACCGCACATCTTTGCCATTGCAGATAACTGCTACTTTAACATGCAGAGAAACAACAAAGATCAGTGCTGTATTATCAGGTAAAACATGTGATAGGAACCGTGCCATCAAAAGATACATCTACTGGTTTACATTAAATAATATCGACCTGTTATGTTTGGTTATAGTGGTGAATCTGGAGCAGGAAAAACAGAGAGCACTAAACTCATCCTTCAGTTCCTCGCAGCCATCAGCGGACAGCATTCATGGATAGAGCAGCAGGTGCTAGAGGCCAACCCCATTTTAGAAGGTAGAAACAACCCAAATGTGTTCATAATACAAACAGTATCTTGAAGTCCACTTACATGAGGGCCACAATAGCTTTGTTGGTAGAGTGTTTGTCCACTGAAAACACAAAATCCCGCTCATACACACACTGAGCGTTCCCCAATATATGCAGCCCCAGTGCGTGCGTACACTGGTGTGTGAATGGGTGAGTGGTTCCTTGACGTAAAGTGCTTTGAGTGCCTTGAAGGCGGAAAGCGCTATATAAAAATGTGACCATTTACCAGTATAACATGATGTCTTCTTTTTGTGTAGCTTTTGGTAACGCTAAAACTATCCGCAATGACAATTCATCACGTTTTGGAAAGTACATTGACATCCATTTTAACAAGAGAGGAGCCATAGAAGGGGCAAAGATTGAGCAGTATCTTCTAGAAAAATCCAGAGTTTGTCGACAGGTGGGAATCAATGATAAGTTACCACTGTCTCGTCTTATGTTACTTACTTAACCTTTATTTATTCATTGTGGACCTATTGTAGGCCTATGATGAGAGAAACTACCACATTTTCTACTGCATGTTAAAAGGCATGACCCCAGATGAAAAGAAGAGACTTGGTCTAAGCAACGCCACAGATTACACCTACTTAACTATTGTAAGAAATATTTGGTATTTATTTTGGTACATTATTGTGGAAAACATTATTATTGCCTGATGAAGGCCTATTTTGCCTGATGAAGGCCTAGAGCCGAAACTTTGCATGTCTTAATAAATTTCTCATTTTGCAAGTAAGACGGAGTGCAGGATTGTTTTCTACTGGTACATTATTGTGGAAAATACTTCACCTAGTTGTTTATGCCCACCTTTTTGTTTAAGGGAAACTGTACAGTGTGCGATGGACGTGATGACCAGAAAGAGTATTCCAACATTCGCTCTGCAATGAAGGTATATATTTAGATTTATAAATTAGTTTTTCACAACACTACTATCTAATGTATTATTATATCTACATCTTCTATTATAACTTTGAAATTTTTCTCACACTGTAGGTATTGATGTTTACAGACAAAGAAAACTGGGAGATTTCAAAACTACTCGCTGCTATTTTGCACATGGGGAATCTACAGTATGAAGGTAAAATTAAAAACAAACTTTGGGCTGGTTAAATTCAAAAGTTGAGATATTAAAATAGTTTTTTCTTCAAAGCACGTAATTATGATAACCTGGATGCTTGTGAAGTGGTCCGAAGTCCTTCTCTTACAACAGCGGCTACACTGTTGGAGGTAAAACTCTAAAAATATACTAAAAACAAAAAACCTACTAAAAGTAAACCAAATATTTATAAGAATTAATTTGTGTTCAGGTGGATTTTAAAGACTTGCAGAACTGCCTGACAAGCCGTACTCTGATCACACGTGGGGAGACCGTATCCACACCTTTGAACATGGACCAAGCCCTGGATGTCCGAGATGCTTTTGTAAAGGTAACTTTGCTTTAGTTACATGAGGATCTATGTTTGAATTTATTTTATGTATGTTTTGTATTTGCAGGGTATCTACGGCCGCTTGTTTGTCTGGATTGTGGAGAAGATTAATGCTGCCATCTACAAGCCCCCATCTATGCAGCCTAAATTTGTTCGCCGGTCTATCGGCCTGTTGGACATCTTTGGCTTTGAGAACTTTGCTGTCAACAGGTATATAACAATAACAGAAAAAAATACATGCTTTGTAATAGATGACGTTATCTTCACTATGTTTACTTCTGCAGCTTTGAACAGCTTTGCATCAACTTTGCTAATGAGAATTTGCAGCAGTTCTTTGTGCGACACGTCTTTAAGTTGGAGCAGGAAGAGTACAACCTTGAAAATATCAACTGGCAGCACATTGAATTTACAGACAATCAGGATGCTCTGGACATGATTGCCATCAAACCAATGAACATCATCTCACTGATCGATGAAGAAAGTAAATTTCCCAAGGTATCCATTATGAACACTCACTATTCAAAAATAAAAAAATAAAGATTAAAAAAATACATTGTGTGTCTAGTTAAGCTCAAAGATGTACCATGGAAAATAATGCTAGGCCCAGAAACATTTTAAAGTGGCAAAACAATTGCCCTAACCTTAGTTTTCATATTATAAAAAAAATAAAATAAAAAATAACATGACTGTGGCCAGTATGAATAGGCAGCACTGTGTTTGAGTCGCTAGCACTCACACTTCACAGCAAGAAGGTTCTGGGTTTGATCCCCTGGTCGCCCAGGTTTTTCTGTGTGGAGTCTGCATGCTCACTGCTCCTGAGGCGTTGAAAGATGGGACTACAGAGGACTATAAAGTGTACCTTACTTCATAATATCGAGTCTGAATATTACAGCTATGCCCTTACTATTATTATTTCTTTTCTCTGGACAGGGCACAGATGCCACAATGCTGAACAAGTTGAACTTTCAGCACAAGCTCAATACCAACTACATTCCTCCAAAGAACAACTACGAGACCCAATTTGGGATCCAGCACTTTGCAGGAGTTGTCTACTATGAGACAAAAGGTGGGATTTGTTTACATTTGTAAACATATATTTAAATTACTAATCAATTTTCTTCAATCAATGCATGTTTCTGTTAGGTTTCTTGGAGAAAAACCGGGACACACTTTATGGGGACATAATACAGCTGGTGCATTCTTCTAAAAACAAATTCATCAAACAAATTTTCCAGGCTGATGTTGCTATGGTAATATTTACTTTACTTGTACTTCATATAAGACTTAATACAAGTTCAAGTTAAAACATACTTTCTTGTGTGTTTTCTGCATGTTCAGTTGCATGTTTCCGAGTAATGTCCAGCTTTATGCTAACATTACTGTGTTCCCTGTCGTCTACCCTGTGTGTTTTTGCATGTGTGCCTTTCACCAGTTTCTGTGCAGTTATGCTCCTGCTAGTACAGTGTGTGCTCCTGCCAAAAGTCTTCCTAAGGTAAACTTTATTGACTGATTGATAGTGTTTTTTTAAGTAATTAATTATTTAAATTTATGAAATGTCACAAACTTTGAGAATTAAATCATGGTAATAATTTTTCCACCTTAAATACATATGTGGAGCATTAAATTGGTAGAAAACATTTTCAACTTTACACTGGAATTGACAGGGTATGTAGATGTATTTAAAATCAATAAGGACTGCTATGTCTTTTCTGGTTGGGGGTCTACCACCTGTTTGACTGTAGGTTTATGGCATTAAATATAAAAACTTGGAACATTTCAGGCAAAATACAGCAATTTCACTTGAGACAAGCAGGTAACGGTCCCCCAACCAGAAACATGACACATACCTCCTTTAAAACAGGCATAATTAGGACTGCAGATAAAAATAAAGTTAGCATAAGGTCCAGGAATCATAAAAGCCGCTTCTTCCTTTGTTTTGACACTTTCTGGTCTTTTCCATGTGACAGGGGGCAGAGACCAGGAAGCGCTCACCCACCCTGAGCAGTCAGTTTAAACGATCTCTGGAGCTGCTCATGAGAACGCTGAGTGTGTGTCAGCCCTTTTTCGTACGCTGCATTAAACCCAATGAGTACAAGAAGCCTATGGTAAGTATCTTATTTGTATCAGTTTAGATTACAAACTATAGAATGGCCCTGTAACACATTTTAACTTTTCTGGAGAGGGGTCCTTCACCTGCCTTGTTATGTTTTGACTACAATGCTCTACATACAAGCCTGAAATTGAACGCATGATTTGAAGCTATTCTGGACCCCCCCCCCCCCCCCCCCCAAAAGTTGCACAGTTCTTTAAAGACTACGTTTTGATCATTGTTGTGATTTTAATGTTTTAACCCTTCATGTTATACTGTATTCAAATTTGTAAGTACAGTCCATATTCTGATGATACTGTGAGTAAATTGCATTCAAAAGTCTTATCTGTCTTCAGTTATTTGACAGGGAGCTGTGTGTGCGCCAGTTGAGGTACTCTGGGATGATGGAGACGATTCGTATCCGTCGGGCAGGGTACCCTATCCGCTACACTTTTGTCGAGTTTGTGGACCGCTACCGGGTCCTAATGCCGGGAGTTAAGCCAGCGTACAAACAGGTGATCAGTAATTACTCAGTTGACATTTTCAACATGTTTTAGTTTCCACCTCTGCCTTTTGTTGTCTGATCTGATAAATGTTGATTTTGGTGTGGCATTCATTGCATTTGTTTGATTAGGAGGACCTCAGGGGAACGTGTCAAAGAATTGCTGAGGCTGTGCTGGGCAGAGATGATGATTGGCAGATGGGAAAGACCAAGATCTTCCTCAAGGTGCAAACAAATATTATAAACTAGAACCTATGCTAGGGCTGGGCAGTGCGTTAAGTAAGATTATTTTTTTTCTCTCATTTCTATTTTGTTTTGAATATTATTAAAACAAAATTTACATTTTCATTGTCATTTTACCCAAAAAAAATTTTTACCAAAAAAAAGTAAAATTTCTTTCTCTTAAATCTGAATTTTGTCCCAAACAAGCACACACTTGTTTTTACTGATAGGCTGGCTGTGGTCCTCTTGATTAAAAAAGCCAAGCTGAGCATTAGCAATTAGAAATTATTAAAATTAGAATACTGTAATTGCAAACTAATAAATGCTTACGTTTATTTAGATATGTACAGAAGCCTTGAGCGGCAAGCAAAAAAAAAAAAAAAACAGAGGCACATCATTTGGGCTCCATTTTCTAAGTGTTTCTTGTTTTGTTTTGTTTTTTTTACTGTTGATCTCAAATCAAGAGCCAAAATCTAAATCTAAAATCAAACACTCCAGAGTGAAGTGTTTTCCCATATATTTGTTTAAATGGCAGTGAAACCCAAGGAAACCCAGTTGCTTTCTGCGTCAGCCACAGTGAGTTTGAACCCCAGTCACACTAAAGCCAGAGAGGCAGTGTGGCGTTCTGTCCAGCAGCCTGGAGCAGTGATCTCTGCTCTGGCTCTGACTGCTCGGTTTCAAACTGGGGTAATAGGGCCACATGGATACAATGAAAGTTGTATCCATGATCTCACTCTGCCTAGATCCACTCAACTCCTCTCGGCTTTGCATTTGGCGCCTGGGCTCAAGAAGAAATGAGCTTCACTTTAAGCGCCATTCATGAGGAAAACATGGGCAAAAACAAAAAATATCTCATCCATCTTAAAACTCCAACTCCAACCCCTTTACAAATGCAGCACTTTGCCACATAAGCTAAACAGGAGAACATCAACAAAGTACAACTAAGGTACAAAAGAAATACAGCATCTTGTGCCTGCATTGTGATCAGTGATGCATCGATCTTACTTCTCATATAACTCATAAAGAGAACACCAAAACTAAAACTCATGAAAAACTGATCCGAGGCTCTGTAGTGTTTGATTTTAGATTTTTTTTTTTTCCCCCCATCAGCCACATCAACAGTAAAAAAAAAAATAAAACAAGACAAGACAAGAAATATTTTTTTTATTTGCTGGTGAAAAAAGGGCAAGATTTTTAGAAACTGGAGCCCAAAAGACAAAATTATTATTATTTTTTATTTTTTTTTGCCGCTCAGGGCTTTCATAGATACATGTTTTGAAAGTCCTATGTGCAAGTTTGGTTAAGGAAACAGAGTGCTTGCAGAGGTCAGAACAGGGCAGTGACCACATTTCCCACTCAGGATGTGTTTAGAGATAGCAGAAGAGGGTTTGTAATTGTTGAGTTTTTATCCTTACTTTGCATGTCAAGATGAGGAAGTTTAAAGTCTCATAATTTGTACAAATAAGAAAATTTGGTACATGCTTTTCCTTTTTAAATCTATCCTGTTATCCTGTTGGTGTTTTTTTTTTATTTATTTTTTTATGTTTTCTGTGTATTGCATAGGATCACCATGACATGCTTCTGGAGATTGAGAGGGACAAAGCAATCACAGACAAAGTTATTCTCATCCAAAAGGTGGTGAGAGGTTTTAAAGACAGGTGGGTTCTGTTTTGCTTAAATTAAGCATTTCCCTTTTATGTATGAATAAGATTTTTGTACAAAATCTCAGTTTATGATTTTATTTTCTGCCACAGGTCAAACTTTCTGAGGATGAGGAAATCAACAGTGCTCATTCAGAAGACATGGAGGGGCTACCAATGCAGAAAGAACTATGGCGCTGTAAGACCCACATAAACAGCAACACTTAATTACTGATTCACTTTGTTTATTGTTATTGGGGTTTTGGGGGTTTTTTTTGTAAATTTGATTTGTTTTTGTTATTTATTTCAGATGCGAGCCGGCTTCTCTCGTCTACAAGCTCTGGTCAGATCCAGGAAGTTGTGTGCCTCGTATCATGTGGCCCGTCAGCGAATCACGCACTTCCAGGGTCTTTGCCGAGGTTACCTGGTGCGGCGGGCTTTTAGACACAGACTGTGGGCTGTCATCACCATCCAGGCCTACACCAGGGGCATGATCGCCCGCCGGCTGTACAAAAGACTGAAGGGAGAGGTAAAGGCTGAATAAAAGACAACCTACTTTTGTTTGGATCTCAACAATAATAGTACTGCTACTAAAAAATATGAATACTCCTAAAATCTCTTTCTGATTTCAGTTAGCTTTATTCACCAATATTTTTTCTTTTACTTTTACTTCTCAATTTTTAGTATCAAAGACGGCTGGAGGCAGAGAAGATGCGTCTTGCTGAAGAGGCCAAACTGAGGAACCAGATGTCTGCTAAAAGAGCCAAGGAGGAGGCTGAGCGCAACCACCAGGTAGAGCTAAACACACCTGTGCATTGACCCTCTGAAACTGGCCTTGTATCTGTAACCATGTGTCCCTGTGAAGGAGCGGCTGGCTCAGCTGGCCAAAGAGGATGCTGAACGAGAGAAGAAGGAGAAAGAAGAGGCACGCAAGAAAAAGGAGCTATTGGAGCAAATGGAGAAAGCTCGACAGGAGCCTGTCAATGACTCAGACATGGTGGACAAGATGTTTGGGTTTCTGGGAACAACAAGCTCCCTTCCAGGGCAGGAAGGACAAGCTCCTACAGGGTTTGAGGTGAGATAAGATTTATCAAAGATTTAGTTAAATGTTCTACTTAAAAAAACAAAACCCCTTGGTCATTCTATGTGTTTGTTTACAGGATTTGGAGCGAACATACCACGAGCTTGAGGAGGAGGACCTGGATGAGGCCCTTCCTTTGCCTGACGACACTGATGAGGAGGATCTGTCTGAGTACAAGTTTGCTAAATTTGCTGCAACCTATTTTCAGGGGAACACCACTCACACCTATGTTCGCCGGTCTCTAAAGCAACCATTGCTCTTTCACGATGATGAAGGAGATCAGCTGGTTGGTATCTTTTGTATTATATATAGATCTTTATCATAATAATAATAAAAAAAATGTTTATCTACTTCCTGTACAGGCTGCTTTGGCAGTGTGGATCACAGTGCTAAGGTTTATGGGGGATCTGCCTGAGCCCAAGTATCACACAGCTATAAGTGATGGCAGTGAGAAGATCCCAATTATGACCAAAATCTATGAGACACTAGGCAAGAAAACATATAAACGAGAGTTGGCTGCGCTGCAGGGAGAGGGTGAGGTGAGGGGCTGACAGAATAATTTTCAGTCTTATTTCTATATTTTTATACCTGTATTCACCTCTTGTGTTATTAATAGAATACTGCCGTTGAAACCCCCAAGAAGAACAGTGTGCGACACAAACTTGTGTCTTTGACTCTCAAGAAGAAATCCAAGATCACAGAGGAGGTAGACTAATAACAGATACATACTGATTTAATGATTGTGCTCTGCTTAGAAATGTCTGTAATCAAAGTAAAGAAAATAAGAATTGCAAACACTGCATATTGTGCATATTTTACTCAATGGTTAATCTACTATGTTTTGTCAGGTCACTAAGCGCCTCAACGATGGCGAGCCTGGTCTCCATGGTAACAGCATGCTTGAAGACCGCCCCACGTCCAATTTAGAGAAACTTCACTTCATCATTGGCAATGGCATACTGAGACCAGGACTCAGGTATTCACTTAACTGTAATTTATGTACAGCTATTTTTTTTTCTATTTATTTATTTATTTATTTATTTTGCTCTGTTTTGTATATAGAGATGAAATCTACTGTCAGATCTGTAAACAGCTGAGCCAAAACCCCTCTAAAAGCTCCCATGCTCGTGGCTGGATTCTCATCTCATTGTGTGTTGGATGTTTTGCCCCATCTGAAAAGTTTGTCAAGGTTAATTATTTTCTTCTCACATGATGAAAATATATATGAACATTTTTAGTTTTTACTTTTGAACTAAATAATGTGATTTGTGACTTTTTTGATCATCAGTATTTGAGGAACTTCATTAACAG
Source organism: Paratrypauchen microcephalus (assembly GCA_036785185.1). NCBI lineage: Eukaryota > Metazoa > Chordata > Actinopteri > Gobiiformes > Gobiidae > Paratrypauchen > Paratrypauchen microcephalus. The sequence goes on along the minus strand of JAVJIX010000028.1, from coordinate 3,618,341 downwards.
TGGACCTCCTGGTTATGCCCCATACTGTGAGGAGAGGCTGAGAAGATCATTTGTCAATGGGACAAGAACACAGCCTCCATCATGGCTGGAGCTACAAGCCACCAAGTCCAAAAAGCCCATTATGCTTCCAGTGACCTTTATGGATGGCACCACCAAAACCCTCCTCACAGACTCAGCAACCACGGCCAGGGAGCTGTGTAACGCCTTGTCCGACAAAATCAACCTCAGAGACCGATTTGGCTTCTCTCTCTACATCGCCCTCTTTGACAAAGTAAAGTAACATATATACCACTAAAACACCAGTACAATCATTTGATCACACTTTTTAATAACTACACAGTAACTTAATGTGTCTTATTAAGCTATAAGGAAACTTGAACTTAATTCATGATGAATAAATAGTTTCTTAAGAATTATTCTCTTTTAATAACACTTAATAAATACCTGAACCCTAACTCCTAACTCCATAACGTACTAAACCTTAAAGAGCCCATGTTACACTATTTTCTGATCTATGTTATAATGCTTCCTCATCAAAAACATGCCTGTTGTAGAACAGAGCATTTTGACAGACTAATAATAAAGGGTTACTCGAACATGTGTGAATGAAACAAAACCCAACTCCAGGCATGTTTTTGGTGAGGTAACAACATGGTTTAAAGCTGACAAGATTACATTTTGCATAATATAGGATCTTTATAATAAAGTATTTGTTTAGCTTTATTAAGACTGTAAATATTGCTGTTATTATAATGTGTTACAACTTATTCTGAGTTATATTTGTCCTCCTACAGGTGTCTTCTTTGGGCAGTGGTAACGACCATGTCATGGACGCTGTGTCACAGTGTGAACAGTATGCCAAAGAGCAGGGCGCACAGGAGAGGAACGCCCCCTGGAGGCTGTTTTTCAGAAAGGAGATCTTTACGCCCTGGCACTCCCCAACTGACGATCAGGTGGCCACAAATCTCATCTATCAACAAATCGTCCGTGGAGTCAAGTTTGGAGAATACCGCTGTGACAGGGTAATGCTTCTGCTTTTGCTTTCACTTATCAACCTTAAAGCATATATGACAGGTTAGATTTCTTATTTGAGAAAAACACATAGTGTAATTATATTAACCATGAAATTAATAGGGAGAACCCTATTGCCCTTGCCCCCATCTGGGACAACATCACATTGTAGAATCTGGAAGCCCCCTTTAAGCTAATCCTCCAGCTGGATGCTCTTGCACTCGCTCACTGTCCCTAACAGGGTACTCCTGTAGTATTGAAGAATATGTAAAATGCAGAGGTCAAATTTTCCTACGTGAGCATAAATTGTTCATTACCTTACATTGTTGTTTATATTCTTTGCCTTATCATAGGATGATTTAGCAGAGTTGGCTTCACAGCAGTACTATGTGGACTATGGTTCAGAGATCCTCCTGGAGCGCCTTCTGAGCCTCATCCCTTCATACGTCCCAGACCGTGAGATCAGCTCCTCTAGAGGGGTGGAGAAGTGGGCCCATTTCATCATGGCCGCCCACAAAAAGGTTCTTAGACTGACAGAGCATAGACATCTTAGTGGCATATAATATTACTGTGTGTTTTACATGTTTTCTAAATAAATGTGTTTATTTCTACGCAGAGTATCTACACTCAGAAAAGATTTGATTCTCTCAAAGTGAAGGAGGAAGTGGTGGACTTTGCCCGACACAAATGGCCCCTTCTTTTCTCACGGTTTTATGAAGCTTTTAAGTTTTCAGGTAAGCTCTTTCATTATATTACCATTAATAATGTATTCTCTTGTTGTGCTACTCAAATAATAGTCTTTGGCATGACATTCCCATGAAAGAAAAAAAAAAAGTGCTAAAATCTCTTTTTGTGCACACAGGACCTAGTCTGCCTAAAAATGACCTGATTGTTGCTGTGAATTGGACTGGGGTGTACTTTGTGGATGAGCAGGAGCAAGTCCTTCTGGAACTCTCTTTTCCTGAGATCACAGCAGTCTCCAGCAGCAAGTATGTCAGACATGAAAGATGATTAATATGCAGTATTTATTTGCATATTCTAATAGCTATCCATGTTATGTTTTCAGGGGAGGAAAGCTACAGGGCCAGAGTTTCACCATGGCCACCATTAAAGGTGAAGAGTACACATTCACATCCAACAATGCTGAGGACATCCGAGACTTAGTGGTCACTTTCCTAGAAGGGCTAAGGAACCGGTCCAAGTTTGTAGTGGCTCTGCAAGACAATCCCAACCCCAGTAAGCAAGAAATACCTTTTAATGCCAAAACAATGCTTGGTAATCTGGTAATCCTGAGGATTACTATCTGTAAAATGTTCCAAAATGATGAAGTGTGTTTTTAATTTTTAGCTGGAGAGGATTCAACGTTCCTCAGTTTTCAGAAAGGAGACTTGATTTTGCTGGACCAGGACACAGGGGAGCAGGTCCTGAACTCTGGTTGGGCTCATGGGGTTAATGCACGAACTAATAAAAAGGGTGACTTCCCAGCAGATTGTGTTTATGTCTTACCCACTATGACCCGACCACAGCAAGAGATAGTGGTAAGGAAACTATCTTTAAATAATAATCATGCCATAACTTTAAAACAATAGTGTAACTGCTCTCTCCACCTGTAATTGTTTATATGTTTTTGTTTGTAATCAGACACTGGTTACCATGACACCAGACCAGCGGCAGGAGTCGGCCCGTGTGTCTCAGTTCATGATGCCAGACTCCGACGAAAGACTGAAACCGTACACACTGGAGGAGTTCTCATATGACTACTTCAGGTACAGCATTTTGGTAGAGGCAGGGGTTAAACCAGGAATACTTGCAAAATGTCCAGAAACATGGCATTTAGAAACAACCTTTAAAAATCTACAAGATGTACTATGTAGCTTTTGTGGTGACCAGAAAAGTTACATAGTTTGCCTTTAAATTCAACGATAAAAGATTGTCAACCCCATACAGTTTACAGCTTTGATTTTTCTATATTAACTATATTCTATATTAATATTATTTCTGCTATTCAGGCCTCCTCCGAAACATACCCTAAGTAGAGTGATGGTTACCAAAAATCGTGGGAAAGACAAGATGTGGAGTTGTACAAGGGAACCACTCAAACTGCCTCTGCTCAAGAAAGTGGTCAACCATGAAGACCTGTCTCAAGAAGCCTGCATGGCCTTTATTGATATCCTAATATAAGATTCTAAGATCTTAAGACAATATCATTTTCCTTATTTTGTTACAAATGGCTGTATTTTCCTTAACTGTCCTCACCCATGATGAAGTATATGGGTGACTATCCATCAAAACGGACGCGCTCAGTGAATGAATTAACAGATCAGATTTTTGAAGGAGCGTTAAAGGCCGAACCATTGAAAGATGAAATATACTGCCAGATTATTAAACAGCTCACAGACAACCATGTCAAGTATGTAGCCTACAACAATATTTTATTTGTCATTAACCAAGCTCACTTTATAATGTTGGACTTATGTAGGTATAGCGAGGAGAAGGGCTGGGAGCTGTTATGGCTGTGCACTGGTTTATTTCCTCCCAGTAATGTGCTACTGCCTCATATCCAGCGCTTTCTACAATCCAAGAAGCACCATCCACTGTCTGCAGACTGCATGCAAAGAGTGCATAAAGCTTTACGGTACTTCATTAATATCACTTATTTTAAATACACAATTTTGTTTTTGATCTGGTCTCATGATAATATTTTTTGTTGTTTTATTTCACAGTAGTGGCTCCAGGCAGTATCCCCCCCATTTGGTGGAAGTTGAAGCCATTCAACACAAAACAACACAAATTTTCCACAAGGTCTACTTCCCTGATGATACAGATGAGGTGTGTATATAGACTTACTATACGCCATTATTGCAAAAGTAACTAATGGATACTCATTTATGGATGCCAAGAATGTTCTGTTAATTGATAATGGTCAGATCACATAATCACAATCACAATCAAAAGATAATAATTGTGAGACTGAAAAAACATAAGTAATTTGAAATGAATGTGCACTATGCAACATTTCTGGGGGAGAGTCCGTCACCTCTTTGTCTTTATAGAGGTGTTATACCTTAGCATAGAATGTTCCACAGCATGACTTTAAACATAGCTATCTTAAAGTGACACGCATGTAGCACCCACTTCACTTGACTGTTTGGTCATGGTGTAGTAATTGTGAATAATTTAAAATGACTTTATTTGTACTCTCATAATAATCCATGCCTTACAGTGTTATATTGTGACATTCCTATTCCTATTTTAGGCATTTGAGGTTGAGTCCTGCACAAAAGCAAAAGACTTGTGTCAGAACATTGCAACGAGATTGCTGCTCAAAACTCCAGAGGGCTTCAGTTTGTTTGTCAAGATCTCAGACAAGGTTTGATTACATTTTTTCATGTAATATTGGGGCTATGTTTGTCATAACGTGTTTTCTCACACACAGGTGATCAGTGTACCACAGGGAGACTTTTTTTTTGACTTTGTGAGACACTTAACCGACTGGATCAAGAAATCTCGACCAGCTAAAGATGGTGAGGTTTGTCTTTTGAGTTGATGATTTTTGTTGTGGTGTGTTGTTCAATTGACAGTGAATATATATTTTTGCAGGTATTGTTCCATCACTTACATATCAGGTGTTTTTCATGAAGAAGTTATGGACAACCACTGTTCCAGGGAAAGATTCCTTTGCTGATTCAATTTTCCACTACTATCAGGTTTGTCTTGTGCAAAACAATTACATTTTTACTGGATACAATAATAATAGCATCTTCTTATTGACAATAGGAGCTGCCTAAGTACCTACGGGGTTACCACAAATGTTCCAGAGAGGAAGTTTTCCAGCTTGCAGCTCTGATCTACAGAGTTAAGTTTGAAGATGACAAATCACATTTTCCTACAATTCCCAAAATGCTCAGGGAGTTGGTGCCTCAGGATCTAATTCGCCTAATGTCACCAGATGATTGGAAAAGGGTACATTTCTTAATTATTTTACTTAACTTCTCAGCTAAATTCATTACAACTAATATAAATTGTGTTCAACAGTCAGTAATAGCATACTTTAACAAACAAGCGGGTAAATCAAGAGAGGAAGCTAAACTAATGTTCTTGAAGACCATCTATAAATGGCCCACTTTTGGATCTGCTTTCTTTGAGGTCAAGGTAAACACAAACACCTTGGTGATTGTTTTTCATTATGAGCTATGTGTTAATATTTTTGTGCGCTTTTTTTCTCTTCAGCAAACCACAGAGACCAAATATCCAGAGATTTTGTTAATTGCCATCAATAAGCATGGAGTTAGTCTCATTGACCCAAAGACTAAGGTGTGCACTTTTTGCAAGTTCTGTCTGGTCATCGTCTGTGTATGGGATTTGACTGAAGCTACTCTCACACCTGTAATCTTACACATTAAATTGGCTGCTTTGTGCTTTAACAGGACATCTTGACTACCCATCCCTTCACCAATATTTCCAACTGGAGCAGTGGGAACACATATTTTCATATCACCATTGGCAACCTTGTTAAAGGAAGCAAGCTGCTCTGTGAGACGTCGCTGGTGAGGATATTTACTCGTCTTGAACTCTTTTTGAATGTATATTTTTGTAAAAACACATGCTTTGCATGCATATTATGTTTACAGGGCTACAAGATGGATGACCTGCTGACCTCTTACATTAGCCAAATGTTGACCACTATGAACAGACCGCGCTCAGCGCGAGGCCATAGCAAGTGAACTTCTTACTGGCAGGAGGCCCGTGAGCTTGTCCGAATGTTGCGTCCTATTGGCCAGTACTGCAGCTGGGGGCGGACCTTTTCCCAACAGCTGTGGAGGATGAGCCGCAGTCCTTCTGTTAGCTCGGAAAGTTCAAAGCTCACTGTGGAGAGCTCCGCTGAGAGCATCGATCCCGGTGAAGGCCCGAGTCACTACTACAGCAGCAGCTGCATCAAGGAGGAGGAGGAGGATAAGGAGGAAGAGTCCAGTGAGGACGACTATCTCTGACATGTCCAAACTGGTTGGACCAGAGGAGGCGCTGCTTCATCAATGTTTTTGTCACTCTCAAAAAGAATGTGACTGAAGTGAACTTCAGCAGCTTGTCATTTTTTCATTTCAATTTAAAGCACAAGGCTGAATACACTACTACGGTTTAAATGGCTTTTATTATGTCTATAGTTTTATGAGACTTTTCCTCTAATCACTATATTAGAATATTATCACTAATTTATTTGTTTATCTGCCTTTTATTATTATATTACCTCTAAGGTTATATTACCTAGTGCTTAGAAAGGGAAAGGTGTGGGTTAAAATTCTGATTTTGAAGCGGTCAAAAGCTAGTGATAACTGTATTTAAGTTTCAATATGTTGCCTTAAGTTTTGAGGTCAATGGTTTGGAAATGAACAAGGCCACCAACACATTTGTATGTATATTGGTACTAAAACTATGAATGCCTTCAATTTTTATACTGTGTTTTTTGTTGTTGTTGTTCAATTTAACATAACCTGTTAACTGTGAATTGGCCAGATTGATAACAATGGTATTTTCTTTCTGTTAACAGTAAACAAGAATGGGATTGTGTGACAGAAATCCCAGGAGTTTAACATAAACAAAGCTGTCTTTAATAATTGATAAGATTTTAATTAGTTTCCAAGGACTTTAATATTACACATGAGAGTAGATGTTCCAATATCACTAGGTTACACCTAAACAACTAAATGCCTGATATTACATCATTCACCTTCTCAAGCCTAAATATTTATCTAGGCTTGAGAAAGGTCTCAAGCCTAGATAAATATATTATTATATCCTTCAAATGTATGTTTGTTTTAATCAAGTAAATTCAGAATTTGAGCATTTCAAAAATATTGTGGCATTGCAAAGGGCGTATTGTCAGTTTAGTGTATTTTTCCAAAATGGTTAAAAAGGTAAAAAAAAAAAAATCAGTGCAAGTATACTTCTCTTTTGTCATTTATTTCACAGCTTTTCAACAGTATTTTCTCAGATATAAATAAATGTTCTGTACACAAAAATAAATCAGCCCATACAGGTTACTGACATCTATTTAATAAATAATGATTTAACAGTTGATTTAACTATTGGTAGAAAGATTGAAGATTTTTTACAAACAAATAAAACATACATATTAACAGGCTACATTCAGACTTCTAGTCTTCTCGTAGATATGCTTCATGCATCTCATGCTCACTGTCCTGGAGAAAAGCGTGGTACTCAGCCATCCTCTGGATCTCATCTGCTTTAGTCTCAGCCAGTTTTTTATCTGCTTCAGCAGACAGATTCTTTGCCTCATCAACCTGGGATTGGGCCAGCTGGATGTTGGTCCTTATTGTGATAGATGCCTGCTCTGCTCCTGCAAACAACCACAAATGCAAATCTTACTAAAGGATAAGCAGAATATTAAGTCTCATTATGAACTTGGCTGTATTAAACTTGATATAATTAAAAAGCCCTCCTTCCTTACCTGAAACATATGCGGCCTCAGCTGCCATTTTTGACAAATTCATGGCATTGATCCAATTTGACTCGTAGTGTTTGCATTGACTTAGTCTGTCAGCAGCCTATAAGAAAAATAAACTGTATAAATGCCTAATTTAAACAATGACATAACACATTCAGCTTCTCTTTATAAACTTACCTCTGCACGAAGGTTGTTGATCAGCTGCCAAAGCGAATCGTCCTCTGCTGGGCTCAGTTTTCCCAAAGTGGCCAAGTTCTGCCTTTGGAGAGCAACGCGAGCGTGGACAGCCTGAACGCAGACAAGTAGACTCAGTCATTACCAATCAAAATGTAGGTATGTGTACACCTGCACATTTAATGCAAGTAGAGTGCATGTTCTGTACAGAAATATAAGAGCAATACCTTGGCATAATCTGTAAGAGAGTCTATGAAGGCTAGTGTGGTTTGGGAGAGAAATGTACTGGAGCTGTCTGTCACCACTGATGCAGCTTTTCTAATCAGAGAGTTGTGAGAGAGATTTTCAACTTGCTGCAAAGAAAAACAAAGAGAAAACTGTGGTTATTTTACTAGGCTCTGTAAAATGACATAATGTATATTATAGAACCTGAGGAACCCACCTGTGAGAAGGGGACATTATGAAGGCCCAGACCAACACTTAAAGAGGCTCTGCTCATGTGTGTGTTGTTTGGAGTTTCGTGCAGCTTCTGGGAACTGGGGTTCAGTATGCTGAAGACACCACTGTCAGAACTGTAAAATAAATACAATGTTGAAACTATATAAGTCTTACAAACTCAAATGTTAAGATAAAATTTGAGAGCCTTACCTTGTAAATCTCTTGCTGGTCTGTCTTTGCAGAGCACCTGCAATGCGGCCAGCACACACTGAACAACGAACAGCTTGCATTGTGCAGAATATTAGACACCTGTGTGTGTGAAGAAAATTAAGGCTCCTTTAGTCTGAAGCAGCTTTTAGTCTACTGATATCCAGCAGGCTGTGTCCAGGTATTTTATAGACCTAGTATTACGTAAAATATATTGATCTGTTGACTCTGACTCCAAATGTGCGTATAAGGCATTATCAGTGTGCACAATGACATACACACATACGTGCTGGCTGGAGAAACACCATCTTTTATTTATTTTTCCATAGTGAATTAGTTAAAATGAATTTTAGAAAGAGGTAAGTTTCAGCTAATAGCCACATTTTTAAAGCCTTATCCTTATCAACTTAATTGCAACTGTATTTTTTTTAATCTTTTTAATTTATAATCTTTTCTGATCTATGTTTCCTCATCACAAACATACCTGGAGTTTTATTTGTTTCATTCATACACATTTAACAGTCATGTTGTAATGCAGGAAGTGCTCCACTGTGTTTTTAATGTTCACTAGAATTGTTTGGATGAGTTCAGCCCTGGAATTGCCAATCTTTACTGATTGTAGCTGTTAACTTGGTGGAAGGTGGAATAGAACATTTTAAGCGGGTGTGAATGCAACAAAACACAATTTCAGGTATGTTTTTGAGGAGGTAACAGCATTGTAACATGGCTTAAAGCTCACAAGACTCAATTTTGCATAATATAGGACCTGTAATGATCATTTGTCAGTCTGAGCCGGTTGCAGGTGCATTGTTGGTTATAGATACAGTATGAGCGCTGGGGCATGTCCCACAGATGAGCTTTGGTCCAATCTGCAGCTCTGACGTAGAACCTGCGCAAAGAGACCACAGACCCAGTGTCAACCTGTTTGTGAAATGTTTGCACAACACAAATCCAGAGCTCCATGTTAATCATCTGCTACAGCCTGCAAAGGGCAAAACAGGAGGGCTAATAGGTTAATGGTGCAATACTCTGAATACTTGACATCTATAACTTCTCTGGACAGTAAATAAAAGTCCAGAGAAGTAATTAAAGATTTATTGGATCTAGTAAAGTGAGGGCAAATAATTAACTACTACTACTACTACTACTACTACTACTACTACTACTACTACTACTACTACTACTGCTACTACTACTGCTCTCACACAAGTATGAATTTTAGAGTATGAGGAGAAACTGCTGCAGGCACAGAGAAGCCAATATCGACTATTCGATATCCACTCCATAAACCTACTGTGCCACACAATGTTTAGGTGTTAAAATTTTTGGCAGTCATTGTGATTAAGTCTATGTATTAATAACTTTTATACCAGTGATGCTGCTTCATTAAAAGAGCATGAGAACAACTACATGTCAACAAACCAATCTGGCCTTTCATGCTCATTTTAGCGACATCTATTGGTCATTTTATGAAATAAGTTGGAGGAAATTGGACCAGTGAACCTGTAACTGCTGACTGCCCACTCAGCAGATCAATACCACACTTTACTGTTCCAGCCAGAAACACATGAACCTAAAGCACACTCAATCAGTTCTGTGCCAGTTTCATTTGTGTTGTATTTATCAATCAATTTCAGTCATTATTTCATCTTTGCACTGTTTCTCCTTACCCACCTCTTGTATATAGCTGAGATATATTTGTATTACTATATATTTATATAGTATTTCTACATTTTATTTTTACTTGTACGTTTGTATAATTATTATTTGCTACTTACTTAGAATTTTATTAGCCATTTATATTTTTGCTCTTTGTTATTATAATATATTGTGATTTGCGAATTACGATGTCCAAATCATTTCCTGCCTAAGTCTATCAGACAGCATTCATTCTCTTCTTTTAATATTCTCACTTTTTATGAACGTGTGTTATGAATTTTATTTTTCTTTATGCATTAAAGTTGCACTATGTAACTTTTATGGTTGGGTTGTCTGCTTGGCTCCACGAAGATCTTATTAATTTTCAGAGCAAGAATATTCCACAATATAATATTATTTAGTAAATTTCATTACAGGTGTTTTAATTGCTCATTGATTCCTTGAAAACATTCTTTCCACAGATCTGACCTGTAATTTGGCCTGGTAGAGTCACCTGCCTGTCTAAGACTACGACTACAGTCGTAGCTCAGTTGGTAGAGTGTTGTGCACTGATCCAAAGTTTGGCGGTTCAAATCCTGCTCTTGACATAAGAAACATTAGTGGTTGAGCGGTCAGATCCACTGACACACAGGTTGAGTCCAGCTCTCACAGATGAATGCTGCCATTGTGTCCTTGGGCAAGACACTTAACCCACCTCACCCCCAGTGTCTGCGGACACTGGTGTGTGAATGTGAATGGGTGAATGGTTGTAAAGCTCTTTGGGTGCATTGAAGGTGGAAAAGCGCTATATAAAGATGTGACCATTTACTAATACTGTGTTGTAATCAAAAGCAATAGAAGTAGGTGATGTAGCCTCCACCAGAAAAGTTACACAGTGCCACCTTAAGTTTTAGTTGCAACTTGCCAAACTCAATCCTAATAATTCCCACTGAAACCTGTCACTGAGGGGTAATTGCACACTGATAATTCACTGGTGGATTAGGCGCTGAAATCATTCATATAAATGAACTCCTAAGGCAGTCTCTCTAGACAGACTGGTGCAAACTACATGCATGGGAGATTCTGGAGTGGTTTGTTCTTGTTGTTGTGGTTTGATCCCAGAATAGTTCTGGTGTACATTTTGTTTGGTCCTGATCTAGTCCTGGTTTAGTTCTGGTTAAGTCTAGGTTTTTGTATGTGTAAACATGATTGCACCCATAGCGTAGAGAGGGCAAGATGATGTAACAAGATATAACAATTAGGGAAAACACATAATAGAGACTTGTTTGTGTTGTCTTATTTGTTAGCCTTGCCAACTTTCAGTTCCAGTCACACTGAAAGCTTTATTGTTGCTTAACTGCTATGAAATATGTTTAACTTAAGTGTCCTTCAACCCAACAGCACACCTCACTTTGAGCTCCCTGTCATTTTAAAAGTGTCTATTGTAATCCCACTGACTTGTATGTTTCTTGGTTGTATAGCTGTCATGCTTCACACCTTTGCGTCCCATCGACAGTTCCTGGAGACATCGCGGTACATCCTTTTTGCCTATATGCTGATCAATGATGCCTTTCAAGTCATATCCTCTGTTGTCCTGTTTGCTCTTTTTGTGTGTCAAATTAAGTTCCCTCTTTTCTATTGTATCCCTTTACTGTTTGTATCTACTGCTACTTTCCAAAACACCCCCTTGATTCTTGCTGCTATGTCTCTAGAACGATATGTTGCCATAGTCTATCCCCTTCAGCGTCCATTAGCTTGGCGTTCTGACCGAATTTGGGTTATCATTTTGGCTTTGTGGATTATCAGTTGCCTATTTCCCCTCATAGACTTCTCCATTGGCAAGCAAGACCCAAATCTGGACCCTTTTTCTACCCCAGTTTTATGCAAATCTGCTGAGCTAAATACTAGTCCTATTCAAATGCTTTTTAAAGCTGTGATATTTATAATGTTCTTTGCAGTGGTAGCAATCATTATCCTGTTTACTTATGTGCGCATCCTACTGGAGACAAGGAATTTAAGGCAAGACAGGGCGTCAGTAAACAAAGCAATGCACACAGTGGTGTTACATGGATTTCAGCTTGTGCTGTGTGTCCTGGCCTTCACTCACCCCATAACAGAGACACTGGTGAGGGTTCATGGATGGCAGCCTCAGGATATGGCCTTTTTCAATTACTTTACCTTTATCCTTATCCCACGCTTTCTCAGCCCGCTCATCTATGGATTCAGGGACCAGAGTCTCCGGGCCTGCATTGGGAAGTCACTCCTGTGCTGCTCACACAAACGCAGTGCATAAGAAAGCTTATCATAAGAAACCATTTGCTGGGACATTGGTGAAAATATGTTTTTTAATGGACTTTTATAATGGACTTGAAGATTTCATACTTGTGCAATACTTTTATACATTTTAATATTGTGTAAAAGTGAATGTGAATTCAACATAAAACATATGTGTCAAATAACAAAAGTTTCTATTTTAAATTGTGACCATATGTAAAGCATATATAATTATATGCTGTTATAACACCATTTTGGGTGCATATGTAGACTGCAAGATTAAAAAAAAAAAATGACATAATATATTCTGTTGTAGATTTTTGTAAGTTCTGAAATATTTGTTAATTATTGTAGCATATGAATGTATCTTTTCTGGTCCTAAACTGAGACCTAATAATATGACATTAAGCATAAATTTTCCTGTACTGTAGGTACTGTAGATTGTCCTACTTCGCGGATTTCACTTATTGCGGCCTATTTCTGGAACCTAACCCCCGCGATAAACGAGGGATTACTGTATATACAGTGGTACCTCACCTTACGAAATTAATTCGTTCCAGAACTGGTTTCGTAACGTGAAAAATTCGAAAGTTGAGTAGCTATTTCAATGGAAAAAGCCTGATTCGTTCCAAGGCCCCGATCCAAGTTTTTTTTTTTTATAGTGTAACTTTTTTTATAGTGTAACATTGTGTTCTGCGTCCTGCGTCCTTTTCTCACATTTGTCTCTCGTTTAAACACTAAAATTTTCATAGATTTTCAACAAAATTATTAATAGTGAAGCGTGTGGGGGGAAGGAGGAGGGGGGAGAAGACTGCGCTCTGACACGTGTCCCGGCGCAGACCCGGTGTGGAGCTGACAGCAGGTCCAGACCAAGGTCTAAACCAGGTCTAGACCAAGGTCTAAACCAGGTCTAAACCAGGACTAAACCAGGACTAAACCAGGACTAAACCAGGACTAGCCCAGGTGGATTAAAGCGATTAAAGCGTGGGTCTATTTCCTGGTTCCGGCGAGGAGCTGACAGCAGAGCTGACAAGGACTAAACCAGGACTAAACCAGGACTAAACCAGGACTAAACCAGGACTAGCCCAGGTGGATTAAAGCGCCGCGCATGGGTCTATTTCCTGGTATCGTTTCGAGTCACAGCTGAGGCGAGCCGCTGCTCGCATGCAAGAGCCGCGGTCTAGACCTGCTCTCCAGGGCCACTCCAGGCACGGAGCCCCAGACATCCAGGGACCCAGGGGGACACTGCCAGCCCGCCTTAAGAGCTCCCTAAGCGGGCATGGGTCCGGGGATTGTCCCGGTCACCGGCCTGGAGGCCTTGAAGAGGCCGACCTCACGGTTCTGTCATGCCGCTCTGTGAGCACCTTACGCGGGCAGGTCTAGAGCAGCGGCTCGCCTCAGCTGTGACTCGAAACGAAACCAGGAAATAGACCCACGCGCGGCGGTTTAATCCACCTGGTCTAGTCCTGGTCTAGTCCTGGTTTAGTCCTGGTTTAGTCCTGGTTTAGTCCTGGTTTAGACCTTGTCAGCTCTGCTGTCAGCTCCGCGCCGGAACCAGGAAATAGACCCACGCGCGGCGCTTTAATCCACCTGGGCTAGTCCTGGTTTAGTCCTGGTTTAGTCCTGGTTTAGTCCTGGTTTAGTCCTGGTTTAGACCTGGTTTAGTCCTGGTTTAGACCTTGGTCTGGACCTGCTGTCAGCTCCGCGCCGGGTCCGCGCCGGGACACGTGTCAGAGCTACTCTTCTCCCCCCTCCTCCTTCCCCCTACATGCTTCACTATTAATAATTTTGTTGAAAATCTATGAAAATTTGAGTGTTTAAACGAGAGACAAATGTGAGAAAAGTTTAAATCCAGTCTGACAAAAGCGTATAATGTGTGACTGAGCGCGCATTATTTGAATTTTTGAGATTTCGCGTTTCGTAACTTGAAATTTCATTCGTATCTAGAGACAAAAATTTACCGTGAAGGCGTTTCGTAACTTGAAATTTTCGTTTGTTGGGTCATTCGTAAGGTGAGGTACCACTGTATATATATATATATATATATATATATATATATATATATATATATATATATATATATATATATATATATATATATATATATATATATATATATATTAGGGCTGTCAAACGACTAATTTTCTTGATCGCAACTAATCTCAGAAATTTCATCGTTAATCGCGATTAATCATGATTTATTTTGCATGTTTAAAATTGATATCTTGCAGTAAGACCGTTCGAATCTAAAGTTAAACTCACAATGCAAAGTATTTCTCACCATTTTTTTTATTTCAAAAAAGTGCAGAGAAAGGAAAAAGTAACAATGAACCAGTAATAGTGCTTACTTTGAGAAATTGTAAATAAATGATTGAAGCCCGCTCGAGCTGCCTACGGATGCGTAGAAGGAACAAAATACTAGCAAACTCAAAATAGCGCGTTTAACCGACAATGAGTTTAATTAATACAACCAAATGAGCTGCATATGGATGGTAGAATTGCGGAAAATGCTGGCAAACTCTGATCGCGATTAAAAAAATTGTTCGCGATCATTGCGATTAACGCGTTAATATTCCCAGCCCTAATATATATATATATATATACAGTAATCCCTCATTTATCGCGGGGGTTAGGTTCCAGAAATAGCCCGCAATAAGTGAAATCCGCGAAGTAGGACAATTTTATATTTTACAATTATTCTACATGTTTTAAGGCTGTAAATGCCTCACCACACACATTATACACTTTTCTCAGACTGGAATTAACATTTTCTCACATTTGTCTCTAGTTTAAACACTCAAACTTTCATAGATTGGAGAAGTGCGCGATACGTGCTGCTCTGTCACGGATTTGTCCACGATAAACCCCTCATCGTGGACAAATCCGTGACAGAGCAGCACGTGTCGCGCACTTATCCAAGGGGTTGGTGCGCGTCTCGTCCCGGGACGTGGCAGTGCTCCTCGCGTGTCTGGCGGGGCTTCCGGAACCGTGTCTCCCCCCACGCGTCACTATTAATACATTTTGTTGAAAATCTATGAAAATTTGAGTGTTTAAACTAGAGACAAATATGAGAAAATGCAGCGCAAGGCCGCGAGCACGAGATAGAACTGCAGTGCCCGGACCGCGTGCTCTCAACCCGAGCCACAAACCGAACACGCACAAACGAACGCAAAAGCCGCACGGAGTGATTTAATCCTGGTTCAGACCTGGTCTAGTTCTGGTCTAGACCTGGTTTAGTCCACGTTTAGTCCTGGTCTAGTCTCTTAGCCAATCAGGACGCAGAACACATTGTTACACTATAAAAAAAAAAAGAAAAAAAAAATTGATAAAAAAAATCCACGAAACAGCGAGGCCGCGAAGAGTGAACCGCGATAGAGCGAGGGTTCACTGTATATATATATAATATAATATAAACATTGTCCAGTTATAGAACTCAGTGTAAATAGCAAATGTACAAACAGCCCTTGGCTAACTAAAGGAATAATTAATGCTTGTAAAAAAGAAAAATAATCTGTATAAAAAATCATAAAGTTAAAAACAAAAGACAGAGAACAAAGATATAAGAAGTACAAAAATAAATGAACAGACATAACTCGATACTTCATTGACAAATATTATGAAATTTAAACACAAATGATGTAGTAAATTGTTTATATATATATATATATATATATATATATATATATATATATATATATATATATATATATATATATATATATATATATATATATATATATATATATAAAAACAAGTTACTACATCATTTGTGTTTAAATTTCATAATATTTGTCAATTTTTTTTTTATTTTTTTATTTTTTTTTTTTTTGTAAATGTTGGCCCAGAGTTGGCTGCTAAAATTCCAGATCTGGTAACTTGTCATCAAAACACATCGTTCTCAAGCGTAAAAGTAAACTATCCAAAGATTGTCATGACATAGACATGGTACTAGTTAAAAAAGTAATAAAAAAACATTGTTAAGCCCTTAACCAATATCTGCAACTTATCCTTTCAGGCAGGGTGTTTCCAAAATAAAATGAAAACTGAAAACTGCAAAAGTAATATCAATATTCAAGAGTGAGAACAAAATATAGATATAAAAAGTCTACACACCCCTGTTCAAATGGCAGGTTTTTGTGATGTAAAAAAAAATACATCAAGATAAATAATTTCACAACTTTTTCCACCTTTTAATGTGACCTATAACCTGTACAACACAACTGAAAAACAAACAGAAATCGTTCAGGGAGATTAAGTTTAAAAAGCCCTGAGATAATGTGGTTGCATAAGCGTGCACACCCTTTTATAACTCGGGATGTGGCTGTGTTCAGATTTAACCAATTCCATTCAAACTCATGTTAAACTGGAGTCAGCACACACCCGTCACCAATTAAAGATCAACTCCAAATAAAGTTCAGCTGTTCTAGTCGGCTTTTCCTCACATTCTTGTAGCCAGTGCAAGCCAGTACAATCTTCCAGTACAAGCCATGGTCCACAGAGAGCTTCCAAAGCATCAGAGGGATCTCATTATTCAAAGATATCAGTCAGGTGAAGGCTACAAAACAATTTCCAAGGAATTAAATATACCATGGAACACAGTGAAGACCATCATCTTCAAGTGGAGAAAATATGGCACAACAGTGACATTACCACAAACAGGAATCCCTCCAAAATTGGTAAGACGAGAAGAAAACTAGTCAGGGAGGCTGCCAAAAGGCAGACAGCAACATTGAAGGAGCTGCAGGAATTTCTGGCAAGTGCTAGCTGTATAGCACATGTGACAACAATCTCCCGTCTTCTTCATATGTCTGGGCTATGGGGTAGGGTGGCAAGACACAAGCCTTATCTTACAAAGAAAAACATCCAAGCCTGGCTTAATTTTGCGAAAAGACATCTGAACTCTCCCAAACACATGTGGGAAAATGTGTTATTGTCTGAGGAAACCAAGGTTGAACTTTTTGGACATGATTCCAAAAGGTATATTTTTTGGCACAAAAACAACACTGCACATCACCAAAATAACATCATACCTACAGTTAAGCAATGTTGGCACAAAACCTTTGGCCTTCTTTTAGAAAGCTGAAGATGAAGAGGAACTTCATCTTTCAGCACGACAGTAACCCAAAGCACACATCTAAATCAATAAAAGAATGGCTTCACCGGAATAAGATTGAGGCTTTGGAATGGCCCAGCCAGAGTCCAGACCTGAATCCCATCGAACATCTGTGGGGTGATCTGAAGAGGGCTGTCCACAGGAGATGCCCTCGCAATCTGTCAGATTTGGAGCGGTTTTGCAAAGAAGAGTGGGCAAATATTGCCACATCAATATGTGCCATGCTGATAGGCTCCTACCCAAAAAAGACTGAGTGCTGTAATAAAAGCCAAAAGTGCTGCAATAAAGTATTAGTTTAAGGGTGTGCATATTTATGCAACCAGATTATTTTAAGCTTTTAATTTTTTATTTTTCCTCTTTAAAGGTTTCAGTTTGTTCTTCAATTGCATTGTACAGGTTATAGGTCACATTAAAGGTGGAAAAAGTTGTGAAATTATTTGTCTTGCTGTTATTTATTTACATCACAAAAACCTGTCATTTGAACAGGGGTGTGTAGACTTTTTGTATCCACTTAGTTTCACAAACTACAGACAAATTTCCCTATTGCCAAAGTTTTCAAAAATCCTTGAAAAACTCTTCAACTCACATCTCAAAATGTTTCTTGACAAACATCAAATAATTAATGAAGGACAATACAGGTTTAGGACACAAAGAACCACGTCAATGGCAATAATCGATGCAATAGAGGGAATCACAAATGCACTAGATGACAATAAATATACTGCCGGTATTTTTATTGACCTTAAGAAAGCCTTTTATACTATTAATCACTCAATATTACTACATAAACTCGAACAATATGGTATTAGAGGGGTAGCTGGGAACTGGTTGAAAATTTATCTTACAGAAAGTGTGCAATATGTTCATATAGGGAAGTATACAGTATATCGAAAAACCTTGGCATTGGCTGTGGTTGCCCCCAGGGGTCTGTTTTGGGACCAAAACTGTTCAATATACATAAATGATATATTTACTGTATCTCAGTCACTAAAACTTATACTCTTTGCAGATGACACCAGCATATTTTATAGTAGTCACAATTATAATGAACTCATAAGTACTCTAAATGAGGAGCTAAACAAAATAAAAAAGTGGATGATATTAATAAATTGTCATTAAACTTTAATAAAACCAAGGCAATAATGTTTGGCAATCACAAAATTAACACAGAGTTACCAATTCTAATTTAAGGTGTCCAAATTGAAAATGTAAATGACAATAAATTCCTGGGAGTTATAATAGACAGTAAATTATCATGGAAAGCCCACATAAGACATATAAAAACTAAAATTTCCAAACGTCTTGCTATAATAAACAAGGTGATCAAAATGCCCTTCATACATTATACTGTTCATTGGTTCTCATTTATTTCACATATTGTGTTGAAGTGTGGGGGAACAATGTACAGTTAATCCATTGATTATATTACAAAAATGACACATAACACAAAACATCCATAATCTTTTTATTCACTCCAAGCTTCTAAAGATTCCTGACCTTGTAAAGTATTATACAATTATTATTTAAATTATTTAAAGTATTCAACAATTTACTACCAAATAATCTACAAAGCGTTTTCAAAATGAGAGAGAGAACTCATAATTTAAGAGGGTATGGAAATTTTAAACTGCCAAATGTTCGAACTACCCGTAAAAGTTTTTGAGTGTCTATACATGGTGTAAAACTCTGGAACAGATACACAACTCAAGCAATGCCAAAATATGAATAAAATCAGCTTGTTATATAAACATATTATGGTCTGGTTACAGTATATAGAGAGTGGGTCTGAATATCAGAACAATACTGCCTTCACCACTGCTACTTCTGTCCATTACATTACTTGTATCTGCTGTCTGTTACCATTGTTGTTGTTGTTTGTTTTTTTTACCATTGTTTGTATCCTTTTGTATTATTGCAGTATGATGATAGTTATGCTACCAAGCTATAACAGTGACTCATTGTTCTCACTTGTAAATAGTTCATACGGTCTAATGTAAAATGTCTGAAGAATGCAAAAGAAAGCTCATTATGTTAAATTAGAGGAGGGGGTGGGATTAAATACGTTTTCTTCTTCCCACTCCTTTTTGGACAAATGTTTTTGTTGTTGTTATTTGTTTTATCAAATGTAGGCTAGGCTATATGTAGAAGAATGTGAATTACTTACTTGCCCAAAATAAATACATAAATACAAAAACCTTAAAATGTCCCATATTGTCATCAGGACTATGAAGACAGACTAACAAAACAAATTATTCCTAAATGTATACTTCAACAATTTATATATTATTATTTGCCTGCTGAACAGTAAACTAATAGGCCTACAGACAAATGTCAGAGGCGAAGTCCCACACAACAGTCCGCGAGGGGGCAGAGTGTTACAAAGTAAACTTTAGCGTTGGCCTACATTTATTTCTGAAGTGGTTTTCTATTTCTTTATAAAAGATAATTAATCAAGATCTACTTTTCATTAGTTGAATTACTGAGCTGAGCTGTGACTAGACAGAGACTGAGCAGACTGAATGGGCCGCTCGTCTGTGAGATCTGATAGGCTGAATGGGAGAGTTCTGACTCACAGAAGCTCCAGACCCGGAGCCAGAGCGGACACTCACCAGGCTCCAGTCACTCAGCTGTCTGCTGCTCGCTCTGTGATGGACCTTCCGCTGTGCTATACTCTGCTCCTCATCTTCACTTGGACTTCACTGCCTCTTTGCAGGGCTGAAATCTATACGTCGCTTGTGAACGTGAAGCACGCGATCAGTGCAGAGCGGAAACTGATCGATTCTCTCAAAAGTTACATTGAGCAGGAGTCAGATAGGCTACAGGACATCAGGCGGTGAGTAGGTTTTCAGTCTGTATTCTAATTTTCCCATAAAATTACAACAATAAGACTATAGACTAGTCTATACATATGTAAAACACATACAGACAGTTAATCAGTAGTTCAGCCATGAGGATAAAGCGTCTGTGTGTGATGATATCATCGTACATTCATGTGTAGGGCACATGCGGTGCCGTATGTCACAGTTTCCAATGTGTTCGCCTAACTCTGATTTACACAGTAAGAAACTAGACTGGATATTTAGCCACTTTATAGGCCAAACCTGATTAAGTACAGGTCTAATAATAATCAGTGGAGATAGGCAACTTTAGTGCCATATGGAACATTCCCAGCAAATTAAGAACATCTCAGTGGAGACAAGAGAGTAGTGGACCCCCCACCAAAATAGTTACATAGTCACAAGCTGTGACCCAAAAATGGCAATCATCCAATTACTAAAACTGTATGCAAATTTGTTATTTTTCCAATATATATTTTTAGATAATGAAGCATTTTCTTCTCACAGTTTTTATGCCAAAGTTTTGCATCTTCACTCTGATGTATACAAAGGCCAAGCGACTGCTCTAGCAAACCCTCTGTTGGCTTTCACCCTCATCAAACGACTGTATTCAGAATGGCCCAATGTGGTGCACAGTGATGAAGCTCTGGAAAACTTACACGGTTAGCTGACTCTTCTCTCAACCTTAAACATATGGAGGTGATAAGTACTCTTTTAGGCAGTCTGTTATCAACACGCACTCCTTCTCTCTGCTCTGACCCCCCGCAGTTCACCTTTTGGTCCTTTGTTTCCAGCCCTCAGATCCAGTTACAAGCAGGAAGGGTCATCTCTGCCTGAACTCGAGGACCTCCAGGGGGCTGTGAGGGGACTCCTGAGGCTCCAGGATGTGTACTCTCTGCAGGTGTCAGGCCTGGTCAGGGGGCATTTCCTCACAATGACCAGCAGAGGGACCAGCGAGATTTATAGGCCGCTGATGTCTGTCCCTCTGTCTGGTGATGACTGTTTTCTGATTGGTAAGGTGAGTTAGACTGAAACTTAGATTTCTTTATCTGGTGATTAATAATGACAACACTTTAAATAGCATTAACAAAGCACGAACCCAGACTAATTCATGAACTAATATTATTATAAAGTAATAGTATTCAGTAGCAGACCATAACTAAACACAATTTCAGTCAATTATTCTCCCTAAAATGCAATTTATTTGCATTACCACTACTCACAAACAACAAAAAGGTGAAAATATTTAGCAGTATATTCTAACAGTCTTTGGTTTTGTGTGGAAGGAATCCCCTCTGTAAAATCTACTTTCCTACTCATATGAAGCATCGTTCCACTTGCACAGTGGGAATTTCTTAGGGCATATGAGGGATATGGATGTTGAATGGAAAAGTCATTACTGCTCCAAAAGATTTTGAGACAGAGGTTACATTGATTTGCACTATGCACACACACAGAAAGGCCTGGGCGACCCGGGGATCGAACCCGGAACTTTCTTGCTGTGAGGCATGAGCGCTAGCCACTCAACCACCGTGCCGCCAATTTATCCATTTGTTTTACAGCCAGGGAGTAAATACAAATACTAGTGATTGTTTTAGTATTTGTTTTATTGAATTCTAAACTTGCATCCTCCTGGCTCAGAAGGGGATTCTCTTGACTTTAACCATTCAAAAGAATCTGAACACTGAAGATTTTAGGTCTGAAAATGTATTCTTAAATTTTTATAAATTCTAGAAATGTGATCTTTGAACCACCTACAACATATTTGGTGTTCAGGCATACCCACATATGTAGGGCACAGATGAATATCATGAAACTACACCAACATTTAGATTGCTGCCAGTGGTTAGTTTCTATCACCCTAATGTTAAATCACCTTAAATAATTTGTGTTTTATTTACTGAGGCTGTGATCAGTTGACAGTTATTTGATATATCTACTAGTGTAGCTACCTAATCTGGTCTAAACAAGGTGTTCATAAACTTTGTGACAGGTGGCATATGACCAGGAGGATTACTACCATTCAGTGCCATGGTTGGAGCAGTCAGTGCACCTCTTCAGAGGACACCACTGGAGCCCAGAGAACCACGGCAGTTTAGAAGATGCACTGGACCACCTAGCATTCTCTCATTTCAAAGTAAGACTAAAAACAGCATTATTATTAAAAATAGCATGTGAGTGATCATTCAAAATGTCCTTATTTCAGACTGGGAATGTTACATATGCTTTGACCCTATCCCAGGAGTTACTACATCATGGTAAATGTTATTGCCAGTTCGCCTAGCAAGTCCAGAATGCTATCGCTATTTTTCACTGTTGTACTATGTGTATTAACTTTTGTCTTTGTATGTTTTACCATTTCAGATCCAGTGAATGAACGCATTCTGCAAAATGTTGAGAAATATGAGAAATTGTTGGTGGTGAAACCTCATATTAAAGGAAATGGGCTGAGGAGACCAGCTTCAAAATATTTGAGAACAAGAGACGTTTATGAGAGACTCTGCCAAAACCATGGCTCGCATGTAATTACCAAGTTCTTTGTATTTCATAAACCATGTAATATGAATGGACAGGAATGCATGTGGGGTTCCCTTTAAAACAAACAAGCCAAGGTGTATTGTACAGTATTAAGGAGCATAAAAATCATGCTCATTCCTGTGAGTGGGCTTGCATCACCACAAACCTGACTATCTCTTGACCTGAAGGAGGGCCTTAACCTGCTTGTGTCTATGGATGTGTTGTTCCTTTGGTTACAGTATGCCACAGTATTCCATCTTCATGGAGAACATTTCAAAGTATGGTTTTAACTTTCAATTTCCATAGAATCATGCAGGTGACGTGACACTTCTAGAAAGGCAGTGTTTTTAAATATTTTGTGCTTCCAGCAAGCTACAGCAGGCACACAGTAAAATCTGAATTAAGCGCAATAATATAATAAGGTTGTATAATAACTTAAGATGTTGTCTTTTTACAGCTCACACATTTCCAAAATCCAAGACTGTTCTGTGACTACTTCACCAGTGGAAGTCCAGGCCTGACTGTGCGTCCAGCCAAACGGGAAATACTGAGTCTGCAGCCTTTTGTGGTCCTGTATCATGACTTCATCACCCACACTGAGGCAGAGGACGTCAAGAGCCTTGCCCAGCCCGGAGTATGTGCCAAACAGAGACTTTTTAGGCTATATTTTTAATCAAGTAGAGCTTACAAAATGATGAGGAAACACTTCTGCTCTCAAAAAGTTTAAGGATTGGCATTTTAAGGAATGATAAGTTAATATCAAAGTCTTAAGAAGATTCCATATCGTTTGATGTGTATTTCTAGTTTGAAGTCAGTCCTCTTTAATTACCTTCTTGAAACCTGTCATGTATGTCTGTATGTTAGCAGTGCTTTAAGTTGCATGTGCCTGCCACAATTTATTTGTAAAATATTTGGGGCCTTGGACAATATAGTTTCTGTCAGGTTTTGGCTTTGTTTGTCAGGTTTTCCATCCCACGCTCAGATGGAAAATCCTGTACTTATTTCATCATTGTGTCAGTGTGTGGCCAGATGCAAAACAGATGCAGAGCTCAGTATTGAATGTGAATTTGCCACAATAGCTAACCAAGAAATTAGTGGTCAAGATCAAAGATATGTCATTTAGTATTCTCATGTCATGGTAATGCTTATTATGCCTTTAAAGTTGAAATCTTTCTGAAATGCCCTTCTTTTGAATTCAAAATTGAAAATGCCCTTCTATTGAACTGTACAATGCAACATCTCAGAAAATGTGTTTGAGATTTGTTATAGCTGCGTGACTCACTCACAGTAAATCACAAAAACAGATTTAGTCGAAGACATCTTGAGGCATTAGTGTGCTGATGTGGACCCGAGATAAAAATCATGCATGTTTTTCATATACAATTTTTTTAAATTAATATTTTACACAAAATTGGCCTTTCTAGTTAAGAAGATCTGTTGTAGCAAGTGGAGTAAAACAAGCTACAGCAGATTATCGCATCAGTAAAAGGTACAAGTATGATTATAGACACATTTTTAGATGTGTTTCAATAGTGCACGCTCATAAATTCATTCTTATCTCCAGTGCCTGGCTTAAAGACTCTTCCCATGCTGTGATTGGAAAACTGGACCACCGGATCTCCATGGTAACTGGTCTAAATGTGAACCATCCTTTTGGCGAATACCTTCAAGTTGTAAACTATGGGATTGGCGGACACTATGAACCCCACTTCGACCATGCTACAGTAATTATTTGAGTAGTTATTTTGTTGTTCTTACTGTTCATTATAAAAAAAAGTAATAATTTCTCATTTGTACTATACTTATAGGCTGCAAACAGTCCTGTGTACAAGTTGAACACTGGCAATCGAGTGGCTACATTCATGATATATGTAAGTAAATCTTAGATACAGTTTTACAACCACAGATGATGTTATATATTTGGTCACATTTTATGATGAAAAGTGCTATTTCTTGGTATCCAAAAGCAAACAGTGCATGCAGCAACTTGAGCATACACCACAGCGGCAGAAGACACAGTTTAAGGAATGTATTTTTCCACAGCTCAGCTCTGTCGAGGCAGGTGGGTCCACTGCATTCATCTATGCCAACTTCAGTCTCCCGGTAGAAGAGGTAAACAATCTGTCTACTTCAATAATGTTTGAGATACCAATTACTTTTACTACTTTTTTTTAAACTTTGTACTAATATACCCCAGTTTTTTATAAGACTTTTTCCCATTCAAAAGCTATATTTTTGTTAAACTGTAAGTCGCTATGGCAACAGCCCTTATTTCCCATCATTTTGAACTCATGGATATTACAGATGGTGCTGCTGTCAAAATGCTCTCATTGTAGCCCACATAGGCTCGGTATTTCTCCTCACAACATTGCTTTTGTGCGACTGTGCCAAAGTGAATGAGTTTGAGGCTCAAAATTAGATTCTGGGTAATGTTTTCATTAGCCATCTCCAGAGATAAACTTTCTCAGTTTTTAATAAAAGACTGATGTGTCACAGAAAGCGGCCATCTTCTGGTGGAATCTGCACAGAAATGGTGAAGGAGATGTAGACACGCTTCATGCAGGCTGTCCAGTGCTTGTAGGGGACAAATGGGGTAAGGATAATGTCTCATTGTCTATAGTCTTTATTTGAAGGGACAATGTACAGAGACACAAGATAATAAAAAAAAAAAAGAAGACAATTTTTGCACCAGATTATAGAGAAAAAGGTCCTGATTTGTAGGAAGGAATTATACAGTACAATTACATCCAATAAAAAATAAGAACAATTCACAATGTCAGCTTTCTGGCCCATATATGCTCACTCACCCTCACACATGTACAATCACATCTCAGTTAGCAATTATGTTTATATATATATATATATATATATATATATATATATATATATATATATATATATATATATATATATTATTATATATAATTATATATATATATATATATAATTATATATATATATATATATATATATATATATATATATATATATATATATATATATATATATATATATATATATATATATTATTATATATATATATATATTATTATATATATATATATATTATTATATATATATTTATTTATTTATTTATTTGATGATTTGCTCATCTTGGAAACTTTATCTCAGCTCCTGCTTGGCACATATATCAGTTTGCTCCACACACTCCCCTAAGACATGTGGTTTGTCAGTTAAGCCAACAGAGGCATTAGTCATTACGGAGCAGCTGTGGAAGACGTGTTTTCAGTTGCACATGTTTCACTAAAATACTGTTTTTGTTTTTTAGTGGCAAACAAGTGGATTCATGAATATGGTCAAGAATTTAACCATCGCTGCACCCTGCATCCTGATGAGTAAGAGAAGGAGAGAACCGGTTGCACTGTTTGGAGTCTTTACAATCATGAAGAGAGAGGGGGGCGTGTGGGCTGTGGAAAGGGGCAGGCCAAATTAGCGTCAAGCCCAAAGAGCCTGGAGCAGGCGGACCGCAGTGGACATGGATGAAGTAAAACTGAGCTGCGTTTTCAGCCCGAGTTGAAAATCAATCCCTGGAGGCCACATTCTCTCAAACTCATGCAGGAGAGAGAGGCCTCTGCTCTTCTTGCTGCGATGATTTGGGCTCACTGTGAAAGACTGTTTGCTTCTTGCAAAAGTTTGAAGAAAACATGCCATTCTGGCTATAAGTACCGCAGAGGGACCACTATAAAATATAAATGTATAAATATAAATATAAATGTAGTGAAGTGAAGTGAATTAAGTTTTTGCTTTGCTTTGATTTTTGATGTTGGTCAGTGGTTGTTAGGTGGTGATTTGTTGTATTTTAACGTTTAAAACGTGAATTACTTTATTAATCCCACCATGGGCAACATGTTTTAGAAATGAGTGGACAGACAAAACAACATTCAACACATGGTGAAACTGAGTTGAGTAACTAGCAACCAGTACAAAATGTTCATATCTCAAAGAAGGGAAAACAAAAGTGCTATGGAAACAGTATTCTATGTTTAAAGCACCTGCTTTAACAGGTATCTGATCCATTATGAAGCCCTAGTACAGTCTATGGGCCTAGTCTAAAATTGAGATGTACACAGAAACTCTTCAAATATTTTTCCTGCACACAACTTTGCCAAAGGCCTTAGCTCTACCGCAGACTTTTTAGTAACCAATTCTATTGACCCAAAACCTAAACAAACACTCGACAAAAAAACACATTGTAAGGGGGGGGGGCGGCACGGTGCCTGCATAGAGCTACACAGACCGATTTTCTGGGCACAGAAGCGCTGTGCGCTGCGCTTGAATTGCGTAACTAAATTTCAGCGTGAGAAATACCATGTGTGGCACACGTGACACGTGACACACGCAATTCACATGTTGAATTGCGTGTGTCACACTCAAAGCGTGAGACTTGACTTATTTGCCTTAGGTCTCGGGCTGTCAGCTCCTCATCAAGTGTGTACCACAAAAGGCCATGGCTCATCACTGGCTCCCTCATGTGGTAAAAAAGAAAACTTTTTCCTAGCTTTACACAGTGCACTTTAGTTTACAGTTTACTACGCTATTATAACACT
Source organism: Paratrypauchen microcephalus (assembly GCA_036785185.1). Lineage (NCBI taxonomy): Eukaryota > Metazoa > Chordata > Actinopteri > Gobiiformes > Gobiidae > Paratrypauchen > Paratrypauchen microcephalus. The sequence goes on along the minus strand of JAVJIX010000028.1, from coordinate 3,591,101 downwards.
CGAGCCGATATTATTGAACTTATTTTGTCAATTTTCTTATAGGCCTTTATGCCCAGTCTATGGCCTGCCAGAGAATTTAAAGCCCAATGTTCAGCCCAAAAAATGGTAAACATTTTATTTCTGATTTGATTAAATTTATTTGGGGGGAAAAAAAAGCCTCTAACGTCTCTTGCGTTTATAATAAAATAGAATTTCCCAGAACATCTTTTCTTGGACTTCAATTCCCATGATGCCTCTGTGAGAGACCGCGGCAGTGTAGGCGGGACCAGTTAACTTTGTCGTTTGGAGGCGCGCTGAAATGAATGGCTGACAGTGGAATTATGTGACAAAATCATGGAGATTATTTGTGTTTTTCGTTTTTACTTTTTGACCGTAACGTGAAACAACTATGTCCACCAAGTGTTTATCCGCCGCTGCGTTTAGCCCATTTTTACTGAGCTGAGACATGAAGAGCAGGAAACCGAGGCTCGCTAAAGCTGGAACCAGCAAGAGGAAAGGTAATCCGTTGTTAGCATTAGCTGTTATGCTAACAAGAAGTTATAACTTTAATAGTAACCAATCTACACTTGTTATAAACCAGTATTGATGAAACAGGACATTTGCACTGGTATATTTTAGGGGCTGCTGCGTGGTTAACTTCACGCCTAATATTGTTTAATTACTTATCTTTATACTGTGTCAAAGATTAAAACTTGAATATAAAATATGTTACAGTTTCCAGTGATATTTCTCCATCCACCAGTCTACCACCTTTAGTGGAGGGCCAGCTCAGATGCTTCCTGCGGGTGACAGTCAGCCGTGTGTTATGGACAGTTCAGAAGCCTCCTTCAAACACATTCGTCAGGTTGTGCTGGTGGGGGGATACCTCCAGTGGGACTCACTTCTTTCCCAGAGACGGATCACAGGCATCGCAGAAATCGGTCAAGACAACAACACGTTTCCCCATCCGCTGTGGACCAAAGCAGTTCACCTCATACCTCACAGGTACAATTTTAGGTTTGCCACACCAGAATTCCATATGTTTTGCCATTAAGCTGTATATGTTTTTGATAAATACTTTATTTTATTATTTACAAACAGACATGGGTTACATTGTGCTTGAAGTCCTCACAAAACCTGACCATTTACCTATTGCACAAGCTCAAGTGGCTGACATCCCCCATCTTTCTTTGTCTCGCTCCATAAGTGGTTTCTATACACTTGTTTCTCCAACATCTGAGAAAATGGGAGAATTGCAGGTTGGACTGCATTTTGCACTCAGAATTTAATTGTTTTCTTTGTGACTTTTGTGTTTACAGACATATTTCTTTTTATGTAGGTTTCACTTTCTTTGGAGCCTCTGACTGAAGCCTATGACAGCAGCAGTTCTTGCCCTCACAGAGACATCAGCATTGACAAAGCACCTCAGGAAATAATGTCTTCTAAACCCAAGGTCTCTGCTGGCAGTGGAAAGGAGTCATCTGAAAGCACCAGCGCAAACACACCAAGGTTTACACAAGTTTTCCTCAGGCTTCAAATTAAATGGTATATATTATTTATATGTAATTCTGTATCATTTTAGAGGGAAAGATCACCTATATTTTCAAAGAATTGAGCAAAACAAGGCATTACCTGAAAACCAGACACTTGAGAATCACCCCATTTTAACAAATCCTGCACATAGTGGTACTGATCCAACTAATGATTTACTCTCAGGTAACCATACAGTTTTATAGACATGTTTTAGGCCTGTATTTCTAAACAGTACTCAATTAAAGTAACATTTTCTGTAACAGTGATTTTAGAGCGAGGAAACAAACTGCGAAATGCTATGGTAGTGTCAGCATTTGACACAAACATAAACTCTGCCCCAACTGTCATGGATGCGCCCTTTCTTCTCTCATGTGGCAATACCCATTTCCACACCAAGTTAGTGATGGCTTTAAATTAAATCATTTATCTAAGCTTGTTGTATTTCCCATACTTCATTTTTGTTATTTCTTTTGACAGACCTCCCTCTCCACCTCCTGGTACATTACTTCAGAACATACTGCTTGCAAATACAAACACGGGCCCTTCTTGTGGCGTAATGGCTGTCTGTGACCATGGCTTAGACACCTCTGACATAGACCAAAAGGCCATTGATCTGCTTCTTGGCAGGTATTAATTACTTGCATTAAAACTTCATTCATATTCTTATGCATTATTTGAGCTTTAATACTCATTATGGTTATTAATTTTACAGTACATCTCCTCTTCCTCTTTGGGATGACTTATCAGCTCTGTCCAACCTAAGCAGCCTGGGTGGAGACAGCGAACTGAATGACCCACAGTATGATCAGAGCTTGTTAGAAAATCTCTTCTATAAATCTCCTGCAAGTATATTGGATCCATATTGAGACATCTTGGGCTGATAAACAGTTTGCGTGTTAAGATTGCTTTGTTCCCTCAGGCCATTGATGAACAAATTGCCAATACAGAGTTGGATGTTCAAACTCATCAACAAAAACACAGTACATCAGGAGCAGTTGAGCAACCTCTGACGCAGCCTGAAACCACAAATGGAGTGTAGGCTTCAAATTAGTTGTGTGGTAACTGTAAGAAACTAAAACGGTTAGTTAATTTACCTCTCTGTCACCTCCAGGGAAGACATGGTTCCTCACAGCCTTTCTGCAGATCAGTTAAACAGGCTCAGCTCCATCCAGCTGCTGGGGGTCTGTGTAGATTCTCTGACTGTTCCCTCTGAAAACCCATCCACTTCATCTAGAAATAACAGCAAAGGCAAGCCTCCACGACCCCTATCTACTAAAAAATGGTAGGAAAATAATTAGATTTTGGCTTTATATTGTTAAAATTCTCACAAACTGTCTTTTTTAAAACAGCACATACTTTGTTGAGTATGTTTTGCCACGAGTGTCTGCCGTACATCATAAGAATACTGAAGAAGTTACCCGAGCAGTTTCCAGTAAGATTACAGGAGGAAGTAAGACAATTAACTTTACTAAGTGGCAAAACTAAAACTAAATTTTTAAATGTTTAAAAAATGTGAATATTTGCATGTTACTGTTGCAGTTGTGAGTTTCAGTCAGCGCTCTTTGTTTCCTATCCACTTCAGTACAACAGCTGTCAAACTTTGGTGGGAAACTGATCTTATCTTTAGGATATATTTGAGAAAAAGTGATCAAAAAAAGGTAAACTATGCACCACAAACTCCTAGTACATGTTTTATGAAGTTGGTAAATAAACTATTAATGCAGTTAATAATGCTGTTTTGAATGTTTTTAGCCTATTTTATTTGGTAGAGCAGTACATCCATTGCGTAGTTTGCTGCTTAGCAAGTCATTATCTCAGTCCCTTTTGCTGCCTGTGAGTGTGGAAGAAGAGAGAGAAACAAATTATATTGGACCCCTAAAGGTAAAGTTTATTTTCATTGTTTTAGTTATTTCAGTTTGCTTTATACACATTTCTATTTGTCTATCTGTTTGATTTTGTTAAGGTGACTCTTGAGCTTGTCACAGGAAAGAAAGGCTCACAAATTCCTATAAAGACATTGGCACAAAGAGATACAACATCTTGGGATACAACAGCCACTCCAGTGAATGCACCATCTGGGCACAAGAAAGTTTCTGCTGAGGTTCCAGTTGTGGAGGTTTCCATGAGTTCTCCCAGACTCATGGGAGAAGCTCTGTGCCCGGACAGCTTTCACACTTCTCCATCTCAGCACAGAGATCCTCCGGCAGAGAAGAGCACAAACATTTTATTGCACACTTTACTTATGGTTCCTGATGGAAGAGACTTTCAGTCTTCGCCATTACAATCTCCAAATCTCTACTTGAACTGTAAGCTCTTCTGGTGTGATGAGACCGTGAGATCCCATGTTGCTTGGGGGCAGGCATCCCCTACATTTAATTTTGTACAGGTACTGTACTCTTAAACAATAATAAATATATAAATAAGTGTGTGTAAGTGTAAAATTGCATTTGCCATTTTTAAACATGCAACTTTTTCTTCAGGTGACCCCTGTTGCTTTGACAACTAAACTGCTGGAGCGCATGAAGAACAATGTCATGGTGATTGAGGTTTGGCAAAAGATCAGAAGTCCAAAGCAGGATCACCTTCTTGGCCTTGTTAAACTACCTCTTCACCAGTTCTACATGTCATTCAGGTAAGAATTGTAAGCCTTTTAGCTGTGTTGTTTTATTATTAATGCTTAAACTCCTCTTTTTTTCTCCTTTTACCTCTTTTCAGAGATCTGACAATTGCACATCTACTTCTCCAAACTCCATACCCAGTATTAGGAGTAAACTGCTACATGCCTGTCATAGATGCTTTCTCAGGCAGTTGTAAAGGAAACCTTCGAGTTATTTTAGCTATGGGTCGATCAGAACAGATTTCTGCCCTCCAATCAGCAAGAGGTGAAGAATATCATTCTCCTGCCCATGTGGTGAGGCCGGTCCATCTGTTGGATCATCAACCACCTTCAAAACAGCATAAGGTCAGACTGTTATACTGTCGAGTCAGTGAATGAATACCACATATTGGCTTCTATTTGAGACTTTGGATTATATTAATTAGTTAATTATGTGCTTATTATCTTTATATGTGTTGTAGCAGGTGACTAGAACTCATAATGAAATAATGAGGGAGCATGTGTTTGTAGTAAAAGTGGAAAAGGTTGTTGGACTGATGCCTCTGCAGTCCACTGTGTGGGGTGAGGCTGATTGCTACATTCAATACACTTTCCCCTGTCAAGAAGGAGTATTCCCTGCAAATAGAGACCTCATAGAAAGTAGTAAGCATTTAAGCATTTCAGTAAACTAACTACATTGTGTCATTGTGATAATAACCTTTTTATGCATTTGTAGCCATTAACTTGAAGTCATTTCGTACCACTACTACCCTGTGTGTCCCTGACCCATTATTTGGTCACACTGAGAGACATGTGCTTTTGACTCCTGAAGAAGTCCCCATCCAGAAGGTCCTGCTCAGCTCTCTGTCCTGCCAAGGCCTGAGCGGTGGGGGTGGAGTGCAGTTTGAAGTGTGGTGCCGGTTTGTCACATGTTTTTCATGGTTTTGGCTGCATTACACTACTGGTCAGTGTGATTATTATGTGATTATGCATCTGCAGATATTACTATCCAAATGTGCGAGATCAGCTTGTGGCTAAAGGAACACTTCCACTGTCAAAGCTGTGCGCCATGGTAACCATGCAGAGATTGCACAATGAGGCGCAAATGTTCTCATTGCCACTGATTCCATGGACTGATACAGATCAACAGCTTCAACCTACAGGTAACCATGTACTATGTAACGATGTAAACTACTACACTTAACTGGTAAAGGATATAAGAAATAAATAAGTCTGTGTTGAAGGTTTGTTGGACGTGTGTGTTGAATACAAACATCGGCCTGTGAGGCCAGAGGGACAGATGGGAAGAGGAGCTGCATCTCGTGTTGTGACACTGGTGATACAAATCCACAGAGCATGTGGACTCAAAACGGCTGCCAGGTACACCTTGATTACTCTTGCTATGATGTATTTATTTGGCAGTAAGTAAGGGCATTTTTATCTCCTGGTCCTTCCAGGGCAGTTGCAGAGACAAATGAACACTTCAATTACTACACTTCTGTGGGTGTGAACAGCTACATCACAGCTCAGCTCTCCTTTTTGCCCGAGCGTGAAACGAGATGCACTCGAATAGTGGCACGGTCCTTCAATCCAGAGTTTGACCACTACATGGAGATGTCATGTGACCTGTTGCGTCAAAGTAGCACAGGGGAGTCAATCAGTCTGGCAGAGCAGCTGGAGCAGGCTTATGTCATATTCACTGTGTGGAACAGAGAGAGTCGAAAAGGTTCAAATGAAATGTACTATAAAAGACCACATTTAATACAACAAGTATTTGCATTTCTCATATGCCACTTTTGTCTACTTCCAAAGGAGTTGAAGCTTCCCAACCACAAGATATACAGTTGGGTACAGTTAAAGTACCTCTTGCTAATCTGATCTATAAAAGAACAGGTAAATTATATACAGTGTTTCTCCTGCTAGATTTAGTATTGTTGGTTTCTCTCTTTTACTTCATTCAAGTCATTTTGCTTTCCCGTGATTTTTAGGCATTTCAGGCTGGTTTGGAGTACATGCATTAAAACAGACTTCTTCTGAGGAGCAGCCGATCTTGGTTGGGGGTGTTGAAATTTCCATCAGGTTTTCCCATCACTCTGACAGAGAAAGAGTGCTCAAAGCTGCGCAGGGCCTGGGCTGGGAAATGGCCCATAGAGTTTATTTAAGAGAGGAGGATGAGGAGTCTTGTGAGGAAAACCTTAGTAAAATCTCATTGGTTTTCTCTGTACCTCGAGCTTGGATACCTGTGCACTGTCTGCTCCTGCCTGGCATCAGAGAGATTCAGCGCTCAACCTACTGCTACTTTAGATACAAATTCTATGACCAAGAAGCTTTCTGTTCTCACATGAAGCACCCAGTTGTTGAGGAGGAGGAGGAGAATGTCGCCACAGTCAGTTTTGAAGGAAGTGCAACAGTGGAGCTAAAAAGGACTCCACCCCTAATCTGGTACCTGCGTGAAGAAATGTTGGAGATTCAAATGTGGGTTGCTTTCACAAAGGACAAAACTCAAAAGCCCTGTGACACGAACCAACTGGTGGGTTCAGCGTTTCTGGATCTGTCCGCACTTGCTAAAATGTCCAAACAGAAACTTGCACTAAGTGGTAAATACATTCTCTTGATTCCGTTTTTATGTTGTTGTTTTTTTGTTTGTTTGTTTGTTTTTCAACTGTTCGTATTTCACAGGAGTTTACCCATTGTTCAGACGTTCTGCTGCTGATCTACAGGGGGCTGCACTTAGGGTTCACATTACACTGGCACTAGGTTCTGGCCCAAGGATGACAGCTCATAGAGACATTGATGAAGAAGAGCTCTTATCTGATGAAGTGGATGATACAGTTCTAAAATCTAATGAAAGATCACCAAAAACTTCAAGAAACACAGACATTACAACTGTGCAGCATAGAGAGATAGACAATAAGGAGTCTTTCCCTGTGACAATTACAGTGGATAAAGCCATGCATTTAAATCTGACGGGTTAGTCTGTAGATGAGTGCTTATTGATCTTTATATTTATTCTATTTTGTGTTAATAATTTTGATTGTTTGTTCGAAGGTTGTCCTCTCACAGATCGCATTGAAGGATCCCCATGTTGTTGTGTTTCTTATGTCACTGCCGACTCATCCAAACCTGTCTCCACAGCTGTTATTTCTAACAATGACAGCCCAGTGTGGGATCACCAACACGAGTGCAGGTACAGCATTTATCTACTGTATTTAGGGTTGTCAAAAAATTGATACCCGGACACTAATTAATACTAAAACTGGTATTGAAACTCATGTGACCAAGAAGTGATACTGGAAAAGAAAAAAGAAAAATATAACATTTCCATAATAGTTTTAGAATGATCAGAACTTTGTAAAATCCCTCAGTTGTCCAGGTAGGATCCATAGCAAAGGAGAAATTCAATTCTGTCAACTGGAGAAAGCTGCTTCTTTAGTTCTGGTCAGATTGCTGGTGGAAACTGTCTTATGTCTGAATAATCTGCCTTATACTGAAACTAAAACAAAAAAAAACTTTTGGCCAGTTTGAATTTCTCCTTTGCAATGGTCAGAATTAGTAATGGACCACATTATTATTATATTACAGTAAATACTATACTGTTACTTATACTATTGCTTTTATTTTGTGTTGACACTTACGTTTGTTTAAAAAAGAGCACATAGTATACCTTATTCAATTACAGACTGCCAAAGGACCTACTTGTGGATCCTCAACAATCTCTTGTCTTTAAAGTGTGGCACAAAGGAGGTGAATAATAGATTTATTGAAAAATACAAATTGCTATTATTTATTAGAATAATTCAAAGACAAGCTCTGCTTTTGTTTACAGAGCTCGAGAGGGTGATTGGATTTGCTTCAGTCGACCTAATGCCTTTGCTCTGTGGCCTGCCATCTGTTTGTGGCTGGTACAACATTACAGACTTCAGCGGCCATTGTCATGGCCAACTGAAAGTGTCCATCACCCCGCTCCAAAGAATCCATGACCTCAGGCTACAAAGAAAGACGGCGTTCGAAGAAAAGCCTACTAACTCATCAGTATGTCTTAGGACTACAACTATTAATCAGGATAATTCTGACTAACAGTTTTGGTATTTTTATAATCGTAAATATTTAACTGGACTATACAGACTTAAAACGTATTATTAATCAAAAAATAAAATCTCTGATTTCAATCAGTAATACAGTTTATTTGTAAAAATTGTAAAAGATTTAGCTAAACTCATCTAATCCAAAAAATAATCACTGACTAGTTAATGACTAAAATAATCAGTAGTTGCAGCCCTAACTATAGTAAATATTTGAATAAACAACATTATAAAGATATATTTTTATTTACAGGGTTTATTCCAAGGCCACCTAATCACTTACCACACAACAGCCACCTACAGCAGTTTCCCCTCACACATCAGCCGCTATCCTGAACAGAACATCTCCTCTCCAGACCACACAGAGATACTGTTTTCTGAAAGGTAAGATATGTAACATAAACTTGTTACTTGCTGCAACTATTTTGTTAAGTTAAAATATCTAAAACTGTTTCAGGTCAAGTGTGAGTGACCGCCATTTCGAACACATGGACAAAGTGCGGCTTTACCATCAGAACATCCACGAGCAAGTAACTGCTCCCTCTGCCAATGGTAGTGAAGACTTGAAGCCATCCAGCTCAATGCTGTTTTCATCTCTGAGGTAATATTACAACTACTAATACTTAACTATTGCTTTTAATCAAATAAACATAATTAATACTGACTTTATTTATTCTGGATTTAAGGACAAAACTAGGCGAGCTTGATAATATTCAAAGATACTTCAGTCGCAAACTCTCAATTCCCACTTTTCCCATGAGTGATGAAGATGTTATCCATAAACCAGAAGTGCAGAAAACTTCTGAGATGGACACTCCCCACCTTCTCGTCAAGTCTAATATGTTAATCGGACAAGTCAGCAATATAATTAGTGGTAAGATTCTTTTGATCTTTCTAATTAATTGCCAATTTACAGTCAAAAGTATGGATACAATTTTCATTTTGTTTTTTCTTTATTTTCATGACTGTTACATCCATTATTCTCTGTGAAATCATCAAAACTATACAAATGCACACATGGAATGCATGTAAACAGTGCAAAATAAATAAATATAACTATTTATTTATTTTGCTGAGTGGCTAGCACTCATGCTTCACAGCAAGAAGGTTCCGGGTTCAATACCCGGGTCGCCCAGGCCTTTCTGTGTGTGTTCTGTGTGGAGTTTGCATGCATGATCTGGGTTTGATCCCCGGGTTGCCCGAGCCTTTCTGTGCGGAGTTTGCATGTTCCCCCTGTGTCTGGGTGGGTTTCCTCCGGGCACTCCGGTTTCCCCCATCAACCCAAAACATGCTCCAGGTAAAATCCTCCAGCTTAGGTCCTGACCGAAGCAAGAAGATCATGGAGATGGTCCCCGGGCGCAGTAATGTGCTGCCCACTGCTCCTAATAACAGGATGGGTTAAATGCAGAGAAGAATTTCTCCAGTGTGAGATCAATATAAATATAAATATAAATAATTCTTCAAGTAACCACCCTTTGCTATTTAGAGTCATTATTACTTTTATTTTCTTTAAATCCACAAATCCTTACATCTTTATATATTTTATGCCTGCAATATGCATGTACAAGGTAGAAAGTAGTAAAGAAAGAAAAAAAAAAACATTGAATGAGAAGGCAAACGTTGACTGATAGTGTATGGTGTACCTCACCCTAACCCTATCTTAACCCTTAAACCTTATGCATATGTGTAATCCAGAATTATGGCTCAACATTAGTGACTGATGCTGATCTGTGTACTAGGTCTCCAAGGACAGCATTTGGAAACCATACCGTCCATCCCACAGAGTAACCTAAATTCTCCTGTCAAAGACCCCGCCCCTCAGGCTCCACACGGAACCCCAGTGTCTTCTCATAATACGCCTATGACGTCACAACAACCGCTTTTGACAACTGAAGAGACAATACATTTTAGTCAAGAACAAGGCTTTCAAAATGCTGTGAATGCTCTGTCAGAGGAGGACCAAAGAAAAGAGACCGATGATGAAGAGGGAGCAAGATGTAAAATAGACCAAGATGCAGAGGCTGATGATGACGAAGATTTTGAGGAAACTGTTGTCAAACCTCGACATCTGAATGAACTGACGTCTTTAACAGATAAAACCAGCCCCTGGACTAGTATTTTATCAGACCTTGAGTTAGTTTCTCTTGAAAGTATTGACACTGAAATAAGTCATGGTGAGAAAGACGAACAACTGACCACAGAGCTGCCCATAAAGGACTCCAGTGGTAATACCAGCTCTGAGTGTGAAGAGGACAATAAAAGTGATAATATTTCAGAAAAGGAGGAGACGGATACAGATGAAGAAAGTCCCAGAACATGTGAAAGTTTACATTTGAGGATAGAAAACGAGGAGTTGGAGTTTAACAGCGTGTCAGAGGATGAGCCAGATGGAGCTTTGTCAACTGAAACCCACAGTCCCAACAGTACAGAGAAGATCGATGACCCACAGCCAAAACTGTATCCTTCAAATGGTGATTTTTTTTTTTTTTTTTATTATTATTATATTAAGCAGAAAGCACATAGCATTTAAGCTTATTGTATACAATATTTTTTTTCATTTACACATATTTAACACAAATATCCTGCATATTTGGGCCGTGTTCTTTCTAACAGAAAACACATCTTCCACCTTGTGATGTCATGTGTTAATACAGGAAGTGCTTCACTATGTTTTTAAACTCCATACACTTTCACTAGAATCATTTAGATAATTTCAGACCTGAAATTACCAATCTCAACAAAAGTAAAAGGTAGCTGTTAACTTTAAAACTACCACTACATGAAATCACAAGGTGGAACAGAACATTGGAGATGTAGACAGACTAATAACATGGTATGTTGAGGTGCAAATTTCTCTGATCTGGCCAAGATTTTAAAACTTATATCAGGTTATTCATCTTGTTCAGATTTATTATCTACCTACCGGATACTAGTTCTGAGACTGCTTAATTATAGCCTAGAGGTAGTTTATTTTCAGATAACTTCAAGTAAAATTATCTTTCTGCATGGACAGATAATTTCACTACTTTTAAGTCATTTTCTGATAGATTTAAGTGTTTATATCAAATTTTGGCCAAGCTTTTTGCAGTGTAACAACAAACATAGCTAACAGCCCACAAATCTTGCGTAGGACCTTTAAAAACCATTTGTTTAAAAGTTACTGTTTTAACACAGTTGAACAGTGACATTTCTTAACGTACATCTATAAGACCTGTTATTCCGGAAGTGCCCAATTTCTTCCTCTCTCCTCACCAAATGGAAACATCTATGAAAGTCATACGTTTGGCTCCATCTTTTTCCCACTCTCCTGTCAACCTTGTAAGTAAATGTAGTATCATAAATATATTTTAAATAGAAAGGATTAAAGGTTCATTAATTATTTTGTCGCTAGCACACCTGTTTACTTTTATAAATGAGCTGTAATGATGGTAACAATCAGTCAAATCCGGTGTTGATGGAATTATGTCTTTTTTATGATGTTGCATTTATACATCTCAAATAATCATATTTTATGTGGTTAGATATACCCGTTTTTTTTGTTTTTTTTTAAATCTTTTATTATTACAAGGTACATATTTTGACATCACAATAACATTCGCAAAACACTCAGAAGACACATCGGGGGATGGGGAGTGCAGAAGACCAAAGGGCTCGTTCCAGGTGCAGAAAGGGGGACTGGGGGGGAGCAAGGGCGATGTAGTGTCCAGGGAAGGTCTAGACAACAGGGCCCGGGGGGGGACAGCGGAGGGGGGCAGGGGCCAGAAGTCCAGCTGAGGGGAACCGGTTCGGGAGATGGAGAAAGGCGTATTGTCTGGGGTGAAGGTGTCGCAAAACTCAGTTTCTCTTGCGGAGTGGAGGTGGTGAACGTGGGCGCGAAGGAGCGCCGTGAAGAGGGGCCAGTGCTCTGCTGCGTGGCCGTCGTGGAGGTGGTGGTGTTGTATTGTATTGTATTGTTATTGTTCTTGAATATGAATGGTATGCAGTTCTCCAGGTTAGTGCTCTGATCACGTAGTGATCACGTAACAGATCAAGTGTCTTTATTGTTTTTATATACGGTAAGTAAGATTACTTCAGCTACAAGAAAAACTAGAAATGCTTTTGTTTTTATATCTTTACAGGGACCCAGTACTGCACCAGCAAGAGGCCCTAGGCCGCGCCCCAATATGTCGCCTTCATCTTTGAGGAAAGAGACGGACAGAATAGCCAGGATATTTGCAGCTCATTTTGATGAGGCTCAAATAAATTGAAGAAATTGTGTATTATACCATAATTACAGTCAATGCAATTCATGTATGTATAATTTAAAGTTTCATTTTTCTATTTATAAATAAATATTTTCTATGTGATTATTACCTGTTGTTGTATATCAATTTTACTGTTCAAAACTTTTACTAGAACTTTTTAACTGTCCTGTAGTAAATCTTTCCACAAAATAGATAGTATTATTGGTTAGAGAGTAGTGCATTTTGTTTACATTGGTCTGTAGTTATGGAGGAAGCCCATAGGAATTTGTTGAATGTGTTTTGAGAAGAGCAGCTTGGGTTTAGGGTGGTGCAGTTTTTTTTAAAGGGGAGGTAACGGAGGCGGACTATTTTTCTGTCCGTCACTATAGTCTAGGTGTTTGCACTTCTCTACATCCTATCCAACCTGTGCAATTGAATGACACTGGATTTAGTTTAGAGAGGGAGACAGGGCGATACTTTACTAATCCTGAGGGAAATTCAACTTCTGCATGGAGAATCCATCAACAAAAATGCTTCTTTTTTTTTTCAGAATACTACAATTTTGTTACCTGAAACATGACAGTTTCTTCAAGGGAGACTGAGGGACCTGATATTTTGGACCAATTCTGTTTGTCTTAGCCTAAACTTATAAAACTTTTTTCTCTGATGATGGTTGCTACAATAGCACCTGAACTTGCCCCGACTGTAACTGTCAAAGTCTTCTCTGCTGGGACAGCTGCGTGTGTGGCTGATTTAGTCACTTTTCCACTGGACACAGCTAAAGTCCGACTACAGGTGAGACCCTTAACGTGTTCCTTTAAACATTTATGTTAAATTGCATGCACACTTTTAACATAAATCAAAAGAACAAAGAAAATATTTACATTGTGGTTCTTGCTCATTCCAGATTCAAGGTGAATCTAAATCCACAAATGTGCAAAAGAAGTACAGAGGTGTTTTTGGCACCATCTTCACCATGGTGAAGACTGAAGGGCCCCGCAGCCTGTACAGTGGACTTGTGGCAGGACTTCACAGACAGATGACCTTTGCTTCTGTGCGCATCGGCCTTTACGACTCAATGAAGCAGTTTTACACCAGAGGATCAGGAGGTATGGCTCAAATGTGTTCTCACTCTTAACGTCACATGTCTAGTAGAGCCACAGAGGTGCTGTTGATTTTAAAAGTGAACCTTTTAGGTCAAAGGTTAGATTCTGTCAAGGAACATAAAATGCTGGAGGCACAGACCTACTCCTCGCACATCTCTACCACAGCTAAGCCTGAGCCGCCCACTTTTCTCTGCGGCTGTTGAAACAAGTTGAACTGGTTTAGAACTGAAGAAGAAGAATCCTTAAGTTTAAAGTCTTCAATACTGTGTGTATTGTGTTTATGACCTATTGTACAAATCAGACAACTCATTTACTTGATATTGCTCACAGCCGCAACAGTACTTTGTTATGCTTACTTGCATTGTTCACTGATGACTACTATACTGTGCAGATGTTGGGATTGGCACACGGATTCTGGCAGGCTCCACCACAGGAGCAATGGCTGTGGCCTTCGCTCAGCCCACCGATGTGGTGAAGGTGCGGTTCCAGGCTCAGATGAGGCTGCCTGAGAGTGGAGCTGTGAAGAGATATGACAGCACCATCAGCGCCTACAAGACCATCGCTAGAGATGAGGGCATCAGGGGCCTGTGGAAAGGTCTTTATTTTTGACTAAATTATTTAGGCATAGTCTGATATGGCTCTTGAGACAACAAATCTGATATTTGTCATGCTATTGTGGCTGATAACCGATAAATTACCTATAGTAATATTAAGCTTTTAAAGCTACTATCTATAATTAGATTGGCTGGACCAATATCGATATCTGGAGAAACCCTCTGAAATTGCACATAACTGATGTATCATTCCAAAAATCAACTTGTTGTTCTGATTGTTGTTGTTGTTGTTGTTTTACTTCACACAGGTTGCTTACCAAATATAGCTCGAAATTCCATTGTGAATTGCTCAGAACTGGTTACCTATGATATTATTAAAGAACTAATTTTGAAGCATAAGCTAATGACAGGTTAGTTCAAGATGCAATCACCTTAAGCTTCTGCTGTGGTTTGTCTGTCCTAAATATATTGTACCGTGTGTAAATGTTCAGACAATATGCCGTGCCACTTCACAGCAGCTTTTGCAGCAGGATTCTGCACAACCATTGTGGCGTCACCTGTGGATGTGGTGAAGACGCGATACATGAACTCAGTGCCAGGCCAGTACACTGGGGCCATTAACTGTGCCCTGACCATGTTACTAAAAGAAGGGCCCACAGCCTTCTACAAGGGGTATGTGCCACTTTTACTGTTAATAATGCTACTACAACTAATAATACAACTAATGCTATATTTTCCAGATTTGTGCCTTCATATCTTCGATTGGGATCCTGGAATATAGTCATGTTTGTAAGCTATGAACAAATTAAGAGAGGTGTCACAAGACTCAAGCAGTACTGGAACTCTCCTAAATAATATTTTTCAACCTGAGGACTCTTGAAGCTGTTTACTGGCCCGGGCATGTTTTATTTCATAGATGACTGTGCAAGTCATTTCTTAATGTGGAGTGTCAGAGCAGAGTCACTCACTTTGCTTTGGTTTGGTTTGGGTGTTTGTGTGTTCAAGTTGAGTTTAAGTTATGACCTAATGTAACTACCTATCATGTCCAAGTTTATTCTCCTCAAGTGCAATGCTGCTGAATGTTGGATTTTATTTAAGTTTAAAGAATATGCATGTGGGGGAAATTGCTTAATATCACTTTTCATAAATAAGAATGACTTAATGGTGTCAACATGTAAGTTCTATTAATAGGAAGCTTTTTGCCATTTTAAATGCAAATAACTGCATCACTAATGTTGACCTTAAGTTATTATTTTATGATTTGAAAGGAGGACTATGGTGGTGCTCTTTGCAGCTCCTGAAACTCAAATTAAAATGCATAAACCATTCATGTGTTTGATTTATCCATGCTTAGCACAATAGCCCTATGAGTTTCAGCTTCCTGTTATATGTGACTTTTGAAGACCATTTTAACCATTCTAAAGATAAAATGTTTTTAGAGAGAGAGGTCCGTTTGAACAAACAAAAATGTACAAATAAAAACAGCTAGGGGAAAAAACTATTCAATTGTTTCTGCTGAATCAGCAGAAATCTATATCAAAATCACTACATTTTTATTAGATCTCAAACTCAGCACATTATACTTTTACTTTTTAAGTACATTTTTAAATGGGTACTAAAAAAATTTACTGAAGTAGAATTGGTTTTATTTTATTGTATTGTTTTTTTTTGTTTTTTTTTTGTTATGTGTGTAGTTTTTCTTAAATAACAAAACAGAACTACTTCCCATGATTGTTCCATGCTTCTTTCACCATCACCACTAAGCCGTGTCTGTCCGCTGGAGGGCGCTCTCTACGTGCCTTCCTGTGTGGCAAATATGAAGGTGTTCAGAGGAGCGCCCTCTGCTGTTCTCTTCATTTTGGTTTGCATTGTGAAAATAATGCATACATGCAGATTACAGCATTTCTCCAATCAAGGAAATTGTGAGTTGTAGGAACATTATCCCAGATTTTTTTTTTTTTAAGCAAACGCCTCATTTAATCATATGTTTCATTATAACTGACCTTTTTCTTTAATAGGCCTACTCGGCGGACAAGTGCAGTTTCAAGTATACTGTAGATTTAATGTAACATGTTGATATTACGGCAGGGCTCTCAAGTCTCACGCTTTGAGAGTGTGACACACGCAATTCGACGTGTTTACACGCTCACACGCTACACATGGTATTTCTCACGCTGAATTTTTTTAAGCAATTCAAAACTGTAGCCACTGTTCACAGCGCTTCTGTGCCCAGAAAATCGGTAAGTTAATGCAGGCACCGCGCGTTTTCAGCAAAAAAAAGTCACTTGCACTCCAGTACTGAGTTGAGCGATCAGCTGTGAGGCCGATCAGATGTGCGCGAGCCGCGTGAATGTTTACGCGGGCATTTCCAAGAAAAGAAGGATCCTTAACTTGCTACGTTAATGCTACGTAAGAAGAAACTCTCGTCTCGGGACACAGGATAAGTTCGGGATATGTCCTTTTCTCCGGAGCTCCGGATTATTAAAGACCGTGACACGTGCATACATGGATACGAGTGACCGCGTTTTTATGGGTGAGTCATTATTATTTCTGCATCTATTTCGGCACTAAACCAGAACTAAACCAGAACTAAACCAGGACGAAACCAGAACTAAACCAGGACTAAACCAGGACCTAGCCAGGACTAAACCAGAACTAAACCAGGACTAAACCAAGACTAAACCAGGTCTAAACCAGGATTCAACTGGGACTAAACCAGGATTAAACCAAGACTAAACCAGGACTAAACCGGGACTAACCCGGCACTAAACCAGGACTAAGCCAAGACTAAACCAGATCTAAACCAGGACTTAACCAAAACTAAACCAAGACTAAGCCAGGACTAAACCAGGACTAAGCCAGGACTAAACCAGGTCTAAACCAGGACTAAGCCAAGACTAAACTGGGTCTAAACCAGGACTAAACCAGGACTAAACCAGGTCTAAACCAGGTCTAAACCAGGACTAAACCAGGTCTAAACCAGGACTAAGCCAAGACTAAACCAGATCTAAACCGGGTCTAAACCAGCACTAAATCAGGACTAAACCAGGTCTAAACTAGGACTAAACCAGGTCTAAACCAGGATTAAGCCAAGACTAAACCAGAAATCTCACTCCTAGCAATCTTCAAAACTTGAGAGCCCTGGATATTAGTTAAAGGTCAGGGCCACCGTGTTCTGAGCTCGTTAACACCGCCTCTGCTAAATGTAGCTCTGGTTAATCCTCGAGATGAGCAGTGAGCCTGTCCCGCCTGATCAGCAGAGAAAGTTCTGCAGGGACATCCTGAGGCGCAGACCTGGACCCACGACGACATGAGGACTTTTTCCCCTCGCATCCGCACACCCTCACCCAGTAAGTAAAACAGGGATGCCCTGGAAAAGCATAAATGGCATGGCATAGCATTTGCATGCATGTTATTTGTGTATTTTGACTAGCCTAGCTGATGTATTTCATTGTTTTTTAATGAATAGCCTACTGTATTTCGACAAAATACAATTAAGAAATGCAGCCTACAATTCAGTGCAATACTAGAATTATATTTAAAATGCTACAACTGAGAGCTGAAATCGTTTTGATTTGTAGCCTTGTAGTAGTTACATAACAGGCTTTGTTGTGTCCCTAGGCTATATTTTGTCTTAAGTTAGGAGGCTCGAGCAGAGGCCTAGCTATAAGTTGAACAGAGCATCAAAGAAATGCTTGGTGATAAATATCCATTTTACATTCAATTTCAATCCAAAATTATTTTTTTTTATATAGGCCAAAATCACAGCAGCAGTCCCTTCCTACAAAATATTGTATGAGCCAAGAGAAATTCAAACAATGAAACAGTCTTTAGTCATTTAAAGCCAAGCAGATTGGCGCTCACTTCTTTACAATAGAAATAAGAAGCTATTTTAATTGCCCATTTGTGTATTGCTATTGTCTGACATTGTGTAATTGATTATTATTATGTTGTTATGTTGTAGTTATTATGTTGTTGCCAGTGTTTGGGGGTCCTCACCAAACTCCCTGTGGTGACCTAGAGACCTCCTCTTGAGTGTGGACCATGAGTGCAGATATGGACTCTGAAAACCCAGAGAACCCCGCGGAGCTGGAGGACCTGTTAGCGGCCATGAACATCACAGCCAACCGCCTGACCCCCCCAAACGGTTACAGGACACACCGCCCCCCCCTCGCCAAATCCTACAGGAAGATGTCCCTGCAGGAACGTCGCATTGCTCGCCAGCCCACCATCGAGACCAAACGGGTGTCCATTACAGACGGGGAGGTAAGTGACAGAAAATAAGACACTATTTTAAAAGAGTACATCACTTCTTAGAATTGTTTCTTTTTCTGTAGGACTTTGTCCAGCTCAACCAGTACAAGCTGCAAAATGAAATTGGAAAGGTGATTATAAAGCTAAATATGGTTACGCTTTGGGCTGTGGGGCTACATAAAAATATTTTAATAAACTGTAATATCAAGTAATAAATAAAGATTAGTTTTTACAGTTCAGCCGTAAATATAGTGCATTTAAACCCCATAACACATAGCATTTAATTTAGAATAACTTAAATAATGTTCACACTGTACTGTGCATCAGGCCAAAAAAAAAAAAGATGATAGTGATTGCAGACGTGCAATAAAATTAAATGTTACTCTGCCCCAAATTGATTTTTTTTTTTTTTTACCAGGGTTCATATGGAGTTGTGAAACTGGCATATAATGAAGACTCAGAAGAGTATTATGCAAGTGATTTTTTTAAATAATGAGTCATAATTTCCTCCATTCAGTGTTTTTATTGATACTGTTTGCACCATGTCTAGGCTATGAAAGTTGTTTCTAAGAAGAGGATGATGAAGCAGTGTGGATTTATCCGTGAGTACTGTTCCAGTGACAATAGTTTGATTAAATTTGGTTTGGTGTTTGAGTGTGTGCCCTCTCAGGTCGGTGGCCGTCTCAAGGCTCACAGCAGGATCCATATCCGTGCGCTGTGCTGCCTCTGGACAAAGTCTACAAGGAGATCGCCATCCTAAAGAAACTGAATCATCAGAATGTGGTCAAACTAGTGGAGGTAAGAGAAGAACAAATAATACAGTTAAACTGTTTAAAAAGATAAACTAAATGTTTGTGAGGCTGACATGTGCATGTGTTAGGTGCTTGATGATCCGAATGAGGATGGACTTCACATGGGTAGGGTATAAACATCTTAAATATTTGATAGTTTGTGCATTTATTCATTAATTTAGCATCGGAATAATAATAATAATCATAATTATCTATCTATCCATATATCTATATATAGAGATTTTTTTATACATATATAATTTTTTTGTTTGTTTGTTTGTTTTTACCTAAAGCCTTCGAACTAATGAAAAAGGGGTATGTTTTATACACACAAACTAAGCTAATAAAGACAAATATTTTCATGAATTACAATATCGTGGATTTTTTGACAGGCCGGTGATGAAGGTGCCTACAGATAACCCCCTCACAGAGGAGCAGGCTCTCTTTTACTTCAGGGATGTGGTCCTGGGAATAGAATATTGTATGTTTAAAATAAATTATTAATGTGATAGTGTGATATTTCCCTAAATTACCTTTGATCAACAGATATTGTATCTGTTCACAGTGCACTTCCATAAGATCATCCACAGAGATATTAAACCATCAAACCTGCTGCTGGGGGACGATGGTCATGTGAAGATTGCAGATTTTGGAGTGAGTCGAGAATTCAAAGGCGCAGACGCTTTGCTGTCGGGCACTGCCGGGACCCCCGCCTTTATGGCCCCTGAAACCATGACTGAACACGAGCAGACCTTTAGTGGCAAAGTGAGAAGGCTCTCAAGCTTGTAAAGTGAAATTTTAATTTCAAAATGATAAAAAAATATATATTTATGTTCATACTGTATGTTGTCTTTTGACCAGGCTTCAGATCTGTGGGCAATGGGAGTCACCCTTTACTGTTTTGTCTTTGGAAAGGTAAGGTGGTGTTGCACTTTAAAATATTATTTCTGTTGTTATATTATCAAATATTCAATTCATTTGCATTCCCTCCCTTCCCTGTTTCAGTGTCCTTTTTATGATGAATACATTGTAGCACTGCACAACAAGATCAAGAAAGACCCTGTGGTATTTCCTGAAATGTAAGAAAGGTTTTAGGTACAAAAAAGTGCTTTATTTCCCCTTTTCCTGTAAATCACAAACAAAAATATGTACTCTTTTGCAGACCTGCCATTAGTGATGATTTAAAAGATCTTATTGAAAGGATGTTGGATAAAAATCCTGAAACAAGAATCACACTCCCAGAAGTTAAGGTGAGAAATACAACTTTTTGTATTAGCTCCTTGGATTTTTCTTACACATGTGTGTTACAGGTGCACCCATGGGTGACCAAAAACGGCACAGATCCACTCCCTCTAGAGGAGGAGCATTGTACTGCGCTGGAGCTCACTGAGGAGGAAGTCAAGAACAGCATCAAGCTCATCCCCAGCTTCTCCACTGTGGTGAGTCAAAGCTCACAGCCTCTAAAGATGGCTATAGATACAGACTTATATAGTTAATGTGACGATAATGTAAGGTATAACATGCTCAAAGGTAGTGTGCATTACATTGCTTAGTTTTTTTTATTGTGGATTTTGATTGTTTTAATACACTTTTTAACTAAACTTTTAATAAACTTTTAAATATTAGTGTGTTTATATTTTCTCTGTGTAATAGATTTATTTATTTTTTTAATGTAATTTATTCACAAAACTCTATAGTCATTCTAATATCTTTTGACATTGTCTTTGTCTTAACATGAACTGTGCTTTGTTGGTGCTGCAGATCCTGGTGAAGTCCATGCTGAGGAAGCGCTCTTTCAGTAATCCCTTTGAGTGTCAAGCCAGACGCGCGGAGAGGTCCATGTCTGCCCCTGGAGGTCTTCTTACGTAAGTGCCCTAGTCTGCAAATCCTGCTTCCTCTGCTCCATCGAACTGTTAAAGGAGAATTAACGTTTTTTACAATCTGAGCCTTATTTCGGTAATAAAACAAGTTGTTTTACTCACCCATAGCACTTTGTTGTCATATGGAGCACTTCTGGAGATGTTTATATCCGTAACGCGAGTTCTCGGGGCATATAATATAAACTTTAGCACTTTTCAAATCACTAGAAGCTCAATGTCTTAGTCTACACTTTCGTTTGAGTTAAAAGTGGCCTGTAATCCGAGATTTAGCCATAATTTACAGCTTTGCGTTTCATGTTTGCGTCCCGAGAGCTGAGAGCGAAATAAACTGTGACTCCGCACATGCGCACTGGCCTCCTCATCTACTTGAAACTATGGCTAAATCTCAGATTACAGGCCACTTTTGACTCAAACGAAAGCGTAGACTAAGACATTGAGCTTCTATGATTTGAAAAGTGCTAAAGTTTGTGTTATTTGGAGACCACAAACATGTGCCCCGAGAACTTACATTACAGAGATTGCAAAGCTAATCTAAAACATCTCCGGAAGTGCTCCATATGACACCAAAGTGCTATGGGTTAGTAAAACAACTTGTTTTATTACCGAAATAAGGCTCAGATTGTAAAAAACGTTAATTCTCCTTTAACTCTGCGATTAGCCTTTCAACAAAATAAAACAGGTAGCAGATGCTTGCATTCATACAGCTATCCATAAAACCCTACATAAAACTCTACATACAACAATAATCTGTGAATATTGATCAGCAGTATGGCTTTGTTTCAATGGTACAATTAAGCACTGTTCAGGCAGATAGAGGCACCGATACAGGCATTAGTCGTCTCCTGATAAGCTAAATGGAGCTCTTATTGCAGCAGTAATGGCTTTGGCGCTTTTGTTTTCCATTAACAAGACTCTGATGTTTGTAAGGATCCACTGGTGCTGATAATTACACATCCAAATAAGGAGATGTGAGCTTCTGCTGCTTCTCTCTCCTCCACACTGCACATAACTGAGCTTAGGCCTGTCACAACAACAAATTTTGAAGCATCTCATTGCTACAGAGAAATGTTGCTATTAGGGATGTCAACAATTAATCGACTTACGATTAATTGTCGATCAAGATGTTGGTCGAACAAAATGCATTATTTGTAATTAATCGCTAATCGCGGACACGCGCACCCGCGTGGTCACGAAACAAGGCAACCGCGCACCGCGCTCACTCAACGGCACTGCCCGGCTCGCGCGTACACCGGGGCTGCTGAGCACGAGATCGAACCGCGGCGCCCGTAATGCGTAGTCTCAGCCCTAGCCACAAACCAGCCGCACGAAACCAGCAGCGGCACGTGGTGGTTTAATCCTGGTTTAGTCCAGGTCTAGACCTGGTCCAGGTCTAGACCTGGTCCAGTCCTGGTTTAGTCCAGGCCCAGTCCAGGTTTAGACCTGGTCTAGACCTGGTTTAGTTCTGGTCTAGACCTGGTTTAGTCCACGTTTAGTCCTGGTCTAGTCTCTTAGCCAATCAGGATGCAGAACACAATGTTACACTGTAAAAAAATGTTACACTATAAAAAAAAAAAAATTGGAAAAAATAAAATAAAATCCGCAAACCGCAATAGAGCGAGGGATTACTGTATTCAGCATCAATACATTTGTCTGCTTTTTACTAAGGAATAATTAATTGAGGAATATACAATATAATAATACTATGATATATTTTTGACTCAGTGTTATGTATACTATAGCTTATATTCTTAAAGACCCTATTGAAACACTAAAATTCAGGTGAAAAACGCCGCTTATCAGTTAATCGTTAATCGATCAATAAGGTCAATCAACTATAGATTAATGAATTAATCGATAATTTGCATCCCTAGTTGCTATAAGATAAGATAAGATAAGATAAGATAAGACTTTATTGATCTCACACAGGAGAAATTTACTCGCCACAGTAGCTCCAGGACAATTGGACAGGAGGGAAAAAGTGCATGCAGGCAGGGAGGGGATAAAGTAAGTAATAAATAGTGCAAATAGTAATATGTAATAATAATAATAATAATGGAAAATAGTAATGATGATAATAGTAACAACAAGCATCAACATGAAAAGGAGGATATTGCACGTCTGGCCTATATGTTAGAATTATACAGTCTGATGGCGGTGGGGATGAAGGATCTGCGGTAGCGCTCCTTCTTGCACTGGGGGTGTCTTAGTCGGCTGCTAAAGGAGCTGCTCAGCTCCTCAATAGTCCGGTGCAGAGGGTGAGAGGTGTCGTCCTTAATGGACATGAATTTGGCCAGTACCCTCCTCTCAGCCACCTCCTCTACACGGTCCAGAGGACAGCCCAGGACAGAGCTGGCCCTCTTAACCAGCTTATTCAGTCTTTTTCTGTCCCGTTCTGTGCTGCTCGGGGCCCAGCAGACGACAGCATAGAGGAGAGCAGAGGCCACCACAGAGTCATAAAAAGTCTTGAGCAGAGGCCTGCTCACTCCTCTGCTATAAATGATAAATGTTGCTATAAATGATAATATTGAAACAAATTTATGCCACTGCCACAATAATCCAATAGGAGATTTATATCACAAAGACTTGCAAGGCAAGTTTATTTGTATAGCACAATTCATACACACAGTAATTCAAAGTGCTTTACAGAATAAGAAAGCCATTAAAATCATAATAAAAACAAATCAAAACATAACTAAACATCATAAAATGAACATTAAAAGGGAAGAGATCTGGTTAAAAACCTCAGGCATCCAAGCATTTTCAAAACAGAGGCCTGCCCCACATCTATAGGAAGTCTGTTCCAGGTTTGGTGCTGTTCTAAGTAGTTAGTTTGCAAATGTAATGACTCATAGTCAAGTTATTAATTAAACCTTTTACAGCTAAAATTATATAGCTGTATCATATAGCCACAAAATAACCAACAATTTCCCAGTAGTGGAAAGAAAATGTACACATGACAAATAGTGCCCCCCCCCCTTCCCCCCCTCCAAAAAAAATAAATAAAAAATTGTTGTTCCATCTAACATATATTTGTATTTATTTATTTATTTATTTATTTATTTATTTATTTATTTTGGGCAAGTAAGTAAGTAAGTAATTTACATTATTTTACATATACATATGATAACAGAAATAACAACAACAAAAACTTTTGCCCAAAAAGGAGTGGGAAGAAGAAAACGTATTTAATCCCACCCCCTCTTCTAATTTAACATAATGAGCTTTCTTTTGCATTCTTCAGACATTTTACATTAGACCGTATGAACTATTTACAAGTGAAAAATGAGTCACTGTTATAGCTTGGTAGCATAACTATCATCATACTGCAATAATACAAAAGGATACAAACTAGGGATGTCAACAATTAATCGACTTACGATTAATTGTCGATCAAGACATTGGTCGAACAAAATGCATTAATTGTAATTAATCGCTAATCGCACACGCACCCGCGTGGTCACGAAACAAGGCAACCGCGCTGCACCAAGCTCGGCTCACAGCCGGCCGCAGGCGCCAACGGCACTGCTGGGGCTGCTGAGCACGAGATCGAACCGCGGCGCCCGGAATGCGTAGTCTCAGCCCTAGCCACAAACCAGCCTCACAAAACCAGCAGCGGCACGTGGTGGTTTAATCCTGGTTTAGTCCAGGTCTAGACCTGGTCCAGTCCTGGTTTAGTCCAGGCCCAGTCCAGGTTTAGACCTGGTCCAGTCCTGGTTTAGACCTGGTTTAGACCTGGTTTAGTTCTGGTCTAGACCTGGTTTAGTCCACGTTTAGTCCTGGTCTAGTCTCTTAGCCAATCAGGACGCAGAACACAATGTTACACTATAAAAAAACAATTGAAAAAAAAAAATCTGCGAACCGCGATAGAACGAGGGATTACTGTACTGCTTTTTACTAAGGAATAATTAATACTATGATATATTTTTGACTCAGCTTATATTCTTATTGAAACACTATATTCTTATTGAAACACTAAAATTCAGGTGAAAAACGCCGCTTATCAGTTAATCGTTAATCGATCGATAAGGTCAATCAACTATCAATTAATGAATTAATCGATAATTTGCATCCCTAATACAAACAATGGTCAAAAAAAATTTAAGAATACCAACAATGGTAGCAGACAGCAGATACAAATAATGTAATGGACAGAACATACCAGCAATGGTGCAGAAACAACACGCATAAACCAGCTTTACAGAAGACAGTTTGTTCTAATATTCAGACCCACTCTCTATATACTGTGACCAGACCATAATATGTTTATACAACAAGCTGAATTTATGCATATTTTGGCATTGTATGAGTTTGTATCCAGACTGTTCCAGAGCTTTATACCACATAGAGACACACAGAAATGTTTACGGGTAGTTCGAACATTTGGCAATTTATTTATATTGAATGGTGAGTCAATATATTTATTATCGTGGCAGTCCTATCTGAGCTCTCTTC
Organism: Paratrypauchen microcephalus; assembly: GCA_036785185.1. Lineage (NCBI taxonomy): Eukaryota > Metazoa > Chordata > Actinopteri > Gobiiformes > Gobiidae > Paratrypauchen > Paratrypauchen microcephalus. The sequence goes on along the minus strand of JAVJIX010000028.1, from coordinate 3,565,651 downwards.
AGGAATACAGGGGATGCTGGGGACTATGTGGGACACTACAAAAGATTAATCAGCAGTTTTATATACTTAATTAAATGAGGAAAAAACATTGCTTTTACTATTTTCACAATCCAAATAATGTGTTTTTTATCACAGCATGTTTTATTTTGGAGTATTTGCATGTTTCTGGCAGAGTTCTCTCTTTCATAGCTCACTGCTCCTGAAAAGGATGGGTCAAATGCAGAAGTCAAATTTCTCCCGTGTGTCACTGTGTGTCATTGTGTGTGAGACCAATAAAGGCTTAATCTTAATATTAACCTTAATCTTAATCTTAATCTTAATCTCATGTGGGTCACCATTTGGCTTACTTCAGGCCTAGTTTCAGGCCTGCTATATAATATGTCCAGTATATCAATTAAAGAAGCAGCAGAAACATTTTACTATCCATTAAAAGTAGTATAAATCTACTATGCATATATGAACTGTGCTGAAAACAAGATGATGGTGACTTAAGCTAAGAAAGAATATATATGTGTATAGGTATATTCGTTTGTTTATGATACTTTATAATGCTTGCTCTTTTTTGCAGTGACTTCGCCTCACTACGGTCTTCTCTGCACATACACTCTTCCTTGAGGTAAATATTTCATTGACTTTATTGACTTGTTTGTTTGTCTCATGAATGATGGCATAACAACAGAGCATTACTTGAGAAAAACAGTCACACACTCATATTGAGGTTATTTGGTCAGCCGTCCTCTGGCTCATTTCTCTTTAGGGCTAGCATGAATGAAAAGTGTTGAGTTCTACAGTGGAGGATGTGCATTGCTTGACATTTCAGCCTAGCTCCCTCCTCCCCCTCCCTCGCTCCCTCTCATCTGCAATCTCACTTAGTGCTTTCAGCAGCTTGTTGGACTCTCTCCCCCACAGGAAAGTGAGCCGTGAGAGCAGCCGGGAGGGAGAGCTGGAGGACTTGTACGAAGATGAAGCCTTTGCAGAAAGCGCTGAATAAGGACATAGAGCAGGCTTCAGTGAGTCTGCTTCAGCAAAAGACATTCTTATGTTTTTCTTATTGAAACACTGTTTAAAGCTAACAGCGATGGTCAGACCACCTCTGTGTAACTTTAAATGACAGAGAATGTAGTCATTTGCATTCTACTGCTGTAAATATGCTTTTACATTTAATTTTACATTTTCCTACCCACTGAAAGACAATAAATGTTATATTTTGCTCCTAAATGCAATTTATTTCAACAATATAGTAAACCCACTAGTATCCCACTAGAGGGCATCATGCATGTTATGGTTTTTTTTTTCTGGTATTTGTAGGACGAGGTTCTCATTAGTATTGTGTAGTAGAGTTTAAAATAACCTGACAACCCAATAGTGCACATCACAACATCACAGACTATTACCAGAAGAGGGCAGCACTCTCATGACAGTGATCAATCACTTGCGATCAATTGACATGTGGAATAATTCTCAAGTGAAACACAAATGTGTGTTTAGTTAAATTATATTTCCAATAGCTGCGACATATGGTTCTACTAATTACTAACTAATCTTTCATTCAGGTAAACATGTCGGCTAAAACCTGGTGTTGACACATCTTCTCTGCTTATTCATATGCTTTGATAATGACATAAAAATAGGTGGTTAGCTCTGAAAATAAAAGGGAAGCATGATGCTGCAAAATGCAAGGAGCTGCTGCCAGTTACCTCAGTGGTGTCATCACATTAAGACTATTAGATCAGTTTCTTTTTTTAAGGTTTTATTTTGACGAGCTTTTATATTTTTAATCAGGTTATGATAAAGAGTAAAGTCCAGACCCTAAAATGAGGTTACATGAAGTCATAGGCCACAACCAGCAATCATTCACATATTTCACAATAATTATGCTCTTGTAAAACATCACAGACTAGGTGCATATTTGATATTAAATGTTATATCACATATTATTAATGTGTTAGAATGCCTTAATATCTTGTGCATGTTTACAGCATTTGTATTTCTGCAGTCAGTGTTTTATGCCATTGCAGTTTTGTGAGACCAAAGAGGAGTGTTTCTGAGGAGGATTTCTGTGGAAACTGTTGCCATGCAACAGCACAATGCTGCTCTCATACAGAGGAGTATCTTCACTGTGTGCTGAACTTTTCTGAGCAGCTGTTCAGCATGGGCTGCTTCATATTCATCTGTACGATCACTACCTTTCAAATCTTTAGTGTGTTTGTGTCATTTCAACACATGCTCGAGGAAACTGCTCGCTGGCCTGGTCCCACACCCAGACAGCACTGTTTTTCCACAGGCAAAAGCAGCTCTGCTCTTGCCTTCTGCTCCAAAGAGTAAAGACCATTCTGCCAGTTTATCCTCAGCCTCTCTCTCCTATCTCTAGTCTAACTTGTTAGTCCGTTGCTAAGTCCACTGGTTAGCACCACCAAGCTGTTACCCACACAGTACAAAGGATCTGTGCCTCCATTTTTACACTTGAGGGAATTCCCTGCCCACACCCAGCTCATGATTCACTTGTTCACGTCAGGCAGCCTCACAAATGCTGAGGGTGACATCTGTGATACCCTGGAGAGCACTGGAGAAAGCAGTGCGTGATACAATAACTCCTACTGTTTTTAGGCCAACTTATGTGATCCATTTAAATTGTTCAGAAATACACCAGACTGCTGAAAGCTCAAAAGAACCTACTTTGTTTTTCAACACTGACAGGTTATTATCACGTTGTAGGTCAGTTTAGCACATTTCCCAAAATAGATGTTACACTTAAACTTAGTATTTATTATTAGCTTACACATCTGTTTGCTCAGATGTGGTCAAATCTGGGGACATTAAAGTCACATTACAATCAGCACCATTTAACAGATCAGGGCCCAGTGAATGAAGTTTGGCTTCCCTAAGGAGCACCCTGCAAAAGACATTATTGTTAGCTGTAGCAACACGAGAAATAGATAACTCAAACAATATATGTAGCATATGCACTTTTCTGGCTGTAATAATACATCCCCAGAGGGTCACAAGCACTCAGAAAAAGACAGCACCAAAAAGGACACCCAGGCAAATCAGTGCATGATTCTATGATTCTATTGCTATTTTAAGGAAAAGCCTGAAGAACATTTTTCTGTGAACATACAGGCAGCAGTATATTCACATGAAATAACAAAAACAATAACATAATGTTACAACGCATTTCATCAGACAATTTATGTGAGAATGTTTTAGGACAAGTGCTTCCTAAAATAGCCCATTAAAACCTTTTAGTGGAATACTGTGTCATGGTTTGATAAATAATACAAAGTCTAAATGTTATTGTAAATTATTCATTTTGCAGCACTCATGCATAACTACTGTCTTTGTGCAGAAAAGAGCCTCTGTGTCCTGTTACAATGATACACATCCTGATTTTTGTGTCTTTGGGATCAATTAATTTACCGGTATTTGTTTTGTTTGTTCATAAATTAGACTTCATGACTGAAAAGATGAAGTCAGCCAAAGTATGGACACTTTACTTTGGCCTCTGTAGTGGAGAGCCTGTCACATTGATGTCTATGGTCGATTCACTGTCTACTCACAGGCTGCAGGGAGAACTATTTTTAGATTTGTAGATCGGTTCCCTCGTTCCATCTATCTCTTCTTCATCTTTTCTTTTCTCTGTTTAATAGCTGGATATTTCTGGAGCTGAGCACATAATATCTTCTTTGAATTGAGGAAGGGTGTATTGCATTGTGACACATCATAAACTTTGAAATCATCTTTAAAAAAAACTTTGCTGTTAAATGTTGATGTGAGCAGTATATATATATATATATATATATATATATATATATATATATATATACACTCAACAAAAATATAAACGCAACACTTTTGTTTTTACTCCCATTTTTCCTGAGATGGACCCAAAGATCCAAAATTCACTCCAGATACACAACACTACCATTTCTCTCAAACATTGTTCACAAATCTGTCCAAATGTGTGACAGCGAGCACCTCTGCCCCGCCTCACCGAGACAATCCACCCCACCTCACAGGTGCGCCACATCAAGATGCCGATCCGACATCATGACCAGTGCACAGGTGTGCCCCAGACTGCCCACAATAAAAGGCCACCCCAAAATGTGCATTTTTTTTTTTGCTTTATTGGGGGTCTGGGGACTCAGAACCAGTCAGTATCTGGTGTGACCACCATTTGCCTCATGCAGTGCAACACATCTTCTTCGCATAGAGTTTATCAGATTGTCAATTGTGGCCTGTGGAATGTTGGTCCACTCCTCTTCAAAGGCTGTTATGGATGAAGAACACAGGTGCATTTTATTGATGGCATTTTGAATGCACAGAGATACCGTGATGAGATCCTGAGGCCCATTGTTGTGCCATACATCCATGAACATCACCTCATGTTTCAGCAAGATAATGCACGGCCCCATGTTGCAAGGATCTGTACACAATTCTTGGAAGCTGAAAATGTCCCAGTTCTTGCATGGCCAGCATACTCACCGGACATGTCACCCACTGAGCATGTTTGGGATGTGCTTGACCGGCGTATACGACAGCGTGTACCAGCTCCCACTAATATCCAGCAACTTCGCACAGCCATTGAAGAGGAGTGGACCAACATTCCACAGGCCACAATTGACAATCTGACAAGCTCTATGCGAAGAAGATGTGTTGCACTGCATGAGGCAAATGGTGGTCACACCATATACTGACTGGTTCTGAGTCCCCAGACCCCCAATAAAGCAAAAAAAAAATGCACATTTTGGGGTGGCCTTTTATTGTGGGCAGTCTAAGGCGCACCTGTGCACTGGTCATGATGTCGGATCGGCATCTTGATGTGGCGCACCTGTGAGGTGGGGTGGATTGTCTCGGCGGGGCAGAGGTGCTCGCTGTCACACATTTGGACAGATTTGTGAACAATGTTTGAGAGAAATGGTAGTGTTGTGTATCTGGAGTGAATTTTGGATCTTTGGGTCCATCTCAGGAAAAATGGGAGCAAAAACAAAAGTGTTGCGTTTAGATTTTCTTGAGTATATATATATATATATATATATATATATATATATATATATATATATATATATATATATAGGCCTGGGAGCTTGAGAGTTCTGCGCAGTATCTTTGCTGTTCCTAGTACTGCACTTTTCTGGACTGAGATGTCTGATGTTTTTCCTGGGATCTGTTGTAGCCACTCCTCCAGTTTGGGGGTTACAGCCCCGAGTGCTCCGATCACCACGGGCACCACTGATGCCTTCACCTTCCAGGCCTTCTCCAAGCTCTTCCTTGAGCCCCTGGTATTTCTCTAGTTTCTCGTGTTCCTTTTTCCTGATATTACCATTGCTTGGTATTGCAATGTCCACCACCACGGCTCTGTTCTGTTGCTTATCCACCACCACTATGTCTGGTTGGTTCGCCATCACCATTCTGTCAGTCTGTATCTGGAAGTCCCACAGGATCTTGGCTCGGTCATTCTCTGCAACCTTCGGAGGTGTTTCCACTTTGACCTTGGGGTCTCCAGCCCGTACTCTGCACAGATGTTTCTGTACACTATGCCCGCCACTTGGTTGTGTCACTCCATGTATGCTTTCCCTGCCAGCATCTTACACCCTGCAATTATGTGCTGGACTGTCTCAGGAGCCTCTTTGCACAGTCTACACCTTGGGTCTTGTCTGGTGTGGTAGATCTGGGGCTCTATTGCCTGGATGCTCAAGGCCTGCTCCTGTACAGCCAGGATGAGGGCCTCTGTGCTGTCCTTCAGACCAGCCCTCTCCAGCTATTGGTAGAATTTCTTGATATCAGTCACTTCGGTTATGTTCCGGTGGTATGGCTCATGTAGGGGCTTGTCCTGCCATGATGGTCCCTCCAGCACCTCTTCCTCTGAGCTCCACTGTCCCTCCCACTGAGCACATCATCTGTCGAGGCCTTGTCCTTGATGTACTTATGGATTTTGGATGTTTCATCCTGGACAGTGGTTCCCACACTTACATAATATGTGGTACTATTTTTTTTTACATCGTTCCTCTTGGTTTTTCCCTTCTTCACCAAATTTCCTTGTGTTTAGTAATACATATTGATTTCAGTGGGCAAACTGAAGGTCTCACTCAAACAAGTTCTGTTGTTGTGTTCTTAAGCAAGACACTTGTCATATGAATTTGGTGTGTGCAGGTGATTGGTCGGAGGGGCCATTGCAGAGTAAAACATTCTTGGGATCAGATTTCAGACTATGGAGGAATCATTTTGACTATTTTAAAAGTCTTGTTAATAGTACATCAATGATATTCATATTTGTTTTTAATAAGAAACTAAAACTGACTTGTTTATCCTTAAGGACTGGTACAATGTAATAGAATTTTAAATATATATATTTCATAATACGTCACACATGACATGAATGAACTGTTTTCTCTGCTTCCTTTGTCAGACACCCTCCTGATGCCCTTGGGGTTAAGCAGCACACAAACCCAGTGAGGGGGAAATGGTGCCTCATGTGCAGAGTTAACAAAGGAAATCAATGAGCTCAAACAAAGACCACACTTTTGATGACATTTGAAAATATCCTCTGACCTCAGTTTTTCTGAGAAACCTGCCACGGGCCCCAAGTGCTATGACTTTTTTAAGAAGGTAGAAACACAAAATACTCCAGAACGTTATCTTTTTGTCACAGTTGTGTAACAGAATGACACAAACATGACATGAGTCTCACACAGATCAACAGATTTGACCCAGACGTTTAAAGAGCGTCACCTTTGGGTGACATCAGGCTTGTCTTTGACTGCAATTTATATTACCTACTGGTCAAAGGAAATAAATGAGTGAGTGCACAAAGTAAAACAGGCCTGCTTGGACCAGTTATGTGTTTCCTTTTTTAAATAACCAATATTCCTGATACCTGACCTCTGCATCTCTCATGGAGGGTTGTGGTGATTAGTGCAGTTTGGTAGATGAGGTGACAGCAGATTCCATGGTGTAAACTGTGCTTCAAAGTTAAAGAAAAATGCTGTAGATACATGAGCATCACTGGGCGCATCATTCTCTGGCTATGTGTACTAGATCCTTTGACATTAATAGAAGTAATCTCATGCAATAATGTGCAGGCTGTGGGTTAGGATGGAGCACATAGGATGTGCTTTGTGCTATGTGCTTTAAGCTTTCATTTAAAGGATGCAATAGGTGCCTGCAGAACAGTGCAGCAAGAAGCTGGGCTACCAGTGAGATCCTTATTATAGCCCTGGCAACAGTAGCAGGATTGGTGGGTGAGGAGGGAGAGCCGAGCTGTGATTGGCTGGTGACCAGGACCGTTCAAAGCGCAGAATTTCATCTCATGAAAGGTTGAGTGCAGCAGGCTGCAGCGCAAGGCTGCAGTGTGATGGTGGGTGGTGGATCCAACTGCTTCAGCAGTTCAGGTACTTCTGTAGGCCTCCATTAAATACACAAATCTTATACGGGTTTCATAAAGCAATACACTAACACAAAAACATGTACTCTATCTCTGTATTACGTGATTCACAGGGTAGTGTCTGGTGGCTTGGTCGTAAACTGTGACTTTGAAGTATTGCTCTTTGATCTCTGGCCTAATTTCGTTAATGATTGGTGAAGTGCCCTGTTTGGATGCAGAGTTCACTGATGTGTGTGCACATGTCTGCGCTGCAGCTAATAGGCCTACTGCAGGCTGCAGTACCTTTGCCTACATGCATAATACATAAGACCAAATGTACTACCAACTAGAGTTTACCTGAGGTTAAATGGTGTGACGTGATTTTAGAGGTTGACATGTTGTCATAGGGTACTTTGGGTACAATATAGAAAAGAGAAAATTAAGAATACAGATAAACAAATAACTTTAATGGACAACAGATGGGAACCAAAGATTTTCAAATAATACATTTAAAATCTTAGCTATTGTCCTTATTGATATATGTCTAATTTTCTAATGCCTGGTCAATATTGTTTAAGTTTCCATATCACAAAGCTGGGGGTTAAAATTCAAATTATAAAACTTTAACATAAAAAAAAAAACATAGAAGTGAAAACACAAATACCTTAAACAAAAAATAATGCAGTTTCTATGGCAATGGGTGAAAGTGTCCTGACAGCTTTGGACAGGTGTCACTTATACTTTTTATTGGCCACAAAGAGAACATCAAAGCTCATGCTGAACTGTAATGGTAATATGTATCTAAAACACAATTGTGTATGTGTGAGCAGCTGCATGGAATTAGGCAAAGGATCCATGCTATTTGTCTGGCAAGCCATCAACTTTATACCAAGTTAAAAATAAAAGAGGCAGCTGGGACATAGTGTGAGCTCATGCAGGCTGACTCATGGTGGTGGCATAGTTGGCATACATGAACAAGGTTGTGTGACCGACCTTAAGGCTTTGGGTTTGTCGTTTAAGTCACTACATCTGAATGAAAACCACCTTTCTGTGTAGTATGAAAATAAAGTCCTAAAACTGCCATTTGTTTTAATATAACATATAGGTTTAGCAGCATTTTAATTATTTCAGCAGCTTTCTGTGCTTTGCAGCAAGTTTGTTCGCTCCCGTTTGACATTAATCTTTCTATTTGTGCATCATTGAATAGTAATATTATAGTTAAAAATGTAGGACATTAAGACACATAAGGGGAGTTTTTCTTACATACATGCGATCAAACTTAAATACTGGAAAACAACTCCTTTTTGGTAAAGGTTGACTTGTAAATGAGGCCTATTCAAACAAGATACAGGCACAGATAGGTAGCACAGACTGAGGGCACCAAACAAGGTGAAACCTCTATGAAATGGCTCTCCACATGTTATGGATGGTAATATAATACACTAGACCACCATGGACATGGTGTGTTGATAATTTTGTCATTATATTTTTATTATCATAGCTATTATTTTGATTCTTGTGCAACTGCTACATAATGACTCACATTCAAGATATTTTGTCACTCAGGAACAGCTAAAAGGTATAAAAACAAAAAAAATGTATACTGTTAGAAATAAAATATATGGTCCATGTTGTGAATTCATAACAGAAACATTGAGGCTGGAAAAGTCACCATTATTCAAAATGGATAATAGCATGACAAAAAAGTACTTAAATACTGTTCAAACAAAATATATCAGAATCATACTTTAATGTGACAAACACCAGCAGCTAAGGTTAAGTGATCACTGGTGGATTTTATCTTCCTTTTTTCTTTCAACAAAATTAAAAACACATATTGCATGTCACTATAGCAACGCCCATTACAGATCAATCTTTACGATCACCATTTTGGTATAGCAAATCAAAACAATAGCAAAACAAAATAAATTAGAAATAAACATTAGACAAAGCCTGTTTTTCAATCATATGAATACTTAACACCCACAGTATAAGTTAATAAAGTCAAGCTACTGTATAAATACATCACCAGCATGCACAATATTGAATAATCGATATTATTGTCATCATCTTACACTGAAGAAACAGTATAGTAGGCAAGTGCATTTAATAAAACAAACACAGAAGTAAACCACAAACTCTGATGCTGTTTTTTAATTATTTTTTTTTCCTTTTTGTTGTATTAAGTCTCTGCCTTTAGTAATCTTCACGTCCAACAGTATGGTTCCAGTAACAATTGAAGACTTCTGTGAGATGCCAAATACACTTCAGACAGAAAAAAGGGGAATACATTTGTTCTAATTTTTAATATAATTAAAAACTGTAGTTAATAATTTTTCAAACTTGGACTAGGGGACAGGGATACCTTGTAGAGTGAAAAAAATGGCTTTCATAGGGGCCCTTTACTACTACTGGAACCAATGCAAACTATATGTGAGGCATTCCCATTCAAGCATTTTCTCTCTCAAGTGACTCAAATGCATCTCTATTGCGCAAAAACCTAACTAAGCAGCTTATCTTGATAGATCAAGATCAGTTCCTATGCCAGTGTGAGGCTGCCATTTCAATCCAACAACAACCACTTCAGACTGATTGACTGACATATCAGTGGTTTGGCAAATGTCAAAGAGAAAATCAAGAAGACGGAGGCCCCTTTCAACTGTATATATATTTCTATATATATTTAAACTAAGATTTAACCTCCACTCCCACCTTTCTTTTGATTCTTTTCTTTTAACTCATGGAAAAATAAAGAACTGCGTCAGCGGTAGTGTCATTGGCAAAACGGCTGCCAAAGTCCACCGGCCTTTCAACATTTTTTCGAAGTGTGTCTTCTCTTTAATTGTTGCCCTCCCCGCCCTCGTCGTCCTGCTGGTCACTTGTCCACAGTGTCAAGTTGTCTCGAAGCAGCTGCATGATCAGAGTGGAGTCTTTGTAAGAGTCCTCATTGAGGGTGTCTAGCTCGGCGATGGCGTCGTCGAAGGCGGTCTTGGCCAGATGGCAGGCCTGCTCCGGCGCGTTCTGGATCTCATAGTAAAACACAGAGTAGTTGAGGGCCAGGCCCAGGCGGATGGGGTGGGTGGGCTGCATGTGCTCTTTGCTGATCTCATGGGCCTCGTTATAGGCTTTCTCTGAGGACTCTACCACTGTAGCCCTCTTCTCACCTGTGGCCACCTCAGCCAGGTACCGGTAGTAGTCGCCCTTCATCTTCAGGTAAAACACTTTGCTCTCGTGCTGCGTCTCGCTGCAGTTCTTGATCAAGAAGTTGTCCAGTAAGTTGAGGACATCTTGGCACACAGCCTCCAGCTCCTTCTCTATCTTCTCTCTGTAGGCACGCACCATCTCGATCTTCTTCTCATTCCCATCAGTGGAAGTCTTCTGCTCGATGCTGGAGATGACCCTCCAGGACGAGCGGCGTGCACCCACTACATTCTTGTACGCCACAGACAACAGGTTCCTCTCCTCATTAGACAGTGCCTCGTTCAGCTCTGTGACCTACAAAACAGGCAAAGGGGGGGTTTAATCACACGCAACAGACCTTTAAACGTAGGAGTAACTAACTTGTTATTCATGCTTTTACATTTGGAAAAACAGTCGGCATGGGGGATGAAAGATGAGCAATATTTGACATGAGCAAGTCCTTGTTTCCATGGTAATACATTCATTTAGAGGCCCTCGATCTCCAGCTGCCACGTGGACTACTAATGCTAGGTAAAAACGATATTTAAGATGGACAGCAGTGGGGGTTGGAAGCACAGGAAGGCCTGAGATGGCTAAAATGTTCCCACGAGCACTTGAGGCCAGCTACACTGTAAATGAAAACCATCACTGCTCAGTGGTTCACGTGTCCTACTGACCTTCTCCGCAGCACCCACTGACCTTTTTACCTACCAGAGCCACTGCACCTCTGCATCCATCCCATTTGCACATGTACGTTTAGATGCTGATTCGGACAATACAGAAGTTACACCATGGCGCAATCAGGACATATAACCCAGGCTTATGTCAGCTTTTTAAATATGCAGCAATATTGAAAACAAAACTAATTAATTAATGTAAATTCACATGCCATATTTTTATTGATTATGTTAATAGAGTCAGGCCTGAAAACTACTGCGGCCTGTGTCTTCAGTTGACATGTTTCTCCTTGATGTTTTGACATTCGTTGCCCGGGCAGTGGAGCACAAACATGGCGGACAATTATCAATGCCAGTGGATAGATAAAGAGGAGGACCAAACCCTTAGGACTATAGACTTTTGAGTGATTGGATCAGGTTTGACATACAAACCTACTGATCTGATTTTGAAAGAAAAAATTAAAGAGTAACAGTATAAAAATAAGTAACCATAAATGCATAGAGAAGCTGGCCTCTACTGTTTTATCGCGCAAGCTTAGTTCATTTCTTTTATTGGAAATGTACATAGACAAGTTCAGAATCTAAATGTGGACGTGCTTTGTGAGGGATTCCCTGGTATAACAGAGTGAGAGTACGCACCCTCCAGAAAGAGCCCAGCCCTGACATGGCAGATTGTTTAAAGGGAAAAGATGCCATCCTTGCACTGGCATCAGCCCACCCCCACAGTCCAAAAGCCCTGATATCAAATGATCGTACTTAAAAAGGTCACCGACATCTTCTAGATTTTACGTATAAAATAATATCTTGTGTAAGAGTTCATAGGCCTAGACAAGTCCACTATGATGCCGTTGTTTCTCCTTTTACTTGGTATGACACAGCATTTTCCTGTCCCGCACGGATTATAACTCAAGGGTGAATCAAGTTCTCAGATTTTCCTTAGAGGCCTTAGGGAGGGACGCAGGCAGACAAAACCATCCTAACACTGACCAATAAGGACTGAGGAAGCTCGTAAGAGGAAGGCCACCCCTGCCAACTCCTATTTAAGACTATACTATGTTGTTAATTAACCTAAATTCATATTATGTGTGAATCAATCGGTTGGGAATAGGTAAAGATAAAGCAGAAATTGGGGAAAGGGAGTAACCTGCAAATTTGTTCATTGTGTCTCTGCAATATGACAAAGAATATTCTAGAGATGGTGCTGCCTCCTGCGTTAGATTGGGGGAAAGACTACTGTGTGTGAAGCCCTAATTAAAGCCTCATTAACAGCAAGGTTTTTAAACGCCGTTGGTACAGGCCTATGTGTTTTAAAATGATAGGGTGATTGCAATGGTTGAAAAGAAAATGACAAAGAGGAAAGGATGAGAAAGAGGGGGAGGACGGAGAGAAAGGAGGAGGCGGAGGAGGGCGCAGCAGTAGCAGTGGTGGATAGGCTTTTTCCGAGAAACCTCACATGGCTCCCGACAGCAGCAGCAGCAGCAGCAGCAGTGTTAGCTTTTAGAAAATTGGACCGTTATGAAAAAATGGGAGGTGGGCTGCTAAAGGATGAGACCCGAAGGATGCACCCGAGCGAGCTCATTAAAGGCGACAAGGGGAGATGTCCAGCAGAGCCCCGTGCGCGTAACGCTGGGACATGGCTTCATTGAACGACACTATGGGCTTCAAGGCACCGCCCAAAGGGTATTCAGGAAGGAATGAATCACAAAAATGGGGCTGACGATGTAACATACAGAAGATAATGGTAACACAATGAGAAAATGGCAATGTCTAATGGATATTAATCTAATCAAGGCACGGCTCGGTGTCAGGCGGGTCATTCAGAGTGAAATGTCATTCATACATGCCACACAGTAACCTAATGGTTTCTAATGGACTTACCGATTTCATAGCAGCCGCCATGTCATCATATCTCTCAGCCTGCTCCGCCAGCCTGGCTTTCTGAACCAGCTGCTCGCGATCAACCATTTTTGCGTTGATATTTGGTTGCTTGGTCGAGCTTGCTCTATTCGGGGATATGGGAGTGAAATGGTCGTTATTTAAATCGCAATGCAGTGAAATCCTAGGCGCACCTCACGCTGCAGCTGTTCCCTGCTGTCTGTCTCTGTGCTGGGCTCAGACGGGACACCCTCTCTCCTCCTCGGTCCTCGCCCTCCCCCTCCACGCGCTGCTCCTCGGCTGCGTCATCACTCAGGACGGTGGGAGTCGGTGCCAATGATGTAACAGCCCGTACATAGGCGCCAGTGGGCTATGCGTGCACGAGAGCACTAGTGGCACACCTCGGGCTTGTGGGATATGGAGTTCTTAAAGTACTAATGTAAGGCCCGGGCGTGTCCTCCTGGCCCAGTATTAAACATGACTAGTCATTTGCTTGAAAAAGCCTGCAAAAGCTACATGTTCTAGGCTGTGTGTTTATCTTAAGGATGGATGTCCTGACAACTATGACCCAAAAGTGAGAACTTTGCATAATGCCCAGTGTTATTAGTTGCATGTGTTTGATTAGTTGATATTCTTTACAATTTATTATGTGGTTGCTCACTGGTATTATGGATCCACTTTCATTATTGCACTGATTTATAGAATACACAGTATAGCTTACACCCATCATCTGAAATGTAGAGCTTTAGTCCTATAGCTGCAGTGTACTTTACATTTTGATGTAATGTTTAGTGCACAGCAGCAGCTCACTCAGTGGTGTCCCTAAAGTGAAATGTGAGACATGATCGCTTCCTGTCCTCAGGACTAAATGCTCCTGAGCAAAAATCATCATGTGTGTGGTGTAGCCCATAGCATAGAGATGTCGAAGCTAGCACACACGTAACATTATAATGGACGGTACTTACAATGTATATGCCCATTTTTGTTTTAAAAATAAGAGTAGCCTGCAATGTATTCTTGATAATAGCACCCTCTTTTGGTTCAAAGCCAACGGTGTCAAATGAGGTAGCCTATAATAAGTGCTGAAGCTCACAAAATTATTTTTATGTTCAATTGGATACAGTGTAGGCCTATAGCTTAATAACTGGTACACTTTGATACGTTTAAATTGATACAGCTTGACCATGTTATATTATTGTTTGCTTAAATGTACACACCACAGCTGTATTAATGCCAGATAAATATAACCCTCTGTGTAAGCATGTCTGTGAACATACACTGGCTCAACCCTCTCTTATGTCAGAGATTATCAGATGCTGACCTGGTCAGAGGTCACACAGGAAGTGCTGTGTAGTGAGCCATAAAGTAGGTCAAGTCATCAGAGGAGAAGTCAAGTGAAGGAGCTGACTATCAATATAAATGTGTCAATATAAATGTCATCTTTCTGCTAATTACTGGTATAAATTGTGGATTAGGGTAAACACATGCAGTAGGGCTGAACAGGTAACATCACAATCACGTGAGGTCTATATTTTCATACAATGCCTACTATAGATGGCTCAGTCAATACATTTATCCATCATTTAGGCCTATCCGGTACGTATATTCAGTGATGATAACATATAGGAAGTTTTATACTAAGTTTAATACTAAGTTTTTTTCAGGGCTGTTATTCCCCTCTTTAGTTACTGTAGGCCATTAATAAGAAGGGCTTAATAACAGATTCACATCCTGTCATTTTCTTATTAGGTTCATATTGTATTTTTATATTGTTATACAGTGCAACATATAGCTTCAGATCTATCCACTTCCTTCAAAGAGGATTAGTGAATCAGCTGCTTAGCTTCGTTACCTGAAATAAGGATGACGCTAAAGAGCTGTGCTGTTTTCTGCAGCCATCTGTCTGAGTGAAGAGGTGGGCTCACATAGGTGTCCATGGACAGTCAGTTAGAGCTGGATGTTTTAATATTTCCAGATGAGGTGAGAGTTGCTACACCAGAGGAACTGAGAGAATGGGAGCTGGAGACAGCCAGCCAGGTCTCAATCCCAACTGTTCGTCTGTTTGTGGCACTATACCCGTACAACCCTGCAGCAATGTCCCCAAACCACGAGGCTGCTGCAGAGGAGTTACCATTTGTCCCAGGGCAGATCATCAAGGTATGACACCGTAAGAGTTTATTTGAATGTAATGTGATTCATTTGTTAGATCACTTGACTAAAAATTACTTGCTAGGTTTTTGGTGATAAAGACTCTGATGGTTTCTATCATGGTGAGTCTGGGGGACTCTCTGGGTTTGTGCCCAGTAACATGGTGGCTGAAGTGCCAGTGGATGATGACTACCTCAAGCACCTCCTCCTGCAGCAGGGGTTCATTCCTGTCGACCATGCAGGTAACAAGGAAACCACAGAAACGCTCTGTACAAGAGGAACTGTCAAAGTGAAGTCAACTTGAAACCATGACATGCAGAGACAGGAAGCTGCTCAACTAAAAATACACATTAAAAACAACATAAATTTATATATTCTTTATTGTTTCATTGCATTATGGTTTTGGAAGGCTGTACTCCACCATTAGTGTCTATAAGTGCTGAACATTTCAAATGCCAGATTATTTAAAACATTTGACTGATTGATTTATTTTGAGATAAAAGAGTCCATGGTTTTAATTTGCTGTATTGTTCTAAAGTGAGGGTCTTTGTGATAGGTATGGCGCTGACTCCTGACCAGAGCAGTAGTGTGGTGAGTGTTCCTGAAGACTTGGTCGTGCGGCGAATGGTGGCCTTATTTGATTATGATCCTTGGGAAAGTTCACCAAATATTGACAGTGAAGTAAGTCTGATTTATGCCGCCCATTTCAAAATCTGAAATCTTGAATTTGTCTTGATAAAAACAAAAAAATGTCCTTTAAATATATTATTTTATTTCAGGAAGAATTAGGCTTTCGATCAGGGGACATCATTTATGTGTTGGGGGAAATGGATCAAGATGGCTTCTACTATGTAAGTGTTTATGACATTTGTGAATTAGAGTTTAATACAGGCCACAATTTAACATAAAAAATGTTCATATCTCAGGGAGATCTACACGGAAGAAGAGGTTTGGTCCCATCCAACTACCTACAGCCACTGCCATGGGATTAGAGATCTTCATTTTAAGAGAAGTGCTATTTGGGCCAAGTATTTTTTTAAATATTTGTACTTAAGAGATAGACGAATGCCATATACAGAGCATCTTATCGGTGTAATTCATATATATATATATATATATATATATATATATATATATATATATATATATATATATATATATATATATATATATATATATATATATATATATATGTATTCTTAAGTTTGCCTTATGCTCTGTTTGGACTGTTTTTATATAAAACCTAAAAAAAAATGCAAAACACAATAAAGAGAAACATTGTATTGTGCCATTTTTAATTGCTGGAGTAAAGCATAGGCTACATCATTTAAGAGTATTAAATGCATGTATTTTTTTAACATAACTGAAATTGTAACATAACCAAAAACAGGAATTTGACAACATTCTTCAAAAATACCATACATATCAGTTACTTATTATAAAATACATCCACTTAGGTCTTCAGTCCTCTGCAGCCAACAGTCCACTCATCCATAAAGTAGGAAACACTACACATTGTAGATGAGTTTAGTAGTGCTTTCTACTTTATGGGTGACAACACTGTACATCTGTAGCTTCTGGTTGCTCCGTGTGCACATTTAGACAAAGTACATTGTTTCTGATAACATCCTTAATATTCAATCTTGCATCAATATTTCAAGCATGGTAGAGATAGAAGAAGTTAACCACACAAATAGCAAAATTAATATATGAGCAAGCATGTTTTTTGGTCTTACCTGTTTGAACAGAGGCGGAAAAAGAAAAACCCAGAAGTGAGCGTGATCTTATATTAGCTCAGCCTTAGACAGGAAGCTTAAAAAAAAGCACATGCAAAATTTACCAAGATGTGAACTCCCACATATGAGGCCTTTAGCAACAAAGGACATCAAATGCACAAGTAAAGACCTATAGATTTGACTGCTGTTCATTATGTAGGCCTACTGTATAAGAGAAATATGTAGCACTAGCTTTGCATATTAAATATAAGAAGACTAAATAATATAATTATGCTATATAATGCAGGAGTAGCCCATTAACAAGCAGTAATAGCAGAAAATAACTAATGTGAATTAAAATGTGTGCAAATACTGAAAATAATCAAGTTTTGTTTAAAAAAAAAATAGACCTAATTTGAGTAATAGTTTGTGTCCATACAGTTTAAGGGCACTTGCAGTTTGAATGTAAAATATGTGTTTTTAGTTTTGAAAAGTGGCTATTTGATATTTTTTCACTAAACATGTATGGAACTTTTCAAATAACTGCAACTTATCACAGGGGATAGTTGAAAACAGAAATGTAGTTTTTTTTTTCAAGCACTTACGCCTTAAATGTAGGATAATTACTACATGCATGAATCCATTGAAATACAACTTTGAGTTAACTAATAATGAGGGAACACAGTTTAAATTGAAGTTAATTTTGTATAATATGTCTCTGTTAATAAACTGGAGTGAGGTTGATGTTTCTGAGAAGTGCTTCCCGTCTGAGCACGAGCTGAGTTGTGGGTGGGGGGTAGGGTGCAATAGCAGTTCCCCATCCTGCAGCAGCAAGTGTGCAAGGTGTGAAACAGAAAACAGCTCACAATTCAACACTATAATGTAAGACCCAAACTTCTGAGTCCCACTTAAACACAAGAGGAAATGGGGGGATGGGCTGCCAACAAGTATGAAAAGTACAAATTTTAAGTAATTTTAATGTATGGTTCAGTGAAAGACAAACCAGCCATACAATACAGATGGGTAGCAAAGACTATTGATGTTTTAAGTCTCTTGTATTTAAATGTAAATAAAATGCTCAGTATACTCAAGATATCTAGAGTGTATTCCTGTGAAAGGTTCTCTACAGCAGTCAATCCTATAAAATCCAAAATGGTGCTAAATTGTATGGGTTAAAAATTTCAGACACTAAATGTTTTCACCAGACATTCTCAAAAGTTCTTGGCACATGAAAGCAGACTGGCTGAGAGCATGACATTGCACCCTGCAGATTAGCAAAGTACAGTTGCTCTAGCCTTAGACACTCTTTTACTCTTGCAGAACATGGGATTATACCTAAATGGATCTCTGCAGTGCTTAGAGAGGTATAGATAGTGTTAAACGGCCAAAACAATAGCCACGTCTAATGACACTTCTTCTTTACCTTCAGACGTCAGTCCTGATTCAATTATCTCTTACCTTTCTTTACACCAGATGTGTGGTGCAATGTAAAGTGACAATTACTCCAAGTCGACGGCATCACCCCAAAACCATAGGCTATTTTTTTTACTGTGTAACAGTACTCATTGTTTTTCTTCCCACTGTGACCCTACAAGTAAGTGACAAAATATTTATGTTGACAAATGTGATTTGAATAATTGTTTGTTTTGTTTTGTTTGAAAATAAAATTATTGGGCGGCCCTTATAGCCTATAGCCTAGTTATTATGTACATTATTTGACTAATTAGCCTTTAGCTTTATCCATTACCTTTGTCCTGTCACATCAACTTCAAATAAATCACATATTACATGCAGACAGCTTCTCTCACTTGAGTAGTGATTTCTAAACATTTTTTGTACTCTCCCTTGATTATTTTAATGTTAAAAAAAATCCTACTCTTGCATGAGTAGAATTTGGCTACTCTATCATAGACCTAGCCTAGACCTAAAGCTATTGTTCGCATTTTGAGGAGCCTATTCACATCATCAGCCAGGCACTTTCCTTCACTATTAATAACTTACAGAGTTCAACTTCTGAGCCCAGTGATCATCTGCATGGTGCTGCCACCTAGTGGACGCTGTCACAAGTGATATCCACGCACCAGCGGACAGGCATAGTAACTAGACTTTATTGCGCGTATGTGTATAAATTAGGAGTTATTGCTTTCAGAGATTGATACGCAGGCTATATTCTCTTTAATATATTTTTCTTTTAAAAATGTCTTTCCAAGTGGTAACTGTCTAGTCTTAAACGTTATTTTTCATTTTGAGCATGAATGTCTCATGATGCGCTCAGCCACGCCCTCTGCTGGTTGATCCATGGGCCGCATCTCATTTTTCGTTCCTCGCTTCCTTTTCCTTGATTCCTCTCCTCGATTTTAAGATAAGATAAGACTTTATTGATCTCACACAGGAGAAATTTACTTGTTACAGTAGCTCCAGGTAGGGACAGTTTGAACAAGAAGACAAGTGCATGCAGGCAAAAAAAGGCATAAAGATAGGTGATAATAATAATTTAAAAAAATAAGTAATAAATCGAATAATAATAATAGTAGTGATAATAATAAAAAACAGTGACCGGGAGAGTATTGAAAAAAAATTGGAAAAACTATATTGCACGATAGGAGTATTGAAAAAAAACAACAACAACAATATTGCACATTGGGAAAACGATATTGCACGGTAGGACTATACAGTAGAATTATACAGTCTGATGGCGGTGGGGATGAAGGATCTGCGGTAGCGCTCCTTCTTGCACTGGGGGTGCCTCAGTCGGCTGCTGAAGGAGCTGCTCAGCTCCTCTACAGTCCGGTGCAGAGGGTGAGAGGTGTCGTCCATGATGGACGTGAATTTGGCCAGTACCCTCCTCTCAGCCACCACCTCTACAGAGTCCAGAGGACAGCCCAGGACAGAGCTGGCCCTCTTGACCAGCTTGTTGAGTCTTTTTCTGTCCCGTTCTGTGCTGCTCGGGGCCCAGCAGACGACAGCGTAGAGGAGAGCAGAGGCCACCACAGAGTCATAAAAAGTCTTGAGCAGAGGCCTGCTCACTCCAAAGGAACTCAGTCTCCTCAGGAGGTGGAGGCGACTTTGGCCCTTCTTGTACAGGGCGTCGGTGTTGTGGGACCAGTCCAGTTTATTGTTGAGGTGAACACCCAGGTACTTGAAACTGTCCACAGTCTCTATGTCCTGCCCCTGGATGTTCACCGGTGAGTGAGGTAGTGGTCTCCTCCTGAAGTCGATCACCAGCTCCTTTGTTTTACTGGTGTTGAGGCTCAGGTGGTTGCGCCCACACCAGTCCACAAAGTCACTGATGACCGAGCGGTACTCCAGCTCGTTCCCCTCTGACACACAGCCCACAATGGCCGAGTCGTCAGAGAACTTCTGGAGATGGCAGCTGTCCATGTTATATGTGAAGTCCGAGGTGTAGATGGTGAAGAGGAAGGGTGAGAGGACAGTTCCCTGGGGGGCCCCAGTGCTGCAGACTACCACCTCTGACTCACAGCCGCGCAGCCGCACGTACTGTGGACGGTCAGTGAGGTAGTCGATGGTCCAGGCAGCGAGATGTCCATCCACTCCCGCGTCCTCCAGCTTCCCCCGCAGCAGCGCCGGCCTGATGGTGTTGAAGGCGCTGGAGAAGTCAAAGAACATGACTCTCACAGCACTCCCGGCGGTCTCTAGGTGGGTGAGCGCCCGCTGCAGCAAGTAGATGACGGCGTCCTCTACTCCTACGTTTGGCTTGTAGGCAAACTGCAGCGGGTCCAGGGTGGGGCTCACCACAGAGCGGAGGTGGCTGAGGATCACCCTCTCCATGGTCTTCATGAGGTGGGAGGTCAAGGCGACTGGTCTGTAGTGGGCCGGTTCCCTGGCGTTTGTTGTTTTGGGAACCGGGACCACACAGGAGGTCTTCCACAGGACGGGGACCTTCTCCAGGCTGAGGCTCAGGTTGAACATGTAGCAGAGAACCTCACAGAGCTGGTCTGCACAGGTTCTCAGCAGCCTGGGGCAGATACCATCAGGACCTGTGGACTTGTGGACCTGTGGACCTGCAGGAAATGAGTGAGGAAGTCCCACCCACGAGGAGACAAAACTAGGAGAGGATATAAACTCCTCACTGGCCAATAAAGTTTGATTATTTTATCAGATGTCTGCCTCCTGAAGCCTCCTTCATGTTTAGGTTTAGGTTTAGGTTTAGTTTATTTCAAAGGGGGCAGTGAAATTTCATAAAACACATGATTACACATGGTTTAAAAAGCCAAGGCAAAGAGCACACAATACATATACAATATACGTGAAAAGTCCCTCAGTCGTCCAGGTAGAATCCATGATAACAGGAGAAGTTCAATTTGTCAACTGGACCAAGTTTGTTTGGTTGAAAACGTTTCGCCGCTCATCCGAGAGGCTTCGTCAGCTCTAATAAGAATACTGGTAAGACACTTGCTTATATCTTGCTGTAGGGGGGAGCTACCTAGCTAACTACTTTCCGGAACTATCTCATTGGTTTCGGTCTTTTGTTTCTCTGGCGTCTAGCTTAACGATCCCTATTCATCCCTACACGCCTGCTTTTTCACACCTCTGGCCCTGACCTGGCTAGCCCCATTGTTTCCCTGTTTGTTTGATCTAGGCTTAATAATGGAATTGTAGATGGGATGCAAATTATATCTTACGCCACCATTTCTGTTCAGAGAAGGATTCTCTTTTTTGACAAAAATAGCCTCTTTAACTCCCCTCTCAAACCAATTCTTTTCCCTGGCTAAGATCTGAACCTCACTGTCCTCAAAAGAATGTCCCGTGGCTTCTAGGTGAAGATATACGGCAGAAGACGGTCCACTCTGGCACGCCCGTCTGTGTTGGTACATCCTCTTGTGAAGTGGCTGTTTGGTTTCTCCAATATAGCGCTCACTGCAGTCTTCACTACACTGAATGGAGTAGACCACATTGCTTTGTTTGTGGCTCGGTGTTTTGTCCTTTGGGTGGAAGAGTTTTTGTCTTAAAGTGTTTGTGGGTTTGAAATAAACTGGGATTTCATATTGTCTGAAAATCCTCTGTAGTTTTTCCGACACGCCGGCCAGGTACGGAATCGCTACCCCTTTCCTCCTGGGTTCGGATTCTCTATTATCTTGTTTCTTGCCCTTGTCTCTCTTGGTTTTGTTAACAGCCCATTTGGGATAACCACAAACAGAGAGGGCTTCCTGCACATGTTGTTCTTCTTTTTCCTTACCCTCTGTGCTTGTGGGAACCACTTGGGCCCTGTGTTGTAATGTCCGAATAACACCCAGTTTGTGCTGCAGTGGGTGGTGTGAATCAAAAAGCAGGTATTGGTCTGTGTGTGTGGGCTTCCTGAAGACTTCTACTTGGAGTCCCCGGTCTCCTCCTATCGTTACTGCACAATCTAAGAACGCCAATGTGTTATCCTTGGCATCTTCACGGGTGACAAACTTGGTCCAGTTGACAAATTGAACTTCTCCTGTTATCATATACAATATAATACAAAATACATATACAGACACTTACTATAGGCCTACAATTAAGAAAGAATACGACATAACAACATATCACAACATAACATTTGATCATAACATTAAAACATCACAGCTGGCTTATCTTTTAGTGTTGGCAGCTGTAGGTGTTGATAAGCCACATTTTCAATTTTTTTGTGAAGGCCTTGTATGTTGTAAGCAGTTTAATCTCCTGAGTTCTATGCACTCGCACTCTTTACTGTTTACTACTTCCTTCTGTGGCTTTCTTTGGGACACAATTTAATATGACACATTTGACTGACAGCTGAAAAATGGAGGATCGAGAAGAGGAATCAAGGAGAAGGAAGCGATGCAACAGAAACGATATGGGGCCACAACTCTACATTACAATGGTGCTTACCATTTAAAGCGCTCCACAAACATCACAGACACAAACAACATCTAAGTTTTGTGGTGTCATGATGCACAATGTCTTTTCTATAGTCTGTTAGTAACCTATTAGCCTATTACAAGCAGGGCTCTCAAGTCTCACGCATTGAGAGTGTGACACACGCAATTCGACGTGTTGACACGCTCACACGCCACACATGGTATTTCTCACGCACAGCGCTTCTGTGCCCAGAAAATCGGGCACTTCCGCTCCTCGGAAATTACTCAGTCTCACGCACGACCCCACTCAAAACTTGAGAGCCCTGTACAAGTGCTGGTCCACTAAATTCAACACTGGGCTAATGTAACCTAATAGTTACTACTTGCACTTTCTTTTGACCAGTGGCTGCCAGATCTACAATCTTTCACTTTTTTCTTTGGCACAAACAACTACCCTGTTTACTATGCCAAAGAAAAGCTTTTATGTAAATTACACTCAACAAAAATATAAATGCAACACTTTTGTTTTTGCTCTCATTTTTCATGAGATGGACTTAAAGATCTAAAATTCATTCCAGATACACAATATTACAATTTCTCTCAAACATTGTTCACAAATCTGTCTAAATGTGTGATAGTGAGCACTTCTGCTTTGCTGAGATAATCCATCCCACCTCACAGGTGTGCCACATCAAGATGCTGATCTGACATCATGATTAGTGCACAGGTGTACCTTATACTTCCCACAATAAAAGGCCACCCTGAAATGTGCTTTTTTTTTTTGTTGTTTTTTTTTTTTGCTTTATTGGGGGTCTGGGGACTCAGAACCAGTCAGTATCTGGTGTGACCACCATTTGCCTCATGCAGTGCAATACATCTTCTTCGCATAGAGTTTATCAGATTGTCAATTGTGGCCTGTGGAATGTTGGTCCACTCCTCTTCAATGGCTGTGCGAAGTTGCTGGATATTAGTGGGAGCTGGTACACGCTGTCGTATACGCCGTTCAAGCACATCACAAACATGCTCAATGGGTGACATGTCCGGTGAGTATGCTGGCCATGCAAGAACTGGGACATTTTCAGCTTCCAAGAATTGTGTACAGATCCTTGCAATATGGGGCCGTGCATTATCTTGCTGAAACATGAGGTGATGTTCATGGATGTATGGCACAACAATGGGCCTCAGGATCTCATCACGGTATCTCTGTGCATTCAAAATGCCATCAATAAAATGCACCTGTGTTCTTCGTCCTTAACAGATGCCTGCCCATACCATAACCCCACCACCACCATGGGCCACTCGATCCACAACATTGACATCAGCAAAGCGCTCACCCACACGACGCCACACACGCTGTCTGCCATCTGCCCTGAACAATGTAAACCGAGATTCATCCGTGAAGAGAACACCTCTCCAATGTGCCAGACGCCATCGAATGTGAGCATTTGCCCACTCAAGTCTGTTACGGCGACGATCTGGAGTCAGGTTAAGACCCCGATGAGGACGACGAGCATGCAGTCGAGCTTCCCTGAGACGGTTTCTGACAGTTTGTGCAGAAATTGTTTGGTTATGCAAACCAATTGTTTCAGCAGCTGTCCGAGTGGCTGGTCTCAGACGATCTTGGAGGTGAACCTGCTGGATGTGGAGGTCCTGGGCTGGTGTGGTTGCACGTGGTCTGCGGTTGTGAGGCCGGTTGGATGTACTGCCATATTCTCTGAAACGCCTTTGGAGACGGCTTATGGTGGAGAAATGAACATTCAATGCACGAGCAACAGATCTGGTTGACATTCCTGCTGTCAGCATGCCAATTGCACGCTCCCTCAATGCTTGTGACATCTGTGGCATTTTGCTGTGAGACAAAACTGCACATTTCAGAGTGGCCTTTTATTGTGGGCAGTATAAGGTACACCTGTGCATTAATCATGATGTCAGATCAGCATCTTGACCTGTGAGGTGGGATGGATTGTCTCAGCAAAGCAGAAGTGCTCACTATCACACATTTAGACAGATTTGTGAACAATGTTTGAGAGAAATGGTAATATTGTGTATCTGGAATGAATTTTAGATCTTTAAGTCCATCTCATGAAAAATGGGAGCAAAAACAAAAGTGTTGCGTTTATATTTTTGTTGAGTGTATATCCACTGTCCTGTCCAATTTTAAACTGAGTTCAACTGTTCTCAGCTCTCCCCAAACTCTCTCCCAAGTCTATGACTTTTTGAGTCCATGATAAAATGGGCATCAAGACAATGCCCAAAGTGACCTGACTCAAGAGCGCCGCCTAGAATCGGAGCCCTGTGGGAGTGGGACAGGTAAAGTTTGCGGCAGGCAAAGGAAATTCGGAACAGTGATAGAGAACAATGAGACAAGCCAAAGGATGAACTGGAGCATGCCCCTATCACGTACAGGAAGTCAGCCATATTGGATCCAAAAATTTACCGCTGTTTTGACTTGGGTGTGTGCAAAAACACTCACGTTTTTAGTCCAAATGAGCTCAGATTTGACATGTCAGATCTACAGATATAGGCTCACAAAAGTTAACATTTTTTGGGGGGGATACTCCTTACGGTTTGCCTGTAGCACGCCGGTGTATAACACTTTAATTTCCTGTTTTTTGATGACCTCTCATGGCCACAGACGATGACCTAGACCCCGGCCCAAATGTAATTAAATCTGAAATATAATAAAAGTGAACACTATAGCAACCCCTTCCATCGACATGAAACAGCATCATTATTAGATCTGGACCAAATTCGGGGATTAAATTCTATGCATGATTACAAGCAAAAATAATATATTATGGACATGGGGCAATTTTCACAGTTGGCCAGTAGGGGTTCAAGGACTCCCCCAAAAAATAGTTTAAAAATGATTACACGCACATGCTTTGTCCTATCGCACTGAAATTTTAATCACTGAAGTGTGATCTCAGCCTGAATATAATGCACTGTAAAGTATATGAAAAGTGAACACCATAACGTCCCCTACCATAGACAAGACATGTCAACATTATCAGATTTGTGCCAAATTTAGGGATTAAATGAATGATTACAAGCAGAAAGATATATTACAGACATGGGGCATTTTTCACGGTTGGGCAGCAGGGGGCACAAACTCTACCAAAACATAGTTAAACAATTATTACACACGTTTAGTCAGTTATACACTGCACAACCCTGATTCCATTGACATGTCAAACACAGTTTGCAGAAGTCAGTGACACCTATGTACTAGTTTTTATATTTTTGCCTCTAGATTCATTCCCGTTTTAGAGTTTTAAAGGTGCACTATGTAACTTTTCATGCAGTCTTAGTCTGACATGCGTGAAGAGTCGTCCAGGTAGAATCCATGATAAAAGAAGAAATTCAATTTGTCAACTGGACAAAGTTTGTTTGGTCCAGTTGACAAATTGAATTTCTTCTTTTATCTTAGTCTGACAGTGCTCTTGACCATAAAAGGCATGTGACCTGTGTCCTAGTTTCTGTAGTCTGCCTCTGGAATCAGTCATGTTATACAATTTTAAAGGTACACTATGTAATTTTTCCACTGGAGGAGCTGTCGGTCTGGGCGGCTGTCGGGAAGAGAAAGTGGCTTGCCAGGGCCGCGAGTTCTCGGCAGTCGCGTGGGGGAGGGCCATCGCCGTTTGCGGCTTTAATTTACTTTGTTTTCGTCTGGAGACTATTGTTATGAATAGTTTAATAACTTGATCATAGCCTTGGATACAATAGAGCTCCTGCAGTTGTTACGCAATTCCAGCATGCACCTATGAAAGTATAAAAAGTATAAAATTCTTGCTATAGGGGGTGGGCAATTGTTTTTTCCATGGGGCCACATGAAAAACATAAAATATTGTGGAGGGCCGGGCCAAAATGCTTAACTCAGTTCTACATAATATTAATTGTATTTCTTTATAAAAGGCAGTAAATAGCATAGTTTGACGCGCTGGTAAGACTGGTAAGAGTTTGTTTTATGACGAAGCAATGAAAAAGTGAGGCTGCCTTACAAAAAATGTAATTTAAAACAAAAACTCTAAAATAAAAGCAATGCAGCTTTAGTCCATCCATCCATGAGGTAAAATGATAAAATATGTTTATTTTGTAATTCCAAATGAGCTTAAACAGGCTGGTCAGAGTCAACCAAAGGGCCATGTGTGGCTCAGGAGCTGGACAATGCCCAGGTCTGCTATAGATCCATGCATGCAGTTCCAATCCCATACTGGCAGTGGTTGCAGCTGAGAATTCCCATATAATCTAATGGCATTGGATGCAATTAACAAACTTTATGTTTTTAAGTTTCAGGTTAGTTTGGAGATTAGTTTTGAGATAAATCATTGTCAGCAAAACCAAGAGAGACAAGGGCAAGAAACAAGACAACAGAGAATCCGAACCCAGGAGGAAAGGGGTAGCAATTCCTTACCTGGCCAGCGTTTCGGAAAAACTACAGAGGATTTTCAGACAATATGAAATCCCAGTTTATTTCAAACCCACAAACACTTTAAGACAAAAACTCGTCCACCCAAAGGACAAAACACCAAGCCACAAACATGTCTTCCATTCTTTTGAGGACAGTGAGGTTCAGATCTTATAGCCAGGGAAAAGAACTGGTTTGAGAGGGGAGTTAAAGAGGCAATTTTTGTCAAAAAAGAGAATCCTTCGTTAAACAGAAATGGGGGAGTTAGACATAACTTGTCTCCCATTTATAATTCGAATCTCAAACCAAGTCAAAACAGACAAAAGAAACATTAGGGCAGACAAGTCAGGGCCAGAGGTGTGGAGAAAATTGGACAGGACAGTGGTCGTTAGGGTGAATAGGTATGCTAAACTAGACGCCAGAGAAATTCGAAAAACAAAAAAAACAAATTAGTTGAGATAGTTTCAGAACTATTTCAGTGTAGTGAGCTCCTCCCTGCAGCTAGATATAAGCAGTCTCGAACCAGCACTAGAACCAGAACTGATGAAGCCTCTCGGATGAGCGGTGAATTGTCTAGGATTTCATTTAAGGCGGACAAAAATAAAAATACTCCAAAAAATACTCCAAAACTAAGTCCCTGTCAGATTTAATCGCATGGGTGCAGGAGCTCTATAGCTTTAAAAAGTGTTCTGATGTGATTCTTCTGCATCATAGTAGGTTGTGACGGGACATGGTGGAGGGGTAGAGTGGCCTTAGTGATTGGGGCCTCAGTTGGGATTGGAGCTGTAGTTGTCAGAGCTGGTGTGGTGTGGCATCGCATGAAGGTAATGGGTTGTGCTAGGGATGTGGAGGAAATAAAGCTACAGGAGGAGGAAACATTAGCAGGTAGGCCTGAAGTTGACTCCTTTTTAACATCGTGAGTCCTACGTTTTTATGACATCTTTATATTGTTGCAGCATGAGCTGGCATCGAGTGGTGCACCATTTCTGCAGTCCTTCAGTTTGGTGTGACCACCCTCACTGAAGGCCTGGGACAGGAACGACGAGCGGCCAAAACCCCATAAGAGACACTGTGCGAATCTTTGTATAAATAGTAGTAGCATAGACTGTGTATATAAATGAGTGTATATAAATCACACACAGTCACACTGTGTGTGAGATCAATAAAGTCTTAATCTTATATCCCCAGGTGTTGTGAAGTTTGTGCTGCAGCTTTACTCTGAAGATTCTGAAAAACGTGCAGCAGCCTACAAACAGTTTAAGGTAGGTCTATTATATGGCAGGATTGAACACTGAACTTGCATTTATATTTCAATATGCAATTTATTATGATGTATTATATGCTGTAGACGTTGCCGATGCTGCGATTTATGCCCTAAGTGCCCCTCCCCATGTGCTGTATTTTTTTAATCTACACCTCTACATGTTAAACATACTCTTCTTGCTGTCTTATCTGGTTCAGGTTAAGTCTAATTAGATTATATTTTTGCTTTTCTTTTTTAGATTGGAGACATTCAGATGCACCCTGTGGAGCAACTGACCTAACATAAATGTATCCACTAGATGATGCTGCTGTGTTAACTTTAAATGGTTAAACGCCTTTTCAGTACAAGTCCAAGTTGCTATGCATGATAAAATCACAATATATTTTCACACAGATGTATTTCTTTGTTATTTTGCACTGACTCTTGTTTTTCATCATAGCTATAACTTAATTTCAACTAAAAGTGCTGTAGTTTTCACACTTGTGCTACATTAAAAGTGACTATGATCAGTTTGTCTAGTTTTAAATAGAGATAACTGTGTTTGATCATCAACTGCAAACATCATATTTTATCTTCATAATATGGTCTTAAAATGGGCTTAATATGATCACAATATGGGCTTAATGTACTTGTATTAAAGGGCCCATATTACACTATTTTCTTACCTACAGTATGTTATAGCATTGTTTCACACTGACTCACACTGACATTGTTTCATTCACACATTTTTAACACACAAACCCTGCATATTTAGGCTGGCTTCTCATTATTATTATTCAACATTATAGCATTACTTAGAGCTCACAAGAGTCCAATTTGCGTAATAAAGGACATTTAAGTTTTATTTGTTTACAAAGTGATTCAGATAAATAGTCTTAGATTAATTGCAGCGAACACTGCCTCATTGGCAAAGAGGGCTCAGAAGCCCCCCCCCCCCCATAGTAAATGTGCAACAGTGCAACAGTAGTCCTTAGCAGCAGTTTTTAAAGTGTCTAGAGTGATATGTCTTTTTATGGAACGTATTCCACATTTACTACTGGAATTTACTGTTGTACTGTTGTTTACTACTGTTATTGCACTGGAATTACTACTACATTTATTTTTATCTTTACTTTCAATACACATTCTATTGCACATTACCATCTCACTACTGTATCTTCCATTGCACATTTTTGATGCACACTGCACATTTTTGGACATCTGTAAATAGGTATTTATTTATTCTGTTGCACTGCTTTCAGATTTTAGATCTTAGATTTTAGATTTTGATTTTTGTTTTAGATAGTTTTTGTTTTGTTTCGTCTTTATATTGTATTTTGTACACTGTCTTTTTGCACTACCTGGCCAGAGAGAAATGAAATTTTGATTCACTGTATGTTGAACACATATGGCAGAATTGACAATCAAGCTGACTTTGATCATTGATCTTTGCTTTACATCTGCAAATATAATCCAAAAACAAACAACAATGAGAACACAGCATCTATTTACAGTACAGTTTTACTTTTTATCAGTCGATAGATTTGAAGTTCATTTCTCTTGGTGGTACATGAAAATCTCAGTACAACTACAATCTCACCACAACAAGAATACAACACTTTTTTCTGGACAATATATTAATGTAAGCCTTTCTATCATTTTGAGTTTAATTTCTTACTCCCCTCATTTACAGTGTATTAAGTGTATAAATCCCTTCAGAAACTGCAGCTCCTACAGAACTCTGCAGCCCGGATCATCACTCGGACCCCCACTATCCATCACATCACCCCCGTACTACAACAACTCCACTGGCTCCCCATAAAACAGCGAATTCACTTCAAAATACTCATTACCACATTCAAAGCATTACACAACCTAGCCCCACCATACATATCTGACCTCATCCACATCACCACTCCATCTCTCCTCTCTTCAGCTCTCTGTCCCCTCTGCCCGTCTGGTCACCATGGGGAGCAGAGCCTTCAGCCGCTCTGCTCCTCAGCTCTGGAACTCTCTCCCTCCTGACCTCCGTAATATTGACTCTCTCCCACTCTTTAAATCCAGACTCAAAACCCACCTGTTCAGACTGTCCTACCTCTCATAGCCAATCACTCCACTCGGATTTTGTTTTTATCTTGTTTTGTATTTTGTATTGTATTGTTTGTTTGTGCTTTTTATTCATTTTAACCTTGTGCAGTGTCCTTGGGTGTTCTGAAAGGCGCTTTTAAATAAAATGCATTATTATTATTAATAAGACTATGTGGACATCAGAAAATCGCTGTTGTCTAAACCCTTACGAGCACCTCCCATTGTCCAGGTATTGCCACTTTGCAAACATTGTATTATCTCCTAATAAAGTTAGTATTGTATTATTTCATTCATCATAGGGTCATATCTTACACATTTGAAAACGTCTACTGTTGCTTTTATACTAGGATTATTATTTTTTCTAAGCAGCACCATAGCTGGAATCGCACTGCCAACCTGTGGGTCAGTGGGTCTGACCGCTCAACCAATGATGTTTATGTCGAGAACAGGATTCGAATTAATGAGTTTTCTATGAATACTCATATCAAATAAATCTATAAATGCTATCTGGATATCTGGCTATTTACACAATGCTTTCCTGTTAGCTAAAGGAAATTCCTCTGTGTGATCAATACTCCATATATCTGCTAGGCTGCTGTTGAGTTGGAATATAAATTGATTCAGTACAGCTATAGTCCAATCCAATCCAATCTAATCCAACTTTATTTCTATAGCACATTTTATACACAGAAACAGTTTCCAAAGTGCTGCACATAAAAATCTATAAAACTTAATGAAAACATTACTAAAATAGCAATAAATAAAGTGATAATAATAAAATAACTAAAAACAAAAGCAATTATAAAAAACACAGAGGACCACGCAACTCACGCGGTATTAAAAGCCAGAGAATAAAAGTGGGTCTTAAGACGAGACTTAAAACTCTCCAGTGTGGGGGCTGTTTTGACATGAGGGGGCAGAGCATTCCATAACTTGGGGCCAACCACAGAGAAAGCCCTGTCCCCCCGAGTTTTAAGTCTAGTCTTAGGGACCACGAGCTGGAGCTAGCCCCTCAGAACGCGCACCGGTTTGTAGATTTGGATGAGGTCAGAGATGTATTTTGGTGCCAGTCCATTCAAAGCTTTAAAAACAAACAATAAAATCTTAAAATCAATCCTAAAACGAACAGGAAGCCAGTGCAAAGACGCAAGAATAGGGGAGATGTGCTCATATTTCTTCCGTCTTGTTAAAAGGCGCACAGCAGCATTCTGGACTAACTGCAGTTGATAAAGTGCATTTTGATTCAATCCAGAATAAAGTGCGTTGCATTAGTCCAGACGAGAAGAAATAAAAGCATGCATGACACGCTCAAAATCTGAAAAGGATAAAAAAGATTTAATTTTGGCTAAAAGACGAAGATGATAAAAACTAGATTTCATGACCACATTAACTTGTTTATCAAGTTTAAAATCAGAGTCCATAATGACGCCAAGGTTGGTGGCTGTTGATTTTGTGTGCTGTCTGAGAGGACCGAAGTCAGACAAAGAGCTGGCACTGCCACCGGGCACTGCCACTGGGCCCACACATTATCACCTCAGTCACCTTGCTCTTATTGAGGTTCAAGAAATTTTGAGCCAACCAAACCTTGACATCATTAAGACACTCAAGCAGGGGTGTCAGGGGGCTGCTGTTGCTTTTCTTCAAAGGCAGATAAATCTGTGTATCGTGTATCGCATAAAAGTGATACGACACACCATATTTACGTAGGAGTTGGCCAAGAGGTAGGAGGTACAACATAAACAAATCAGGTCCAAGGATTGAACCCTGGGGGACTCCACAGTGCAAGGGGGCAGTGGACGAGATGGAGTTCCCCAGTTTAACAGAAAAAGATCGCCCTGACAGGTACAACCTGGTCCACTCTAAAACCTTCCCCCTGACACCCACACAGTGTGCCAAACGATTTAAAAGAATTGTGTGGTCAAAAGCAGCAGTCAAATCTAAAAGTACTAAAATGGCAGAATCACCAGAATCAGTCATTAGAAACAGATCATTAAAAACCTTTAAAAGTGCAGACTCTGTGCTGTGAAAGGCTTTGTAGCCTGACTGGAAAGTGTCTAAAGTGCCATTTTGATCTAAAAAAGACTGCAGCTGTGCAAGTACAGTCTTCTCTAAAATCTTACTCACAAATGGTAATTTGTGGTAATTTCACAAATGGTAATTTGGCTGATAATTTGGAAGAATTGTAGGGCCAAGGCTGGGTTTTTTAATTAAAGGTTCAACAACAGCTTCTTTACAAAATGAAGGCACAATGCCTGAAGACAGACTGCTGTTGATGATTTCCCTGACCGAAGAGCCAATAGTCCCCCAGATATCTTTTAAAAAAAAAACGAGGAGGGACTGGGTCTGTGGGACAGGAAGAGGGCTTCAACTTATTCACTGTCCTTGTGAGGACAGACAGCGACACAGGCTCAAACTGACAGAAAAAAGCAGAACATTCTAGTCTGGTTAACACCTGACCATATCACAAGTGAGATATGGGTCTGGAAACTCGCTTCGAAAAATCCCGTAGCGGAGGTGTGGTTAGCGATTGCCAACGGCCGTTTATTGGGCGTTATGAATGTCTATCATTGAGCGTATACGTAAGTCCATAGCCAATCATGTCAGTTGTCAGTTCAAACTACAAGCTTCCGTTTGTCATGTAGTACGCGTCACCGTCTTGCCACACCTCCCCCGCTCTCTGATTGGGGCCCTAAATCTGGGACTCTCGCTTGGACGAGTTTCCAGGCCGCCTTCCAGTTCGAAACGAACGGAAGCGGCCTGGGAATTCCCAGGCTAAGAACATTCAGTTTTTACCACAAGTTCAACAGATGGTGGCACTATATTGGCTCTTATAGTGGAGACCTTGTTATTAAAAAAACAGCAAGAATTGTTCGCATTGTTCACATGTCATTTCTAGTACAGTGGAAGGATTAGGGTTTAAAATCGAACTAATTGTTTTAAAAAGAATGCGAGGCTTACTGGCGCTATTTGAAATTATGCTTCTGAAATACATATTTCTTTCCTCTTTAACAAGTTTTTGATAGTTTTTCCAACTATCTTTAAGGATTTCTCGTGACACCTGCCGCCGGTCATTTTTCCATCTGCACTCACGCCTCGCAGTGCGTGTAGTGTAATTTATCCATGGCTCTTGTTTGGATTTAGGGCGCATGGCTTTAACGGGAGCTATAACGTCCAGCACATCAGAGCAGGTGCATAAAAAAGAAGTCATTAATTGCTTAGTGTCCATGGAAACAGAAACAGATTGCGCTGAAGCAGTGAAGAGAGGGGAGAACGCAATATAGGGTTTACTTTATTTTTAATTGTGATATTGTACTAGCTTTGAATAATAAATATCCATGTAATACTCTTGATAGGAATCCTTGAGACAAGATCCATGTACGTAGGCTACAAATGTTTGTTCAGCTACAGCAGATAAAGACCATAGACAAAACTAGTGGTTTATGTGGGTATGAATAATGTCGTTATTTTACCTTGAGGATGAGGCGGGCCAGTCTAAACGTTTTTATCACAGTGTAATTTATAATAAGATAATCCTTAACACATTGGCCTTGACTTAAATGAATAACCATTTAGAACTTTTCTCTTTCGAAACTCAAAATCTTGCAAACGTGACAGGTTTTCCTCACATAAAAATAAAATGAATAATAAAATGATAACAGCAGTTAATTTACAGAAATTAAAACATTTAAATTTTAAATAATTTTTCAGTTGGACGGCCAAACCACACTGTTTTTCTAATAATAAACAGTTCTCATAGAGCTCACACTCATGTACCAACCTGCCTATGACTTGGACACTTGCATTCTTTACCATATGCAAATACAAAGTGAACTAGTTGGTAATGTATTTGGTTTTATGTTCATGTTATAATATGGTAAAAATCAGTTCTGTTTTGTTAAACCTTTATAACTGTTCCAAGGTCAAAGGAGCGGTCATCTTGAACATAGAATGATTAGTATTACTAACGTAATACATCACTGTCGCTTGAGTCTATTGGATTTCTGTGTGTTTGGTTTTCCTTAATCAATACCGTGAGTTAAGCTTAGATGAGTTATTGAATATTTTTTCAATAGTATGCAGGACTGTGGTGCCCTTTCATGTTCAGTGGTCCTTTAGTAAAAAGTGCATTGTTTCCTGTTAAGAGCAAGGACATGACTTTCACATAAGATTGTCTTTCTCGGTCTTCACTTTGCAGGCATCAATTGTTTTGTAGATTCATTTTAACTTGTATTAACTTGCCCTTCACAACCGTCTGGAAAAATTCAAGTTTGTGATTGGGAATCCTTCCAAAAATCTGTTTATTCATAGATTATTATCTTGTGGCAATGTACAGTGTTGGGAAATAACTAAATACTTTATAGAATACTCATTCTGAGTAACACTATTCAGTTACTCTATTCAGAATACAGTTACTCTCTTAAAATGAAAGGGATATTTTCCAAACACTGCTGCTGTATCACTGTTTCTCTCAGTGACCGATTGCAGTTGTGCATTGTTATATAAGATGCTTACGTTGTGAAATACACGTATGTTCAGTGTTACATTGAGTGTCAGAGGGCTACCAGCATTACATATTTATTTGAGCAATGGTCATATTCATATAACGAAGAATGTTGTGTAGTTACTTTGTATTGGAAAACATTTTTGTATTTGTAAAACTTATTGGCAAAATAATTTATGAATGTTAGTCTCATGAAATCTATCTAGCAATCATCTCATTTAAACCTGTTGACATAAAAGTCTTAGCCTCAGCCTCTTAACTTATTGGATATAGAAATTAACTACTCAAACAGAGGTGGATGTGGATCAAATGGAAAATTCCTACTTTCTTGATTCTCTGTGAAAAGAGATTTGTTCACACACCCAACTCTGTGAGTGACTCTGTTGATATGGCATAAATGTGTGTGAATACTGAGCTCTTTTGAAAACTTGTTTTCCATCCAAAAAAAAATAAAAAATCTTGAACTGAAAGTCTCTATTGTTGCCTTGTTCCCATGATGTGGCACAATAAATTAGGGACCACTTTTAATCTTAATTATTGCATTTCAATTCAAAGTTGTGCTAATGGCATAAAAGGCATCTTATCATGGTGCCTTGTATTGATTAGTGTCTCTTTATATAATCATGTGAAAATCAGCTGACCTTCAGGTTAGGATTTCAGTTAGCTCTTTGGGGCTGAGTGGTGCAGTGGTCAGGGCCGAGGGCAAGAACTGAGCTCTTAATCTGAGCAGAGAATGTGACTTTACCAGGCCAATACCATTGTATACGCTAAACCTTTAGTTACCCCAATCAAGCCATGGGGGTGAGCCTTTATTGACTAAGTAATATTGATTAATTACAAAATAATGCTAGTACTAGACCTCAACCTTGTGTGTAATGAGAACTTTCAAGGGAGAAAAAGTTTTGTTTTTGTTTTTTATTCTGTAAAAAAATCTAATTGAAAAAAATAAAAGTATTGTTTTTTTTTTAAACGTTAATTTCAAATTCATATGCATAAAATGGAGCCACTTATTGAATTAGCAAAAACATTTATTGAAGGCATGCAAGAATAGAATATTGAAAGCATGATTGTGGGAGAAAGTTAATTTAAAAGCACAGAAAAAGCTGTAATTTTTGAAATGTTAAATCACAATGACTCGCCTAAACACAAGTAACATCATTTAATATGCATTGTATACTGCTGCTTACTGGTGTGAAGACAAAGCCACTTTCCTTTTTCTCTTTCTCTCAAATTGCTCTTTCACTTTTTCAATAGTTAACTGCATAGGGCTGAGGGCGCTGACAGCAGAGGTGGTTGTGGATTGAGGTGACCAAGAGTTATCAGTTGTCATTGAAACATATTTAACGACTGTTGGTTTGGAAGGGGGCCTTGTAACTGTGAATAATTTAGGATCACTTAAAGTTGTGAAGTTGGATTTATTCTTCAACTTTCTGCGTTTTTTGTTCAGAAGTCTCTTAGTGTTGACAGAAGGTATGTTTGCTGTAGTAAAAAACTGCCATGAGGTAGTTAGTTCGGTGTTGTCCGTTAACCGAACTATTTCCGTGGTGATAGCAGGACTGATCTGGACCCCACTTGGAGTTGGAAGAATAGCCTCTTCCTCCATGGTTTCAGAGAAATGTTCGTTTAAAAGAGACTGGCCTTTCCTCTTTTTCTTACTGAACCCTTTCTCTTTTGACCTGTGTCTTTGTCTTTTAAGCACACTAAATGATGGGCTGAGAGGCGGAACATGGACCTTGCCACTCTCTGTCTCCTGAGAAAACCTCAAAAGGCCTGGGGTGGTTGTCAGAACAATATTGCCCTCTTTCATATTGTCCTCAACATTTTCATTCACAACTTTTTGCCTTTTCTTCCTCTCCTCCCCATCTTTCCTCAACTTTGACCTCTTCTTTTTGACTTGAAAGATTTCAATTGGACTTGTGTTCACAATGAGTGGCCTTTCAGATGTGTTCACAATGCTGTGTTCCTGTGGCTTTGATGATGGAGATGTGGTTTCTAATTGAAATGTAGGAACAGTTTTAACTTTCCTCTGTCTATTTCGTAACCACTTAGCTTTAGCTCTGTGCACACTCGTCGTGCTGGACACTGTGGAGAGAAAACCCATTTTTGTAGGTTTCCTCTTGATGGGTCTTGGGGGTGTGACAGAAATGGCCTCCTGCTCCAGAGCTGGTTCATCTTTCATGACTTCATTGGATGTTTCCTCTCTATCTCCCAGCTCATATTCATTCCCACTCACCTTGTTGGACGCTCTATCTGTCTGCTCTGGTGACTGAGGCTCACTGATAAAGTTACTCAGGCCTGTGGTTCCCTCCTTTTTGGGACTGGACAGTGGAACAGCACCACTGTCTTCAATTTTCACCACTGCCTCCTGCTTCTTCTTCTTTCTACCCTTTCCTTTCGTCTTTTTAGTTTTCTTTTTCTTTTGTGAGGACTTTTTCTTCTTCTTCTCTGAACTAGGTGAGTCCCCTTTGTCAGAGTCAGTTGTGGAGCTCTGTGATGTGGACACAGTGGCCAGGACTTTGATGAAGTCCTCTGCAGCGGTCATCACGTTTCTGAGGGAGGGCTCGTCAGGACTGCTGCTCTGGGAGCCTGACACCAGAGGTGGTGAGGTCGGCTCAGATTGCACATGCTCTCCACTCTTATTGTAATCTTTTTTCCTGGAGGGAGCCACGGTCAACTCATCAATGACGTCAATTCCTCCAAAGTCATATGGGACAGCGTCTGTGAGCACGGCACTGGGGCGCTTCTCAAATCGTTTACACCTGAGACACACAGTGTAATGTTCATATGTAATCCCATTATCCCACAAAAGTATGTTGCAAATCATCTTAAAGAGAGATTTAAATGGTAATACTTACAGGCCATACCAGTGGCGTTCAACACATTGCTCTTCATAAACAAATCTAAAGCAGGGAACCTCAATCACATTGAAGAAAGCTTGCCCAACCACTCTGGAAGATGTGTCGTTCACTTTCCTCAGACATGCTTTGAGTCTGCTCAGAAATAAGAAACATGGTGTATTTTGTCATTTCACAGAACAATTGACAAACTATCTTTCTGTGGTTAGCTATCAAATTTGAATGTTTTTTGTGTGGAGAAAATGCATCATTGTAGTAAGATACTTTATCGTGCAAGACAATGCTATTATGGATTTAACTGAAAATAATAGGCTATAGTCTAATGCACTGTACGGTCAAATATATTTTCATAAAAAATAATTACGCTTCATCGCAGTCGCAGTGACTGATGGAGTGCCATTTGAAGTTCGTGTAGCCATAGTTGGAGGAAAAAGCGTGGATGACGTGAGGGCAGTGGTCGTGGGTTCGACAGCAGCTGTCAGTCTCAGCAAAATCACCTGCAAAATTCCGTTCACAGTTAATCAGTGCGCTAAACACTGGATGTTATTTCAATTTTGAATGACACTGTACCTAGTTGATTGTAATTATCCGCCATGTTCCCCGCTCCACACCACAGGGTCCCGGGATAGGTGAAGCCCCGCTTGGCTCGTCTAAGCGCTTGGTCCGTAGTGGTGAGTTTCTCGCTTTGCTGGAAGCGCTGGCAAAGCAGCCTAGATTCATCTATGCGCCCATAGGCCGTCTGAGCCTGCTGCTCCACGGTGTCATCTCTGTGTCCCTTTTTGCACTCGCGCGTAAAATACTTCACCTGCTCTGGATTCTCATTGATAGAGCAGTCCACGAGCGCACCCGCGGAGGTCACCAGCGAGCGCACCACTTCTGCTCCATCGGATACTTCATACAGAAAAAGTCCTTCAACTGACGAGACTTTGGAGCAAAAACTTTCTTTGTCCGGTTTCATTGCGTCAAGTGCGCTGCTTACTAATCCTCCTTTGATCAAGTTTCTGTCCAGAGAGGACAGGAAGACCAGCAGGACCGACCACATGATGCCTTTCAGCACCACTGAATGGAGACAGCTCCTCTCTTGTCCCGTGCGCTCCGCTACCCTTCCACTTTTAAGTGGAAGCAGCGACGGTTCGATTATTAATACACGGGAGTGTCACGGGGAGGAGTCAGCGAATTAACCTCTAACTTCAACACCGCCTTGTAACCACTGCACAGCACCTGCTCACGTGGGGTAAGCCCCTAAGCCAAAAGCCCCGCAGAAAGGCCGGGGTTAATGTGGGGTGCGTGTGAAGAACATGAGCCTGATCTGGTGACCGTTAGTTACCCTACTGCCTCTCCTCCTTTTCCTGCGCCCCCCTCAAAGCGGAGATTTACTTTGGGAGCACGCATAGAGAAGGTTCAAACTTGGGGCCGTTTTCCATAGCAACAAGCATGGGGCGACTGTGCCAAACCAGGACATTGGACAACTTTCAAGTGCACAAAACAGACGCAGAATCACCGTTGGCCTAAATTACAATGCGGGAACAAAACTCTTTCATTGTGGAATGTGGAAAAAGGTTGGCCAAGCCTATCGCACGCAACACCCACTCACGGCACGGGAAGAGAGGCGAGCCCACGAAGGGGAAGGCACAAGAGAGAGGCGCTCACATGAAAGGAACTCGGTCAAATTGTGACACTATTCGGGGAGGATCAAATAACTTGGCAGCATCCAGTTGCATGTGGTTTCTAACAATTGTAGGCAATGTTACCGCATTTGTGGGATAGGACTACTGCTCTTTGAAGTTGGGAGAACTCTTATTTGAATAAAAATGCGCTATAAAGCATATTAGACTTCAAAAGCGGTATTTAAGATGCATTACGCCTGAAACACGCTGGCACAGTATTGGCACAAGCGCGGGGATGCTGCGCCTATATCACATAGCAAGTGTTAAAAAGTAAAAAGGCGCGGGTCAGGTCGGCCTAATCAGCCAAAAGTTTAGTCACATGGTTGGACTTTACTGAGCTCGAGAGGCGGGGCCCGGCCTACTCAAGGCACTGAAATCCGATTGTTGGAGGCGGAGAGAAATGATGCAAAATCACCCGATGTCTCGTACGATTTGGAAGGGAGGGGGGAAAAAACGTCCGTAGGAATAAAACAAATTGCCTATCTATCATCTTTTGGTTTGCGTATGGATTTAGGCTAAATTAATAATAGTCTAACGAACTCCATATCGCTGTCGCCCAAAAGGATCGTTGAAAGAGTTCATATTGGCGCCCCCTGCTGTCACATAACAGGCATTCTCAACGTTATGAGTTCATTGTGTTGCTTATGTTTACATCCCAGTGATAAATTAACCCATTTTTACCAACATAGATACGCCCACAGGACCCTACGCAGAGGGTACAAGTTGTAATAGGCCTACAATTGACTTTAAAAATGATATAACAAAAGTGTAATTTACAATGAAAAGCCTTAGTCTAATGAGATGAAAAGTAGAATGGAATAGATTTTTCCAAGGGATGTTTTAGTCAACAAAAAGCCTTTTTATATATAGGCTACACACATCCACAGATTTCAAGAGACCAACAATGACTGTTCCAAGAATGTTAACAGCATCCAAAAGGTATGTAACCAAGTTCACTGAGTTTACTGCTTTATCACCAGATTGTGAGAAAGTGCCAGTGTTTCTGGAATGAGGTGAAGGCTCAGCTTGAAGCTGCTCTAAGCTGGAAATTTCCCACATTGGTTTGTTTGAAAGTGTGATTTGATCCATGAAGATGTTGATATTGTGGATTTATCTGGTACAATTGTGAATATGATAACAGCCTTTAGACAGCGGTCCTCTGCTGAGTCAAAACACATGTAATGTAATATCAACACAGAGACACTTAGTATTTTATAGTTGTAGTGGTACACCTTTAATTAAGCATAGCCTAATGACATTTACACCAATATAACCACAATATAACAATTTGACTGCCTTTACATTAAGCATTTTTAATTAAGTCATAATTTATTTGGGTTATTAACTATATCATTTTCTGTTAACACCCTGCAGCAAGATCGAGAGTAACTACACAGAGCCCCCTCCCACTCTGTGGTCCTGTAACTCAACCCATATTTACAGCTAGCTGCTCAGTTAGTTTGACTCACTTCAGCCATCTCCTTAACTGCCCCATGCACTGTTTCAAATGGACATTTTGGCTGTTCCTGCAGACAGGTCTAAAGGATGGTATCTTTCTCTCATGGCGCCCAACACAAAAGGACCTGCTTTTGCCTGGCTCGACCCCTCCAGACTCTACTGTAACTCACAGGTAAAATATAGCCCTGATCTAAACTATGTGTCCCTCTACAATGTTTAAATGTCACTTCTCTTCAGGCATTAACAGACTGTGTCAAAGACCTACTTAGCCCATTCCACAATGACAGCATTGATATTGTTGCAGGCATTGATGCAATGGGCTTCGTTCTTGGTAAGAAAACTTTCTCTCTTGTTTGTTTTAAAAGGGGCAGCAACGCTATGTTTAGGACTTGGAAAACTTAGTCGGCCCTCTAAATTTAGATTGTCACTGCTACTCCCAGTGCACTCTAGTCACATGTACTGTATAGTGTAAAATTATTACAACACGTGTACTTGTTTTAGGGGCATGTGTGGCTACAACACTGGGAAAAGGCTTTCTGACGATTCGCAAAGTTGGACACTTGTGTGTGGAGACCCAAACTCAGAACTACACTGACTACTCTGGTAGAGAGAAGACCATGGAAGTGCGGGTGGATGTACTCAAACCAGGTTAAACTTGGCTTTTTAATACTTTACCCTTTACAAATGTTGGACAGCTGTCAAAGTATTTACTTAGCTGCAATTTTTACATGGACATACACTTTATGACTACACTGACAAAGGGATGACTATGTGTAACCTGTTTGTGTAACTTTGTTTAGAATTAAAAGTCACATAACTGTGACACACATAACATGTGCAGTGTGCAACTTTTCTGGTGGAGGGTCGTTCACCTGCTTGTTTCATGGAGAGGTTTTTGCTTTGCCCAGAATGACACTTTACAGCATTAAAGTCATCCATCCATCTTACTTTAATCAGTGTTTTGTAGCAGTCATTTGAACTTTGTGTGGGCTTGCTGCTCCACAGATCTGACATGTAATTTGGCCTGGCAGTGTCACATATTTGTATTTACGAAGATGGATAAGTTTAATGCCATATTGTGGAACTTCTCTATGAAGATAAGCAGAAAAGTTACACAGCACACCTTTAAAGTCCATAAATTATTGAATGAAAGGACAGTTACACTTACTAATGAAATATTGTATGCTTGGTACATTTAACCATGAAAAGATTCCCTTGCCTCTCATTTCTTTTGCTACATCGCCCTCTAGTGCATTTTGAACACAACTGAACAAACTGGTTGACCCTGCACTTGTATTGTTTCAGGTGTCAGAGTGTTGTTAGTGGATCAGTGGATAGAAACCGGAGGAACCATGAAAGCTGCGATTGAGCTGGTGGAAAGACTAGGTGCCACTGTAGTGGGTCAGTGTACTGCACAGTAACATTCTCTATTATAACTATGTCATTTTAGTGAGTGTTATTTCTGTTGTAGGTGTTGCAGCTGTGGCTATTGAAAATACTGAAGGTGGAAAGTGGATTAAGAAAAACTATAAGTTCTCTCACTGTATTCCTGAGGAGCTCCAAAACCAAATCGACCAGAAATATCTTAACTCTTTCAGGACTTAACAATGGAAAAAAATAATAATTTTATGAGAAAGAACTGAATTTTGTGAAGTAAAATTATAGCTTTTGTATAGAAATATTTTATTTTTTAACACGTACTTTGACACAAAATGCATAAATGTATTTAAAAACACTGATGTCACTGGCTTCAATATTTTTTTAAATAACATGGGAGAATCTTCCCTTTTTAAATATCTACAATTTGATATCATCATTATTGAAATGTAATGGGACAAAATAATATTCTTAAAACTGTATAAAATATAACAGGAATGTAATGGTACCTTTAACATCAGCAGCATATTATCCTGTAGTAAGCATTAGAGATATACTCCATAATATTAGCAGCTCTTGTGCTATTTTTAATATATATACACTGTGTAACTGCATGAAGGGTCAGTTAAATTGAGTAAAAAAGGCCAAGACTACAAAAATGCACAGCTCATGGAAGAATTCAAGGCCAAAGGAAAAAGTGAATTTGAGTCAGACTCTGGTCCATGTGCTCAGAGCTTTTCCTTTCCACAGACACAAATATACTCGTACCATTGGAGCTCCTCCTCCCAGACTCACTGACAGCAGCCCGACTGTTTCTTTTTTGAAGTACTGTAGAGATTACTGGAGTTGTTTATCCCTAAAAAGGTTTATGTGACACAGGTTTATACCAAATTTCGATAAAGGATTGGACACAGAGAATAATTGTATATATACATACTGACAACATCTCCAATTTGCCTTTTCCCACTTTTCTCCAGCTCTGCAAGAACGTTCATCTCAAACGCCAAAGACGCCACTCGAAAGAAAAACTCTTTTACATTCTCCCCTTTAAAGAAAAATAAAGATAGCATTCTTTTTCAATACTTAAAATCCAATGATGCGATACTCTAATAATAATCTAATATTGTCAATGAATCTTAGACTACATGGAGAAAGGCCGATGGCAATTCGGGCTAAAATGTACAGTGTAGACAGGAAACCGGAAATGGGAATTCTCAAAATATCAAATACATGAAGGTCATAAAGGTGTTTCTGAAGGATGGGTTTGTACATAAAATATTATTTAAACTGTATTCAAGTACACATTAGAATGCACAATTTAAGAACAGTTGGAAAATCTGTACATTGTAAACACTGACCATTTTAATAAACTGGGCTTTAATTGCACAATATATTCTTGAAACATTTTCCTGACCCACCTGTAAGTGAAGAAACTGCCCAATATTCAGCGCTCATCTCCTGTGCAATTTTAAGGGCATCTTGTTCAATCTGAGTGTACTGGGCTGGTGACTGTAAAGAGAAAGAGTTTACAATGAGAAATAAACAATAAAAAGACCCCAACTCGTCATGCCCATCCAGTGACCCAGTTTTACGACTACTTTTGGGTTTACAGCCAGAGGAAGCAGCACATTCCTGAGGGTGAGCCAAGACATAAAGTCTTTGTGTGAACCGGCATCAGCCCAGAATAGTTCCCATCTGACTTTTTGCGTCCATGGGTCTCAAACTATGGCAACCGTCCTCTGTGGTCATAGCAATTAAGCAATTCAAATCAAATTACTATATCTTTTAAACTGAGAAAGGTCCTCACAAAGTCCTTCATATCAGCAAAGACTTGTTCATCTGAAACAAATGTATAGTCCCCAGCATGTGCTCCTGTGTAAAGACGTACACTTAGGTCTTTCTTTGTCCCGACAATGAAGAGTTGGACACTAGTGGGGTCATTCTCCTTTAAGGCATCTTCTAACCATTGTCTGTGAACACATCGGACACCTGTAAACACTGTAATGGTTTATTCTTTTGTATATTATTAATGGTGCTCAAATAAATAATATTGTGTCATGGTACAAGAGGGAAATCTGGGATAAAAAGCACACTTACCTTGTATGATCCAACGAGGCTACATCAGTTAAGTCAAACACGATTATCACAACTGTAACAAAATATTTTCTGTTACAAATATGTTTTAAAAATACCCAAATAGTGATAGATTTTGGAGAATATCTCTAGAATTTCCATCCATCCATCCATTTTCTTCCGCTTTCTCCGTAGTTCAGGTCACGGGGGCAACGGTCCAGACAGATC
The DNA here is from genome assembly GCA_036785185.1 of Paratrypauchen microcephalus. Taxonomy (NCBI): domain Eukaryota; kingdom Metazoa; phylum Chordata; class Actinopteri; order Gobiiformes; family Gobiidae; genus Paratrypauchen; species Paratrypauchen microcephalus. Next base: position 3,520,973 of record JAVJIX010000028.1, on the reverse strand, counting down.
CGCTGCCCAGATCATAGCGCACCGGCCCCCATGTTGCTTGATGCAACTGGACTTGATGTACTTGTGTCATGGGGGATCTCTTCCAGTGTGCACAGACACTGGGAACTTGGGAGCTGGGATCGCACCACTAACCCGTCAGTGGATCCGACCGCCCCCAACTGAGCTACTGCCGCCCCTGAAATTACTGCCCATCATTTTATATAATATTGAAAGAAAATTCTATATAGAAATTATTGTGACAGGCCTTCTTGCAAACTACAATAACCAATCAGTAAACCTATACATTATTCTTGTTATAATTATTATACATTTAATATGTTGTGGTGTATAAAATATAATTTGTGTTTCCATGCATAATCCTTACTTTGGGCACCTCTGTAATACGTAGAAGCAATGCACTTGAACCTCTCTTGGCCTGCAGTGTCCCATCTGCGAAGAGAAAACTGACTCTTTGCTTGTTCAATAAACTAGATTAAATTAAGTCCATTACTTACAGTTGTAGGCTAAATGGGACACCCAGCACCTCGAACCGCTCCATTTCAAAGTCAACACCAATTGTTGCTTTATAGTTCTTGTCAAAAGTATCTTTACAAAATCTACATTAAAAAAAGTTTAAAAAGTTAAAATGAATGCAATAGGTTTTATTAACGTGGGATAATAAAAGAGAAATTATGCCACCTCCAAAGTTAAAGAGGATTAAAAGTGTGCATCACCAAAATACTTCCAAATTTACTATATGGTTATTGTTTCACAATGCTGCTTACCTATTGATCAGACAGGTTTTACCCACAGCAAGATCCCCTACGACAATGACCTTTGAAATTTTAAATCTGCTGAGAGGAAAAAGAAAGGACAAAATACACATAAAGACTAATGTAAGTGAGTGGTTGATTATTTGTCTAAAATTAACTAATGTTTTAAACTAAGAGTGCGTAGTTAAGGTTTTTGCTAAGTTAGATTGATGATAAATTGGAGTAGCTTAGCCATTTACTAATTGCTCTATTGTTTGCAGCAGTTGCAACCAATCTGGTCTTTAAAATAATTAGCGTACTTGGAACATATGCTTAAAGTAGGGCATATACAGGCTTGACGTACAGTTTACATTAAAGACCTGAGAGATGCCCAGATTATACACACCCCACAGTTCCAGTGCGCTGTTCCTGACAGGCCGTTTTAACTTTGTTGTTGAACTCCTCTTTGGTGTGCAGTGCAGCCTCTTTCCTGAAACACTGGCACAAGAACATAAACAGTAAGCTCTGGCTCTGGTCCACACATGAGACATTTGTGTTAAAAGAAACAGGAGGAGGAAAAGTGTTACCTGAGGGAGCTGCGCAATGACACGGTCTCGTCTGATTGGAGGAAGGACACTCATGGCTGATGCACGGACAGACATAAGGTCATAAATGTATCAAACTGTAAAAGAAGGAGAGGAGGTTAAACACAACATCAATACTCCTACACTAAATACTGTCCCGGACAATGGGCTACAGTGAATTGACAACAACGCTAGTGAAATATGTTAAGTCAACAATCAAAGATATAGCTGACTTTGATCTTTGATCTTGACATTTTTCTCTAGCGTTGTTGTCAATTCACTGTAGCCCATTGTCCGGGACAGTATTTATTGAGGAACTAATTTCATCATAGGCTGAGCCATTTTCCAAATTAAAATACAAACTGATCCTAGAGGAAATTTACACAATTATTTTCCAAACTGGATACTAATTTATAAACTCTATAAAAATGTAGAGCCATAAAAGAGTTAAGAGAGAAATATTGTTCCCGAGGGCTGAATGTGTGTGTGTGTGTGTTTTTAACAGGGTTTGTTTATACAACTACAGGAAAATGGGTAGAAAAAATAAATAACTTTGTCCACCTTGCCTAGTCTATAACGCCTTTTGTTTAAGGTCCACATAAAAAAATAAATGCAAGATTGATGTTTAATGATATACTGTGGAACATTACAGGGAAGCCAAACAATTACATCTCCATGGAGATGAGCAGATGGCCGATCCAACCAGAAAAAGTTACACAGGGCAGCTTTCAACCTCACGCAGAGTTAGCAACGACCAGACCAGACAACTAAAGTGAGAGATTAAAATAGTAACTGTGCTGTAATCCTTTTGTTTAAAATGACTTAGGAAGATAGAACTGGTAGGGGCCAGAGTTTTGGAAACCCGTAACTTTCCCAAATGGCGCAACGTGATCTCTAGCGGGCCAAATCTATCGTGATGTGTTTGTAAGTTAAAAGAAAGTGCCACAATGAAACTTTACACAGTAACTTTAAAGACACTGTTCCGTTTAGCCTCATGCTACAGTGGGAGATGCGGTACTTACCGACGGAATAAGCCCTTCAGGTTTGGGACGTTTTTCCGGATTTTCTTCTTGAAAATGTTACTCCCAGTTACTTGGCCTCGTTTACTTTGAATGAACAGAAAACAGCCCACGGAAGAAGCCAGGGCAGTGGGCAGTGGGGTCCGGCGGGTTCAGGAACATTTGTGCTGCTGAGATTTTGGGTTGTGCGCACGCCCCCTGGTGGAGGAAATGAGGAGGCCTGTGCTGGGGTAAGGACCGCCCACAAGTACAGTTGGTCTAAACCAGTCTACAGCCACAGGGAAGTCCTCTACTCTTTTGGAAAAATATAACCTGCTAAGCTTTGATAACTTCAAATTCTTTAAAAATAGCGGCGTAATTTTCAGATCCCTACATGACCAGGCCCCACCACCGCTCAGGGAGTATATAAAAAGAAAACGTGAGTCCAGCACCAGATCATCTGCCAGGGGGGTTGTGAGGTAGGCCTACAGTACAGAAAAACAACCTTTGCTCAGAATACTCTCTCAATTACAGGATGCAATAACTGGAACACAATACCCATATCAATCAGAATTAGTCCAACTCTTGCTTCTTTTAAAACACATCTTAAAATATGTCTGAAAAGGAATCAAAACTGTAATCATATAATACAATAGCCATGACATTCAAGAAGCACACACACACACACACATGCACACGCTACAAAAATCCACATTGTAAATAGAATAGGCGCCTTAATAACAGGCACCTTATTACGCACACTGAGAAGCACCTTTTAATTCACACTTTAGGCTAAGCCCATCAGTTGTATTTTTACTGTAATTTATTGAATTATATGCTACTAATGTATAGATACTAAATTGTTTTTATGTTTGTGATCATAACACATGTACTAAATCGTTTAATGTCTGCAACTGCAACATATTTTCTATTGTATGCTGTATCTTTATGTCTGGGACTGCAGATTGAAATAAGCACTGTGCTAAATCCGGCATATTTACGTTGGTTTGTGTGATCTTATACAAATTGTGTGTTCATTAATATGCATTGTCCCTTCCAAATAAATGAATAAATAAATACTGCCTGTAATCAGTAATCATTTAGGCCTTATAGTCCATTTCAGCACAGCCAACAGTTAGGGTGGTCAACTCAAGTTGTAGAAAGAGGGAGGGAGAAGTTGTTACACTTTTTCTTGAGATAATTGCAATAATAACTGCAATCACACAATATGCTTTTTACTTTTTATCACCCATTACAGCCTACAAGCCCCCAGAAAGTTTATTCTTTTTGCAAGAAGAAATATTGCCATGTTTTCTATGAACACGCTAAAGCTGACTTTTTATTTAATTTAAAAAGTAGGCCTAGTAAAGTCAGGATTTCAAATTACAGGTTTAACAACCTCAAACAAGACACAAAGTCAAGTCCATTTCATTCTTGTGGATGTGTTGTAAACATGGTGTTTGTTACATTCATTACATTCATTTTATTAAATAAAAAATAAGGCAATATGGTACAGGCACATGTTTTTACTCCGTTGAAGAAGATAGTTAAAAAATAAAAATTAATTCAATTTCCCTAACATGGCAAAATCAGCCTATCAATTTTTAGAATAGGGTATTGATACCATAATGACTGTGCAGCCTGGGTTTAATGTTTTAATGTTTAGCACCTTCAACCTTGGATGTTGCCCAATGCAAACCCGTTTTGAGGTCTGTGGCCAGCACTGATATATTGTACTGTATGACCATCCAGAAAGTCTCCTCCACCGCACACAGCATCATAGAGACACACACACTCAAATACAAACATTAGATCAGAACATTTTAGCGTTTGGGGCTTAGTTTTCTATTAGAGTATGGCTGTTGTCCTGTAAAGAATTTGGCAATAGCTTTGAAAATGTTTGTCACTACCGTTTTTAAATGTTTTGAATGAAAAATTAGGAAAATAATTTTAAAGTCATAAAAACAGTATGTACACCCTAACAAGCTGCTGTAATACATTTTAAAGGGATCAATCTATCAAGCCAATGGGCTTGATGGATTGGAAGGATGACATGAAGGATGACATGATCATTAACATTAACGTTCCTATAAAAAAGAATTCATATAAAAAAAATATTTTTGCAGTAATTTGTATCCTGGACATTTAATCTGCAAGAAACTTTCTTGAATTGTTGTGAGTCCCATTTTGTTTGATGTCACTCTTTCTTCGAGTAAAGAAGTCAGAGCGGATTAGGCGGTACAAGTATATGCTTATCATAATATTCATGAGCATCATACAAAAGAGAAAAAACCCGGCATGGTCTAGCTTGGTGTAGTTTTGGAGAATGTACCATGTGAGGTAGAACTGGGTGGACAGCCGGAAAATCACATATGTGACGATATTGACCAGTTTGTTGATGTGATAAAGGGGAGTGGACTGAGCTCCGGCCAGCTTCAACAACAGGCGCAGGTGCAGTGTGACACTGTTGACCTCCACAAAAAGAGCCACAACTGCCCCGGCTACATACACCTGAGTGCACAGCGCATACAAGAAACAGCTCAGCACCTGCACACACAGGGAGACTTGAGTTTTATTATGACGTCATCACATACTGTAATTACATATGAACACATAACTTTTCTGGTGGAGGGTCTCCATGGAGATATTATTGCTGTGCCTGAAATCATAGTGAGATATTTTAATGCCATAATGTGGAAAACATTATGGCATTAAAATATCTCACTATGATTTATTCTATGACAGGTGATTTTAATGCTCAACAATATCTTGAAAAACATGCATTTCTGTGAGTGGGGTTGCATTTACACAGATCTGACATGTAACTTGGCCGAGTGCTGTACCTGCTTGCCTATATGGAGATAGATGAGTTAAAGCCATTCTAGGTATTCTACGCAAAGCAATTGAGACAAACAGGTGGTGGACCCTCCACCAGACAACCATGCACAATTAACATTAAGCATTCATTGTTAGGGAGAAGGAGTGGGCAGTGTTTGTCTTTCTCAGGGAACGATTCAGTAGTTTCAGCACCGCCCTCTGCTGGTCAGTAGGGATGCATAGAACCGTAGTTACATTTCTAACTTCAGTTTTAAACCAGTAACTTCCTAGTCATTTGACAAACACTCAATCCACTGTGCCACATAATATGGACACATATTATGGACACAAACCAAGGTACTATATTGTGTGTTTTCTTACCAGTGCATGGTGCAGGAGGAATTCCCATGATCCCCGGGCATGTCCAGTGTAAATTATGTCACATGCATCTTGCAAAAAGTATCCTAGGAACAAGGAGAGCCACAAAGTGATTCTATTAACCAGGCCAACTAAGGTATCAGAAAGGTATCACTAAATCATATTTGGAATTGACTGTTCCCAATGTAAAATTCTAATGTATATGACAGAAGAGGTAACAAAGTGTGTTTTCAGACATAACAATATTCTTATTATATAAATCAAATTACAGGGATAAAATGTGATATTTATAGACCAAATATTGCACATAAGTTCACAGCAAGTCCATTGAGAATGGGGACATAGTCATGACAATGAACTGGCTAGATGGCAGTGACCAGAGAGATACAGCAAGTGTCTGAGTAATAGCCTATAATGGGGATAGGCTCAGAGGGACTGGGAGCTGCCGGCTGTTGTCAAGGCAGACCTGCACAGATTTGAGTCCTCATGGTTACACACAGATGCACAGAAGACCCACAGAGCACACAGCTCAACCAGACGAGCCAGTCTATGGGGGATCTGGGTTTCCAGGGGAGACGGCTATTTGAGATCCTTAAGAAGAGCCAGGCATTTTTTTTTCTTATAAACAATTACATGTACTCATAGTCATTGAAAGTACGGAAACACAGACCTGTTGACACACAGACGAGCATGTAGGACAGAGGAGTGTGGTACAGATGGAGGTCCTGCAGCATCTCAGGCCACACCACCGCACTGAAGAAGGACACAGGTTATGGAAGATGGCTCTACTCACAATTACTGGGCTCACTCCTGGAGACAAAGTAACTACACAGAAACATTATCTTAGAGTACATGAGAATTCATACAGAACATATTTTTACATCATTTTTAGTTGATTGCCCAATTTATAATTTTCAGATTTAAAGGTTTAGTTAGTTATGTACTTTATAGGTTACTAGTCATTCACAACACTTATAATCACTGTGTTTAGCCAGGCAAGCCAGTGCCACACACAGTACTAAGTGTTCTTCTAAGGGTGTCCTTCCCACCTACAGTACAGGACTTAACTTAAGGTTAATACTTAGTATATAAGAACACGCAGTGCAGTTAAATTGGAATCAAGTTTCAGAGACGCACATAGCATGAAAAGCCTGTCTTATGCCTTATGTGGGAATATGTGAGGATGAATCATAGTTCCCGCCCTAGAAAATTGTTTTCTCTCAAGAGCTGCTTACAGCAGGTTTTTCCAGTTAATTCTCCTTTTTATTTGAGAGCTCATTTCTCCAGTTACAATTCCATTGAACAGGAGACATGTGCTACAACCTAAGATTTGTTCACTTATACTGTACATAGGTATTTCCACTCTCAGCTCCAAATGCCATTGTGTCCCTGCTCTGTCCTGTCTGAACATGCTTTCTTCCTCGGCTGTCTGTCCTGACTGCCACTGACTGTCACTGCCCACACGGTGCCAGAGACGCATCATGCGCGCTGTGAATAGACAATGCCCTCTGTTATACTGGGCATTTAGCTGGACACTTACCAGGTCACGGCCCATGTGCCAGTGATCAGTGAATGTACCATGGACACAGAAAGGTTCCTCCACCTCCAAGCATGAAACTTGTCCTGCTGAACCAATTTGGGCACAGGCAGCTTTTGGAGGAGCTGGTCGACCGCCCTGAAGAGGAGCGCGCACACCAGCACTGAGGGGATTGGGTACCCCCTCAGAACAGGAAGCAGGGCCTCCATCCTCCGCCACCAGCCCCTTTTTTCTCTCCCTTTTTACAAGTTCTTGGCGTTCTTCCTTCAACTTCGTATGGCCGAGTACTCCTGTCAGCGAGATGACGGACTGATATGCACGGTATGTGATGGGAGTGTTTCCTAAATCCAGAAATGAAAAAGGAGGGAGTTACAAGATGATGTTGTTCCCCACAATCTCTTCCAACAAAGTTGAGTGTCAAACTATTTCCGTTTGTGAAGCGTCCTCAGTCCCAATCAAAACTTTCGTGAAGATTTTTCAAGCGTGTCCATTGGGCGATGTGTAAATCTTGTCAGTGGTGGCGCGCTCCGCTCTGTGCGCAAGGAGCAGGGGGTGTGGTATGGAGCTCTGCTGCCCTAACCACAAACACTGAAACAAGGTGGGGCAGATGCTGACATCGAGTTACGCAATCAGTGATGTAGGTGCTACACTCACTATGTATATAGTATAATATATGATTCGAAATAAAACTTGTTTGACTTTGTGTCTTGTTTGAATTGTTTGCCAAATGTAATTTTAAATAAGGCGTATTACACTTGGCCTATATGGTACTAATTATTGTAATTATGGCACATAACATATTTAGGTCTCCATGTTACCTGTTTAAAATGCTATATTCGTCGAAAACAACGTATTAATATGGCAAAAGGAGAAATTCAATTTGTCAACTGGATAAAAGTTTATTTGGTCGAACGTATTAATTAAACTATTTTCATTTTTGAGCTCAGAGTCCCCCCTCTCCTTGCTCCCGGCATTAAGTCACTCCCCCTTCAGAGTTCCATCATAACACAAGCAGCACCCAATGAAACTATTGGACATCTCATTAAGTTTGTGAAGTTGTAGTGTAGCCTATTGTTTTGAATCCTCCTTTTGTATGTTTGCTTAAATTGTTTTTTAAATGGTTTTGTAATTGTATTGATCTGTGCCGCTGTCTTGGCCAGGACTCCCTTGAAAAAGAGATTATTAATCTCAATGGGACTTTCCTGTTTAAATAAAGGTTAAAAAAATGTTTATGAAAAATGGCCGTGCGGGAGCATGGGTGGGAGCACAGCATAGCTTTGTACAAAAGGTGTGGGCTTGTACTCTACTGTTTGCATAGTGCCCGTGAGAGCATAAGATAAGATCATAAGATTACTTGCATGGATGGCATAAAACACTTCAGGCTTGTTTTTGATGAGAAAACAGTGTTAACATGATAAAAAGCTCCAAAAAGTTGACTTATAGGCCTAATATTTGCTTTAACATCCAGATTTAGGCTTAAGCATTTACGCACACATAGCCTGCTTGCCATACCTTGGCAAAGTTCAAACATATTCAATCCACAGGTTTGGATTCCATACATGTCTATTGTGTACCCCTACTGGCACGGGCCAGTTGCACTGATCTGTGGTTCAAAATATCATTATTATAATGGCATAATCACCACTCATCACAATTACTTCAGCCTACTCCAGTCTAGTAATAGGTTACACATTAATTTTGAAAAGCAGTGAATCAACTTCACCTCTAGATGGTAGTAGTATTACATTAATTATCACAGCAGCAACGGTCCCTTCTTGTGACCTCAGGAGGATCCATAGCAATAGGCTTAAGTATGCCATATGTAAACATTTAACATTTAGGCCAACACCGTTGCCACCTGAGTGATCAGACCGAAATAGAGGCATATGTTATTCGGTAGTTTTAATGGAAGGATGCAACTTAAACTTCAGTTGGCCATTATTAACCCACACCCCACATTTGGTAACCACTTCAGTAGCCACAGCTGCCATGAGGCTGACTGACACAGACATATATAGCTGCCAAATGCCAATCTGCACCAACTGTTTCGGGGAAGGTGGGTGAAGTGTAGTGCCCAACCTCCCAGTACCAGTTTTGAAAATAAAGGCCTCCCAAAACAATGCAAATGAGCTAGATAATGTTAAAATGTTCCAAATTACCTCTGCATACACTTGCATAAGTGCCTCATCAGAGTTAGACGGTTTGGTGATGTTTGTGTCATAGTTGGTGGTCTGCCATGCTCTTCTTATTGTTTTGTGAAAAGAATAGGCTGGTGGAGGATCCTTTGCTCCTCAGGCAGTGCCTCTCACCTTTGGGTTTGGAATCAGTTTCACTAGATTCACATATTAAATTCTTAGACATTGACTGTGGTGCCTGAAGGCAAATGTTTCTCTGACAATGATAGAAGCCGATGATCGACCAACTGTGTCAGCTGATCTGACTGAGGAGTGTCTTTTGTTGCAAAGCGTGAGGGCACTACTGCGGTGACATATTATATTCATGAGAATTTCAAGTCTTACCTCAGTTAGAATATAATAATAGCCTACGGATTGTGTGATTAGACAGGAATAGTTGACTGATACTCACCAGTCAGTTTACTATGTCCATAAAATATGTAAAACCTAGACTAAAACAGATTAATATGTTTATTTCTACTAAAAACTCCTACTATACGATAGACCAAAAAATATCCATGTGTTTCAGAATGGTGACGAATTAGGACTGAGCTCATAGTTGAAACTTCCAGAAAATAGGCATATAGGAAAGGGTAAAATATAGTCCTAAAAGTTATGAACAGTGCAAAGAGATCTGCCTATTCTCTGTTCAATTGTAGTTTTTGAATGAAGTTAAATAATAATAAAGTGTAATGTTTTAGACAACGCGTTTAGCTCACATATTTGTCCTTAATTGGAACCCGTAGTACAGCTGGACGGTTGCTTAGAGACCACGGCATAGTTTGGGCAGCTGTAATGGAGAAGTATGAAAAAATCAAAGTTGTGGGGAGAGGCGCTTTTGGGTAAAGTTTACAATATTTCCCATATATGAATTTATTCCGTACATTCTTTATGGCTCGTAACAAATGGGCTTCAGTGGCTGTGCGGGAATTAGCTCTGCCCTAAGGAACCAACGATGGAAACTGGAAATAGTTATCAGTGGTTAACGTTAGCGTGTTATTTATTTAAAAATTATAAAGTAATAGCCTATATACGGCCTGGGTTTGTTATTTGACCGTGTCTGGATGGTCTACAGCATTCGAAGTTTTGATTATTTACCGTTAGACTTCTCATACAAAGTGACTCAGGCAAGTCTAAAGATTTAATCGTATTTTGGATTGAACATCTTTTCTAAAAACAAATAACTGCAGTTAGCCTTAGTTAAACATTGTTTTACTCCTAAACAGTTCCAGCTATAGACTTTATTTAAACGACTCTCATGACTGCATTGAGGATACTACATAATAATGATACTTTCTTCTCAGGATTGTCCACCTGTGCCGCAGGCGCAGTGATGGAGCCTTTGTCATCCTCAAAGAGATCCCAGTGGAGCAAATGTCCCGAGATGAGCGTCTTGCAGCACAAAATGAGTGCCAAGTGCTGAAGCTGCTCAACCACCCAAATATCATCGAGTATTATGAAAACTTTCTTGAGGACAAAGCTCTTATGATCGCCATGGAGTATGCACCAGGTAGTATTATTTTGTTATTAATGTCTAATTACACAGTCCTAGATTGTGATTTCTTTTAATTGAAAAGGAAATGCAAAGCCTTTTCTTATTCATATTGTATTGTTCTCTATCCAATATTCTTCTGCCTTTTACCTGGATTTAATTTATGTTTTATTTAATCTTTTCATTGACTTGAGAATTATTTTATGCAGGTGGGACATTGGCAGATTACATTCAGAAGCGGTGCAACTCCTTGCTGGATGAAGACACTATTCTGCATTTCTTTGTACAAATCTTACTGGCACTTTACCATGTCCACAACAAATTAATTCTGCATAGAGATCTTAAAACACAAAATATCCTCCTTGACAAGCATCAAATGATTGTCAAAATAGGTGATTTTGGTATCTCAAAAATCCTTGTCAGCAAGAGTAAGGCATACACAGTGAGTTTTCCTTTTGTGTACAAATGTTTGTGTACAAACTACATATTTTACTGATTACATGTTTTTGTACAGGTAGTTGGGACACCATGTTATATCTCTCCAGAATTATGTGAAGGAAAGCCATACAACCAGAAAAGTGACATCTGGGCCTTAGGCTGTGTGCTGTACGAGCTTGCCAGTCTCAAGAGAGCCTTTGAGGCAGCTGTATGGAGAATGTTTTATCTGTTTTATGCTATGCAATTTTTCAAGATGCAACATTTCTGTGTAGCCTATCTCGTGTGAAAAAGAAAAATACTTTAGTAAAATTACAACATCTGCCTTCATTAGAAAATAGTGACACAGTTTCCTCTTTCAGAATCTGCCTGCACTTGTCCTGAAGATCATGAGTGGCACCTTTGCACCTATTTCAGATCGATACAGCCCCGAACTTCGGCAGCTTATTCTCAACATGCTAAATCTGGACCCATCCAAACGCCCACAACTCAATGAAATTATGGCTTTGCCCATCTGTATCCGACCACTTCTTAATCTGTATACTGACATAGGCAACGTCAAAATGCGAAGGTAATAAACTACTATTATACATTTTCGTTGTGTTATAATTTACTACATATGTATGTTGGTTTGGGCTTTTTTTTTTTAGAATTGAGAAACCCTTATCTACGGTACAGACTGGTCCACAGGGAAGACCAGGAGGCAGAGTGCCCACCAACAGGTCAAGAGGTAAAGCAGAGTATTTGGTTTGTTTGCAACAAATCAATTGAGACCATTGCTAAAAATGAAAATGTTTGGCACAGATGGGGTGACTGGGATTGGCACAGGTAAAGTGCATTCCCTCCCATTATCCTCAGTGTATACCTGGGGTAGTGGCATCTCAATGCCACTCCGGCTGCCAATGCTCAACACTGAAGTACTGCAAGTGTCTTTGGGACGCACTCAGAAGATGGGTGTCACTAAATCAGGCCGTTTAATTACATGGGAGGTATGTTATCTGTGGTTGACCCAAACTGTTTCATGTATACATCTGTGTTTTAATCTTTCCTTTCCTCAGGCTCCCTCTGTGGCCTCAGGTGAGGGCAGTCTCCCCGGGACAGTGGAGCAGATGCAGCCTCAGTTCATCTCCCGGTTTTTGGAGGGTCAGTCTGGAGTCACCATCAAATCTGTGGCCTGTGGTGATCTCTTTACCACCTGCATGACAGGTTTGTGACCCATCCCTCACTGGTCCAAGCACAGTCTGCCAAAGAGCTGAGCTAAAGGAAGTCAATAATTAAAAATACATAGACAGGTTTTACTTGCAAATGAAAATGTTATAATATAAAGCTTATTTTGGGTCTCTGTCAATGAAACTGCAGTTTAGGAGTGTACAGTTTTAATACCTCTGAGTTAAAGACTGTGAGCTTTTTTGCTCACTTATTTGAGTTGGAATCACTTCTGATCTTTTTGTTTATTTTCATTTCATGCAGACAGGGGCATCATCATGACTTTTGGTAGTGGAAGTAATGGTTGTTTAGGACATGGTAACTTCAATGATGTAACACAGGTATCTATAGAACACAAAGCGCTATTTATATTGATATTTGCATTGAGATCTTTGTAATAATTAACAACTCTCTTGTTTTTGTTCTTCCAGCCTAAGATTGTAGAAGCACTCCTTGGCTATGAGCTGGTTCAGGTCTCATGTGGTGCTTCCCATGTGCTTGCTGTGACAAATGAAAGAGAAGTATTTGCCTGGGGTCGAGGAGACAATGGTAAAATATGATCAAATTTTAACATAACTATTTCCTTAAGATAAATAAGTAATTTTGATGAGACCAGACATTATGTCCCATAGGTTAATAGAAATAGTATCCATTTTTCATGGTAGATTGAACAAAGAGAGATCACAGTTTTTATGAAGAATAACTAGGCTAAACTTTAAGGCTATATTCCCTCTGTTTTAGGCCGCCTAGGCTTAGGCACCCAGGACACCCATAATTCTCCCCAGCAGGTGTGTTTACCAGTGGAATTTGAGGCCCAAAAAGTGGTGTGTGGAGTTGATTGCTCTATGATTATCAGCACCCAATACAGCATAGTGGCATGTGGAAGCAACAGGTACTGTGTTCTCAAAAAGTACTGTTTTCAAATATATTTAATGAGCATCCTTTTCTCCTTTATTCAAACAAACCACTCCCTAGTCCTAGGGATGTTTTTCCTTTAAATGGTGGTTTAGTGAACTCCATATTTCTTTTTTCTACCAGTGTGGCAACATTCTGATGAACACATGCCTTTGCATTCTGTACAAAGGTTAGATACTTAAGATCTGGTTTGTCTGCTTTTGCAATAAGCAAAACATACAAATGATTCATAAAAATCTTTGACAACTGTTTGTTCTGGACAACTCAAACTATAGTGGTTGTGGTTGTTTCATATGATGGGCTTTAAAAATGTTGTCTTCTTAGAAATCATGTTGTCTTACATTACTAAAACATGGATAAAACAATTATACTATAATTACTTATTTTTATTTCATCACAGTTGAGAAATGGGCCTGGACTGAGTCAATAATTGCTTTCTCATGTTTCACTGCATTAATGCTGCTTGTTGTGTTATAAGGTTCAACAAACTTGGGCTGGATAAGATCATGGAAGGAGAGGAACCAGGGCCCTCCAGTCAGGTGGAAGAGGTCCATTCTTACACAATGGTCCAATCAGCACCTCTGGATAGAGAGAAAATTGTTTACATCGACATTGGGACAGCACACTCTGTTGCAGTCACAGGTAAACTGTTGTCACTGTTTCACATTTTTAGTATTGTGCTATTGTAATACATACATTTTTATCTTATTTTTTATCTTCTTTACAACAGAAACTGGTCAGTGTTATACATTCGGCAGTAACCAGCATGGTCAGATGGGCTGTAGTTCGTGCCGCAGCCGCCGTGTGCCATATCTTGTGCCAAATCTGCAGGGCATAACTATGGCGGCATGTGGAGATGCTTTCACTTTAGCTATTGGATCAGGTGAGTACCAGGACGTGCATGTTGTAATATTCAAATCTACCCTTAAACTGCTGTGTATTCACATTAGAGACAAGGCTAAATTTGGACCAAACCATTACCAAAATAAGACATTATTTTAAATCCCACCAAATAAAACTGTTGTTTGTCTTCACAAAAGAAAACAAATTGAATATCTTATCATTATATTTAGCGTCATGTACTCTCATCTGGGAATGAAAGGGTAAAAACTTGTGTGGGCCATTGATTGCTTCCCCTGGGAAGAAAGCTAGAGGTGTCAGCTATGTCTGCAGCTTTTTATTGTCTGTAGAAAGCTTTGTTCAGCTTCAACAGCCTGTGAGACAAGACGCTGGGCTGTCAGTAAAATATTTCAGTAGATAAATGCATCAGGGAGTGCTACATTCATTTTTTGCCCCTCTCCTGATTTCTATAGACGGTGAAGTGTACACTTGGGGTAAAGGAGCCCGTGGACGCCTGGGAAGGAAAGAAGAGGATTCTGGGATACCGAAGGCAGTGCAGCTCGATGAGGCTCACCCCTTCACGGTGACATCAGTAGCTTGTTGTCATGGAAACACTCTTCTGGCTGTGAAACGTAATATTTTCATCATTACTCTTTGTTAACAAACACACAGCAGTTTTTAGTGGTGCAGTACCCAGATGTGAGACTGAACAAGCTCAAAAGAAGCTTTCAGTCAGAGATGACAAATATATATTATAATAATTAATACATATTTTTGGTCAGATTCTTTTTACTTTTTATTGATCAAATACAAGCAAAAGATGACAAAATGTGAAAAACAAACTAACAAACAATAACAAAAATAAAAGTGAGATTATATGTTTGTCAAATCACACAAATCAAACCAAAAAATCAAACCAAAAAACAGGGCAGATTTCAAACTGATTAAACTGCATCTAAGTTTAATAAAGCACAGTCGTGTAGGTAATCCAGCGAGGCTGTCAATTTCCACATCATCCACATCATGTGACAAGGACACGGAGTGCCATGACTATATTAGGCATCATCCTCCAACTGCATGAAACCCAATAACGAATAGTTGTCACGTTAACTAAATGTAGCAAGTCGTTGGGTTACTGGAGTATAAACAGAGGTGCAATATGTGAATTTTTTTCTTTCTTGTCTCAGCTTTGCTTGAAGAACCTATTCCAAGATGACCTCCCACCAAAGAGCTTCTTCAACTTCTGTTTCCCAAAGAACTGAGCACGCTCCTATGAAAACCTTTGCACCACATACTTTCTTATACACTGCTGGGCCCTGGAGTTACACTTTATTCAGCTCTATTTCATCTTCAGAAAGAAAGCGTGAGCCCTGAGTGAAAGGTTCACAGGAGGTCAGAACCTGTTTGTTAGAGCAGGTGTCACGCACAAGGTGAGGGACTGGTGTGACACTTAAGGCTGGAGAACAGGAAGTCGTTTTGGAGCTTTCATGTGGTGAGGTATTGTCCTCTTTCACATGCACTGAGCATGATAAACAAAAGGCGATAAAGGACAAACTGGTCTGAGCTCCTAAGTCTCTGGAAAATGAGACTGTGACAAAACAGACAAATCAAAAGGATGAATGCCACTTCTGTGTTTGTTTACATACCTGTCAAATTAACGTCACATAAATCTTGAAAACATTCATTGGTCACTTTGTGTTTTGTTGGATTATCTTGTTAGTCCATTTTAGCCCACTAGCAGTGTTTCTTACAGGTAACGATGTGCCGAGGGCTGTCTAACCCCCATCATACAATCTAATGCAACAGTATTTATAGGGTTTCATAATCTCTTTTTATCTACATTAATGATACACTACAGTATGTTTTATATTTTTTTATATTTTGTATTAAACATATTAATAAAGTTTTACAATTTTAACAGAAAGTCTTCAAAATGTTAAAGGTGGGAGAGGAAAAAACAATATCACGTGTGAAGTGGAAAATGTACAGTATTCATTTTCTGCAGTGTTAATTTAATATTTTTAATATTTTTATTATTCTTAATATTCTTTCCACCAATATGTTAGTGAAACCAACTTTGTGTGTTTTTATGTAAAAACTGAAAATCTTGAATCTAGTCTTTATTTATAAATAAATAAATAAATAAATAAATAAATAAAACAGTCTATTGTTTTGTTTGTGGATGATGTAATGATGATGTAATCCACAGGCAATGCATTAAGTGAAACTGATCCTTTGTGTGAAACATTTACCTTTTCAAATCACTTATTAAATATTTCATAACATAGGTAGGCCTATGTCTAGTTGTTTTATTCATTCGCATTTCTTGCCTGGATTGATTTGCTGTAAATACCTTTGGCAAATATAAAGCATTTTAACATCAACAATTGCGTCCTTCGTAATGCATGAGTGTCCACTAGAGGGCGTAGGTCCATTAGTGTTGGCATCACTACTGTCTGGAGCTTTCCATTGTGGCTTATTATAGCCCTACTATTGAACACTTTGTTCACTTCATCTCTACGATTAAATTAAAGGTATAATGCAAATCTCATAATCTTTCACGGATAGATTTTGTGGAATGAGGTAAATGGGCTACACAAAACAAAATTTCTCCCCTACTACATCCCTCCCTTGAAGAAAGAAACAAATGCATTTACCACTGTCCTCTGCTGCCAGAAAACAGCCGCACTGTAGATGTGTGGTGACAATGAGAGGGCTAAAATAGCGTGAAGATGTATTTGAGCTTCTTGACTCCTCCTGCGTGAAGGAGGAGGCGGGGCTCCGTGCACCTAAACAGACTGAGGGCCAAAGCATTGTGCTCAGTCTGTTGGAAGTGCTACATCTAGACTGACCTGAACGAGGCCACACGGAGGTACTCCCGATTCAGACACATCAGCACGACCCGGGCCGATACACCGCAGCCGGAGCTTGTGTTGCCATCAGCCGTGCGATCGCAGGCGGCAGACGAGGGGACGAGAGCTGCGCAAAGCCCCATCTGTCGGCAGCGGACAGGACGTGATATGAAACCTTCATCCTCATCGGCTTGAAACACGGCGCAACAGCTCAGATAAATAGCCCCGTTTACGGGGAGAGCACAACAGAGGACCCGAGAGGACACTGTAACCGTAACCTCCAACTGGCAGGCCGAGGAGCACGGCGACACAGCGTAAAACATGCCCGGGTTTGATTACAAGTTTCTGGAAAAGCCAAAGAGACGCTTCCAGTGTCCGCTCTGCAGCAAGGCGATGCGGGAACCGGTCCAAGTGTCTACCTGTGGACACCGCTTCTGTGACACCTGTCTGCAAGAATTCTTGAGGTAAACAAGTACTAGGCTTTAGTGGCAGCTTTGTGCACGCGATAGGCTCGTGCAGTTTCTCTGTAAGCATGATAAATAACGGTGTAGGTGTGTCCTCACCTTTCACTCAAAGGGCTTTGGATTAACAGCGTTTTAGTCATTTTACTTTGCTGTCATCTGAATATTGTGTGAGGCCTAATGTAAACATCTCGAGCCATTCATTTAATTCTGTCTCCTCTGCACGTGAAGGGTTGTACACGTGAGCCGCTGTGTCAACATGAAAACACAACTGAGCAGGCTTGTGCTATAGGAGGCACGCTTTGCTGTCTTTCTTATCACATGTTTATTATAAAATCTGTTGATTCTGAATAGCCAAATATCACAGCAATAGTAACTGTGTTTTTAAATGTAGATTTAGAAAATAGATTTCAAATTATTTGAAAACCCCAAAGAACATCTTAACATTTCTTCCCAGAATATTATTCTTAGGGCTGTGCTTCTATTTCTTATTTAGTGGCATTAGACCGGGTGCCCTGTGCTGTCTGTGTTTTTGCCCTGAGGTGTCCTCTCTTATTGATGGGTCAAAGGATGTGTGTGTCCAGGCAATTCAGAGGGGACCGCTGCCTCAGGTCCTGGATTAGACAAGATTCATTCATTTGACTCGCAGTGAGGGGCACCAAGGGACCTTTCTCCCAGAAGTCATCTCTCAGCTCACCTCCTAATCAGCTCAGAGCTGCTGAAGTCTGTCTGAAGACTCATAGTCACAAAGTCGAATTGTTTCTTCCTCTGCACTGCCATCAGGGTCAGTGGGTTTACTACAATAAGGTACTATCCTCAACAATGGCAACAATTACAGACAAGAGCTTAATGCAAAGCAGTCTAGAGTCTTCAATACTTAACCTGTGACTATCTACAAATAGGTTGAGTCTATTACTTCATGTAATAGACTCAACCTTCCACAACAATTATCATTAATAATAAACAAAAGCTATTAATTTAAGGGTACATTCTCACTGGCACTATCTCTACATCCAAATTGGGACTAAACCTGGACTAGGATCAGGACCAAACCAAGTGTTTGCATGCTTAAAACAGACTCCTTGTTCATTATAGAACATTGAAATTGGAGATTATATGGAGTTATAAATGAGTTATGAAAAGAAAGTTGTTAATTTGCTTGGACCTTTTGTGTGAAGTCAACAAACATCTGTATCTGTGGACAGTGAGAAAATAGTGAAACTCTTTTTAAAAAGATGTAATGAGTGAAAGCTCTAAAACATTTTGTGTGTATAGGGGCACAGTGGCCTCAAAGTTAAACATAGAAATGAGGCTGCTCTTTTGCTGAGAGGGCAGGTCTTATTGTCACCTCTTTAATTGAGAAAGTGTGCCTCTTCAACGCTCTGGGACAGCACAGAGGCTTTTGTGAGAAGCCACTGAGAGTTTATTGAGGCTGACAGAAAGTAGTTAGCTAATGCCCCGTTGTACCCGTTGTGCAATAGCAACTATGCATCCGTGTTATAATTGGAGGTTGTGTGCTTTCTAGTTTTGTCTTGCCAACCGAGCATATCTACTTTAAGGCTGTCATTGCTGAGAGTATTGTTGTGTTGTAACAGGACATATTTATTTAAGTCTGGCATTAAGTCAAGTCTATAAATGATCAGTATTTTCCTGTAATAATAGGCCTACAGTATATAAACTCTTGCAGCTGCTGAGTGCATGCCTGAGCTGGTGCCACTTGAGCACGTGTCAGCAGTGTAAAGCTCTGTGTGTGCTGCTCTGTCCACTGCCATGTTAGCATGTGATGCTAATGGGCTGTGTTTCCGCTCCCTGAAGAATGTGTAAATACTGAGGCAGAGCTAAAGGCTGACCCAGTGCTGAAGGAAAGTCATGGCCTATAAGCAGACCAGCCCTGCAGTCACATTATGAGTCACATGCTCAAACTCTTGGTGGTTTTCACATTCCAGAACACGATGATGTCATACTCCCAGATGGGGGGCAAGGAACAGATTTCCCTATCAACATTGTACTTTGTCATAAAACGTCCAAAAAGTTTATTTATTACATTTTATTAATTAGCTATGTTACAAGAAAAAAAAATACTTTCCATGTGTATTAAATAATACTCGCCTCTAGAATGTTGCAATGTCATCTGAAACTCAGTAATTCAGTGCATACACGTTTAGGGAAGCCTGTGCGTCCCTGACAATGAGCACGCTGCTTGCTTAATAAGCTGTAATGAGTAGAATCAGCACTTAATACTATGTAACATAATTTCCTTCATTGTGTGTGGGCTTTGTAGTGCTTCTAGTAGGAGTAGGTCTTGGGTCTGTGCACAGCCATGCAAAGTGACACTGTCTGCAGGGATCATCCTCTGTACAGTGGCTCTGACAGGGTGTAATTGGTTTGTTCAGCTCTGTGCCGTCCTCCTACATCCACAGAGCCGCAGTCATCACGACTACTTCCACACAGCTAGAGCTATACTCCAGAGTGGGTTAATTTAAGAATGCATTAATTCATCAAATGTTCATTACGTTACTGTAAGGAGGTTGCTTATCAGTGTGTTGCCATATCTGCTTTAGCACTTTTTGTAACTGGCATACTTACAGGTGCACTATGTAGCTTTTGGAGAGTTCATCACCTGCTTGTCTCCATAGAAATGTTATTGTTGCTTCAAATGTTCCACTATATGGCATTAGACTTAACTATGTTGTAAGTACTGGGGTTAGTGTAAAAATACATTGAAAACATGCATTCTTATTATGCCCAGTGGAGCTCCCACCTAGTTTTCAGATGAGTTTAATGCCGCACTGTGAATCATTTCAGGTAAACAAATAACATCTCCATAGAGGAAAACAGGTAGCGAACTCCACCTGAAAAGTTACACTCTGTTGCACTTTTAAAGAGTTGCTATACAAACTCTCCCATTGACATTATAGCGTCAAATTAAATATATAGTTTGCAGCCATTTCTAATCAAATAGTATGAACTATGAAGTATTTAGATTGGTACAGCTTAAACACAAGCCTTGGTTTAAAAACACTTTATTAACATGGAACTTGTGCATGTATAGAGATGAGAGTGGTTTCTGAAAGAGGAGTTGCAGTTGCTGTCAGTGTTCCTGGGCAGCTGGGCTTTTGTCCCTTGTGCGTATCTCACTGAATGGGCCTAAAGCTGTGGCTATCATTCAGTCCCAACATTATAAGTCCTTTGCAGGTGTCTGAGGGTGGCACAGATGCAGGGACCCTGGCTCCAAATCCAGGCTTTTGGGAGGGAGTATGGTTTGTCCTCACTGCTCTGTCAATGGTGGTCAGTGAGCTACACAGAGAGATGCTCTGTGTGATCACTGCATCAAGCCCCCAGGCCTCAGAGCTGTGTGTCAGCTGATGTACTGGAGGTGACATAGAAGACAAAAGACTAGTAACTATTAACACATCACTGCAATGATCCCTCTCAATCAGGAGGATCTACCACCCACAGTCCAGTTTCAGCTTCTGTGCATTAAGCTAGTTTTCATCTTCAGCCTCTGGACACATTGAAGCAGGTTAATTAATGCAGGTTAGCTGTCATACATTCAGTAGTAAGGATAGGACAAGATCTTGTGAGATAAAATTGGCACATGATTGTGCACACATGTAGAAAATTATCTTGTGTTTTTTTCTAAATCTAATTTTGTCTCATTCTGGTGAACCCAATCTTGAATTGTGTCCAACCCCTATTCTAAACAATTTTTTTGTTAAAATGTAGTGTGCATAAGGTCTCACAGAAATAGATCTTCTAAACTGTAGAATCAGAACATACTACTCCCACCACTGCCAATTTATACCCCAACAGAATGGGCTATTATCACGCAATTGGCGCCAATGTTATTTGTGTTTTAGTAAAACGGCCACTGTAAATGGCAAATATTTGGCTGTACAGTCTGTGACTTAAGGGAGCCTACAACTTAAAGTTACAACAACTTGTGAAAAGCCTAAAAAACTGCTTTCTAGTATATTTGACGTTGAAAATGATTTTGAAGGGAAGTATTTGTTATATAAGCGTTTCTCCCCGCGCCCCTGAGACCCTGACACAATGAGCTGGACTGGTTTGGGATAAGGTAATTGAGGTCAGTCTTTTGGGAGGAAATTGTTTTAGAGCTGGAGATATGATGATGGCATCACTGAAAGAAGGTGAATATTTTACACAGGAGTCAAGCTATAATTGCCCTACCAGCGAAGTCATACCTAAGTGTTTGGATGTAAGGAAATCAAATCAAACAGACTGGATATGACTCATACTTAATGTGAAAAATACTTCCTTGTTGCAGATAATTATGGTACATTGTTGCATTATAAAATCAGTAATAGTTTTGTGGAAATTTGAAGTTACAATTGTAAGCAGTCTATGGTCTTTGGCTAGTTATAATTTAGATTCTATGGGTACGGGGCCGCTTGTATGTGCAAAATGCCAGGGCCGTTTTTTGGTCCCAGTCCGTCACTGACAGAGACCAAACCAGACCAAGTTACAGTTCAGATCTATGGTGAGGCAACCCTGCTTACAGTCAAAATGTGTGTTGTTCTAGGTACTTTTGGGCTATAAAACCACCTGTAAATTAATACATGTAAGGTTGGTTTAATGTCATACTGTGGAACATTCCAGGGAGAGCAATGACATATACATAGAAACAAAAAAGTTACATAGTGCATCTTTAACATTTGATTTGAAGACTGAAATTTGAACTGCATAACTAAACAAGAACCTCATGCATTTAAGAGCATGTTTGCTGAGTGTAAGCAGTATTTTTCATTTATAGTTGTTGAATTTATGTATATTTCTAACCAGTCACCATAGCAGTTAATGTCAGTCTCACCTGTAATCATTAGGCGACCACACCAGTGCTCCAGTCACTCCTGACCCTAATTATGTGGTCGACAACAATGTGAAAGTTTAAACAGAGGCAGTTTGTGGTCTCGAAACAGTCTTGTACGTGTGACTCAGCCTCCACACCACACTCCGAACTCCAAAATCACAGTAATTACCATTTCCTGTCGTAAAGTAGTGGTGTTTTTTTTGTTTTTTTTTGTTTTTTTTACTTTAATATTTGATTCTGTCCTATTCAAAAGCTGTGAACATGTCCTGACTTGCCTCTCTTCGACTGGGGCGCCTTAAAATTAAATCTCATGGTCTTGGGGCCCAAACAAAGACAGAAAACATCCCAGCTATGCAGCGCAGCACCTTGGCTCTTACACACTGAGCATGCTGGGATACGAGACGCCAGACCCAACCTGTCTTTCTGGACCGTCGCCAGTTGGCCCAGATCAGAGCAACATCATGGCTAGTTCATACACATGCTGGAGTATGCATGCTATGTATAATAGTTAATAAGTTTGTCATATTTGAAGATGTAAGTGTAACTAAAAGTAAACTCTGCTAAATTAGTACTGGCAAAGCTGGGAAGAGAATCTCAGTTGCCTATAATGTATGCTGTTTAATTTCTTCACATAACAGTACATATATCTATTTTTTTTTACATATTACTGTCAGAATTGTTTACCAAGATATGTTCAGTTCCCAATGGTTTGGGCTGTGGGATTAAATTGAGGTCTAAATCCAATCATTTCTAATCCTTAATGATATGCTGGGGTCTTTATAATTGGGAGGTCTATTTTCAGTCATTGAAAGAATGCGGTTTGGAGAACAGTTTGTATGAGACATTTTATTTATTTTTTGTGCAATGATTAGGTGTAGGCCTCTATTGTTTGGGTACAGGAAATTAATATTGAAAACAAGTTTATTTGATTTAAATGAAATAAAACTAAACTAAGCATTACTAATTGAATGCTTGTAGTCAGTGCATTGTAGCCTCCTCTATGTCCTCACATCTGCTAATTGACCCTCCCCCTCTCATGTGTTTGCTTTGTGCACAGGTCAATGAATCCAGCCCAAAGCCAATAGACTGTGAGTCTATAGGTACAGCATTAGGCACATGTTGACTTTCCCACACACATCTATGTCAGTGTACCACGCCTGTTTCGCTGATTTGCATCAAACTACTGTGTGTGGATCGCTTCACCTACAAAAGCAGTGAGCTATATGTAATCACCATCACCAAAATTAACCCTGGAGGCAAAATTCAACCCAGGCAAATGTGGTGTAGATAATGGACACCCAAAACTAAAGTTTGGTCAAATTTGGATGGAGCAAAGAATGTATGTGTTAATAGCCCTTAAAGGGATATGCCACCCCCAGGTCAAATTTGGGCATCTCCCCACAGACTAAAATAAGTGGTGGAAAGCGTTTTCCTGGTCACCCAGCCATTGTCCGGGTCTGTCAGCACTGACCGCCGTGGTATCTGCAGCTACTCCGCGTTAGACTGGAGTCTAACGGCGCCAGAGAAAGATTTCGGCCAAAAGGAATTAATTTGCTCGATGCGTTTCCCAATTACTTTCTGTGTAGTGCGCATTCATATCGAGTGCAAATAAATGTACAAATCAACACGGAGAGCTTGCCTTGGTCATTTTGGGTGGGAACTATTTTTCAGTGCGGAACAATAAGGCCGAAGCACGCACCACGCTGCGCAACAGGGGAACTCCCTTCCTGGTGCGTAACAGGGATTCCCCTGGCAGCGTGCTGCGTGCTTCGGCTTTATTGTTCCGCACTGAAAAATAGTTCCCACCCAAAATGACCAAGGCAAGCTGTCCGTGTTGATTTGCACATTTATTTGCACTCGATATGAATGCGCACAACACAGAAAGTAATTGGGAAACGCATCGAACAAATTAATTCCTTTTGGCCGAAATCTTTCTCTGGCGCCGTTAGACTCCAGTCTAACGCGGAGTAGCTGCAAATACCGCGGCGGTCAGTGCTGACAGACTCGGACAATGGCTGGGTGACCAGGAAAACGCTTTCCACCACTTATTTTAGTCTCTGGACTGTGGGGAGATGCCCAAATTTGACCTGGGGGTTGCATATCCCTTTAAATAGAATATTAAGGATTGAGAGTGGTGCAGGAGGTTCAACATGTTACCCGTAACTGAGTGTTGGCAGTTTGATTTCTATGATCTGATTCTTCGACACTTCAATCATATTTCCTACATTGGTCACAGAGACTGAATGCATCAAAGCATAACATGTATGGTGATATACGACTTAAATCTTGGCTGCAATTCATTCTGGCAAAAAGGGAAAATAAGATCAAGGAAGAAGTACAAAATACCTACTTTTTTATTGTGTCTGAGAGTTCTTTCTGCCATCAAATTAAAATAGCTTTTATTTACACATTTCCCAGCACTTGAGGTCATAACTTGCCCTTATAGCAGAGGCTTATTTCCATCCATATGTGTCTTACAATTAATCATAGTAATGTAATGCTCTTCATACTGCTGTAAATGAGTCACTCTTGTTGTCACAGTGTCTCCTTGTCACTTGTGTAAAAGCTGAGTCTGTGGTTAGTGATAGTGACTACATTTTTAAGCCACTGCTGATGAGTTGATGGTCGGGTATGTGAAGAATCTATGTTTGGCATAGAGTGAAGAGCAGCTGGGAGCTCACAGAGAGGAGGGCAGCCCGACTAAGGACACCTGTCTGGGGTGAAAGGCGCCACTGTGGACCCAAACAGGTGTCCAGACCACCAGCTTAAGCCCCTCACTCATAACACACTCACTGCATTCAAGCCTTTTCCACAGGGCCTCATCAGTGTTAAGGTCAGTGCGCAGTTGTCCCCTTCTTTTCCGCTCTTTTCACTGCGGCGCTTCCTTGCCAAGAGCCGTCTTTCCTCCTCCCTCCTCTGTTTACTGTGGTAGTCCTTTAACCAAGCAGACCAATGCTTCACCCGTACACTTGGTCCCTTGTGTCATGTTGCGGAGGCTTTATGTGCTGCTTGTTTTAAGATATGTCAACACAAAGTAATGCTCTGAACTCTCCATGGCACAGAACCACTATTGATCTTGTTAAAGGGAAGTGCAGGGGAAGGCGCACTCATGTCAGGTGCACAAGCAGATGGGTCGCGCAGTCAGATTCAGCCCAACGACAGTGAGAGAGGGCTTGTTTTCTAGACTTGTGGTAGTCATGGTAAAGGAAATTTACATAATTATTTTTTTTATCTCCTATCAACATTCCTTATAAATAACTTTTTGTCGCATGCAGACTTTTATGTACGTTTAAGGTCCACTATGTTTCTTTTTTGGTGGAAAACCACCCCCTTGTTTCCATGGATGTTATATCTTTGCCTAGAATGCTTCAAAATATGACATTAAACATATCTATTTCCACAGACAGGAATAGATGGCCAAGTTATTGGCACAAGCAGATAGCAAACTTTTCATCAGAAAAGTTACATAGTGAACCTTTATGCCAGTGTAGTCTTTGTCAGTCCCAAATGTAGATAAACAGAGTGAATTGCCTCTGTACTGTAGTGATCATTTGATGTTTTGACATGTTTTTAGGCTCATTATTTAAGTTCTATTTTGGTACAATCCAGGCCTATAACAAAAGAATGAACTGTCATAGAAAATAACAAAAGCCTACTCAACACTCTGTCTCCGATTAAATTATTAAAAGTGATGTGTGACAACTCCATCGCTTGCTTTCCCTTTGTGCTCTCCCTCTGCTCTTTTATGTGCTGTAAGAAAAAATCTTGTCATTTATCTCATTGTTGCTCCCGGCAACAGGGGCAGGTTGAAGAATTCCTGTTCGATGCACAATGCAGCCAAGGCGTTTTGAAACAATGGATGTGATTTGACGTCAGCTGCTCGCCTCACTGAACAACGAAATTGCATCCTCAACAGTGGACAAGTAGCTCTAGCAAACAGATCAGTCATAGCTGTGCATATGCGCTGTGGGCTGCACCTCGGATCGATAGAACAAACAGGAGCGTTGATAGGAGATGAGAATATGAACCGAGCGAGGGGGGGTTTTGTGAATCAAGTCTCTGCTCTCCTTCCCAGAGACACCTTAACACCTTTTTTCCTGTTCCCATGGACACAAAAGCACAGGACCTAAAATTGTCACCGCCAGTCATGTGCACAACACCCAGACTTTACACAGATGGCAGTAAAAAGGATTTCATTTTCTTTGTTGAGTAAGTGAATGACTCAACATTGTGAGGGTTGATCTAGAAAGGCACAGCGATGATTTTGCTGATATAAGTGCAATACCACATGTAGTGTATAGGCCAGTGGTTGTCAAACAGATTTACATTCAGTTAGAATATTCTGCCTTCGTTCTTTGTCCTAAATAGTTAAAGGTACATTTATATAACTTTTGGGACCTGCTTATCCCTTTGGAAATCTTATTTCTGTGCCTGAATTAGGGATGCAAATTATCGATTAATTCATTAATCGATCGATAAGGTCAATCAATTAACGATTAACTGATAAGTGGCGTATTTCACCTGAATTTTAGTGTTTCAATAGGGTCTTTAAGAATATAAGCTATAGTAACATAACACTGAGTCATAAATATATCATAGTATTATTATATTGTATATTCCTCAATTAATTATTCCTTAGTAAAAAGCAGACAAATGTATTGATGCTGAATAACAAAATACAGTAATCCCTCGCTCTATCGCGGTTCGCAGATTTATTTATTTATTTTCAAATTTTTTTTTATAGTGTAACATTTTTTTATAGTGTAACATTCTGTTCTCCGTCCTGATTGGCTAAGAGACTAGACCAGGACTAAACGTGGACTAAACCAGGTCTAAACCAGGTCTAAACCTGGACTGGGCCTGGACTAAACCAGGACTGGACCAGGTCTGGACCAGGTCTAGACCTGGACTAAACCAGGATTAAACCACCACGTGCCGCTGCTGGTTTCGTGCGGCTGGTTTGTAGCTAGGGCTGAGACTACGCATTCCAGGCGCCGCGGTTCGATCTCGTGCTCAGCAGCCCCAGTGTACGCGCGAGCTGAGCAGTGCCGTTGGCGCCTGCGGCCGGCTGTGAGTCGAGCTTGGCGCAGCGCGATGCGCGGTTGCCTTGTTTCGTGACCACGCGGGTGCGCGTGTCCGCGATTAGCGATTAATTACAATTAATGCATTTTGTTCGACCAACGTCTTGATCGACAATTAATCGTAAGTCGATTAATTGTTGACATCCCTAGTCTGAATGTTCAACAGTTTAATGCCATACTGTGGAACATTGCGCTATTACCGCTGTTAGGCTCCTCATTGTGGTCTCAGAATGTTCATATTAACCCACTCTACATGATTTTTTCATGACATTTTTTCCCTAAATAAATTCTTACTCTTAATATGGAACTCAGCTCCAAATTCGCTCATATAATGCCTCAGTGAGCTTCATGTGACTGGAGCCGAATGCTATAGGTGACATCACACTCTCCACTCTCCACTTTTTATATGATTCTTCTATGGTTTTACATCAAATAAACACACATCACATCTTTATGGACACTGTGCATATAGTTCAACATCCTAAACAAGACGTACTATCTTGCACACATTGCCATATGATTTAAAGTTTATTATTTATAATTGGAAAAAGGTCAACCATGCATTGGTAGTACTCACAACTGAAGGCTGACCATGTTACAATAAGACCCAAATTTCCCAGTCACTTGAGCTGTTTTAGCATATCAGATGTTAATATATTTGAATTATAGGCGTGATGCGATTACAGGGTTCTCTTTATTGTGCATTGAAGGGTAGTGTGAGGTGAACAGGTGCAGGTTAATTAAAGGAGATGTGATTGTTGAGGGAGCTTATCGGCATTGCCCACCTGCTGTTCATAGAAGGGCAGAATTGGGCAAATAGGCTACTAATCTGTGGTTTATATGTGCATACGAGTGGTGAATGGTAGTGTTTAAAATGGAGGGTGCATGTCCTCAATACAATATGATGAATAGTAATATTAGCCTCAAAGTATACCTGTCACGATATTTTGAAGTGCGAGATTTTGCTGAAGAAAATATAGACAATAAATGATAATATTAATTTATGACACTGATACAATAACCTAAGAGCAAAAAATCATGAGCTGCTATAAATAAACAGCAGAATTTTTGAGGTCAATATTTATCATGTATACTTTTTCTTTACACTTTGAACTGGGGAAGTTTTTTTGTTTTTGTTTGTTTTTTGGCTATATGATAAGAAATAAGCTGTAAATGTTGAAATAAAAACTTCTATGACTCATTACAGATGCAAACTAAGGACTAAAGTGTTTCATTGTGCTGTTTATCTTTTTATTTTTTAACAATATTGTAGATTTAGAATAGGTTTTGTGGTATAAATCTGCTCTTGGGTGATTGTGTGAGTGGCATAAATTTGTTTCAGTATTATCATTTATCATCTATATATATACCGAACTTCAAAATTTGTTATCATTCAGTGTTTCTTTCTCCCCTCTCTGATTTCATTTGTCAATAGTTGTCACATCTTTAGTGTCACTGTCATTGAGGTTTACCTCCAAGGGTCTCAGATGGACTTCTCCAGCTGGTGGCCAAGTGTGCTCTAAATCCTGCTTAAATGGGACTCTCCAGACGCCTTGGCTAATATGAGCCTCGTAAAATAAATCCCAACTATAGAAGGCTGTTAGAAGAGTGCTGCTAGAAGAATCTTTTTTCCACTATTGAGACTAGAGAAAGTCTTCTGCATATTGTTGTAATACAGATTGTATATATGATATTGTGTATGAGCTACAGTTGTCAAACGTATCAAAACTCTGATACTAGATGATAAACACGAAATATTCATTTTAAGGTATTGATACTGAAAGAAAAGCTCATAAACAGGACAAAATTTAACCTTTCCTGAATAGTTGTAAAAGGGTCTTAATAGAGATAGTATAGGACCACATGGTAAGAAACCTTTTTATGTTGAAAATTGCATTTTATTGTCTAACAAAGGGTGTTTTCGTTGTGATATCAAAACTGGTAATGAGTATTGAGCCTTTTCCTTAGTATCAAAACAGTGTTTGTAGTTTCATGACACTAGCATGAGCAGAGGCAAAATAGAAGCAGGGCTGTCCCTGTATTGACACGCTGACTGACAACAAATGACTCCTATTGTTTAAAGATACAATTTAGCAAGAACTCCCAAGCAGGCTTCATTGTGTTTCGTATTGTGTATATTGAAAAATGATCCACTTACGTAGTTCCGATACTAAAAATCCATTAATATCAATTCCCCCTGCTTTTGATTTATTGCTTGAAAATAACTCAAAGCCCTGCACACTTAATCTGTGTTAATTCTACAATTCCATGTTTATTTATACTGCTGAGCCTCCTAAATTATAGAAATACCAGAAATATCCTTAATAGGGCATTCCTCTACCATATGCATACAGTTGGTGGTGTCCTTTTTTCTGATAGACCTGAAGATGTCCTGGCATCTACCCATTGGATTATGACAGCAGTGTGGCAAATTCTTCAATGATGGCTCCAACACTACAGAGCCGAAATCTGGCCTTTGCGCTAAATATAGCCCCACCATCTGTGATTACAACAAGAAAAAAATCACATGTGAGGGAGAGCTGCTGACTAACTGCTTTTTACTACATTTTCCAAATGTAGTAAAAAGAAAAGAGTGGCTAATTTCACACCTATAGCCCGCTCGAAGGCACCTCATCACACCAAGTAGTAGTATGCGAGACAAACTAAAATTCATTGATCCTCTGCGCTCCCGCCCCCCAAAGTGCCATTTAGCCACATCAAACGCTCTTCTTTAAGCCTTGCCTTTGCTTTCATGTGCCGCTCCTGTGGATGCTGGTGGTCTCATGGCTGTGGTGGACTGCGGGCAGACCCTTTCCACCCCTCTAGTTCCCTCCCACCCACCTACCTCGCATGTGCACCAGATCAGCATCAGTTAATGAAAGTGCATTGATTTTCCCACATCTCACGCAAACACTGTATAAACCGCAAGATGAAATTGATCAAGAAAACAACAAAGATTCTGCCTTGTTCTGCAACGTTTCTGCTTTGACTTATTTCATATTTGGCTTAAAGGTGCATTCTGGAGAGGGTCCGCAATCTGTCCCATGGAGATGTTAATGCTTTGGTGTTAATTTCCACAGTATGGTATTAATCCAGTCTGTCTTGCATTTATTCAGATATAGGTGTTATACAGTATATTGCTCAAAAATATCTTAAAAAAACATTCATTCGAGTGAGGTCACAAATCTGACCTGTAATTTAGCTCGCAAGTCTCCATGGAGCTTCTTTTAATTTTATGGCCACACTGTGGAATGTAGGCACATCTCCATGGAGACAAGTAGATGATGCATCCTCCACAGGACAGTTCATCTATAAGCATGGCATTCTTCTATCATTTTGAGAAATGTTATACCTAAAAGAAGCAGTACTCTATAATTTCAAATTATTATGGATGTTAAATCCAAAAATACAACTTGGACTGCTTGATTATGAACTTTACTTGAAACAATAATTAATGCACTGTCAAAATTCTGACTGAAGAGGGATAATTCACTTTTATAATTTTCTGAATTAACAAATGGGCATATCATCAAGAACAGATTTATTTATTTATTTATTTATTTTGTCTTTAAACCATTTTCGTATTTATTGGCTACACAGAACTACATTGCTTCTACAGAAAGAGCATTAACTAGATGCAAATAGGTCTTCGTAGTCTTCAAATGGCTCTAGTTCAATATATAACAGGATTCCTTAAACCCCTGCCTAGAATTTCCCCAATACTGTAGGAGTGCTGAGAAATCCATCTCTTTAACAGCGTTTTATTGACTGTATGATTCACAAATACCAGAAAACTAGTTGATTTTATGGGTGCTGTAAATCTATACACTCAGTCAAAATGTGAGAGGATCTGGATTTTAAGTTGTTGTAGTGACCCTGGTTTGAGTGTCGTACAGTACTTTATATTACATTGATGTAAGGGGACAGTCATGAGGATTATAGGAGCTGCTAAGTACCAACTCCCTCCTCGCACACTTAAGGGCAGATTAAAGAATCATGTGCAGATGGCTGCTCCTCCACCCTCTTGTCCACCCCTGTTCATTCATCCTTTGCTTCATCGCTCCCTCCTTCCTTCCTTTCTTCACTTGCCTCCACCCTCTTTCTTGATCTTCTCTGTGGCTCACTTGTCTTGTAGCAGGTGGCTTCTTCCGGCTGCCTCACCTCTGGCAGTCTGATGAGTCACCGTTTAATTGCTCAGAAACACACCCCGCTCCCCGCCCCCGTGCGATACTTTTACTGTCACGCAAGTTTGATTTCAGAAAAGCTAAACAAACTATTTAAAAGCCTACTGCAGAGGCTGTTTATCCACTGTTAACCTTCTAATGACCTGGGGAATTACAAGGGTGACTTTAAGCTCTGATAATGCAGTCAATAGCCAATAATAAGTGTAATCCTCCTATTAAAATACATTTCCTTTGTGTTCTAGTTTGTTGACAAAAATTGTTCTCTGCATGAAATGGTGATTTCAATATTTGACTTTTGAGAGACTTATTTTAAAGCACACATAATCACACTCAGCTTTTTCTGGTTAGATTGTGTTAAAATAAAGATCATATTAAAGTCTAACTTGAGTAACAGACCTTCTAATACAATAGTTCTTTCAGTTAGCTAGCTTCACACCCAGGGAATGTTGATGACCTTAGCTGCAAAGTATCAGTATGGCTACTGATCATTTGCCCACCTCAAGCTCATAGCTGCTTGTGCTAGCTATTCATGAGACAGATGCAGATATCATTACAGTAATAGAATAATCATTAACACCCTGCCCTCTCTGGCCTGTGAGTTTCAGGACAAACATGGACCATTCACTGTCACATTAAGTAATGGATTATCTCCTGACTGTCATAAAAACAATAAAACAACTACCCAAATTTAGTTTAGTGAATCCTCTGTGAACCTGAGTCTTTGTATTGGCAGAGAGCCCTCACAGATACTTCTCTTTATGTGCTGCTTTAGCAGATTGACATTTCAAAAGCAAACAGATATTCTGCTAACCTTTTCACCACAGTGAGGTGAGCTGCAGGAGGAAGAGCACAATCATTATATAAGTATTTATAACTGGAATGGCCTCAGGTGTTATGTTCATATATAGTAGTGTATGGTACATATGGCAGAGAAGAAACAATGACTATATGTTTTATTGTGTTACAATGTACACAATTTAAAAAAAAAAAAAATCCATCCATCAATTTTCTTTTGCTTATCTGGGGCAGCAATCTGAGCACAGACTCCTAGACTCAAAGTATTCCTTCCACTGTCCAACAACATCCCCAGTCGAGGTGAACAGCTCTCCACCCACACTGTAAACAGTGTTGGTGAAGCACTGCTTCCCCCTCCTGAGGCGGCAGAGGTGTCCAACAGTCCCTGCTTAAAATCAAAAACTTTATAACATAACTAACAGATTAAAGCATCTGTGGCTGATTTTTAAATATGATACAGAGTGTTTTTATTTTAAACTGTTAGCCTCGCTTTAGACTGAGTTCTACTCTCAAACAGAAGACCTTGTGATGCCATGTGGTAATAGAGGAAGTGCTCCACTGTGTTTTTAAAATCAATACACCTTCACTAGAATCATTTGGATGATTTCAGATGAGGATAACATTAAAAAAATAAAATAAAAAAAGAGAGAATCTATAGTTATCACTGCATTTGGGTGTCAAGACTTGAGACTATTGCATTCACTTTTGCATTCACTTAAAATTCTCCATATCATCAGGGGACCCCCTGAAATCATTTTGCAAACTTCATGAGCGCCTCGACCTCCAGGTTGAGATCCATTTGTCTAATGTAATGTAAATCAGCTAAAACACCAAGACACAAACTCAAGCAATAGTCATGCCATGAAAAGTGGTCAGTGAGCTGCTGCCCTCTGGAACATATATAATGGATTAAACCACTGCAATGAATTTGTGCAGTATTTGGTGATTTGTTATGTTTTTTATTAATGAAGTAATGCCTATATGGAGGACAGTTTATTAATTTGTTAATGTTGAAAATATTACTGATTGATGTATTTTGTTTAGTAAAACCTTAAAGGGATAGTGCGTTTTTTAAAAATGTTAATCTGTATGGGTTTCCTTCTAAAAGTTACGTGTGTTGACACCAGCTTACCTCTGACAGTCTCAGCTGATCCCGGTTCGGCTCGCTTTCTGGAGCCCACGTAAGTAGGTCCGGTAACTTCCCTGGAACATGAAATAAAGCTTGTTTTTCTTCTCAAAACAAAACATTTGTTAGAAAGCTGATATATTTGCATCTGAAACAGTTGTCCACGAAACATCCAGCAGCGTATTTCGCATTCACGTATTGTCTCTCTCCACTTGTATCACTACGCCCATGTTAACTCTATCAGCCTGTTCACTTGTAAACTTCGGCGTAGACATCTGCTGAAGGTGTATATATATTTTTAATATAGGCAATTAGGCATATGCAATGTGTATCCACTTCATCCTTTCTAAGAAACCACGACACAGAAATAACTGTCTGGGATAATGCAGTTGTTACCACAGGGTTTTCATCAATCTCTGCTCACTTTGCAATTTATTATTGCTTGATAATGTACCATGACAGGGAATCAACTGTTTGGGATAGTGTCGGGAAGTTGTTTTCCCATGACTCTTAGCAAAATGCAAGTTATGACTTCCTGTCTCATTTTTTTCCTCAGTTATCTGCTTTTACAAAACACTGCATAATATAAAGGGGAATTTACCTTAGACTGAAAAACATACAAAACATAAAGAAATTATGCACTATGTAATATTTCTTTACTTGCTTTTTCCACAGATCTGACCTGCAAACCCTCCACCTGCTTGTATCCATGAAAATAGATACGTTTTATACTATACTGGGGAAAACTTTAATCAAAGCACTAACATTTTCATGGAAACAAGCAGGCACCGAACCTTCCACCAGAAAAGTTACACAATGTACCTTTTAAATGTCAAAAAAACGTTTTTAAGTTTTTGGCATAGATTCTGCATTTGTAGTATCTACTATTAGAGAGTCTTTGGAAAAATGGTAAATGTTCAGGAAATAAAATTATTATTTTAGGTGCAAAATGCCTCTAGTGTTTCTTTCACACTTGTACTTTATTCTGTCTCCATCCCAGTGAGTGCTACGTACATGGGGTTCTGCTGTGAGAGCCAGGGATTCGGGCCAGATACGCCCACACTTACAAACTGCTAGTACTATAGTGCCTTACTGTGGCTTGCATCATAGTAACCTGTTTTACCAAAATACATTTTAGTTTCACACTATTGAGATTTGTAACTAGTAGTAGAAAATACCAGCACTGTAAAATTTTGTTAATAGCAAAAAATATATGATTTTCCACTTCTTTCTAGACTCATCTGTCTGGTATAATGTATTTGCCTGTTGTGGATAGCCATGAT
The DNA here is from genome assembly GCA_036785185.1 of Paratrypauchen microcephalus. Classification (NCBI taxonomy): domain Eukaryota; kingdom Metazoa; phylum Chordata; class Actinopteri; order Gobiiformes; family Gobiidae; genus Paratrypauchen; species Paratrypauchen microcephalus. Next base: position 3,486,253 of record JAVJIX010000028.1, on the reverse strand, counting down.
GCACATGCTGTCAGCTATTGTTGCGTCTCTTACAGGTGTCATATTCTTAACCAGGCGTTCACCTCAGAGCCCTTAATAGAAGCTGACAAACCGGTCCCTGCCATGTTCTAACCTATGGAGGAGAAGTAACAAGTACTGAAAGCTGTTATTCTAGAGCTTAATCATATATACCATTATGCATTATAGCTTTATGCATTATAGCTTTGTGCATATTAACATCTTTTAGAGAACTAAAACATATTAGGTTAGTCAGTATTGTTTACTAAAGTAACGGCACCTTGTGTACATTGCAAAAATAGAAAGTTGATATTAGAAGTTGCATTAAGACAAATTCATTTCATGTTCTTACTTTTTAATATTTTTTAAAACATATGCACAAATGTTTTAGATATTACACATGAAATTTTAGGGACTTTTTCAATGATGTTCCATATGTTAAAATGGCTTCAGGCTCCTGTCGTTGAGAAAATAATAGAGCCATGAGGTGTAAGATAACTCTATAGCCACAGCCCTGGGGTATATTAAGTTACACAGGTGGAAAGACAAACCATAGAAAGACAGTGGACTAGTTCTTGTCTGCTTGTCTGTTTGATCTAAAGTAAAAGTTATTCTATTATGCAGATTTACTATATGGACATTTTACTTTGGGCATTTAATAGCTCTGAAACATGCATTTATTCTGGATTTTGTTGACCAACTGTCATATTTGACCGTTGTCTGTCTGAGTTGTTCTTAATTTCCACAACATAAAACTTTAAAACTTTTTTTTTTTTTTGGCTTCCAAGAACTTACAGGATGAATACAGGATAAGTGTTCTTAAAGGAGGAAGTTGCACGTCGCCCTCCAAAACCAAAACAGATGCACCCAATTCCCCTTTTTCCTGTTCGGAGACTCATGTTGCAGCTGGGACACTACACACTGGGACTCAGGGCAGTGATGGAATTTAAGGTTTTGTTTGTAAAGCTGAAAGTTAATCTGGGTCATAACTTGAAAAGGCGACAGCTTCACCATTTGGGGCAGATTTCTGAGGTGATCTTCCTGGAGGAGATGAGTAAACACTTCAGCCGTACACACAGAGGTCCACTTTGTTATGTTATTGTGTGTCTGATTTGGTTGGTTTACTGACTTCAATGACAAATACAAGGGAAGGAGTATTCTCAATTGTTTTTGAAGGGGAGAAGAGGAGGCGGTTGGGACGACAGACATGTCTCCTGTGTGTGTGGTCACTGTCAGCTGGAAAAACAGGCCCATGTGGAGCTGAGGTTAGATCTAATGCGAGCGATTCAGGCTGCTCCCCATCAGGCTGTCCTGAACAAGCAGACAGAGGCAGACACTATTGTCACAACAAGTGATACAACAATACAGTTCAATGTACACATGCTCTATTGTCAGGCTAGGTAGGTTGAAATATAAGCAATACATCCCCTTCATTTGATCTAAAATCAACTCAGTTTTTATGCAATGATTATTATAAGATGATCGTAAGAAGAAAAAAACAACAACTATTATTCATGATCATTGACACCAAGTTCTTTTTTTTTTCTTTTTCATTTTTAACATGGAAAAAAAAAGCAGGTATGTGACCAGCTTTCTGTATAATAAAGTTAAAATTACACAGCCACTTACACTTTACTTGTTTACTTCACTTCAGTGTAGGTTTATCCATTTGGCTCAAAGACATAATTAATTTTCTTCTAAAACTGATATAGTGACAGTTTGTCATGCTAGCTCCACACACTGACACAACCCTGTAAATAATTTATCCTAGTTTGGGACTAGCATGACTAGCATGGGGCTCCTTCTAGCTGTGGGGAAAGTGTATGCAAACCAGTGAACTGTAAGTGACTTCAATATCTCAGCCACACTAAAATATCTTCTCTGTTGACAACTGGCCCTTTATATTGTAGACTGTTGAATCTTTAATGAAGCACTTGTTCTATACAGTGCTGTGCCTGCCCTGCTCCCCAAAGACCTTTTGGTCCAAGACCTGTAAGTACATGTGTTTAACAACCTTTAGCCTGCAGCACTGAGTCTGGTTGTGAGTTGTCAAAACTCAAGTAAACAACTAATTGCATGACAGTAGGAACAGGTAGTTTAGAGCATACAGGTTCTCACACGAGAGGCTTCCACCCTTTGGGCTATGGAACAAGTTTACGCTTTTATAACTGTATTAGGGCAATGTTAATGGCCACTACTGTCACTGAAATGAACGTAATTGAGTCCATTACTGGTAAAACAAGGCTATACGGTTGGCGGCACGGTAGCTGAGTGGTTAGCGCTCTTGCTTCACAGCAAGAAGGTTCCGGGTTCGATCCCCGGGTCGCCCAGGCCTTTCTGTGTGTGTTCTGTGTGGAGTTTGCATGCATGGTCTGGGTTCAATCCCCGGGTCGCCCGAGCATGCATGTTCTCCCCGTGCCTGGGTGGGTTTCCTCCGGGCACTCCGGTTTCCCCCACCACTCCGGTTTCCCCCACCAACCGCGCAATAGGTACCTCCAGCTTCTGACCTCCTGACCAAGCCGAAGCAAGAAGATCATGGAGTTGGTCCCCGGGCGCCCTAATGTGTGCTGCCCACTGCTCCTAATATATGTATATATAGGATGGGTTAAAATGCAGAGAAGAATTTCTCCAGTGTGAGATCAATAAAGTCACTTCTTCTTCTTCTTCTTCTATAAGTAATATAGCATTGTCTGTCAACTACGAAACATTGACGGCATCGCAACGTCATCGTTTTCCCCAAAGTCGCGTTTTGCCCGCCCACACGACAACGCGACCCCCGGCGTTCTCAGATTTCTCCACTCTGGAACCCATTTTCAAAAAACACCGTTTTCACCCACCCAAAACGTCGGCGCCATGTGGACGAAAGGCCAAAACGAATACAAACGTCTCAATTTCCACCAAAAAACGTTGTTGTGTGGACAGGGCCTGAGACTATTGTTAGATTTCAGTAGTAGTTGCTGCTTTTGAAAAAACAAAACAAAACAAAAAAAACTTGTGGCCCACGCTTGGTGCATTCTGCTCTCAAACTTGGACAAAAACAGAGCCAGGAAGGAAATATGGTATATAAGTCTCATACCAATTACAGTTGTCTATTCTAAAATCATTTGTAGCAAGTTAGTGGATTATCATTCCCAGCAAACTTTTCTTGTGATCTTGTTCCATAGACCGCCTTGAAGAAACAATTGCAGAATTGGAGCAGGGTTGAATTGCAGTGTCACAATGCTACATCAGTATTGTGCGCCTTGGGCGCAAGGCGGAGCAGACACACTCTGTACCACCGTGGGAAGGGGGGGCAGTGCTTCAAATATAAGCCTCTAGCTGTCCGCTCTGATGAATCTACAGAGGACGAGCTTGTCTCCACGTATTTGCTGTGTGTGTTTTTGTGCTGGTGAAAAAGTGATTTCTTGATGAATGGTAAAGGTGATTTCGCAGTAATCATGAGATGCTGACTGTCGTGCTAGTGCAGCCCCGAATTGATTAACCCTGTTTTTTACGATGTGGTTTGTTAATTGGGCCCTAGCTCCCTGCTGACACAGTGACTCTAATGGAAGAGAATTACTGCTGTCGCGTCATGCATTATGCCCCCTCCCTCCTTTCTCCACACACGCACACACACACACACACACACTATTCTATGCCCTGCAGCAGCTGGCCATACGGGCCTAGTGCACATGCACCCATCCCATCACATGTCCCACTGCCTCTGGGATGTCCTGGTCAGTTGACACTGCAACCCAGTGAAAAGAAAGCACCCACAGCGGTCTGCTAATGAGTTTAATTGGACTTAATGGAGGTCTTAAATTAAAGGCAGTCTGGGCTAGGATGACTAACTAGAAAAAAATATGTATTATTTATTGCATTTTCTTGCCTAAAGTATTTAAATTCATATATGAATTTTGTTCATGTATAAAAATGAGAATTCTTCCCAAATAAAGTATGTAGAAAGTAGGGCACTCAATTGACAGGTTTCAGCTTCCTGTATACAGTATAGGTGACATTTGGAGGACTTTGGAGAATTTTGAATTGCCATTGCAGCGATGCAGTTTTTCATTGCCGTGAAACCCATGGATATTGCTATTTTTATTAGCAATTACCAAAGGTATTTGATATCTATATGTTTATAAAGTCACTAAACAACAAAACTGGAACTAAAACTAAATAAATACTATCAGATATTGTTGTTGACTTAAAGCAGCTTATTTGTATGCTACATGTGTGATTTGTTTACTTATTGCAGTACTTATGTTGTGCTTGCTCACATTGTAAAATAAATAAGTGATGAACTGTACTTTGGGATTACACACAGTTGTGTGAGTAAATCCTTCATATGAGTGTGTGGGGCTATAGCACATGTGTCCCAGAGCAGCAGGAGGCCCATAAACGGCTGTGCAGATCTCCTTTTTGGACATTTTGTAAAACCTCTTTCTGTTGTAAAACCTCTCTCTGTCTGCTTGCATTGCTGTTTAAATGTAGGTTATGTGTATCCATTCTAGCTCAGACTGCCTCCATTATTTACTCATGTGAATATTTCATGATGACATTATAGGGTATAGATATGCTGGCGGTTCGGGAGAGCTGCTGTTCTAATTAGCCATGGCACACTGCTCATCTGGCTCTCAAGCAAACGGCATGGGGGAGGACTCGTAAAACAAACTATTATTTTTAGGCAGAGGGAAAATAAAACTTGTCTTGTATACTAACAGTACACAACCCCAGAGGGAAAGCTACAAGCGCAAGAAAGAGCAACTGTATTATTGTCGATTCAACTGTTAAACAAGGTCAAATAATGTACATTATAACAGCTGGTAATGCTTGAATCATAAGGCGCACAATGGCGTTTTGTATTATTGAAGTGGTGTTGACTCTGATGGTATAGAATAAGGTGGGCACTACAATTAATAAAATTTTAATTAAGATAGAGATGCAGTCATCATCATTGTCTATTGCTATTTATAATCATGAAAAAATCAATATAAGTAAATAAAAAAATCTATTGTGCTCTATAGACATGAAAAAATATCACCAAAGCAATAAAAATATCAGACTTTATTGTACTATATAATTGTATTTTGCATCTGGTGCAGTGAGTCAGAAAACTTCTAATTTGGGCTAAACTAAGATCAATGCAGCATTCACAAAAGCTGAAGATGGGCCTTTTGGCAGCAGTCAGTGTCAGCAGCAAAGATTCAATTCAACAGTATTAACGTGGATTGTTGAAATGCTTTGGGGTTTTTGTGTGACTAGAGGTTTAACCATAATTTTCTTCTGTTTTCTTGCAGTGAGGGTGTCTTCAAGTGTCCAGAAGACCAGCTTCCATTGGATTATGCAAAGGTATGGGAATACACATAATAGCTAATAGTAATAGTCCTACTACTTAAAATCAATGTTACTCAAGTTAATCAAATCTTCAAAAGAAAAGAAGTGTTCAATAGTATAGTGAGTATTGCTGGGTGCGTTTAGACCTGGATTAGACCTTGCTTGGTCCTCTTTTAGTTTTATGTTTTAGCGCTGCTTGTATAGCCATTAATAATATGGCCATTAAAACAAATACCGAGCAATACTAAAAATGATGTTACTCTTCTGAATTACAATATCATATTTCTTGAGTAAAGTGTTAAAGAAATGTTATTTTCAGACACAATTAAACTTTAGTTACACAGATAGTATATTCCAGTACATGATAGGCCTATCTTAAAATCACACTTAATCAGTTTAAACATCAACCATATATCAGTTTATTGGTGCTTTATTGATTCACAAGGGAAATTGTTTTGGGTACAGTAGCTCACTCATCAAATATAATATATAACCAAGGGTAACAAAAAAATAGATGTTAAATCTTTGCTTTTGTTAAATCTTTGCATAGAAACATAGTGGTATAAGCACGTTTGCAAGAGACAATGAAACATGCTTTTAACAATGCTTTATAATCCAAGCAGTTGTTAACCTAGACTTTCCGCATTGCTGCTTTATTAGTGTGTTATTGCCTTTGTCCATCAAAAATACACAAGAGATTCTTTGAAAAGCACAGGGCTGGGTGACTGCTGCAGCCACTAAAGCATAGTATAGTGCCGTAGTGCTGCTTGGGGACTGACAATAGCTGCAGCACACTTCATAAAAGCTCCAGTTAGCCCCCTGAATGGCTTAACCCCCTGATCTGCCGGGGACTAAGTTATTAAAAGGTCATTATTGCAGTCCCGCTGCAAATTCCAGTGCGGGAACAATGAAGGAATGTTTCACTCTGCTGCAGAGGATTTTTTTCTTGCTTTGCCTGACCTCAAAGAATGTGATTATAGTAGCAAAGTAGCATTTACTATTGCGGTGATTACATAGCACGGGGAGCCAAACTCTTAAATATACCGTACGGTGCAAAGTTATGCACAGAAGAGGCTTTAAGACAGTTTGGGAGAAATAAAGTGTCTCTATGACTGTAAGAGGAGGGTTATTGTCTTTAAGATAATATTGAATAAATCAGAATATTAAAGGTGCATTGTGTAATTTTTTTGGTGGAGGACCTGTCAAATGTTTTTCTCTCTGGTGTTATTATTGGTTTGTCTGGAATGCTTCACAGTCTGGTATTAAACCTTTCTATCTTCATGTAGACCAAACCAGACCAAGTTACATCAGATATGTCGAAAGGCAATCCCGCTCACAGTGAGAATGTTTTCCTAGGTATTTTTAAGCTATAAAACCACCTGTAATTTCATAAATGTGAGGTAGAGCTGTTTCATGTCAAGCAGAGCAATGACATATCCATAGAAACAAGCAGCTGACTGACCCCTAACCTAAAAATTACACAGTGCACCTTTAAGTATGTTGTCTTAGTCAGTGAATGGATTGATTGCATCTTTGTCCACTCATTTATTTTAATTAGTCAAGTGATTATTTTATTACAGTTTTATATGCACAACAGCTGAAGGATGGCATGGAGTGAGTTATCTGGGATTTCAGAGTGACTGGTCAGTTTAATAATTTCACATTTACGGTACTAGTTATTGTATTTGTAAGAGATCCTAATAATTTTCAGAGCTCCTTTTCTTTGACTACAACCCTAGAATCTGTCTGTAGTAGGGATGCAAATTATCGGTTAATTCATTAACTGATAGTTGATTGACCTTATCGATCGATTAACGATTAACTGATAAGCGGCGTTTTTCACCTGAATTTTAGTGTTTCAATAGGGTCTTTAAGAATATAAGCTATAGTATACATAACACTGAGTCAAAAATATATCATAGTATTATTATATTGTATATTCCTCAATTAATTATTCCTTAGTAAAAAGCAGACAAATGTATTGATGCTGAATAACAAAATACAGTAATCCCTCGCTCTATCCAATTTTTTTTTTTTTATAGTGTAACATTTTTTTATAGTGTAACATTGTGTTCTGTCCTGATTGGCTAAGAGACTAGACCAGGACTGAACGTGGACTGGACCAGGTCTGAACCAGGTCTAGACCTGGACTAGACCAGGATTAAACCACCACATGCCGCTGCTGCTGGTTTCGCCGCGCCCCGAGCCGCAGGCCAGCCGCGCGGGGCTCGGGGCGCGGGACTCGGGGCGCGGGGCACGGGGCGCGGGGCACGGGGCGCGGGGCGCGGGCTGCGGCGAAACCAGCAGCGGCGGCACGCATTCCGGGTTCGATCTCGCCTCGCGCGTACACCCGGGGCTGCTGAGCAGTGCCGTTGGCGCCTGCGGTCAGCTGTGAGTCGAGCTTGGCGCAGCGCGGTTGCCTTGTTTCGTGACCACGCGGGTCCGCAGTTAGCGGTTAATTACAATTAATGCATTTTGATCGACCAACGTCTTAATCGACAATTTAAACCGTTAATCGATTAATTGTTGACATCCCTAGTCTGTAGATTTACATCTCTATGATACTTGAACATAAAAAACAAAAGAAAACATCTTATACCCGATAAGTGTGATAACACCCACTGAAGTTGCCTTTAAAGACACACCTAGCTGTAAACGTTTTAGCTATAAATGAATATTAAACCTCGTAAAGCCAGTGAAAAACAAGCTGTTCCACACTTTGCATTAGAGTGTAACTGCCGAGGGTGCTTTTGAATACATTTGCATGGAGAGGCACGTGAGTGGTTGGTCTTTGAGTGAGCAGTTAGAGGGCTGTTGTGACATTTTGAGGAAGTGGCTTTTCTTGTTTGACCAGAGTGCGCTTGTGTGTCGGAGGGGGATAAGACTCAGACAGAGCTGTAAATCCTTCTAGGACGGGACGGGGGTTTGAGCAGAAAACTCACTCATCCTCCTCCCTTAGAGACTGCGCAGGGGATAAATCAGAGCACATTCTGCCCCCGTCTGGCTCTCAAAGGCCCCATAAACTTTAACAGAGATTCATTATCAGCAGTGACTGGTGATGGACTTCAATTTAATGCTATCTGGTGCTTTATTCCTCAGGCAGCCAAGGCCTTGGCGTTTGTGCTTTAGATAAAGTGATATGCTGTAACAAGTACTTACTGTAAGACCTGTTACAAAATGGGTAGAGTGCGATGATTTGTGTCTATTTTTAGCATCAACAAGAAGGACACATTTTTGTTTTGATTATTATTGAAATTATTAAATACAACAACACAAAACTGTGTCATTCAGCACTATCAGTTGTTTCTATATGAAAATAAGTAAAACAAATAACATCTATACAGCTATGGACTATACTTTTAAAGTATGCAAAACATCAAATTACCTAAATTAACTAATTCATTCATTAAAGTGTGTATGTATTTATGTAAGGATAATTAGAATTTATTGTTATGGGACGTTTCTAAGATCATTTTTTCATGCAGTATCAAATACATAAGATATATTCATTGGTTTCAGCTTCTTGTTATAGGCAACATTTTTAGGGCTTTTCCTCATTCTTAAGATTGGATATATTATTTTAAACTGCTAATTGCTATGGAAACTCTCTTAATTTTCCATGTGTATGTTATGTGCTTCTTTCAGATCTATCCAGACCCAGAGCTGGAGCAGCAGATCCTGGCCCTGCCCATCCGTTGCATCCACAGTGAGGAGGGCTGCCGCTGGACAGGGCAGATGAAGCAGCTACAGGTACAGTATTTAAGTCCTTTGTGATGCTGGACAATATAATAATGAACTGGTCCATGTGACAGTATGCTGTTTGGTCATATTGTGATTCAGTGTTTTGCCATTTAATGCCACTTTAAGATCAAATACAGCACACTGCTCCTATTGGTCAACCTCACAAAGGCCCTGAGTGAGTGACAAATTAAATAGTGAAGTATGACGTTTCAGAACAAGAAGATTATTTTATTTACCGCTTAAAGACAATATAGGTGTATATAGGTACATTTTTTTCACCTTTCTGTCACTGCTGCATTCTTACACTGTTTCCCTTTGTCCAAATTTAGGGCCACTTCTCAACCTGTGCATTCAACGTCATCCCATGCCCAAACCGCTGCTCTGTGAAGCTGACCCGGCGTGACTTGCCCGACCACCTGCAGCACGACTGTCCCAAACGCAAAGTCAAGTGCGAGTTTTGTGGCAGTGAGTTTACTGGAGAGGCGTACGAGGTAAACATGTTTGTACAGTGTCTTTCCCCTCTACAGAGCCTGACGTAAAGTACCTGGTGACAGTACTTCATTTCCATGTCTTCATAAAGAGCTTCTTTGAGCAGCACTGGAACATGTGTCATATGTGCTGGCTTTTACACTGGGGAAACTAAAGTGCCTCCTCACAACACCTCGGGCAGTTTAGCTCCTCCAGTGTTTACAGGGGCTCCTGTGTACATAGTGTCCGGACATAATCCCCCTTTTGGCTCTTCACAGTGGAAACACACCACTCACCAACACAGTCCTGCATACATAGTACCAGCAAATGTATGGTCAAAGAGATGTTAAAGATCCCATGACATGGTACTTCTTGATGCTTTTATATGGCTCCTTAATGGTTCCCTAATACTGTAAATGAATCCTACTTCAAAATCAACACTCAGTGCATGAGAAACAGAGATAAGATGAGAGAGTAATTTTTCTCTCTCTGAACACTGGCGAGAAAAGATCTGGCCAATAGTAGAGGGTGGGGGCGTGGCCAAGCTCTCCGCTCTCGCTCTCAGCTGATCCATTTCCGTGTTTTTGCACAGGGGGAGAGATTTGAAGCGTTCCATTGAAAAATAAACACATTTCCACAGAAAATAAAATGAAACCACTGCTGTTCAAAGGTCCAGAGGCTCAGATAAAGGACTTCCGAGCCTAGAAACACTCGGACGTGCCTCCAGGCAAATAAAAAAACGCATTTCACATTGCCTAGCGCATTCGCAGTCCAAACTCTCTGGGCGTGATTTACAGAGACGCTGAGTTCAGACAGACGGGGGTGGAACTGCATTTGCATTTCTTTTTTTCGATCTGACGTCAATAAGGTGCCTTGTTCAAAATCGCCCGTTTGAGCTCCGATTTTTTGTAACGCAGAAAAGGATCGCAAATGCTCAGTTTAGACATTTCGCAACTTTTAACCATGGGGGGCGGGGGCTAAACAATGTAGGGGAGCTCACATTAACGTTCAAAAACCTCAGAAAGTGAAAATTTCATGCCATGGGACCTTTAATGGAAAAGTTTAGCCTAGCATTTCAGGACTAATTGTATTTGTACTGCATTTTTCAGAAACACAATCATTTGCTATGCTTTATCGAATAAAGTAAAAGAAAACTTTTTCTCTGGGCTGTATAGTTTTAACTATAAATGATCATTTGGAGAGGTAATTTCTTTGCCTGGAATGTTCCAAATATGGCATAAAACCTAACTTTGTCACATGTTTGTCTCCATGGAGATCAATATGTTTAATGCAATACTGAGGAACATTCCAAACAAGGCAATATCATTTTAAGGCAGGCAACAATTAATTAATGGTGTTCCATGTTTGTTTACAGTATACATGGTACATATTATATACATTAATACTATATTTCTAATAGGATTTTACAAAAGTAAAGAGTATTTTGTATATGAAGCTCTAATGCAGTGCTTTTGTTTCATCCAGAACCATCAGGGCGTGTGTCCCCAGGAGAGCGTTTACTGTGAGAACAAATGTGGAGCTCGGATGATGCGACGCCTCCTGTCCCAGCACAGCATGGCTGAGTGTCCCAAACGTACACAGCCCTGCAAGTACTGCGGCAAAGAGTTTGTCTATGATACAATCCAGGTTTGTCATGCTTTATTTCTACAAATCTATTTTATTTAACAGTTTTAATGGTAACTCCTCTAATGTGAAATATTAATGTGTGCCAGTTAGGGCTGGGGCATATGGGATTTATTTTCTGTAAAATTGATTAATCAGTATTTTCTATCAAATTATATCTCCAGATAAAATGTTTTTTTTCTAAATGAATTTCCTGAACATACACATTATTGGCTTTTGTTCATTTAACATCAAATTTCTTATGTTCTCTGCTCCAAACCACATGCTTTTACTGACCGTACAGGCTGTAGACTTATTGATTAAACAGACCTGAGCTGATCATTGAAGTCTGAAGTGTTCATCTCGATTACATTTTGATCAGTTGCACTTCCTTATACAGTCCCATTGAAGTACCTGTCCGAAGCTCTCATTAATTTCAAAGCAGAATGTGGTTTGTCAAAACGGTCTGTTATTAATAATACTTCTGATGTGTTTTTAGAATAGTTGTTTAAAGGGTGCTTTGTATGTATATTTCTGATGTTTTTTTTAGAATAGTTGTTTGTGCTTTGTATGTATCTCATTCTTCAGTCTTATTTATATCTGTCATATTGCCTGTCGTTTTAATGCTTGTTTCAACAGAATCACCAGTATCACTGCCCTCGGTTCCCAGTCCAATGTCCGAACCAGTGCGGCACCCCCAACATCGCCAGGGAGGATTTGGCCAATCACGTCAAAGACAACTGCGGCAGCGCACTCGTTCTATGTCCTTTTAAAGATGCTGGCTGCAAACATCGGGTAAGATAACACACTTTATGCTGTTATAATACTTGACATTACATTATATAAGGACCTAAACCAGGTCCATAGTTATCAGTCTTATGCTACAACATTTATAACTTCTCTGCCTGTAAGCTGTGTTTTAATGAGCTTGTATGTTAGCGTTGCATGTCAGCCTATTTTTGAATCTGACGTCAATTTGAAAAAAAAGAAAGAAAAAAAAATAGAGAGAGCAGATGAGTTCTTACTCTGTGCTGTCAGCTACACACATTTACAGATGGTCTGGCAAGAAGCAAATCTCATCTTAAGCATATAACTGACGCAATTAAATATAGTCATTAGAACATGCCAGCTCCTTAAATATATGTCTTAAAAGTCGGACACAACTTGTCTCAGTCTGAAATGGACAAATTATCAAAGTTGTAGTTACTTGCAGTGGAGTTTTTCTTTTTTTTTCAACAATTGAACTACAGTGAACCCTCGGTTATCGCGGGGGTTAGGTTCCAGAAATAGCCCGCAATAAGTGAAATCCGCGAAGTAGGACAATTTTATATTTTACAATTATTCTACATGTTTTAAGGCTGAAAACGCTTCACCAGACACATTATACACCTTTCTGAGACTGGTATTAACATTTTTCTCTTGTTTAAACACTCAAACTTTTGTAGATTTTCATTAAAATATATTAATAGTGGGGGGGGGGGGGGCACGTGACACGCGGACACGTGCGCGCGGACACGTGTGCGCGCTGACACGTGCGCGCGGACACGTGTGTTTGTTTTGGTACCACATATCCATGCCATGTGCGAAAGTCGAGTGGAAAGCGACCTGGATATCATTTTGGGCAAGACTCAAGCCAATGCTAACAGTGCCGAACCGCTAACAGACGCCTCTGAGCACCACAAGACCAGGTAAGACTAACCTGCGCTCACAAGAGTTGGTTGCATTTCACCCCGGCTCCAAAATCAGACCGCTATCAATGCGTCGCCAATACTCCACAGTTCTCTAGGACGGGGTCGGGTTCGTGAGGGGAAAAGACCCACTGTCTCCTCTGTGCGCGCGAGTGTCCTCCCCCCGCTGCGGCTCCCCCGGACCGGGCCAGGCCCGTCCATGTTCTTGGCTCTTCCATGGTCCGGCTCGCACTCTCTTCCATGGCTCGTGCAAGTAAACAAAGGCCACACCTCCTGTCACCCAGGCGCTCTCGTGAAGAAAATCAGAGACTCTGTCCCTACCATCCCTGGTCTAGACCTGGTTTAGTCCTGGTTTAGACCTGGTTTAGTCCTGGTTTAGACCTGCTTTAGACCTGGTTTAGTCCTGGTCTAGTCTCTTAGCTAATCAGGGCGCAGGACAGAATGTTACACTGTAAAAAAAAGTTACACTATAAAAAAAAATTGGAAAAAAAAAAAACAAAAATTGGAAAAAAAAATCCGCGAAATAGCGAGGCCGCGAACAGTGAACCGCGATACAGCGAGGGTTCACTGTACTTGAATCTGTCCCTATCCCCTACATCATCTTCTCCTATATCTTTGCCTACATCAGGCCTCTTCATATATATATATATATATATAATATATATATATATATATATATATATATATATATAAAATATATATATATATATATATAAAATATATATATAAAATATATATATATATATATATATATAAAATATGTCAATTTTTCACTCATTTCACTGAGTATCTGCTTACTTTTTGCAGTGCCCTAAACTGGCGATTGGCCGGCACCTTGAGGACACCACTAAGTCCCACCTGACCATGATGTGTAACCTGGTCGGGCGGCAGAGGCAGGAGATCCTAGAGCTGCGGAGGGAGATGGAGGAACTGTCCGTGAGCCATGACGGGGTCCTGATCTGGAAACTCAACGACTATTCCCGAAAACTCCAGGAGGCCAAGATGAGGAGCAACCACGAGTTCTTCAGTCCACCTTTTTACACACATCGCTATGGTTACAAGTTGCAGGTTTCGGCATTCTTGAACGGGAATGGTAGCGGCGAGGGGTCCCATCTTTCCGTGTATATCCGAGTGCTACCAGGAGAGTACGACAACCTTCTGGAGTGGCCCTTCTCATACAAAGTGACTTTCTCAATTCTGGACCAGAGCGATCCATCCCTATCCAAACCGCAACACATCACCGAAACATTCAACCCTGATCCCAATTGGAAAAACTTCCAAAAGCCAAGCAGCAATCGCAATTCCATGGACGAGAGCACCCTAGGATTCGGATACCCCAAGTTCATCTCCCACGAGGAAATCAAGAAACGCAACTACATCCGGGACAACTGCATCTTCATCAAGGCTTCGATAGAGATCCCGCAAAAAATAATGGGTTAAAAACAGCTATGTTCTGCGCATGAAGGAAACACTTGACCGTTGAACTTTGACCTTTCAGACTCTTTGATCCTTTAGACTGCCCTTTTTGGAGATCGGAGCAAAAGGCTGGCAAAGGACCTTGAGGTATTTGACAGAAGAGAAAGTGTTTGGTCTTTGCAAAAACCATCACACTCTACTGTTTTCTTTAGTTTTATCTTTGTTGACTTTTATCACAGTCTACAATGAAAAACGCCTTGGAAATCAACCAGTGCCTAGAAAGTTTATCTTAAGTTATCCTATTTTATTTCTATATTCTGCAGTACTAACATTGAAAGATTTATAACAAAAAAGGTTTGCTGGCTTGTGCACTTAAGAACAACTCAAGCCTTTTGTTTACATGCTCATAATACTGTACTAATACTTAAAAATGCATTGGACTTTGTGTCTAGCTGTGAAACAACCCCAGCCTCCTCCTTATTCATAAACATCTTTTGGACCTGCTAATATGAAAAAAATGGATTCTCCCATCTGGGACCATACTTTTATAATAGAAATGGCCAGTAAAGGCAAAAGCATTGACAGTGGTTGGGTGTGTTAAGGAAAAGCCATGCCTTTTTATATTATGTGAGGAAAATGAGCAGGCCCATTCATTCAAAAACCTGCATGCTTCTCATGCTATCACCGGACCACATTTTGTACTGTACCCTGTATTCTTGAAATCAAAATTCACAACTGTATTTCCTCTCTTGGTTTATGTCCTAAAGAGAAACTTTTTATGTTATTTGTTTTATATTAATGTTTATAACCTTGAAATCAGTTTTGAGTACTTTTGACTGTTTTGATTTTATGGATGGTGCAAGCAGGGGGTGAAGAGGGGATGCGAGGACAATAGCCCTGTTACACACCTGGACTAAAAGGACTATATTCTCTTATATGTGAATACAAATGTACAAAACAGAAGCACATTCTGTCTTTTCTTCTACATGAATCGACTCCTGATTTCTTGTCATGATACCAGCTGACATTTTACAGTGATTTAAAAAGTGCAAAGATTAAAAAAGGTTTTGTAAGATGCTGTATTTTTAAAAATGCTTAGCTGTTTTATACCAACATGTTTTTGTTTTGTTGGAGATTCGGGTTGGGGATTTTCAAAACCCTTTAGTCTCTTGTCTGTGAGGTTCCAACCTCACATATGGTATTCTTTCTGTATTATTTCCTCTAAAAAGTATTTATTTTAAGGAGCCATTTTGTGAGATTTGAACAGATGGCAACAATGTTTTAATATGTTGATCGAGGAGTGCTTGTCAGTTTTTGAACTGAAATAAAGTACCATATATTATGTTTGATTGTTCTTGCGTCTTTATTATACCCAAGTCAAACATGTGAATTTAGGTAGTTAAAACATTTCTTTTCCGTTTTAAAGGTGCACTATGCCACTTTTCTGATAACATGTTATTGTATTTATTTCATTAAAGATATTTTTATTTCTCTAAAATACCTTGAAAAAATATATACAAAAATAAAATAAAAATACATACTGTGGGCTCACCTCTCCACAAATCTGATCTGTTATTTGGCCTACTGGTGTCACCTACTTTTGTATCTTACATCATGAAGATAGAAATGTTTAATGCCATACTAAGGGACATGAAGACAAGCTGGTGGCTGACCCTGCACCTGAAAAGTTACATAGTACACCTTTGCTGATTTTCTGTGGTGATCTCAGGTAAAGTTAAATGTAAGAGAAATAATTTTAAACACTTCATTGGCCCCTTAACCTCAAAATATTTCAGAACTCCTCCAGGTTTCCCATGATCTGACAAATGCATTAAAGTATTTAGTGAAGTCCATCCAAGATAATTGTGTCTGTTTTGACCATTTTCTTGTAGGAGTCTGACAGAAGTGAAGAAGCAGAACTATAAGAGGAAGACCACACTTTGAAGCCATGGCAGCAGTGAGCTTTAGCTTGTGGTTAGCATGTTCACAAGAGCAGGATTTAGGGAGCTGGAAAATGAGCTTTAGTAACAGAGAATTCCCAAAGGATGACAGTCCTGTTTTCTGCTCTCAATTTGACATGTTACATTGTTTTTCTAAAAATCTTAATACAAAAATGAGACGACGTAACCAAAACCATAATAAAAATGGCTGAGGACATTTGCGCACACGTCAAAATTAGGGCTAATCTAAGGAGAGGAATACACTAAGGCTACATTAGGACTAGCCTGGCCTCAAATGAAGAAAAGTGTGTGCAGTCATTTGGCTTTTTTTGGCCTTTTCTTTCTACTGTCTTTGCACTATGGACCAGGGGTCATAGGTACGCTACCATGGCAATCCATCCATCTAGTTCTATTGATTTAATATATTGATTTAATACATTGATTTTGCGTTGTTTTTCAGTTTGTTCTGAATGCTCCTCCTTGCACTCACTCCAGGCTTGGGACCAACACAAAGATTTTAATGGCTTGACATACCACATAGACAAAAACATCTAAAATCATGTGGACATTTACATAAACCAAGTTAAATTATGTTGGAGTATTTTGTAGGCTAAGTACTTTGTGGGCTGATCTTAGGAAGGAAATGATAAAAGGAGAAATTCAATTTGTCAACTGGACAAAGTTTGTTTGGTCGAAAACGTTTCACCGCTCATCTGAGAGGCTTCGTCAGCTCTGGTTCTAGTGCTGGTTAGACCCTGTTTGTATCTAGCTGCAGGGAGGAGTTCCCTACACTGAAATAACTCTGAAACTATCTCAACTAATCTGCCTCTTTGTTTTCCAGAGTAATTTGAAAAACAAAGAGACAGATTAGTGGAGATAGTTTCAGAGCTATTTCAGTGTAGGGAGCTCCTCCCCGCAGCTAGATATAAACAGGGTCTAACCAGCACAAGAACCAGAGCTGACGAAGCCTCTCGGATGAGCGGTGAAACGTTTTCGACCAAACCATCTTTGTCCAGTTGACAAATTGAATTTCTCCTTTTATCATGGATTCTACCTGGACGACTGAGGGACTCTTCACGCATCTTAGGAAGGAAATGTAAAAAAAAGAAGAAAAAAAAGAAGAAAAAACAAAAAAGAGAAAACCAGTTCTGGGCAGTAAAAATGCATAGCCTACCACATTTAATAACTATACTATTTACAGCCTTAAAAGCATTAATTAAGAATTCTTCAGCAAAAAACTGAGAATACATTTATTTAATTTTAAGAATGAGTCACGCTTATAACTACTTAATTAAGGAGTAAGCCTGAATCATTTATAATAAATGATTTGTTCTTTACAAAAATAAACATTTGAAAAATATGCAACAGTAAGCAATGTTGTGTCCTGCTTGTGACTCTAAGTGAACTGAAGTGAGTAAAACGTTGCTGGTGTTCCAGTTAATTACTAGTATTGAGTATTTATATATGACTGTAATCACTTATCAACCCCTGCCACATTCTATATTAACAGCCTTAAGCCAAAGTCTGAGGCCTCAGAGTTTCCTGGCTCTGGGCGTATACTCAGGGCTGCTGCACTGTGGGCCGATCCAGTGAAAAATAGTAACAACTAATTATATGTTAGTGGTTCTGTGTTTCCCATGAAGAACAGAGTCACGTGCAGCTCACAGCTCAGCACTTTGGCTGGGCTCTCTTTGGTATGACCCCTGCCTCTTGGACAATGATTTACAGGGTCACTCTTGTTTGAATACGCACAACTATAAGCTACAAGCCTGGTCAAAGGACATAAGCAAAGTCAGATGGCTGCTAGGTGAGACAAGAGGGGAGGTGGAGGAAGGAGAGGGGAAGGACTATAAGAGGAGTGGAGCCCAGCCCAAAATACAAGGCTTTCCTCACATAAAAAATAACACATCAAAGGCTCATTGTGGTTTGTAATATGGTGCCATGCTGTCGTCCTTCATGCACAAGTCAAACAATTCTGCTTCGGTAAAGGAACTGAGCCTGTGTGGGACAGCGGTGCGTCAGGCAGATGGGGAAAACTAGCAGTAAACAAGTTACAAAGTGATTTTTCTATTGGGTGGTCCCCTGAAAAAACATGTACTGATTTTGTCATAATATTTTAAAGGTGCAATATGGAACTTTTCTGGTGAAGGTTCCGCCACCTGCTTGTCTCCATGGGAATGTTATTGCTTTGCCAGGAATGTTTCACGTATTGCATTATAGAATATTACAAGTATTTTTATGGCTCATAATCTCAAAAAAACTTACTGTGAAGGAAGGGGAAGGGGGGGTGTCATCTCTCCACAGATCTGACCTGTAACTTGGCCAACTGGTGTCACCTGCTTGCCTTCATGGAGACATACAGGTGGCTTGAAAGGTTACACTGCACCTTTAACTTTCCTGTGTTCTTTGCATCTCTCCACTTTTTTATATTATTACAACTATTGCTCTAATCTCTATGGAGAAATTTAGAGGCAAGCGTTTGTAAAGCGGTGTGCTGAATCGAATATGAGCTCATAAAACACAAACAATGACAAATGAGTTAATGTTTGACCAAGGTAAAATCTCTGAGCTATTCACTTTCAAAAGACTGGTCCACGCCACATTTACAGTCATAGGGCTTGCACAGCATAGCAAATGTGATATTTTCCTTTGTATCTTGTTATACAGACTCAAGTCACCGCAGCAGCTGTTAACAACACAATGCTACAATCACACACAATATCACACAAAAACAATCTCTTTCTGTAGCTGATAAAACTTAAGATAATTTTTGACAACTACAACAATCCTATGAACAGCTATTGTAGTCTTTTGTAGTCCTAGGTGAATAACAGAATACTACAGTTTATAGGTTTCTGAAATGACCAAAATGACAAAAAGTATTGTTTTGTTTGTATGCAGTGGTGCAAAATAGAACTGCCCAAGCCCATATCTATAATCCTTTCTTATCTCAGCAGTTCATTATGTTGTTTATTTCTATACCTGCTCTATTGGCCTTCATAGAGCAATTTGCAAGAACTTCTCAAAAAGGTGGTTCATTCTTCACCTCTAAACAATCACGAGTCACGATAACTCATTTTGAAGCATGATATGTTGCTATTACAGATGATCAATAATATTGGAACTAATTTATGACACTGACACAACAAATCAAGATCAGATTTATACCACAAAAACTATTCTAAATCTACAATATTGTTAAAAAACATGAACTGCAACAAATAAACAGCAAAATGAAACACTTCTGTTTCATTCTTTTCATTTATTGAACGATATGTAGATATAATTATCATGACCTAAACAATGCATTCTGAAATATATTTTCTAAGGCTCCAATTATGCCTTAGTATTGCTTGACTGATAATGAGCCATAAGGTTTAAGCTTCACTATAGCTGGAGGGTTCATTTGTTGGCCTTGCACAGTTGTAGTTGAAAATAATAAGCCTGAGATAAGGATGACCTCTCTCTTCCAAAACATTACCACAGATACACAACTCATTCAATAAATATGCAGAGAGAACCTCATATATCTATTGATTTATGCATCCACTCAGCTAGAGACTGTGAGTGATAGTTTTCATCTCTTTTTAAAGCAGCTGACAAAGCGAGTAGCAGCAGCAGTGAAGGGGTCAAGGGTCAACTCCTCAGCGGCTCCTTGGCTGTGTATTGCAGCTGGGTTTGGATCAATGGCCGACCTGGTATGAACTGGTATGAACACAGTAGACTGATAGTAGACCACAGGGGGAACAGTTGGAGGTATCTACTCCCCCAAGCCGTGACAAATCTCTCATTGATCACAATACAGACAAGGAAGTAAATAGTGTCTGATAGGCAGCACAGATATAATCTAGCTACACATGCACACAAGCCTATAGATAGTAGCCTTATATGTATAAAATAATTCATCTAGTGGATATTGTCCATGTTTTACTTAATTCATTTATAACTAATATGAGTTATCTAAACCAATGTTTGTTGATACGTGTACAACTGGTGGTTTGCAAGTGTTTTCTTCTATCTATTTTTAGTCTTCATTTGTACAGTTTCTTTTTTAGAACTACAGTGGAAATGGAAGTCCACTTATTGACATGATTTGGCTTTATATTAGACCTGGAATAATCCTGTTTTAGATAGACCTGGTTTAGATGCGGTGGTACTCGGAAAGCCAGATCTTTTCTTTGGTGGTACTTGGCGCAAAAAGATCTAAACAGAAGTGGAAGCATTGTTCAAGAAATAGACATTCGAAAATGGCTAAAACCAAAAACATTTCTAAAGAGAATTGTTTTGTTTTGTTTTGTTTGTTTGTTTTTTAAAATTTCTTTGTCTGTATGCATGAGTGACGTTATTTTGATGTAACTTACCTAAGGAACTAATTTCTCCATTTAAAGATTCGCCCACTAAACTTCATTGACAAAAAACATTACCTGTGTTATCACACTAAATACCATAATTGATTTTAAGATAAAGGATTTGTCTGGCATGTTTAGTCAATTTCCTGTGTCTTTATCCTCTTATCTACTGGAGCTGATACTCGATTGGCATAAAGCCATGTGATTTGTAGCACAAGAAGTAGAGGGGCACATAGCCTGCCCTACGCCCATAGGAGTCGCACAGATAATAAAATCAGGCCATAAACTTTTAGGACTGAAATGAGATATCTTTTAAACAATTAAAGAGAATTTTATGGGAACACATATCAAGCGCTCAAAAGGGACAATTTTATGATGTCTTACGGCACGTCTGGCGGGGACCGTTAACTCTGACATTGTTTGCATCAAATTTAATGGGTGAATTATGAGAATTTACCCCAGAATTATCACTACCACAATTAGCTAGATAAAAGGATGCTACTTCAATATCCTTTTACAATATGGGTTGGTGCTTGGGGATGCAAACCCTATTGATGGATAATCATAACCCTTAGCCTTTAGCTTATAAGAAATGTTTTTTCTAAAGCTTCTGGCCTGCTTCAATAATCTGTCGCAATGTTAAGAGGCTTCAGTACATGAGCGCACCAAATTACTGTTAGTGGAAACTCTGATCTTTTGACCTATTTATTACATCAATTTCATGCAGCTTAATGTGCTTAACCTTGCTAAACGCAACGTGTAGCTAGCATTGCAAACAAGCTGTAATGGATAATATGAAGTTGTAGGTGCTGAAACCCATGTATCTCAAACTCAAAATAACTAACAAGTAATGTGATTTACAGTACAAAATGAATCATAGCATATAAAATATGATCTTAAAGCTATCGTCTGCAAGTTCATTTGTTCTAGCCTGTTCCATCTACCCCCCACTTCTTCTTCTATCAACCCAAAATTGGCATAACATTAGACAGTAGTAAGATAGATAGGATTTAGTGGTGATATGTGAGAATACTACAGGGGCAGGTTGGGCAGTCTAATTACAGACAGTAGCTTGTTGGCCATTTAGAATAGAGATGGAACACTGCACTCCCTTGTTTAGTCCCTACCATTGTTTTTATTTTAAGCCAACCAATTTTACATAAGGTACTTTTTTAAAACATGGGGGAGGAGTACATATAATTAGCCATGTCTAATGATAGCAGTGCAGTAGCTATTTCTTGTTATTGCAGTTGTGTTTTTCTTTTCTAATCAGTTTTCTAATCGTTTTTTTCTCTTCTTTATTACAGCGTATGTGCAATGCTTAGTCAGCTAAACATGAACCCTTTGGCCAATCTAGGGATATAGTATGAGATTGAAAGTACAATTTTAAAACATTCACAGGTTTTGGAATTACTTCTGCACAGTCTATTATGGTATATAATATTAGTCTTACTCCAAATGATATGAGCAAAAACAAGAAGCACTATTTATGCATTTGTTTGTATTCTGCAGATATTCAGTTGTGTGCATGCCCAATGCCCGTAATACTGTGGTGCACTTGTGGAGTAATGCCCTGCAGTGGCAATGTCACAGTCCTGTCAGGCTCAGTTTAATCCTATTACAACCACTTTCATCATCACCAAGATATCTAGATTAAATTTCCCGTGTCAACAGCGATTATGGCGGCAGGGCAGGGGATTGCTTGAGCGTCAGAAAGGCCAGATGCAACTGGAAGTGATCAGTGATAGTTTAGTATGGATTACACTAGCCTGGTTACAGCATAAACTATTATTGAATATGATTGAGTTACCATTTTACACGTCATGTTTCTTGTGTCTATTCATAAAATGCAGAACAAAGACAGGGGATGTTAAGCAAATAATCCCATAGGAGTCCTTCAGAGCCCCCTCAGAGGAGTGACTACAGGGAGTACACAGTTGTGAGTTTGCAGTTTAAACACAGCAGCTGTGTAGCATGTAACAGAAGTGTGTTTGGTGTGGCGCGGTCAGACAAGGGTTAGTCAAATAAGTGCCCCATTGCACTACACTCTTGTCTTAAGGCTGCTCCCACATCAGTGCTAAGGCTCAGATATCACTGCTCCCCCACAGACTGTGAAGGACCTGCCTTTGCCTCGTGTCTCCTGCTCGGAGATAACCTCTTCTGTATATCCAGTGTCCTGTCTGTGGAGGGGCATTACCCTATACACATGAATCCACTGTTGCATTAGAGGTTACCTCATCCCGTCTGAGCGCCTGTTATTTGGCCATCTGATGGAGACAGAGAGGACGCTCTGGAGGTAGACTGAAGCCGTTGCCAGGGTGAATGTGCTCAGTTCCTCCTAGCCTCTCTCTGATTGGCTAGATCTGTGGCTAAGGGGTGGAAATTCTGCCAATTGGAAACAATTGATGTTTTGTTGCTGGGCCAAGCTGCCCTGACATAAGGCTACCAGGTTACTCCTTAGACTTAGAAAGGTGCTTTAAATCACATTTACATTTATACTGTTTTTATTCCATTTAGAGAGAAGAGAGAAGATAAATGTAATGCAAAATAACAGCAATAATAGCACATGGTAAGAAAGAAGAAAGGAAAACAACATAATTGAGATTAAAGTATTAAAATTATGGACAATGATGATGCCAGTAAATTGTCAGTAAATAGTAGTAGTAACTAAAATTCATATTTGTACATAAAAATAAAATAAGCAGGAAAAAAGGATTTGGATTTGTGCTCAATTTATTAAAATATAAAATGAATTTAAATGCTTAAGAAATGTACTCAAAACCACTATTGAATAAATTAGTATAATAAATACACAGAGGCTGATACTTCAATCACAACTTACTGTAGCTAAGCTCTTCATTGTATTCTATGATATTTGATTAGTTCTGGCTCATTACAGTAGGGCAGACTGACTCTCTCAGACAAACAGTTGTACAACGCTCTTTCTGATTTCATACTGTCTGATGCTGTGGGACGTTTGTGAACTTACAACAATGAGCTCAGTCTTCTCCTCGGAGTATTCTAATATTTTATTGCCTCTTCATTATAACACAGTGCAGGCCTGGAAACTTCTACCACACTTTTATTTCCTCCTGAAGAGTTCAAAAAGGCCCTCTGGATGTGAACATTAGGGAATGCTTTCTCATTTTGTAGATGCTGATAAAAGCAGACATAGTATAAAGCTTTCTTGAACACATCAAAGCACTGGTAAATCTGCATATTTAATTCACTTTATATTGTCCAGAGGAGGCGGCCTGTATCACAGTGACCACCCAGTGACTTAAATATGTGTCCGTGTGTGAACAATGTCAGACATGCGCTAATGCAGGCTGGCAGCATGCTCCTTGTTAGCTGTGCATCTTAAACAGACAGTAATTGTCAGCAGCAAATGAGTCACTGAATGGGATGTGCGCACTTAAACAATTGAAGCTAATTGCAATTAATCTATCAGACCATAACGACCACTGTCAGGGCAGCCTCATTACAGCTGATTGCAAAGGTAAAGTAACTAAATAAGTTAAAGTAATATATATTGATAAAAATGTATTATGCTTTAGGGTGTTACTATTTGTAAAAACAAAAATGTCAATGGCTTATATTACACAAAATTGACTCTTTTATTGTTGCCT
Organism: Paratrypauchen microcephalus; assembly: GCA_036785185.1. Taxonomy (NCBI): domain Eukaryota; kingdom Metazoa; phylum Chordata; class Actinopteri; order Gobiiformes; family Gobiidae; genus Paratrypauchen; species Paratrypauchen microcephalus. Next base: position 3,462,086 of record JAVJIX010000028.1, on the reverse strand, counting down.
CATCAAAAACATACCCATATCCTTTATTATTTGGCTGTTTACATCACCTCACAATGCTCAGTTTCACCTTATAATGTCATGAAGAGGTCTTTTTCAAGTTATCAGCTATCTTTTACCTTTACTTCAGTAGAGACTGGAAATTCCACAGTTACCCAATTACAGTACCCAATGTACTTTTTAGAATGATGAATTTTAACTTTGTAATGTGATTTTTTGTTATGTAGAAATGACACCTAACATCTGTCAGGGGACTACAGATGGAAATTAGCCGTTTGGCTAACTCTGGCATATTTACATGCAAATGTTGATTAATATGCACTGTCCCTGAAATAAACAAATAAATAAATAAAGTCATCCAGCGAATTCAGTGATTCTAGTGAAGATGTACGGAGTTTAAAAACACAGTGGAGCACTTCCTGTATTACCTGACGCATGACATCCCAAGTGTATTCTGTTTGAGAGAACTAATATATGTGTGTGAATGAAACAAAACACAAATCCAGGTATGTTTTTCACATAGGAAACGACGTATAATAGATCAGAAAATAGTGTAATATGGGCCCTTTAAACTAGAGAATGAAGTAGAAGCTAAATGTTGTATTTTAATAACTTCACCAAAATACAGTATACAAATTTAAGTTTTTGATCATTATATTACCCCTCACAAAAGACAACAAGTAAGCCAGTACCTACACTATTTCAAGGCCCAGTCCAGATTTAGTGAATGTAATTGACTCTTCCATAAAAGCTTCCATTAAAAAAAAAAAAGTATAGGCTGAATGATGTTGCACATAGAGGGCTGTGGGGAGTAAAACGGGGGCACAAAACATCAGATTTCTATTCCCTGCAGTTCTCTCTCTCTCTCTTTGTCGCTCTCTCCCTCTGTCTCTGTCTCTCTCTCTTTCTCTCCCTTCCCCTCTCTCTTTCTGTCTCTTTCTTTCTCTCTCTTCCTCATACTTCTTCACCAGCAGAAACTTAGCACATATGGAGCTAAACTGATGAGGGCCAAACATGGTGCCAGCCAAAATCTGGGCCAACACCACAAATCCATGACACAAGCTTTACTCTTTATGTTCATGTAGATATTTTACCCAGAATGCCGCAGTACAGTGGCACCAGTCGACAAATGCCCCCACAATCAACTACCAAGTTTATAGTAGATTTACATATTAGGGGTTACCAACATTCCTCTGTCAATATAACCAGCATTCTTGGGTTTTCCTCCCCTTCACCACAGCTTTGGCTCCTAACACAAAATTGTTTAGGAATTTATTTGACAAACCAGATGCCCTTCTTTAACAGTTTATTCAAATTTGGGACCAACACAGACTATACTATAACTTTCTATAGTGAACTGATTTGAATGTCTTGTTTTTTATTTTTATTTTAGGTGATTATCAGCATAATTAAATATTCTTCCTGGTGCAGCCCTATCCATCGATCCAACCCCTTAAACCTCATGGATAGGTAACTATCTATACCACCACAGTTTGAAGCGCTACAGAAATCTTCTTAAATTAATCCAAGTAAATTAACATAAGCAGGTTACTTCCTGGTTGGAGGCATGCAGGAGTCTTGTGCATGTTAATTGTTCGCACATTTTAAATCCGCTGTTCCATGTGGGACTCCATCCAGTCTGCCTGCCCCTGATTATGTCTGTGGGATGGAGGATGCTCAGAGAGGGATCTGCGGTGCATTTTGGGGGGTTGAGAGATTCAAAACTATTGTTGTGATTGGTTTCAAAGTTCATCTACAATTATTGTTCATTTGTATTAGTAAGAAAAATAATAAAATTGAGCAGCATTCCATTTTCTTTGCAAGAAAAAGTGATATATTAGGCTTATGTGTTACCTGAGTTACCCACCCAAACAATACAAATCCATTTATCAAGACTTTGAACTATAGCACAAAAATGCATAATATTCCAAATACAATAAAATAAATAACAAAAATGTTCTGCGATAAACTGCAATCCCATCTTCATTTGAATGATGAACATAGGCACTGTACATGTTTCACCTCCAATTGTATAAAGGATTGAAAATAAAAATCTACTACACGTCTAAATATTTCAGAAACGGACAAAAAAAAAAGGGCTTCGATCTAATAGTTGCCAGATGTTTGCCAGCTGTTTGAATAAAAACAGAAAGGATGGTGGTTAAAGGGAAGAACGTCACCACAGCAGTAAAACAATGCATTATTTTTAAATTCAAATCTGAGCCAACCCTTTACACTTACGTAATGATTTTTAAAAATCCTTTGAGACTCTGAGAAAAATTAAAAATCAACTGACCAGTTATTGAAATAAAACACAACCGCATTAAGTTTTTACAACAATAATAAGATAAGAGAGAAACTTTATTTGTCGCACAATGGAAATTCCAGTGTTGCAGTGTAAAATAAATGGTAAACGGTCAAATTTTTATAAAGTGCTTTTCCACCTTCAAGGCATTCAAAGCAATTTACATCAAAGAACCACTCCCCATTCACACATGCCTTGCCCAAGGACACGACGACAGCATTCATCTATGGGAGCTGTAATCGCACTACCAACTTGTTGTTCAGTGGTTCTGACCGCTCTACCAATATTGTTTATGTCGAGAGCGGTATTCAAACCCCCAACATTTGGATCAGTGGGCAAACACTCTGTAGGCTACTGCCGCCCAATACAAGAACACAAGAATAGTAGGAGAATATGGCAAAAGGAGAAATTAAATTTGTCAACTGGACTCAATTTGCCATGGATTCTACCTGGACGACTGAGGGATTCTACACGCAGTATGAGAATATAAATATTTAAAGAATATAAAAATGTCCTAAACAAGATCATAGTTATTTGATGCTTTCAGAGCTGTTTTCCTTTGCTTCATAATGAGTGGGTGCACAATGTTGCAGGTTAGAGTTTCACTATTGATTTCTGCATCCATTGTGTTAAACGGGTGGAGACAATACAGCATCATATTTCATCTCTACTGCTTATAGAGAAGAGATATTTTAAGAAGTGAATACAGGGCAAAGATTATAAAGTTACTATTGAAAACTATAGTTGTTAAAGGTCCTATATTACACTAAATTAACTCTTGTGAGCTTTAAGCCATGTTATAATGTTGTTACCTGCTCAAAAACACACCTGGAGTTGTGTTTTGTTTCATTCACACGTTTGAGAAACAATTTATTATTAGCCTGTCTACGTCTCCAAAGCTCAAAATGCTCTTTTCCAACTTGTAATGTCATGAAGCAATAGTTTTCAAGCCACCTTTTACCTTTTGTTCAGTAGATTTTGGCAATTCCAGGGTTGAAATTATCCAAATTATTCTAGTGAAGGTGTGTGGACTATAAAATCACAGTGCAGCACTTCCTGTATTACCACATGACACCACATGTTTTTAGTTTGAGAGCTCTACTCAAGACTACATATGCAGAATTTGTTTGCTAAACGTGTGAATGAAACAAAACACAACTCCAGGTATGTTTGTGATGAGGATACAACATTATGACATAGATCAGAAAGTAGCGTAATATAGCTATGCCTTTATTAGTCCCACAGTGGGGAAATTCCAGTTCTGCATTTAACCCATCCTGTTATCAGGAGCAGTGAGCAGCACATTACTGCGCCCGGGGACCATCTCCATGATCTTCTTGCTTCGGCTTGGTCAGGACCAAAGCTGGAGGTACCTACGGTGCATGTTTTGGGTTGGTGGGGGAAACCAGAGTGCCCGGAGGAAACCCACCCAGACACGGGTGGACATGCAAACTCCACACAGAAAGGCTCGGGTGACCCGGGGATCGAACCCAGACCATGCATGCAAACTCCACACAGAACACACACAGAAAGGTCTGGGCGACCCGGGGATCGAACCCGGAACCTTCTTGCTGTGAAGCATGAGTGATACCCACTCAGCCACCGTGCTAATATGGGCCCTTTAAAATATATCTAGTATGATTATGTAATGGCCTATGATTGCACAGAGCAGGTTTTGGGGAAGGGGTAATTAGGATGAATAATACGGTAATAGACAGGTCCTGCGGTATGGATAGCCCACTGGGGAGTCTTTCATCAGGGTTGGGGCAGTTAGTCGCGAGGTGTCAGGTTGCACTCACATGGAGTAGATTAGCCATATGTGGCACTTTACTGGGGCAGGGACCACCACGCCCTGAGACCAAGCACTGGTTGGAGGTCCAGCCTTGTTTGCTCAGTAAATATGAGGAACATTTTAAAGGCTTGTTGTTGCAGGATGGGGGACATTTACTGCAACTAAAGCTAAAGCAGGAATGTGGATGTTTCTGTGACCACACACAAGAAAAGATTGGCTCAGTATTTGTGGAAATGTGCCAGTGTATGCAGTGGATATGTTATCAAAATCAGTAAATATATAAACCCATTACTGGCAACTTATAACACTGTAATCCTGTACAGTTTTGAAAAGTTACTTATTGAGTCTGACCTACCTGCACTAACGGAGAAGAATATGTTATGGTTTTATTTGAAAGGACCCGTATTAAGCTATTTTCTTAACTATGTTATGATGTTGTTTCCTCATCATAAACACACCCAAAGTGTTTGTTTTTTTTCATTCACATGTTTAACACACACACCCTGCATATTTAGGCTACTTAGACTTGTGATGTCATGTGGTAATACAGCATCTACCTACCAAGAATAATTTGGATCATTTCAGCTGTGGAATTGTTTCGACTGAACTAAAGGTAAAAGGTAGCTGTCATCTTGAAAACTACCACTAAATGACATCATAAGGTGGAACAGAACACTTTAAGCTTTGGAGATGTAGACAGACTAATAATAAACGGGTTACTCAAACATCTGTGAATGAAACAAAACACAACTCCAGGTATGTTTTTGAGGAGGTAACAACATTATAACATGGCTAAAAGCTAAAAGTCAATTTTGAATAATATAGGACCTTTAATAGGAAATAAAAAATAATAATTTAAATTAATGCCACAATGATAATAAAAACACAATATTTAGATAATAGAATAATCGTTGGGTTTCCCATTTATAGGAAATGTCCAATTGCTTTGTGTTTACTTATTTTTTTCAGTATCGATACTAGTCCAAATTAGTATGTAGTTTCAATAAGATTAGTTTTAGTATCAATTTGATACTTTTGACAATAGTGTTGTTATCTTTGAAAGCATTTGTGACCTCTTGGCTCACACTGTAGAGTACTTTTACACATTCCTTTTGTATAGACACATCCTTTAATGAGTGAAGAATGTTAAATATTAAACTGAGTCCATGAATTCGGCACCTCATGGACTCTCTGTTGGCAAACTGGACACTAGTGACACAGCACACTTAGAGCAGTTTACACCGAGCTTTGCCCTCTCAGAAAATCTTTGGCCTGTTTCCCAGAGTCTGACCACAAAGGAGGTGAAACTGCTACATGCGCTCAGTCATTGTCACCAGTGTAAAATTAGATACAACAAAACTCAAGTGGAACTGGAATTAGGTGTGTGTGTATGTGTGTGTGTGTGTGTGTGTGTGTGTGTGTGTGAGAGAGAGAGAGAGAGAGAGAGAGAGAACAGCATACTTCATGGGATAAAGTTCATAATCTATAAACGCATAATCTATAAACTGGAAGAAAACAGCGATCACAGAATAAAATAAAAGATATTGATTTATGGTCAACTCCTGTCTCCTTTATTGAAGTCACATTTTGGTTTTTAAACATAGAATAATATTAGGTTTTTCATACTTTTAATCAAGAGAGCACACATCAGTATCATCATCTGCTTATTAGTATAAACTATCAACAAAGCTCTTGTTTTGCTTAATTTGACCAACATTTTTTTCCAGTAGAGTTTGATTTATTAGCACTACAGTTATAACATCAAAGGGGAAGCGCATTCTAAATACAAGTCATTACTGTCACCCCATATGAGTGTCAGCAGAGATGTCTCACGCTCCTTCATGTTGGTGTCTCTGATTTAATATTAGTTGTTCACACTGACAAGATGTACATGTGATGCCGTCTATAGTTACTGACAGCACAGGCCTCTCACACATACGCAGACAGACTACTAACAAAGACGACAGAGGATGATTCAAATCACAACGTGTTTTGTCTAAAATGGTGACTCATTTTGCATTTTTAGTAAGAGATCTGAAATATAAAATATGTTTAAGCAGGAACTGAGTTGAGCAATCAAGAAGTTACATAATTGTAGTATTTACAGGAAAACATAAGACTGCATGACTTCATTTGTGAAATGTACAATGATGTTTTTGGCTTTCAGATAAATAAATGTTATCTCCAATAAGTGCTTTATGACAGGGAACATCTCATTCATTCACTCACTCACATACACCAGTGTACCCACACACTGCAAGTATCTTGGCCAAGGACACAAAGGCAATATGCACCTGTGTGAGCTGAGATTGGAACGCCAGCTAGCAAGATGATCTGAAGGCTTTACTAACTTCACTTAAGCTTCAGATCAGTGGACAGGATTTGTCATGACATCAGCCTTGTACATAACATGGTAAAAATGTCCAATATAACACAAATATTCCATCGATCCATTTTCTTCCGCTTATCCGGGGCCGGGTCGTGGGGGCAAAAGTCTAAACAGGGACGCCTAGACCTCCTTCACCCCGGACACTTCCTCTAGCTCCTCTGGGGGGACCCCAAGGCGTTCCCAGGCCAGCCTGGAGACATAGTCCCTCCAGCGGTGGGACATGCCCGGAACACCTCCCGAGGGAGGCGTCCAGGAGGCATAAGAAACAGATGCCCGAGCCACCTCAGCTGCTCCTCTCAACGTGGAGAAGCAGCGGCTCTACTCCGAGCTCCTCCCGTGTGACTGAGCTCCTCACCCTATCTCTATGGGTGCGCCCAGCCACTCTGCGGAGGAAACTCATTTCGGCCGCTTGTATCCACACAGATGTTATATATTTTTATTAAGCTGTAATGTGCTACAATGTGCAGAGGTAAGTGCTGGCAGCATATGGTGTTTTAATATAGAAAAAAATGTTATACAGCTGATATGCATAGGACGAGCTGTTAACATGTAAAGAGCTGTCTCAAAGCCAGCCTAACACCTCACGGAGAAGGAAAGTCATGTGACTGAGGCACTTATGAGGAAGAGGGCACAGGGCTCTCATTGTAAACAATGGTGAACAAGGGACAGGAATGTAAAAGAAGCTATTTGTCTAATTACACTCTACAGATGGGGTAGTACTCAAACTGCGAGCTAGAGTATGACCTTTTGACCCTGGCTGCATCTTAATTCTCGTTAAAGGGGCTTTCCCAAATGTTTTTTTCCTAGAGTGTTTGTAACAAAAGGAAATTCAGTTATAGGAAATGTCCATATGTCAAAAGATGCACTCCAAGATTGTGTATTCTTGAAGCTGGACTATATTGATTTTAGTCTGTGTGTGTGAGTGGGAGATTTAGGTGAGGACAACCCAATGCAGGTTTATATCAGCTTCTCTCCAAATCTTACTTTCTGCAAGTGAAATATTGAACAGTAGAGAGCTTTGTGAGCTAAAGTCGCATGTCAATCCTAATCCTCATAGACACAATTTTTAAATCTACTTCTTTTCTAGGAATCCATATAATTTCAAATGTAATTTTAATACATTTGTGATGTTCTGATAAATTAATACACACATACATACATATATACATACATACAGTAGATTCATACATTAATACATTGGAATATAATAGTACAGGGTTATGTACTATTATGGCAATAAATGGCACTTAATACATTGGAAACAACCGTTTAGACTCAAGCCCTAATTAACTGCCAACAAGGTAAGAAATTTTGACATCTTTTTACATCAAAATTATCTTGTAATCAGTCAGAAATAGCCCATATTATGCTATTTTCTGATTTATGTTATAATGCTAATGTTTCCTCATTAAAAACATACCTGGAGTTGTGTTTGGTTTTATTCACACATGTTTTTAAACTCCATACACCTTCACTAGAATCATATGGACAATTTCAGCCCTGGGATAAACAGTCTGCTGACCAAAATGTAAAAGGTACATGCTAACTTGACACAAGTGACTTTTTATGTAATACAGGACCTTTAAACTGCAGTGACGTATTGTACATTTTGTTGTGAATAGGTTTACAATTGACCAATAAATGATAAAATCTTGATTTTACTGTATGATATAAAAGCAGAATTTATCTGAATGGATTAATGGGAGAGAGAGGAGAGAAGTAAACCACTTTGTATTAGTATTTTTAACCAGTACACCTCCTTGAATTGTAACGCGAGTTTCACTAGCAACATCAGCATTTCTTCTCATTAACTAAAACTATGTCAGCACTTTTTCTGCCACACACTAGCTTCAGATCCTGCTTTGTTCAGTGGAGGAGTCACACATGGTTGGCATTTGGAAGATGGTGGTCCTTGTGTCCTTGGTAGGATCTGAGACCTTGTTTCTACATGCTCCAATGTTCAGTGAGAGGCCAGAGAGGGTACACTAAAGACACTGTCCAAACAATGAGGAGTCTGTCAACACTGAGCTAATGTGTCAGGGTCACCAGAGCTGCTAAAATACCAATCTCGCACATACCATGGAATAAATGGCCAAGGTACAAAAAATTCTTCTCAATTTGACCACATATTGGCCTATAACAGGGGTCGGCAACCCGCGGCTCCGGAGCCGTATGCGGCTCTTTGATCCCTCTGATGCGGCTCAGTACAGCGGTTCCTCGTTTATCGTGGGACTTACGTTGTAGAAATAACCCACGATAAGCAAAATCCGTGAAGTAGTCAGTTTTATATTGCGTGTATAAATATGTGTGTATTTCACAGTTCCTCTGACCGAGGGGCCTGGCGCCGCTGCGGGTTTTGTTGGGGAGAAAACTTGGAAACATACAGCACTTCAGAGCAGTGACGGACTGGGATCATCGGCCCTGGCAATTTACACCTACAAGCTGCCCCGTAGTCTGTGGAACAGGGGGGAGGGGTTCTACAGCTCTGCATCAAACACAGAACTGTAGTGTGAACGCATCCGTGCGCTCTCAGGACTGGTTCCGCCGCCTGGACTCAGTTCCTTATGCGGAAACACTGCCGCAAGAAGTGTGCGCGCGGACACGTGGTCAAATAGACCACGGCCTCGGCCCTTCTGGCATGTGCTCAAATGCCAGACCACTCAGTCCTCACTGCTTCAGTCACACTGCTCGTGATCGAAATTTAAATAAATTTGGCAAACTGACCGCATTCTGTACAGCAGACACGGAGGAGAATGACTGATGGATCGGCAAAGGTCTACAGTCCTTTAGCCAATCAGGATGCAGAACACAATACTGTTGATACACTATAAAAAAAAATCAGCGAAACAGCGAGGGACCACTGTATTTAATTAAAATGTATTTTATTTTAGTTCGTTCATATTCAAAATGTAATTCTATGGCACAAAGGTAAAAAAAAAAGAAAGAAAAAGCCGTTATATGCAGTGTTATTTCATTTTGAATTTCAAAAGGGTTTTGTGGCTCCCAGTGTTTTCTTTAGTGTGTGAAACGGGTGCAAATGGCTCTTTGAGTGGTAAAGGTTGCTGACCCCTGGCCTATAATATACTAGGACAAAGTAGTTCAAAAATAAAAATGAAATAAAAATGAAATGTTAAATAAGTGTAGTACAAACATATGAATAAAATATGTTTTAAAAGTAGAAAAAATATTAAGATTTGTACATAATTATTTAAAGGTGCACAATGTACCCTTTCTGATTGAGGGTCTGTCACTAGCTGGTGTCCATGGAGATGTTACTGCTTTGCCTGAATGTTCCACAATATGACAGTAAACTTTCCTATCTCCTTGGACACAATAAAAACAATAAAAAACACTGCAATTGAATAAATGCAAGATATATAAAGTTAAAGCCATACTGTGGAGCATTCCATGCAAAGCACTGACAACTCCATTGGGAGGAGCAAACGAGCAGACAACCCTACCGGAAAAGTTACATAATCCACCTTTAAGAAAATATTGTATACTCCTTTTTACTATTTCAGACAGCTCGGTTGAGCGAGTGGTCCGATAGCCTATAACTGTGTCATTGTATGCTGTGGCAGATAAGACTGTTGATAGATCCACAGGACCCAGAAGGTTATAAGGGAAGTTCTTTGGTTCATACAGGAAGCTTGTAAACTGAGCCACTATTCAAAACAGGAAGGGAGTGATGGAGTGCCTCGAAGAAAAGTTTGATCAGTCGCGCACATGACCGAGTCACTAGAAAGACGTTAAGATGCAGTAATACAGGAAACAGCCTGGCCTGGAGTGATATAAGGTTACAGGGTCAAAACAAAGGCATCACAAGTTTGGGATTACATTTGGATTTATGCATGGAAGATATACCAACAGAAGAAGTCATGTACAACACTTACCCTCAAATTTTCTCACACTCTCGCACAAGATTTTACTTGAGAAAATAATCTGATAAATGAAAGACAGGAATAGATTGGAGTCTGGACTAATCCTTGGACTAAGTGTTATTATAACAGGGATTATCATAAGAATGCAATGCTAAATAAAGCCAAAAACTGATTCCAGCCAAACCAAAACTAAAACTAAACAAAATCAAATTGATAAATTCACTTCTAAATCAGTAAACATCTTCATGTATACAAGCAGGGGATAGACCTACAGGTCAGATCTGTGGTGAGGCAAGCCTGCTCAAAGTGAAAGTGCAATTTTTTTGAGCAATAAAAACACCCATGAAAGAATAAGTGTAAGATAGATTAGTTTAATACCATACCATGGGACTTTTTAGGCAAAGCAGTAGTATGTCCACAGAGACAAGTAACAGATGGCAATAAAATGATGTAGTGTTCCTTTTAACATGAACCAGAGGGAGTGTTCAGTAGGGGAACTGTAAATTTAACATCAGATTTGCCTCACTTCTCCCAGTGTCCTTGCACATTCGTATTCGAACTATTACCCAAACTTTAGAACCCCTGCTGAGCTACACTGATACAGTGTATTTGCTTGTCTGTGTGGTCTCCGGGTCATGACTGCTTGAGCTCCAGCAGAGTCAGGTGCTGCCACATTTCCTTATCTTAGTGCATCTGCTGCAAACAGTCGTCTTCAAACTGTGTCCACACCGTGTGACCGGAAATGTTCACACCCTGACGCTTTCAAAGACACAGGCTATAATTATCGGACTATATGGCTTATTTTGGGGATATTGTAGCATTATAATGATCTGCTGCAGGTGTCATTAATCTCTCAGATTGCTCAGAAGCTTAAAATGCTTACAGTACTGCCTAAAAAAAACAACTAACAAATACATTCAGAAACAGCTAACAAATACATATAGGTTCTCCTTACTTACAGATACATATTGTTATTATCATTTATAACATGGTCCGTGATATTTCTAAGGTGAACTGCAGCGCATTATTTTTGTATAAGCGCACAGACAGTCTGACACTTACTGGTCTATATCACTACGCTATGAGCATCATTTATTTTATTTATTTTTATTTATTTATTTATTTATAACGGACAGTGCATATTGACCAACAATTACTGTATAACATGCCAGAATTAGCCAAAAGGCTAGTTTTCATCTGTACCACCATGTATCACCATACCAATGGTTAAACAAATGTACTACAGTTAGGAGGGACTAGCTAGAACTAAAACAGAAATAACTAATGCTTTGAACAGTCATGGTAAGTCAAAAGGTGTCAGATTTAAAAATTTACTATTTTCAGTTGGTGGGACTATGATATAAGCAGACTAAACAACTTGGAGCAGAGCATTATACAGTTTTAACCCATGGAGTTAACACCTCTTACAGACTTGTTGTTGTTTAATCCTTATTTAATATGTAATTATATATTAAATTATATATATTAAATATTCAATTAAACATGATTAGCAATAAATATACACTAGTAATAGTTTCACTGGCTTACATACCAGCTAAGATAATTTGCAGCTTATCTAGTCTTTGCTCAAACTGAATGTCAATAATCGCACAGTGTACATATACTTCGTTCGTCCTCAGTAAAAATTGGCGTATATACGTAGTGTAGATTTACTTCAGTGCGGCGATGACAGTGTAAACAGTGTGAACAGTCAGGTCTGTAGGCGGGACACCTGTGTGCTCTGGGCTTTTTGCAGAAGTTGTTTGTGTTGATTTTTAACTGTGTAGCAAAGTGTTTAAAGGTCATACTCATTCTTTTTCTCACCCTGTCTTTGAATGGTGTCACATTGCCCTGATGTAAAAAATAGTCAACACAAAAGCAAAACTCACTTTCTTTTTCTACACAGCTGCAGTTCAGAAATAGCATTTGACAGATAATTGAGATAATAGCATTAGTCTTGATTGCCATTGCTGACTTGCTATTGTAAAATCAATACATCAGGGAGGTTTGTCCACTAAAACTGTCCATGGCACATTAATAAGTGCAGTGGAGGCAGTTGACCAGGAGTGAGTGTGAAAGAGTAAAGACATGCCTGAATACTCATGCTACACTCAGCATCCTGGCCCGGTAAGATAAGGCACAGTGGTACATTGTGAGGCTGCAGCAGTACCCCTTCCCTATACTACACCAGCGGCAACCTCTGTCAATGTTTGGACCCATCACTGCAAATATACATAAGTGTAACCTACATTAGCAGCATGGTGGCTGAGTGACTAGCACTCATGCTTCACAGCAAGAAGGTTACGGGTTTCAGGTTCGCCTGAGCCTTTCTGTGTGGAGTTTACATCTTCTCCCCATGTCTGAGTGGGTTTTCCCCTTAAAAAAAACATACACCAGGGACTACAGGTGGAAATTAGCTCTAGTGCTACAACCCGGCACAATGCATCTCTCCTGTTAAGGTTAATGTATATTAAACTGTCCTTGTCTCATAAATAAATTAGAAAGAAAAAAATTCAATATATATTTTATCTTTGCTCTGTTTCTCCTTACCACCTCTTGTATATAGCTCAGATTTATATTATTACATTTCTATATTTTATTTTTACTTGTACATATACATGTATATAATTATGCCTTGACACCTGTCTTTTGCTATTTTTGCTTCTTGTTTTGAATGTATTATTACCCTTCCTATTTTTACTCTTTGTTATTATAATATATTGTGATGTGTGAGGTACTGTGTCCAAATAATTTCCATGTGAATCAATAAAGTTTGTCTAAGTCTATAAAGCTTGAGAGCTAATGTGCCAAAATGTCCATAGAAATACATTAGTGAAACAAAAAAATTACATATGAAACACAATACAATAAGATGTTGAATCACTATAAATACATATGGTAATATGGTAAATACATCTACCCCACTATAGTAATTAGTAATTAACATATTAAAATGCCCAATGGGCTAACTGAAAATTCTCTAAGATGTCTATCTATCTATCTATATACAAAGGCTGTGTCCCACCATAGTGGGGTAGCCTAGACAGGGCATACATCTTTGTTCCTTTCCCTCCTTCCTTTTTTTTTTTTTTTTTTTTTTAAAGATGTGACTTCACTATTATTGCATGCTATTAGTATTTTTATTTTTTTTTACCATGTACTATTATTGCATGCTTTTAGTACTTCTTGACTATCTTAGCGAGTCAGTGGTTCTTCTGATCTTAAGCATTTCATTGCATTGTTGACCTTTGATCCTGCATATGACAAATAAACAATCTTGAATCTTGAATCTATGCAATCCTAAGTTCAAAGGTAGGAGCAATTCAACATATTTACCACCTCAGACTTAATACATTTTTCGGAGGTATTTTTTGTCATTTGAGCTCCACTTTATGCTCTATGATAGACTCAAAAAAATGCCTGTTTAGGTTTAGGTTAGCTATCTAAAAAGCATGATATGACCTAATCTTAGTATGTGAGTTGAGCTATTTCACTAAAGTTATGTGTTTTCCTTTGAACAAAGGCATTATTGTGGTCAGTCTCTGTCAATCACCAGCAGCCTGAGGCCAAACAGGAAGTTCACCCATCTCTCAAAACCCTGCAGAAAGTAACCTTTCAAACCAGGTTACATCGGGCTGCAAATTTCACATTCACACACTGGCACATCACCAGTATTCCATGGAAATTCTATAGAAAGTTAAAACCATACTTTGGAACATTCACCATGGAGATAGATATGTTGTTGTTTTTGTTTTTTTTGCCACACTGTAGAATTTCATTACCCAAACAACAACATTTCCATGGAGACAAAAAGGAGGAGACCTTTCTCCAAGTAAAAGTCAGGTCTGTGAAGATGTGAAGTCTGTTATTTTCAATTTTTGTATGTATATATTTTTTACAATAAAACATCTAATCCTGATTTTTCTAAAAAGTTACATGGTGGTGTTTAAAAAAAGACTTAAGGAAAACAACAGCTTTAGATTCTTTTCTGTGTTGTTTTATAAATCATCTCTCAAACCCCTTAGTCAGGAGAAATACAGTGTGAGCTGCATCAGCCAAGAGTGGAAAAAATGTCTCTAACATGCAAAGAGGCTGAGTGCATGGGCTAGGGGCGTCTTTATGGGCCCACAGACACAATCTGACTGGAACATGTGGTTTAGATCTGATCACGTGCAAAAACAAGGCCAGTTCAATGATCATTCACTGCACTGGAGCGATGAGAAACACATGGCAGTTCAAACTCTAGTGCCTGGTTTCAGTCAACTCCTTTCTCGTGGGAGCCCTGTTTTCAAGCTAGCAAACAATGGCACTGTATTCATTCAGCTTTTCAAACACTGGTGAGAATCCCAAACAAGTTTTAGTGCTAAATTACATAGTATGAGGGCTAATGTGGTGACAGGCATAGGAAAGTCATTTGTCTGTTGTAGACCATGTTTTTTCAATAACCACACCTATGGATTTTACAGATATGAAGATAGTGCTGTCAGACATTGCAAAACATTGACTTAGAGGCACATACTTATTCTTTACACTCCCGGTTTAAAGAAAAGATAAACTACAGTCATGCCACAATATTGGATTTCATTAAACTAAGATAAATTACTATGGTAAAATTTTTATGTCACAATTGTTAAGTCACAAAACTTTGTAAGAAAAGTATTCTTTCTTCAGCACATTAAACCAGAATCTTTAAAATAACAAGTCTGTATACAAGATTTCACAAACATTAATACATGAAACTGTACATGTCCTGTAGATGGCACATCAACAGCCCATATGGCCATGGGAGATGATCTTTCCTTCAATGTGGTTCCCCTCAAGGTCCCTCTTTTTACCATGTGTGTTTTTTTTTTTTAGATGTTTGGAACAAGGGACACTTATCCATTTCCATATTTCCTGAATCCTGTGAACTGGTCAGTCTGTTTGTCATTTATTGACCAGTGACTGTTTCATTGTTTGATTTTCTGACTTTCTGAATGTTAAATGCTGCTTGTGATATTGTGTTGTACAAAAATACAAAAATGTATGTTGCTTTACTCAAGGTTGATATAAAAATCTATGGTCTCCACTTGAAAAAACTGGTTCCTAATAAGTGCTGACTCACTAGTGACCTTTCCCCTTAGAGACAAACCTCTTATTCCCTGTGAACAGCTGGCTAATCCTGAGCACTGATCCAAGAGAGGAGCTGCACAGTGGACACCAGGCTGCACAGGGGTGTAAATGTGTGCTGTGTTAGAAAGTGGTATGTTGTTCCGGTGTGACTAGCGACAGTGATAGAACCTACCCATGTGTCTGTGTCCTGTTTAACGACACATTCACTTCTAAAGCAGGTGACAACTAAGAATACTTGGCTGCATACCACTGAGAAGAGAATATTGTGAAGGCATGGCACATTTTAGCACCTACAAGACAGTGAAGGGGCCCAGTTCAATACCGTTCATGAGAAATACTCTTCCCACTATTACCTAAGGGCCTAAGCCCATTTGTGCCCTAGATACAGAACTCAGTCTTTCACAAAAACTTTCTGCATTGTCCCACGCCTGTTATCTCTGTCCATTCTCCAAACGCCAGGGCAGATAATGGACTTGGTCATTCTTGTTGGAGATTAAGCCAAGGGGAATATTGTGTTAGGGATAGAGGAGGCTGAATGAGAACTAGGAGACAGGCAAAAGCCATAGGCGTGCACTGACACCCCGGGCGACGCTGGGATAGTCACAGGCCTGATATGTCCTGACACTGTTATGAGAGAGCTGCTGGGCTGTAAGAAGCAAAAAGGAAGCACACATATATTCACACGAGATGCTTAGCACGTTCAGTCGCGGTTTAGAGGTGGATGGACCAAAACTGATTTTACAACCAATAATGTTCTGTTTTCAAAGCATGTCTTGTGTTCTTTGTTTCAAAGCAAAGTTCTTTTCCTTCTCTTTTCTATCTTGTCTGTCTTGGTGTGAGCACAGATTTGCATACAGAACCCTAAAGGATCTTCCTAGTCTGTGTATCTGGATTTAAGTTAGGTGTTACATCTTTGAAAACAGCTAATGAAAAATTCATTTCTGTCAACTGGACAAAAGTTAAAAGTTAGTCTAATACTTTTGTCCAGTTTACAGAATTGAATTTTTCATTTGCTATGGATCATACCTGGCCAACGGAGTATTATACAGAAATCTTATATCTTTGAACTATACACCTATAATTTGCCTATATAAAGTGATGTTGTCTATGAATGACTTAATATATTTACAAATGCATATTTTCTTTCGGCATTTGTCATTTGGAGATGACATTATTAGTCCATAACCTTTTATGTATCAGCCATTTAGCTAAACTTGGCACAAATAAAACACTGGCTTTTAACAACCACCACAGGTTCAAAACAGTAAATAAATATTACTAAAATAAAATAATAACTCACTATAATTATGTTGTAAAAGATTGCTTAAGACTTGCTGACAGGTCTTCAGATGAACCAAACCTGCTACTGAATCAGCAGTGTCCCCTCAGGACAAAAGAGAAATACAAACCTGTGGAATTCATAGTTTGCTTCTCGGAGGCCTAACACATGCTTTCTCAGAGATGGAGAGTTGAGGTACTTTGTGTGGGAAAATTTGAACTCCAAACCCAGTTGGTGACCTCCTTGACCTGTAGGGGTTTCTTGGCTTCACCTTGGCCATGGGAAGATGTCCACTGTCATATCACTGTAAACGAAACGGAGAGTCACATATGAAGCAAAAATAAACTGGTGAGAAATTTGAATGAGTCATCTGTTTTGATTAATTTATTCATAGTGATGGTTGGCCGATGTTGAAGAAAATAAGGTCAAGGTGGGGTGACTGATGTTTGTAGACAACACAATGTGGTATGCTCATTTCTGGATAGTGTCAAGTGATACAAGTCTTGAGCCATTTATAACCTCACCCCGTGCTGTTAACAAAGTCAAGATGAGAACAAACAGAAAAAAATGAAGTCAGGCAGCTGCTCACATAATGAAAAAATGTCTCTTGTCTAGTGTTTCATCAGCTCATAATATGTTCAGTGCTTTAACAACATGGCTCTGAGCTGAGTCACTTGGAGCCACGTGAGACAGTGTAAAGATGTAAGGTGTACATTTCTCTGTCAAGGGATTTAAAGACACAATACTGACAGGTTTATAGCAGAAACTATAGGAGGAGTTCATAGTCAAACATGGTCTATAGAGGATTGGCATAATGAAACCATGCTCTCACATATATTGACAACATTGTTAAGTTACTACCATGTAATATAATTTATAACTCATTGAATGTTATGTGCACAAATAGATGCAGAAGATTAAACTGAATGGTGAAGTGTAAACACAATATTCAATGCATTTGTTGGTGTAGAACAAGAACATTTATAAATATAAGTCAATATATTTTTATTTCTATGAATAATAAAAATACTGTATAGCAAAAAAGAAGGATCACCTGCAATAATTATTGTGATTATTGCACTCTTTGGAGGTAATATAACCTACAGAGCAACCTAAAACATGTACAATAGGTACAGTCCGACAGTACAGTTCGAAGGTAGCCCTGACCAAGCCTAGCAACAACTTCTGGAGATGGGTCCTGCTGCAGATAAGGTACCCCAGCAATACTGAAGGATAGGTCAAATGCAGAGAGCAAATTCTCCCAATGGGGACAATAAAAGTGTATGTATATATGTAATATATAATTACACTACCACGGGATCTTGTCCAGTTGTCCTGTCCAACAAGCACACAGTGTTGCACACAGTGTTTAGTGTGAAAGGTAGATATCAATCTTTCTGGTGAATGAATAAACTCTATAGCCATCACTCAGTATTTTAATAGAATAGAATCAAACCCTTCACACTAAAAGTTCACAGATGTTTGCTAATGTTCCTTTTGTTTAGTAAAATGTAAGCATTGCTCATTTTGCACCTCGAAAGTCTTAATCCTGTTTAGGGGCATTTCCATGACAGGAGAGCTGAGTTGTTTGTGCGCCTCTGAGGAGTGTGCCAGATGCCCTCCTTTTCAGAGGCCCTTGTATTCAAATCACAGCAGCTGGGGAGTGCAATTGTAGGAGTGAAGTGATGGTCCGGGTCTGTGGAGTTTTTCAAGTTGGGGGTGGGGGATATAAAGTGGCACATGTCTATTTTGAAGGCCTCTTGTGTTTGATAGGCAGTAGCGGGGCTTGGGGTGTCTTTCAGGCCTGATGCTGTGAAGCTGAAAGTGTGAATAAAGGCGGAAAGCAAGGCGGGCGGGGGTGGCATGTGGCTGGAGCGACAGCAGGTTGTCTGCCCACAGGCGCTGATGCTGCAGCAGGGGCCATGGTAGGGAGGCACACATGTCACTTGTGAGTCTGACATTATACTCTTTGTCTCACTGTGAATAATGTATTCTGCCCACATTCAGTGCCAAGACGTGATTTTCTACAGTATGCTTCAACATATGCTGACCCTGGCATTTCAAATGGACATGTGATGTTACAAGACTTTGGCTTTCTAAGTACGGAATAGTTGCAAATAACTGAATGATTCAGCGTTATTGGCATGATACAGACAGTAGTCTGTTTCATGTGATTCAAAAGACTAGGCACATCACCAAATAGAAAAAGAAAAACATATTTCAAACTGCAGGTAGTTTTACTTTCTTTGAAATTAAGTCAGTGCTTTGACACAATATGCAATATTGAAAATTAAATAGTGTAGTGGGTAAAAACGTTCATCTAAAAATCTTATCAGCTTTATCGTAAAATAAATTAAAGACACTTACCACATGCTTTTTTATGTTTATATAGTAGTTATGCTCTGGGGGCTTTGTAGTTGGGCCTTATCATGGATACATTTTGTTCATGGGACCCTCAGAGTACACCCATCACACTAGTGCACGTCCTCATACCTACTCTACTGCATTAAAGCTTAAATAAAAGAAGAGCAGTGATACTTACACAAATACAAATGGTGTGGGGAAGTTGTTTTGAAGGAGAAACAAAAAAAGAAAAACATTGGCCAATCCAGAGAAAAGCGCCTTAGTCTAGAGCAAGTGCGCCACCGCCTGTCGCCATTAAACATTGCAATTTGCAATTAAACTTTGCATTTACAATAATCTTTCACGTAACGAATTTATTAATACGTATATAAACTATATGAAATTATTAGATATTATTTTAAGAATGTAAATTCTAGCCAGTCATTTCAGTCAGTAAATTGCTTACTTACTTTTTATTGGCTCTGTTAACATTTTATTACTATTATTATGTATTATTATTATTATTATTATTTTATTATTATTACGCTTTAAACCCACAAAAGTCGTTTAAATGGGATGCTGTAAGATTTATTGATTGCGTTCGTTTGTAATCGATTCACTTGCTCAACTAGCTTTGCCTTCAAGGCAGGATAGCTGCTAACACCGTGACCCGGAACATTTTGGTTGATTATTTCGTTACATCCTAAAATATGGACCGACTGGGACCCTTTGGGAGTAAGTGTGTACTTTATAAAATGTTTAGTTGTTGCTTAAGCCTAAACCAATAATAACATTGCTATGCTACTTATTTGAGCATAGCAATGCATAGCTTTAGCTAACTAGCTAGTGTTTTTATTTTCTGCGTCCCCTTCACCCCTGCATTTAGCATGTTAACAAGCGAAATATTTAGGATCAAAACCTATTCAATTCTCTCTCTCTCTCACACACACACACACACACATACACACATATATATTTTGCATTCCTAGCTATTTCTTTGAGTGACTGTTGCTGTTTTAATGTTACAGATGATCCCTTTGATAAACCCCCGTGCAAAGGCTGTTCTTCTTACCTCACTGAACCGTACATTAAATGTGCAGAGTGTGGACCCTCTCCGTTTCTGATCTGCCTCCAGGTAAATCTATATTTGGGGCCAAGCACCGAAGGTGCTAGGCACCATAGTGTTTCTACTAAAAAATAAAATAATTGTGCTTGCCCTTGCTCTCCCCCGGGCCCTTTCTTCACCCGGGACAATCCCTTTGGTCCTCTACATTCCCCCATTCCCCCTGTTTCTCTTAGCCCTTGTGCCCAGTGGTGTCTGTTCCCGTACCCGCATCCCCCGATGTGTCCTCTGAGTGCTTTGTGAATGTTATTGTGGTGGTGAAATATGTACTATTATGTGCCTGATAATACACACTGTATTATCGTGTACCTTGTAATATTAAAAGATAAAATAAAATAAAATAAAATAAAGTGTTTCTACTGATTCTTATTATACATTATTCCTCTGACCATGGGAGTCTATGGCAACCCCTAGAACCGTCTGGTAAAAAGTTGTGAAATTTTGCATGCACATTCCAGCCAGTCTCCTCATTACCCACAGCAATTTATAGGCCCCCACCCCCAACCGTCTAGTGCCACCAGCAGGTCAAATTTGCAGGAATTTTCAGGAATTTTCTGCGTTGCTAGGCAACGCAGAAATGTACCTTTGATCTGTCTTTGATGTGTCTTTGATGTGTCTTTGTTAAACCTTGTTAGACCCTGTTAAACCCTGTTAGACCTTGTTAGACTCTGTCAGACCCTGTCAGACTCTGTTAGACCCTGTCAGACCCTGCATGCGGCCTACATGCTGAGGCCTACATGCACCTTCGGTGCTTGGCCCCACATTGCTGCTTGCAGCTATATTTAAAAATAATATTTGTAATCACTTGAGGGGTCATTACGACTGATTAACTAAATAATTATCTTTTTGTAGTGTTTTACTCGAGGGTTTGAATACAAGAAGCACCAGAGTGATCACAAATATGAAATTATGGTATGTTTTCATTGTTTGTCTGTGAACATCTGTTTTTGACACATGCAACATCATTATCCGTTTGTAACAATGCATGAACTTGTATTGCACTTTCCTCACTCAAATTTATCTTCACACTTACACTTACACTTTAGTCGTACATTATTCATTCACTCCCTATCGGTGGTGGTAGTAAGCTCCTTCTCTAGTCTCAGCTTCCCTGGTGCAGACTGATGAGAGTGAGGCTGCAAGTCTCTGCCACCAGTCCTTCCAACCTTATGATCAATCAAATGTGGATTCAAAATCCACATTCAAAAATGGACATGGATTGCTCTTGTCTAAGGGCACACAACAACAGTACTGATCATAGATGGGATCAAATTGCCAATCTACTGCCCTTAACATCTGCCTCTTGTGTTAGTAAGGTGATGGTGGAGAATGCCTTGTTGTATACTTGATATGATTTATTACCTGCTCTTGCAGACCTCAGACTTCCCAGTGCTGGAGCCTGGGTGGGCAGCCCAAGAAGAATTGGCTCTTCTGGAAGCAGTTATGGATTGTGGATTTGGAAACTGGTGAGTTAGTTGTGACATATAACTATTCACTTTTGTGATCTGTCAAAGGTGAGCATAACTTGTTGAATGTTTGGATCAAAATATATTAGATAATCAAAAATAGTCACAATATTTTACTTGTGTCTCCACAGGCAGGATGTAGCGTATCAAATGCGCACAAAAGCCAAAGAAGAATGTGAAAGCCACTACATGAAGAATTTCATCAATAATCCCTTGTTCTCTTCCACTTTACTCGGCCTGCAAAAAACTAAAGACTCACACTTTGCAGATACTGCAATACCATTTAAACGTGGGTGTCTTAGTTAACGTTTCTGTAGCATTTTGTAACATCGGACTATGAAGCTAACAGGATTTCATCCAACAAGTCATATGTTGAGTTCTAAGTAAATGTTTCATTTTGTTCCTTACATTTTACTTATTGTTATCATATTCTTCAGGCACGCCTTTTGAGCAGTGAATGTAGTGCATACAGTTGGTCAGAAGCAGTTGTTCAATCAGGAACTATCTTGAATTTGTAGAGGGTTCCAGTTCTCCATTTGTCTGCTGTGTGAGTGCTTAACAAACATTCACAGTTTTGTCCATAAGACAGTTGGCACACAGAAACAAACTACTACCGGCATGCACTAATTTTAGGATCAGATTATATATTGTAAATTAACTGAGCAAATGATGCTGATGTCATGGTGAAAAATTCAACAATTATTTGTGGATTAAAAGTAGTATATGCTATCACTGTATGTGTTTTTGATATTACAGCCACAGATGATCCACCTCGTCCCACTTTTGAGTCAGTGTTGTCTCGAGATATGGCTGGATACATGCCTGCAAGAGCTGACTTCATGGAGGTGAGTACTCGATGTGCCATAATATATTCAGTTAAAATTATGCGGTTTAATACAGTGTGATCAAAGGAGAAGTTCAATTTGTCAACTGGACAAAGTTTGTTTGGTTGAAAACGTTTCGCCGCTCATCCGAGAGGCTTCGTCAGCTCTGGTTATTGTACTGGTTAGACCCTGCTTATATCTAGCTGCCGGGAGGCGCCTCCTACAATGACAAAGCTCTGAAAACGATCCCCCCTAATCTGTCTCTTTGTTTTTCAAATTACTCTGACGGCTAGTTTCGACCCCCTATTCAACGTCTAACGACCCTCTCCACCCCTCTGCCCTGGCTCTGTTTGACTGGTCTAAGAATCGCATTATAAATGGGAGACAAGTTATGTCTAACTCCCCCATTTCTGTTTAATGACGGATTCTCTTTTTTGACAAAAATAGCCTCTTTAACTCCCCTCTCAAACCAGTTCTTTTCCCTGGCTAAGATCTGAACCTCACTGTCCTCAAAAGAATGGCCCGTGGCTTCTAGGCACGCCCGCCTGTGTTGGTACATCCTCTTGTGAAGTGGCTGTTTTGTTTCCCCAATGTAGCGCAGTGTGTTTTTGTTTTTTTCCTCTAGGAGTTTGACAACTATGCAGAATGGGACTTGAAGGACATTGACTTTGTAGATGATGACTCCGATGTCCTACGTGGTATGCTTCATTTCATTTTTGACATTTACAAATGTAAAGCATTTAGACACTTAAAATAATTGGTCGTTTATCATGAATTATGTTGCTAATTTTCAGCACTCAAGCTTGCAGTTGTTGATATCTATCATTCAAGATTAAGGGAGAGGCAACGGAGGAAAAAGTAAGCAGTGTTGGTACATTTAAAGGTTGATGCCTTTTGCACATCATACTTCTTGTAATGAGCCCTATTCATCACTAGAGGGCACATGTTGTAAAATATTATGGTTACACCGTCAAGTTAAACTGAAATCAGATACTGTGTTCTGAAAGCTTTCTATTAGTTCATAATATATCTTTTTAGACATACTATTTGATTTAGTTATCCAACTGCTAGTTGGTTGTAACACCTGCCCTGAATATACTGCTGTCCAGAGCTGTAATGAATCCTTCTCTAAATCAGCCTCATCGACTGTGAGCTCTCCAAGTATGGAGGAATGGTATGCCAGGATGGGCAGGCATGTTTTTAGCTCTAGCTCTCAATAAATCTTCTCAAGTTTGTGACATAAGATCTTCAAAGGGTATGACCTTTGGAATGCCAGGCTCAGAGCATTCTGATGATTGGATTCTTGAATAACTGATTCAGTCATAGTATAAATGTTCTAACAATCAGTGCTTTTATCTGCATTATTTTAATTTATGTTTTAATTTCTTTTAGGATTATCCGAGACCATGGTCTCATCAACTTGCGGAAATTTCAGAGTAAGTCTTTTTGGGTTGTACACTTGGGCTTGGCTATGACGGCACACCCCACATCCTGTGGAGGCATTTGATATCTACCTGACAAATTGCTGAAGGCAAACAGAACACATGCAAACAGGTCCAGGGTAATAAGCAGCACTAACCCCAGTGGCCCCTGATGAAGCTGGAGTGTGGCAGCTGACAAAAGGATGTATTTATGATCAGTCCTTGAATAGTCTGCAGAGTCTGTGCCACAGCGTAAGTGCTTTAGTGTGAGTGGAAGCCATGCCATGAGTGTTGCTGTTATAATAGAAGGGAGAGGTGAGTTTCTTTTATTGATCCACCTGCCACAGGTTGCTTCTCCACAGCCAGCCTCTGAGCGCACGCTTTAGCACTGAGACAAAGAGCGCTGTTAGTCATGAATGGATTTGTCCAATTAAAGCCTGTTGTCCACTGCCTCAGAAACGAGACCAACACATCGCTGTGAGAATTTGTGGTTTGGGAGTTCAAGAGTTCTCATGTTTTATTTATGTATCCTCCAGCCTCCCTTTCCTTTGCCTTATCTCTCTGGTCTTTCAAAGACAAAAGCGGACTCACAGTCGCCGCTGAGCTGCAGACTGGTTGTCATGGAGACTGTCAAAGATTGTCTCTGTGGGCAGCGAACGTGTTTGTGTGTTGTGTGTGTGTGGTGCACGTCGCATGCATTCCTACAGCCTGGAGGCACACAGTATCATGTCTCCGTTATAGCTGGAGGCACACTGGCCCCTGTTGTGGTCTCTGGCCTGTAGTGTGAAGTCCTGAAGCAGCTTGTTATATGACCTGAGGGAGCCCTCTGCTTTTGATGGGTTTGATTTAGTTCTGTGCTGGTATTAACTCGCATAACGGCCTGTGTCCACATCTCCATAGAGACGTGCACTTTTCATCTCTGTGTGTGTCCACTCATTTGCATGATTTCATATGTTAGACCAGAGTATGGCAACTGCTAATTAGCGCTCAAATTTAAAAGCAGTGATGAGGAAGATTGGCTTTAGCAATGCCTGCACATGCAGCCACTCCTGTCACACCCACACAACAGCTTTCTCTCCTCTTTGACACTCTGTTACTCAGCAACACGCTGATAAACACAACTCTGCCTTGTATATAAGGCACTTATAGAGTACTGTAAGTGCTAAGTGAAAATTATTTAGTATGTGCTTTGAGCAAAAAGATTGAATGCTCTGCTATACAACGTTGAATATCTGTGGCCAGATGTGGGTAGAGAAACCAAAAATTGCACTCAAGAGCTGTTACTTTTAATATTACTCAAATAGAAGTAAAAAGTAGACGAAAGTAGAAGAAATTACTGAACTAAGAGTGAAAAATGGATTAAGGGAAACTGTAGAGTAGCTGTAAGCGTAACGTTTAGGACATAATATCTGCACTTAAATTTGAAATCATGTACCTGGACAAAAAATGCATCAATACACCACAATATTATATCATATATGAAGGAGTGATAAAAGAAATGCTAATATTAAAATAATGTAAAATTGACAACATAAAGCTTTTGTTTGTTTTTAGACTTTTTAGAGTCCCACACCCAGTAATGAAAACTTCTAATATTTTGCCTCAAACTATTACTCAATTAGAAGTAAAGGAACAGTATGGTAATGCATAATACAATTATACAAATAATACAATTATTAACAGCAACTGACTACTACCCGCATTTAATAACTGTCATACAAAATGGGCAAATGTGTAAATGTAATGACTAGCATATTGATGAGGTTAAATTTCAGAAGCTGATTTTATGAACACTAGTTCAAAAGAAGGAACGATCTTGATTGAAAATGATTTGCTCTGCACACATTGTCAAACATGGATGCAAAGGGGATTGTTGTTGACAAAAATGTTTACAGAAAGCATTTTGTTGAAGTGCCTCCTGTTTTCCAATTTATAAAAGCAAAAGGGAAATCTCCAAGCAGTCATAAAAGCACATGGATTATCAAACTAATGGTATCTGGGCATCAAAAGAGGTGGATTTTCCTTTCATACGTTTGTGTTGTATTTGTCTGTAGCTGCTGCTGCCCACTCACCTCTGCTGTTTCTTTTTTCTTTCTTAGTACTGGAACGTTGTTACCCAAAAGAAGTGCAAGAAATGTATGACGTGATGAGGCGCTTTGCTCGCGTGGTGGGACCAACTGAACATGATAAATTCATAGAAAGTAATGCGTGTAAGTGTCCCTGCTGTGGATTGTCTGTGATACAAGGTTAATAATATGAGCTTGTCAGCCATTGCACTCTGGAAGGGAGATTTAAAGATGCACTGCAACTTTTCTGGTATTGGTCCACTTGTCTCCATGGAGATGGTATTGCTTTGCCTAGAATATGCCACATCTTAGAATTAACTTGTGTATCTTATATTTATTCAATTACAGGTGTTTTAAGTGCTTAACATGCATTGTTACTGTGAGAGGGATTGCCTTTCCACAGATCTGACCTGTAAATTGTGATTTGGCTTCCTCATGGATGAAGATAAGTTTAATGTCATATTGTTGAACAATTCAGGCAAAGCAATAGCAGCTCCATGGAGACACAAAAATTGAATCTCATAATGATCTTTGGATTTTGTTTACAGTGGAGTTTGAGTTGAGGAAGGAGATTCATCGACTACAGGAGTACAGGAAAGCTGGAATCAAGTCTTTTTGCAGTGAGTCCTAAATGTCTTTGCCACGATCATTAAAGCTTTATTATGTGTTATGATCTCTTAGCCCTTTATATTTTCATTAAAAAAAGCATATTATTACATATTATTTACTTTACTGTTTACATTTAGGTGCAAAGGTGTATGATCGTGTGAAGGGTGTGCGAGAGGAGGAGCGCAGAAAGAGGACCATGCTGTCGGATGTGCTGCAGTATATCCAGGATAGCCGAGCGTGCCAGCAGTGGCTTAGCAAACAAGCTGCAATGTGAGAACTCAAATTCCTTGTTAAGTTTGTGCAAAGGCAGGGCCAGGAGGAGGTGACCTGATCCTAAGGTTACCTCTGTTTCTTTGTCATCTAATCTTCTTAATCTGCTCTTTAATTCAAGTATCATGAAGTTGGTTTAGCTGAAATGTAATGAAATTGTATTTAAACCCCCACCGCTTTCATTTTGATTATTTTTATTGCACTGCAATTAGTAGGAAAACACAAATCCTTACTATGAGTGGGCTTCCATCTCACTAACTTGACCTCCTTTTGCTTGTCTTCATGGGAATGTTGTTCCGTTGGCTATAATATTCCACTGTATGACATAAAACCTACCTGAAGAATGTTTTGAAATATAGTTCTAATTTTGCACTTTCCAATAAGTCATGCAGCTAACTTGCCGCTTCTAAAAAGTTCTGCACTGTTACTTTAATGAAATGCAATTTGGCTGTGTTGCTTGTTTATGTTGCTGATCATTTCCTATTACAGAGACGCCGGCATTACTCCACCTGTCACAACGCTCATGATTTCTGGTAAAAAAATGTTTTTTCAAATACATTTTCATCTATGGACCACTATTTCAGTTGTTATTGTGCTATTGTCTCTCCCATTAACATGTTTTTAATGTTAAGTCTTATTCAACGTTCTACAGCTTCAGGTAGGCGCAGTGCCCCTCCCCTGAACCTCACAGGACTGCCGGGAACAGAGAAGCTCAATGAGCGAGAGAAAGAGGTACTTATCACTTGTCTTCGTCTAATGGCTCACAGCGGCCCCATAAAAGTAAAAGGATACATTAAACACTTTACAATGTGTTGTTAGTGCTTCAGTTGAATAAACACTTGAATTTGTTAGCAAAATGAAATACAGATGCAATTTATGTAAAGGTCTGCTTGTATTTTAACATCCCTTACAGTAACTGTGTTCTGTTTTGTGCTTGTAGCTATGCCAGGTGGTACGTCTGGTGCCAGGAGCCTACCTCGAGTATAAGCAAGCTCTCCTGAACGAATGCAGACGGCAAGGAGGGCTACGTCTGGCTCAAGCCAGGGCGCTAATTAAGATTGACGTCAACAAAACACGCAAAATATATGACTTTCTCATCAAGGAGGGCTACATTACTAAGGCCTAAAGACACTGTGGACAGTAAATATTATTGATTATTTCATATATCATTGTACTGTAAAAGAATTGTAAGAAAATGTATTCAGTTGCTACTCTTTTAAAATACATTATATCTAAATGTTGTTTGTTTTGCATTATTACAGTCTGTGTTTGCTGTTTTAGAGATGCAGAAACTGTATTGTTGATAGGTCAGTATAGTGAGACTTGTTATAATTATGTGGTCAGGGAGCAGGTCATTGGCCTGTGATGGTTTATCAGAGCAGCTGAACCTCTGTAACAATATGATTAGGAGAAAAGATGATAGGCTTGCAAAATGTGCAATTGAGGCACTGTCTTATTGAATTTTAAGGTTTACAAACAAAAGTAAAATAATGTGTTAGGATTAATTTCGTGGGGCATAGTTTATTTTTCCTTCTGTCATTCACTTTTTATGATTAAACTAGAGCTTGACGATCCTCTGGGAGGTTAAGTCCTTATCCTAAAATATTCCATTCAAGCCTACAGTAGGCTTGAATTGTGGCCACATAGACTGTTACTGGAGTTGATTGATTTGGTGTTTCAAAATTATTTACTTTTGGTATTTTTACAGTGATACCTTTTTAAAGTAGTGGCCTGGAGTATTAGCCTTCAAGTTGTGTATAGCCCTATAGACTTCAGTAAGTAGTACATGTTTTCATGTGAATCAAATATACAGGGGAGAAGACAGGAGGGGGCAAGGAGATATGTTGTCTCTGGCTTCATGGTCCCGAATTCCTCCAATTCATTTATATTAGATGGGCCCCCAAATCTTGGCCAACAGGCCAATGATTAAATGGTATCATATGGTGTGGCTGCTTCCCTGTCTCAGCCTGATGTCAGTCGTAGTGAAGAAGTGACTTTATTGATCTCACACAGGAGAAATTCTTCTGTGCATTTAACCCATCCTGATATTAGGAGCAGTGGGCAGCACATGACTGCGCCCGGGGACCATCTCCATGATCTTCTTGCTTCGGTTTGGTCAGGACCTCAGCTTGAGGATTTTACCTATGGTGCATGTTTTGGGATGATGGGGGAAACCGGAGTGCCCGGAGGAAACCCACACAGACATGGAGAGAACATGCAAACTCCACAGAGAACTGTATTTATTTATAATGAAAATGTAAAGTGTAGTGTTTATGTATGTGGGTATGTGTAACTATTGTTTGTATGTATGTAACTATTTATGTGGATTGGCTGCTAACTTGGCCAGGTCTCTCTTGAAAATGAGATTTTGAATCTCAATGGGACTTCCTGGTTAAATAAAGGTAATAAATAAAGGTAATAAAGAACACACACAGAAAGGCCTGGGTGACCCGGGGATCGAACCCAGAACCTTGCTGTGAAGCATGAGCACTAGCCACTCAGCCGTGGCCCTCTCTGTAGCATGTGTGTTTGTGTGTGTGTGCGTACTTGGGGCCGTCTCTCTTGCTGTGTTCTGTGTGTCGCAGATGGAGCAGATGTTGATGTCAAGGCTCGCCCTGTTCTTGCTTCGCCTGTACAGTGTCTCGTCAGACATACTGCCTCATGCTCAACCTTATCTCCAACGCCACACCACCTTTAACCAGAACAGAGTTGAAATGAATGTTGCTCAAACACACAGAGTTGCCTAGAGTTAATAAATGAAATGTTCAGAAAGATTACCCATATACCATTATGACCAGATAAAAATATGACACCAAGACCCCAGCCTACATAATGTGATGGTGTAATGCCCAGTACATCTATTGTTAAAGGTCCTATATTACTAAAAAAAAAAAAAAAGACTCTTTTAATCATGGTAGAACATTGTTACCTCATGAAAATCATACTTGGTGTTGTTTTTTGTTTCATTCACACATGTTTGTGTAGCCTTTTTTAATTAGTCTATCTACATCTCCAAAGCTCCAAAATGTTCTACCACCAAATGAACTAGATGTCATGAAGTGGTAGTTTTAAAGTTAACAGCTATATTTTTCCTTTCTGTTCAGTAGAGATGGACAATTCCAGGGCTTAAATTTTTAAAATGATTCGAGTGAAGGTGTATGGTGTAACACTTCTTGTATTACCACATGAAATCATATGGTGGAACAGAGAAGAACTCTAAATATGCAGGTTTGTGTGTTAAACTCCAGTTATGCTTTTGAAATAACGCTATAACATAGATCAGAAAATAGCATAATATGGGCCCTTTAACATAGCTTATGTTAGTAAAATACTTAAAATTGACCTTATTAAATGTATTATTTTTAAGCCACAAAAATGAGTCCTGTGATGTGTTGATACATGTGTATCCCAAAACTTGGTTCCCAACTCGACCTTAGTCATTGTGTCCTTGGGCAAGACACTCCACCCTCATTGCTTATGCAAATAAGATAAGACTTTATTTATCTCACACAGGAGAAATTCACTTGCCACATTAGCTCCAGCCAGCTTAGTGCAAAAGAAAATTAGAACAAAAAAGTGCACGCAGACAAGATAAGTAATAATAAAATAAGTAAATAAGAAAATGTAGAAAATTGCATGTTTAGACTATATAGTGGAGTTATACAGTCTGATGACGGTGGGGATGAAGGATCTGCGGTAGCGCTCCTTCTTACACTGGGGGTGCCTCAGTCATCTGCTGAAGGAGCTGCTCAGCTCCTCTACAGTCCGGTGCAGAAGGTGAGAGGTGTCGTCCATGATGGACATGAATTTGGCCAGCACCCTCCTCTCAGCCACCTCCTCTACAGTGTCCAGAGACAGCCCAGGACA
The DNA here is from genome assembly GCA_036785185.1 of Paratrypauchen microcephalus. Taxonomy (NCBI): domain Eukaryota; kingdom Metazoa; phylum Chordata; class Actinopteri; order Gobiiformes; family Gobiidae; genus Paratrypauchen; species Paratrypauchen microcephalus. The sequence goes on along the minus strand of JAVJIX010000028.1, from coordinate 3,431,342 downwards.
GAGCTGGCCCTCCTGACCAGCTTGTTAAGTTTCTTCCTGTCCCACTCTGTGCTGCTCGGGGCCCAATAGACGACAACGTAGAGGAGAGCCGAGGCCACCACAGAGTCATAGAAAGTCTTGAGCACAGGCCTGAACACTCCAAAGGACCTCAGTCTCCTCAGGAGGTGGAGGCGACTTTGGCCCTTATACAGGGCGTCGGAGTTGTGGGACCAGTCCAGTTTATTGTTGAGGTGAACACCCAGGTACTTGAAACTGTCCACAGTCTCTATGTCCTGCCCCTGGATGTTCACCGGTGAGTGAGGTAGTGGTCTTCTCCTGAAGTCGATTACCATCTCCCCACACCAGTCCACAAAGTCCCTGATGACCGAGTTCATTCATTCATTCATTCATTCATGTATTTGGGTAAGTATTGGCTGTGCACTACATGGCAAGATGTTTTCATAACATTTATTTCACAGGAATAAAGAACAGTTTGAGTGCTTTTGCTGTTGTGCCTCTTTTCCAATATTTTTTCTATGATTTTTACTTTCTAATTTGCACAATCTGCATTTTTCATTATCTCACACTGACTATTCAAAGCTCCAGGGACCACCCTGCAATCTCTGTTATTTTGAAAATACTAGTTCAAACATGATCAATGTAATACCTCTTCTCTGTCAGCATCATATTGATTCTTAACTTTGCTGCTAAAATTTTAAAATGCGTCTCCTATACCGCTGGTCTTTGTTGTTATTTTGCATCCACTAACACACACTGTCCCCCTGCTTCTCTCTGCCCTCATACCCTCTAGTCATTATTATTTCTGGGCTGTGATTAGCAGAGGTGAACCCATCAACACAAGAGGTTACCGTGGCAACCAGGTCTATGGCAGTGAGAAAGGGCGAGGGGGGAAGAGGGGGAGGAGGGACCTCTCTGAGGCGTGTGTTTGCGTGTGTGTATGTGTGTGCGAGTGTGTATGTTCACCCTGTTGCTCATGCTCAGCTGCTGCCCAAGTCGTGACTGGATATAGACGCTCCGAATTAAAGAGACACATTCACGAACCTCGATCCAAATATGCACTGGACTCAGGATTGCAAAAATATAGATTGTAACCTATAGCATATGCATGAACTTTATTGTAAATTATGGTTTATGACCATTTGACCAAGAATATTTCATTTTGGATTACATTTTATTAGGAAGAAATTTGGTCAAATTTATCACAATATTGTCCAGGGATGAAAGAGTTCCGTTTTTTAGCGGATCTCCGCTTTTTTTTCAGCTGTGGGGTAAAATTTTTTTTTTTTTTTAATATCTGCAAATTGGTTGAGAGAGATTTTGGGTGTATATATGTATATATATAATATATATATATATATATATATATATATATATATATAGTTGTCTTTAGGGTCGCCAACAGTCTCTTGACAAACAGAATCGTCCCGTATTCAGAACAAAAGTACGTGTATCTCGTATTAAACTTTGTATTAAACTGCGGGCCGCGCGAGTCCGTGTCTGGAGCCGCGGACCAAGCGAGTGAGCGCAGCTCTTTCATAACAGCCTGTACCATTGTGTGTACACAGGTTAAACTTTATAAAACATCCTATACCTCATCCTACCTGCCCGTGCCTCACTTAACGCTCCTCACTTTTTCACCTGCGCCTTTTAGCGCGCATCAGCTCCTCCTCAATGTGCTCTGATTAGACAAAGTGCAAAGCAAAAACAAATCCAGTATATACTACTAGTAGGCCTACCTGTTAATAAAATGTGTTTTTTTGTACTTTTATGTACAGTTTTACTTTATTGCTAACATATAGCATATAGAAATCCAAATTTCAGAAATTAAAAATTTTCCAGCGGGGGCGGGGGGGGGGGGGACTTTCCGCTTTTTTCATGTTTGGCCACTTTCATCCCTGATTGTCTTTGAAGAAATTAACTTGAACAGACAGATGAATAGACCAAGTCTATTACAGCCAAGTACAAAAAACACATTTTGTATTGACTTGAGTCTGTGTCAGGACCTCTGCCAAGTCTTAGCAGCGGTGTAGTGGTCTTTTGGTTGTATTTTCATTCACTGAGCCATACTGCTGAATATCATCAGAAATCTGGACCATTACTAGTCACAAAAATATCTTGTCAATGTCCAATATCGTCTGATCTTGGTAGATAAGCAAGGCTGAGACTGGTTAGTACTTGGATGAGAAACTGCTGGAGATGCTACGGTGTGGCAGCAATGGCTCTAATAGAAACTGCTGTTGTGTCCATAGGCATGACACTTCACTCACATTGTCTTGAATAGATGTGGTGTGTGTGTGTGAAAGTTGGTCAGAGGGGCCAATGGCGCAGATTGTCAGCCTCGCTTCCATTAGTCTACCCCAGGGCAGCTGTGGTTACAATAGTAACGTACCACCACAGAGAGTGGAATGAATGTTGGATCTGGGATATTTAGCTAAACTGCTAAGTTCTGAATGTATTGAATCAAATTATGCACTAGAAGGAAATATGAAGTTCTTTACATACAGTACAAACCTGTAAGGTCTTTTGGTGAAGGGAGTGTTGTTTGATGTCAGTACGTAAAGATCAGAGGCTGCACGCTGTGCACACCCACCCACTTTGTGCTTTCACGTGTTGCCAAAGCAAACACTTAAATCCATGTCTATTTTCTGCAAGCCGTTACAGATGGAGCAATGGCAGCAACTCTGTTTTAGAGCCCCATCCCTAGCAGCCTGCCATGCTCTCGGGGCACACAGGTTTCCAATACTGCTGACCACAAAGCACTTTCCACTCGCTTTAGCGCAGAGCAACTATCAACAAATCAGCGAGAGTGAAATAACAATCTCTAGAGCTATTTACTGCCTTGGGATTATGGTTGGGATTTGCAATACAATTTCACACTCTCTAAAGCCCACCTGTTGACCTAACTTATTAGTAAACAACACTGCTAATGTGAGGAGCATTTTTTGTATTATTTGGTGGTGGAAACAAAAATAACCCCAACAGGAGAGTAAAATCAAGCTTGATTTTCTTGTGTGCCAATATACTGCATATAATAAAAAGTAAAAACATGACATTTACAATGTTCAAAATATTTTAAAAACGTAAATAACCCCAACAGGAATGCTGAGCTATATTATAGTGTTTTTGTTTCAACTTCCCCACAGGGAAACAGACCACTGACTGTATATGTGTTTAGACAGCTGAAACTCTGAAACTAAGTGATAGGCAGATAACAAGAATGTAAGCCTATTAAACTAGTCAATATGTAATGCGCATAGAAAAATGATGGTTGTTGATTTTTTTTTTTTTTTTAAATCATGATTCATTTAGGGATTCAAACATAAAAGGATTTAGTTTCTGCTGGTAGGAACACCCACATCTTTGCATTTTTTTTTTTTGCAGTACCCTTTCCCTCACAGATCTATGTTAATGTTATGTTACATATAATTAATTATAAGCTACACCAGCACATACCATTTTGAAAGATTTCACAGTGACATAACTGCAGTGGTCTGTCAGGGCTGTGGTCTTCACAGCGTCAGGGTTCATCAGTGTCACATCAGCACAGCTCTTCTAGTCTGTGGATGCAGGTGCTTGTTATTATTACAGTGATGGTGTCATGGTAAATTTGCAGCCAGTCTGTGGTGCCATATTAAACAGCAGTGTCTTCCCAAATGTATCTGACTCATCTGACATTTTGTAGAAGACCGGATGGTCTTACAGCCGGCAGCGATTTACCTCTCTCAGCAGTATCCCTCCATCCATCTGTGTCTTCAGCTCTAATTCAAGGTTACCACTTCTGCGACATCTGTCAGACTTTTTTCTTTACCTCAAGCTCCTGTTATTCACTGCCACAGTGACATTTCCTTCTTTTAAAACATTCATAAGGTCAATCTCAATCAATTATGAGCACAGCATGTTCACTTACAGTGGTCAAATGAATGTGTCATTTCAACAGCAGGGTCAAAAATATGAATGGTAAAGAGGGGAGTCCAAGTATAGGCCCACAGCTGCACTGACATAGTGTCTACTTGTTGAGAATAAAGATTGTGAAGCTTTCTCAGACAGCTAGTGGACCACTACAGAATACCTCTTAGCCATAGGCTTACTATATGGATTTGATTTCTGTAAAAATCCCAAGTTAGTAATAAAACAGCTAAAAACCTTAACCAGATCAGCAATATATTTAAGGCCAGTAAAGCACATAATTTAGTCCTTACTATTCTAACCAATTTGTGAGTATTACTGTGAGGCTGTGGATGGTCATATCCATCCATGAAAGAAAGATGAAAATTCAACAGGTGTTTTTTTCCCCTCTTATTTATTTCACTTCACCAGCAGTCTGAACTCTGAAGAGTGCCCCTTGGGTCCTTACATGGGTTTTGTAAAGCACTGGTCTGGATTCATGGTGATAACCATATTAAATGGATTAAATGCTACTGTAGGCTAATTTAGCTTTACAAGCTCACACTAACTACATGCTTACTGTAGGCATCATTATTGTGCTTATGTTAGAACATAATGGCAAAAGGAGAAATTCAATTTATCATCTGGATTAAAAGTTTATTTGGTTGAATACGTTTCACAGCTCAGCCAAGCTGGGTCTTGTTAGCATAACCATTCATAAACCCCCCTTATGGCCCTGAATGCTAACAAGACCCCATACTCCACTCCCACTGCATATTTAACAGACCTACTTAACTAACAGAAACTGTAAACAAATAGGTGTGGCAGTCTCAATTTCATTGTAGTTGGCTCCTTCCTTCAGGCAGATATAGGCAGTGTCCACCAGCGTCTGGCCAGAACTGAAGAAGCAGCTTGGATGAGCTGCGAAACGTATTCGACCAAATAAACTTTTATCCAGTTGACAAATTGAATTTCTCCTTTTGTCATAGATTCTACTTGGACGACTAATGGATTCTACAGACATCGTTAGAACATAATCTTTAGCCGACATTTAAAATAGACTGTTTATTCTGTTTGTTGAACCTAAGAGTAAGAATTAGGCAAAATAAAGTCCACTGATGAGATTGTCTCCTGTACCTTTTTCTACAGTCCACGGTGTGGGCAGAGGCTCCGCCCCCTTCCTCCTGGTGGCATTGCTCCGCGCAGCCTGAGCCTGCACACGCCGCTCAGCCCACAGCGCCGATGCACCGATGCCTCCTGTTTCTGGACAGTTCCTCATAATGCTTCAGACTGTTAATCTAATTTTCTCTGCTCGTAGCCCTTTGCCCTCCTCTTGACCGCGTGGAGGCCGATAGTGTAGACTCGGACACTCCGGAGATAGATGCCCAGAGTTTTAAACCGGTGGAGACGCGCACGCCGGATGGATGTTACCGGGCTGAGCTCCATCTTATTTCCCACTGAATCCGCTGGTAAGTTGTGTTTCATTTGGAAGCTATTATTAAAGCGACATCTGAAATATAACACGATCTCTTATGTAGGCTATATTATGTCTGTTCCAATGTGTAGCAGCATATGGTTTGAAGCCTGAATATAATAAAAAACAGTCGTTTGCCCATAAGGTTTTTCTTAAAGCCTATCTAAATCTTTACCCAACTTATTAACACACGCACCTTTTGACGTCACGCGTACAAGGGCGAGCAGCAGAGGCGCGCACCCAGATTCCCACTGCTCGCGTAATTCACGGCTTAAGCATCAATTATTAAACTGGGCCTATTCACCAAAGCCTCACGTTTTCGCTCTGCTGGCCCCAAAATGAGTTCAGACTTCAAAATGACATACCACAGTTAAAAGTTTATTACCACATAAAGAGAATAAAGTTTCTCCCAAAGAAAATTAATGACTATTCAGGGCGTTATGTGTCCATAAGATCCAATAATAAGTACTTGATACAAAACAATGCTGTTTGAAATTCAGAGCGTGTAGCTCCAATTATACATAATAATAAGTCTGTCTGATTAGATTATGAGCAAGGTATCCTCTCCCCTTTTTGTGAGGCTTTCCATTTGAAGGAATAATTGTCTCTTAAGAGGCGTAGGCCTTTAAAAAGTGTGGGTTCAAAATGATGGTCCAGTCTTTTGTATAGTTTGTAAAAGTGTCTTTTCTGTGTAGGGTCACAATAAAGTCTACTGTCATTTCTGTCTGACATCAAGTTGGTTAAGACATTTTTATAGAGGGAATTGACTGACAAAGAATGAATAACAAAAACAACTCTTCCTTTTTACCCCCTACAGCTTCATGTAATTACTCATTAACTTAATTCAATACAAGTATTTCAGTAACCAACACTAAAGCATTGTTCAATTAACCCATAAAAAGAGACACTGATGTTGAAATGTGAAGTATGATGCAATTTGTAATCACAATAAATGAGCCTGTGTAAATATGCTCTAATCTTGGATACATGGTCAAAATCAATTTGCTCAATACTTGTACATTGTTGCAGTTCCCTCTAAAGTAGTTATATAACAGTGTAATTGTAAATACTGATAAAGAATAGATTTTGTGCCAGATGGTACTGACAGAATAAAATATTAAATCTTAAAATGACTGATTAGATTGTATTGTAAATTTGAGGCATCTGCTATTTCTAAGTCTTCTCAACCTTACCAGATCCGGTGACCATTTGCTTCCACCCTCAGTGTTTTGAGTGCTCTAGGTATCCTGTTGAGTGTGTCGGATTTCTAATTTGTATCAGCAGTTGTTCAGCAATGCCCCACTGACCAAACTGGAGAGAATCTAAACTGTGTGGGATGTGAGATGGGAACACCTGTTGATAGAGGAGCCTTGTACAACACAGAATCAGACAAAGATTATGGATATTTTGTGTTGCTCAGAAACTGACCCCTTTGTAAAAACACTTTTTATAGACCAGAATCTTGCCAGACAACTTGCTAAGGGGGTCAAGGACACAAGTTGGCTATTGTGTTTGTGCCGCAGGTAGGCATAATAAAATCCATCATGCCTCTAGAAAATGCATGGCCTGTTGCTTAGGTAACAGCTAACTGATCATGGGACTGTATGGAAGGAGAGATGAGGGAGCGGATGTACCACAACACTGGGCTTTGGTGAGTTATTTTTACTTTGGATTGGGCAGTAATAGTGAGGAGCTTGGATAATGGAGGTGGCACAAATATGCACTGACAACAAGTTAAGGAAAAACTACTGCTGTTGTAGTTCACAGTTGATTAATTTGTTTTATTTTGAGTTTGTACCAAGAAAATGCATAATTTACATTCTACATACATTGTAGCACATTTCTTGTGTGTCCAGCTATTGTCTGTAATCGAAAGGTTACAGGCTGTTAAATGTGTTTCAACACTGAATGAAATGTAAGTTAGCACTGATCTCTGATAGGGTTTAAACAATCAATACTAATTCTAAAACTGTTATCGAAACTAGATAGTCATTTGAACAAGTATTAGCTATTGACAAAGTTGAACTTTCTTTAATAGTATGGAATAATGGAACTAGTAATATTAGGTCTTGAATATTATGTGTTTTACAAATTATATCAAGTACCAAGCATTACCCTTGGTATTGAAATCAAGTTAAATGATAGTATGGTGACACTATTCGCTGGTGTGCTAATAGTGTTTTCATACCTCAGTCTCCTGTAATTGTTGTCTTATCTCTGCTGGTGACAGTGTGAGAAGAGGGGGATTAAGCAGTGCCGTAATGTGAGACGGCACAACCTTTTGTAAAACAAAGCACAGTCCTTGTGACACAGAATACAGTATGCTGCTGGATATGAACTGAACCTATCAGTTTCCATTATGACATGAGTAAAACCGTAGGAGAAAGGTTTTTAGGAAAAGCAGTTGACCTGTAATTATTGGTGACTGTGGCTGGATGTGTAGAGGGTTCTGGTCCACGGAGCCGTGTGGATGATGACGCATGAGTGTAGCGGAGTATGAAGCGCCCTGAGCAAAGATAACAAACAGCATTGGCTCAGAAGGCCATTTTCATCAGCACTCCCACCAACGCAGCACACACCCTCAAACGTCATACCACGTTCATTTAATATAAACTAGGGATGTCAACAATTATCGACTTACGATTGTCGATCAAGACGTTGGTCGATTAAAATGCATTAATTGTAACTAATCGCTAGAGGAGAGGGCGCTACTCTGGAATGTGAACACGAGATGCAAACCCACTCGCGAGAAGGACCATAGCGTTACATGCGCAGTGGAAGCAGCCCGCTGTCCGGCCCGTGTGCCGGTGTGTGTGCGTGTGTGTGCGACTGTGCGTGTGTGTGAGTGAAATGTTTTCCCTGATCAATTCATTTTTTTATCATTTCATATCACGGAGCTTTTCCAAAAAAGGTCCTCAATTTATTTTCAATAAAGAATGTATTTTGTTATTCAGCATCAATACATTTGTCTGCTTTTTACTAAGGAATAATTAATTGAGGAATATACAATATAATACTATATTTTTGACTCAGTGTTATGTATTCTATAGCTTATATTCTTAAAGACCCTATTGAAACACTAAAATTCAGGTGAAAAACGCCGCTTATCAGTTAATCATTAATCGATCGATAAGGTCAATCAACTATCAATTAATGAATTAATCAATAATTTGCATCCCTAATATAAACTTATATTGAGCTTTCATGCTAGGGCTGTAGTCATTTAGTCGTTCAGTTGATTAATCGGTTGATGGTGTCTTAGTCAATCAAATTGGTATTAATTGGGAATAAAACTATGCACAACAGCAAAAAGAGAAGGCATGAATTGGCTGAAGTTTTGGGAGTGACTAGATCTGCCTTTTCATTTATGAAGATGCTAGTTATTAGTAGGCCTGTCACAATAATACATTTTGTATGATACATTGCAGAAGTAAATATAGACCATAAACACTAATATTGAAACAACTACTAACAACAATTAAAACTAAACTAAAACTAAACAACTAAAATAGTATTCTAAATGTACAATATTGTCAAAAATATACAGAATGAGTATAATAAGATATAGAAGATCATAATTCAACCATCTACAGTTCAAATTATATATAATTGATTGTTCCATCTCATGTATTGAAAGATAACTCCATATAGTAATTATTGTAACAGGCCTAGATATTAGTACATCTATTTATACATAGTATAATGATCCAACATTTTGTCAAGCTTTTGCCAGGGCCATGCCACATCCTCTTTTAGCCAATTTATCAATGAACAGGGCATGTCTTTAGTCAACAGAATTAATTTTGTCGACAACAGCCCTGTGTAACGCTCATGTTACTGCTCAAAAAGATAATTACTGACATCGTGCTACCTGCTGATTTAGTTATTTCTCCCAAGATGACAGAGGAAATAAGGTTTGAAATTATGCAGTTTTTTATGAGAGGCTGATTTGTGATTGTGTATAATAATTCATATCTGGCTGTTTGTGATCCAGAGCAATATTAGCAGTTGTAAGAGCAAACTAAGAGATGTGCCTGTGTAGACCATGGATGATAAACATGAGCTGAGGAAAGTGTATGCCTCCAGAAGTCCAGGTCACATGACTGCACACAAATGTACACTACACACAGACTCCCCTATAGAGAGCACTGAAAAGACCTGATGAATACTGAGTGGAAACTGTGCACAACATCAGTGAACCATTTTAAATATTCAACTGTTGAACGATCTACTCTTATTGTTGTGTTCTCATTCATAAGCTAAACTTCACACAGCATTTAACAGACTGAAAATTGTATATAGTATTAACATTTAAGTATTAAAGCGGACCTATTATGCAAAATCCACTTTTCCGGGCTTTTAATCATGTTATAGTTGTTTACCTCACCCAAAGTTATATTTGAAGTTTTATGTGAAGGCTTGTTTATTTTCAAGATGCCATTTTGCAGATTAACTCTTTTTCAGTGTTACTGGTGTATGCTCTGTACTTGCTCTTGCTCTGATCCACCGGTGTCATAGATTATAACTATATAGCAGACTCAAACTCAATAGGTCTTCTTTAAGTATTATTTTGTTTTTGTATCTAAAGCTTCTTTAACCCTACCATGAATTTTACCAAACAATAAGGTAAAACCAAAAAGAATACATAGATAATATTTTTGTTGACAAAATAACAAATGCCATGATACAGAAGCCTGTGCCTTAGCTTGTAAATGAGATGAGGTGTGTGAAATGGTGAATGAAATGAGACTTACAATTATTATTATAATTAACATTTATAATTGATGGTGATTTATTATGGTATGAAGGTCAAATGGTTAAAAAAAATTCACAGCTGACAAATAAAAAAATAAAAAAATAAAAAAAATCCTGTAGTAGGCCTTGAAATCCTTCCACAACTTAGAGCTCCCCCACCTGTCTCAATATTAGAACTCTAGCTCCACCTTCCAGGCACCACCCAGTACAAAGAAATAAAATACTAAAGGCAACATTTAAGAAAGCTTGAGCTTTCAGCTTAAGCTTTTTGTCTGTCTCTCATGTGTGTTGGAGTTTCTCTTCCTGTTCTTTTTGTTAGTATACGCCAGTGTTAAACACAGTGAAATGTGTTTGTGTTTCAGGAGCGGTATGGCTTATTCAACTATGTCTGTGAAGATTGTCCTCTGAATATTTTCCACTATTTTGGCGCTGTTCCACTTGATCCAAATGGGTTCACGCAGCCAAGGCTTCCTCCATCACCACCATCACCACCACCGCAGCTCCATGGTTCCCACCACGGTGCCCCGGCTGCTGCCTGAGAGTGGCAGCCTACTGGGGGGCATTGCACAGATCACGCCCAACCTGTTCCTCAGTCGGGGCAATGTAGCATCTAACCGCAGTCTGCTCCTGTCCAAAGGCATCACCTGTGTGGTCAACGCCACCATCGAGCTGCCCAACTTCAACTGGCCTCACATGGAGTATGTGAAGGTGCCACTGGCTGACATGCCTCACTCGCCCATCTCTCTGTACTTCGACAGCGTGGCTGATAAGATCCACAGTGTCGGCCGTAAGAGGGGGGCTGTGCTGGTGCACTGTGCAGCTGGAGTGAGCCGCTCAGCCTCTCTGTGTTTGGCTTACCTCATGAAATACCACCGTGTGTCTCTGGCAGAAGCCCATGCCTGGGTCAAAGCCCGCCGGCCCGTTATACGACCAAATGGGGGCTTCTGGAGGCAGCTCATTGAGTATGAGCGTAAACTATTTGGCAGGAACTCAGTGAAGATGGTTCAGACTCCCTATGGGGTCATCCCAGATGTGTATGAGAGGGACCGCAGGAGCTTGGCCCCCTATTGGGGCCTGTGAGTCATGGCAGTGACAAGAGATGAGAGAGATCTCTTAGAAGCTTCTGTATGAAAACAGAGCTTCAGTTGAAAGGATTTCACCTGTTTTATTTGAAGCTGCCAGTTCCACCTGGAGGTGCACCTGATGCGGGACAGTTCTTACAACTAAAGTGAAGGTGACCCCAGAGTCTGAAGAGAGACGTTTTGTGACTGCAGTTCTGTGGCTGACGTGCGTCATGTGCTGGTATTGTACCTGTATAAGTGTGAAGAGCAGCTGCATGTTCTGAATCTATGGTAGCATAGTGTACAGAAAAATCTAGAGAAATTATTTTATCAAAACAAGATTATAGCACAAAAAAAGTGATTCTTCTGAAGCCTTTGAAATTATGAGTGTAATCTTGTTTGTTTTTAGAGGTTCCTGTACACCACAGGGAGGAAGCTTTTGTCTTTTGACCACTATTATGGTGTTTGATGCTTTGAAGCTGTTGTACTCACTTAAGGGCACCAGGAGTTTGTCTATTATTCACTGAACTCCTGAGATTCAATGCAGACAGTACAGCAGATTACGTTGCTGCCAGTACTATAGATATAAACTAGACATGAATACTGCTATCAATACACAATTATGTAATTGTAATTATGTACTAATATACTGTGGATCAACAAAAAGTTATATGTCAATTGATTATGTAAGTTAACTTCAACAAACTTAGTGTATGCAGTGGTCAGCTCTACAATTCAAAGTTGCTTTTTGCCAAAAACAATCCTGTATGTTAGGATTAACTTACTGTAGCACCACATTTAAAGGGATAGTGCGTTTTTTTGTTTTTTTTATGTTAATCTGTATGGGTTTCCTTCTAAAAGTTACGTGTGTTGACACCGGCTTACCTCTGACACTCTCAGCTGATCCCAGTTCGGCTCGCTTTCTGGAGCCCACGCAAGTAGGTCCGGTAACTTCCCTGGAACATGAAATAAAGCTTGTTTTTCTTCTCAAAACAAAACATTTGTTAGAAAGGTGATATATTTGCATCCGAAACAGTTGTCCACGAAACATCCAGCAGCGTATTTCGCATTCGCGTATTGTCTCTCTCCACTCGTATCACTACGCCCATGTTAACTCTATCAGCCTGTTCACTTGTAAACTTTGGCGTAGACATCCGCTGAAGGTGAACAGGCTGATAGAGTTAAGAAGAAGAAGTGAACTTTATTGATCTCACACTGGAGAAATTCCTCTCTGCATTTTAACCCATCCTATATATATATACATATATTAGGAGCAGTGGGCAGCACACATTAGGGCGCCCGGGGACCATCTCCATGATCTTCTTGCTTCGGCTTGGTCAGGACCTAAGCTGGAGGTACCTATGGTGCATGTTTTTGGGTTGGTGGGGGAAACCGGAGTGCCCGGAGGAAACCCACCCAGACACGGGGAGAACATGCAAACTCCACACAGAAAGGCTCGGGCGACCCGGGGATCGAACCCAGACCATGCATGCAAACTCCACACAGAACACACACGGAAAGGTCTGGGCGACCCGGGGATCGAACCCGGAACCTTCTTGCTGTGAAGCAAGAGCGCTAACCACTCTGCTACCGTGCCGCCACATGGGCGTAGTGATACGAGTGGAGAGAGACAATACGCAAATGCGAAATACGCTGCTGGATTTTTTGTGGACAACTGTTTTGGACGCAAATCACCTTTCTAACAAATGTTTTGTTTTGAGAAGAAAAACAAGCTTTATTTCATGTTCCAGAGAAGTTACCGGACCTAATTACGTGGGCTCCAGAAAGCGAGCCGAACCGGGATCAGCTGAGACTGTCAGAGGTAAGCTGGTGTCAACACACGTAACTTTTAGAAGGAAACCCATACAGATTAACATAAAAAAAACCCGCACTATCCCTTTAATGCCCCAACAAATATAAATAAAGCAAATTGTATCATTGTATTATTCAGTGTGTCAAGGTGATATGAAGAAAATACCAGTAAATCTCTTTTACCACAAAGACAGGGGCAACATGGACGTACAGAATTAACTGACCCAAATTATAGACTACACACCAATTTCCCACAGCAAACCTGCCCCTTTCCCTCTGCCCCTGCCCTTCATCTGTGCTGAGTTAATGTGAGTACATAGTGGAGGCTCAGGCCATTGTGAGCACTAAACGCAAACACATCCTTCACCGGTATCAGGATATTATCATTTATCATTAAAGTAGTTCATGTTCCTGAACAGCAGAAATCAAGCAGAACCAATGGTGCTGATGAAGCTATACAAGGCACAAGTGAGCATGCAATTTCTGCCCATTTTGTCTAAAAGCAGTAATCGATTGCCGTAGCACCTTTCATTTTAAGTTTGATTTTTTTTCACGCTCCAAAAGCTACTGGCAAACTTCATTGTAAATCTAATCTCAGACAAACATCTGTGCTGCTATTACAAACTACTAAATCACCATAGAGGTATGTCCAATTCACAATATTCTGTAAGGTATTTGAATGACGATAAATCCCAAATTGTCATTTTAACATGACCATATGTGCAATATGTGGTTGGTTATTAAATAACTCATTAGAGAGAGATTGGACAAAGTAATTTATCTGCATGCACAGAAGCTTTAAATGTTGGATAGAATCCAAACATGCATTTTTAGAATTTTGTCTCAAGAGAAATAGATGAAAGCACAGTCCGTATGGTGGGGGCTGCTGTGCTAACACTAGCAGCAAGGAGAGTTTCACTGACAGAAAAAATTTGGTATGCTAGATTTTGATGTATTCAAATTGAGAGGTGCAGCTGTCAGGTGAAGGGTCAAGGGAAAACTGTCATTATTTGTGCCATACTAAAGTCTCAGCAGAGTGTAACAGTGAGTCAATACATAGAATTAGAAAGTGTTAAAATGTGAGAACCCAAGCCAAGGCCATTCATCACCCATTCTTAGTTTCATCTGCATCAGACTGGGATTTAGAAGAAAGGTTGAAAATGTCATCACAAAATTGTAATTGTAATTTTTTTTGGACGTTCACTCAAATGATTGGGGAAAGAAATTTAACCTCCCTTGCAACCTCCTACACTGCTATAGCAGTTTGCATTTAAAGTAAGATTTTTTATAGCAAACATTCTCTCAAAAAATGAAATTTTCTTTTCCCACCAAAGGAAAAATGTTGAGTCTTAGCATAAAATAGCTTCTGTTTAAAGTCAATAACATGATAAAGCCAGATAATCCAGTGCATTAGAGTCTCACCACAGTATCTCTCAGTGATGGTCTGAGCAGCATCACAGACAATAGCCGTGAAGATGACAGGGGCAGACAGAAGAGACTCCTGGTTGTATTTCCGATCACACAGCCTTATTCAGCAATTGATTGTAATTTTGTGTAATCCCGTGTTTGGCGTGAGGAGAGGAATTCATTTTCAGCAGGAAATTAATTGGTGCGGGGCGAGAGATAAAATGGATGTTGGCGACTGCACCTGAACACAGGAGTTAGAGTGATAATGAGATGGTTTCACACAGCCTCTGGACGTCTTGCTTGATTGGTTGAGTTCAAAGTGCCAGTGATGGTCTAGGCAGTGGGCTGAGTGAAAGTTTATTATATTTTGATGCAAAATAATAGAGACATGACATTTTTGGTGTGTGTGGGGTAACTGTAGAAAGTAAAAAATTATATCAATAAAATATGAAAGAAGACACAAGGGGATCCGTCCAGTGTGTTTTTTAAACTACAAATGGCAAATAAACTAACCTAACTGGCTAACTGAAAATCATGAACGTGAAGGTTCGCCGCCTGATTCTTTCTGTCTGTCTGTCTGTCTGTCTGTCTGTCTGTCTCTCTATATATAAAATTTATATAGGCTATATATATATATATATATATATATATATATATATATATATATTATATTTAAAACAATTTTAACGTCGTACATTTTTTTCATATGCTGTGGCCACTGCTAGTAACGTCAGAAAAACTAAAGGACTACAGGAACAATTTGTATGAAAAAGTCCCGGTTGGAGGAGGTGGGCCAAAGCAAGGCACAGCCGCACACGCAAGCGTTGATGCCACCCGCACGAGGAAAATACGAAAAAAAATCCGCTCCAAAACATACCGTGAATCTGCGCCCACCCCTGACAAGGACAGAGACAGAAGCCCCCACCTCTCTCCCCCGTCCGCCCCCACTCCCCCGCGCCCCGCCACCACATCCACAAACCCACGGAGGAACGCGCACCGCAGCAGGACCCACATCAATCAACACACCATCATCAATCGACACCCCAAGCTGCTGGGCACAGCCTCTCCGCCAAAAGAGCCAGCGCCGCCATACAAACAGCGGCGACTTCGGCCCGGCCGCGCAAGTGCAAACGTGGGCCACAGAACCCCAGGCAACCGCGCCCGAGCACGGCACGGCCCACAAGTCCCAGCGCAAGTGCGTCCCTAGTACAGCAGGCTCTGGAACAGACAAACACAGTCGCGCTAACTGGAGATTACTGGACGTCCCTCAGTAATGGAACTACCTCAGGGTCACAGCACATTATTTCACCCACAGTGGGAACTTCAGTCACTTTGACTGTGATGAAGACAGAAGAGAAGCACTTCACTCACACTGATGCAGAGCACTTTATGAAAGTGGAACATGAGAGTGGAACATTAAACACAAAGTCTCACTGACAGTTGTTATGGTTTAAAATAAAAATTTCCACAAAGGATATCCACTTTTCTATGCTGAGAATTAAAATGATTCAAGGGACGATTGTGATAATGTGCAAAGATACATACAAGAGAAATAACTCCATACTCTTTAATTCACATTAAAACAATTAATTTTACAAGGCTACAGCATGTCACAGAGTAAATATATACAAAAAGTGCTGCTGCCATTATACAATCACAGTCCACACAAAAAACATTCCCTTCACCAACTTCTCAAAGCTAAAATTCCCAGTGCAAATACAGTAAAAGCCAAAATTTAAACATAATTCATAAAACAGATATTTCCTATAATCCAGCAGTAATGTTTTCATTTTCAAGATTGAAGGTGAAGTGTAACAACAACAGTTTCAAGTACAGTATAATAGAGTTCATATAATATTTTAACTTAATAATGAATACATGTTATTTAAACAGCAGCCAAACAAGTTAGACAAAAATCTTTATTTTGCTCTTGATACTGGCAGTTTTGTATATTGAGATGATTCAGTGGTTTAAATCTGAAATCATTGAGATCACATTATTCTGGAAATGTCAGTGGCCGACCGAGAATCCTGCAGGTAAAGAAGAGAAGTAATACATAATATTAAATATGGTCTTACTCACAAACATTCCTTTTTCTAATCCAATGAGCCAATCAGACTGAATGTGCCCATGATGTGAGCCTGTCCAGAGAGGCAGTTTAAATACAGAGACTTTAAATATCCTTGATTCTTCCGTCAGTCCAGGGTGCAGTGCATCATGGGTATCTGATGATGTTGCAGGTTAACTCAAAGCAGGTCAGGCAGGATGAGGCCCGGAGGTTTAGGCTCCACACAGTTAATCCAGAAGTTGGCACAGCTGGCGTGATACTGGTGACCTCCATACAACAGCTTTAAGTTGTCTGTCTCTGAGTTAAAAGTCTAAAATAAAAGTGGAGACAAAGTAACAATAAATATAATAGTAATAACAATATAATGAAATCATGTCTGCGGCAAAAAATGTGTGCATTGGTAGTTTTCAAATTCTAGAATGTGATGCTACTCTCAGATGGGAGGCAAGAGCCAGTTTTCCCTTATTTCATTGAACTTTGAACATGAAATATTTAAAAGGTAAATTCATAAATGTTAAATCTGATCATTTCTATTAGTGACCAAGTAACCCTTGGTGTATTACAACAAAAACTGCATTTTAACTATATTAATTTTAGCTGCCCCCATCTGTATTAAGTATTTTTAGCCAATAGAATGTTGAGATGTCATCTACATCTAAAACCCAGTAATTGATCACATTGTTAATTTTCACAATATGTAAATTAGGATGAGCAATAAAGGTGTGTTTGCTGATGTAGCATTTTTTTTTACTTTTTCAGTTCAGGCCACACAAAAGACCATAAGATTTCCCATTTATTCCCATTTATTGCAAAGTTCCATTCACAGGCCTAAGGATACAGCAAGATGTATAAGGCGCTACGTTTCTGCTGTAGATGTACACTATAGTTGCTGTTGTTGTTGACAGCTTTAGGTTAATTTTGCATGACTGAAATAGCGAAAGTGCAGCTGGAAAAACATGATGTATAATGTGTAGTGAATCATTAGTTTCCACTCACAAGGACATGCACAAAGTAACAATTGCATGTAAAGAGCCCCTGGCAATCTGCGTTCTGGAAAAGTCCAGAACGGCCATCCGGCCATGGGCTGATTTGCCCCCTTCCCACACGACTTATGTGGAAAAAGTCCAGGGCCATTTTTTGGTCCCAGTCCAACCCTGCCTGTCACAGAGGAGTCTGCATCTCAGACACTCCTCAAGGTTTTCTCACAAAATGAAGGACATATTTCCACTTTGCAATTTGCATTTCCCCCAAATATTTCACCAGCCAAGTCATCACATTCAGACCTGTTTTGTGCCATGGCCTAGTTCAGACTGAACCAAATAAGTTTGCCCTGCCAGACACAATAAAACCATTTAATCAGTCTTGGATTACAAGGATTACACTGGCTTTGATTGAATAAAACAAAATATTACTATACAACTGAAAGGAAAGCATATTGTTTCTAATTAATCAAACTAATAACAAATGAAAAAAAAAAAATGCAAATAATTACCGATAACCTCTTGTCATTGTCTCTATTCAATGCCTGTAAGCAGAAAAGTAGTCAGCTTATCGCCACAGAATCAAGCATTGCAGCAAAAGGTTAAAGGTAAAATGAAGCCCAATATTTTCACCAGGAAAGTGGTTCCATCACCAAAAGTCTGTAATATATAAAAAAACCACCAAGTACTCACTCACTCATCACATTCATACAAGGACACAACAGTATCAACAGAATGTATTGGTCAGAGCGGAGCATTCTATCCAGCGAATACTTAAACATTACAAATGTCTAAAAAACAGAACAAGATATACAGATGTGTTTAGCTGTATAATTAAACAAAATAGACAAACAATTACAAGTTGGAGCTCCTCTGTAAATTATCAGAATGATTAAGATTTATAGCTGTTGAAACAGGCTTGACTCCTGTGTGCAACTGGATGAGGCATCAACATTTCCCACATTTAGTACCTTCAGGTTGAAAAACAAATCAGTTCCTTCAATAAATGACAATGCCACAATCAGTGGTGCCTGCTGTAACCATGAGCTGTTTCTGAGTTTCATAAAGGTCTGAGGGATGCTATTCTCCACTTCATGCATTTTACCAGCGTAGCTCAGCCAAAAATGTAATTAAAATACGGGTTATTAATCTTGGTGCTAGTGGCTCAGGGACAGAGCTGCCTCTATAAACAGAATGAAAGGTGAGTGGAAATGTGTACCACGTTTATTGCCAGCTGCACCCTCTGCTTATGAGTAATGGTTAAGCCACATCTGCTCCAAACCAAGATACCTCTCTCCACTGCCCTATCCATCTTCAAAAACAGAACAACCTATCAATGCCACCACCTGCCCTTTCAACTGCAAGGTCTAAACACACAAATTAAGAGGCCAAACACAATCACCAAAGGGACAGAAAAGCAGAGACCGTAATCAGGGGTGTTAAGTGAAAATGAATGTTAGCAGCAGCTACTGTGAGGTGAAATAAGATGACCCTCGCCCATGACAAGGTTGTTAATGTTTTGACCTTGTGAAACCAACCTCTCAAGTGCAGCACCAAAGTGACTATTCACTCTCCTGCACTTGGTTTGACAAACTTTAACTGGACTTAAAACTTTCAGGAAGACTGACTTTGGCCCAGACTCCAGATTGTGGTGGTGTGTGTGCAGAAGAACTGCTGTTCATTAGGGACGTGCAGCAGAAGTGAATCCTGTCACTTTGGAGTCTGCGGGGCGTGGGCAAGAAGAAAATAGGCCCCAGAGGATCACAGCGGGAATGACCAAAATTAAATTTAGTTGACAGTTTGCTGTCTCATACTCGTTTAAACAGGCGTCCAATAGTGCTTTCCTCTTTGTTCTGTAAAATGTTTCAAAATATTTTCATGAAATTTGAGACAATATCCACCAGGTATAAAATTATCAACCATGATGCAAATGTATGAAATGTATGGATTTATATATTAAAAAATCATAACATACCTTACTACGAGAATCAACATTTAGAAGGCACACTCCACAGGCCAGCTCCTTGGCGTTCTTGATGCCAGGTCGCAAAATACAAGAGGAAAAATCTAGAGAGGTCTCATCAGGCTGTGGAAAAAGACAATTGATAAGTTAAATGAACAAACTTACAGCCAACATCCCAATAAAACGATTCCAGAAAAGAAGAAATTTACCGCACACTCGCTTGACTTTACTCTTATTCCCAATAAAACAAATTTTATTGATTACGCTCATATTT
Organism: Paratrypauchen microcephalus; assembly: GCA_036785185.1. Classification (NCBI taxonomy): domain Eukaryota; kingdom Metazoa; phylum Chordata; class Actinopteri; order Gobiiformes; family Gobiidae; genus Paratrypauchen; species Paratrypauchen microcephalus. The sequence continues at coordinate 3,411,663 of JAVJIX010000028.1, read as the reverse complement.
TTAACTAAATTTGCAACATAAATGGAAAAAGGAAATCCACCTGTTACATCAACACCATGTGTTTGCATTTTGCCTCCCTGAGATTTTGAGTCTGTTCACTGAAACAATATTGGCCTCCTCTGCAGCAGCGCAGAATCCCCATCTGTTTGCTTTAGAGACAGCCACAGACAGCTGAATGATTAAATCTATACTGTCCTTGTCATTCGGCCTGATCCCAGCATCAGACCACCACAACATACTGCAACATCCTAACTCAATCAATACCCCATTGATTTGAACCTAATGGACTCACTGTACACTCACTAACATTTCATGAAGTATTTAGTAGACCATTGTCCAGATATCTATGTATTGACATTTGCTTCTATGTTTCTACATTGATCTCTTGGTGCTATGATTCATATGTGTTGGTTGGTCTCACCGCGAGTTTGGCCAGTGACATGAAGCTTAAGAGGTTATTCCACACTCGGCTGATGTCTTTTAGCAGCTGCTGTAGTTTCTCTGAGCACACTGCCGTGGCTTTGATGCCCAGCTCCACACGGCGAGTGACGCGATACACCTCCACAACACCTGACAAAACAAATCACCGTTTACTTGTTGCTTGTCGATATTAATAAAGCACAACGTTTCTGTTTGAAGGTGAAGTGTCTTTTAAAGGTCCCATGGCATGACATTTTCACTTTCTGAGGTTTTTGAACGTTAATGTGAGCTTCCCTACCCTGTTTAGGCCCCCCCAATGGCTAAAAGTTGCGAAATGTCTAAACTGAGCATTTGGGGTCCTTTTCTGCATTTGAAAAAAACACAGCTGAAACGGGCGATTCTGAACAAGGCAACTATGTGACGTCACATCGAAAAAAGAAATGCAAATGCAGTTCCACCACCGTCTGGATGTCCACCCCCTGTCTCTGTAAATCACGCCCAGAGAGTTTGGACCGCGAAGGAGCTACGCAATGCGAAATGCGTTTTTTTATTTGCCTGGAGGCACCTGCGAGTGTTTCTAGGCTCGGAAGTCCTTTACCCGACCCTCACAGCGCACCGCTAAAACAAGGAGCCAGCGGGCGCATTTGCCCCCCCCCCCCTTCCTCTAACCCAGGGGTCTCAAACTCAATTTACCTAGGGGCCGCATGGGGTAGAATCTGAATGAGGCTGGGCCGCATCAGGATTTCCACAAGAAAAGTGCAAATAAATCATTCCAATGTTCTCAAATATATTTATTTTTAATACAAATGAAATAAAAGAAAAAATGTTAAAATAATAAATCAATCAGTAATAAATAATTTAATAATAATAATGGTCATACAGTAGATACAGACGACTAAAGAAACCGCATATTGACTGGCTGGCTGGCTAGTTATTTTTTATTCAGTTTTAAATGTATGTATTAACAGTTTTTTAAACGTTAATTGCCTGAAATGGAACATTGAACATAAACTGTTTTAAACATGGATTCTCTGGTTCAGTCCTGGTTTAGTCCTGGTTCAGTCCTGGTTTAGTCCTGGTTTAGTCCTGATTTAGTCCTGGTTTTAGTCCTGGTTCAGTCCTGGTTTAGTCCTGGTTCAGTCCTGGTTTAGTCCTGGTTTTAGACCTGGTTCAGTCCTGGTTTAGTCCTGGTTTAGTCCTGGTTTTAGACCTGGTTCAGTCCTGGTTTAGTCCTGGTTTAGTCCTGGTTTTAGACCTGGTTCAGTCCTGGTTTAGTCCTGTTTCAGTCCTGGGTTAGTCCTGGTTCAGTCCTGGTTCAGTCCTGCTTTAGTCCTGGTTTTAGACCTGGTTCAGTCCTGGTTTAGTCCTGGTTCAGTCCTGGTTTAGTCCTGGTTTAGTCCTGGTTTTAGACCTGGTTTAGTCCTGGTTTAGTCCTGGTTTAGTCCTGGTTCAGTCCTGGTTTAGTCCTGGTTTAGTCCTGGTTTAGTCCTGGTTCAGTCCTGGTTCAGTCCTGGTTTAGTCCTGGTTTTAGACCTGGTTCAGTCCTGGTTTAGTCCTGGTTTAGTCCTGGTTTTAGACCTGGTTCAGTCCTGGTTTAGTCCTGTTTCAGTCCTGGGTTAGTCCTGGTTCAGTCCTGCTTTAGTCCTGGTTTTAGACCTGGTTCAGTCCTGGTTTAGTCCTGGTTCAGTCCTGGTTTAGTCCTGGTTCAGTCCTGGTTCAGTCCTGGTTTAGTCCTGGTTTTAGACCTGGTTTAGTCCTGGTTTAGTCCTGGTTCAGTCCTGGTTTAGTCCTGGTTTAGTCCTGGTTTAGTCCTGGTTTAGTCCTGGTTCAGTCCTGGTTCAGTCCTGGTTTAGTCCTGGTTTTAGCCCTGGTTCAGTCCTGGTTTAGTCCTGGTTTAGTCCTGGTTTAGTCCTGGTTTTAGACCTTGTTCAGTCCTGGTTTAGTCCTGGTTCAGTCCTGGTTTAGTCCTGGTTCAGTCCTGGTTCAGTCCTGGTTTTAGACCTGGTTTAGACCTGGTTCAGTCCTGGTCTAGTCAATATATGGATTATCGCAGTATAGCCCGGGTCTCACGCGCGCGCACATCAAACAACACGTAGCGCGAGTGAGGCCGTGACACTATCTGCACGTGTGGGAACAGGGCCGCCCGCCGCCTCTCCACAGATCTGACAGGCTCTGAATGGAGTCAGAGACGGACGAAGACGCGTCCCTCCCGCCGGAGCTGTGCGCGCAAAGCGGGAGGGAGGAAGAGAGGAGCGAGCGAGCACTCTGTGAAGAAGGGACACACAAATGCACCTGCCTCCCTCGTGTCTAAGAAATGGATCAATCACTGTCCCTGTCTGATGTCTGCCTGCCGCAACCCCAAACACACAAGCACACACAAGCACACAAGCACTAAAAGCTCTAAGCACTGGGACCTCACCCTAGCCCCGCCACACATTTAGAGAAAATAAGCACGACCGATGTCCCGCCCTCCAGAGCCATATACCACATCGTGATTGGTTCATTCTGCGTCGCACACAAGAAATGAAATTAATATTAATCTTGCGGGCCTCACTTATATTAATCTTTCATATTAAGACGAGGGCCGCAAATTATCGTCCCGGGGGCCGCAGTTGGCCCGCCGGCCGCGTGCCTGAGACCATTGCTCTAACCAATCTGTCTCCTTCTCATTTGCATTCAAGCAACAAGGCCCAGAATGAGGTGTTCAGAGAGGGATTTTTTGACTCTGACTCTGTACATGTGTCTTTCTCATGCACTAAGTGTTGATTTTGAAGAAGGATTCATTTACAGTATTAGGGAACCATTAAGGCACCATATAAAAGCATCAAGAAGTACCATGTCATGGGACCTTTAAACAATAATACTGGAGTAGGGCTAGGTCTGACATTTGTTAATATTGGTAGGGCATTAGCTATTAATTTGAAGCTCTTCCATAATACTATGCCACACTTATCTGATATGTGTTATATGATATAAATGACATTTTTCTTACCAAGCAGGTACTCCATGCCCTGAGCAGATTGAATCACCTCAGTGCAGACAGATGAGCTACTGATGCTGTTGAGTGTGTTGTTAGCTTTGGTGATTACCTATAAGTAAACAATAAAAACAAGACTTAAGGAAGACTTAAAAACATGGAATTAATCAAAAAGCCAACCATACAACTTTCTGGTACAAACCTCCAAAGCACTTTCTAGACATCTCTGCCACTCATATGCATAGCGTTCACTCTCCTGAGAACCAAAGTATTAATCAGAATGGCCAAAAAAATCTAACAAAATAACAATAGTAACTACAAATAGTGCAGGTTTGTCTCACCTCTACCTCCCCGGTCAGGTCCTTGTATTTGTCCCTTATAACAGGTAGGGCAGGCTTCTCATTCAAGGTGTTGGATCGATCCCTGAAGTGCTGCTCTGGAGCTGGAGATGGAGGTGAACGTCCAATTTCTTTCTCACCTAAACTGTGACTCCTCTTATGTGAACCTAGGAAGAACCAGGATTTAAAAAAAATTTCTATGAACACAATTTCTTTTTGACCAAAATTTAAATTTGGAAATTGCTAGGCTGTATTTCCAGCTGTGTGCTTGTTTATTTGCAATCATTACAGTCCCACTCTAACACATCCCATCTGACAGAGACAACTAAGGCAGGAGCAAATATTTTAATTGGTGACTAAGTATAATTACCTACAAGCAGAAAATGTAGGTTTAAATTATTCATGAGGGCTCACAGGCAAATTATGTCAGAGAAGCAAAAGCTGACAATAAGATACTATAAGACACTAAGACACTAAGCCATTTCAGTCCTCCAAAGTGAGACAAAATAGCATCCTGTTCCAACCACTGATTGCTTTCCAGAAAATATAAACTCAAGGAAAGACACCTAAAAAGAAAATTAACTTGTAATTGGTTGCAAAAATAGGTTGAAGTGTATCATTACTTAATGGTAAACAGTGCCATCTACTGTCTGACTGCGTTAGTGCAGTGCTGATGAACCCAAGATATTGAACCATAGATGAACCTCAGATATTATCTGAGGTTGGTTCAGAGCAATATGTATTTTGCAGCAATCAGCATGAACATTTATTTTTTGTAGAAGGTGATTAAGGATGCATTTGGCAATTTTTTGCCATCAAGAAGATGACAATTTATTGTTATCACCATAAAACCTATGAGGTGGTCATATGCCTGATTGGTAAATAAAACAATAGTAAATAAAACAATAATAATACAAATTCTGACATGGTAAATGATTCAATGAAAGAACAATAAACTACTAATCACAAAAAATAATGCAAATGCAAGTGAATGTCATAAAAATATAATGCAGGAAGAGTCCCTCAGTCGTCCAGGTAGAATCCATGATAAAAGGAGAAATTCAATTTGTCAACTGGACAAAGTTTGTTTGGTCGAAAAACGTTTTGACGCTCATCTGAGAGGCTTCGTCAGCTCTGGTTCTAGTGCTGGTTAGACCCTGTTTATATCTAGCTGCAGGGAGGAGCTCCCTACTTCCCTATTTCAGTGTAGTGAGCTCCTCCCTGCAGCTAGATATAAACAGGGTCTAACCAGCACTAGAACCAGAGCGGCGAAACGTTTTCGACCAAACAAACTTTGTCCAGTTGACAAATTGAATTTCTCCTTTTATCATAAAAATATAATCTCACAAAAAAAAAAAAAAAACACTCACCTTGAACTGAAAGGTCAAACGTTGCCAGCTCATTTATGATCATCTCCTCACTGGACTTGACTTTAGTTTGGGTGCTTGCTTTGAGAAAGTCTGACTTCCCAAACTTGGGCTTATCTCCTTGAAAAGCTCCAAACTCATCCAGGGCCTCACTCTGGGTGCTGTCTGAGCCCGTCTCTGTGGCAGCAGCTGGAGAATCAGACTTCTCAGACACAGTGCTGGCAAAGTCCCCGAAATCATCCTCCTCCTCTCCACCAGCATGGTAACCAATACTAAAATCTGTGAAGGCTGCAAACTTGTCTGAAGAGTTGTCCTCAGGAGGAAAAGAGGTGGTAGACTTTCCTAGAAAGTTGCTAGTGATGTTTTCAGAGCTACCAAAACTCAACTCTTTTCGGCGTGTGGGGTCAGAAGAGGGAAGAGACAGTGTATCCAGAGTTTGTGGCTTCCTGTCAGTGGAGACGCATTCTTCAGACCAGTCGTAGTTAGCCAAGGTGCTGAGTGCAGAGGTCTGGAAGTGGTCGAATTTCATGTCATCTCCTTCTGTAATGACAACACAGATATGCAACAAGTGGTTCCTAGAGAAGTGCAGATATGTAGAAGATTAATTAACTAATGTAAATAGTGAGGTTTCTGTCATTATCGATTTATATGGGTCCAGTGGCAACAAGAATTTAAGAATTTCAGCCTCATTGTGTCAGTGATGGTTTTGACAGAGGGACAGTCATTCATAAAACAGGTACTGTATTAATGTCTTTCTTTTGACAGGTGTGGCGCTTAGCCAGGAATACTGAAGTTGCCTGAAGTTATCAATATCAGCTTGTTAATCATTAGCACTGAAATGACTTGTACAGTAAGGGCTTCATGACTAATCTGTTAATCCATTGTCTTTTTGAGTGTAACTGATACTGTAATTACTGTAAAATAAAAATCAATGAACTGCAAAAAGGTACAAAATGTGCATCCTTAAATGTCTAATATTCCTCTGCAAGAAGATTACAAAAGTAGTGAAATTTTTCTTAGTTTAGGTCACTAATAAAGAAAAAGTAAGTCAGAAGTGCTGATTGGTTATAGTTTCCAAGATATAGTATTGAGTCAAAATAGGAAATTTATGCAAAATAATGCAAAAACGGTAGTTTATCAGAGGGTACAGTGTGTCTACAAGCAACCAGTTCTATCTGAAAGCCTGTCTGCACATTCACATAAATTCATTTTAATGTCTAGAGTTTTAACATAAAATATTTTTTGATTTCACATAAGAGAGATGCCTCGAAATTGTGTGCCCTGATGTCTTAAGATATTTCTTGTTTATTGCTTGACAGATAAAGAAGTGCAAGTTAAATATTTTCAAAATATAAATATTATTTTTAAGCAAAAATGCCTAAATCTATTGTATGAACAGATGTGATTTTGATGTAAAACACTCATTAAATATCTTGAATACATTAGCTAACCAGCACAGTTATCAATTGATTTTCTGTTCATCTTGTCAATATAAATGAGATTTAGCCACTTTTATCTCGGAAGCAGATCGAGTCCAAAACTTTGTAGACCAGTGTATTATGCAACATTGACTCTTGTGAGCTTATAGCCATGTTATAGCCATATTATAATGTTACCTCATCAAAAACATAGTTGAGTTTTGTTCATTCACACATTTGAGTAACCCTTTATTGTTAGTTTGCGAGCTTTTAGCCATGTTATAGCCATATTATATCTCTAAAGCTCAAAAATGCTCTGTTCCACATTGTGTCATGTAGCGGTAGTTCTCAAGTTAACAGCTACCTTTTATCTTTTGTCCAGTAGAGATCTCCAATTCCAAGGCTGAAATTATCCAAATGATTCTAGTGATGGTGCATGGAGTGGAGCACTTACTGTATTACCACATGACATCACAAGGTGGAACAGAGTGCTTTCTGTTTGAGAGACTCCAGGTACGTTTGTGACAAGGAAAGAACCTAATAACATAGATCAGGAAACAGCATAATATGGGGCCTTTAAGCCTAGAGCAGAGTGGCATTAAATAATATGTAATAATGTCTTGATGTCTTAATGTCTAGTGGGAATATTTAAAATCTGAATTGTACTAATGATATACTACTAATGCACTACAGTGAAGTGAACAGTTTTGTCATTGCCTCAAAAGTACTTTAGCAGTAGCACACGTACCCGCACACGCACACACACGCGCGCACACGCACACACGCGCACACACACACACACACAGACGCGCACACACACACACACACACACACACACGCGCGCGCGCACACACACACACACACACACGCACACACACACACACACACCATCCTGCTTAGCTTGATTCAAGAGTAATTTGTGAAATTGACAAGGACCTACTTCTGTCCCCCCATTGTGTTACTAAACAATTACACAAGTTTTTAAAAAAGGACAAAATAAGACGGTACATGTTGCAGCAATTCCAACAGTAATATTTATTACAACAACATGAGAGTTAGAGAGAAAAGCGTCACAAAGTAGTAAAAGAGCTCTATCAATACAAGAGGTTTGTCAAACTAACACTTGAGAAGGTAGGCTTTAGTCATTTAGAGTACAAGGGCATGCAGAGTCTGATAAAAGTAAGAAAACAAACTGTAAAAGGAAATCACAATTGATTTTGGAAATTAGAAGCAGAAATCAGAATGAGAAGGCACATTCACAGCAAGTCGGTTATTCTGGGAAGAAGACAGACTTAATCTCAATTTTGATTTAAAGAAAGAGAACTTAATATTTGAAAGCCACATTGTGAAGCTCAAGGTAGAGTTTGTTAACCCTTTGAGCGCCTGTCGAATCATGTCTTACTGTACAATTTTAGTGACAGTATAAAGCTAGAGACACACGTGTTTTCTGAGGAATTATTACTTACTTTCTGTGCTTTGATTGAATTTCAAATGTTTTTCAGGCACTCAAAGGGTTACAGGAAACAAAAGAGCAACCCTTCACCAAATGCCAGAGGGCTATTTTTACATCCATGATTCAAAGGTAAAGAAAAACATTACATGAAATAGTGGTCTATTGCTACAGAGATTGATTGTTAGCAGTCCCAAATGCACAGATGAAAGCAAAAACAAAGTTGTTTGAGATAGAGTAGATTAGACATGTAGATCCTACTTTATAATATGTGATATATCACATGTGTCAAGAAATCTTATTCATTCCACAATAAAAGTGTATATTCCTGTAATAAAAATACTATTTCATCTTTATACATTTCTCTCTGAATAAAAACTTGTAATACTTTTATGCATAAGCTTGTAATATGTTCTTGTCAATTTCACAAATTGTAAAGGCAGGCATACTGCAGCAAAAAGCAAGGCAGGAAGGGCAATACAGACTTGAACTATGTGTACTAAATAGACAGTTGCAACAAGTGGTAAATCCATGCTGTTATATCGTATCACAGCAAGTAATACTGCCAAAGATTAACCTTATATGGGGTGATAGATGTTTCACTTCAAATGCTCCACTATAAAGGGGTGTGGCCCTACTGTTTGCTGCAGCTGATGAAACTATAATTTAAACACACGCTCTGGTCTTAATACTGTTGAGTTCTGTTGAAGTAATTTGCTAAACAAAGCCACTGTACTACACTGTATGAGCACAGAAATAAGGCATTAAGCTTTTGTGTTTTCTCTGATGAAACAATTTGCGTTGTTTTAAGTTACAAACGTTTGCATAAAATGAATAATGCTAAAGACTACTCTGCATGCAGATAGTGGGATGATGAACAGTTATATGATCAAGTCCTTTGTCATACACTTGATCTGTTCTTTGAATGAAATATGAAATCAAAAGAATGTGCAGGGACATGCAGCCTTGAGTCCCAATATGTCCTAAATGTTTCTGGTGAAACATGAGCCATGAAAAATGAGAGGTGTCATGAATAATTGACCACTGGTGAGAAGGGAGCACTGACGAGCACAAGAGAGAGACTTAGAATGGGCACCTCTAAAACACTGCAATTAATGCAATAAACTAAATTTAGAAAGAAGACTGAACAGACATACATTTAGGAGGAAAATCACAAGGTACAATCTGTCAAGTGAAATACCTGAAATACTGGAAAACTAATACTGTTATTATAGCTAATCAAAATACTGCTTTTTCTACTTCAAAACAGATCTCAAGGGCATCCAAATTGTTCTGCACGCAACAAAGCACCTGTAAACAGATTGTTTGTACACCACTCTTTTAGGAAACAACAACCTTTTCTACCAGATCTGCCATTTGAATGCCAATAAGGTCGCCTTTGTTCATTGGCATTCAGCCCTGCCCCTGTCAGCACCAGTTGACCAGTTAATAATGAGCACACTGCACTGTCGGAGGAGACACAAAGTACACTAAAGGGATACCGAGACAGCTTATCCTCACTATAGACAACAGCATCAACCTCCACTAAGACCTATGGCTGCCACACATCCATCCATTCAACAAATACATAGAGCAGGACGTAATTACAAGATGTAATTACAATTCAAATAAGAAAAGTTAAAGTAAATTGATAACTATATCTAAATAAACAGTTAAATAAATAAATGAATAAATAAATAAATACAAAAATAAATGTGATGAATGATAGAATGAATTGTATGGTCATGTATCTGAAAACTGATATGTTTTAAGTCTCAAAACTGTCCGGGGCTTTTTATCTAAACATTTACCATTACTTCCCAAACTAATGGACACCAAGTCTTTGAATGTGTCAGCATGACCAAAGAGTGCCTCACCAGAGCAAGCGCACTAGCTCCTCACCTGTAGCGGGCGGCTGGTGGGAGGAGAGTCCTGGCAGGTCCAAGGAGCTGTCCGACATCACGTGCTTCAAGTCTCCACCCACGTCATGTTTCAGGTCCAGCTGCACTGACAGCGCGTCCTCAGAGTCGTCCTTTCCCACACTGCTGCCCCCGATGGACGGGAGGTCCAGGGATTTAACAGAGGCACAGTCCTCCTTGGTGTGTTTGAATGCAGCCACTTTGTCCACCAGGGTCTTTTCTGAGGCGCCGAGGGCAGTGCAGAACTTAGATGCTTGAAAATCTGCAAAGTCATCATTGTCACTCTTAAGAGAAGAGAAAGAGCCCCCACCACTCTCTTTTGAATCGTCATAGGTCAAACCGCCCTCTAGAGACAACTGTTTGAAGACGTCATACTTGTCGGAGCCTTGCTGAGACCTAGGGGTCTCTCCCTGAGTCCCTGCACTGTTGTCTTTAGATTCTTTACTAGAGTTACCAAATGCCATGAAGTCTGCAAAGTCATCCTGGGGTACCGTTGAACTGCTGCCTCCTGCTGCTGCACTCGGGGCAGTCTCAGAAGAAGATCCAAAAAGAGCAAAGTCACCAAAGTCATCCGCTCCTCGAGACGGGGGCTTAGACCCACCAGGAAGGAGCACTAAAGAAGGAGGTACAGACACAGGGGGGAATATGCTTGGTTTGGCCTCTGAGGAGCCAGGTGCAGAAGAAGCTATAGAAGAGAACAGGTCCAGGTCGGCCATGTTGAGTGGGTTTTTGGACTGAGAGAGAGTAACAGCGGGCTGCTGCTGTGGGAGCTGCTGTAGAGACTGAGAAGTAGGAAACGTAGAGGGGAAAGAAGGCTGAAAGATCTTGGCTTGTTCGGAAGGGTCTAGTGGAGAGATGCTGTCCGCGGTTTTAAAGTCTGTGAAGCCATCATCAGCACTGACAGACTTGAAATCTGCAAATCCTTCCCCTGTAAAAAGAAAAACATCAGTAAATCACAAAACATAAGAATATTTATAATACCTCTAGTACAGCAGTGCATAGTAAGCAATCTTTAAGCATCTTAGTGCAGTTTGGTAATTTCCAACACAAAATGTGGATAATGACTGCCATAAACGTTATGTATGATGCAATTTCACTATCAAATGTCGATAAAATAAATGGCAAAAGACAATATTTTACATCGGGTTTGGTTTGATTAACAGGAAAGTTGCTTGAATGTAGGATCTAATCCTGGAATATGTGATCAAAAAGCTGTAAAAACACATGCAAAGTTATCAACAATGTAATTCCCTGTAATGAAATAAATGCACACTATTTCACAACAAAGGTCCATTTAGTAGGAGGTGATCAGGTTTTCTTTCTATTATAATTCATACACAGTGTGTGCCAACTTATATAAGATTTTAATGTATTGAAATAGAAAATCTGTTCACAGTGCTGACAGAAGAAACAACTAATGGGCTCATTAAGGTAATGAGCCTGACAATGTCAAAGCAAAGGTCACTGCAAACACGACTTACTGGAGCTGTGAAAGCCGTCTTCATCGGAAACTGCTCTAATGAAATAGGTATGGGGAAAACACTGATATGAGCACTGCAGACATAACGCTATTCACAATCTACACGTGTGATATCCTATTCAGCATATTTTATGAAGAGTAAAAGAGTAATACAGACATTTTTTTCAACAATAAAAAACACCTAATAATAACTAATACAACTAATACCCAAAAAGCATAACATGTCTTCTTTAAAGTAAGCCTCATATGATTTAAGTGCTTAGAGTCACGGTGTACAAGCTGCTTACCAACTTGTTTCTTGTCAGCAGTTTGCTCCAGCTGCCGGAAGACACTGTATTTGTCTCCACTGTCTGGATACAAATAACATAAGAATATTAAAACATGCATTGAAGCAAAATGTTTTAACACAATATAATTTACAACATGCAAATCTAACCTTATCACTGTTTTAGAAGTTTGAGAACATACAGACCACAGTTGCCATAGGTACCTGAAGAGGGAGGTATAGGCTCTGCAGGCTGGTCCAAAGACAGCTGCTTGAAGACGGCATATTTATCAGAGAAGGAAGCAGAGCTAGAGCCGGACACAGGAGTCAGTATCGCCGACATACTGCAAGAAGAAAATAATGTAATGCAGCAGACTGTATATATAAATGGACAAGGCTAATGCGCTAGCCGCAGCATTCCAAATAGGAAGTGAGTACGGGCGCACTTCCGGGTCCATCGACTTGGTTCCAGTTCACTTTGTACAGGGCTCTCAAGTTTTGAGCGGGGTCGTGCGTGAGACTGCGTAATTTCCGGGGGGCGGGCGGGGGGGGGGGGGCTTGAATTGCGTGAGAAATGCCGTGTGAGCGTGTGAACGCGTCAAATTGTCTCTCTCAATGCGTGAGACTTGAGAGCCCTGCTGTAAATGTTTGTCTAAAGAGCAAACTTAAACTACAAAGCAACTAATGAGAGTTATATAAATGAAGTTATTACCTGATGGTTCTCAGTTTGTTTTATCATCACCACAGTGTGCGCTTAGCAGCTGATGTGCGCTTAGCAGCTGAAACTACACTCTACAGTCTGCCCAACAACAGAACAATCTATTTTCTGATTGGCTGATTTTTTTCCGGGGAGTGGGACGGGGAGGAGGGGGAGAGTTTTTTTCGCTGAAAACGCGCGGTGCCTGCATAAACTGAGCCACACAGACCGATTTTCTGGGCACACCAAAAAAAAAAAAATCAGCGTGAGAAATGCCATGTGTGGCGTGTGAGCGTGTGAACAAGTCGAATTGCTTGTGTCACACTCTCAATGCGTGAGACTTGAGAGCCCTGCTTTGTATGAGTTTAGTTTAGTTTACTTATTTCATGAGATAGGAGCAGTGCACAATTTACATTAACCTTAACAGAAGAGATACACTGTACCAGGTACCAACGATCTGTCAAATAAAAGCCTCACATGATGAAGGAGCTAAAAGCTAACTATGAGCTAACTATGTTACCATGTAATTTATACTGATTTAAATACTGGATCTAGAAATATGATAAAATATTATAAAAGATGCAAGATACACAGAAGCTAAAATAATCAATATGGTTAAACCTACATTAGGAGAATATCATTATACAGTAAACAAAAAATGATGACCTAGACCTATAATAGAATTTGTTTCATTATGAAATTTCTGTTAAAAAGGCAATATGGCAGTCTAAACTGCACACACCTCTATAGCAGACTTAAATTTTTTGTGCCTAGGCAACATAGCAAGCCAACTTAACAGAAAATAACCACTAAGATGTCGAAAATGGTCTGCTATAATAAGAAAACAGATGGGAAAATAATACTGTATCTTATTCCTGTACCCACCTATTTTGTGGTTGTGGTGGGATAGGGGCAAAGCTGCCACTAGACTCCCCCTGGAAATCAGTGAAAGATGAGTCTGCTGTCCCTGGTTTGGGTGCCTCTTGGAAATCTTGAAAATCATCATCATCCGTTTTTGTGGCCTGGAAGATTGTTTACAATATTTAAGAAGATGGCATCAATAAACTGACAAAATGAAATGATCGAGGAGTTACCTGAGCGGGTAGAAAACTGGCAATGAAATTAGTGTTTGTGGGGGCTTGGGCGGGTGTTGCAGGGGCCATGGGCATGGCAGGTGGGGCAGCTGTGGGCATGGCCATAGACACTGAAGGCTGGCTCATCAGCTGCTGCTGTGGGAGGACTGGAGCCAAGGCCATTGCTAGAGCGGGCAGGTTAGGAACAGGCGGAGACGGAAACTGATTTAGGATTTCCACATTCATTGCTGGGAGGCCACTCTGTTAAAAGGAATATAACAGGAACATGTTTAATTATAATGGTAAGTAGAACCACTGTGTCACTTTACACGACTGAATTTAATGGCATCCTAAAAATATACCTAAAGTATAAAATCAACATTCAAGATACCCTTCTGTATAAATGTAAATAGGAGTCTCTACTGGTTTCTCATCTCCTCTAGGTGACCACTCAAATGACAAACAGTATCTTATTATATTATTCTTCATATTATACAGATCAGATCTGAACACAGAACAGTTGTTAGTGCCATGTATGAGGAGATTGTCAAAGTGTTGTTTAAGTCAAGTGTATCCCTTCTAAAAAACAAAATCTAAAAAGAAAGGAAGGCCAGGGTGGAATGCCCATGTGGCTGAATTCTATGCTAAGGCACGAGAAGCTTCCCAGGAGTGGATGATGTCAGGAAGACCAAGACATGGGCCTGTTTATGAACAAGAGGGTCACAAATGCTCGATATACGTATGCAGTGCATTATATAACCAAGTTTGAACACAGAGAGAAACTCTGAGAGCGGACTCGATGGCCAGAAAACTCTCTTGTAACAATACATTTGACTTTTGGAAAGAAGTAAAAAGCATGACCACCAGTAAATCATCACTGCCATGTGCAATAGATGGCACCTCTGGCACTGAGAACATTTTGGAGCTTTTGGCGTCAACATTACAGCAGCTTATTTAATTTGTATTCAGGATGAATGATGTTGACCATGTTGACCATGCAGATGTAAGCCACATCGCTATCGCCAAACTGCCTAATAATTAGGCCAGTGGGCAGGCTGTCTCAGCAGAGCATTTAAAGTTTGCACGTGTGAGGTTAGCACCATTGCTTTCCATCTGTCTCACTGCTTTACTTGTTCATGGATTTTTACCTGACTGTGTCAACTATATTGCTAGTCCCTGTCATTAAAGATAAGATTGGGAAAGTTGGCAGTTCTGGCAATTACAGACCTATAGCTCTGGCCAGCATAGTGTCAAAAATTACTGAAATAATCCGGCTGGACAGGATCTCACAATTTATTAAATCTACAGACAACCAGTTTGGGTTTAAGGCTATGCTGGGCACAGACATGTATGTGTATGCTCTAAAAGAGATTATTGATAAATACAAGAGGCAGAACTCATCAGTTTTTATGTGTTTTTTAGATGCATCCAAAGCATTCAATAGGGTGAATCACCAGAAATTATTTATGAAGTTGATTCAGAAGGGTGTACCCAAATACATTGTGCATATTTTGATGTATTGGTGTGCACAGCAGACAATGCAGATTAAGTGGGGAAACGGTGTGTCTGCGCAATTTAGGGTCAGCAGTGGGGTCAGACGAGGGCGTATTCTGTCCCCGG
Organism: Paratrypauchen microcephalus; assembly: GCA_036785185.1. Taxonomy (NCBI): domain Eukaryota; kingdom Metazoa; phylum Chordata; class Actinopteri; order Gobiiformes; family Gobiidae; genus Paratrypauchen; species Paratrypauchen microcephalus. The sequence goes on along the minus strand of JAVJIX010000028.1, from coordinate 3,396,639 downwards.
TTTTATTTAATTTGTATCTGGATGAACTGTCAACAAAACATGTTAAACTGGTTGTGTGGTTGGAAATCTTGTTGTGAATCCTGTAAATGTATGCAGATGACCTGGTCATTTTTAGTCCGAGCCCCGGCAGCAGCTACTCAACATCTGTTCATCTTATGGTGTGGAGCACAATATAAAGTATAATGCAACCAAGAGCTTGGTCATGATCTGTAGGATCAGAGAAGACAAGCACATGACAGATCCTGTTTTTGCCTGTCGAATGTCGTGTTGACTGTTACAACAAAAATTAAATATCTTGGGCATGTCATTACTGCGGACATGGCAGATGATGATATGTATTAGGGATGCAAATTATCGATTAATTCATTAATTGATAGTTGATTGACCTTATTGATCGATTAACGATTAACTGATAAGCGGCGTTTTTCACCTGAATTTTAGTGTTTCAATAGGGTCTTTAAGAATATAAGCTATAGTATACATAACACTGAGTCAAAAATATATCATAGTAGTATTATAGCCTATTGTATATTCCTCAATTAATTATTCCTTAGTAAAAAGCAGACGAATGTATTGAAGCTGAATAACAAAATACAGTAATCCCTCGCTCTATCGCGGTTCGTGGATTTTTTTTATTTTTTATAGTGTAACATTTTTTTATAGTGTAACATTGTGTTCTGTCCTGATTGGCTAAGAGACTAGACCAGGACTAAACGTGGACTGGACCAGGTCTAGACCTGGACTGGACCGGGACTCGACCGGGTCTGGACCTGGACTGAACCAGGACTGGGCCGCTGCGTGCCGCTGCTGGTTTCATGCGGCTGGTTTGTGGCTCGGGGCCCGGGCCGCAGGCCAGCCGCGCGGGACTCGGGGCCCGAGCTGCGGGCCAGCCGCGCGAAACTCGGGGCCCGGGCCGCGGGCCGGCCGCGCGGGACCAGCAGCGGCACGTTGCGGCGCATTCCTGGGCGCCGCGGTTCGATCTCTCCTCGCGCGTACACCCGGGGCTGCTGAGCAGCGCCGTTGGTGCCTGCGGCCGGCTGTATAGATAATGTAGAATGCTCTATGCTCAAATACTCTTATGCATAAGTTTGGCTCTTGTACAAATGATGTAAAGTTGTTATTGTTTAAATCGTATTGTACACCACTGTACACAGCCCACCTCTGGATTCATTACAAAAAAGCCAGTTTGCAAAGACTGCAGGTGGCCTACAATGACACTTTGCAGATGCTTTTGAGGAGGCCACGATGGACAAGTGAGACTGACATGTTTGTTACTGCATGAGTGAACACTCTGTACTAAGAACTTTAATGTATAGTTTTATTTGCACACTGAACAAATCAGACAATGGAATAATAATGGCATCACAAATTTGAAACTCAGTGCAATACGATGTCAGTCCAATATGTGGAGATAAATGTTTGTTTTGTATTGTTGCTGTCCTTATCTGTCTTAAAAAAACGGACCATGAGTCCAGAATAAAGATGTATTGAATTGAAAAAAAAAAAAAAAAAAAAGATTGAATATACTTCTCACACTGACGGTGTGTATCAAGAGCTGTCTGAAGGTGTCTACAGTCCAGAGGTGGCAACATATACAAAATCTCACTGTGTCAAACTAAACCAATTCATGTAATTATGTACCAATTATGTTATTGTTTTGTAGAACAGAGAATGCTGGAATGGTGACAGATTCTTGTTTACCTGGGCAACAGCTATGAGAGCAAGTACAGTGTAGAGCTCCTCTTTGGTCAACATTCCAGGTGTTGTGCGGTTGGCCGATGCCCAGATCTGCCCCAGTGCTTCCCGAGGAAGTCCTGACGACATTAGAATGGGATAAAGCTTGGCTGTATCTATCCCAGCTGGAGTCATGGTGAACTCAATAACCTTTTTGAACATTTCTGAGAAAATAAAACAAAGACACATATGGATACAGGCAAAAGCACTTTCATAGGCTCATTTAATTCAATATGCTCAGTTTTCAAAATGTTTACCTGGCACAAGGCTGTCGTTGTAAACCCAGGCAGGCAATATAGATGAAATTTGTTCTTGTGGTTGAAACACGCCAACACCTGTTGTGTCACATATAAAAATAAAGATTTATCAAGATATTTGGCATAGCTGTGAAGTGTCACTTTCTTGATATCTCCAATGTTCTTTTCTGTTTTGAGCAGATAAAGCAAAGACAACCATGTTCACAGTGTAAAGTCAGACACAGAGGAAAGCTACAGAAATAAAGTAAAGAACTGTTGAAGTGTTGCAGAATGCCAAGCAGAATCAAGTATGGATGAATTGTGAATCAAATGGACCCATTGCCATGTGCCCAACAGTTAAAGCATACAAAATATGTACGTGAAACAAAAGCAGTCATTTTGCAGAAAAGTCAGTTCTAGAGAACATAGTTTCAGCTGACAGACAATATCACGGCTGTAAGAGACCTGACCAAAGAAGGAGAGGGAGCAGCTATAGAAATGACATCCTTTTACCATCAAAAAGTTAGTGCAGGGCAAGCTTCAATATTAAGAGAGTTTGATAGGAGGAAAACAGGATACAGCCATTAATGGTGGGAGTACAGCAACAGAGGAGCAGCTTGTCTAATAGAATAGGCACTTCTCTCACCACTTTCTCCACTTTCTGTGCTGAAGATGGAACTCAAATCCTCATTGGCTGCAGCCCAGTTCCTTGCTTTGGTGCTTGATTGAAACTGGGCTGAAACCTTAGTCTTTGGACCCATTTCAGCCAAACTCTGCTTTGACTTAAAACTAACATGGGCCATCTTATCGCCTGTGAGATCACATGATGTGAATAGCTTCTGCTCCAAGGATGGGCCTAAAGAGGTGAATGAGGAATAAACTTCTTAACAACACGCTTAACAATGTGCATAAGATATGGACATTTTTGTACAATGCAATTGGTGTAATTGTCCCATCAAGATGCAAATAAGAAATTGAGCATCTGCAATAAAAGCAGATGTAGTCTAACAATAATAATCCATCTAAAAATATCTTTGTTGAGTAATTAGGTGGTTGTGAGGGGGAACTGGAGGTTAAGGAAGAAAAGTTACCTTGGAATGTAGCTTGGGGGCTGGTGCTGACAGCAGAGTGAATTGAAACAGAGTTTGGGGGTGAAGGGGAGGAAGAGGACACACCTGTCCTTAAGGAGAGGGTTGGAGGTGTCACTTGAGAGGACAGGTTAGGGTTTAAGGAGGCAGGTCCTTGGACAAAGTCACTAAATTCATCATCATCATCAGAAAATGTTGTCCTAGAATTAAGGGATGAAGGCTGCGCAAGGGCCTGAGGGGTGAAATCAGAGGTGGAGGACGTGGAAAAGCAGGGGAAGGAGGCAGGCGTCTCTACAGGACCCTGAAAGTCACTAAACTCGTCCTTCTCTTCTGACAGAGCTGAGGAGAGGGAGTGAGTGGAAACAGATGGATGTGATGACGATGAGTCTGCAAAATTAAGAAGTGGTGATAATGGCACAGCACACACTATGGAAAACAAATATGGGAATATTGTATATTCTTTTAAGACAAGGTTGAAATTATTGCCAGATACTAATATTTTTGATCAAGTCCATGTGACTTTCAACATTAAAAGCAAAAACACAAATTTGCAAATGCTATTGAGTCTGCTTACTATACTTACATATTATACGAAAGTGCTATAGGAAAGTGAACCTGAGTAAATAATGTAAAGATACCTGGTTTCTTGCTTTGTGCAGATGGTGTAGGATGCATTTTAGCATCTCGGCTGAAGCCATCCAGGTTGCCTTTTATTGCCTCCAAGGCATCATCACGGCTCTTCTCTCCTGTCTGAGACTAAAATAACACTGTAACTGTCACAGAACATTTGGAGAAAGACATCAGATTAGACAAAGTGGATTTTGAGAGAGTCTAACCTTGGGTTTAACACTACTCAACAGCCTTAGCTTCTGTTTCTGTTCCTCAAACTGTCGTCTTTTCCTGTCCTCTTCCAACATCTTTTGCTGCTGTTCAAGACGTTTTCTGAGAAAAGAAATGAAAAATTCATTTATGATTTTTTATAAAAATTACACTACAACAATAGTGTCACAGTATCTTACTTTTGTTCCTCTGCCATTTGTTTTTGAATATCTGCGGTATACTGTGGCCCTGCTGGTCGCATGCCCATGAACTGAGGCTGGCCCATGAACTGCATTCCAGGCGCCTGCATCCCAATGGCCATCCCACCCTGTTTGTTGAATGAGCACATAATGCAGGTGATTTGTACTTAGCCTATCATATTTTATTATTTATAGCTTAAACAATGCAAGATTTGAATGAATTAACAAACACCCACCTGCATTTGCATGGCACCTGGAGGCATCTGCCCTCCAAAATTCAGCCCCATCATTCCTTGCATGTTGGGCTGCATGACCTGAACCATAGGGAAACCTGGTTGTTGGGGCTGCTGCTGTTGTTGCATGGGCACCATACCTGCCAGAAGAGAAGATATGGTGTTAAGAAGTCAACATTTAGGTCAAAGTGTGCTAAATATAGATAATTAATTCTGCAGTCAAACAGGCTGACAATGTAACAACTATTTTTGCGTGTTTTGATGGGTTTGGACTCTGCATGAAGTGGAATATTAAAGAGCATTAGAAGAGAGAATGACTCACCCTGTGGTGGACCTAAACCCCCTCCGACAGGAAATGCAAAGCTGAGGAGAAAAAAAGAAAGACAGTGAGAGTTAAATTATGGTGGCAAAACAGATTAGTCATGAATCATCTAAGTAAAATAAAAACAAGCATTGACTTTAATGACATCCAGTTAAAAAAGTAAAACCAATCTTTATATTGACTTTACATATTTGCTATCACTATATTCAGTTCAGTAAACATAATGCTTTCTGATATTTCCAAAGGGGATTTTGAAATGGCCCCTGCTATGCTGAGACACAAGCCTTTAAGAAATAATCAGAGAGATGTGTGAAAACTTGGGCAAGTTTGTGGCTGATTGGGGCCTGCCCGCTCAGGCCTGTGGCTATTTGCAAGGAAATGTAATGTATTAGAACTGAAACCCTGTAGGCTGGGTTTCTGCTGCATGGACAAATTACTCTGCTGGAGTTGTAACCCAAGTCTATCACAAATACAGTACATCGACTACAGTATAAACAGTATAAGGTATATCTGCTCCTGAATCAGGATCATGTCTGAAGGGCTTTCAGATGATGACATCTGCTGCTCACGAGACAGGGAGCTTTCAAAGCTTTTATCTTGCACAATACTGGCCATAACTCTGTGGCAAATCACAGGATGACAAACAGAGTAACAGATAAGCAGCAACAGCAGCTGAGAAAGCTTGACTGCCAGTGTCAAGGTCTTCTGAAACACCCGTAATCATACAACTTCAAAAAATAAAATCAAAAGATAAAATCTTTGGTGAATTTATGGATTTAATCATAATTAACATATCTGTAAGACTTTATGGTATAATAATACATAGACAAAAACTTTAACAAGCTTAAAGGGACAGTGTGTAAGATTTTTACCCGTTAATTACTGAAATTGAAGATACCCATTCAAAAATACATTGTTACAAGCCTTTTCACTTCCATCATGAAATCAAAGTATTCTTTTGGACTTAGATATAGTCACATAAAAGGGGGATCTTCCCCATGCAGAGGCAGCCATTTTGAATATGAGAGCCGCAGAAGGACATTTGGGCTCCGCCTTCGCCTTCGGCATGGCTCGTGGTTTTGGGTAAACAACACAAGCATGCTCCCGGATCAGACGTCGTAATGGATCTAACACGTGTTTTGGACTAAATTGTTTTACTGGATTTTATTCGCTGGCTCCTTACGGACAAATTGAGAGCAAGTTTATGGTGAAATAGAGTTTGACCTGTGCAAAGCATTCTAAGGTAAGCTAACCTCGTTTTGTGCTTTTCCGTATAAAAGCCCCATGTGCTCGGGGAGTGATTGTTTTGCAGGGAAATGAATTGCAAAAAGAGGAGACTGTAAGGTTTCATTTGATGTGTAGAGTGTCATGGTACATGATCAGGAATGTGTGTTTTCATGAGAAAAGAAAAAAACAAAAACAAACCGGGACCGCGTTTTATTTATACAGTAGCGGCACGCGGCCTGTGCGCGGGTCCCTCGAGGTCTGCCGTAGCTAAAACAGAAAGTGCAACAGCACCATCCACCTATGCGCCACGAATCCTACACACTGGGGCTTTAAAACACTGATTCACACAAGATACAGCTTACTTCAGATGTTTAGCATGTCATGTGATGCCCTAGGCCTTAGGGGTGGCACGGTTCATGAAAAACCGACGAACCGTTCGGTGCGCACCTGACAGTTCCGGGCATGCGCAATGTATACTTGCCTCTGGTATGCCCCCCCTCCCACGCCGCCGCCGAAATGCACACTAATCAGAGGCATTGAGCTCCCTAGCTTATGCGCGCTATCAGGGAAGCTAACAGGAGGAGAGAGAGCGTGAAAAGTTGGTAACTGAGGCACGGACAGATGTTTTATAAAGTTTAACCTGCCCTGTGATACACGTAACACGTTACACGTGCGGTATCCGCAGCTCCAGACGGAGCGCGGCCCGCTCACCGGTAGAAGTTTAATACGAGACACGTACTTTTGTTTCTGTTTCTTCAATATCTAGTGAAAGGGTTTTTTCAACAGCAGGTAACATAGTTACTGCCACCAGATCGGAGAGATGGTTCCAATAATGGGCTTAAAGTCATGTCAAATTCAGATTGTGTGATTATTACATTGTATTAAGTTTTATATTACATTACATTATTATATAATCTTATAACCTTTTTAATGTTATATCCTGTTATTGTGGATTATTAAGATAAATGGATATAAGGTGTATTTTGAAAGAAACCAATAAGAACCGTACAGAACCGAAAACCGTGATACGAACCGAACCGTGAATTTTGTGAACCGTGCCACCCCTACTAGGCCTGGGGGAACACAAAACCTAGTGATGTTACGAGATGGGCCGAGGCTGCGAAGCGTGTGCCGAGTAATGAAGAGGGCGTTTCCGTGAAGCGCATTTCGAGGCTCGCATCATTTGGGGGAGGAGCCAAAATGATGACGTTCGAAGCCTCGCTGCCTGGATGTACCACGTGATTACTTCGGGAAGCAGTTCAGATTTTGCCGCGAGCTTTTGCAGCTATATAGACCTCTCAGGCTCCATTCAGAATGTGGGGATTTGAAGGAGAGTTGCATCAGTTGAGAGTTTGGATACTAGAGTTGCATAGCGTTTATATAGTTTGGAGATACTTTGGAGATACTTTGGAGAGAGTTTGGAAAGTTTAGTTAGAGAGATTTAGGAGAGTAAGGAGAGTAGGATAGGTGATAAGATGGAGCCAGCGAAGAAGAGGTCTTCCCCTGTGTGGGAACACATTGATCTGAAAAACAAAACCTGTTGAGAAACTCGTTTCTGAATAAAAATGAATTTAAAAAAATCCCCTGTCCTGTACATCATTGTCCAAGTTACACAAGCATAATCTGTGCCCTTTTCCTAGTTCCACAAGAACTTTCACTGTCCTCTGCCCGATTATGCCCTTGCCATTTTCAGAAAAACAGCTTAACATTTCATTTTATTTAACAGGAAAATGTACAGCCACATAATGCCAAAGGCAGAGATGCTTGTACCAGATTATAGCTTGAAAGCAAATTTCCATCTGTAGTCCTTTAACCTGTCACATATGACCATTTTGGGAAAATTTACACACAAAGAATACATACAACATTTATTATACACATATGTAATAATATATGTATAGAAAGTATTTGGTCATACATGTTTTGTAATTCATAGTCATTCCCAACAGACACAAAAATCATCACACATTCTGTGGTTCAGATACAGCTGCCTGTGATTACACACTTGGCCAGTAGGTGGTTTCGTGCGCACATGAAGCTTCGAGAAATGAACCTTTTCTCGAACCAATTAGCTCAAGTGGTTCAATGCCTCATGAGGCTTCATCTCACCATCACTAACAAAACCTAATCTACTAAAATGCAATCTCTATGCCTGACACAGTGTTGTCATAAGAAAATGAAAGAAATGTTTTTCCCTTTGCTTTTCTCACTGGCCAGTTTCCCCACTAGTATTGGGATCTGTATCTAGTTTAGGTTTCACCTGCTGGATCAGTGTCTTCAGCAAGTCAAGACACCAGTAACAAGAATACATTCATTATTTATAGGGCCCAAAATCTGTCATGAATGAATTATGAGGTCTCTGTTCATCTACTGCAGTCTGCACAGTGTGATGGCTGTACATTTCTCTAAAGTTTCAGATTGTGAAAGAAATATTTCATACAGAAACAGGTGCTACGAAATAAATCATAATGCAAATATATGTCATAAAATTCATGAAAAGAAGACAATCAGCTGTTTTCAGGCCTGCGCATAGTGGCTAGTTATTTATTGTGCAGTTCAAGGTAGCAGATCAATTTCACGATTAAAGTACAAATATGTCTAAACTACAATAATGTCCGTGAATTAAGCGGCGATGGTTGCTGAAATGTAGACAGAAGACGGAAAAGCTGCTTGCTAGCTTTCAACCCAACGCTAGCTTGGACACCTGACAACCAGCCATCTCATCACAGAAACCTCCTTCGACTTCAAATAACTTGTATCGCCATAATAAGGGCCTCCGGAAATCAAGCTGACGGCAAATACTTGATCAAACATGTGAAATGCACAAACAGATGACAAACTGGAGGACAACGGCTTTAAATGACCAAAATACCTGCTACCTCCCCCAGGTCCTGGTCGCAGCGCCATCTTGATAACAGTAATCACTGGATGACGTCACCCGTGACACTGGCACAGGAAAGCACGTGCCCCCTGAGTTTGGTCTTTCAAGCACTGGCTTTAAAATATGGTGTTATATAATGGGAGACGTGATATTGATCTGGAATACAAACGTCAAAATAAATTTAATTGACTAAAAACACCAATACAACGATGGAAAGGAAAAATTAAATGTCTCCTTCTCGCTTGCCTGGTAGACAAATTTATGGGGCAAATAGCTGTTGTTGTAGTACTGTTGTTATCCAGCAGAGAGCAGTGTTGAGCAGTTTTTGCCATGGCTTGTAAACTTAGAACTAACCTGACTGATGAGGGAAGACTTTTTTGGGTGGTCGACCTACGGGAGAAGACCCCAAAGATTTTAAAATATTCCTGTGATAAGAAACTACAACGTACTACAAAAATAGAAAGGTGGGTTCCATGTGAGCCACATGGAAATTGCTCATGTACAATGTTGGAGATGTTGCCATGTACATTACAGTCTAGCACTACACATATTGTTCATATGCTATCTTATGATATTGCCTTTTTTCTTGTGCCACTTCTTTTCCTAATAGGCCCAGTATTAGTATTACCAGTTGTGGTAGCAGATTGGGATATACTTAAATGATCATCTGAACCTAGTGACCAACATCTTAAGCACTGTTTAGTGTAGTTTTTGTGCCATTCAGTTGGCTGTTTTATTGTTAGACCAATGACAAGGTGGAGCAACAAGTAAAAGGCTCTGTGGTCATTGTCTTCATAGGAGTTGCTGTGAAGGATTTACAGCTTAATTACAGTGGAAGATAACTATCCATCACCTGATCTTCCTTTATCATTCCTTGTATCCCGGCTCTTTTGTATACAAGTAATTTATGAACCAAATACATGACACAAGGAGAAATGAAACCATTTAAGAAGTGGCTACGTTTATTCATTTAAGTTTAGTTAACATATTAAAAATCAAAATGATTATACAGTATATTCAATCATAGACCTATAATTTATAAATCTTCTTGTTCCAGCTCAGCACTGGGAAAATATTATACGATAGCCTACATAAATTACAAATGAAAGTTCATAGTCCTTGTTACTATACTATAATTTCAAACTATATTTATACTACAGAAAAGAGTTCAATGCAAATTTCAATCATAATAAAAACAAAACTTTTTTAAACAGTAGAAACAATTATGTAGTACGTTCTTTAATGGCCAAAGGAGATATTCAATTTGACAAAAGTTTATTTGGTTGAATACGTTTCACAGCTCATCCAAGCTGCTTCTTCAGTTCTGGTCAGACTCTGGTAGACAGTGCCTTATATCTGCCTGAAGGGAGGAGCTAACTACAATGAAATTACAGTACTTTCTTTAATATTAGCATCTAGTCTTATACTAGTTCTGATATAGATCAAGGCTATTCTAAAACATTTAGTACTGATTAGTAGTTGGATATCAGTACTTTTGACAAACCGTAGTGCTTATATGATATATATTTGATTGTTTTTGTTTCAAATGATAAGAGATTGCCCTTATTTTAGCAGCCATTAAAAAATATAACCTATTCCTTTTCACAGGCATTTGAGCTGAGGCCGTCCCCTGCTGAGTGTACCAGGTTTAGCTGGAGGACACCAGTCACTCGTCCTCTGGTCTTCTGTGGCAGTGCTATGGGCAGCTCCCCAGAGGTCTGGACACAGCTGAACATTAACCAGTGTCCCATTGTAGGTATCCCACTACTCACCATAAATCATTAACATGTCCAGCATCAACTTGACAGCATCCGCATGACAACATCAGTCTGTCAGGGTCTTTAAAGACCTGTGAGCAAAAAGTCAATTTGGACACAATGTGGACACAATTACAAAAACCAAAATTCATTCTAAACCATTAAAACATGGAGTTATTGAATCTGAATTGTTAATATAATGACTACATAATAAATAATAATGACTGAAAACTAAAAGTAAAAAAAGTAAATTAAAATGAATGAAAATGAAAATGAAATTGTCAAAAGAAAAGGCACCCAAGTTTTCTCGAGCCTAATGCCTCCTGATTTCCCTGTAGGTGGGTGATGCAGGTCGAAGGCTGGTGATTGTTTCTATGGAGGCCTGACTGATCTCCATGACTGGGCAGTGCACAACAGAGGACCTCTTGATCCCTGGAGGTGATTGAAGACTCCTGTCACAGCAGCTCCATACATGTGTATGTATTTCTCCATAGAGACTCAGTGTAATTCCAGGTCAGAGTGACCAATTAGCCCTGATGCAGAGTGCCCCCCTGACCCTTGACCCCTGCTGGGTAGTCTTATCCAGTAACCCTTTGGGCCTCAGCTGGAGTTGATGTAATATCTTTTATTTTGCTACTGCAAAACACACAGCCACATTCAGCTTCCACTTTCTGTGTCTTTGTTCTTCTTCTCTGTTCCCTGTGTGTCACCTCGCTCTTCATGGTGACCTCTCCTATCCTCCAGTGCTATGGCTTTACTGACCTCCCTATGTCTTATCTCTCTACAGTTACCATTTAATGTGTACTATATGGTTCCGATACAGTGATCAATCACAAGAGGGACAGTGGCTCCATAATACCTTACAAGCTACAGAGGCCTAAACAGATTTATTACTGGCATGTTACAGCTACTTAAAAAGTTTAATGGTTTTATGGTACGGGTCAGACAATAGCAACAGAGCATAATGGCTGGACCACGCAGTTCAAAAAGCAATTGCAACAACACTTGTGAAGACAGACTGTCTTTAAAAATGAGTAGATTCAGCAATAAATAATGCCTAGTTACTTCTAAACCATTGGCATTGAATATGGAATTTACTGCAGATGGGGGCCTCATATAAATGTGCCTTGTTAAGAAATACATGTTTGATAGACAGCAACAGCCTGACTGATTTATAAAATTAATTTTTTATGTATTCTTTATTTAATAGGGACAGTGCATACTAATGAACATCTGCAGCATTGCAGTGTAAATATGCCAGATTATAGCAAGAATGCTAATTTCCAAATGTAAAAGGTAGAATACTTGGATAAGCACTGCTTACACTGTCATCATAAATCAGCTGCTTTATGTTACAATGCCTGAAATTAATTAATTTCTCTAAAGCTCCAATGTTCTCTGTTGCTGTATACAAATAAAGTAAAAAATATTGTCTTCAGAAAGTCAAGTGCCCTTTTAATATAGTTTTCCTACGAAGCTTTTCATACTTAAATTAATACAATGAATGAAATGAAACAAAACATCCATGGCATTTTTAACTCTATCCATTAGGCAAAGTGTTGCTCTCAGTTAAATAAAACAACACATTCTGCACTTCTTTTGATGGCTAATAAATACAGCAAACTGTTATTAGCCAGTGGCCTTAAGTAGTTTTCCCAAGAAGCTGCTAATGTAGTTTCACAGCTGACCTAATGTGACTTTGAAAGGACTTAGGGTTGTATTTTAAGCTTTAGCATATGCTAATGAAACTGACAGTTTCCTTTTTTTTTTCAAAGAGACTTGCTCAGATCTTTAGAGGCATCCTGGGTCTGAAAATCAAAGGTCTCATTGAAAACCAAATGAAGCAACATCAGTAGATTACAAGGCCAGGCTCAGCAGGGCTCCAGCGAGGGCCACAGGTCAGCCCAGGGACAGAGAGGGGGGACAGGGCACAGTCATAACTGTGCTTTCATTTTATGGACCTATTGGGATTTTTTTTACATTCAAACATGAAACCATCTTACAGAGAAATGACAGGACTAACTATTTTGAGACTCTTAATGAAGTTATTATATTCACATCACTATTGCAGATTTGATGTGGAAAAACAGCTATTGAAACTATTAAAATATGCCAGTGTATGGATGAAGAAAGTAATGAAACCTGACAAAGATTTTAGGAAAACAAACGTTTACTTGAAATATTAATATTTTCTCAGAAAGTATAAATAACGATTTATGATTGATTTAAATTTTATACAAAAATAATACAATAAGAAACAAAATCACTTCCTGTCACACAATCCTAAGTGTCTGATTACATGGCAGTCAGTGTGCCAATAACAGTCACAACAACCAGTACAATAATAAGAGTGACCTAATGTTGAACAGATGAAGGGGTCTTTGGGTCCTAGATATGTTTGAGACATGGATGGATGTCTGTGAATACTCATCTTCCTTCACAGTAGATTCCTGTATGATTACACTAGATGCTGTCATAACAAGACACTCTTTGATGCCCCATTCAATTTACCAGACAATTAGGATAATGTTTTGGTTTTAAATACTTGTCAATATTTTCATTCTACCCAAGGGGGCATAGTCTAGAGGCCTATGTGGTGTCTTTTCACATTGTAGTTGAAGTGGGAGAGGGGAGGAGTGGAGAGAGCTATTTCTAAAATGCACCTGAATGTGTGCGCAAACATGAGCCAGAGGTTTCTATGGAAGAGTACGGGACACAGTTAAGGCATGAGTCAGACCTCCCCTAAGGCAAAACCAGTTCATAAACTTTGCAGGTCAACTTTGAGAGGTGAACTCGAAAAATTATACTTTGGCATGGCTTTTTACACAGTTGCTGGTTTTTGTGTGCTTTTGCGGGCAGGTTTGATCAACTCTGAACATTTGGTAAGGGAATGTACCCCCCTTCATCAAGTTAGACCAAGGAGTTGGTAGAAATATTGCATAGTTCATAAGATTGTCAAAGTCCTTTCAATCACAGTATAAACATTCAACAACTTAAAATGAAGCAGTCCAGTGATATAGAGAAACCAAATGTGAAAGAATAACATGGAAGACATAGTTTAGGTCAGTAAAGTCAATATTTCAAATGCATAATAGGCTATTGTGATTGTCGAACATTTCCACCTGTGTGCGAGGTGATAGCTAAGGGCATCCAGAAAACAGATGCAGTCTTTTTTTAGAGTCTCTTTCTCATTTAAAATCAATGTGCTTCAAATTCTCCTTCATTTAGGTCCATTTATCATTTTTGGTGCTTGCTGTTTTTGTTCCGGTGTCAAAAAAGCAGGGAAAATTAAAAGGAGTAATAGAAAAATGTAATACTGTTATCAGATTGTGGTTGAAGCAAAAAATATATAAAATTTCAATGTCCGTGTTGATCATTGGTGTGCAACAGTCTTTAGGCCATCTTCTTGCTTCCAGGTGAGTCCTTTCACTTTGCACATTGCAGTCCCTTCTGTGTTTGTCGACTGACTCATCTTTCAGTTCGATGCATGTTGGTTATTACCCGTTGCCATGGGTTACGGTTGCGTGAGGGTGGAAAATGTGCTGCAGTTGCCGGGCACCAGGGAAGTCAGGTGGATGCGCTCACCAAGCTTGAAGTGGACACTGAAAGCAAAAGGGAGGCAAAGATGGCGGGAAAGGTTAACAATTATACAATGTAAAGAATACAGCTGATACTTGTCATAGATAAATTATATTACAACCACACAAGACCCCAGGGGAAAAAAAGATCAATTAGTAAAATAAGATAAAAACTAAAGATCAAGTACAAGTATTTATAAAAATATGCTTTTGACCACAAAATTAATATGTATAGATTTATTCAAGGATGACTGTCCTGATACTATGAATATGAAATACAGATACAACTATTCCAGTATCCAAAATTATGAATTTCTAATCAACAAAATACAAAAGTTTTGCCAACAAGGCTCCCAGCAAGCGCCTGACAAATGAAACCTATGTCAATACAGCCCTACACCTTCTCATGTGCCACACCTGGCCAAATAAATTCCCCATCCTTCTTCTGCTGACTGTGGAAATCCTGGTTTCAATTGAAGTGCTCTTTTTTTGTAAATTTGTTTGTGGAATTTATTTTTCTCCCTCTCCAAGAGGTGGGGGCATGTGACCCAGGTGTGACCCCACGGCCAACAAACAGTCTCACCTGATAAAGCTGACCTATGGGACGGGTACAACCTGAGTCATTACACATTGGGGTATAATAGAGGTCTCCAGGTAAACAGTGAGTGTTATAAAGCCTAAGCGAGCTGTTGTGCCATACCAACAGGTTCTCCCAAATGAAGTTAAGCTCTGATAAGAAAAGCTAGGAGACTACTCCAAACACAGAAGGTGAGATGTTAGGGGGACACAGCACAGCATTTGAAAAGTTTTACAGATGTCTTTGGTTAGTTAATTAGAATGACTTTTCATTTTCGACCAAACAAACTTTGTCCAGTTGACAAATTGAATTTCTTATTTTATCAGTGACTTTTCATATTCATTCAGTGAACTAAATTTAAAAGTGAAAAGTAAATATTTAAGATTTTATCCCATATGATATAGCATAATGCTTCTCTGGCCAATCTCATTTTATTTTTATTTTAACCTTTATTTTAATCTTTATATATTATTGGGTTGGGTAAAAATTCATTCCATTTCATTTTCTTGGACAAAAAGAAAAAAGACTTTTAATAATTAAGTTGAGTCCAAGAGGATTGGATCCAAGCTGATCACTGAAGATTAGATGGCTGAATCTTGATTAAAGACAAATTTTAATTCCTCATCTGTAATGTATCTTAATAATAAGAAGACTTTATTATTGTGACAATGTTCTTTTTATAATTTTTCTTTTACTTGTAACTAATAAATAAATGGATATTTCCTACTAAAGTCTGTTCTGTGTTGTGCGCTAACCCTTCAGGTTGCACTCTATCTCGCTGTGAGAAATTGAGCGTGTGAAAGCAACATGGACATTTCAGGCTAGAGCGCTCACAGGGTGCAGGGAGAAGTTGGAAAGAGGAAAAGCAGTAATTAATTGCAAAAGGAACCCCCAATGACCCGGGCCATCTCATCTGCAGCTTCACTGTTGCATGGAGCAAAGTAGCAAGACGCAGGGTTGAATAACTTTGATTAACAGCGAGGGTCATTTCCTGATCATGGAGTGAAAGTGAAAGCAGGGCACATTAATCAAGGGCCGTTCAGGCTGAGAGAACATCTGATTGATTAGACTGCTATTCAAGAGGAAGTAAGATGTGTGAGGAGTGTACTATCTATATTTCCTGTGTATTTATTTGAAGGAAAGGGAAACTACAAAGCAGCGATGTGAATAGTTGAGATAACATAAAATTAACGGTTTTGTGCAATCATTTCAGGTGGACTGAACTAATAAAATGGTATTTACCCAAGAGAGGCCCCCAAGTTGGACCATCTTGTTTACAGGTATGTCCTAATATTGAACAAAACAACACACAATCAATACACACACTTCTACCTGGGCCAATTTGTGAAGTGATTTAAATGTAGATTTCAAAAAGGTCCAGTCTCAATTTGAATGCAGTCATATTAAACATTCTGCTGCGTACAACCCCATAGAGAAAGGTTCATTTATAAAAACTATAAAATATTATGATAATGTAAAGCGACTCACCGTTTTGCTAGAGGACATAGAGCTGAGTGTGCTTATGCTGTTGGCGTCTGTGACAACCATCGCCGAGGGGAACCGTGACGAGTGAGAATATTGCGGTGGTTCTTGTTTATGTGGATACACTAGAAAATATCAATAGAAATATAATGAATGCATTTTTCACTTTTTGCTTGGTTTGAATGATGTTATGAAGTGATTGGATGAAATTTTATTTAAATATGTATTGCTTGGTCAATAATCATAGTCAATAAGTCAATAATGCCACATGTTTCTACATAAAAGCAATGAATAGAATTGTAGGAAGGCAAGATTGAATGGTAGAAATGTCTTACTATGTGAATGTGTGACTGTGGGCATAAATGGCTGTTGGCTCATATGGCTTGGAGACTGCTGCATCAGACTTTGTTGGTGTGGGCTGTGGAGTGGCTGAGAAAACTGGACGGGCTGAAGTGCTGCTAAACTCCCTGCCACACTGTTGATTACTGGCACTGTTTGGGACTGGGATGTATTTAAACCTGTTGACACCAGAAAGAGTTAGGCACAAACCAAAGCATTACACTGTTTGTCAAATGTACTGTACTGTGGACTCACTCTGTGCAATAGCCATGACTCCAGATAGAGGCATGATAAGGTTCTGCGTCTGCTGGTGACTGTGATGGGAACTGTGAATGTTGGTCAATGTGCTTACTGGAGGAAGTCCACCTGAGCCAGAAATCTGAAATATTAAGAAAAATTCCATTATATGGTTGATGTGAAAACCCTTCTACTGCTATATCCACTGTTGCCCCCCTGGTAAGATTACATTTATTTGTCAAACTAGTAAATGTTCTGACGAATAGAACAGACCAGACAAAAAGTAAATAAAACCCTAATCTTAATGGCTACATGGTTTGTGCTGTGTTTTTTGTAAATATCTGTACAGAGACATACTAATATAAAATACAGTGTCACACTAAACTATGTTTCCTTGTCACTGATCAAACATTGTACTAGCATATTTGATCAATAGGAACAGAATGTTTCTTTGTCAGGTTTATTGGCTGTGTGATGAACATGACTGGTGCTGCCAGTGAAGGTTGTGAGCAAGTCCAGCTATGGCCACCTCATCTGCACCTCCCAAACAGCAGCACAATGTGCTGATTGTTGGCTCTTGCCGCTGGGTCCATGGGAGGTTCAGGAACCTGCTTTGTACGCTCATGCTAAATGTAGGCCTGCCCTTATCTAATCTAAGGCCATGAGGCCCAGGTGTGTTCACTCACCATCTTGGCGTCAGGTGACAGCAAACTGTGGCTGGGGTCCAATCCTACCGGAGACACCTGCTGTAGCACCGACTGAGTGGCACTCGCCATGGCGCTGCTGCTGTGGTGACTGATGCTGGACGAGGAAGTGACTTCACCCTGGCTGTACCGCACTGAAAGAGAGAGGGACGGTGAGCCTCCTGTTTATTGTGGCATTGACAACAACAATAGCCAAAGGATTTCTTAAAACTGAAATACTGGCTCACCTGCTCTTTGCCTCAGGCAGAAGAGGGAGGAAAGAGCAAACAAGCACACTGACCTGTCCACTGCTGCTATCTATGTAGCTCAGCCAAGGCCATTCACTAAGTACACTCATTCACTCCAGCAGCTAAACTCCCAAAGTCTCTGATCAGTACATAATTCAGAATTACCTTTGCCTTTCCATCACACATTATGTTAACAGCAATTACAGCTCTTTGTAAATCCAAGTCTAGCATTTGTCTCTCACTTGTGGGTCTATGGAATGCCCCACTCTCAACAACTGACAATCTAATACCTGTTTGCTGATGCAGGCCCTCTGTGATATCAACAGAGTAAACATTACACAATTACAAGCAATGTCAAACACATTCTTATCCCACACAGACACTGCCCCGCCCTGAGTGACCCACTGTTTGCCCAAAGATCTCACATCTTCTCCGACCCTTTCGTCCCTGATCCAGGTGACAGTCCCAGCCAGCACCCGCCAAACCACACAAAACACTATAAGTGACGTGACTGATTTTGAGGTTTAGAATAACAACCAAAAAAAGTAAGATTAAACAATTCATCTAGAAATTTTAGTAGTTGCAGACAGTTGGTAAGAAGTGGTCCAAATAGTCCAAACACCAAATTTATGTATGTTATGTAGTCACAAATATGAAATTCAACAAGATATATTTAATCAAAAGGTAGCCAAAACCTCTAGTATTTACTGGACAATGCTTGCCTAAACGCCTCATAATATTTTTAAAAAAAATTGATCTGTTGTTATGTAACAGTTACAAAATACATTTAGATATTTTTTACCATACGCCATGTGTATGGAAATAAATTATGGTTTATAACACTTTTAGTTTATATACTTTAGGCCCAAGTGTCTGCATCTGTATCAGAAAAGAATAAGCTGGATCAGTGCATCCTTACAATTCTCCACAACATAGCTAGCTACAAAACTCACAACACTTGACTGGGCCTTGTAAACACTGCCACAGAACAATAAAGCACTCAATTGGACTCATGACCCCCATTGCCACACAATAGAGAAAGGCCCATAAAAAGGCAGTTATCTTGAAGCTAGCTGATCTTTAAAAGGGTCCAAGGGGGAATGAAATGCTATTCAAACTAAGGCAAATAAAATCTTGAACCATGAATTAAATTGCTGTATTTCTCAAGAAATGCTGAAGACAGGGCAATAATTCAGCTTATAATAACTAAAACTATATTAAAAAAATTGAAGGAATGTCCTTTGAGGACAGGAGAAGGGCAAAAAGATTCAGAGGAGTGGCAGCAAAAAGCTTCTACAGGTTTAAAAGGCCCAAGCTCCCTGTGTGTCCCATGTAATATCAAAGCATACATCCCCAACCCCAGGCACTGGTCTTTGTAGTGCTGCTGCATATGACAGAACTCTTGTGTCTCTGCAGGACGTAGCCATTGCCTTTGTGGTTCACTGAGAGAGTGGGGACAGTGAAAAGTGCACAGCTAAGGGATACTTTCTGTGGGGCAGCCTCCATTTGTGCCTAGCCTGAGGTGACTGGAAGCAGCACTTCCCACAGTATATCCCTCCTGCTAGTGTAGCAGATCAGGAACTTCTGACTTGTAACTTTAGGAGCAGCTGACACAGCACCAGCACACACATCCAGATTTTACACTCTACTTTATGCTTTAAAGTTATATATATATATATATATATATATATATATATATATATATATATATATATATATATATATATATATATATATATATATATATTTTTTTTTTTTTTTTTTTTTTTAAATAACTTTTTTTTTTATAACTTATATATGTATTCAGTATTCTTACTGAATGTAAGATTATTACAAACTCAAGCTGCTGTTATAGTTAAATCACAAAAAATGTTCATGGCATGTTATATGACTAGATTTAGGCGTAGAGAATAGTATGATCAAAGCCACATGACACACTGTTTGACTGTCCATCCAATTGTGACCAACTAACCAATGAGGTGAAACAAAATCAATAAAAACTCCCAAAGTAAGAGGAGTTCCTGTGTTCTGACCTACCAGTGACCTCTGTCATATCACTAAGGTGTGATGGCTGTTTAGGAAAGGGGATAGGAGTTTTCTCTATGCCCAAAGGAGAGGTCATCAGTCCTGTCTGGCCAATACCCCAGCGGACAGCTCCTGCTGCTCCAAGTCTGCTACTAAACCCAGCACTAGACTAGGCCTGTAAAGGTGAGGGAGGAGAGGTTTTTTTTTTAAACAGCCCCTCATGGCCCAGTAGAGATAAATGAACCTAGGCTACAGTCACTACAGTCTTCTAATACACCACAGACAATAGGACGTCCTGCTGAGGCAGAGTATAGAGAAGAGAAGTCAGAGAAGTGCCTTATCAGAGGCCTTGGAGATGTAGTAGCAAGGGATTTTAATTGTCCATTAAGCATGCATAATACAGCCCGTGCCCTAGCAACACAATGAGACCCCCTACTGGGGGGCTATTGTCAGGCTGGCTCTGACACTGAAAAACAGCTGATGCTGTCGGCAACCTGCCAGCAGGAAACCTTGTAAGCAGCCTCACAGGACTTTGGGAAGTTATGCCTCCTACCAGTGAGACTTCCCTCCTGCTCCTCCAGGACCCCTGTCCTACCACCTCAGTGATGACCCCTCTGACTTTGAAACCTGAGGTCAAATCCTGGTCAGGTGTTCTGGTCAACAAAGCTCTCAGGCAAACAGACAATCTACAAGCGAGACTAATTAATCTATAGGTAAAAGAGCAGGTCAAGGCAAACTGTTTGTTTTCCTTCTCGTGTTCGAACATGAGGAGACAACAATAGAACCTGATTGAGTCTCTCAAATCACAGATTTATGGAGGGTGAATGATGACACAGGATAATACTTTGTAAATCCTATCACCTCTCTTGTTATGTCATATACCCAGTTAGACTCAGTCAATACTAATTAAGGCAAACACAAACATTAGGTTTGTGAATTGTCTGAACAGTGTCATTAGCACAGGGTTCATGAAGGAAATGTAGAAATTATGGTGCAAAGAGAAACTGATATAAGTATGGCTCTGTGACCCTCCTTTGACCTCAGCCTGACACACGAGGGCTGCCCTTTGTGCCATGATGGCCCTTCATGCTGACTTTGGAGTGGAGATTGCAGGTACAATGTGGATTGTTTTCAGTGTGTTTTCAAAGATCAGAATAACAATGGCATTTGCTCAGCTCACTCAGTCATGCTCATTGATCACTTGTCCTCTCTTTCTCTGCCTCTCTGATCTCATCAACAGGAGGTCTGTTCCTTTTTCATACAATAAAATATAAACAATTTCTTTGAGCTGTATATGAAATAATTAATGTATAATCATAATTCCAAATCCTATATACTGTTTGAGTCATTTCTAACTTTGAACTCTTAACTCCATAACACTCTACCTGTCATCTTACTGGGAGGGGATGCGCTGGTCTGGTGATGAGGTGATCCATGGGACAGCAGTGGGTTGATGCTGTGGGTTGGCGTGCTGTAGGCATCCATAGCCAGTTTCTGCCTGAAAGCTTCTTCTTTACGCCGATTTGCAAACCAGTTGTAAACTCGGACTTCAGTGACTAGGTTAGATCCAAGGCCTTGAGCTTTGGAAGGTGATACTCCTCGTTGAAGACACTCAGCTCTGCAAAAAGAAAAGAATGTTATACAATAAATAGAATATTACAATATTATTCTGCTTTACAATTAAGTAGTCTAAATATCGCACCTGTTACATTCTTCTACCAAAGCTTCTCTTTCCTCTTTGCTGGGGTTCTTCTGCCTCTCGTATGCCTGGTACAGGATTTGCTGAGATGCAGGACCCCATTTGAAACGATTGCGCCTCATTTTCTTAGAGGACGGTTCACTTACATCATCACCAGACTGTCCCATTTGACCAGGGTTGTATTCTGGGTAAAAAAATATTGGATCCTGGTTGCCTTTTTCTGAGATGTTCCCACCAGCACCTGGGGCCTGGTTGAATTCTAAAAAAACAAAAAAACAAAAACAAAAAACAGTTAAGTCAGTGATAAACTTTTGTTTACCTCCTTATACATTTTTAAAAATAAATACTGTTGAATAAATATTGAATAAATATTTTTACTGAATTGCACATTTTTATTATAACAAGCTTTCAATCAGAGACCATAAATTTGCTGCTGTTGCATGCTCAGGAACTAACCACCCATCTAACTTCCCCATAGATTTAAATGCTAAATCAAGTGTTGTGCTTCTGTCAATAGATTAGAGTCCATGGCTGAGCTGTGAGAAACTCAAATATTAACTTACGTCGGAGAATTTCCCTCTGTTTCCTGACATACCAGGTGTAGAGGGCCGCACGCTTCTGGGTTTTCATGGGTGTGCCTTTGTTGAGGTGCTGTGAGAGGTGAGACTGGTTCAGACCCGTAATGTCCACCACCTCTCTCTGGGGAATGTTGTGTTGCTGCATGTAACCTTTGATCATGCGGGCAGCACGCCATGGGTCCTCGCTATGGGACGGAAAAACAGAAAAGAACACATCAGCCAAGTTTTACAACACACAAATTTACCAAATGCAAGTATTGTTTTCATGACGTTGGACTGAATCTAATAATAAAGTTATATTTTTTATGGAATACAGGCTGACATATTTTAGAAACAGAAGGCCTTGACATTTGAAAAAAAAAAAAAAAGTTTCAGGAGCCCTACTTTAAAGCCACCGCTAAATCTTCACCAGGGCTAAGCAGTTCCAAAGGTTAGTCAAGTAAAAACACACCTCATTTCTGTAAAGTATAGCCTATAAAGTGTTTGACTTGCACAAGTAAATAACTTGGAAAAAATGTAAAACATAACTGAAACTTGTCTTCAAAAATAAATGTGACCAATAAATGTGTGTTGTGCTTAAAAAAAAACAAAAAACATGGGTTTCAGAATAATTAATTAGGACTGTTGCCATAAAGATTTACAATTTTAAACAAAATACTTTAAAATTTGAATGGGAAAGAGTCCTAAAAATGTTGCATGAAATAGGAAGACCCACAAATACGGCTTATTTCATTGCTACATTTTCAACAAGTAATATTTTGTGTAATAAGTTCAGACTTACCAGGAATAGGCCAAGATTTGCATGTTTAGACACTGACATCAGTAATTAGAGCAAATCTACACACATCTGTTTGTTTTGGACAATGTGGAGGCCTACAACTAAGTCTGTGGGTTAAGTGGGAGATGTTAGTTTATAACTTTTGACAATGAATAACCAGATCTCCATTCACTCTAATCACACGCCACTGTGTATCTTTCAGTTGATGATTTATAGAATAAAATTAATAATAACATTACTACACGTGGTTGAGTTTTGAAATATTTTCGGTAGCCAACGATATTATTATTTTTTATTATTATTATTATTATTATTATTATTATTATTATTATTATTATTATTATTATATGGCTGTTTTATTGGCATATTTTTGTTTTAGAAATTGTATTCACTTTTGCTTGTTGTCTAGATGTTTATTTAGTTTAGCTAGAACTTAAGAAAAATCAATGTAGATAATTAATAACTAGAAAGAACAGAACGAAGCGCGGCGGGTTATTTTAAATTTGTAAACATAGGGTGGCGTTGGATTTGAAATCTTAATTTTAAGTTTCGCGATGCGACGTGTGATTTTGCCGTTTAACTTAACGCAGCTACGACCGAAAATATATTATTAAACAAATATTTAGAGAATTTACTAGTAGCGTAATAAAAAGTTTGTTACTCACGCTAACATGCGCTCCACCTCGGCCCGCTGCTCGATGGCCTCCTCGGTGTTCAGTGACTGGAGCTCCTTCAGGATCGGCGGCGTGTCGTAGTCGTCGCCGTCCTCCGAGCCCTCGTCCCCGGACAGCTTGCCTTTACTGTGGCCGTTGGTGAGCTGGTGAAAGACGGGTTTGGAGTCCGAGTCGCTGCCGTTCATCTTGCCGCTCTGTGGAGACAGGGGCATACTCTCCAGTTTGACCCCGAAGCTCGCCGGGCTCGGGTCCATGTCGTCTAGCGCCTGGATCAGCACATCTTTGGAAACTCCAGAGTCCAACAGCGCGCTGAGGAGCTCCTGCTGTAGGGATGTCAGCTTGGATACCATCTTAGAAAACATCAAAAACTTATCATAGGTAAGCTGTGGGTACGTGGAGGAAATGCACCAAGCTGAAAAGGTTAAAGAAAAGTCATAGGAATCAAATAAGTTTCTCCTTGTAGCCAGAGCCGTGGTCTTCCGCTGCTGGCACCTGCTCTGACAAGTCCGACTTCCCTTTTGAGGGGAGGATGGAGCTACTTTGCCATGATGCTTTCTGGGCGCAGGGGATATAAAACATGGTAATGAGTGGGCCGGCTGATGGGCCTTATGTAAATGCGCACAATGAGCGGCTCTGGGCCGAGGCAGACGTGTTTACACTGCTCCACTGGCGCTTTTATTGGCTCTTCTTATCAGCAAAACTTTCATGAACTTTGTACCCTGTTGAAAATGCCATAAAGGCTTTTAAGAAAGGCGAGATCCGCATTCACAATGTGGGCATTTGATCAGCAGGTCTTAGGAGAATTTCAGGGCATTTTTAATGTAGATTATTTTAGATTTTATTTCACGCAGGATATTAGGCCATATTTAAACGCATACTTTTCATATAGGCCTACTCCAGTCACTGAGGTCAGCTTGTGTCGAAAGCTATAAGAAGACGAGAGTCTTGGTATAAGTAGCCTCGGACATGTTTAAATTAGATTTGGACTACAGTAGCCCCTGTACATATTTATTTAGGTCAATTAATTACTAATAAAATATATTGTTTGCACACTATGTATCCATGTATGCATCTTAATTACAAATGAACAGACAGAAGAGAAAGGCTTAACAATAGTAGCTAATTAAAAATAAGTAAAATTGTATTGCAATCTGTATTCTCTCTGCCCAGAGTTACATAGGGCTCACTGTTTTGAAGAGATGACAATTTGTTTTGTGCCAGTAATACTGATATTTACACAGTATTTACTGATACACTGTCACTGTGCAATTGCAGTAATAAAGACATTTACCTTATTCAAAGTTGGATCTCAAAAAGTGAAAATTGGAAATCCTTGTCCATGCACACATGTATGATTGTAAACACCAAAGAAAAAGTGAAAATAGAGAGCAATAACCTCTGTAAATATGTATAGAGGTTTACAACAAGAATCTTAGCCAATTATTGGTCAGAACTGTAATCTTTCAGTGTAGTATCAATGTGGTTGATCATTAGTAATAAGCTGAAATGCTCCCTAATCCCTAACATTAACCAGAGTCATATAGTTACATGGCTTTGGGATTGTCTAGTATGAGGTCATGTTTAGTCTGACAGCCTTTGCACTAAATGATCACACTAAATAATCACAACTTTATTAACTAAAATGGTCCAGTTACAGCACACATGATAAAAGGTATGCACAGATAAAAAGGTGTGGCATAAACATGGTAAGGCTAAAGCAAACCTGTGTTAACTGTTAGTGATAATGTATAAGATGTAAGATACATTTTGGCACGGTGTCTCTTTTGACACCGTGCCATCAAAGACCTTACAATAGATTTTCATGTACGAAGTTGTGGCGTTAGATCTTATTAGACGGATTACACTGCTCCTTTTATCTTTGGCTATTTCTGTCATAGTTTTCCTGAGATGCCTTCCCTGCCTGCCCTTTGGCCCTGGTGGTAAAAGCATGATGCTGTGTGGTATTGGTTAAGTTACTAACACAATAGAAACAGATCAATTTCAGTCTCCACAATTAGGTTTGCAGCATTGCCTTTAATGGTATCTTAATGAGCAAGTGTCTTAATTAATCTTACATAGGCCTAATAGTTGCTTTACAGCTCAGTATGATATGGTAATTTGATGTGCTTGTTATTGGCACTCTGAGATGAAATAAGATTCTTCCCAATTATTATTACTATTATTGGCCTGTATACATTTTAAAGTCAAAATACGACAACCCTGGTTTACCATCAACAGACGCTAGTAAAAATGAAAACAAATATGTAATATAATGTAAAGTTAACAATAAAGTAAGGTGAAATTTTGAAATGAACCCAACAAACCACAAAAATGCAACAAAATAATGTAATAAATGCCAATTGTTCCATATGAAGCCCAGCCAAAAAAAGCATGAACGGAGCCACACATATCCTGACACTTTTCCATTTTCCATTTTAATATCTGTCAAAGATTAACAACAAATAATAATAGCAAAAACAGAGATGGTCACGTCCGTTGTGAAAGAGCAGGTGTGTAGTGAAGCATGGCGTGGAACATGTCCTGCCCATTACTTTTTCACACCGACCCCTGGCACTTGGATTGGGCAAGAACAGTCAGGAACTGTCCAGTACACACTCTGTTTGCTAACAGATATGCTAATTATATCTGAAATAATGGCATGAAAGTTAAGAAAGACCTACAGCAACTAATTCAAATTTCAGTTTCTTAACATCAGACATAAAGTATTTGCTCAAATTAATTTAGTTTTAATCAAATTTTGTCCCCTCTGTCAGTTGTTGTATTGCAGAGTAAAACTTGTATGTATGTGATTTCTATTTTATTTTCTTTTTTAATTAATTCATACAGTAAGCATACGCATAAAATATCTTTATTCCAATTAACACATTTAGAACTATAGTTTTTCATGTTTTATTTTTTATTAATTAGATTTGTTTTAAGTTAATTTTATTAAAGTGTTCATGATGTTCCCTCACTCACACATGGTTATAGTATTTTTGTTTTTATTTCAGATGAGGTGGCGTTGGGGACACGCTGTACGTCTCCAGGCTCTAGGTGTGCTTGGCCCAAACAAGCTTATTCTTTGGCCTTCGGTGACCTGTCCTCCTCACCTCACAGCCCTGATGGTGGACCGAGCGGAACACTTCGGAACAGGACAGAGGCAGGGTTGAGGTGGTGCGTGAGTCTTCAGGCTCATCGGTCCAGGCCGTTCCACAGGGTGAGCTGGACCTTACCCTTGCTTTGCCGTGAACCCTCCGACCGCTTTAACAGTTAGGGAAATGATAGTAGTAAATCTTTTTTGGATCTTAAACCTTGTTCTTATTGTATGTTTAGTTTAAGTTTTTCTGTCTTATAATAAATAAATCATAATAATGTATTTTATTCATATAGCGGATTTTGCATTCTTTACATTGCATTATTCAGAAATGTGCTAAAACGTGCCCTTAAAAGTTGTAGCTGAGGTGCTAGTTTGTTTTCGACATATCTCCCACATGGTTTGTGTTGTATTTATGTCCTCAATTTAAGGATATATTAACAGTGTGGCAAAAAATACTAGTACAGTAAGTGGTATTTCTACATCTTTATTACTTTAAACACAGTACTCATGTTTAATCTCTTAATAGGATGACTCCCTTGAATTGCTTTAAGAAATCTGTGGGCAGATTCAGGTTCTTTAACAGACTGATTATATCACAGTTAAGTGTGATTGAAACACCGACTTTGATCTTTATCAGGGAAATAAGATTTGATCAGCTCGCCCATGAATCTAGGATGTATCACTCAAGACCATTTCCCTGTTTGCTCTTGAGTGATACTTGTTGAATATAAGGAAGAGGAACGTGATGTAAAGAGCTAGTATCCATGCACTCCTCCCAATTCACAAACATGACCAGTGGATGATCTTGTGGTGGTGAAGGTGGCGGAGGTGGCAGAGGTGGCTGGGTCCCCTTTTGGCCTGGTCCTCGGACAGTGTTAGCTCTGTCAATAAGCACATGCACCAGGGCGTGTGTCTGTCTGTGCGCTTGAATCTGGGCCTGAAAAGCTTCAAGTTTTTTGTTTGCTCTTTTGACTGCATAAGGTGTGTGTGTGTGTAGCCAGCAACATTGCGTTTCCTCCTCTTTTCTTTTGTTAAATCATGTCAGATCAGAGTGGCTTTGAGGTTGGAGCTGTTAATCACAACCTCTGTCTCAGGTCTTGTTTGAGAATGAATTAATGTCTTTTCTTGGATATCTTTTCATTCAAAAGTCAATAATACAGTTGGCATTTTCCAGAATATAAGGTGTATTTTTAGCAGAAATAACCCAGACACTGTAAGTAAATACTGTAATATTCGGGTTTGGCTGTGAGGGCAGAGTGACCCTTTGAACATACCCCCTCTACTCAACAGTCAGGAGGCAAGACACATACTCCCAGGTCTTTAAAGCCAAACATTACATCAGACAACTAACTAAAGATCTTACTTTGCTTTATACTTTTTTGTTTGTTTGTTTTTTATTAAACATAAGTGTGTTAAAGTGTTCAAATAAGTATTATGTGTTAAGTATAGTAAATATATAATAAGTGCTATCAGTTGGTAGAGCAAGTCCATATACATGGCAAATATTTTGGATTACAGTTCTCTGAGGAATTCCTTTATGATTAAAATGTAGTCAGTAGGGATATAGAATACAGAATACAGAATACAGTTACATGGAATAATGCATCTTATTAAAAGCAGTAAGACTAGAATATAGGCTGAACCATCAAGACTAGATCCAAATGTGGTCATTTGTACTGATGTAAATAAGAGTTGATGGTGGCTAGAGTTGTCAAAATATATGAGCTGATGTTTCTGTGTGCAGGGGTTGTCTAGGCCAGCTGCGGCTGCTCTCTCTCTCTGAGTTGCTGGTCAATATTGACTCAGGGATCTGAGCACAGCCACTTTGTCTGAAGCACAAGGTGAGATATACCTGCTGTCTCTATGATATCACACTCAAAAACAAAACATGTGATTTTTAAAGAAGACATATTCTGCTTTTATCTGTTATTTTTTTTTCTTTTATGACTCAGTTAAGTTGGTATTTAGTGAAAATAATAATAATAATAATAATAATAATAATAATAATAATAATAATAATAAATATAGCCGCAAGCGGCGATGATCGGCCCTCGCTTGCACTCGCAGCCCCCTGCTAACGCGCCATTTTCCTATTCCCATGAACCATCTATGTACCAAATTAGGTGTGGCTACACCAAAGTTTTTGCCGGGCATCCTAATGGCAGGGACAGATGTTTGACCTGTTACCATGGCAACATGATGTGAGATGGAGTGGGGGTGTCACTGTGTTTTTTGATCGAGACCATGTCACGAATGTGTGGTCCAAATTTGGTGTGTCTACCGCTAAGTAAAATTTTTCTGTTCCATGCAATCTCCCTAGGGGGCGCTATTACGGCCAATTGAGATTTTCTTATATCAATCTGTGTAGGGCCGGGGTGTTCACCAACGATAAAAGTTTGAGTAAATTCGGCCAAATTATGTGCGAATGATCACTTGTCAAAGTTTGACAGGAAATGGCGCCTTCGCCACCAGGTCACATGGTCTATCCAAAATGGCTGGTTGGTTGCCTAGCAACGGTATAATATACTTTTTGTTTATCTTCCCATGATGCATCTGTGTACCAAATTTTGTTTGACTACACCAAAGTTTTTCCAGAGAATCCTAATGACAAGGACAGATGTTTGGCCTGTTGCCATGGCAACACGATGGGAGATGCCCGGTGTCATCATTGAGATTTTTGATCGAGACCCTGTCACGAATGTGTGTACCAAATTTGGTATGTCTACGACAAAATAAAATTTTGCACTTCCCTAGGTGGCGCTATATCATCCATTTCAGATTTTCTTATAGAAATCTGTTCAGGGCCGGGGTGTCCACCAACGATTGAAGTTTGAGTGAAATCGGCCAAAGTATGTGCGAATTATCACTCGTCGAATTTGATGGCGAGCCACAAAAACAAACCTGAAATTTGTGGCGTTGTCACGGAAACACCGTTCACTCTTTTAGAACGCTTTTAACAACTTTTAATGTCCCACTTGTCTAGATGATACAGCACGATTCTGGTGAGTCTGGGTCAAAAACCCTAGGAGGAGTTCGTTAAAATACGAGGACAGGAAAATGCGCTCTCGGTGCCAGGTCACATGCTCGGTCCAAAATGGCCGACTTCCTGTTGGTCGCTTAGCAACCGCATAATATACTTTTTTGTTCCTTATCCCATGATGCATCTGTGTACCAAATTTGGTTTGGCTACGACAAAGTTTATGCTGGGCGTCCCATTGGCGATGACAGATGTTTGGCCTGTTGCCATGGCAACACGATGGGACATGGCGTGTTGACGTCATTAAGTTTTTTGATCGATACCCCGTCATGAATATGTGTACCTAATTTGGTAAGTCTACGACAAAGTAAAATTTTGCGCTTCCATGCAATCTCCCTAGGTGGCGCTATAGCACCTATTTCAGATTTTCTTATATCAATCTGTTCAGGGCCGGGCTGTCCACCAACGATTAAAGTTTGAGTGATATCGGCCAAAGTATGCGCGAATTATCGCTCATTGAAATTTGATGGCGAGCCGCAAAAACGAACCCGAAATTTGTGGCGTTGTCACGGAAACACCGTTCACTCTTTTAGAACGCTTTTAACAACTTTTAATGTTCCACTTGTCTAGATGATACAGCACGATTCTGGTGAGTCTGGGTCAAAAACCCTAGGAGGAGTTCGTTAAAATACGAAGACAGGAAAATGCACTCTCGGTGCCGGGTCGCGTGCTCGGCCCAATATAGCTGACTTCCTGTTGGTCGCCTAGCAACGCCGTAATATATTTTTTGGTTCGTAACGACCTGACCTATCCACCACCCGAATTTCGTTTATCTACGACAAAGTTCATTTATCGGGTATAGCCATAGACGCAATGTATTTTGATTTTCGAGGTGGCGCTGTCGAGCCATTTTTTAAGATTTTTTAATACAGATTATTTGTAAATTCCTTTTTTGGCGTTCTTGAATTTTGCGCAAAATTTCGTGAGTTTTCGTCCGTGGGAAGTACCCGAAACCTGAAAAAGTGGTCGGGAAAATAATAATAAGAATAAGAAAAACCAGAACAGTAACAATATAGTGCCACGAATGGTGGCACTCAATATATCAATGGAAAGGGCGCGCGTCCAGTAACCCACCCGTGGGGTCCATTGACACCTACCAGCGCGTTTCACACGTTCCACGCTGGTTCTGCAGTGCTTCGCACCGCAGAACAGTTACAATAGGCCCTATGCGCTCTTCAGCGCTCGGGCCTAATAATAATCATCATCATCATCATCATCATAATAATAATAATAATAATAATGCATCAGTTTTAAACAGCGCTTTTCTGGACACTCAAAGAGGCTTTACAGTTCATTGTTCATTCACTCCACACTCAGTGGTGATGAGCTACTATTGCAGCCACAGCTACCCTGGGGCAGACTGACAGAAGCAAGGATGCCAATCTGCGCCAGTGGCCTCTCCGACCACCACCATCACTCACACGCACACCACTTTTATACAATGTGGGTGAAGTGCCTTGCCTAAGAACACAACAACAGTTTTTCCCATCCAAGTACTACCCAGGCCTTGCTTAGCTTACAAGCTGGTGTGGCCACAATGGCATGGGGTGATATTGAAATTTTATGTCAAGTTTATCATGGACAAAATAATTGGGATTAATGATAATTTCATGATAATGATTGAAGGTGCTGACAGTTTAAACATTTTATGGATAGCAATTAGGGGTGTGCAAAATAATCGTCATGAAGAAGTGACTTTATTGATCTCACACTGGAGAAATTCTTCTCTGCATTTTAACCCATCCTATATATATATATATATATATATATATATATATATATATATATATATATATATATATATATATATATATATATATATATATATATATATATATTCGACATACTTCAGTGAAAATGTACCCAAAAAAAAGAGGATAACTTAAATATCAGTGGCTGTGTATCTGGGTAGTGTCTTCAATTGATACACAACTCTGAGCAACTCAATTCATAACTGAATTTATTGAATAACAAAAACTGCGCCCGGGGACCATCTCCATGATCTTCTTGCTTCGGTTTGGTCAGGACCTAAGCTGGAGGATTTTACCTATGGTGCATGTTTTGGGTTGATGGGGGAAACCGGAGTGCCCGGAGAAAACCCACCCAGACACGGGGAGAACATGCAAACTCCACACAGAAAGGCCCAGGGGATTGAACCCAGACCATGCATGCAAATTCCACACAGAACACACACAGAAAGGCCTGGGCGACCCGGAGATCGAACCCGGAACCTTCTTACTGTGAAGCGTGAGTACTAGCCACTCAGCCACCGTGCCACCATCGCAATGCATCGCAATACTAACTTTCACAATATACTGCATCGATTCTTGATGCCAAAAATTGATTATTAATATTTAATAATTTATTAATTAATTATTAATAAATTAAAAAATAATTATTGGTTTATTTTTTTTTATAAATCCTATGCACTTTTTTCTTTGTGAAAGGGTATTGTTTGTTATGATGGTAGCTACCTCCAAAATGGCAAATGTTTGAACATAATTTTTTGTTTTCGAAAAAATCCTATGCACTTTTTTTGTTATTGGTTTGGTTTATTTGTTTTTGTTATTCAATAAATTCAGTTATGAATTGAGTTGCTCAGAGTTATGTATCAATTGAAGACACTACCCAGATACACAGCCACTGATATTTAAGTTATCCTCTTTTTTGTTGGTACATTTTCACTGAAGTATGTCAAATATATTGCAATGCATCACAATAATTCAAGTATCGTGATGCATCGTGATAGCATCGCGTCGTGGCATATGAATCGTGATTCGAATTGAATCGTGACTTCTTTGCCAATACCCACCCCTAATAGCAATAATGAAAGTTTAAACAACTTTTATGTAATTGTACTTTGCTATAAGTTTATTATCACGATTATATAAACTGTTCCATGAAGATTATTTTCTACCCTTTTTTATCACGCTAAATGTTATTTTTGTTTATTGTACCATCCCTGGTTTGTACTATCCTGTGGGTGGGAAGGGGCATGCAAGCCATTCATGAGGTACAAAACAGGGCTACACAAACATACAATCACCCAGTATACAACTATGAGTAATAAGCTTTTATTGGATTTTTCACAATGTGTTCCCTTAAAAATATAAAGTCCTCAGTGTGGTGCCATATAATGAAATGAAGTATCAGATACACGTTACTTATAGAATCTCATCTGTGAATACAGGATGTTTAATATCATCTTTGGGGGATATCTATCCCCATGAACTGACATTTATTCTTTAGTTATTTATTATGCAGAGTTACATTTGCATGGCCCTGGCGTTCACAGTTGATCCATGCCAGCACTTCGGTTTGCATAGCTGTGCAGTTATGGTAATAGGCACATAAGCCTTGTTTTGTTCATTCGAGAATAGTGAACGGTGAACGATAGGGTAAAAAGCAAAGAAAAGTAGGAAGGAGTTTTTAAACTTCCTGTTTATTTTACAACGCATTTCAGTGGAAGCTGAAGAACGAATTGAGTAAAATGTATTTACTATGAATAGTTTTCTTGTAAAATAGCTCAAATACAAGCTGAATATTGATTAACCCCAAAAGTTCCAAACAGTTTAGAATACCAAGACTATGTTTTGGGGATTTCAAATCAAATGCATTTGATACAAAGATTTTTTCATTTAGAATTATTCCTAGTCATTCCAAAACACAAGTAATGTGTTAGGTGAATAAAACTCAATTGTAATCACTGTTTTAATGCTCAAAGAATATTCGCTATTAGCCAGTGGTAATGCCCTAATTCTACACCTTTGTTCTAACTACCTGTTAAAGATAAATGTTCCCATATCATCCATATCATATGACCCCATTTTTCTCAGACAAACTGTGCCAGGTCTATGCAGGGTGTGTCTAATGCAGCCTCATAAATCTGCTGGGCAAAATACAAGCTGTGTGTCTGTACAGTTCACTGCAGGGACACTCCTAAGGGGACGAGCTGGTGACAAATCATGACACGATAATGCTTTCCCTTTAGCACTTACAGAAATGAGACTGGTATGTCCTTATCAGCTTTTTCCTCATTGAACATGATCATTTTCAATTTGAAAAATAGTGAAGCCTATACTAAAGAAGGTAGGTTTACAAGATAGTTTTATGACCATGCTGTGAATAGAATGAAAACTATAAATTGCAAATGTATGGACTTTTCAAGGTCATGTTTGTGGGGCGGTATTCAGTTAACATTGTAGATGTGAATGAAAAGAAAATTCACTAGTTATAAATTATGACATGATGTTAAAAGGAGAGTTATTTAGAAAACAGCCATGAAGGGGAGGAGTCAAATGAAAGAAAGTTTTATCATACATATAGGGAGATGAACATAGCAAATTAGAATTCTCCACAATAAGGCAATAAACTTACCCATTTTGTATATCTTCAGTTACGGGTTTTTAATTGCTGAAAAATACCTTGAAAAACATGTGGGTGGGGCCACCTCTCCACACATCAGACTTGTAGCTTGGCTTGGTGGCATCAGCTGTTTGTCTTCATGGCTACAATCTAAACTGTGGAACATTTTAGGCAAAGTAATAACATCTCAGTGGATACAAAGCAGGTGTCAGACTAGGTTTTTAACTGTTGTATATTTTTGAAGGGAACAAAAATATACAACAGATTATTTATTCAGTAGTTATAGTGATAACTGATGTGTATGTTTGTATAGATGTCTCACTGCTGTGTGTTTTTCTTTTCTCCAGTTTGCACTTTTAGAGATTCAGAAGTAATTACCTGCCTGGCTTCCTCGGCAATTAAAGGCTGGTTCACAGCAGCCTGCTTAATGCACAGGCATGCACCCAGGCCATTAGTCCAGGCCATGAGCGGTGCCACACTGAACACTGACCAAGAGCAAACACCACTGTCACCGCACTCATAACAGTAGCAAATGTAACAGAGTGCACAAATCATGGAGGGCAAAGAAACTGCACTTTTTGATAGAGTTTACTGATAATTAAGTATGTTTAAAGAAAATAAACACATTATATTTTATTTAAATAAGTACATGTATTCTTTTTCAGTTTAAATTGGATGAACTGGTTGTAGTTGTTGTATTAGTAGTGGTCTTGACAGGTAAGTGGTTAGTTAGGCTAGTTACCACAACAAATGTCATTTTTACTTATTAACACTTAATACAAAAATGTCCTAACATCATACTATGTGTCATTAGCAGCAGAATAATGTTATGCAGAATAAATACTAATCGACATATAATTAACCACTTACATGTATGCAAATTATCAGCAATTTAAATGTTAGTAAGTACACCCTAAATAACACCCTGCATTTTTACACATTTCTTGACACTGTGGGTCAATTGTGAAAAAAGAAAAGTAGGAAAAAATATCTGGACAAGATTTGGGTTCAAGACATTTCATCTCTGATCCCAGAGCCTTGGTTTATGTCAAAAATGGGTTCAGTGTTGATTAGAAATTGTAAAATTTGGAAAAGCAACTACTTCTTCGAACCTTTTGTTGCTATGGAGCTCTCCTTGCTGATCAGAGCATTGCAGAGCCAAGGTCCAAACTCCAAATGAATTTAAAAAGAAAGTTCCTTCTTGTAAAGTTGAAACAAAATTTAAATCTAGGTGAAATCAGTGCATCATATTGTCATTACCTCTTTAAGTTGGTCTTAAAGTCACCGCTAACACAAAAACTCTACAGTAGCAACAATGACCTTTAGTGTCAAGATTATTTTTTTTTCTGTCAGCATTTTATTTGCCTGCTCTGACAGATGCAGTAGCAGGTTATCTCCTCCTCGCATTCAGGTATATAAGCTCTTTTTATTTCTTTTTTCCCCAACAGTTAATGTGTAACCCACTGTGAAAGGATTCAGCACATTTCCTTTTAGCTCATATACCGATCGATGTTGGTGTGGCTTTACTTAGAGGGAACTAAAAAGGAGCATTGTCAAGTCAAGCATTGAACGCTGCTTGTGCTAACATTTGATTGCGTGCAATATAAAAATGATAAGACAATTAGATAATTCTTGTTTAACACATCCAGCATCGTAATTACCACTCCTCATTGTTAACATTGCAACTTGATACTTCTTCAATATTTATCTTACATACACACTCTTTTTAATATATTTTGCTTATTTTGAACAGCAAAATTCTGTCCCGTTTCCACCTAATGTAAATGCTTGGTTATCTATTATTTTGTGAGTAAAAAGAAAGACTTCACTCACTCTGTCAAACATGGCATCTGTCCCTGTGTGATCGCCTAAAGTACCTACAGTTTCCTTCATTGTGCTTTTGTTTGACCCATCACCACAGCGGTTACAAAGAGAAAAGGCCTTGTTAAGACATTCACCAATTTGTATATTTGCAATTTGGTATGTTACTTTTGTATGGTTTTAGGTAGCGCTGTGCAATAAACCAAACTTTAATCTAACAAGATCCAAATGTTTTAAATGGTCAGTGATCTACTTTTTAATCATAAGGTCTCAACCAGGAATCTGTCGGTAAAAATGTCCTGTTTGTGTTAAATGGCACTGAATAATGGTATCTATTAGTTGTGTTCATAAAAGAAGGATTTAAAAAAGAAAAATGTAATTGATTCCATATCACCCAGCTTTAGTGGCATGTAATCTAAATAAATACAAAATAACACAAATATGTAACATTTTGGTGGAATCTTTTATTTTTTAATATGAGCAAAACATTAAAAAATGTATCAGCTAGGACAGTTGTCGTAATTGTATTGCTTTCAAGGGTTCTGTAATTGAATTTAACTGCTTGTAGGGATAATAGACTTAGTTACACAGTAGTAGTAGTAGTAGTTACACAAATAAATACTTTTTACTTTGAGTATTTTATAAAATTCTGAAAAGCCGTAATGCGCAGAAAACATAACCATGTAGTTTATCCATTATCAACACTTTTCTTGCATCTCTCACGCTTTGGCAGGAGAGCAAACCTTATTACATTTAATCTGTGAATAATTGAACGCTGAGGCAGACTGTCAAAAGTCACTGTCAATGGACCTGCACAGAGAGGCCCCCACCTGTGCTCCAATGGACTCTGGCCCTGCACCTCCACGCTTCTCTGCTCATCCTTAAAATTAATTCATGCGCACATCTCGGTTCCTCTAACACCACATTAACCCCGACCACAGGAGGCATCCTCATGGAAAAAATGTCCCTTACTGAAACATCAGTTTGACCTTTGACACCAGGTCCTCTTCATGGCTGCTTTCCCACCATCACTGTCTGAAAAAACTTGTTATTGAAAGGAGAACTTTATCAATATATAAACAACATAATTTCAAGAGATTGCGATCATGTTCTAGAAATTGATAATGTCATAATTTCAGATGAATGATATAATAATATATAACTCGAAGTGAAATGATTGTTTTTGAAAGAAATATCCACACTTATCCACAAATGTTATTAGTTAGAGATTGGGTACACAAACTTGCCATATTAATCTTATGGTTTACAACAATCACATCTTTAGGATTGACTGATGGTACCACTTTTTGAAGCTATTGTTTAAAATAATGTTTATTTGGGGTGAAAGAGAAGACATTGGACTTTTTGCGAGTTTTTGTTTAACGTGACTAGGTCATGTAATTACAAAAATATTACCCATAAACCCAGCCAACAAATCTGAAATCTGACAAACCACAGAATTCTCACCTGTCCTCCAGCTATAGGGACTCTTGAATGTTGTGCTGCCATTTTGAGGACCATTGAAAAGATATATTTGTTATGAATTGTTAATTATTATGGCAACAGTCCTCACCTTTCTTCATTTTGAAAGCCATAGATTGCTACTATGCAGGGAAATCAATGTTAAAACACTTCATGGGCGTGTGTGTTTGTGTTCAGGCATCGCTTCGGAGGGTCACGCCACACTGACTGCTTTCTGGAGGACAACGGGACCTCAATTGTGGGCCATTATTTCTTGGCCGGGCTCAGTCATGCAGAGTGCGTTTGTACACGGGGGATGCAGGGGTGAGCAGCAGTATCGGTGTACCATACCTGTGTGACTGTTCCAACCAGTGACCCTCATGACCCTAACCCTCCACAACCCCGGTGAGCGCACAAACCACACACCTTACCTGAACGTTACCTCTTCAAACGAGTCTTAGTCATTTAGCTGTGCACACTGACCTACCATAAAACAATACTATCACATATAAAGAGCTATAAAAGTGAATCCAAACAAATCTGTAAAGATGGTAAAATAGTTTGTAGCTCTATTACAATCCATTTATGTTTGAGTTGTGGACAGATTAGCATGGTTTTGATCACTTGTGTTGTTGGACATTTTGTTATAGCTGGCAATTGGGAATGGCACCATTTCATTACAGATATTTTTATATATATATATATATATATATATATATATATATATACATGTATATATATATATATATATATATATATATATATAATGAAACCTCATCAATACGTAAAACCAGGTCAAGGAATTATTAAGCAAATGTGGCGATATAGTAGAAACAGGCAAGGGTCAGAAAAGGTCATTTTTAGAGCTTCCACTGCCCCCTCGTGGTCAAATCTAGAAAGAAAGAAAAGAAAGCTATGCTTTTATTAGTCCCACAGTGGGGAAATTCCATTTCTGCATTTAACCCATCCTGTTATTAGGAGCAGTGAGCAGCACATTACTGCGCCCGGGGACCATCTCCATGATCTTCTTGCTTCGGTTTGGTCAGGACCTAAGCTGGAGGATTTACCTATAGTGCATATTTTGGGTTGGTGGGGGAAACCGGAGTGCCCGGAGGAAACCCACCCAGACACGGGGAGAACATGCAAACTCCACACAGAAAGGCCCAGGCGACCCGCGGATCAAACCCAGACCATGCATGCAAACTCCACACAGAACACACACAGAA
Source organism: Paratrypauchen microcephalus (assembly GCA_036785185.1). NCBI lineage: Eukaryota > Metazoa > Chordata > Actinopteri > Gobiiformes > Gobiidae > Paratrypauchen > Paratrypauchen microcephalus. The sequence goes on along the minus strand of JAVJIX010000028.1, from coordinate 3,358,237 downwards.
AGGAGTATTTTCAAGGCCTTTCTTTAAAATTTTCCTTTTTCTCTTTGCTTATGTGAAAGTATTTGCACACATGACTCATGTTTAGCGGACAGTAGATATTTGTGTTGTGCAGTGAAGCAGTGCCATAGCTCCCCTGAAGCCAGTCACAGAAGTCCTTCTCATAAAGAGTTGACCTGTTTTATGGCCTTATTGCCCAACATCACATGCCTTTAGTCCCGGGATATGATCTCAGATAAGGCAAGAAAGCACCGAAATACTCTTCCTGTTCCTCACAGCTATTCATTCAGGTAGTGATGAGTGTAAGACTCGTATCAAAATCACAAAGATAGCTTGCAGATTTTGAGACATAACATAATTCAGTCATAAATTGAGATTTCAAATAACTCGTCATTAAAAATAGCCAAATTGACCTCATTACACTGAAGTTTTATAAATCAAGTCTTTATGATAAGCTGATTACCTTATCCTTGACAGCTGCGGTCGGGCATGGCAGTAAAGGCAGAGGATCATGAGGTGATGGTCCATAAAGGGTTCGTCTTAGATAAGGCATTTTGTGTGTGGCTGGATTGGTGACTTCAGGGGACCACCAACCAATGCAGCCAAGACGAGATCATACTTGGAAATGATACATTTTTCTTTTTAGAAGAGACATAATGCTGATGACTACAGGGAATAAATAAAACAGTATGTATCGAAACGCTCCAGACAGGGCCATAAAATAATGTGGCCCATGAAAGACTACGGTCTCGATCTTTGACCTGCTCCTCACTTAGTCATCATGACGCGTTTGAATTTGGAAGGACTTCAAATATTTCATTAGTATTTCCATTCTGTATGATTGTAGTGATTTCAGTTTATCAGTTTCGGCACATGTTAAAGACGACCAAAATAAAACTCAAAACTGACAAGGTCAAGGCTTGGCCCCAAGCTTAACTGTCTATCAGCATAAGATATAAAGACCCCAAACCTACACTTAGTCTACACTAGTTTAGAGTTAAATGCATTTCAAAATAACAAAATCCACAAACAAAATCCATTTAAATTGTTCTAAAGTGCTTTGATGTTTATGAATTGGAATAGTCACTAATGTAAAAATTAAAAGTAAGTAAATGATAAAAATGTACTCATTTGTCCTAATGCACTGATGCGGTTTACTCGGCTCAACCAACAGTCCTGGGGAAATGTCCCTTTCTAATGTCCACAATGGGTCATTAATGAACTTTATGGCTATGAGTGATACCTCACCCTGGGTAAAACTACAGACTTCCTGCATAGTAGATAGAGCAAGACTTCACGTCAGCCGTCTATTCAAGAGAAACCATTAGAACAAACTGCTCCTGGGTGCAGCAAAGCAAACCAGCCAAATCTTTATGCAGTGAAAGGCCTTGGGCTGCCCTATGCAAGGACAAAATGTGTGTTATGCAAACCTAATGTGGATAAACCATACCAGCTAAAGGGGACTGGACAAATATTATGAATGAATCAAGAATTATAAATATTATGAACGATAAATCCAACTAATTTTAGTTTTACACCCAAAAAATGTAAATGAGTAGTATGTTTGCTCAAACCGGTTTGTTTGCATGCACACCCCCCTCTAGTGGTCTTTATTTGGAAGTGCCAGAATATTGTGAATTAAGTTTTAACAGATGTGACACATAAAAGAGGGGCTTGATTGGCTTTGCTGTGTGCGATTTGAGAATTCACTTACATAATAATCTTATTGAAGACAAAATGTAAACATTCAATATAGAGTAAATACTGATATGTGTCAAGAAGGTATTAAGTCACCAGAAAGAAACAAGATAAAAAACAAATCAGTTTTTCTTTTATATATTTGTAAAACCTTCTATTTTTATATTTGATTTAAAGTAAAATACAGATCGCTTGAGAAAGCCTTTAGTGTTCAGTGGGATGAAATGAAGTGTGTTTTTTTCACTGGTTAAGAGTGCTTAGTGGGAAAGTGTTTTAACCTTTTTACAGTTATTAGAATCCTGCTAGTAGGCTTCAATGGTCACACCACACTGACAGAGCACAAAGTACTTCTCTTTAGTCTTATGGAAGATATTTATAGTCACTTTTTATTTTCGAAGACCACATTAGCTTGCTGTGCCACTTTGGTCTGTTAGGTAAGCAATGCCATTTGTAGGCTTATTATGCATGTTTTAAAGAACTGTCCCCCTTTTTGCCAACACCTAAGCATGAGTCATCGGTCTCCTTGTTATTCTGAAGTGGGGCCTTTATTGACTGAATATTTTTAGCCAAGCCAAAATAAATATGTGCACATGTGTTCACTAACACACAGTGTGAAATGTTGGTGCTGTATACCCTGATCAGACACAGGCATAAATGAGGTGATTGAATGTTAAGGTCACTTCCTGCATTAAAGTGATAGGCAGCCAGTTATGATTTTGTGCTCAAATTATGTTGGCCAGAAAATCAGAAGCATATTTTCAAAATTGTTTTAAAGTTGTTTGTGTGCCATGGTCTACTGCTCAGTTGTATATAACCATTATCAAAATGGTCCATTGTTTGAACCAGTCTGCCAATTTTACAAGAGGAGACTGGCCATATCTCATATAAACTCAAACACACTAAACACTAGATCTCATTTTGAAAGGTGTCACAAGGTTTGTCACAATAATTACTTATTGATTTTAATAAATTATAGATGTAACCATTTTTGTTGTACATATTCAATATAGTGAGGATTTTTTAATTTGAGCCTGACAAAGGAATAACAAGTCAATACAACAATGTATTGTACATTTAGAAGGGTTTACTGGGATTCACCTGCCTCAGTCCCAAGTAGTTTCAATATGATCATTTAATGTGATATTTTCTGTAGCAGTAACACTTAGTTGTTATAACAGACCAAGGAATTAAAACACAGATTGCTTTTAGAGGATTATTAAAATAATTCTATGATTCACTGGTGTACTAAAAAAGGGCTCCCAAAACAAAACATTTTTAATAGTCACAGAAAAGTTAAAGACTAACATACATTGTTTTAAACATAATGGCCATTCATATTGTGTATCTGACCATGACCTTGATCACACTATGGGGAGATGAGTTAAAACCTCCAGAGACGATAATACAAGCCGAGTATATTGAGGTAAAATTAGAGATGTATAATATTACTGAAAGGGCTCTGACGCACAGCTTTTGTGTGCACTGAAAGAACAGCAGGAAGCCAATCATTTCTGATTTGCATTTTTTTCCCCTACAGTTGTGGCAGTGTCAGTAACCACAGAACACAGGATTTACAGTTAGATTTATGTAACTAGTGTCAGTACAGAGCACTGAACTATTGACGGATCTTGTTTGTTACTTTGACCTCAGTCTGTTGGTGTCCATAAAATATGGTCAGTAATCTTTTAATACATCTACTATAGTGGTGCACTGTGATCTTGTCAGTGGACTTTAATTCACAGACCAAGCTAAGAATAACCATACACTATTAATAAATACAAGGCAAAGCTGAGATAAGTCAACAAGTATTCTTTTTTATTTCATTGAGTTTATGGTTTTGGTTCTGTAGCAACCTACTGGGTAACTCTAATGAAGTGCAATTGTACTCAAGCCAGTTATATTTTAGAGCAATGACAGGCACACATTTTGTGCAAATTTAACAGCATTTGAACGGCTCCTACACAAACACAGCAAAAATACATGCCAGAGGAACTAAATGCTAAAACATTTACAAATCGACAATACTTCAGGAAGACGTCCCGCAAAAACAGATCAGTTACAGATCCACAACTTAACTATGGGGAGAACTAGAGCCACGTTTTACCCCATGTGGTGGTCCAACTATAACTCTAAGCTACTACACCCACGACACTCAGCAACACATTTACCAGTCTCCAGAAATTGTACAGTTAACCAATATAAATATTGACATGACAAAGAATGATCCCAAAATTTGTTTACAAGACATGAGGTCCACTTACAAGCAATTTGTCAATCTCGTCTCAGAAGGCCTTTGTATTTTATGTCTGGCAGTCAACATTGGCATTGCAAAAAAAAAAACCAAACCAAAACAGAACATTGAGTTAATGCAACTAAGGCTATATCAGACAATAGATTGAAAGACACATTCATCAAAATATTTTTCCATAATCCCATAGCAACCACTAAAAATAACAGCTAATATAAACAATTATTACATCTATGAACTGAAATGTCCATGAAATCAAAGCCCAAACATGCACTTGGTTGAGACTGTTGAGCTGGGGTCTGTAGTCTATATTGTGTCTTATTAGAGGCGTTGGTCTGAAGGAGCCATTTGTTTTCACAGTGAAACGTTTTAAAGGACTCTATGGATATTGGTTAGATGCGCCTGCCACACTCATGTCAGGTGTGCTTAATTGCTTTTCTAGCTCACCACTCTTCCGGCTAAACTTATAATCACATGCATTGATTTTTATATCTATAAACTAAATATTGAAATTAACATTCTGCTCAATTAAGGAGCTTCTTTACATGCCCACAAAAAATCCTGGCATTGGTAAGATGAATGAAAGGTTCTAACTAGTTCACTCCGTATACAATTTCACCATCCAACCCAAAAGAAATGGCTTGGGGCTTAATTTTTACAGGAAAGCTGATGCATCTATACATATGCTCTCCTTTTTATACAATCAAGGGCCATATTTTTTTCCACAACTTAAAATTTAACAGCAATAACAAAAACTACTTCAGTTGCATCCAAATGGCAACTATTAAAAAGTAAACTTACTGTAACATACATATTTAATAGTGTATAGTCCATGCAACTGCGCACGGCTGGTTTGCATTGTTATGGTAGGTCATTATCAGTGTATGAGAGACATCAGCCACCAGTGCATTTTGATTATGGGTACTCCATCATCTTGCAAAAGCGCTCACCCAGATTTGAAAAGCAAAATAGCCACTTGGCCCAGGTAAAAGTAAATGAAATGCTTTGTCTCGTGAGTCACATAGCTGCCGAAGTTTCTCCCGACAATGCAGTGCCATGTTGGGTTATACTTCTTGTCAAATTCCTGCAACAAAATGGGAAAAAATATGGGTTACTTATTTAAAAGAAAGTGTGTTCATTGGAGATCCCTCTAAGCACATGCAGTCTGGAAGGAGATATACAATTCCCCATGTAAAAGTACACAAACTTGCTTGTACCGCAGTTTATTAAACTAATTAACATGGACTATGCAGGATTTGTCAAGCATTATTGTCTTGTACATAAATTTCCATCCATTATGTGGTATATAAATCCATCCATCCTCCGCTTTCTCCATTTCTGGGTCACGGGGGCAGCAGTCCAAGCAGATCTGCCGCCCAGAACACAATGCACCGGCCCCCATGAATCCTCCCGCGGGTGGTGGTTCCACGGGAGGATAACCCATGTCATAACTGGCCTTGATGTACTTCTGTCATGGGTATATAAATGTCTTTTTGAAATCTCACATCATGTTAAATTCTTATTAATGTGGCAAAATTGACCTAATGTGTAGTCTTTTTGGGTCATAATTTGAATAGTTAGGCAGTAATGCAGAATATCTGCCTGTTTGAGAAATAAGCAACAACTCCCACATTTCAGATGGGAAATACCGTGAGTATGGCGTTTCAAAACATTTTAGCAGTCTGTCCTCACCACAGACTGATGCCAAAAATAGATGACTTTAAAAATGAACACAAAGCAAGGAGCCAGTAGAATTTGCATTTCATGGATTGCGTACGTCCAGCTGAAATGGCCAATAATATGCCTCACCTTTTTGATGTACGCTGCAATGTCCTTCTCTATGTTGTACTTCTCCATGGCCTGGGTGGCACAGTCCACGGCGTCCTGCTGCATATCTTCTGACATGTCAGCGTTTTTGATCACAGCTTTCCTGTCAGTCATGTTGAAGACGATGATGGGAGCTGGTGGTGGACAAGAGAGAGCACTGGAAATTAACACTACACGTGGAGGGAATGGGGGGGTGTAGGCCGAGTGCTTGACAGAGGCTCTGGAGCGACCATCTGTGCGCCTGCCCTGTGTAGGCTGTGGTCCCTTTGTGCAACAATTACATTAAAGTCGAGGCAATTTAGGCCCCGTTGAGCCACGACTTGAATGCACATAAATTAGCAGCGTAAGTTGATGCAGGTGGAGTTAAATTACCTGGCCAAATCACTTTCCAATAAAAGCAGCCACTGCGTTAGAAAAACGTCTGGCGATGTCGTTTTATGAATATGCCCCGTACTGATCCAATGACAAATGTGTTCTTTATTTAATATTAATGCGAAGCTAGACGTGAATAGCTACAAACTGAATGAAAGACAACAAACTAGAGTAATTCAAGACAAGATGAAGTCCGAAGCCAAACGTGTCAAACCATGCAAGTTGGTGTCGTCTTTTTATTAATCCGCCCACTCACCTTATTGGAACGCTGTCGTGCGCTTGAGACAAAAATGTGCAATTTCAGCCTTGCTCGGGGAAGCTTTGATAATGCTGTCTGTAATTGCTTTTTAAAGATTTACACAATAAGCATGTAGGTTGTCTCCGCTGCGCTCAAACAGCTCCCCGCCCTCTGCTGCATGCTGCATCCTGCGATTGGCTGAGCCGCAGCCTCCTGGTGCGGTTCAAGCCTTTTCTCCTGCTCCTCTCTGCCGGCATCTTATTTCATCCCACAATGCATCATTCACGGCGTGCACCACCGACAGGGAAAAAGGGGAAACTGAACCTTTGTAGATGCTGCTGCGTATACAATGTGGCTAATTCAGTGCTTTGAAAAAATATAGGCTACTTATTTGATGCGTTTTATGCATTTCAAAGACTATATTCCTTCAAGTGAGCAGATCTAATTGGTCATAATATTAAAATCAAGAAAGAGTCAGATGTAATATTCAGTACTTTTATTGAAAATGCTGAGAAAAGATCAAACAAAAATAAAGATACAAACTAGTCCCAAATAAACCAGTTCCCAACCAACCCAAATTTATTATTTTCATACCAGGCATCTACGACTCCATCCTTTGATCCAACTTCCTGGTCCTCTGTTTCGTTTTCTTCTAATATAAAGCCATTAATCTTTGAAACTTTTAGTTGGGTCTAATGTTCAGGGAATCCATTATTTTGTTCTGAATCAACTGATTTGAATCCTGGAAAACTGATCCCGTTCCGTGCATCCATCCTTGCCCTTCCATCCTATCCCTTTCCTAATCGATCCACTCATCCAGCTCCAAGGATTGGGATCCACTGAGCTCCTCCAATCAAAACCTTGAAATACCAGGAAGAAAATCAGAGGCATACTGTTAGAATGGTGCGAATAGTGGGCCCTAACCTTCCATGTTGAGCACTTAAAAGCTAAAGCTATATAATATTTAGTGACATTGAACACTTTACATTTGAGAACAGGTCAAAAGTGGAAGCTTTTGAACAGAAGTTCAGATATTACATATTATGACATCAAAGATGTTACACTTACATCACAACACACTTGTTCTAGGACTGCTTATTCTGTCAAAGGCCAGAGTAGCAAGTATCATATTTAACAAGTACAGCACATATGGCTTCAGTAAGTATGACATGCATGATAACCTATTAAAGCATTTGATTTATGAATGAAGCGTACCATTGCTTTGACCTGATTGCTCCTCAATTAGATGTCCTATCCTGACCATACAAATGAAATGTGCTCCACAATGGTTTATTCCAAATCACTTTAATCCTTCTCTGCAGATGTCTAAAGGAAGACACAAGGGTAAAATACAGTTAAGCACTGGGCTTCCCATCAACATGACCCACCCCAATAATGAGGCATTCAAATTAAAAAAAAAAATTAAAAAATCAATTTCAAACACTTGCAAAAACATTGAGTGCAGCTTATTTTGACTCAACATTTTTGAAGCCAAACAGCCCAAATTTTCATGTTCAAAAAACTGAAAACAGAAAAAGGGGGAAAGTTGGGGGTTAAAGTAAAAAGACTGAGGGTTAAGAAAAGGTGAAAGAGGAGAGGAGATAGCTGTAGACCAAAGATTATCCACAACACTGGGACATAAAATGTAAAAAATTAAAAGGGTAAAAACAGGAGGGTGCAACACCAAGGGGAAAAACAGCGGTAGATTTAGGAACGGGAGCGAGAGCGGCTGTGGCGTGGCGAGTAGCGGGGTGATCCTCTGCCGCGGCCCCGGGAATTGCTTCGACTGCGGCTGGCGCTGCGACTGCGGCTTCGGCTGCGACTTCCGCGGCTGCGAGAGCGAGACCTCCCGTAACTCGGGCTGCGAGGGCCGTCTAGTTTCACACGAATGTACGCAGTCTCTCCCTGGCACAACACACAAGAGAACTTGACATTGAAAAGCCAACATTCACTGCTCTTGCGGAAATGCCATCACTGAATAGGGCCAAGAGAGCAAACACCTGTTGCATTCTCCCCAAGTACTCACCAAAACAGCAAAGAAACTGTTTCCATGACAATTGATCAAATCAGTGAACATACCTCGTGCGAGCGGAATTTGGTGTTGTCCAGCTTTCGAACAGCATAGGTCATGTCTTCTTTGCGCACAAATTCTACCACTCCAGTGCCATCTCTGTAAACATCAGCATAGCACACATCTCCTGCTTCACGCATGTGGTCCTTCAGGTCCTGCCAGCTGCCACTCTGTGGAAGCCCTAAATAAAAAAATAAAAATAAAAAAAGATAGCATTTTCTTAGAGGCAGAAGATATTCTCAACCACATACTATTTTGGCAACATTTGAAGCCCAATTTTATGTCTGTAAAAGTGACAAAGAAACTCTTGAAGGTACATAATGCTCAGACTTTCTTGCATTAGTATTACTGAACTTGGTCTATGCTTTGATAACCTTCATTAAATGGTCTTGCTTACCAGACACGACCACCCTGTATTCAGAGCGCCGGGATGGAGGACCGTATCTGCCTCTCGGAGCTCCACCACCACCGATACCCCCAAAACCCCCACCTCCTCCTCCACCCCCTCTGGAGCCTCTGCCGCTGCGAGGAAACTCCACACGCAGTCTGTATCCGTCGTAGTCATAGCCGTCGCGACCATACACCGCATCGTCCGCGTCCCTGAAACACATGGATGCAGTAAAAACACATTATTAATAGATACAGAGTTAAGTCCGCCAAGCTTTTTATTTATGGCCGGGCTTAACAGCCAAGGCACTCAACAGTGCAGAGCTAAAGGTTGTTACTACAAACCAAATAGTGTTGTGTAAACCGAAAACATGCGCATAATGCTTCAAAGTGCAATCGGCAAACCTTCAAGCAAATGCAACATACCATATGTGCAAAATGTGATTTAGTATCGGTGCCCTTATACTCGGGTCAAGCTGTAGCATAGCAAACAAAGGCAATATACCCTGATGGGCCAGGGAACTAGCTAATTGCTAACTACAAGCCAATTCTGAAACGTGCTTACCTCGGGTCCTCAAACTCAATAAAAGCAAAGGGAGGGCCTCCTCTTCGGTTTTTAAGGTCAATGTCTCGTATCGTCCCGTATTTATAAAACACGTCCTCCACGTCTTTGGTGCGAATATCGGGAGGCAGATTCCCAACGTATATTCTGCAGTCGTTGTTTCCAGCGGGCCCTCGTACAACACCAGACATTTTGGCTAAAGATTAGCGTGCTACTAAATTTAAACCCTCGGCCGGCTAAATCAACAAACCACGGGATGAAAAAACTGCTTTTGTAAAAGCCCGATGCAATAGTCGGACAACAGAACGACAATAAACGGAATAAGTTGCGAAGTAAAAAGCTTTCGATTTGTGAAAGATATTCGACGCCGTTTTACGCCACCACCTCCGCGAAACCGACGATGTGCACCGGAAACATTGTAGCCGCCGCTACATCCGCCAAACAAAATAGTACTTGAAGCAGAAATAACATAGTTTATCTAATTAGTAGTTCAAGTTATAAATAAGGCTAGAGAAAGTAGCTTTAAAAATAAATCACAGAGATTTGTTATAAATAAGGCTAGAGAAAGTAGCTTTAAAAATAAAAGTCAAAGATCAAAGTCAGCTTTATTGTCAGTTCTGCCATATGTGTTCAACATAATCGAAATTTCGTTTTTCTCTGGCCAGGCAGTGCAAAAAGACACACTATAAAGACGAAATAAAACAAAAAACTATCTAAGACAAAAATCTAAATCTTGAAACTAAAATCTAAGATCTAAAATGTGAAAGCAGTGCAACAGAATAAATAAATACCCATTTACAGATGTCCAAAAATGCAGTGTGCATCAAAAATGTGCAATGGAAGATACAGCAGTGAAATGGTAATGTGCAATAGAATGTGCATTAAAAGTAAAGATAAAAATAAATGTGCAACAGTAGTCATTCCAGTGCAATAACAGTAGTAAACAGCAGTACAAAGTTGTAAAATTCCAGTAGTGGATGTGCAATAACAGTAGTAAACAACAGTATACAACAGTATACAACAGTATACGACAGTATAACAGTAGTAAATTTCCAGTAGTAAATGTGCAACAGTAGTCCTTAGCAGCAGTTTTTAAAGTGTCTAGAGTGATGTGTCTTTTTATGGAATACAGGTTATGGGGGGGGGGGGGGGGGGGCTGAAGAGGCTGTGAGAGGGGTGGCTCGGGTCACCCACAATGCTGGACGCTCTGTGGGTGAGGCGGGTGTTAAAAATGTTCAGGAGGGAGGGGACACCAGCGATCCTCCCAGCTGCATTCACTTTGCGCTGCAGGGCTTTCCTGTTCTGTTCAGTGCAGCTCCCGTACCACACAGTGATGCAGCTTGTCAGAACGCTCTCAATGGTACCTCTGTAGAAGGTGGTCATGATGGGTGGGGGGGCTCCAGCTCTCCTCAGTTTGCGGAAGAAATAGTGGCGCTTCTGAGCCCTCTTTGCCAGTGATGCAGTGTTCGCTGTCCAGGAGAGGTCCTCACTCATGTGCTGCTCACCCTCTCTACAGCAGCACCATTGATGGACAGTGGAGGGTGCTGGGTGGGGCCTCTCTGGAAGTCAATAACAATCTCTTTGGTCTTTCCAACATTAAGAAGGAGATTGTTATCGCTGCACCACTTGGTCAGAAGGCTCACCTCACTCTTGTAGTTTGTCTCATCGTTATTCGAGATGAGACCCACCACAGTCATATCATCCGCAAACTTCACAATGTGATTGGTGCTGAAGGTTGGTGCGCAGTCGTGGGTCTGCAGAGTGAAGAACATCGGACTGAGCACACAGCCCTGGGGGGCTCCTGTGCTCAGTCTAATGCAGCTTGAGGTGTTCCTGTCGACCCACACTGCCTGTGGCCTCTCACTCAGGAATGCTGAACTGAAATTTACGAACAGCATTCTCACATATGAGTCCTTATTGTCCAGGTGGGTGAGGGCTGGGTGAAGAGCAGAGCAGATTGCATCCTCGGTGGAGCGGTTGGCCCGGTATGCAAACTGGAATGGGTCCGGGGGGGGGGGGGGGGGTTGTCCGGGCCTGCAGCCTTGCGGGTATTAATCCTGGAGAGTGTTCTCTTCACACTGGCTGCAGACACACACAGGGGCTGGTCGTGGGGAGGTGGTGGAGTTTTCTGTGGCCGGGTGTCGTTTGTCCGTGCGAAGAAGCTGTTGAGGTCGTTGAGCAGGGTGGTGGTGTTGTTACAGGTCTGTGGCGAGGGTTTGTAGTCCGTGATGTTCTAGATGCCCTGCCACAGACTCCGTGTGTCCCTGCTGTCTTTAAAGTTATTTTCTGTGTGTAATTGTGTTTTGCTTTCCTTATGCCACGGGACAGGTTGGTTCTCGCTGCCTTCAGATGTGTGACGTTCCTCTCAACAATCTGTGAACCTCCCCTGTCAGCCATGGCTTTTGGTTAGCCCATGGCTTCTGGTTAGCTCTCAGAGAGATTTATCATCAATTTCATGCTATGAAAACACAAAAGTCCGCCCAAAGTGCAGCTACATTTGCAAAACACAATTCTGACAGTTTAAACAGTCATTTAAGAAAATAAAAGGTGTTGTCAAGTAACCTGTTTTTAGGTTACTTGCTAAATCATTAGATATCAGAAATCATTACATTAGATAGGCTTTTTCTTCTTAATATAAATAATAATAATTACTTTATTTAATAGGTGCACAGCAAGTAATTCATCCACTTATGTCTCAGACAACTGTTTTAAACATTGGCTGATCCATACAGTTTGTGAAATCTTTTATAATGATCACGTAATAAAATAAACAGAAATACGTTCTAACAAAAGACCCCAAAGCTTTGGACACAGGTTTGATGTTTATTAATCACAGATTTTTAGATTTTCCAACTCAAAACAGATTAATGTGTTTTAATTCATTGAGGCAGATTGCACGACTTATATTATCCAACTGTTAATATGGGAGTTGTTGCACCAGAATACACAATACAGAAAGCATGTAAGAAGCACTTGCACTATTCAGTATGCATACATGGAACCATACATCTGTTGCCCAGATTCAGTGTGGCTGTCAGTGTACTTGCCCTGACATGCAAGGCTGTTAATCTGTGAATAGAAAAGACGTTTAAACAAAAGGTACATAGCATATCAAGTAATTATGATTTGTTGACATTGACCTCTGCTCTTCTAATGAACTGTTCGGTGGCAGCTTTTTCATTCTCTTTGTGCCCTCTCCAGGCTCTAAGTGCTGATGCCTGAAGGGCGCGCCCAAAAGAGAAGGTCAGAATCCAGGGTTTGGGCAGAGGGCAGTTGTTGATGGCATTGAGGTTAACTGACGCCTCCTCCTCACCCTGACCACCAGAGAGAAATGTCACTCCTTCAGGTAACAAAAATAAATATTAGTTTAATTTAGTTTAATGTATGTCAGTATGTATAAACGGTTTTGTAGTGTAGACTTCCCTGTGACTGCAGGGGGGACCGTGCGCCTGATTGCAGTTAGTGTAGCCATGGCGACCTCCTCTGGGCTGTACTTGGTGAGGCAGCTGTGTCCAGGGGTGACCATGTTGGGTTTAAGCAATGTGCCCTCCAGATAAACATGGTGCTCTGACATGGCTTTGTAGACTGCCGCCAGAACCTAAACTCCACAGAGACAAAACTAACTACTAAAACAACACACTGCTCCTACAAACAAGTAAATAAACCAACAAACAGGCCCACCTTTTCAGTGATAGACTGGCAACGTTTGAGATCATGATCCCCATCTGGCAAAATTTCAGGCTCAATTATGGGCACAATACCATGCTAGTGAGAGCAAATAGGTTTTTAATTTTACTTGTTGTTACTGTTACTTACAGTAAAAACATTGAGAACATGAGCATTTTCCCATGAAGTCTGACCTGCTGACAAATACTGGAATAGCGTGCAAGCACATTGGCATTCTCTGAGATAGCCAGTTGGGAAGGACTTGTGACACTGATCTTAAGCACACAACGCCACTTTGCAAAAACAGCCCCATCTTTTTTATACTGTGCACAACGCTCTGACAACCCATCCAGACCTACAAAAAAAAAAATCTGCTTATATTATCTTGAAATGAACCAGCTAAAATATTTTTAGTACTTCACCTTGGGTAGTAGTTTCCCCACAAGTTCCTGGTAAAGGAATAACACCCTTGTCAACCTACGTGAGAGAGGCAAATAATTTAATAATTTAAGAGGCACAATGTAAGTTTGTGGGTGGAGGGTCTGGAATGTTCCACAAAATGGCATAAAACATTTTTTCCATGGAGGCAAGCAGATGACTCAATCAAACCAAGTATTTTTGGCACTGAAAACACTTAATGCACTCACCTTGACGCCAATCATGATTCCTCTATCTCTGATCATTTTGACATAGGACACACCACTGTTCGAGTATTGATAAAGGGTCTCATGAAAAAAGATCACTCCTCCAATGCAACTATTAATGCGATCGTCAGCACTGAACAAAATCTGCCTAAACTGCCTGCGGTTCTCCTCGCTGTTCTCCACTCCAACCTGAGCCAGCCTTTTACCCATGCTCCCTGCAGAGAATAAGGATGCAACAATTAGTCCTGGTCAGCTGTAAAACAACTGCTACATTTGTAAGTTACATGTGTTGTTGTAGTTACTCACCAACTGACTCATCTGCAGCCAGTATGCCCTTCCCTGGAGAAATGATGCGTAGCGCTGTCTCATGTAGTTCCTTCTTTTGAGCTTCTGAGAGTGTTGAGGGCATCCTGACTTACTGGCTGTAAAAAAAAATCTGGTTAAGCACAATATTAAACATAATATCAAACAAATATCTTAAAATAGTTCAATTCACCACAATCTTCACTATAGCCTAATGAACCAATTTAAACCTACAAGGTTAACCTGAGAAAATGAAATCAATTAGAAATGTCTAGATCTGTGACAGCACTGGCAGCAGTTCTCTGTTGGCTTGAGTTTGTATTGAGCTGAAGTATGTCACCCACTGTATGCCCACACCTCTAGGCGGGACTTTTACGCCCACTTTTGCCCCAAATAAACATAAATAATAAAAATCTATATACTGATGAATGTTTAATATTTTAAATTATATAGCCTATTCACACTCAAAAATTACTCTCCACGTTAGCCATTATTATTAACTTCAGTTTGCTCCATATTTAGGCTATGAATAAACTACATGGTGTATTTATATATGATAAAATATAAAAAATGATTGTAATATTAATACTATTTATAAGTTGTTGTTTTTTTTTACTAAGTTGTTTTGTAAGCCACATTTTAAATCAATCCGTGGCATCCAGGACCAGTAATGAATTTGTATATAAGCAACCTAGTTTAGATCCCCGTCTCTGTCATACTGCACCTTATCATGAGCTATTTCCATTTTAATTAGGAAAAGCATGCCTTGAGGAAATGTTCAGTCTCTCGATAATTTGATCCTCACCCTTGAATTCTCTGGGGTCTTCATATCTCAGAGCAATTTATGCACTTGGTGGCTTGTGAACTTTAATCTGTGAAGACTGTAATTAGACAAGTTCAAAATAGTCCTCTCTTTTGGTATAATCAATTGTCAAATTAAAATAAAACAAACAGATCATTGTTATGTAGTATTTGATTATGTAAGGATCTAGATATTCACTATTCCGATGAGGTATCTAATGGACTGTAGCTGAGTTCTAGGTAAGATACATGAACATTTTCCAAAGTAAGTTTTCAAAAACTCAATGGCCTACTTTTATTGAAACTTACTGACACTTATTTGAACAAGTATTAATAATATTCACAAACAGGACAGAATCAAACCTTGCCAGATTAGTTTTAGAATGGTTTTAAGAATTTTGTCTTGAAAATGTTTTGAATTATTACCATTATCATTGTATCAATATCTTTCCTTGGTATCTAAATCGAGTTTGAGCTTTTGAGAACACAAGTCCCAACAAAGTCCCTGCAGCCATGTTGTAATTGTGTACATATTGTGAGGTAGCTAGGCCAGTCTATAGTAAAAGATATTAAAAGAGAAGACTTGAGAAGACTTCTTTCTTGAATTGTCGGTCAGTGTGTCTGTGAATGAGATGTGGGTCAATGGACCGTCTGCCGCGAGCCACAACACAGACATGGCCCTATCAAAGACAAGGGCCTGAGAGGAGGTAATGTCATTTCGTAGAGGCGGGGGAGATACCATTTAAATATAGGCTACTTTAAGGAGTACAGCAATTATACGTGACTGCCTCTGCTGGGACCTTGGCAATTCCTCTGTTACCAAATTAAAATATTTAATAACACTGGTCCTCAATTTTCTGTCCTATTAAGGCCATCCTCAATAAGAGTGTGCCTCTAAATGGGTCATATCAAGACAGTGCAACAGAAAATGTATAGCTTGAAACTTTATGTTGCATTATAAATATTTGGAGAAAAAGGTTACATCGTAGTGAGGGGTTTGGGGAGAGGGATATAAAATAGGATCTCCATTCATATTATTTATAAGAAGCCATTGGAAAGTTTTGGACATTTTATAAAATATTCAAACTATTCACAGAGACCAAACAATACAAATATTAATCTAGTATTTGGTTTTGCATGCTACTTTCGACATAATTTTATGTATAGCCATAAGATCTAAAGGTCCACATCCTTGTTGGCTAAAGATGGAGGTCCTTGAGAAAGATATGTGGGTGAGTGGACTTTGTCACAATCAAAGTTTTTCAAATAGTCCACTGTAATGCCTCGCATTGCTTTGGCCGCCCAGTCCGGGTGGGTCCTGAGTTTAAGAATGACCTCATTTGGAGTCTTCTGCAGAATTTCAGAGTCAAACGAAGTCCCCCTGAAGAAAGCCTGCATTTGGAAACAGTCCAGATTACGCAGGCGGTTCACAGGGTTTTTGGATAGAAGCTGTAAGACACAGAAACACTATTATACTCACTACTGTTGCATGTGTAAAATGGGGAAAGTGGTAGTGGCATGTACACACCTCAGTGAGTAGTACAGTAAGTGCAGTACTGCATGTACTGGGGATGACGTAAGGGCACTGTTTGACCTTGTTCAACATGGCGATGTGGCCTGACTCTGGAGGCACTGGAAACTAACAACATAATCTAAATCAAGACTGATTTATGACATTTCAATGTTAACAGAATCTACAAGTACCAAACAAGGGCCCTTACCTCACCTGTTGCCAGGCAATAAAGCATAACACCAAGTGACCACCAGTCGGCAGCGTGGCTGTATGGACCGCCTCCTAAAACTTCAGGGGCTGTGAAGGATACAAGTGTAAAGTGGGCAGAGCCGCCATAAAATTGTCAGCTACACTATAGTTAATATGATAAACCTTCATACCCATGTATTGGATAGTGCCACATATTGTAAATGCTCTTCCTCCACGCTTCAAACGACACGACAGTCCAAAATCAGACAGGCGAAGATGACCTAAATCAAATCCCATAGAAAAAAAATTGAATTAAGATTAATTCTGGCAAGTGAAGGTAAACACAAATAAAAAAAAACATTAGTTTGAATTAATACGAACCATAGTCACTCAAGAGGATGTTGTCCATCTGAAATACAACAATACAACACAGTCATTATGAGGACAAAGCCAATTCAAAAAATGTCACAGTAAAAATGTCACAAACCTTTATGTCTCTGTGCATGATGCCCAAGTTATTTAAGAATCCTATGAAGACAAAAATTATTTGTTTCCGTCTGCAAATTGATGAAAGACTCAGAAACACTGGCTTACCCAGTGCACTGGCCATCTCTGCAGCAAAGAGACGGACATCATCCTCTTCAAACCTGCCTTGTAGTAACCAGCAGGTGTACAGGTCTCCCACACCACAGTAATCACACACTAACATGCAAGTTATAACTTAATACAAACCAGCACCATGAAGCATGAAATGAATTCTTAAAAGATGTATTACATGCCAAATACATGAATGACAAAATATGCAACCAACAAGCCGTAATAATAAAATTTGAATACCATGTCTAGGCTTATGAACATAATCGTCAGGAGGATAAGGGACATACTGTAGTGGTCTACTGTTTGTATGAATGAACTCACTCATGAAGAGATGGTGCTGTGTCTGCCAGCAGTCCTGAAGGTTGTGGATGAATGGGTGTTTGAGCTGCCGCTGAAATGCAACAGTCCATTCAGTGAAAAACAAAGTGCTGATGATAAAAGATGGTTTGTTGACTTTTTGTGATTGTGACTATAAGGGTAGCTATGTGTCAATGGCTGAATAATGATCACATGCAGTTTATTATAGTACAATCCCAATTTTCACCATAGACTCTAAGGTTATACGTACTACATATATTGTCTATGATTGTAGTTATTTACAGTTAAGCCTACCATACATACCCGAATAATTACCTGAATAATTACCTCCTCTTTTGACTGATCTAACGCGCCATGGTTTAATATTGCAATCTTTGGTAAAACCTGGTAACAAACAGAATGAATTTTGATAATAGCCAACTCGCTCCAAATGAACGTTTTTACAAGACAGACCTTGATAGCATAGATCTTGTCTATGGAAACATCTTTTATTTTTAATATAGGCCCAAATGATCCTTTGGCAATAAATCCAAGGACCTGCAGGTACAAAAAAAGTTTTTGGTTTTTTTCCCCAAATACAAAAAAAAATCGCTTGTGTGATTGTGCTTATGCAGCACCTGGACTTGATTTTGTCCTGGGAATTTTCGGAGTGGAAACTCGGGTAGAAAGGGAGACACAGAAGTTTGCGTCTTGTTGTCTGCGTGAGTGGAGGAAGACGCATTTGTGATGGGCAGCTGGACTGTCCGAGAGAAAGGCCGGCTGAGTCTGCGCGCCACTGACGCTCCCAAGTTTGTGAGGAGTCCATGGCTGAACCTTCGGTGATGCGCCACGCCATTGGGCTGGAGAAACACGTACATTGCATTACCCCAAGCAGGTATACCTTCATTTAATTGGTTTCAATTTATAACGTTTATACGTGCAATAACTCGTCTAAAAATAGGCTACTTATAAGCAGTGTTGGGCAAGTTACTCAAAAACTGTAATGTAATACTTATTGTTACTGTCATTTTAAAGTAATGCCTTACATTACAATATTACTCTAAATAAAAAGTAAGGCATTACACTACTTTTGCATTACTTTACTTACTCTCGCCAAAATGACTGGAAATAAGGATTTGGCAATCTACAGTGCAAATCTCTCATGTGTCATGACTTGTATCGTTCCCTGTCCCATCCCCTCCTTTCCTGACTAATTTCGTGGTGCTATGGCACCTCTGCAAGTGCTTCGTCAAATTGCTTATACTGCATTTCGACGTGGAAAGAGTTTTGGGATTCACACACTGTGCATTTAACTAAAATGTTCTTGGAGTCCTTATTTTGAACGAAGTGAAAGTAGTGGGCGTATGCCCATCTTGAAAAGGAGCTAGCATTATCCGATTCTTCTGGTTCTGTCATCCTTTGTCAGTCTGCCAGTTCGAGACGAAGTAAAAGGAAATGGAATGGTCTGCACGGACTTTTATATCACTAGCTGATCTCGCGGAACTTTGTATGAAATGTAATGTTTTGCGCGGACTTATCAGATTCAGTAGCTGATCTCGCGGTGATCCGCGAACTTTGTATGAAGAAAACGCAAAACCCACAAAAACAAAGCAGGTTAAAAATGCATTGTAATGTGCGTTACTGGCATTGTAACGAGTAATATATTACCGATTTTCTTCCCTGTAATGCGTTACATTACTGCGTTACACCAAAAAGTAATGCATTACAGTAATTAATTACTTTTGTAACGAGTTACTCCCAACACTGCTTAAAAGTTAGAGTAGACTAAAACTATTTTTGCATGACATTAGAAATACTGTGAGCCAATGCGCAAGAAGGACACACGGGCACTTAACAAATCAATATTCTATTTTTACTCCGTTTTGATTGAAGGCATTGCAAAAGCAAGAGAACAAAAATGCAAAGGTTACGAATAAGGCTTGATATAGCGTCCAAATAATATGCTATGTTCATTTTAGTTAAACTCCAAATGCAGCAGCAGCATATTGTAGCCTATCCCGTTGTACATGGTACGGAGTGAACTGTACTCACGTTTCGTCTTCTGCTCTCCTCGCTGCCCATCACATTTTAAAATAATATAATAAATGGCTAAAACGTTCTGAGTCTTCTCCGCTCTTAATATTCAAGAGAGCGCAGCAGATGCACGTGTTGGTGTTGTGTTTACGCCGCTCGCTCCGCTCTGCGTCACGCTCCGCGGACGAGAAGCAGAAAGGCTCGATCACGCTCCAGTTCACCCTGTCACAATCAATCAGACTTCTGCTGTTCAACTTTATTGTGATTCATCAAAGACACTTTTATTCATCATACGCAGGTACTGGACGCAATAAACAGAAAATCGTTTTATTGAGAGATGAACAAGGCCACAAAGATAATAACAAGTTCCTTATCTTAGACAGTTTGTAATCTTTAAATGGCAAGTGAATAAGTAGCTTTAGCAGGAGTTAGATTTAAGACAGAAACACATATTTTGTACAAAAATATCAAAGTACTATGCATTAAAAGTGCTCAAGTGTTAAAATTACAAACACCCTCAGTCTAGAAACAGATTTAACCATCAGCGCACAGTCACACTGTATAACACAATGAAATGGTATCTGTTGTTCCAACTTTATATTGCATGAGAATGAGGCACTGAAGCTTGCTGAGCAAACAAAGTGAAATGTGCTTTTTCGGCCTATATCAAGCATCCATTTACCCATATCCATCCAACCAGTGAGATATGATAAAACATGTATAATTGGCAATATTTGTTTTTGCGGTGTTGTTCCTGAACCAGCAGGAAAAGGTGCTTTCAATTTTGCATTTGATTTAGACTGAGGAAATACTAAGCTACATAATTATTCCTCACTTCAATCAATCATCAATGCAAAAAGTGGTTTAAATTTTGAGTTTTGTGTGTGAAAAGCAGAGTGAACGTTTAATTGGCACAAAGAAAAATGCATTTGGTCAAAGTGGCACATAAAATACTGGCTTATTTAAATAATTGCAAAGTAAGATATGGCAAATCAATTCAAGTAATGAGAGACTGAAATGACACTATACCCTATGAAATTCTATTCAGCAGGCTCTGACTGAGATCAGTGCTTAGATAAACACAAAGATGCATTTGAACTAATTAAACCCATCTTCCCTTTCTCTCTTCGAGTGGCAGTTGCTGTGATTCCACAGGCTCAGAGTTAGTGTGCCTTACACTATGTGTAGAAATGTAGAAATGTGTGTTCACTTGCGTCGGCTGAAGATGCTCTTTTTACTGGAGCTTTTGTCAGCGGTGCTGAGGCCGATGAGAAGCCGAGCCTTCTCGTCTTCTTCCTGCTGCTGCAGACTGTTGTCACTCTTCACCTCTGACACCTTCCCTCGCACATCGGAACCTGCCGCTGGCTTTAGCCTCAGCTTTTCTTTTATCATCTGTGCACAATGAGGCCATAATCATAATGCAACATGGTAATTACATAATCCACCTTGATGAGTGACAAATGATAGTACCTGTGCTACAAGCGCCTTACGACTGTCTCTCTTCACGGCCATGGCAAAGTCCAGCCATGTCCAAGTGTTGTTGTGATATTCCAAACAAGGCAGCACCAAGTGTAGATCCTTCCAGTCCACACTACTCTTCTCTCCCTTTGAAAACATTTTAGCAAATTAATAAACCAGAAATTGTAAATGTTAATGGGAACTGTTATGTAACTTCACTGACATACCTTGTAACTGACGCACAGAGGCACTTGAGGAATCTTAATGTAAATGAAAGAGTTGTTCATTGCAGCTCTTTCCTTCATTTTATCAATATCGTCAACAGGGTGCTGGTGAAGAGATTACACAATGTTTTAAATTCCTGTTATACAAATGTTATGGACAAAAAAACCCCACAGGACTCTTACCTCTGGAGGCTTTCTGAATGACCGTCTGACCCCTGCAGTTCGGTTCAGTCCCTGGGTCATGCTTTTGCTGGGACCAATGGGGCCAATGGTGTCCTCCGACGACTGCCGAGGCTTGACAGGGATCCCTGTAACACAGAGCACCTCTCAGCACTGTGGCCTCTCGGTGACTCTACACCCTGAACCCTATACTCCCACTGGGCAGTACACACATACAGTCTTTTAAAAGCCCATAGTCACGACATTAATATCTCAGGCACATCCCTCGAAGGAAACTGAGAAGGTTTATTGATTGGACAATAATGAGTTTGGAAGCACCAACACAAATCCTTGCCTTAATTACTGAAAATACATACAATACATACCGGTAGTGACCAATCTAAACTTGTCTTCCTCATCAGCAACTTCCTCCTCCTCAACATTTCGACCAGGGAAGAAAAATCCCATCATCCTTTTGAAGAACTGGTACATGAGCTGGATTGTTAGGGGAACCACATTCACCTAAAAAAGGAAATATTTTTTATATAAAACGTACCTCTGTAAATTATTCTTTAAAAATAATTATGCAATAATACTCACTTCAAAATGCTCCTTCACTGAGATTCCTCCCACAGGGGGCCGCACTTTACTGAAGATGCGCAAGGCAAACTGACGTCCTGATTGGCAGGTACTCTGTGGCCGTAGTACAACCTATGATGTGGAAGTAAATTTATAATTCCACAGCATTTATACACAGGTAGGAAAAAGATGCATGAGCTAGGTCTTAATGGAGACAATGTGGTAGGAACAACAAGATGCCCTTTACTTAATGAGATCTTCCAAATACATGCAACACAAACAATGCCAATAGCCACAACTGCATGAACAACATGAGCTGCACATCACATTCATTTTATGTACATACCCTCAATCGCTGCACAGACGGAGACCAGGTAAAGAAATGCATACGAAATAATAATACTTGAGCACTCATTGGTGTAAATTATTAACAAACTATAATATTAAAAATCAGTCAATAAATACATAACATATTATAAAGGAATACCTTGTATGCCGCATTAGGAAGAAGATTGTTCATTGTGAACCAACCAAGCTCCAAAAGATGCTCTGCTGTGTCATCAGACTTGTTCAGCTATAATATAAAAGGAATTTGTGATTATCTTCTTTACAAGATTTGTGCAAATACATTATTTAGTAAATATAATGATTACAAAACAATGTGTACAAACAAAGACTGGCAGTTGTACCAATATAAATGAAATGTCAGGTGCTGATACTGACCTTGCTGTACATGAACCTCTGCAGTTCCAACTCTGCGATGCCGAGCTGGCCGTCCTCTTCGGTCAGACACCAACGCGCCTGAGCAAAGTAGATCTCTGTCCTCCTCGCCACACTCACATCTTCAGGGGGCTTCCTCAGCTCCAGCTTGTTGGCCCTCTGGAGCTGGAAGTCTTTGAAACACCTAAAGTTTAAGGGGAAGGATTATTTGTTTACTGTGGAAATTCAAAGTGATAAATTAATAATATAGGTAAAGACCTGATTAGAATGTTGAGTTCTTCACTTTTCATCTGCATGTCATTCTTCTCCTGGTTCAGCTGATTCTGGAGTCCTATGTTAATTTCCATCATTTCTTCAGTACTAATGTCTTCCGGTTGAGCCTGTTATCAAAATGAAATCATTTAAATGTAATTTATTAAAACTCCCCTTTTGATTAAGCCATTAATGTAGCAGACCCTAGTGTTTGAATAAATCTGCTTCTCCAGTCGCCTGATGTGAGTCAAGTGCTGTCTGACGGCCTCTTGAAGATGCAAGATGCTGCTGCGCTGCTCCTCAGGGTTACTTGAAATCTCCAACTGGAACCGCACACGCTGTTTCTTCTCACTATGCTCCTAGACAGTGGACAAAATGAGAAAAGCACATTAATATTTAAGAAAACAGAATAATTCATAACAATGGTCTGGGTCAGTTAGCCTGCCTTCCTCCTGGGCTCCACGTGTAGCAGCAGGTTGTTTACAATATCCAGAATCATGGCATATTGAACAGGGTTTGTTGATATCTCAAGGTCATGGTGGATAAGGGTGAATGTATCTACTGCTCCTGTAACACAAAACAACACCACACCATTAAAGAATCATGACTGAATACAAAATTGACTGTCAAGGAGAATCACTTCAACAATAACATGTACATTAATGCAGTGGTACACACCAGCTTGTTTCTTCAGCAGGTCTTCTTTCTCGTGAGTGTTTCTCAGCTCTGGGGGTTTAATTTGTGTTGCCAGTTCAGGGTTTATGTCATGACTGTAGCTGATGTAGTGCATCCGGCAGCTACAGCGGGAGATGATTCGCTGAACCTGTTGAGTTTCGTTGACCTGTGCAGGCTGATTCCAATCTGTACAAGCAAAGATATATGGTACTGACTTCGACACGGTCATAAATAACATCTTTAAAATTGTGTGTAGGGCTGAATCAAAACTGTGATTTTAGTATTGCGCTATTTATTTATTTATTACATCAATTCACTTCCCTGTGCATATTTTAATGTATCCAAGAGCATACTAAAACATTAACCACTTGAATAATAATATATAAGAGGTACAAACTACAGTTATTAAAACCTAACAAGCATGGGACGTTGCTTGCAAAGAGAACATTACATAACCAGTCATCGTACCTGTTGTGGTGCTAACCATTCCACCCACTGCCTGACCACTCTCCATCAGCTCCAGCACAGAGTCTAGATTTCTCTGTCTATGCTCTTCAATATTTTTAACCTGAATACAACAAAAATATTTAGTGCATAATAATGGGTGAATCCTAATTTGTAAATAGTTGTACATACTTCTAGCCACAACTGCCTGTCCTCATCTTCAGATGGATTGAGCTCCATAGTGGCAAAGTACTGCATGCCATCGAGCAGACATGTCCACGTGGTCTTCTGCTTTAGAGTGTCATTGTACCAGGAGGGATGGTGTTCACACTGAAGGAGCTGAGCCTTGGCTGCAGACACAAGCACACAGCCTGCGGTCTCTGTCCCACGCAACATCATCTGTACAAAAATACAAGAACTCCAAAATTTAAAACTAATAAAACAAATAGAGAGTAAGTAGTAAGCAGTAAGTAAAAAGGAGATTGAAAAAGAAAGTGGAATGGATGGATTAAATGCATGTTATTTCGCAAATCTTATTTTTCCTGATGATAATGTGTGTTTTGGTAAAGGATTAAAAGGTCAAGTAGAGATGAACACAAACAGCAAGCATGGTAAAGTTAAAATTTATTACCTGACAGTTAACCAACTCAATAAACCAGTTCCGATTGTAGACATCATCAGTTTGACAGGCTGCAATCCCACACAGCTGATCACTCACACCAGAATCCTCTTCTGAGAACACCACAAACTTATCGGTTTCTTCAATCAGCTTTTGGAGCATTGAAGTTCCTATAAAGAGAAAGAACAGACAAATGAATGGGTAGAAATGTAATGATACTGGGTTTACAACATTAATATTATTTATTCATCATATATAACAAAAACTAGCCCACCTTCATGTTTTTCTGCTCGGTTGAGGGTGCCGCTAGTGGTCGGTGTGGTGGGGGCAGTTGTGGGGGAGTAGTTGGAGGGAGTGCGTTTCAGCTTCTTTGCCTGAACTTGAGTGTCGATTTTGAGTCCCTTCAAAGCTTCAGTGGAGAGGTTCCTCTTCAAAACAGAGGCCTTTTTGTAGCCGTCATACAGAGCAAAGGCAATGTTCCTGTTTGTGGTGGTCCAGGATGCACGCAGATCCACAAGACGCAGTTTATGAGTGTAGGACGCATTAGTCTCATCTGTTGTGTTCACCTCCTATGCAGAAAGTATGGTTACTTATTAAAAAGACTAAAACAGGTTTACGCTTGTGTTCATATTACCTCCTCCATGCGGTTACTTTGGCGCTGGTAGCTCAGAGAGGACAAGCTGAGGAGATGGGTTTTCTTGACCTGGGCATTGAGCTGGTGGTCTGCAGTCTCATCCCATGTGGAGGCCATTAGGTGCACAGTCACCTGGGACAGCTCACTCACCATTTGAGTCACGTTCCACTCGGAGATCAGCCTCCTCATCACAGTCCCAGCTGTTGGGAGACAGTTCCAATTTTACTTAACACAAATATACAAAAAATAGTTTAAATTAAAAGAAATAGAAGGCATACCCTGTGGAATAAGCCTCTGAGCGCCTCGAGTGAAGACATGACCTTTGCTACATTCTACTTGGACTCCTCTTTGTTGAGCAAAAGACGCCCAGTACAGCACCTGAGGTGAGAGACACCAATGTTACCCATATTTGGGGAGATACAGTAAAGTAACATTTCTAAAACAAATTTAACGCCAAGTTATTCTACTCACAGTTTAACACTGACCTGTAACTTAGGGAAAGCAGCTGTGTATGACATCTGTTTGTAATGCTGACCCAGCTTCTTGCGAACAGGTTTGAGGCTCTGGAAGAGCTTGCCTCTGCATATTGGTCGAGAGACACTGGTCCAAGTGGCCCAAAAGTTCTGCATCCAACGCAATGTGCTACTGTACAGTAGGATTTTAGGTTGAATGAGCTCTGAAAAATAATACTTGTTAATACTTTTATTACAGATCTACAAAAATATAATAAACCCAGAAAAACCCACCACACCTGAGCCCTGATTAAGATCCATGGTGATGGAAAGATTGAGGTTTTCTGAGCGAAAAGCTCTGTAAGAGTCATGCGGTTGTCCTGAAGTCACATCTGCGATACTGTCTGCACAGCACAGAGTCACTGCATGGTGATCATGAGGGTTTCCATGGCAAAGCCATTGAAGGTCAAGGGTCATACACAAGTTAGGTAATTGTAGAAAGCAGATATCATCATACCTATGAAAACAGAACAAACTATTAATATTATTTTACGATTTTGAGTTACTTTTAAGGTGCGTTAGCGTTTACTTTGAGGCGGTCCGAACATTCACATCCAAGTCGCCCCTAAACACAAATTTCCCAGGGTTCCAGTCAAAGGTGAGCTTAGACCATTCCCAGTGCATGTTTTCTGTCGTGTTGTAAGGGTCCTACAGCACAAAATTATTTTACTAAGCTACGCATTGTTTCAAAAAGCTGTTATTGGAGTTTTCGCTTACTTCTGTAGCAAGCTGATGGAGATTTGCTTGCTCAATGTCCATTATCCAGTGGCCATGGAGAAGGAGACGACTTTTGTCCCACCAGGCAAGAAGAGGTGACGGGTCAGCAGTTGGTTTGGTGAGCAAATCGACAGACTGACCAATAAGAGTCCAGGCAGGGTCCCAACAAGGTCCCCAGACAATAGTGTACAGAGAGATGGTTGCTGTATGAATAGAACACAGGGCACAAACAGTGCTTTAGATTACCAAAAAAATATTTTCATGAATTGAGCAAAGTTCAACGTTTGTTCTGGATTGAATATAAATTAAAAAAATTATTAGTCTATTTACATTTAAAGTCATAGTAGAACTTGAGAGGTGGTATATTCCTGTGCACAGTCACATCTCCCCATGGTGGGCCCAGTGGGACAATCTCTTTGCGATGACCTCTTGCTAACCCATCTTGTTCTGTCCCAACAAGTCTACCAGAGAGTTGCCATTCACGGATTTCAAACAAGTATCGTGGGTAGTCCCGTATTCTCACTGTAAAAAGCATACAATAAAGCTATACAGTAAAACAATTACAGAGAAATGTTGTTGAAACATACCCAAAAATGCTGCAAGTTTGAATTTGACTGCTCGAAACCATTGTACCACCAGGGGGAGGCCTTCTCTTGGGAATGGGCTTATCCGGTCGATGTCCCTCAGCTGCTCCCTCACACTCTCTGGTCCATGAAGCAACTCATCAGCTAGGACCACCAGCTCCAGGTCTGACACGGTCCAGGTGAGCAGGGACTTCCTCATTGGAGTGTTGGCATAGAGACGGCGAGAACGCTGGATGTAGATCTCAATGTGTTTTTTCTCCAGTGAACTATACAGCTCCTCTATTTTTCTAGCAGGCAGAAGTTCACCATGTTGCTTACGGAGATCAGCAACTTTCTTGTCAAGTAACTGTAGTCGCTTGGCACTTTCCTTACTCTCATCTTTCATCAACTCGTAGTTGTCGCGCAGCTTAATTTCAAAGACATCATCGAGGAAAACAAATGAAAACTGACTGATTTTAAACACAAGATCAGGAGGAAATCGCTGAATATTAGTAGTTTGACTTTGGGACAGATGCAGTGTTTTTAACCATTTCTGAACACTAATGGCCATGTCGAATGTGTTGGAGAAATTATACTGGTAAGGAAATTCCACAGCCATTAAGGGACAGGTCAGGACCCAGACACGGTTGCAAGGCGTGGTCAGGAAGGAAAAGGTGTCTCTGTGCAACTGCGTTTCTGTTACATCTGAATGTGTCTTGACATCAAGGGATTTAAAAGTGACAATGTTGTTTCCGTCAAAGTTAAAAATAAGAGATGGGGACTGTAGATGCATGGTACCAGCATGCTTTGACAGTAAAATAGCTTCTGCAATTAGCATAATGTAGTTTTCTTCACTCACATGGGCTGTGACGCATGTACTACCAAGCTCAAGGTGCATGGTGAGACATTTGTTTTGACTTGAACCAGTAGCAGTTGGTTTCTCTGGACTTTCCTTTTGAGTTCTACAAAGCATAAGCCAACACGCTTGTGCTTCCATCATGTGTTGATATAAAACCATGTGATTTGAAGGTGCCCATTCTATACTGAGCTCCTCTTGACATTGGACCTAAATCACATGATTGTAAAGATTAGGGACCATTTGGACATTATCATTATTTTTATAATGTGTTTGGTTACCTGAAATGTGTGGGTGGTGATATGATGACAAAAAACGACAGTGGTTAGTTTCACAATTGGGTTTGGAGTCTCAGCGGCAGAACAACAGACTTGAATGTTCTCCTTCACTGTCTTGATGATTGACAGAGCAGCGCCTTGTAATGTGACATTACAGGTATCAGCAGAGCTCATAACACTTATGGTATCCATCCGGATAGACACAGCTCCTAAGACCAGAAAAATAATCATCAAAATCCAATAGCATTGTTTTCAGATCTTATTGTGTAATAAATCCTACCAGCCAGATTAGATAGTGTGAAGACATTGACATCCTCCAGACAAAAGTCCAGTTTGAAGAGAAAGTTGAAATGTGATGAAGTGGTGGGTTGGATTGTTGACTCTTTAAGGGCAGGTGCAGCAGAACACTCTGAAAGCTGTTGGTCTTTAACGGGAGGAACAAGCAGCGACAGAAGGCGAGAGAGACACAGTGCACAGGTCTCTGATAGCTCCACTTGCAGCCCCTTTAGGCTAGACTCCAAACTGAGACATGGCAACTGATCAGAAATCTGGCGATTCAAACTCCCCTGGACAAGAACAAGACAAAATCAGTTATTTAATCCATCATTTGGTTGTTAAATACCACAAAAACACCTTTACCTTTAGAGTTAGAGAGTCTAGTATGAGGGCCTCTCCCCACACATGTTTACCAGGCGGATGTGGAGCCTGTTGGATATGGGAGCCTTGGCCCACTCTCCACCAGAAACTGTCCAGGACCAGAGAGGCACGCTGGTGCACATTCTGTGGCTCTGGTGACTCGTGGTCCATTTTCATGTCAGGCAGATGCTTCAATTCTGAAACAGTGATTACAAAAGAGTTTATGAGTCATACAGGACTATATGACATGAAAACATTGAGTTGCCTGTAATTTCATTAATGCATTTTGGACTTCTGTCATCACTTATTCATAATATAACACATGTATTTGCAATTGATACTTTGCAGCTGATGTCTGACTTGGCGCTATTGTCAGAAGCTCTATTAGACTGAGCTTTATTTTAACACAATGACAAACAGCTGACTTAGCTAGAACTACAAAAGATGTTCATTATTATTATTAGATGATCAATGCTCTTAAACAAGTATCCAACACATAAAATTACAGTCACAAGCTAGCTAGCATTAGCCAACTGTTTTCAGTTAGTCACTCTCACCTTTTTATTAAAAATCAAACACCTAATCAGGACCATGAACGCTTGTATTGATCACAGGCCCTTGAAAATGTGTTGTTTAAATTAATTATATATTTTTTCTTGAGTTTTCATACAACAGCTTTTTACAATGTATGCACTGTGTCACATGGCAACTCCTACATGTATCTCTAATGGTCGAATGAACATGAAGTCATTGCAAAGTATCATTAGAAAAAACACATGTTAAAATAATGCTTACATGTTGAACTGTCAAGGCTGTAGTTAAGGCATGTTTAGTTATTAAATACCATTCACAATTTGCAAACCACTTTATCTAACCTTGACTGCCATTATGCATTATGCTCTTCTAGATGACACAATAAATTGAAATAACGATAAGGCAACAGTTAGTACCTGCATTAACAGACAGGAATCCTAGTGCAAAAGGTGTGGTGTCTCCCAGTTGCACAGACACATTCACATTGGTAATACTAGACTTGAGCATTACAGGAGCGTCCAGGTGAGGGAAGTGCCTGAGGAGGAGGTTGGGGAAATAAAATAGGGGACTACATAAATAATGTAATTAAAGTTAAGAAAAAAGGATAGTACACGGGCACATGGAGCAGAACAGAAACAGAAAGAAATGCATATTAAATGATCTTACATTTACCTTTCTGCCAGTTTAAAAATAATACCTTCCAGTAATATAATTAAAAGCTCCAGTGTGTAACATTTCAGTCAATAAACAGACTATTATGAAAGTATTTATTTAGCAAACCTTTGCAAAGTATGGCTTGAACTTATCAATAAATACAAGCAGATATCAATGCCATCACCAAAAATGTTATGCAGTGGGGCTTTAAACTGAGTGTCAGCTGCCACTTGCCTTTTTCTATGTGCAGTTTTTCTGTGCAGTAGTTTTTCCCATGAAAACAGATTTAGCCAATGGGAAAACTCTTGATGACGGTAGTGTATGATACAAGTGTTGACAGTGAAAGAGCAGGCAATATCCATGGATGAAACCTTAAACAAGAAGCCAGTTAAATATTTGGTAATAATTCCAAATTTGATTGGCAATACTGCCATCTTACTTGCAGTGATGTTTTCAGTGTGTTCACACAAAGAATCCTTTGTCTACTTTGGGAAAGAAGAAGACCATCTGCCAAGGGATAAATTATCAGATCAGCACAGCCAATGATCTTTAAACACAAATATAAATACACTTTTTAAACAAACCTTCCAGTAAGATATGGAGGTGACTTTGGGGAAAGCTCAGCTCAGGTGTAAAGCTTTTGAGTGGATGCTGTTCGTTGTCTCGTCCATAGCAAAGTTTCAAAGACTTCAGAGTCCAGTTCAAGTGCCTGAGAATAACAAGTGAGTCAGTACAAAGCATATTCAATTCCTGCTTTTCCCTTTTGCATTTGTACAGTAAAGTATGCTAAAAGTAACTACCGGTATGTTGATTGTAATAACATTTACCAAAAAGTAATATGTAATATAACAACAGTATACTCATAATGTATGAGATATGGTACGTAACTGAATGTGACCAAAAATATGTAGCAAATTGCACAAAATCAAAAAAGAACTCCAGGTGCCACAGTGGGGCGCCAGTTGCAAAAAACTGTTGCTGTGTCCTTAGGCAAGACACTTTACCCACATTTGCCTAGTATGAAAGTGGAGTGTGCATGAGTGTTGGAGGTGGTCGGATGGGCCGATGGCGCAGATTGGCAGCCTCGCTTCCGTCAGTCTGCCCCAGGGCAGCTGTGGCTACAGAAAGTAGCTTACCACCACCAAGTGTGGAGTGAATGAACAATGAACTGTAAAGCGCTTTCATGAAAGGCGCTATATAAAATGCAATGAATTATTATTATTATTAAGAAAGTTTGACTCACCTTTTCTGGCTGTGCATGGACAGAGTTACATTGGTATTATCAAATTCCACATCAACTTTCTCAGGAATGAGCTGATGAAATTGTTCCACATTCTCTGTTTGAATAAACTCGCCATCTTCACAAACTAACATAAAAACAATAACATTCAGCATAATACTGATTTTCAGTAATTCACTTGAGTAAGTGACTTACTAGAGTTGTCATTTGCTGATATGGTTTTGGTGGGGGTAGAAGGAAACACGAGCTGACTGAGGAAAAGTCCTTCATGTAGCTCTCCTATGAGCGTCCTCACACATAGAGATAAACAGCCTGGCTTCAGATCAGGCAGGCTCACATCACCTGACAACAACAGACTCACAGCAACCTCAGCCAAACATATGTCCTACAGAAGAAAAATGAAACCCAAATAGTCAAATATTCAGCATAATTCAAAAATAAATGCCTTACCAATTGACTGCTTTTCAGAACTTTACTGCTTAACTGCCCCACAGAAAAATCCCATGACAATCTTGGATAAAACAAAAAATTTAGTGAGTTAAAAACAAACAAACAAAAAAAACAATAAATTTCATATAATTTCATCTTACTTTTTGGTTTGATGGTCAAGTAGTAAAGTTATGGCAGTGATCGTCATATGCCATAGTGACTCTGACAATGCAAGATTCAGGACCATAATATTTATCGAGCTGATGTGGAATGATAGCAGCTGAAATTTATATGAGAGAAAAAAAAAGTAGGAATTCAGTGATTTACGCATATTGTAAAATGAATATTGATCACACTGATAAGGCAACACACTTGTGAGAAAAAGCGAAGTAAAGTTGGGTTGACTGGTATTTTTCCAGATTTCTTTCCATGGTTCCTTTTCAGCACTGGACTCACTGGGGAGTGCAAGTCAAACCTTATCCGAGTTTCTCCAATACATAATCCCAAGTATCTCCTGCAAAAACACGTTTGTAGGTGACATATGAAAGTACTGTAGAATATCAGGGTCAGGAGCATGATACTCACGGCAGTCCTGGGTTAAACAGTTTACTTGATATCCATATTCTGTCAATTTCCTGTCGCATATGAAGATAAGTGTTAGAAAATGTAATATTATTAAAGTGACATATTATTTGTGCTTACCAACGTATGCTGAGGGTGAAACTGGAGGACGATTCCATTTATAGAAAACAGGCCAAATGAGTTAATTTTTAACTCGGCATTAAAGGCAGTTCTAAAATATTTTATTGCCAACCTGCATAGAAACCACCTGCAAATAAGAGATAAGGGGTGTATAAATGACTTTTCACGATTTGCAGTAAAATTTGCCAGAATGCAAACCAGTACCTGCACACAACCCATAAGAACAAGGATCCGAAAATAAATAAAAGAGGTAGAGCTGTTAGAAGGAGAGACATGATGCCCCGGATATGGTGGACATGCTGCGGCTGCTCCTCTATCTTCGACCAGCTGCTGTCGAGAACAAGTCCACTGTAGAATAAACTACATCCAAATTTATTTAAAATACTGATAATTTGTCTCTGTTAGCAAGATATATGTGTGGTGCTAATTATTGGATTTGAGATTAAATAACAACAGTAGCTATATGAAGACAACTAAGAAAACAAGACTGGCTAAAGTGTTAGCAATACGGAAAACCGACATTATCTGCAGAATAATGTTAAGACAAATGTTGACAGTCAAACAAATGCCCGTCTACATGGACAGTAGTTCAAGTCAAACAGCCTCGCACATGAAATAGTTAAAACATTTGCAACCGCGTCACCCCAAAAATCAGTAGCCAATCTGTGCTTGTAACTGTGTATGCTAATGCTACGGACCTAGCCCAGTTAGCACAATTGCACTGATAACTTACACTTTACACAATAAACGATGCATGTAAGTCATAATGAACCCACCTGGCATGTCAAAAGTATCACCGTTCGTAAAAGAAGACACCTACGGAGACGCAGATCTGTGTGACAGTTAGGGAGAAGTAAACAGAATTCAGTGGTCCGCCCTTCTGCTTTGCTGGCATCTCATTTCTCAGCTCCAGTCAGCACTGGAGAGGCTGGAGCAGGGCCAAACTGCTCTGATCTCAGCAAATCATTTTTAATTCGTTATAAACACAAAACATTACACAATTAAAAATAATCAAGTTTATTTAAGTCATCACTATGGTACATTGTCATAAATGTGAAATAATAATAATAATTTTGATTACGTAAAGATCTTGCTTTTCCAAGACTGCTGTTGTCAGTTTTAATGTTTTCAGTACATGACTCCATATCAAAATGTAATCCAATAATTAGTAGTGCAGCATTTTCTCAGGCTGTTGCCTTCTGTCTGTTGTGTTTGGCAAACCACTCTTCACTTTTATCTGCAGCCATTGCCTAAAAGCAAGACAAAATATTGCATGAGGAACTGGTGTGCTGTTTGTTTTACATATGAGAAAGAAAACTGTGCATGCTCACTTGATTAAGTAATTCATTTCCTTGAGGATCCACTGAAGAAAGTTGCCTAAAAGCCTCATCTCCAACAAAGCAAATCTCATGGTTGTCCTAGTATAAATATAAGCATTTAAGTATGTATTTATTGTCATAAATTAATACTGTTATTATGTTATAACTAATATATAATATGACTTACTGGATCTGCCAAAATAACCACCTCCACAGTGGCTTTTCCAGGTGTGTCAAGACTAACCAATGGAGTTAGAATCTTTTGATTTTCTTTTTTCATCAGAGATTCAAGGTCAGGCAGCTAAACGAGTTTACACATCATAAATGTACATCTTAAATGAAAATGTTTCTACAAGGTCAAAGATGTGCTCAATACCTGATCTCTTGGGCATGAGAATGCAATTCTTCCAAATGCCGTTCCATGATCTACTGGCCCACAGACATCATGAAGTTCCAGCTTACACTAATAACAAACATATTATATTATTAATAAATAATCAAATTATTCTGAGGCAATTCTTTACCCCCTTACTTGTTTATCTGCATATCCCATTAAAACAGTTTTCTTCTGCTCATTTCTATCCATGACCTTCATTCCTAGGAGTGTAGTCCAATAGTGGATGGATTTCTGCAGGTCTGACACAGCCAGGCACACCTTCTGAACAGGATCTAGAGTAAAATTAGTAAATGAGTTTAACAGTGACATTCACAGTAGCCTCTACTGTATGTGCCCATTTTAATGCAGCTCTTTCTGCACTGACCGGTGAGAGGCTGTTCTTGGTCTATCAGATAGAAGGGATAACCTCCTGGAGCATGGGTCAGATAAAGGCCCTCTTCCACCTTGGTCAGAGGCCAGCCCAGATGTTTGGCATTGCTGATAGCTTTACTTGACTGTAGAGTTAGGCCCTGTAACATAAAGAACAAACATGCATCCACTTCCCTGAAACAGTACTGTAACTGTAGTAAGCAAGATCAAGTTAATTGTATATTTCTTACCAGAAAGTCATTGCCCAGTCGGTACTCTCCCACACCATAATTGTATGTCAGTTCAGCTACAAAATGTTCATCTTCTGGCCCAAATCCAACCATTGTCTTGCTCCACTTTCCATCATAAGGGCTACACAGGAATGCATTGTTTTCTCAGCTCATTAATAACCCCATTACACATGGAGCAAAGTCCAGATGCACTGGTATAATATTATTCGTACGTACCCATTACATGTAGCTTTGCAGCCTTCTTCAAATTCCTCATGCCGA
Source organism: Paratrypauchen microcephalus (assembly GCA_036785185.1). Lineage (NCBI taxonomy): Eukaryota > Metazoa > Chordata > Actinopteri > Gobiiformes > Gobiidae > Paratrypauchen > Paratrypauchen microcephalus. Next base: position 3,323,332 of record JAVJIX010000028.1, on the reverse strand, counting down.
AGAACCTTTAATGTATTTTGATTAAACATGTAGACGGCATTAGCAAGTTAATTGGCAGCAGTGGAAAGCGAGATGAGCAGAGAATGATGCTAGCATTATGAGCAAAACGAATTCGACTAGTTTTTACTGAGCAATACCTTCATTCCAAGAACATCTCGATAAAAAGTGGCTGTTTTGGTCCTGTCGCCAACTTTAAAAACAAAATGTAAAGCCCTCCTCAAAGCCATGGCTGTTGCTGTCTGACGATACTTCAAGCTTGCGTAAAGCTCGATTATCAGTCCTGGCGATCGATGATTCGGCCATCAACTGGGATCATAATGAACTATGCGAAACAGATTTAGTATTAGAAGTGTAGAATAAATGATCACATCAAAAGTAGCTTTATTTCTAACATAATATCTTGTCTTCATTCATAGTTAGTCTTACGGACTATATACATATTTTAACAACACACGGTGGCAGTGTGGAGCATGATGAACACTGCACAGAGCAACGACGTAGAAAACAATGATGGCAGCGTACGTGAGAAGCGTGGTTTATCTGTTTCCATTTGAGAGTAAATCTGTATTACTGGGAAAAAGAAGTAGTAGACCTATTGTAGAAAGTATACGGTATGTACGCGAACTGAGGAGGAAACCGGTCAAGGTGTTATTTCCAGAAGATAACACTTCAACGCTTACCAATCCCAAATCTGCTCCCAGACAGCAGCAACCGGAGAAGATGGAGAAACCAACCAAAGACATTAGGAACAATGCAGAAAAAGAGTTTGTCAGTGAGAGGAAAAGTGCTTGTACTGTCCCAAAAGATGCTCAGATGAGACCTATCAGACAAGATGAGATCGCAGGACTCCGTTTTGAGAGGGCTTTCTCCGGAGACAAGAGACTATCGTGAGTTCATCGCTGATCACTTGACACCTCATCTGTCATACTGTAGTGTACACCATTTGTTTTTGTCATTCGTTGTAGTTATTTTTCCTTATAATGTATTTCTATTGTAGTTAACCATTATTGATTTTGCATAGCCTATGCTTTTGAGACACTGAATTAATTCACTTATGTGTAATGAGTGCTATACCTGTGTGACTTTCTTACGCCTCACAGGAGGGTGGTGAGTGTGGCTCGCTCCAGGACTTTTCGAGAGCACCAGGGTAAGATCCTGCTGGAAGGCAGGAGGCTGATCAGTGATGCCCTAAATGCTGGGGCCATCCCACAGATGGTGTTCTTCAGTTCAGTGGATCGTCTTTTGGAGCTCCCCGTAGACAAGCTAAAAAGGGCCACTCTGGTCAAAGTAAAGTTTGAAGATATAAAAATCTGGTCTGATCTAGTGGAACCACAAGGTGTAATAGGTAGGTGTCTTCTATCAATTTTTAATAAATTCTCCTAACTTTGCATTAATAATAAAAACAATGTTTATTTTGTGATTTCAGCAATATTTTCTCGCCCAAACCCCTCAAAATTAAATTATAACAGTGACTATTCAATACCCTTGTCTGTGATATGTGATAATATTCGTGACCCTGGAAATCTTGGGACAATCCTACGATGTGCTGATGCAGCAGGTTGTCACAGTGTCCTCCTCACTAAAGGTATGTTCATTATGATGACAATTTTTGTTTTAGAATACTGACGCTAGCTTGATTATTTTATGCACAGGTTGTGTTGATGCCTGGGAACCTAAAGTATTACGTGCTGCAATGGGTGCCCATTTCCGCCTTCCCATTTATTCCAACCTGCACTGGGATAATATTGAAAACCATCTGCCCAAATCTGTGACTGTCCATGTGGCAGACAACAGTGGGAATAGACGAATGGAAAGCGCAGAGCCAAAACCTCATGAACTGAAAACATTTCAGAAAGCAGGTGATTACGGCTGGGTCAGAGCACAGCCTAATCACAAACAAGTGGACTATGAAGACTATGATTCAGATTCGGATAATGAATGTGAACTGTCTCTTCCTAGAGTGGACACTAAACTGTACCATGAGCCCTGGGCTCAGAACACCACGGCTCTTGTGATCGGAGGGGAAACACATGGTCTTAGTGTAGAGTCGGTGCAACTCGCAGAAAAAACGTCTGGCCACAGACTTTTTATTCCTGTAGCTCCTGAAGTGGACAGTTTAAATTCTGCCATGGCGGCCAGCATCCTCCTGTTTGAGGGCAGAAAACAACTAATTCAGCATCTTCACTCCACAAAGTCTCAGGTTGCCAACAGGACGAAACATGTGGTCAAATAATGGGATGGGGGGGAGACATGGTAAACAAGGTAAAAAATTTGAGAAAAACAATATTGTTAGATGCATTTATTCTATTTCTATTGATTCTGCAGATTCAAATAATGAAAAAATATTCTGATTTGTTGTGATTTTGCCTCTTACAGCTGGCCTACATATGAATTTATGGGTATGTGTTAGCTTTTGTTTCTTATAGTGAAATTAAACACTGAAAGAAGTAAATGGGGGGGGGGGGGGGGCATGGTAAACAAGGTAAAAAATTTGAGAAAAACAATATTGTTAGATGCATTTATTCTATTTCTATTGATTCTGCAGATTCAAATAACGAAAAAATATTCTGATTTGTTGCTTGTGATTTTGCCTCTTACAGCTGGCCTACATATGAATTTATGGGTATGTGTTAGCTTTTGTTTCTTATAGTGAAATTAAACACTGAAAGAAGTAAATGAGTCACTGCATTTTATTAGTTTACATAGATTTGCCTTTACTTATAGTACTATTGTGCTTACCAGTGCATTGAAATAAATGGTCAGGTCAAAAGGTAGATAGCAGAAGTAACAGAATTAGAGGAATATAAATACATTCAACACCCTCCATGTGATTTGTGCCAAACATGATTCAAGATTATCATCACCAGAAAAGTCCCATTGACTATGAACATGAACCACCATTTCCACATAAATGCAGATCTTACATTCTAACTTGAACATACAATTACAAAAGGATTGAAAGCTTCAGTCGTTGATCTGTAGAAAGCAAGCACATTGTGTTCTTAGGTGTTTAAAATAGGGCCCTGATGCTGTACAGCTACATCCAGCTGAGTTTTAGTGAAATGCATGACAAACGGGTAACAAAGTGAGCATAGGTCCATTTGAGAATCTTGATTTCTCTACAATTCACATACATCTATTAAGTGAAAAAAATATTTTCCTCAGGCAAATCTCAAACAAAATCTCATATATATTACTGTGAAGGTTATAGCCAATGCAAGGCACCACAGGAGAAAAGGACTCCATTTAAGATAATGTCTAAAAGTTAAAATGTCAGTAAAAAATAGGATGTGTCCAACAGTCTGACAACAGGGGAGAAACAAGGGAAAGAACTTGATGATATGAGTCCCATGTTTTTCTGTATTCTAGATGGGCTCTGGTTTGAGTTTTTCAGCCAGGAAATCATTAACAAACTGCTCCACAATAGCTGGTGTAATCTCCTCAACGTCAAGCACGTATTTGGCCCGGGCCGACATGTCCAGGATGGTGAGCAGAGGGGCGGCCTCTGGGAGGTTTGTATAATCTCGCAAAGAGTCAGTCATATCATCCTGCAGAAGTAAAAGGGAAGTCAGATTAATGATTTACAGTTAGCACATTCCTTGGAGAATTTTTGCAAACATTCACTTCAAACAATAGACAAAAGCACTGGGTTATGAAAGACATGCACATTTGTGTTTAAATGTTAAAATTGTTTTAACAAAAGCCTTTTTTAATGATTTGGTATACCTGGTCTCAGGTCAGTATTGGTGCTGTATAATGATTGGCAAAAGAAAAGTAATTGTCAAAAAAAAGTCATGTACATGTGTTTGCAATAATATATAAAAAATATAACATATTTAAAAATATGTTTATTCAGTGCAGGTTTAGAGAGATCAGCTCAGATCTATCAACTTTATCAAGTTTTTTTCACTGAACTTTATGTACATCATCTCCATAAATGTATGCAATGGCTTCTCTTCAAATTTATTGTGTGACTATCCATAAACAAAAAAAAACTTTTTAAAATAAATAATTCTAAACATCTGTTGGCAATTCTCTTGACACAAATTAATACTCTCAGCTAAACCTTTGTTAACCTGAGCCCGAGGCAAAATGTCCAGTATTTAAGCTTTTGGAGAGAAATCAAACAGTCAGATTTGAACAATAATTCAAGTTGTCAGTTAGGAGTCCATGTGGATATCTAATTCAGGCCAACTGCGTCAATCATATTTCAGATTTCATTGGTCATGTTTTAGTACTAGGTTAGAATTTATCAAATGAATAGAGCTACACTACTTTCAAGTGCACACAGTTTCAGTTGCATATTTTCCCCTCAGTTAAAATAATGTGACTTTAAAGACAGAACTTTAAAAAAAATGAATCCATATGGGAGAAATTACACAGAAAATGCAGAACTGACACCAATGATCCAGGAGGTGGCGCTACAACACACTGAAGTGTGTAGTAAACTATGAAGGTTTCACATAAATAATATCTAACAAACTCCTAAACTGTCTTTGCTACTTCAGTATTTGGCACCGCTGTCAATGTAAGGATATGAGTGAGAGTAAAGCAACTATTATATCCAACATATATATAACTAAATCAAAAAATGTGACCTAAATATTTTTTAGAAAAATGCTTTTCTTAAATTTTTCCAACATTGCAATCATACAAAATCCACTTTATGGTACATCCATACTGTTCATTTCATCTTGATTTTGAGAGAAGAAGAAGAAGTAGTAGTGAACTTTATTGATCTCACACTGGAGAAATTCTTTGGTCAGGACCTAAGCTGGAGGATTTTACCTATGGTGCATGTTTCGGGTTGGTGGGGGAAACCGGAGTGCCCGGAGGAAACCCACCCAGACATGGGGAGAACATGCAAACTCCACACAGAAAGGCCCAGGCGACCCGGGGATCGAACCCAGACCATGCATGCAAACTCCACACAGAAAGTAAATAATCACCTCCTGGCATATGGAGGAAGTTATCCAGTCTTTTGTGAGATGTGCCACTCAGTTCAGGTCAAAACAAAAAGACAAGCTGCAGCTGGCCGTGATAAAGCTCGACATGTGTGAACCATGAGCAGCCCAAAGGGATTGCTCTGCCTACTGATGCTCAGTAACATTTCATACAGGCCTCTGATAAGAAACCATATGATAAAACTTCCTTGGAGCTGCTTCATCCATCTTACTTGGTAGCTTTGATGTGTTTGGCTGACTTTATAGAAACAAATTAAGAATATTATCCATCACCAACTGACAAAAGGGTTGTAAAAAAGTTTGGCATTGAAAAATATGCATGCCCTTCTACGCTTTAATGTGAGCTAGTGGGGAAGAGGCTGAGATCAATAATTTGACTGGCAGCTTAAATAATGAGCTTGACAAATGAGAAATGTTGAAAATGAGCCCAAGGAAGACCAAGAGTGACAAAAGAATAATTTAATGTTTAGTGAATTAGAGTGGATCAAGACACTGCACACACATCCAGAGCTCCATGTAATTTACAGAAAGGTTGTCTGCCACTGAAATACATTTATAACAATATAATTTTCATTGGTAATGTATATATTAACCATCAATCCGTGTCTCATTGCGGAGCCATTACTAAAATATTCCATATATTCACCAGAGGATGGTTGTGGGTCAGTTTAGTGCATACTCCGTTTTATATTTTTGTTGCCATTTTTTTTACATGAAAGAATGCAATGTGTTGGTCAGTTTTTTCTACAAATTATTTACCTCTCCAGCGACAAAGAAAAGAAGTGGCGTCTCCTCTTCCTTGGCTTTGTACTTTGCCATAAGTTTCTCTGCTATTGGTTGGATCAGCTCCTTGGCAGGCTCCAACTCTCCCTCTTCTTCTGCATCTGAATAAAAACAAGACAGTGTCATTGGAAAAACAAGTAGTTGAATGCAGAAAGAGGCCACATGTAAGATACTCTAGTAGTGAATAGTTTGTCAGAAATATGCATATAGGGAGGTTAATTTGACTGTTCATTGATTTGATTTTCATCCATAAAGGAAAGAGGTGAATGCTTATTGTTTTTAATGAAACAATTGAGCTATTCACTACAGTATATTTTATTATGCTTGCAACATTTAAAATTCAGTTAGATAATGCTTCTATACACATTCACACAATAAAATCAGAGACACAAGGCATCTATGTGTATTGTCTACTCACCCACAAACAGTACAAGACAGGGTCCCTCGTGAAGCTGCACTGCATTGGACTCACTGAGCTCCAAAACAGGCCGAGGGTGCCACGGGAAGAGGCGGCACTCAGGGTCATTTAACACTTCCACACGGCCCTGTCGTGTGATCATGTGACCATCTGTGTCCAATAGGATCAGAGTAGGGATACCTGGAGACAGAACAAAAGGTACAAATGTTGTGGGATGTGGCCAACACAGGAGGGAAGTTAACTGGGCAAAACTGTGGATAGTGGTTGAGGTCATTTCCTGTCATTACAACAATGTGACGCAGACTGCTCACTCTCCCGCTGAGATGTGCGCCGGAATGGATGTTTTTTTGCTATTTCAGACTTGTGTGTCATTCTGCAGTTCTGGGCTTCATCCCATTGTCAATAAAATTGGAATTTGTTTCACACTTAATGGCCTTGCAAACTCTGATCACAATCTTCTAGCCTTATTAACAGGCTTATCACAAACAGACACCATCTGGGAGGCACAGCAAAGTGCATGAGTCACTGGGTTCCTGTCTGGTCATGTGTGCTGCAGCAGAGGCAGGGGGATAGCATGGACAGGGCAGTCGATCTATTCTCTGTGCATTCCTTACATTCAGTGCAGGACCGGCCCAGAGCCAAGTACTGCCAGCTTCATCCAAACACTAGGTAAATGGAAAAGGGCACTGGCAAGAAGGAATAGAACTTCTCTGTCAAACCCCACTCTGTAGTTGATTAGTGGCCTACATTCCTCCATGGGCTAAAGTTCCTATACATTCTCAAAGCACTTTGTTTTTTTAATTTAAAATGGACTTCTGAGAGCTTTTCACCATTTATACCATGTTGTCTAATAAGTCTTCTTTAGCACTGAAATTAATTACCTTGTATTCCATAAAGTCTATTGAGCCGTGATCGCCTAGCTTCATCCGAGTATGGCACGGCTAGCCAAGGCATCTCACTGAAGTATTGCTTAAAAGACTCCTCTGACCTGAAAGAATCAAGAAATAGAAACTTGATGTGTAATCTGTAGTTCTACAAATTATACAAATTGCAATGTACATTAGTAAAGCCACTCACCTATCAGCACTGACAAATACTATCTCAAATTTCTTTCCCGATTCTTTGATGATTCTGTATGATTCAACCAGGACCCGGGTCAAACTGCGACATGGTGGACACTAGCAAGAAAAAATTGCATTATTAAAAGGGCCCATATTATGGCATTTTCTGATCCATGTTATAATGTTGCTTCCTCATGTTTTGTTTCATTGAAACATGTTTAACACACAAATCCTAGGCTAGTTCTCCTCTCAAACTGAAAACACTTTGTTTCACCTTGTGATGTTATGTGGTAATACAGGAAGCGCTCCACTGTGTATTTAAACTCCATACACTTTAGAATCTGATAATTTCAGCCCTGAAACAGCCAATCTCTACTGAACTAAAGGCCAATGGTAGCTGTTAATTTGAAAACTACCACTTCATGACATCACAAGACGGAACAGAGTATTTTGAGCTTTAGAGATGTAGACGACTAATAACGCAGGATTACTCAAACCTGTGTGAATGAAACCAAACACAACTCCAGATATGTTTTTGAGTTGGTAAAAAATATAACATGTCTTATAGATCACAAGAGTGGAATTATACAATCTAATCTTATATTGTTTAAAGGGTTTCTGAAAAGAATTATTAATGTAACAAATTCCACAATAAATAAGGGTTAAGGTTCTGTGTTTAAATAACAGGCATTAAGATGACATCACGAGCAGTGGCAGTAGTACTTAAAGCTTACAGGGATTTTCATGCCCGATTTGATCTGTGTATCTTTCCCACACTTCTATGCAATTACAAAGCAATAAATAACAGCTATAACAATGACAATATGACTATAAAAAGCAAATCATGTAAACTATTAGTATGTTTATCACAATTAAAATGTTTAAGATGGTTATCTTCCAGCAAAATAAACAACAGTGTATACAATTTTAACTTGCATAGGTCTGGGACTGCCTTTTTTCCTCACAGACTGTACACATTGGGAAGATTAATTTAATACTCCAATTATATGGAAAAACTTTTTTAGAAATACATATAACACCACAATAGATTCTTACTCAAGAATCTTTCAATTAAAAATATTTTACAAAATTATAGCTACAAAAAGATATCTTAAACTATGCAGTATTAAAGAAGACCCGATGTGTCGATTCTGTGAGGAGGAAGAGGAGGATATAATGCATGTATTACCATTGTCTGCATGTGTCACAGTTTTGGCTTTCAATTCAAAAATGGTTGAAGGAATTCAGAATCACTCTATAGATTAGTCCCTCAAATATAAATTGGTGTGCTGAATAATCTCTCATCAAAATTAGTGAACACCATTATTTTAGTGGGGAAAATCTTGATCTTCAAAGCTATTAATAAGGTGGACCTACTGTATGTTTGGCACACTTTAAAAATAAATTAAATCTACAATTCATAACTGAAAAAATTATAGCTACAAATATTAATCCGTTGCTCTTACGTTCCAAAAAATGGGAACTATTAAAATGGGACTGAAACTGGTTCAAAAAGACTCAAAAGACAGCTATTACCCCCAAGCTGTCAGACTACTGAACTCTGGATAATACTCCAAATAATACTGAACTCTCAATAATACTGCACTAAACTACTTTTCGTTATGCATAATAGGTTTACTGCTGCTGCTCTATATGAATGTATCATGTATGTCACTACCTCAGTGTAAACTACTGTTACCTGTGCAATAACCCACCTGCAATACTTATACTACACTATATTATGTGCAATCTGTGAAATACTCTACTTACCTTATTTAATCCTACCTGTACCTTTGCATTTTATTACATTTTTTTTTTAAAATTATATTGTTTACCTTTTCCCCTGCACTTTTTGCAACACTTTTTTACCATGTACTATTATTGCTGCTATTAGTACTTCTTGACTATCTTAGCGAGTCAACGGTTCTTCTGATCCTAAGCATTTCATTGCATTGTTGACCTTGTGTTGATTCTGCATACCAATCAATCAAGCATTATTTATAAAGCTCTTTTCATACAAAAATGTAACACAAAGTGGCTATGACAAATAAACAATCTTGAATTCTACAAACATTATAACTTATTGTACATTTAGACACATGTTTGTCCATGTCAAGAAGTTGTGGGCTATGGCCTTGATATTTAGATGTGTGACCTGTGGTTGGGAAAGGGGCTTCTTCTGATCTTAAGCATTTCATTGCATTGTTGACCTTGTGTTGGTCCTGCATAGGACAAATAAACAATCTTGAATCTTGAATCTTCTGTATGTCTTGTCTGTTACACATGTCCTGTCTGTCCTGTCCTGTCTGCTCTGTCTGTGTGTTTTGTCTGTTTTGTCTCTTTATGGATTACCTGTTTGTCCTGTTTTTATTTTATAATAATTTGATTTATTTTTTTTGTCAATACAGTTTAATCTTTGGTTGCAATTTTTTGCTGAATATCATTATTGTTTTTATTTGTGTTTATTGTTGTGATGATGTTCTGTATGGTTGACTAAGACTGTTGTATCACAGAAGTTATGAATAAAATATTAGAAAAAACAAACAAACAAACAAACAAACAAAACCCAATGGCGATAGGTGCAGCTCATGTTAGGTAAACAATTCTGGCACCATTTTCTTCAGGTCACTTGACACCATTTATTTGTAATGCATTATCTGTAGGCATGTGTTTTGCTGTTAGGCATTGATATATTCAATTGATTCAGTTATGCTTACATACTTGCCATACCAAAGTGTGGGAAAGTGAAAGCAAAATAATTCATCCGTTTATTTGCATTCAAGTAACTGTTGAAAAATAGAACTGGTGATTTATGGTGACCTCTAGCACCACATAGTTATTTCTGTACCCTTTTGACACATAGTAAGGGTAACCTGTATTTAGTTCTTCTTCTAAAACACTTGGATCTAAATTTAGGTCATGTCTCTTTTGAGCAATTTAATTTCTCCATGACATACACTGCTGTTTACTTGCATACCAGTACCAGATGCTGCAACTCAACATCTGTAGCAATGACTTCAACTATAGTTTATACTGTTTATGCTAGTAGTGTGAATGATGGTCTACAAAATTGGAAGAAGAAAATCTGCTTTAGCAGAACATCATCAGTTTAGGCAGGCTTGGGACTAGAAATGATATGGGTTTACAAAATGTTGTGTTTACCTCATTAAAATGTGTTTGAATGTGAAATGTAAAATGCATCTTTAAAAATACATTGTGTATATATTTGTACTTTTTTTTTTTAATAAGAAAACCTTATTTACCCCACAATAAGGAAATTCCAGCATTACTGTCAACTTTTCTCTCATTTTTACACACATTTAATCTACAGCTGTTTTTTTTTTTTTTGCTTTTGTATACCAGAGCTCCTTCACTTGTGTTTATTTTCACATCGATGAAGTGTTTTGAGTGTGTAAATTACACACAGTTACTATGTCCTTCACTTACCCAATGAGCTGAGAAGTACACGCCCACATAGTGCCCCTCCAGAGAACTGCTGTCTGTGGTCTGCCTGTTGTTCCTGAGCAGAGGCCCGGCCACCACCTCCACAAATGGCTTTGGTCCCCAGGGGAACTCTAAGCCTGCAGCAGAGTCACAGATACAGGGATGATGAGTAAACAGGAATGCATAAAGAGCTTGCTATTCCTAGGCCTGTCACGATAACAAATTTTGAAATTTGACATACTGCTACAGAAAAATATGATAAAAGATCATATTGAAACTACTACCGATATAATAACCCTAAAGTATGCAGGGAGTTTTTTCATATGGTTCAATGAACAATATAAAAAGCATGAGCTTCAGCAACTACCAGATTCGCCTCAGACATTTTTTTAAAATTCTTTATAAAACAAAACTTTTGCATATTGCAGAGGCAGTTGCAGACTCGTAGCAGAGTGCAAAAGTTTACATAGCGGCCAACCGATATATCGGCCCATCTCTTATGTAGTCTTAAGTAAAAACCATTAGTGCCGTTTAAAAATAGCCTCTTTTAGTGAACTTGGTCATCCAGAGTGTCATTATAGATCAATGACACGTTGGCTGTGAGGGAAAGCTGTGGTTTTGTTGTTGCAGATTGTAAAAATGCACTTTTATCCTTGCGCTGTGGGCTAGTCTGGACACCACTCTACACAGGCTTTTCATCGAAACTGAAAAGCAAACAGCTCTGAGTGTTTCAGCTGCCCCGCTTTCGTCTTGCTATATTCAAACATTCAATGAGGCTTCTTTTTTTCTTTTTATAAACTGCAACTGTGGTAGGTCATGGGTCCAGTAAGAATGATTTCCAAGTCTAATGGAAATAGATGCGCAGTGAAGCTAAAGAGCTTGCTGAATGCTTACACAATCACTATGAAAAGTACAAATAATTATAACATATCTAAATCTTTTTACTAAATCCCTCAGTCATCCAGGTAGGATCCATAGCAAAGGAGAAATTCAATTCTGTCAACTGGACAAAAGTTTTTTGAATGAATACGTTTCGCAGCTCATCCAAACTGCTTCTTCAGTTCTGGTCAGACTGCTGGTGGACACTGCCTTACATCTGCAAAAACGTCATTTGTAAACTTTACTTTCATATTTGGGCCTTGTTAAAATTGCAATATTTTGATCAATATTGGAAAATATTGGCCACAACAGTAAAGACAAATATTGGATATCATATTAGCTGAAAAAAAAAAATCATATTCATAATGGACATCCCTACTTTATTTGTTATTATACAGCCACAAGCTACAAGTTCAGATAGATCAGAGGGATAGTTACTTCTGAGCTGCTGCAACTGTGTGCTCTGCCACTTTCGGCTAATGTTTTTTTTTTTTTTTCTTCCGTTATTTGAAAGCAATTTGAAAGCAGAATCTTGCAGACACTGGGCACTTTCCAATATGATAATTTAAGCCAGGACCAACTTGCTGTGGGGCCAGAGTGCTTACTACTCAGCCAACAAGTGGAATATGATCAGCACAAAAATACAATACAATTATACAATAACTGCCTACATGTCTAGTCAGAAAATACATTAATGCCTGAGATGCTACAGGTCTGTGAAATCTATCCCAGAGCTCCTAGAATTCACATTCTGTTCCATTGCTACTTTATTCTAAAAAGACAGACAGAAAAGCAGGATTTTTATGTTTTATGTCTTTGCCACAAACTAGGATATCTTCAGGAATAGAAAGCCATGCAAGTCTACTCACTGCCTCCACTTCAATGTTTAGAAATGATTCACTTTACGCACAAGAGACCCATAGATGCACTGAGAGGTATGTGAGGCTATACATATCATTGCAACAGCACAAACAAGGATTAGGACTTTCCTTTTGATGGGTTATTATAATATACAATTCATATGGCTTGAGATTTAATACATGCTGTAACTTGACTGATCATTAAGTGGACACATATTACCTTTAGGGTCATCTCTGACCACTAGGAGCCCATTTCGACAAACCACCTTCCCAGTCGTGGCATCCACAAACACCAACGATGGTATACTCGTAACTTTGTACTTATTCCAGAGCTTCATCTGAGAAGAGAAAAAGAAATAAAAATGTTGAAATAACAGCCATAAAAAGTTGACCCAACCTTTTTACCTGTGGTTTAATTACATCCCAGTGGTACAAGTTTCACCTGAAATATTGTAGCATTTGAACTGAATGTTTGTGTTGGGTGTTTGGCTAAAGAAGACAAACACATGAGATTAAAGGATCGTATTTTAAACCTGCACTGAGACCTTCTACTCTTGTAATGGCCAATGAGATTTGCATGGTAAAAATAATAATATTGGCAAGAATGTGTGTTATGTGTTGGTTTAAATGTAAAACAAACAATGTACAACTGTACTTTTATTATTTTTGTTTATATAAACTAATTCCATTTAAACCCACAAGAGGCGTTTGGGGTAAGAGCAAAGCTTTTAAAGGGATATGCCACCCCCAGGGCAAATTTGGGCATCTCCCCACAGTCCAGAGACTAAAATAAGTGGTGGAAAGCGTTTTCCTGCTCACCCAGCCATTGTCCGAGTCTGTCACCACTGACCGCCGCGGTATCTGGTGCTCCTCCGCCTTAGACTGGAGTCTAACGTAGCCAGAGAAAGATTTCGGCCAAAAGGAATTAATTTGCTCGATGCGTTTCCCAATTACTTTGTGTGTAGTGCGCATTCATATCGAGTGCAAATAAATGTGCAAATCAACACGGAGAGCTTGCCTTGGTCATTTTGGGTGGGAACTATTTTCCAGTGCGGAAGAATACAGTCGAATCACGCAGTACGCTGCCAGGGGAATCCCTGTTACGCACCGGGAAGGGAGTTCCCCTGTTGCACAACGTGGTGCGTGATTCGACTGTATTCTTCCGCACTGGAAAATAGTTCCCACCCAAAATGACCAAGGCAAGCTCTCCGTGTTGATTTGCACATTTATTTGCACTCGATATGAATGCGCACTACACATAAAGTAATTGGGAAAAGCATCGAGCAAATTAATTCCTTTTGGCCGAAATCTTTCTCTGGCGACGTTAGACTCCAGTCTAAGGCGGAGGAGCTGCAGATACCGCGGCGGTCAGTGGCGACAGACTCGGACAATGGCTGGGTGAGCAGGAAAACGCTTTCCACCACTTATTTTAGTCTCTGGACTGTGGGGAGATGCCCAAGTTTGACCTGGGGGTGGCATATCCCTTTAAGAGAAGTGACCAAAAAGAACATTGAGAAAGGTGTGTCAGGGTGAAGGTCATTAATGGACAGCAAGTTTATAAAAATATCAAATCTATTACTTCTGGACTGAGCCAAGAACCTTAGCATCACTGTGACTTTAACACCAAATGAAGTGCGGAGAACTTTCCTCTGGTTTAGTGAAGTCTGCCAGGAGTTACAAATGAGCTTCAGGATGATGGAAACCTTTTGTTGCTGGTTTTGTGTTAATCCGACTCCACGACAAAGCTTAGCTCAAAGACTTGAGTGACATCAGCTCACGCATACAGAGGGGCTGCACAGTATTAGGCAAAACACACACAATACAGTAATATTATGAACCTCTAATATGAACAACTGCAAGTAAAAATAAATAGTTGAAACCTAAACCAGGTAAATTATTAACTGTTCACTGAATAAACTTACTTTGACAATGTAAACTTCTTATCAGATTGAATCCAGTTCAAGAGGTTTAATAGACCACGTATTATCCATTAAATACTGCAAGCCAGGATACATTTAAATGCTGAAACCAATGCAAAATTATGCAAAAATGACTGTATATATCGCAGTACAATAAAAAGGCAATGAGTTTCTTAAGAGCAAAAGGATCAAATGAAAAAAACAAAACCTAGCCTGATTTAAAATACTCTTTTCCATATGCATTAACTTGACTGTAACGTCACAAATAAAGTGGTTAAAAATATAAACCATAGAGCTCCAGCCTACAATACCAATGCCCCCTTAGCATACATACAGTGAGTGACCTTTGTGGGTCTATGTTTACTCTTCAGGGCCATGCACAGGACCTAATGACAGCTGAGGTCAGACTCTCTTTGGACAAGACGACATGGAGCCTGCAGAAGATGTGGGTCTGGACAATCCTCAAAAGCAATCCGCCACAGTCAACGGCCTTTCCACACAGGGCTCTGGAAACTCAATCACTACTCACAAATTGACGAGGTTTAAAGCATTAACTGTGACTGTCTCCTAAATCAGGGAGGAAAAGCACTGTAATATTTGACCCAAACGGGGGATATGACACTAGGCGTTGATGGAGCATGTCTGAAAATGTCAAAAACAGACAGAAGTGGCCAGATGGAAACTGGAGTTGGTTTGACTCCTTTAAATAAATTAAACTTTCCAATCTTTTTATGATTCAGCCACAAGCAGCCTGCCCTTTCTTCTGAACACTTACACATGTGCTTTTTGTACTAGTAAAAATCTTTACAAAACTGATACTGGCCAAAATCCAGTACCTTCTAATGTTACTAATAATAGCTTTTGGATATAGAATTACTAGACACACAACTCAGCCTTCTTCTTTGTCTCACCTACTTACAAAAAGAACCAAAAACAATCTATACAAAAAGGGGAAGAAAATATATGTGGTCAGGAAGTACCCCTTTCAAAATAGCAAAATTATCAAGCATATTCAATGTCTTACCATTAATGTATAGTATACTAACTAGAGTCATGCAACAATGGGTTTTGCAAAGAGATCAGAGAAAAGCTAGATAATAAATCTTTCTGGGGTTTTAGTTATGCCTTTAGGATGAAAGTACTGCTGTGATTCCCAGGCGGATGGATAACCTTGTAACTACAGTGCATGTCCTGAAGCCAGTCACAATAAAATACAATTCACCTTGAAAGACTGGAATGGCCCGATTATGATCTCACTTTGTGCTGATACAAGAAGGGTTAAGTTTCACTGCATCAGTTAAACTGCAGGTCAAGAAATTATCCTCTGCTAAGCATGAGGAATTTACAGAATTTCTGCAAAGCTACTGCTCGCTCTCTGTCTCTGCAATGAAGGAAGGCAATGCTGCAGAGCGAGACAACAAATATAGAAATTGAACAAATCAATCTCAAATACTATATTTTGCAAGAACTGTTAATTACTATGGCAATTGTACCCATGGATACAAGATGATTGATGTCTTAATCGTATGACCACTTTCATGCTTGGTGATATGCCAAATATAAAGCCTCATATTATGCAATTACATACACTATTCAGACACCTTCCTAGAATGAGCAATTTGCACAACAGGTGTTCTTCCTACAAACAGATGTGAAGGGAAAACTGTCTGATTTCAACAAGACAAATACACAATCAATGCAAAAAAAGATTATGTCAGGGTATCAGGCTTAAACCTCATGGCCTATGATTATGTTACACACCTCTTTAAAAGCCTCATGTAAAACTCTTTAAGTGGCAGGGCTCAAGGGAGAACTGGAAATCCATACCAACAATCCATTTACCCCCAAAACATTAGCCTGGCTGCTTTTCATGCTAATAGGATAACACTCTGTCTACCAGCCATATCAAACTGCTATTGTGGTCTGGAAGGCATCCGATTGTGAGCTGTTGTGGTTATTGTTATTGTTATTGTTAACAACCACAGAATAATTCCGATATAGGTTATTAATTTACTCAAACATAATTTGAGTAAGTACTTGGGTTAGGATGTGAGACACTTTCTACTAGACATGCCACGGGATTCAGTCCATGAAATCGAGACAAGGCGAGATTTTTATATAATTTTAAATAAATAAATTCAGTTCACTAGTTTTACTTCACAATTTTTGGCATTTAATTTTACAGTTTGGCTGTCATTGTAGCACTGTCTTCTGGTATTACAGCTTCTCAAGTGTAGTTACTCAGCAAAGTTAACCCCCTTTTTATCCAAGGCAATTGTAAAAATATGAGGGAAAATCACTTTGCATTTTGCATTCTACAATCTTGGAGCAATTTTGGCTCACGAGATCTTGTGGCATGAGATCTTGCCCCATCCCTAATAAGTACCATTGGTTTCTATATTGAAATCAAAACAACAACAAAATATTATATTAACTTATTCAATACACAAGTCGGTGTGTATTGACCCATGCCGAATCAAAATATAATTCTCTGCACACTTTTTTCTTTGGACCACTCCAATAAGAAAGACCAAAAGAAAAGAGTGAAGTGTTCAATAGGAGTACATGATTTGACTGTGCCACACGGTTGTAGAGAGAACAAAATATGGTGAATATGGAAGCCTCATTTCAGTGGTAAATGTCATGCATGACGAGACCACTTTCATGCTTCACCACACTGGTGCACTTTATGGCAAAATTTCAGAGTTAAAAGGGGATTATCTTTGGAAGAGAAACCACAGTCCCTGCACTCCTAACCTCTGGATCCACACACCCATCTGCTTCAACTTTAGTTGTGTCTTTTTCAGATCTCGACAGCTCTGACCTGCTCTCAAACCCCTGTCAGCAGCAGGAGGGTCCATGCTCAGAGTGTCATGTTGTCATGGGGGGGGTTTCTTCACTCAGCATGGCCTATTCAGTCATCATTGTGAGAACAGTGTCCTCTCATAGATCTGCATTCACCAGGGCAGGGGAGAGGGAATCGGCCTGAGGCATCTGCCAAACTCTGCTCCTTCTTTCTACAGTGCTGTCACCACAAAGAAGACCACTCTGAGGAGGCCTTTACCATTACAGTGCCTCACAATGTCACAGATAGCACTTTATCTAAAAGAGGTATACCCAGGAAATGTTGAAACAGTCTAGATGATATCTTCAAATCATAATAGGCTGCAATCATAGCTTCAAAAAGTCAAGCATTTCAAGATCTATTCATATAAGTGGAATGTTTTCAGTTCTGCAGACAAAGTAGATTTGACCACTCAGGAATTCTGGCCTTTATTGCGGTCATGAGGTAAAAATATTTTCCATAGAAATCAAATGAAATTTTCTGGAAGGGTATTGAATCATCACACACAGTCACACACTATGGCCCAAGATCCAATTTCAATTCACAATGGTCTATCTCCTGCCCATGAGAAAACATGGTGAGCATTATCTCCTCATAGATCACAGTGTGTGAGGCCACGGATAGGAGGCTGTCTCAGTTATAGACTAACCAGCCCCCTGAAACCCCCTGAAGACATGTTCAACAAAAGCATTTGTCTTTTAGTGGGACTTCTTTATCGAGTGTGCCTGCAGGCTGTGTGATCTCTGACCGTAAAGACGTACTGCAGGGGAGGCCTGGACTGTTGCTCTTGGATATTGGCAAAGTTAAAAAGAAAAACATTATTACTACCACATCAGATATGGGGTATAAATTATACCATAATCATCAGTGTTGCATCAGTGTTTTTATGCAAAAAATAATAAAAATGTATTCAATACAAAAAATACCATTTGTTTGTGTAATGTGTGAACTGTCTCTTTTAAATAATCATATGCAATTTATTTCAATTGATGCTTGCAATGTATTGTTACTGGTAGTTTAAAGGTTCATAATTTCCCCATTGTGGCACAGATAAATGTTCTCTTATCCCTTATAAATCATATTTCAGACAAAGTGATACAGTATTCTCATTGAGTACAATCCAATTTTGATGCATTTTTTGCAAAGTTCTTTCCAATATTGTACAGCAGCCCTCTTGTGTTTATCATATGTGGACCAGATTTTGAGTTCAGATTCAAAACAGACAGATGCATCTCATTGTAAGATAAGATAAGATAAGATAAGATAAGATAAGATATGCCTTTATTAGTCCCACAGTGGGGAAATTCCAGTGTTGCAACGCACAGATCAAGAACAGCAGGAAAAAGTAACATGCAATATAATAAATAAATAAATAATGGCCTAGGATAATTTTAAAACTATACCTAAAAATAGACTCTGGATTATAGGTGAATATTTGTAAGTGCAGATACGTTGAATGACATGTTAACATTGTTCGTTGTACAGTCTGACAGCAGCAGGAAGGAAAGACCTGCGAAACCTCTCCTTCACACAGCGAGGGTGAATCAGTCTGTCACTGATGCTGCTCTCCAGAGCAGACAGAGCGTCCTGCAGGGGGTGAGACTCATGGTCCAGCATAGAGGTGACCTTAGCCAGGACCCTCTTGTCCCCCACCTTCTGCACTGAGTCCAGAGGACAGCCCAGGACAGAGCTGGACTTCTTGATGACCTTGTCCAGCCTCTTCTTCTCCCTCTCTGTGATGCTGCTGCTCCAGCAGACCACACCGTACAGGATGGCTGATGCCACCACAGAGTCATAGAAGGTCTTCAGGAGTGGCCCTCTCACTCCAAAGGACCGTAGTCTCCTCAGGAGATAGAGCCGACTCTGGCCCTTCCTGTACAGTGCGTCTGTGTTATGAGTCCAGTCCAGCTTATTGTTCAGATGAACACCCAGGTACTTGTAAGAGTCCACTCTCTCAATGTCCCTTCCCTGGATGTTCACTGAGGGGGCAGTAGAGTGGCGTCTGCGGAAGTCCACCACCATCTCCTTGGTCTTCCCTGCATTGATGATGAGGTGGTTCCGCTGACTCCAGTCCACAAAGTCCTGTATTAGTCCTCTGTACTCCCCATCATCGTCATCCTTGATGAGACCAATGATGGCGGAGTCATCAGAGAACTTCTGCAGGACACAGCTGTCCGTGTTGTGTCTGAAGTCTGCAGTGTAGAGGGTGAAAAGAAAGGGCGCGAGGACAGTGCCCTGGGGCGCCCCCACACTGCAGGTCAGGAGGTCAGACACACAATTCTTGGCTCTCACAAACTGGGGCCGGTTTGTGAGGTAGTCCAGGATCCAGTCTGCCAGGTCACAGTCCACACCGGCGGTCTCCAGTTTGTCCCTGAGGAGCAGTGGCTGGATGGTGTTGAAAGCACTGGAGAAGTCAAAGAAGAGAATCCTCACAGTGCTGCCGGGGTTCTCCAGGTGAGACAGTGAGCGATGCAGCAGGTAGATGACGGCATCCTCCACTCCGATGCCAGGCTGGTACGCAAACTGCAGCGGGTCCATCGCTGAGCTCACGGTGGAGCGGAGGTGGCCAAGGACCAGTCTCTCCAGTGTCTTCATCAGGTGGGATGTTAGAGCCACCGGCCTGAAGCTGCTGAGGTCTTTAGCGTGCGGTGTCTTAGGCACTGGTACCACACAGGAGGTCTTCCAGAGTTGTGGCACCACCCTCAGCTTAAGGCTCATGTTGAAGACGTGCTCCACAACTCCGCACAGCTCGTCTGCACAGGACTTAAGGAGCCTGGAGTTGATGCCGTCTGGTCCTGCTGCCTTCCTCGGTCTAATCTTCTTGAGCTCCTGTCTCACCTGGGCTGCAGAGAATGACAGTGGCCGGCTGGGGGGATGGGTGAGTCCATGTTTGGTGGAGGGCTGTGGAGCAGAGGTAAAGGTGTGAAGAGGAGCAGGAGTTCCCCATTGTCCAGCTGGGGAGGTGGGAGCTGGCAGCTGGGTGGGGGGAGGGGTGCCGGGTGATTGATCAAATCTCCTGAAGTGAGCATTGAGGTCATTCACCCACTGCAGGTCCCCCTCCGTCTGGGCAGGAGGTGCTTTGAAGCCTGAGATGGTCTTGAGACTTCTCCACACCCCCTGGATGTTCCTCTCCAGTAGCTGTCGCTCCATCTTCCTCTTATGGCTGGCCTGGCTCATTCTGATTTCTCTCCTCAGCCTCTTCTGTGCAGCCTTCAGCTCCTCCTTGGTCCCTGACCTAAAAGCTCTCTTCTTCTCCTTCAGCAGAGCCTTTATGTCAGGGTTAATCCATGGTTTATTGTTTGAAAAACACCGCACCGTTTGGGAGGGAACGATGTTTTCAAAACAAAAATTTATGTAGTCCGTGATGCATTCTGTCACTGCATTAATGTCCTCTCCATGGGGGTCACAGAGCTCTGTCCACACTGTGGTGTCAAAGCAGTCTCTCAGAGCCTCCTCACTCTCAGCAGTCCACTTCTTCACCACACGGGGCACCACAGGCTGTCTGTGCACAATGGGCTGATACACAGGCCGCAGATGGACAATATTGTGGTCAGCTCTACCCAGGGGAGGCAGTGGGGATGAAGAATATGCCTCCTTGACGTTGGCAAAAAATAAATCCAATATTTTATTGTCTCTTGTGGGGCAGGTGACATACTGGGTGTATGTAGGCAGAACAGTTGCAGGAGATGCATGGTTGAAGTCTCCAGAAATCAGGAAGAGAGCCTGTGGATGCTTAGTTTGGAGTGTGCTCGTACAGGAGTGCAGTGTGTCACGTGCTGTCTCAGCATTAGCAGAGGGAGGAACATACACAGCGATCAGAATCACATGTAAGCAGCTTGAACTTGTACATCTCCCTCTTCACTCTTCACCCTACACTACACAAGCCTCTCTTTGGCTCAGTCCCTGAAGCCAGCAGCAGCAAGCAGCCATTGCATTCCTGTGTGCTCAATGTGCTCTCACACACGGTCTGTATCCACTTCAAAAAGCCTGTTGCTGCTCTTCTCTGCTACAAAGACCACCCTCTCCCATCTCCTCCTTTGCTCCTCTAACCACGAGTGTGTGTTACTTAGCATGTGGGTGTGTGCCTCCTGACCCCTATCATGTTACTCTTCTGACAGAGCACGGCTGGGGACCCCCGGTGGTGACATCTTGGCACAGCGACAGCTGCAGTTGCCTTGCTCTTATGCGATCGACTGGACACCTCTCTCTGGTCGTCTCATTTGACATATCGTTTTGCCTTACATAAACAAGAATGACAATTCCATCTGTCTATTGACCATTCATCATGCACAAAGGCATATTAAATGCAAACTCTCCAATACTATGGGACTCAAATCCAGACACAATCAAAAGTAGACTTTAGTTAGACTCAAAGTGAGGATGCAATATACCATCTAAGAAAAATGTCAAAAATAAAAAAAAAATTATCTGCAAATCTATTCTTTAGACTCTTTCAATAATCAAATTGTTTAAAGTTTAAGAATATGCAAATCACTGCACTTACTGTGAAATGGGGAAAGTCAAAATAAGAGATTTAAAAGATCAGAAGTTGGTTACAGTTAATAAAAAGTAATCGACACTACTGAAATTACACGGCAATAAATTCAAAAACATCACAGTTATCCCGTGCATTTGGAAAATCTTGTAACCCACTCCATCCAGCCAAGCCTTTTTTTTTGAGCACTTCTCACTTGGAGGAGACACAGCCCAAATTGCTTTTTCGATGAAGGCCTCTTGTTACCATGGCAACCACACACCCCCGCTGCTACCCCCTCCCTTCTTCTCCGCCTCCTCCCAATGCCAAAGTCAGGACATGTCACCAGTGCCAGGCATATTGCGGGCCTCTTGTTTAAAAATTCAGTGATAAATTAGAGCAGTTTTGTGAATAATAACAGGTGCCATGAAGTTACACAGAGCTTATGGGGTATAAGACGGTAAAATGTGTAGAAAAGCTGCAGCAGACCAGACAGGCACAAACAGGAGGGGTCATGTACAGCTCCCCCAAAGTACAAAAGGCAGTGTCTGAATACAGGCTCTAAATCCTAACTTGGACTGTCTATAGTGATGGTGAGAAGTTTTTTTTTCCACACAGGGAGATTGTAAAAGGAGTAAAAAGCCAGACCTCAATAGCCATCCACAGCATTGTTCCTTTATGAGCATATAAGCTGCCGTGGAGGCCTAAATTTGGTGAGGTCACAGGTCAAGACTACAGGGGGTGCATGTCTCACTCCCGGCAGTGTTAGACGTGACTACCAGCAGACAATAACATTTTTATTTTGGAAAATTCTGATGGTCCTAATATGGACATATGGACAAAGTTTTTTTTATACTAGATTCTATTTTTGTATTAAAATGATTAGGTAAATTATTGAAGAGCTGTTGTTGACCCTCTCAAATTCAGACTATAGCACAATGTCTGGTTGGATTTGACATATGGGGCTGACATTTTCACTTTTTAATGAAAAGGCTTTCGGCCTTAAAGTTTTTTTTTTTGTTCGTTTCAAATTGTCAATGGTAACTAGCATTATAGAGATGCAGCATCCTTGTAATTATGATGACCAAAAAAAACAAAAACAAAATGAAAATCCATCAACTGCGGATATGGTGGGGCCAGATAAACATTAGCCAACAGATAATGAGGCTACCTCGTTATCTATTGGCTGTTAGGTTGTCAATCAAGCTCCCTACGCTTCTAACTGACTTGGCTGCATGGTGGGACTACATGGTTTACGTATGCCTCTCGCGCATTCTACAGATACAAGACGCCGTTTACTCAACCAACGCAGCAGTTCTTAGTGGCTTAGTAGCTTCCAGTTAGCACATGGCAGACAAGAATCCACTACCAGTTAGCCGCAAAAGAAAGTTCATTTTTGAGGTCGCTGAAAGAAGAAAAGGGGAAAAGGAGCAAAGGTGATTCTCTGAGATTCCTTCCAGTGATGGCGTGCACTAAGCCAGAGTGTCTAAAGACTGACGCGTTGGTTGCTAAATTACTTCTGGACAGGTAACTTGTGTTCATCATTTGAAAATGTACAGTATAGTTACAGCAGCAACAGCAATTCTGAATGCACACCGGCTGTAAACAAACATGACTTCTAGTGTAAGGAGGAGGGGGGAGGAGGTGTTTCTACTTGGGGAGGTGTGGGGGAGGGGGTTGGTTTCACAGATTCGCAACATTTAAAAATGGACAGTCCCTGGATTTCTTGTTCCCTGGAAAATCCTCTATACAATCTTTAAATCTCCAGCACAGGCTGATTTTGACCTGCTGCCGAAAGAATACAGATAATGCTTAATTTGAAGACTTTGATGTGGCAATAACAGCAGAAAACATGACTAAACTGCTGTTTTATACATTTATGATTTAAAAATGCGCTGTGGGAGAGTTTGTAATAAATTTTAATTACATAATTTGGGGAAAAATAATCAAAATTTGCCATATATATCTGCCCAAAAATATTAGCAGAGCTTATCACCATCTGTTGCTCTGGAGTCTAAACAATCGGTAAATCCATATCAGACGATCTCTAGTTATGCTTCATAACTCGCAATCTAAGTTACCAATTGGCTGAGCATTGTTAGCCTAGAGATATCTACACAGATAGGTCTATCCAATTATACTATATGAGAGAATGTATGACATGTTGAGAGTGATGATCACTTAGTGATTTATTGCAGTTAGTCAATCTCACGCGCTTGTTTGGCACATGTTAAGAGTGTTTCCCCACACTTTGGCACAGCACTTCATCTCCACATCATGTTGAGACCTGTGGTGTCTATCTCTGATAAGACCAGATAGGAAGCCTGTCATGCTGTGCACCAACTGGGCCTGGTCTGTCCGTTACTGTAGCCCAACCATTAAGTCCAGTGAAAAAAATCCACAGTTGGAAAGACTACAGCATTTTTGTCGTAGTTTTGCAATGAAGTAACCGTATATCAGAGCGGAATGCCTTCTGGCTAGTGTAAGTGTCACCAAAGCACTTAGTTCATTAAGTGTACCATGCCTACTTTTGCTCATGCAATTACATGTTAATAATGAAATCACACATTTGAAAAAAGCATGGCTTTTACAGTTACTGTTCAATTAGCCGTAGTGTCAAACCAAACCCCAAACAAAGGGAATAAAGTCCACCCAAAGCCATAAGCCACTGTTTCCTGGAGTGCCAGCCACAGGGCTTAAACCCAGCTTCCTCAGCATAACCTTTGTTTGACCTCACATTTAAGTGCTCCTCCTTCCTACTGGGGCCCTGCATGAGGTCTGCCGCTCAGTCTCAGGGCTCACAACACATTAATATTTATAGGCATTTGTATAGGACATTATCAGCGTAGCCTGTGTGCAAATGTGGCATTATAGACATCTTAAAGGGGGAAAAACAGACACAACACGTACAACAGAATGAAAAAAATACCTTGCACTAAAGGTTATTAGACATAGGATATTTTAAAATACTGATTGTAAATAGATAAACTTGATGGCTTAATAACACCTTGAACTAAAGTAGTTCTATAGTAAGATAGAGTTTGTGCTTCTTTATTGAAAAAACACCTGATAACCAATATGTTGCTCATAAAACAGTTATTTTATCAGCAATGCGTACAGCTATACATGCAGGTTGAGGACATTTAAGTAGTACTGCTCGGTAGTGCTGCTATATTCCAGAGCCCATTGTAAACTCCACAGACAGTGGAGAATCTCATAAATCACAATGGCACCCTTGGTCTGCTCAGCCTCATAAAACTAGTTGGCTAGTGACGGAGGTACTGTACATTCTACAACAGCTATAAATAGCAAGGGATATTTGACGACCACTGAATCTCCCAGGTGCATTTCAAACACGTCCTTGAAATTCTCACTAAAGTATAGAGTTCCTACTACATGGTGTCGGTGGGCAACGACACCATGAAAGTTCTCAGACCAACAATGGCTGCTGTGCCTCCAGGTATGGGGCGTTGTGCCTATTACCTGGGACTGTCTTTACGCCTCTCTGGTGAAACTTGTTTGCACGGTGCTGATTTATATGCTGCACAAATAATTTGTTGCAGTAACTAAAACTGACTGGGCAAATTAATCCCAATGTTTTTTCCTCTATAATCAATCTTGATTTTTTTAACTTTATTTTATGTCATTTATAAGCTTAAAGTTTTATTTGTCAACAAAAATAGGTTTCAAACACTGCATAGTTTTGATGTAAAGCGCAATATCAAAAAAGTACATCTGGACACATCCCATTTACACCAATCTGCCTGATATGTGTGATTGCAATTGCTGATATCCCTTTAATGATTAATAGCCTGCTACCTCCTCTGGTCTTAAACTCATTAAAGTCACATCTGTTTAGAAGTGTCTGCAGACCATAGCATTTTACAGCCGAATTGTACATGTGGACTACCCCTCTCCTCCTCTTTTTCTCCCTCTATGTCTCTCTCTCTCCACCCTGCACATGCTAGAGTCTTACACAAGGCTTATCCCGGCCCTTGACAGTTTTCACAGCACCAGCAGCAGACTCCCATAAGCCCCCTCTACAGCCGAAATGCGAGCCATGACAAGATGTTCTCAAATCAGCACACACAAGCTGTACAGACATATGCTTATGGACTTAATTTCATACAGACTGTCTAATGAACAACAAAACACTATAAATCAAACACACAGAGTTCAAACACATGGCTTACACTTGTACTTTGCCGTGTACACCTCCCACGAGGTTCTGGGTCGGCCTGAACTAAGAGCCAATATAGAACCGATCAATAACCAAAATGAAAAACTGGAGGTGGCAATTATATATTTCAACATAATTTTCAAATTATAAGTGTCATGTTTCTCCATATAAGGGAAGCATTAGATGTATTTGGAGGGCACCCGCAGTTGATTGTTTAAGGTCATGTCACTCCAGTGCAGGTCAGACTGACTCCCCAGACACAGTTCAAAGTTCAAGCTTTTAATTGCTAAACTGAAACAGCATAGCCTTCATGTCCACTTTAAACTCCCATTGACCTGATAATTTCTCTAATAATAATGTTACACACTGTAATGCCTCCCCTAGATAAAATCCTCCAGCTTAGGTCCTGACCAAACTGAAGCAAGATGATCATGGAGATGGTCCCCGGGCGCAGGAATGTGTCGCCCACTGCTCCTAATATTTTTATATATATATATATATATATATATGGTTAAAATGCAGAGAAGAATTTCTCCAGTGTGAGATCAATAAAGTTCACTTCTTCTTCTTTATAAACTCCTTTAGAATATCAAAAGCAGACTATAAATCCCAACAGTGCTGAAGTCTTTTTGCTGAGGTAAGGCCATTTCTTTCTTCACAAAAGTGTTTGTTATTCGGCTGCACGAGGCAGACAGCTCAAATCTGAGGCCTCCTGCTGATTCTGACAGAGGTCACTATGCTTGCCCTACATCAGCTTCCTACACGCTCCTCTCAGATCACATTTCAGACGCTCTTCTCACGGACTGAGCAACCCCCTACTCCAACACATTTCTATTAACGTTTTTTGGGGGGAAGGATTGCGCGATATGTTTGAACAGGTTTATGCTTTTGCTTTTGACCATTTTTAGAAATGACTTAATCAAAAGCCTTTATATTGCAGGACACAGAATAGAGACCACTGATTGAATGTTGTATCACACTTGGACTTTCTCCAACAACTCCACAAAGAGTAACCAGCACAGGAGTCAAGGATCACTCTTGTCTCCAATATTTTTACAGAAAATTTTCGAACAATACATTCACATGTAAGAAATTTACAATCGCGTATGGGAAGCATTTACCCAGCTCTGACTGTAATATTACTAATGAGAAAACTGTCCGGAGAAATGTGAATATTTTCCACAAACTTGCAAACGCATTGTAATTTTGGCAAGGAAAGAGACTAAAAGTCATTATTTTCATTGTAGTCAGGTCTTATAATGACTCACTAATAAAAGCCATCAGCCAGGAAGGCCCCCATTAATGACTAAGTAAAATACATATGGCACACATCTTAAAAATAAATAAAGAGCAAATGAATGCCAATGATGTGACGGTCTATTTCAGACTTCCATTTGGTGGAGGGCTGAATGAGCATTGTGAGACAAAGACGCCTCACACGGCAGAGGTGCAGTGCTCCTGGCAGTTAGTGCGCTGGAGGTTTTACTGGTTTAAAAATAACTGTAGTGAGCAAGCGCAGGGCAGACACAAAAGGAGCTGCTGTTCTGAGTGAGACCACTCTGCCTGGGCCATTACAGTCCTGTCTCACTGCGGCTGTTAGCGCCCAACCCAAAGCTGTCCCAGAGCTTGCTGCGTCAGGGCTCCCCAGCAGAGCTTTAGCTACACTGACACTCTGAGTTCTGTGTACAACAAAACCACCACAGTCACTTCAGTAAATGATGGGTAATTTTAACTGCATTTAAGAGAGTTTATAAACGGGCACATCTATTTAACTATATGCTTTCTGAACCAATACATATTTGCATTAGGAGACCATTTTTAATGGTCATCCGAATGAACCTGTCCAAGACAGACCTTTAATCAGAACAAGAAGATACTCTGCTCATTGTCGATTTAATTTCAGTTTTAGTACAGGATACAGCAGCTATCCATCTAGATATCTATATCTATATGAACTCTGAAGAATGTTTAGTTTTTTTATTCTTTTGTATTCATAGCAAGGCAAAGGCAGCATTTAGGTTTTCTAGACATGCATGTCTGTTAATCCCTTCACATTCCTCACTGTTTGAGCTGTCACTGCAAAGTGCAGCTTTTGTTTAGCTTTATATACAGATATTATTGAAACTAATTTTGTCTAGGTTGTATGAGAATGTGCCTTCACCTATACAGAGACTGTGTGAACCAAAGGCGCGTGAACAACAGCAGCACTATATGGGTGTATGGATCCAGGGCCTATAAACAATGACAGATGAGAATGTGATGAGCATCAGTCACCAGTGCGACTGGAGTCTTCATTTCCTGGGGTGAGCTGAGCCTGGAGCATAGATATGCATCACATCAGCCTGGTCTTATCTCCGCTGCTTCTCGTCACCTTCCCCTCTCCCTCTCACTCCTCCCTCCTCAGTGCACCAGGGACCAGCTAAATGAGCTGAAGATAAGGTGAAGAGGTGATGACTGCACAACTAGTCACATAGAATTTTAATGATTTTCTCCAGCTCTCACAAAATGGAGGGCGAGGTCCACTATATGAAGCCTGTTTTTAAACTGAGGAAAATTGGACAGTGATCTGCATTTAGGTTTCCAATGTGATCCGTCAGTGACACACACATTTCTTTTCAAAGAATTCCCCAAAATGTAATTAATCAGCCTCAATTTTGGCTGGTTTGGTTGGCTCATGTGTTTTTATGGCAATAACAGGGTCAATAATAGCCCTGGAGAGTAGAAGTAAAAAGCCTGTGTGTCAGTTCAATCACACAGGGAAAAACCCACAGATCCATTTCATTTGCATTTATTCAAGTAGTGAGCAGAATTCACTATTGTATGGGCTTCAAGATTTGCCATTTTGGAACACATTTTTGTACAGTTTCAAGTCTCTAAAATAAAACTATTATGGGGAGAAAAAAATAGTTAAAACACATGCAAACTTGTACTTCGGTGCACTATGTGGTTGGTTGGGGGTCCGTCAACTGCTTGCTTCTATGTATAGGTCATTGCTCTGTCTGGAATGTTACACAATATGACATTAAACAGCTCTACCTTACATTTATTCAATTACAGGTGGTTTTATAGCTCAAAAATACCTCACATAGATCTGACCTGTAATTTGGTCTAGTTTGGTCACCATGAAGATAAAAAGGTTCAACAGAAAGGTTCATACCGTGAAACATTCCAGACAAAGCAGTAACATCTTCATGGAGAAAATCATTAGACGGACCCTCCACTGGAAAAGTTACAAAATGCATCTTTAAGCTATAGTTGGTTGTCCATGCTCCTCTCAAAAGAAAGCATTACCTTTTACCTTTTAGTGACTTGTAAACTGCTAGTGCTATTTTTACACACATGCAGCACAGTATAGAGCGGATCTAATTAAATGCTGTTCCACACTAACAGGATTGAGGAACATTACACATCTGTGGCTACATCCCATTGCAGGTTGATTGGCAATTGGTGAAATGCAGAGGAGCAGTGAGCAGGCAGAGCCCCTGCAGGACAGAAGCGAATCTGACGTCTACACACGCAGACGGCCAGCGGACAATGTGTGAGGCATGGCCCAGTTTTACAAAGCAGCCTTCACAGTTACTCAGACTTTTGCAAAACTACTAGAGCTGTAGTCCTTTAAGTCAAGTATTCAGTGTCTTACTTGAGCAAAATTTGTAGTAGCCGATAGTCATTTTATTTATAAGTAAGGACTGATATGGGACAGCAGAAAAGAAGTTAGTGAGAGAGCAAAGAGAAGTTAGTGAGGGAGTTAGTTGAATATTTGGTATACTTAGACTTTTGCATGGCTACACTCTACACATACAAAACGCTACAATTTCTGCAGTAAAGAAAATCAACATCTCTACAGAGACAGCGGCTCCTCCGCCAGAAAAGTTGCACAGTGCACCTTAATATATTTAGACAATTACCCCACTAATATTGTATTCATCATAAGATATAGAACTAATCACTGTAGTACAACATATTCTTATTTGCTGAAGATTAAATGTTAATCGTTTGCAGGGTCATGTTTCATATTATCTTTTCAAATGCTATTCCCCAATCAGAATTTAAAATTTCAGATGTGTGGAAAGATTTTGAGTGAAGATATTGTCATCACGACACTGTACCAAAGCAGAATGTGAGAATTTGGGGTGGATTTTCTGTCACTCTAATTGCAGGTTTAGCACTATCTCACATCTGGGCTAACCATAATACACTCCATATTTGGCTTTGAATCAAAATCCGTGTAAGCTCGAGTTCTTCTTCTCTCTGCCGCTAAAACCCAACCAGGAAACTGTGGTCCGTCTAACTCCGAGTGTATGTGGTGGCTTCATACAGAGACAGCTTGTGCGAGGCTGCATTCCCTTACATAAACCAGAATGTGAGTTTGAACATGGTTTTGTGTACAACATTAAGGCAATGAGTGACAGTAAAAACCAGCGAAAGCCTCACAAAATCAGCAGTTATAAGCTAAAATCTGTCCCTCTTCCAGGCATCTCCCCATACAGTCCCAGTGTGAGATGAACACTAGTTGAACTATCATAGCCTGCACAAACCAGACTTCATGTTATTTGTATTCAATCACAACTGTTTAGACGGGGCAACCGCTCTACATCTCATTAACTGCAGCTTTACACGACATACTACAGCAATGCTTATTTTCTTCAATAATATTTAAGATTTGTGACATGTAGGTGACTGTAGCAAGAGGAACGTATTAATGTAAGAGTCTGTTGCCCTGTGCTCTGTGCTTTATGGGCCCAGAAATATTCCTGCAATTTCATTTACGGTTTACACCATGTTCCACAGTTAAAACAGCATGAAACCAATTCAGCTCTGTGAGCGTTAAGACAGCTTATATGCACTTACTGCCAGTAGTTGTCAGCTATAGAGCAATGAATCACAGCAGTTACACAAAACAGCAATTAAATGTAGATAGATGCATGTCTGGGAAGAACAATTTAGAAATGAAAAGTCCATTGTTTACACTGGCCCAAGTACAGAGAAAACTGTGCATTGTCCAGGCTGTCAGATTTTATGTCATTATCATTTTCCACTCATTGTCTTAAGCTGGAGTATTGGAGCAATTGTGTTTATTAAAATGCTATAATCTGCAGCACATTTTATATGTAATTATCACAAGGATAACAAACAAAAAATGTACATTGTAACAACTGCATTATTTTGGTTTTCTTGTTTATCTTTCCACATACATTTACCCAATAAAACCATCACTTGACAGTCAATATTTCCCATGTGTTCTGTGTGTGTCTTAATAGTTTGATTTTTGTCCAATTGGGCCTTTCCCAAACCACCGTTCTGGTAAACTAAAAGGGCCAGGGGAGCATCGTTACGTTGTGCACATTTGTGTTGTTCATTATTCCTTTTGTTTGTGAAAAATAATTTGGTAAGCAGTTCTGCTACATGGTGCTTCTCCCTCGAGTAATACAATGTGTGCCTGTGTCCATTATGCCTACCTCCTCAGTCTGGGTGGTCCGGTCAAGTGTGTCACAAATGAAGTGTCCCGCACTGGTTCAGCCCACACTGGACTCTTGTATGGGATGCTTTTCAAACTCCATGCATTTTCTCTCCAGCAAAATGACAAACCCGACAATGCCGCCATTTTTCTGTTTTAATGAGCGCACAAACATCCTGAAGTGAATTGCTGTACTGTTTCGAGGGGATCTAGTCAGCACTTTTCAAACATCACTCCCAAAGCCTAAACTGTAGCCCGCATGGAGTTACTGTAGAGAACGGAGACAAAAGCAGACATGATGCAATGGAGTTTCAATAATTGATTTTCTTGCACAGTCCGTTCCGCAGAAATCCAATAACCACTAATTGCTCCTCAACAACATAAGCATCAGGCATGTAATGACTCCACATCTTTCACACTCTACTCTTAAATCTCTCAAACTGCAGCTCACAGTGAGCCACAGCCCTGTAATTAATTCTCAGTACAGCAGCCCTCCCCTCCATTAGAGCTCAATAATTAAGTCAAGTAATTGGCTAGGATAAGTCCGCACACACCTGGGCTTTAGCGACGGCAATCTGCAGCCGCAAGATGTTTTCTTTGTCTGAAAATACAATCAGTTTATTTGCAAGAACAGACAAAATAGTTAGAGGATTTTACTTGGTGCTAATAATAAACATGAAAATAGTATAATAGTGTTGCCTGCAAGTAACATTTGATTGTGAAAGGTCTATGAATGCATGATTTTACTACAATTCAACCATAGTATTCTAAAGAGACCTCTCCACACAGGGCATATTTTGGAAGCTGCATTCCAGATAACAATGATTCAGTACCAAATTATGTTAATTGAGATTACTCCATTATAACAATGATAACAATAATATCCAGATAACAATGATTCAATACCAAATTATGTTAATTTAGATTACTCCATAGTTTAAGTCCTTATATGGCCTGTTTTTTCTGTTAGTAGAGCATGTTATTGCAGCATTTCTATACCTGTGTTACAATTACAGTCACCATGAACTGAAAGAATCAACTGAAAGAATCAATGATGCTTAAAATGTATATCTCTATTATAATATCTTAATTTCTTTAACATCTCTGGTTACATATTGCTGATGTCCCCTATAACACATAAAATGGAGTAGCGACATGGCCATCATACCATTGGGAAGACATAATGTAGAAAATACGTTGTTCTTTATTTGATCTAATCCAAACGGCTGCTTAATTCCTCTAGTGTTGTGATGCATTAAGCCAAGATCAGCAGCCTAAGAGACTTCAGAAAGGAGAAAATCTGTTCAAAGATGTCTTTCATTAGACTAATATCACAGGCTAAATGTTGCAGACTGATGGAAAAGAATACGCACTTTATTTACAAGCAAAATACATATGATAGACTTAAAACAACAGAAGTTTGCTATATTTTCTACTGCACTGTACTAAAATTTCCAGGGAAACATTTGTAACTTGGTACTCTCCTTTAAGAATTGGGAACTCACAAAAGGTGTCCTCCAGCTGGTACTTTATCAGCAGTAATAGACCATAGTGAAATAAATCTCTGGAACAGGGCTCTTGCATTGATGCTTAAAGGGACAGTGTGTAGGATTCGTGGCGCATAGGTGGTTACTAGCTATTCCACTTCCTCTTTTGGCTATGGCAGACCTCGAGGGTCACCCGGACGCGACGTAGCTCCGACATCGCGCGTGCCCGCGCACGAACCGCGCACCGCTGTATACATAAACCGCGGTCCCCCGTTCACTTTTTTTTTTTTCTTTTCGC
This sequence comes from Paratrypauchen microcephalus, assembly GCA_036785185.1. Taxonomy (NCBI): domain Eukaryota; kingdom Metazoa; phylum Chordata; class Actinopteri; order Gobiiformes; family Gobiidae; genus Paratrypauchen; species Paratrypauchen microcephalus. The sequence goes on along the minus strand of JAVJIX010000028.1, from coordinate 3,290,262 downwards.
ATGAAAACACACAATCCCGATCATGATTCATGACAATCTACACATCAAATGAAACCTTACAGTCTCCTCTTTTTGACTATGCAATTCATTTCCCTGCAAAACAATCACTCCCCGAGCACATGGGGCTTTTATACAGAAAAGCACAAAACTTAGCTTACTTAGCTTACCTTTGAAGGCTTTGCACAGGTCAAACTCTGTATTTCATCATAAACTTGGTCTCAATCTGTCCATAAGGATCCAGCGAATAAAATCCAGTAAAACAATTTAGTCCAAAATACGTGTTATATCCATTACGATGTGTGATCCGGCAGCATGCGCCCCCCACCCGCCCTCCCCTTCCCCTTCTCTGCTTCGCTCGTGGCTGCATATGTGAGCAGAGGACCGAAGGAGAGAGAGAGAGGGAGAGAAAGAGCCATAAGCAGCGCGGCTGTGCAGCTGTTAGCAGGAGCCGAGGCGAAGGATGAGCCCAAATGTCCTTCTGCGGCTCTCGTATTCAAAATGGCTGCCTCTATATGGGGAAGATCCCCCTTTTATGTGACTATATCTAAGTCCAAAAGAATACTTTGATTTCATGATGGAAGTGAAAAGGCTTGGAAAACAATGTATTTTTGAATGGGTATCTTCAATTTCAGTAATTAACAGGTAAAAATCTTACACACTGTCCCTTTAACTAGCCTTGGCAAGAAGCGGCTTTGCATACATTTAACAGCATTGTTATAGCTTATAAGGCATTGCAACATTCTCTCAAACACGATTAAATGAACTTCTGGTCTTAAAAAGTGTGCCACCAACACACATAACAACCATAATCAAGCATGAATAATTTTACCATTTGTTTTCCAAGGTTTTGAAACCCTCAGTTGTTTCTTGTTCAGCTTGAGGAAACAGGAAATGAGCTACAAATCAAAGTCTGTGGTGAAGAAGGGTTTTGGACAAGGCCAAGCAGCCACAGCAGCCACTAGAGCAGGGTCAGACTTCTTAAGCAGCACAGAGCCTTGATCCACAATTAGCACGCGTCACTCGCTATTACACCAAAGACAAGCCACTTAACTTCATCAAGGGTAAATGACTGAATAATTACATTTTCACATGAAAGACAAACTGAGAAGGGAAACTGAATTATAAAAAAACATAAAAACATGTGGAATTGAAAGGGGAATAAAAGCACTTGGAATACATTGTGCTAGTATAATTTTGCAATTAAAATGTGATATGGACACATTCCAGTCACAATAATTACTATATCTACTTATCGTTCAATATATAAAAGATGGAACAATATACTATGGGGGTCAAAATTGATCATGTGTATAATTTTGCAAAAGTGGAGAGATTTCGGTATTTTACTTGAGCATTTTAGTATTGAGCTGTAGAGAATTGAAAAGGTAACTTGTTTGGCTAATTATTACATCATTCTGCTGTTTATTTGTTGCAGCTCATGCAATTATATAATCTATAAAAATGCACCATTGTTACTGTATCAGTGGCAGTAGTTTCAGTATTATTGTTTATCACGGTACATCTGTGTAGCAATATATCATGCTTTAAAAATGTGTTATTATGACTAGGTCTAATTCCAACATCATCTCAGGTATATTACATTCATAACTTATATTCTTATGTATTTTATGCTGCCGATTTATTTATTATTATTTTTAGCCTTTTGACATTGTACAGCACTTTGGCCAGTTCTCACTGTTTTTAAATGTGCTATATAAATAAAATTTACTTACTTACTTACTTACTTACTTACTTACTATAACTATATCATAAGAATTTTCTCATAAACTCCTAGATTGGACTGGTCATTTGTAATCATTCACTCAAACACAATTTAACCAAGTGGGCGTAGCTGTCTCTTCAATCCAAATAGAAAGTCAAAACCCAGAGAAATGGCCTTCCATGGACTGCTCTCATTAAATAATATGGACAAAAATGGCATTTGCTGCATAGCGCACGCATAGAATCAATAATGCACCATCCTTTGTTTTGAGGTCTAATGGACAAATCCACAGTCAAAGCATTTAACTTCCCTTTAAGAGCTTGCCATTGTTTCCAAAGATTTCAGGGAGCTACAGTTCTGCGCTGTGATTGGCTGGTGCTGACACTGCAGAGGGAGCATGGCCCACCAGACAGGGGCCACAGCAGAAGGTGGATGCACAAGGGGACCAGGGGGTGTTAGCACAGAGGATTATGAGGGGCCAGAAAGCAGGGACCTATTGTTGTACAGCCTGAGAAAGTGTGCAGGAAGACTGACACACAGAAAAGCCAGGAGGTGTCCTGTGTTGGTCTCACTGAGGAGATAAAGAAAACAGGAAATTCACAGATAAACCCTGTTTGCATAGTTTTACTACTGCTGTTCCCAGTGACGTTATACAAGGAAGTCTGTTACTTATATGCTTATATAAACTAAAACTCTGGTTCGTAATTTCAATACAAAAAAATTATATTGAAATGTATCTCTATACACAATTTATTTCAATATTCATATATTTATCTGTCATGAATTAGAACAGCCTATGAAAACTTTTTTACTTTCTTTGAGTCTGCAAAAACATTTCCTCAATTCCTCCAAGTACTCCATTAATGCACACTCACATCATTATTCCAACATCACTTGTGTACTGCAGACAGAAGTATTTTAAGGACATATTACAACATTTTAGGGAACACATTTTTCATCATAATTTGGCCAGTGCATTTGCCTTCTGGAGCGTCGCCATTTTATATCGGCTACATTTGGCAGGCTGGAATGACAGAGTGCTGCTCATCTGGGAAAATGGCCAGACAGGAGGATGTTTCTGATATGGAAAAACCCACCATGCCTGAAAATGCAATTATCAAACCAAACCCCTGTCCGAGCCTCAGCACAGTCCGTTATTAAAACATGGACATGGTAATAATCTGACATACAAGAACAGTTTGGTGTGTGTTTTTAAAGACAAATATTTTGTCATTCACTCTACTGTAACTAGGGGTTCTCCCATCCAATTCAATCCAGTTCCAGTCAAGTTTGCTAGGCCAAAATACTCGCATATTTATTTTATTGTAACTAAAGTGCTGCAAACTTAAATTAAAGCAAGGTTTGATATTTTATAAATAGGGTTGAATGAGATGTATGTCGAATCAAATGCTTTCAGGAAAAATGAACAGATTGCATAAAAACCTAACCCAGATCATTTGTGTTGGTCTGAAGAGGAAAAGCACACTGCAGCAGAAGTGAAGGAGGTTATAAAACAACATTTACATATTATGTAAATGCAATTGTTTAAGTAAAGTAATGAGATCTCTATGAGAACACAATTTCGAGCTTAGTATGAATAAAATCTGCTAACCCTGTAGTTAAAACAAAGGCTGTATTCTGTCAAATGAAGAGAGTAAAAAGCAGTAATAATTTTGTTTTGCACCATTTACCGGTACCCTTATGTAAATGCACAAAATAACTATGACTGCAATGCCATCATAAGAGCACCATGTCCAGGCTCCACTTACTGTATCTGGGCAATGTTTCTGTGTCACAGAACAATTTCATTCATGTTTTGTGTTGTCATTTAAAGAATGAAAAACTCATTATTAGTGCCTAAACATATAAAAGCATTTACCCTTGGTCTATGCGAGCTATTCAAAGAGAGTCCAAGACAACACTTTATCTGTGCAGCTGGGAGGTCTGTGTTTGCTCAGTGCTTGTGGCGTTAACAGCATTCATCCAATCCCAGTGTGACAGTGAGAGCTTGATGTTGAAAAGCTTCCCGGAGCTACAGAACATCCTTTGAAAGTTTTTCAAATCAAACAGCTGCAGACTGGTGTTGTTGCACTGGTCTTGCATATTACAGTATAATTATTTCAGTCCTCTGGCATCCTCCTGCAGCTGCTCACACTTCAGCGCAACACAAAATGAGACCAGGAAACGGCACAGTCCAGTTTTGGACTCGTTTCTCTATCACAGAATTTATATCATGTCAAAAGCAAAAACCAAACAGCAGTCAGACACCTGCACTATCAAAGCACAAAAAGCGGTTTCTTACTAGCTTTGGTACAACACATACTCTGCCAACTGTAGTTGGTGTTAACTATAGCAGTATTTGCAGTAAGTAAGTTCTTATCAGTGAATGATCTTATTATTGTGGACTGTCTTGCTGGTAATATGCAGAAAATACTGTGTCAAATCCATCAAAAATATGCCAAAACTTGCCAGTAAAAGACAAGGTTGAGAATCAAGTGTCACACCACATGGGAATGAACTATACCATAAAAAATTCAAAAACTTTTTAACCTTAGCTGAAAGACGCTTCCAAGTTTTATTTTTATTTTCAAGTATATCTCCAACCTCTCCTCTCTAAAGACTTAACTTTTACAGGTATATACTTGCATACACACAAACAGCTAAAAGTGTTTTTAGAAAGAATTTTTGAATGTTAAGTATTTTAAACATAACTAGAGCAATTCAGAGATCAAAGACATTGTTGATGAGTAATGTACAAACACGTCCTCTATTTTATTTCAAATCGACATGAAAAGCTGACTCTTTGACCATGTGGCAGGATGAGACAATAGAGAGAGAGGCTAATTAAAACATAATCTTACTACAATCGGTATAGCTTTCAGGGATTAATGACTCAAACTTCTCAAAGGGAACTAATACTAAAAAAGACAGAAAGACAAGACCACCTATAGGACTCAGGAAATTCTCGTTGAAGTTTTATCAGCTAAACTGCACCACCCACCTGCTCAATCCAGACAGGAAGTCAACAGTTTCCATAGGCACTTGTTTTTCCTGGAGAGGAAGAAAACAAAGGCATTTTTCCACTTTAAAAGATTACAGGTTTAACATGGAGATCAAAGAGAAAGTTAAAAATGGCCACGTGTACTATTGTAAGATTAACACATGCTTTATGTGGGAAAAAGCAGGAGAAAAGTGGCTACAGAAATAAGCAATATCCTCCCACATGCTAGCAAACTGTTATATTTTCAGTGGAAATGTTTAAAGCTTCGGGGCTAAACCAGATCTGCGAGTTGAAATTTTGAGAATGGACTTTGTAAAGGCAGTGCAGACTTCTTCCACACCTTTTCCTCAAGGTATTCTGTTAAATCAAAACTACCCAATATGATTTGTACAAAACACATCACAAGCATGCACTAGCCGAGATAAACATTTAATGTTTGACAATTATATTTAACACCAGTAATTAGACACCATAATGACAGAATAGAGAATCACAAGACTTAACCAGTATTCTTGCCACAACAAAGTTAAAGGGATACCAGATTCCTGCAGTGAAGAAATGCATGTTGTTTCAGGCCAAAATTCATTTTTGCAGCTAAGAAAAATTATTTATGCAACTTTCTCATAAACCCTGCACATTTAGGCTGAGTTTTTCTCTCAAATAGAAAACACTTTGTTCCACCTTGCGATGGTAATACATGAAGTGTTCCACTAAGTTTTTAAACTCCATACAACTTCACTAGAATCATAATTTTAGGCCTGGAATCTCTTCTGAACTTTAGTAAAAGGCTGCTGTTAAGTTGAAAATGAGCACTTGCTGACATCACAAGGTGGAACAAAACATTTTCCGCTTTAGATATATTGACAGATTAATAATGAAGGATTACACGTGTAAATGAAAACAAAGCATGGCTCCAGGTCTGTTTTGATAAGGTAAGAACATAATAACATGGCTTAAATCTCACAACAGTCAATTTGCGTAATATATGACCTTTAATAATTGATAAAGAAAAAAATGAAAAACACGCTGAAAAATCATCTTAATAATTTTGAAGCAGCCATATTTTAATAAATATGTAATGGACACTGACGTAAACTGTAATCAAAGTGGGTAATAGGTATCATGTTTGGCAAACACACTTCCATTCATGACACAGAACTTTCATCTCCCCACCAGCCCCCTTCTCCACCTCGGGAGCTCTGCAACTGTTCCGTCATTGATGTGGAAGAATAACGTCTATAGTCTTTCTTGGGGGAAAAGTGAAGGCCTAAACCTGCTGCACACCTGCCGTGGGCCCAAAGCAGCAATGCTGTTAAATGAGCAGGTGCTGAGTGACAGTGCTGAACTGTGAGCGGAAGAAACGAAGTATTTAGTCTGTTTACATTTAACAAACTCATGAAAAGAAGCTCGAGTCTGAATCCACAAGCCAGCAAAAGGGCATATCAATTATTAACCATCTTCATTATGCCAAACAAGCAGAATATTTTCGTGCCCATGTCCAGTCTATTTCTGGCTTTAACATTTAACTGGGAAGTTAATAATGCAAGTCTGTGCTGTAACAATAGCATCTAATGCCATTTTTAAAGGTCGCAATTAGATGGAATAACAAAGTTGTCCAAGGCACTGTTGGCACGGCCCAGGGAACACACGTACGGTACTACTGTTCTAAACTGCTGTTTGTTTTGGTAGAGCGCTGTAGCACAATATTACTAATAATATTACTACTGCTACACATTGGTGTTTCTTGAGCTAAATATGTATATTTTTCCAAGCAATGGCCAAACTTGTGAAATTTAGTGTGGCCAATTATGAAAAAATAAATAAATAATGCTATAACATATTGTAACAAAATGTGTCCTTTACAACACCCTAGTTGTCAGAGAGAACATCTGCATTGATTGTAAGCCATGTCTCCGACAGTCAGCCCCAGGCCAGCTGTGGATACTACCCCTATGGTAGTATCCATTAATGTCTTTACTGCCTTTCAGATGACCAAAGAGCTGTATTTTTTTTTAAGCCACGTGATACACACGTGACTCACAACTCCATCCGTGTTAATCTCTCTGGCCCTGCGTCTCTAATTGCCTGAACTTTAGCATTAGACAGCTTTGCTCTCTTCCCACAGTGAAAAGATGAGACCTCTGCTCGCTCTTTAAACGGCTTAAATTGATAAACCCTTTGATTCAACATGGCCGCGGGATTGGGCGCCACTCGCAAACAGATTAGGTAAAAGGACGACTGGACAAATAATCAAAACAGCGATTAGCTCCCAATACAGCACAGAGCTAAGCCACAGCAGGGGGTCTCCAGTCTCCCTACAGATAAAAGTGTTAAAGAGGGGGTGCACTCAAGCATTTTCAGATGCTGTAATGAAACAACATGACCAAAGATATGCCTGGAATGTGCGCCACAAGATTGTATTAAAAGAACAAAGATGAAGCAAGGAAAACTTTTAAAAATTGGAAGTAACAACTGCAAAAGGGTTTACTGTGGAGTTAATATCTTAAATATAATCTATCCAGTGCCATGGTTTGCCACTTTTTGGTTCAAGGCTACATGCCACTCAAAAGATAATCCCCACTTTTCATGATTGCAGCCAACACAAACATTTAGTTTTGTGTCAATGCTATGCCACCTAAGGCTGACTGAGTGATATGAATACAAACTAATAATTGATTCTTTCAATATAGGATTCATAAACATTAACAGACAAGTTTAGTCAATGCTATTAAAAGGTAAAACAGCTTATTCTTCTTCTGACCTGCATTTACTGACAGAGGACTCAATATAGATCTGTCGGTTAAAAAAAACAAAACATTGTGATAGTTGACGATGTGAAACAATAGAATTTACTTGATTTTGTGTGTGCAGTCTAAAAATTAATGGTCTAATCTAAGTTTAGGCTAAATCCATTAAATAAATATCATTTTAAAAAGCAGGAATTGATCTAGGTACATACATAAATGATTGTATATTCTTGTCCTTTTATAGGACCTAAGATTGAACTATCTAATCTATCATGATAAAAGGAGAAATTCAATTTGTCAACTGGACAAAGTTTGTTTGGTCGAAAACGTTTCGCCGCTCATCCGAGAGGCTTCGTCGTTAGGCTTGAATAGGGAGGCTAAACTAGTCGCCAGAGAAATTTGTAAAACAAAGAGACAGATTAGTGGAGATAGTTTCAGAGCTACAGTGGTACCTCACCTTACGAAATGAATTCGTTCCAGAAGTGGTTTCGTAACGTGAAAAATTCGTAAGTTGAGTAGCTATTTCAATGGAAAAAGCCTGATCCGTTCCAAGGTTTTTTTTTAATAGTGTAAAAAAAAATTTTATAGTGTAAAATTTTTTTTTTATAGTGTAACGTGTTCTGCGTCCTGACGGCTAAGAGACTAGACCAGGACTAAAAGAACGTGGAATAAACCAGGTCTGGCCAGAACTAAACCTGGATTGGACCTGTTATTATTATAACATGGCAGTGCCGCGGGAGGAGCGCGTTGCTCGTGTCTCCGCGCTCCTTGCGGTGCGGGGCGGGCTCTGCTTCTATCTGACCTCCAGAGCCGGGGCGCTGACACTGTGAGCTAACAGGCCGAGGAAGGTGCTCTATCAGCGGTGTTGTGAGATGTGTCTATCTTGTGTCTATAGCTCAGTGCAGAAGAGAGAGTCTGCGAGTGTGTGCGCGCGCGCCGTGTGCGCGTGCTGGATGAATGTCTCCTCCGTAGAGGAGACAATAAAGCCCCACTCTGCAGCAAAACTGCCTTTTTTTACTTGCATTCTCCACCACTGTAAGCGCACGATGTCCACAAGGGAGTTAACCCCGGAGGGAAAGCTATCTCCGGCCATGGAGAAAACGATCTCCCCTGTGTCTCCCAACCACGGTTAGGAGATGAGAGCAGGAATGGATAACAGCGGGCAAGACCGCAGGGTCTCGCTCAGGTTGGGCGCTGGTTCTATGTGACTTCCAGGTCTAGACCAGAACTAAACCAGGTCTAAACCAGGACCGGAGCAGGAATAAATCACCCCGTGCTCGGCCCGCGCGTGCTCTGCCCCGAGGAGGAGGCACGGCTGCATCCCGCAGCCCCGGTGTAGCGCGGCCTTGCGCCGTGCCGACGTGATCCTTCGATGTCAGCTCTTCCTATCATTGTGAAGCAGAATTCACCAAGTGTTGCATTGTTCACTCACTAAGGGAACGTGAGCTGGGTTTAGACCGTCGTGAGACAGGTGAGTTTTACCATACTGATGATGTGTTGTTGTGTCTCCGCTCGTTTCGGGCGTGCATCTGAGCGCGCATTAATTGAATTTTTGAGATTTGTTGTTTTTAAAGTGCTTTATAAATGAAGTTGGATTGGATTGGAGATTTTGCGTTTCGTAACTTGAAATTTCATTCGTATCTAGAGACCAAAATTTGACGTGAAGGCGTTTCGTAACTTGAAATTTTCATTTGTTGGGTCATTCGTAAGGTGAGGTACCACTGTATTTCAGTGTAGGGAACTCCTCCCTGCAGCTAGATATAAACAGGGTCTAACCAGCACTAGAACCAGAGCTGACGAAGCCTCTCGGATGAGCGGCGAAACGTTTTTGACCAAACAAACTTTGTCCATTTGACAAATTGAATTTCTCCTTTTATCATGGATTCTACCTGGACGACTGAGGGACTCTTCACGTATCTAATCTATCGAATAATGCCAATTACTTTTTATGAACAATGAAAAATCTGATGAGCTTTCATTACAATTATTTGTATATTTTTTATTATATTCTGATACATTTTGTGAAAAAACAAAGAAACAAAACAAAACAAAAAAAAAAGAAATTTAAGAATGGAGAGCATTCTGCGCTCCAGGAGCAGTAACGGTAGGGGTGGGTATTGGCAAAGAAGTCACGATTCAATTGGAATCACGATTCATATGCCACGATGCGATACTATCACGATGCATCACGATACTTGAATTATTGCGATGCATTGCAATATATTCGACATACTTCAGTGAAAATGTACCAAAAAAAAGAGGATAACTTAAATATCAGTGGCTGTGTATCTGGATAGTGTCTTCAATTGATACATAACTCTGAGCAACTCAATTCATAACTGAATTTATTGAATAACAAAAACAAATAAACCAAACCAATAACAAAAAAAAAGTGCATAGGATTTTTCCTAAAACAAAAAATTATGTTCAAACATTTGCCATTTTGGAGGTAGCTACCATCATAACAAACAATACCCTTTCACAAAGAAAAAAGTGCATAGGATTTATTTTTAAAAACTACTTATAATTTATTTATGTATTTATTAATAATTAATTATTAATTAATTAATTATTAATTAATAAAAATCGATTTTTGGCATCAAGAATCGATGCAGTATATTGTGAAAGTTAGTATCGTGATGCATTGTCATGACGATTATTTTGCACACCCCTAAGTAACGGCAGGTACTGTATTTTGCCCCAACATCCATTATACAATTATTGGCACGAAGAACAGTAAGCCCTGCATCTAACTGTTTATATATTACACACAATACAGGAATAGCAGCAACTCAGTCAGAGCTGCTTCATTATTATTTCTAGCTTGACCAGAGGTAACCTTAACTAAAGGATAATGGATTAACTAATGAATTATGTGATTTATGAGTATTGGCGCTGAATGGGGACAGAAAGAGAACATTGTTAAAATATACAATTTGCGTTTTATTTAAATTTGTTTAGCCTTTTTTGTAACAGAAAATGTTAAAATGACAATAAATCTGTGCTGTGCCTAAAGCTTGTGTGCCATTTGACCCTTATTAGACATATGATATATACCTAAGCTGCTCATTATTTAACTGAAGATTAGGAGCGCACTGTGAATGCAGCATCTGTCAAGTCTCAGCAAGGATCAGCCAGTTGGTGTTAACCAATTTGAATTACGAAGGTCAGCAATGTCAATACAGGCAGCCAAAATCTGTATAATGTGACATGTTTTGATTCAACTTATTTAATTTGTGTACATTAAAAGAGAAAAACGGCAATAAATAAATGATGGATAGCATAGATGTTACTATTTACAACACATGCTACAAAAGGTTATATACAAAGAGAGCTGAGCCATTGTGCATGCACAGACAGTGGCTCTATTGGTTTGACCTGAAACCAGGACACTGAGCATGCATGTTTGCGTGCATCCCACAAGGAAGCAAAGTGGTCACATGGTGAGTAATGGTTTATCAAAATCTCTATGCATAACCATCACTCTATGAATAAATTTACATCAAATCAACAGTGCAACCATGTAGCAACTCCTGAGCAGAAAATACAGGATCCAAACATGCAGTGCTATATGTCCATTTCATTTAGAAACACACTAAAAAAAAGATGACAATGAAGAGGAAACTGCTACCTCAAAAGGGACCAACATTCAACTGAGGAGAGATAACAAAGGCAAGACGAAAGAGGACAGCCTTGGATGGAGAGATGCCCCGGGGGTGGCATTGCTGTAAAGATGTTGGCTAGGGCTACTGAGCAGTGGTGCAGGGCCATTAGAGCCACGAGGACGATGGGACAGGGGGGAGGAAAGACGAAATAAATTGAAAAGGAAGAGGAGCTACCCTTTTAGCTTTGACGATTAAGTGAATAAGGCAGAATTGGATAAAACAGCAGAGACAACACAAGATTTATGCATTGATTGGAAAAACTGACATTTTCCACTGAAACATTATGAGCATATTTCATAACTGCTGTAAAGCTACCGAATGCAACATTCAAAGTTGGAATAGTTTGGATGTAGCCCACAAATATGCGAGAATTAGCATGGTTGGGTTAAGGATAAATCTGTTGTTCTCATTTGGAGAACTGCAGAAATGTGCACACTCTAAATGGTTAGATAATTGAAGTCAACAAAGGATGTTTTCACAATTTACTCATTTAAGGTCTTTACCAGTGATGAGATCTCCAATGTCACTTCCAATAATGTACAAAATGTTCCAGAAAAAGACAAAAAAAAAAAAAAGCTGAGATTTAACAATGACCAAGTCATCCCTGGCTTCCCTACCCCCTGATCTTAAGCGGTGTCAGTGGAGCAAATGTCTCTCCACATTCTTCATATAGTAGACCCTTGTTAAATATAAAGCAGAAGCAAACTGTGCCCATGGGGACACTGGCACAATCAGTTACTATCCTAAATAGTTTTTAATACATAAATGCGGCAGACTCAATAATTATTGTTAAGATTTTTATTTTTTTTAGAAAAATGTCTGCTGTTTAACTAGCTGGGCGATTCCAACCACCACAATGTTCTGGTTTCCTTTAGTTGAGGTTGCCTGATTAAGCAAAACCAAGTACTGGTAAGTAATTTAACCTCAGTGAATCTCGATGTATCCTTCAATTATCTGCAAAGCTTTCAATTACATACTGCATGCTCCACATCACTTAGGCCTCAAATATTTCACATTTTGTTACCCCACCAACCAAATATACACACGGATTGGCCTTGAAAGTCAAATGCACAACAGTTGTAACAGCAGGCTACTCTGCACATTTCAGCAGGTCGGTGACATACTGCAGCCACACGCACAGCCCCTGGCACTGAGCCGACAGAGTGAGTTGGTAGCAAAAGTCAAGGCGTGCAACAGAAAAGATGACAACAAGAACCGGAGTGTAATGTGATCCTTGAAGTTTACAGTTAATGAAGTGGGCTGCATTGATTTATACTGAACTGTCTCTCCCCTCCAAGAGCTCCATGTAAGGCAGTAAAAAACAGCCTAGACACAAAGACAGCTGGTCAGCTACAACTGTTATATCAAGGACCCCAGATGACAGGCACTGCAGGACACAAAGTAGGTGGTTTCCAAAACAATTTAAATACAGAGTCACACTACTAATACCTCACTCAAAATATACAGAAAATATCATAAACATGGGACGGTGCACATTAACGCTTTTGGTTTAAATTGTGGGCTGGTCTTCCCTCTGTAATCAAGGCGTTATCCATTCTTGATTAAAAATAAACATTTCCAGCAGCAGAGACATGGTTAATCCTTAAATATGACAATGTGAGCAGCGTCCACACAGGTCTGAGCAGAGGAGGAGGTGCAGTAGGAGATGTGTAAGTCGAGAAAGGATTTTGGAACAATTGCCTCATTTACAGGTGGAGCTCCGCTTGGGTGAAGCCAAATTCTGATTTAGGAGAGATGACAGGACCACCGCTGTACCTGTCTTTGTGCAATAGGACATATAGTACTACAGATAAATGGAAAAGCTAAATTAAACAATTGGGGTAGACCTCAGTGTGAAACAAATCCAAACAGCAGGCCTTAGCATAAAGTGTGACTGCAATATTACCATAAAGCCAGAGCAGCTACAGTCACTAGAGGAAACCTATGCTGCAACATTAATGCCTATATTATTTTGCACACAATAACGCCACACAAAGTGGATGCGTTGTGCTCCACCCTGCAGACACCACCACCTCCCTGCTCCCTTGTTATTTTTCACTTGTCCCTCTTGTGTCTCACTTGGCCTTAATTATGGAAATCATTGCTGCATTATGGATCTAAATAAAAATGCACAAAGACAGCATAGCAAAAATGTATTCAAATGTATTTTTAACTGAAGATTTTTTATATATATTTTTGATTATCTATCATCAAATAAAATAAATATATTTATTAGTTTATAGTTGCCTATATTGTATTGTTTTACTTTAATAGAGGCTTGGCTCCTGTAGTATTACTCACTCAAAAAAATGAAGAATTAAATAACACACATAAAAAATAAATAATAAAAATTGCCTTATACTGTAATGTTATGCATTATATGATATATACATTATATGATTTTTTTATATTGTCTATTTCTATATAAACTCTATGTATTGTTTGTAGGCTAAACAATTCACATTAGGCTGCATATGAAATGAACACAATAGGATTCTGCAAATGGCTGAAAATTGGACAGCTTTGTGAACACAATTTCATAATCATTTGATAAATAATAATAAAGCCTTCCTTTTTCCTTTATATTCTAAATGTCAAGACTTTTGTTTGTAATATGCATTTTATTTTCCTAACTTAATTTAGTCTTGCGTGGCCTGCAAACCACAGATACATTGTGTGTAACCCTAATTTATGGGATTTATATGTGATGAGAGAGATGAAAGAAAAATACTTGAACTAAAGACCTAGACTTTAAAGAGGAATCTTAATGTTGCATTTGCTTCATTCATTCCATACATGCATCTTCACAATGTGTACAGAGTTTCAAGTGTTTTTTCATGTTATGTTTACTCATTGGACTATATTGCCCATTATAAAATTGTCATACATAATCTGCATTTTACTCGCCCATCATGTTCCCAAGTGACAACTTCTTGACCGTCACTGTACCTCTCTTACCTTTTTGTGTCTATCCTTGAAAGGTAACGCGGGCCATGGCATCTCCTGTAAAAAGTCTTGCCAATGTTTCTGGTCTTGATCAGATGAAACAAAGACGATTTCCAATTTGTCCTTGTGTTCCGAGGTCTTTTTAAACCTGGTGTAAAACTCGCATAGACTGCCATTGAACTGCTTGCACGGGGCGTTCAGGCTGCATCCAAAGAACAAGCCGACCAGGGACAGCTTGCCGCCCAGAGACTGCACGTCCACTTCGGCTTTCTCGCTGTTGACGAGCCGCTCTCCGAGTAGATTCACCAGAAACTCCGACATGGCAGCCTGCAGTCCACGTTACCTCAGCCCAGATTTCTCCTCATATACCCGCGGTGTTGTGGGTTGTTAGCCGCCACCTCCACCTCGGCTGAGCGGTCAGAAGAGATCTCTCGCCTCGGTCCGTACCGTGCCAAGTGCGGGGTGAAGAGCCGTGTGGAGCCGCTGCGCTTCCTCCACGATATGAGCCCAGTGCAGGAATGTGCTCAGCTTTAATGGCTCTGCCTGGAACAGCGCCTCAGCGTGCTAACACTTCATAAAACGTGACATCTGCTGGTTTCACTTCAGAGGCTACATGCTAATGCTTTAAACGCCATACATTAGACTTGAGTTTCCAATGATCTTTGAAATTGCTTTCTAAGCGAAAATTAACCATGGCGCGTAAAACAGTAAAGTACAATTTTATTTACTTTAATGACCAATTCATAAGTAATATTTCATTTTATATTAAATATTTTATTATTTAAAAAAAAAGATGGCATTTACGGGAAGAGTCTGCCACCTAGTGTACAAAGCAGAAAAGTACAATTAGGTTTAAATCTGGGCAGTGAAAGCATAAAATAAAACAACGAAGGAAAAATTATCAATTTAACCTTCAAATTGCAATATTTGATTTGGTTAGTATATTTGTTTCTATGTTGTTAATTACACAGAGATGATACATGCAATCAAACTTAATAAACATAATATGTAATCACTTGTTGCCTTTATTCCAATTTCACAAGGGGAGAAAAATACAGGTTTTGGGTGTATAATACACTTTCAGTCTTCAGTGAACATCATCCGCACTAGCTCTGATTTGAAGCATTCCTCCTCCACAAGTTTCTGGGGCTGTAAACAATATTAGGACAAAAGATTGCTTAATATTTTGTTGCATAAAATGCAGTGTAATTTAATAGACAGTCTAACAGTCAATTAGACCAAATCCACAATAATGTAGAGTTGTCAAAAAAGATACCTAATCAATGACAGAAACACCTATTATTTTGTTAATTATGGTATAAACTGTTGTTGAGCATTGTGCATTTTCCTTAATATCAAAATAACAGTTTGGAATGTTAGTATCTTGACTGCACTACAGTAAATTCCAGGTAAAAAAGATTCATAAGGAATAATTTGTAAAGAGAAAAAAAAAATCTGCAAAAGTAACATTTGTGTGAAAAGTATAAATTGTCCAAATGTGCAGAAAATTGGCCTTACTGTGCCATATCGCAGAAGGGTTGGAACTCCAGTCAACTTTAATGTCTTCTTGAAGTCATTGTTTGGATCCTTCCAGCTGAAAAATAACCAAAAGCCTTGTTAGTTATAGCTGCATAACAGACAAAGCAAACACAACCATCATCACTTTCATCATTGAGTAGGACTGAATCAAAGTTAAATGGCAAAAATATACAATTTTCTCATACACATTCAGTTTTTAACTCATTACAGACCTAATATAAAATTATAGATATACAGTCTATGAGGTACATTCAGGTACATATAAATGAAACAAAACAGAAATGCATAAAATGGCAGCTAGAAAATATACTGACAAAGCTCTTTCTCCAACTTGACAGTAGATGAAAACAGAATCCTCGGGAAGATGGCCCATTTCCCCTCTGACAATAGGTTCAGCTAAAAGAGAAAAATGTGCATTAAAACAGTATGACCAATTTACCAAACCCATGCAAAGTACACATTTCTGGAAACATTCCGTCTGTACTAAGAAGTTACCTTTTACACAGTCTGGACACCAGCTTTTCCCACTTGCATCTTTATCACCAGAGAAATATGCAAAAATATCCTTCCCTTTTCTGTCAGCTACTGCCTGACAAAACTCCTCATAGCCGTGCACACTGACTTCTTCGTACTTAGACATTGTTTAAAGACGCTCTTATTCTGTTTAGTCAGTACCTTCACCCACGAGCTACGTTTCATGCTCTGAAGTCTAATGCAATGTGTTTTTTTTAATATATATATATATATACTGTCTGTGGGAAGTGACAGAGCACGGGCACAAGCTGCTCTGTATCCGCTTGGTCAAGGGTTCTTAAAGGGACCGCCTTCCTACGTTTCATTTATTCTCATCATTTGACATTTTTGTGCTTAAAATAGATATAAATGTTTAATCATATAATAATGTAAATATTATAGAAACAGTTTGTCTCCACAAAGACACAAAAAAAATCATTAATTAAGAATATTTTTAAACTAGTTTTGATCCTTTTGAGGAACCGTAGTGAAACAAATCTACTTCCGCTTGGGGCGCCTTGTTGTTGTCATGGCGGCGTTTCAAACTGTGGCTATCATACGCAAAAGTAGGAAAAGATAATCATGTTATAACAGCTATTTTATTTATTTATTCTTTACACCATAAGTTTGCGATAACGATACAATTTTTCAAGATACATTTAAGAGTTTATGAGAAAGTCAACCATATTAATTTGTTATTAACCAAGAATTTCCCGCTAACGCACAGACGTTTCTATGTTGTGAACTCGGAAAATGAAATAATTGCTAATATTTTCATATGTTTTTGCAATCATGACGGCGGAATATTTCCAGAGTAGCCCTGTGACACGTCAACAGAAGGGATGGGTTGTTAACACAGACCGTAATGTTAATGACTCCAGAGAACTATCTTCATCAAAGACAGGGTCAAAGGTAAGCAATAAAGGGAATGCAAAAATCGAAGTCAGCTTTATTGTCAATTCTGCCATATGTGTTCAACATACAGTGAATCGAAATTTCGTTTCTCTCTGGCCAAGTAGTGCAAAAAGACAGTGTACAAAATAAGATAAGATAAGACTTTATTGATCTCACACAGGAGAAATTTACTTGCCACAGTAGCTCCAGGACAGTTTGAACAAGAAAGAAAAGTGCATGAAGGCAATGATGGAAAAAAGTTATTAATAATAAAAAAATAAGTAATAATAATAATAATACAAGCATCAACAAGGAGAGCATGGAAAAGAGGATATTGCACGTCTGGCCTATATAGTGGAGTTATACAGTCTGATGGCGGTGGGGATGAAGGATCTGCGGTAGCGCTCCTTGCACTGGGGGTGCCTCAATCGGCTGCTGAAGGAGCTGCTCAGCTCCTCAACAGTCCGGTGCAGAGGGTGAGATGTGTTGTCCATGATGGATGTGAATCTGGCCAGCACCCTCCTCTCAGCCACCTCCTCTACAGAGGACAGCCCAGGACAGAGCTGGCCCTCCTGACCAGCTTATTAAGTCTCTTCCTGTCCCGCACTGTGCTGCTCGGGGCCCAGCAGACAACAGCATAGAGGAGAGCAGAGGCCATCACAACAGAGTCATAAAAAGTCTTGAGCAGAGGCCTGCACACTCCGAAGGACCTCAGTCTCCTCAGGAGGTGGAGGCGACTTTGGCCCTTCTTGTACAGGGCGTCGGTGTTATGGGACCTGTCCAGTTTATTGTTGAGGTGAACACCCAAGTACTTGAAACTGTCCACAGTCTCTATGTCCTGCCCCTGGACGTTCACTAGTGAGTGAGGTAGTGGTCTCCTCCTGAAGTCGATCACCAGCTCCTTAGGTGAGCCTGGTGTTCAGGCTCAGGTGGTTGCTCCCACACCTCCAGCTCGTTTCCCTCAGACACACAGCCCACGATGGCCGAGTCGTCAGAGAACTTCTGGAGGTGGCAGCTGTCCGTGTTGTATGTGATGTCCGAAGTGCGGATGGTGAAGAGGAAGGAATACAATAAGACAAAACAAAACAAAAAACTATCTAAGACAAAAATCTAAATGCACACGCACACTGCACATTTTAGATGTCCAAAAATGTGCAGTGTGCAAGAAAAAAATGTGCAAAGGAAGATACAGCAGTGAAATGGTAATGTGCAATAGAATGTGCATTGAAAGTAAAGATAAAAATAAATGTGCAACAGTAGTAATTCCAGTGCAATAACAGTAGTAAACAACAGTAGTAAAATTCTAGTAGTAAATGTGCAACAGTATACTGTATATTATATTATTTTTTCTTTCAGTTATTATTCAATGAAGCCATCCCTGCAAGTATCAGCAATCGTGCCACTTGTGTTGATCCGCCAACTTCCATTGTGATAGAGAAGCTGTTGCCTTTGCCTGAAGAGTGCACACTTGAAGATAACAGCAAAAGCTCCATCAGCTTCACAGTTTTGTCTGAGGAGAAGCTAAATTCAGCTGTGAAACTGGCCAAAAGGGACTTGAGACGAAGGTGGCTTGATTCACTGAACAGATCTCCCCTTAAACACATGCAAAATTCCTCACTCCTAGAAACAAGTGATGTAGAACTGTCCCAGGTATGATTTTATGGATAATTTTAGTGAAATATTCTCATTATATGAGTTGCTTAAGTTGTTGTGGTCCTCTTCTTTCAGGAGCTTGGAGCTACACCAAATAAGATTCAATTAAAGGCATGTAGTTCGAAAGAAACGAAACCTAGAGGCAGATTGGGAGGGCACACATCCCATAAGTCCTCTACAACTCATAGGCCATCGCCAACCATATCACATGGTTTACCAGAACACAATAACTTAGTCCACGATATACACAATCTGCAACATGAGCTTGAAGTTTGCATCCAGAAAGCAGTGGAACTTGCCAGTCGAGGTAAGTGGCTAGGCCTTTTTATATAGTATGTTACTACATTTAAGCAAATATTAAAATATGTCTTCAAACAACTATTTCTTTCACCTATTGTGAACAGAGCAGAAAATGGGAGAACCACTGGAGCCAGATGAGCAAAGCAAGTTGGATGTTCGCAAACAGAAGCAAGCTGCCCGTTCTTCAAGTATTATCTATACTCTTCAGTATCAGGTATCAGATTAATTCATAGAACCTTGACTTTACTTTGTTGGATTTAATGGATTTCTGACATATATCTTTGTAAATAGGTAAAAGAAGTTCTAGAAAATTTGGAAAAGGGACATTATCAGAAAATGAAGGTATGTTTACTTCATATATCAGTCATTTATTCATTACTAATTAATACTATGTGCTGTTAATGCATTTTCTGTTGTTTAATTTAGTCAACATCTCTGAAGAGACTTGCAGCAGCTCATCGTGGTGTTCTCCGAGCTCTGCATGTTTTCATTCATCAGCTTTCTGATACAACTCACTGTACAAATCTGCCAAAGTTTAAAGGTTTAGGCCAGCTTATTCGCCAGCTGTGTTTGTGCTCTACCAAAGCCGAGTTGAATGAAGGATCAGCTGTGCCTCAATCTGCTCTTGACATTCTGCAAAAGCTAGAGGTGAGACTCTCAATGTTTTGGTAATTATATTTGTATTATGAACACATACTGAGAATGTAATTTTAACTAGAATTTTGGTTTTCTATTGTCATACTTTTGTCTTTTTTAGATGTTAGATTCAGCCCTCGATAAACAAGACATGCTCAGGAAGATGCAAGTGCAAGCATGCCCTCCACCCAGGGAGTCTCACCACAGCACAATCAGAGCAGCCAGAGGAACCAATGCCTTTATTCACCACACCACCTCTAACCATGTAAAAGCAGCAATAAATGTAAAGGGTAAAAAGAAAACAATTTGACTCCTACTGTTAGAAGATTGCTGTGTTTATGCTGAAGATCGTAAGACCTGACAAAGAAATGGTATAACAAGAGCAGCGTGTATTCCCCCTGCTGTTTTAGTCACTTGCCTCCTGCAGGTTCTTATTGAACTGAGAAGCTCCCTGTGGAAGAGATGACAAAAACACATGTATTAAAGTTTACCCAGTGTCTCAAGAGACCAATGTCCTCATCCCAAGTGAACAGCCCCCAATATCAGGCTGTGCAATCATATGGGAATCATTCACAGTAGTTTTTAACACTTTTGCCTCTAGCAGCACACACCCTGCTCTGTAATTTTATGTTTCAATTTAACATGAATGATACATGTTTTGTTCATACTGGCAGGTAAGAAAAAGGCTGCAAGAAAACCCAAAGCTGTGTCACATGTTCTGACACAGAGAAGAGATCTGCTACGAGTGGCAGAAAATCTTGCCCAGCAGAGGGAGCAAGAGGACCAAGCTGAGGGAAATTTTAGGAAAACAACTCAATATAAAGTTGGAGCTAATTCAAGAAATGTTTCTAATTTGAATAAGGTTATTATCTTAGCATTTATACAGTTCAAATTAACTTTTTTTTTTTTTGCCTTTATGGCATCTTGTATAAACACGTATTCTTTTCCTAACATAATCACAGGAGCACAATACAAATTTCCTTCAGCCTACAGTTTCATCTCGGCTCAAAGAGAACCAGCTCCCCCAGAAAGAGCAGGCTGTACCCTGGATACCTACATCGCCTCATTCTCGACCACGGTGAGTCTTTTGTCTTTGTTTAAGTTGACTAAACTTTGACACTGTTTAACCTTTCCTATTTGTGGTTCTTGTTTGACTAAACACTTTACAACACACGTTCATTATACATTTTATTCAGATTCCTTCAACCTAAAACAAGACCAGAGCCCCGTTGTCCTTTTACTCCTGAAAAGAGTCCTCAACACCCAGCCAAAGTCAGGAGCAGGTTGAAAGCGGAGCCATCTTTAAACTTAGAAAAGAAACAACAGGCCCAAGAAGAGGCATTGAGGTATAAAGCTCTGTTTGGTACCTAAAAACTAATATGAATTTCACTTGAATGGCCACTGCTGACTTCCAGTTGTAAATAAAAAAGGAAATGTTCTTTGTTGGATCACTCTTGAAAGGAGCATTATCCTCTTACTCATATTTAAGTCACAATCATTGTGTGTATTTGAAAGGTTAAATATATTCACTTAACTGTTTCTGGTTCAGGAGCGTATGGTTGGATAAAATGACAATGCAGAGACTCAAAGAACTTCAACAGCTCAGTGAAGAAGAAACACAGCGCCTCCAGTTATTAAGGTAACCTAAATATGTTTTGGGCTATTAATTAAAAATATTTCTTCTCATTGTTATCAATGTAGAATTTAGAACAACAGTTGTTAACTTGACCCTTATCTTAAAATATGAAGCCCATAATATTTATTAGCGTATGCTTCACAACCATACATTTTTTTATATATGTATGGATATATAAAACTGTGACACAGATGCATTGTAGTTGTCCTTTGGTTTTAAAGGTCTAAAGTAATCTCGCCAACTCAGTGGGCTGAGGGAGAACAGAAGGCCACTGAACATTTACAGCCCCTTCTGGATCAAGCACAGGTTTGGGTGTTGTTTTCATTACATTTCATAACATTTGAAAACTTTCAAGGATGTAAATGTTTGCTTTTGTCTTTTTAGCAATTTAGTAATTCTAGTAGCAGAACTGCTCTCTTGCTATACAACAAACTAGGTCAGTGCTTCTCAATTATTTTCTGTGATCCCCCCCAGGAAGAAGAAAAAATTTCACGCCCCCCTCCCTGCGCGCAACTATAAATATTTGTCTAGAAAATTGTTATTGGTACACCTCTGCATAACATTGTTTCCTTTATTAACATTAAAAAGAAAGAAAGAAACTTACAACAAAGACTGCACTCTCTTTTTGCACTGAGGACTCAAATATTAATGTGTTTTTAATGCAGCTTTGCGCACATTTGTTTACGTTTTACAGAAACGAAACTTAAAACCACCTCATTTGCATAAGCTTAAAGCGCTGAAAAAAAAAAGTTCTCTCCTTGTGCTGCTGATGCGTCAGCTTCTGTTGGACTAAAGGACACGACTCAGTGGAATATACGTGTTTTTTTCTGTGACAGATGATTCTGTCTGATGGTGAGTCTGTTCTGTATAGGCGCTTTGTGCTACATTTTTGTATGAAAAGCGCTTTATAAATATTGTTTGATTGATTGATTGATTGATATATCACATGTGAGAGCGCTACTGCCAACTACTGTTGATGTGCAAATGCACTTAGTTGTAGTACAGTATGGCAAAAAACGTGTTTTTTGGCATCACACTGCGCCCCCCCCCCCCCTTCCCCCCCAGGGGGGCCCGCCCCACTATTTGAGAAGCGCTGGACTAGGTGAACATGTTGCACAAGGAGTAAGATTGTGTAGATGACTTTCCAATCAATAAACTTGCATTTACCTAACAAGACCTATTTTGATTTATGGTTGTAAATATACATTTTTGTCTTTCAGTCTGCAGAAAGTGCAGAGCAGCTAAGTGAGGCTCTGCTGGAGGACATAGCTCGTGCAGCATGGGCAGTGCAGACAGACAGACAGTTGGAGGGCAGGGCCCAGCAGAGCATGCAATCCAGCACCTCGGAGAATATGCTTATTCGAATGGAGGAAATCCAGGTAAAGCTTCTTTCTGAAGCACCCACCAGAGAAAGGTCATAGTGACCAGGAGAGGCCATGCTCAACTCCAATTTATTTATAGCATCTGCTATGAGTTTCTGACAAAGAGACTTGTGATTGTTTTGATCTGTGTTGATGTTTTATGTATTTTGATGTGTTTGAGCAGAGGGATGAGGAAGATTTGAGGAGGCGAGTTACATCTATTATATATTCAGATCCTCTTAACTGGAACAAACCACAAGGTACAGGTACCAGATTATACACAATAGTTAATGACACAATAAACTTCTGTCATTTTTAATATAATGAGGCTCTATTGCTAGTTGGGTTGTCACATTGCTGTCATCGCTCCACTCTTTCATGCTCTTTACTCTTTCAGGCAAAGGCTCTGACTCAAGGCCATCTTCTCCTCATCCAATTAAACTCACACAACCAGAGCTGAGGCAGAGGCCCACTGCGGATATAATCCTAGAGAAACCTTTAGAGACGGGGTATGTACTGCTTAATATTTTATTATTTCCGTATATTTCAGTTTTTACTTCACTTGAAAATTATTTTTTAACATATAAACAGGGAATATACAGTGAATAGTATTGTCTCTTTTGTTTGTTTTCATTTTTATTTTTTGTTTTCAGTTAATGAAAGTTTAGAGAGAAATGGAATAACTGGAGGTTGTTGATATAATGCATGCTCTTTTTTCCAACTGTTTCTGAAACTTGCGTTGTGACACTGCAATTTCCCCATTGTGGGACAAATAAAGGATTATCTTATCTTATACAAGTTAGTGTAACTGATGTAATGTAGAATTATAATTAAAACTTATACCTGTGTTTTATTGCATGCATAGGAAAGTACCACATAATTACAAATAAGTATTAGCTTTAATCAACCTGAATTAATCCCTATAGTTTAATTAAACTTTTGAAGTATTGAATTGAATTACCAAATAATATTTGTATTATTGATGTTTTCATGCTAAAATCTAAAATCTCAAGTCAGCGGTTTGATAATATAGTTTCATACAATATAGTTTGTAACTTGCTTGCTTATGCTTTGTAACTTGTGCAACAAAAACATAAATGGATTATTTTTTGTTACCATATTGAGTCACTTCATGCAGTATGAATGAAGATCATTAGCCTGTCCCTCACCATCTGTTGTTCAGTACAGAGGGTGAGGCTATTGTTCCTCCACACTGGCTGACAGAATCCTACTACAGTGCATTTTTTCTGTGTGTGAGAAAATTGGGTGAAACATGTCTGAATGGTTTGGCACTGAGCATCAGAGATGCCATTGTTGTGAAAGGCAAAATGTAACAATTTGTTTTGTTAATTATACTTAAAACTATATGTGGGCCTACAGGTGCTTACGTTTTTAAAAATGTAATAGTTTTACCTATTTTACCTGTAAAATAGAAACCTATAGTCCTGCGTGTATACAGTATACAATTAAAAGGAATACTGTAATTAATTTTGAGACGCAAGTTTATATAACATGCATAAACATTTCACTTTTTGAATGAAGGCACTAAATTGCACCTTCTCCCATGCTAATATATATCAGTTTGTGCCTGTACAATCAATCTGACATCAGAGCAAATGATTGAAGAGCTTTTGTCACTGGAAAGATGTGGATGAGTGCTGTTTTATTCATGGCAGCGGAACACAGAGGCCTGGAATAAAAGAATGTTATTTCAGCTGCAGCAGCGTGTGGTGTCTCCTCACATGTGCTGACTGCTTTTTTATAATGGCCATCTCTCATCACACACGCAGACACACCAGATGCAGCAACAACACAAGCTATTAAAGAAGAACATATAATAATTATACAAAGGTAATGTGTGCTAGCTTTGCGAGATGTGGATCCTGCTTTCCAAAAGCAAACACAACAATTAGGAAAGAATGCCTTCCACGTCTCATTGTATTATTTTTAAGGCAGATGTTGTCAGATGCTGATTACCTCAGAATAAAAATATAGTAAAATGCATTGTAGCTTCATAAAATGAGATGCATAAAGCATAGGAGATTGCTGTGTGCCTGGCTGTGTTTGTGGTAATAAATTACCTCTTTGACAATACAATGAGTGATTGTATCTTTCCAAACATGGGCAAAGCAGCAGATAAGATGTATGTCTCCATGGTGAGGAGATGAGCCTTTTGATTGTTCACTGACCCACTGCAGCTCTCGCAGCACATTAAATAAATTGATTAAGAGATGAAAGTTCTGCTCAGTTATACTGTAAATATTTTATGTTTGATGTTTTGCAGTAATATCCATCAATTTGGGATTGGAGCTAATTCACCATTTTACTGACCAAAACAAGGAAGATTTGGGCTTTCACAGTTTGCATTTTTAAATTTTCCTTATGAGCTATGCTGCATATAAATCTCTTGTACTGTATATTAAGGTAATCATGAAAAAATATGCCATCAAGACACACCACGTGTCAGCCTGTATTAGAACAAGGTGGGGTATTTTCATAAATCCATTGTCTACTAAATCAGTCATGGAACAGATAATGCCATAATCTAATTTGTAGGGTCTTGGTATGTGCAAGTAAGACATCTGTACTGATAAAGCTCTGAAGGTGGAACACTGAAACACAAAAAATCTAAATTGAATTTGCACTGGGCCATATTGTGCTCCTGGACACATCCGTCCTCAGATGGCCACTCGACTGTAAATTGACCTATTTTGCAGTCACAGCATAGTCGTCTGTGCTGGCACTTTCAAATTTATGGCAGCCCCGTGATGTGTAGCCTTTTCAATCAAAACAGAGGGAAGTTCAGTTGAGGCCCAGGAGCACAATGGAGCGGCACTTTGCTTTGGGAAACTGCAGCGACACTAAATATAGCCCTGAGAATGGCGTCGCCCGGGCAGGCTGATTTGTCCAAACAGAGAGGATTATAAAACCAGACCATGGCAATGCCCAGCTGAGTCCCTTCTCAGTGCGTGCACTTTAACACCTCTCCTAAATTCATCGGTTTTGTATTGAGCACAGCAAGTGTCTCTACTCCATCACAACACTGCACTTCATTCTTGTTGTCTGCTCAATAAATGAATTTGTTTTATCTCATCTCTTCGAGCTTATGCCCTGAACAGACAATTCAAGCAAGGAGGATAGAATATATCCAGATAATGAAAAGATGTGTTTCTTAATGTGCTTTTTACTTTTTCTTTTTTTCTTTTTTTTTATTCAGAGCCTTCATAGAGACCAGGTCACCAAAGGAAGAGGGGTCTCAGGTCAGAAGAAGTGCTATGTTCCCAGTCTCAGTGCAAAGAGGGAGAGGTGCTATTCTGTCTGTGCCAAGTCATACACTGAGAAACATACGGCAATATCGGGAACACTACGAGGCTTACCGGACCACAGGGGGTCAAAGGAGCATTGTCACTCCTTGGGCTATTGCAGACAGGTAATTGGGTTGCATTTGCTAAGCCTCTTCATTTTTACACTTTATTTAATCAACATAGAATTTAGCTCTTATTGAATTGCTGTCATGCTAGCTGCAACAATCCAATATCAATATACTAACGCCATTTCAGAGCCACTGCAATTACCAGCTCATTACAACACTCCCAGAGGTGCCATACTGAGTTTATGATTTGTATAATTTTTCTCCCTGGTTTTCGCTGTTGCTCATCTGGTTCCCCCACTGCATTTGATTTGCATAACTAAGGGAATTCTTAAGTTACTGCAATGCACAATTCAGAGGGTTTTGGACTTCACCATAGTGCAAAAACATTTGAGAACAAGTTAATCCAAAATGTATGCTTTACCTGTACAGTAAGACGACAGCTACCTGGACAGACTGGCCCGATTTGGCTACTGCTGTACAATTATAATGATTTAGACATTTGAAATAAAATAAAAAAACATCTGTCATCCTAGCCATCTGTTCTTGCACAGAATTTCATTTTATGTCTAATAGATATAGCAACCAAGGCACTTTCTGTCCTTAGTTTTCCAATCCAGTCACAGTAATGTGGATGGATGTGTCATGTAGGGCATCCAGCATATAAAAGCACTGTACAAATGGTTCACTGTAGCCACATTTGATGAAAGAGAGATTACTCAAATGTAAAAAATCTGCATAATAGATGGATTGCCTTGATATTTTACCCCCAGGGATAAATCTGCCTGACAGCACTGTCACAATCGACTGCCTTCTTGCATGGTAATCGTCTAATTGATGGATTCACACTAAACATTAATCTTCCCCCGTGTGTAGCTTTAACCCTCTGTCCTTGTAAAACTAGCCTGTCAGTTTGGTTTGATTTTGCCTCTTGTCCCTCAGTCTGGCAGAAGAGCTGTTGGCGGAGGCTGTGACCGAAGTAGCGGCTGAGTTCCAGGACTTCGTGGAGGAGTACGCTGAGGCTGTCTTTACATCGGAGTTCCTTCAGCCTGTCCAATCGCCTACTCCTCCAGCCCAGGCAATAGCATGATAATAATGACAATGACTTTTGATTTTTGATTCAGGGTTTTGCAAAGACTATTTTAGACACTTTAATTTTCTACAGTATTGTGAGTCTCTTAAAGGTCCCATGGCATGAAATTTTCACTTTCTGAGGTTTTTGAACGTTAATGTGAGCTCCCCTACTCTGTTTAGGGCCACCCCCATGGCTAAAAGTTGCAAAATGTGTAAACTGAGCATTTGCAATCCTTTCTGCGTTTGGAAAAAAAGACAGCCCAAACGGGCGATTCTGAACAAGGGAACTTTCTGTTGTCACACTCAGGGAAAGGTTTCCACCCCCCCTCTGTATGTCTACCCACCGTCTCTGGAAATCACACGGTTTTTTTTTTATTTGCCTGGAGACACGTGAGAGTCTCTCCAGGCTTGGATGTCCTTTATCCGAGCCTCCGAACCTCTGAAACAGCAGTGGTTTAATTTTATTTTCTGTGGAAATGTGTTTTTTTTTTAATGCAAATCATCTCATATCTTCCTCCACGCTTACACACACGGAAGTGGGGCCAGCACACAGCGCACCGCTAATCCAGGAAACAGCTGCGCATTTGGCCACACCCCCACCCGCTGCACTGGCCTGTCTCTGTCCCCCTCATTTGCATTCAAGCAACAACGCCCAGAATAAAGCGTTTTAGAGACATATTTAGCCTCATGAAGACAGTCAGAGTCATATCTCATGCACTGAGGTTTGATTTTGAAGAAGGATTCATTGACAATATTAGGGAACCATTAAGGCACCATATAAAAGCATCAAGAAGTACCATGTCATGGGATCTTAAATAGTTTAATGTTGGAATTTCAAAATAAATGAGTAGCGCCTGTATAATGTGTTGTTTATCTCCACTGTGTGAAGAAGTGTATTACATCACCTCACTGGCTTTCACATACACGGTAATCATTTGGTATTATGGAAGAAATTCAAACTGAAAAATAACATTTAGCATTTACCAACTGACCATGAATTGATATGCATGCAGAAGACTAGACCTGGGCTAGTTGTGCAAACAGCAGGTCTCTTGGGCGTCAGATGAAACAGCAGAGGGGTAGATAGAGCCCTGTAGCTGTGATTGTCAGTGGGGACTACGCTCTGACAGGAGATGTTCACTGACTGCATGAATTAGCTCACTTTGACTCAACTGCCCCTATTTTTTTCCAAGGCTGATATTGTGTGGGAGGCGGGATACGTGCAGAGTCTCACACTCAAAACGCAATATTTTTTTCTAGGACAATTAAACGAGAACAGACAAAGCGGGGAGGGGGGATGTGGATAAGGCTGGGCAAAAACAGATGTGCTCATTTCCTGATTTAATGTGCTTTAGTTAGATTTAGTTGCTGTGAAATAGATAGCTAGATTGATAGACACTGATCGTAAGAGATATTAATAATAATAATGCATTTGATTTAAAACCGCCTTTCAGAACACCCAAGGACACTGCACAAAAAAGCAAAAGCACAAACGATACAATAAAACATAAAGACAAAATCAGAGGAAATGTGTGATTAGCTATTCAAGTTTAGCTGCAGCAATGTACTGTGCTTCTCTGTCACCTTTGTCTCAGGTCAGCACATCAGAAGGAGTGGTCATGTTAGGTCAGCAGATTATGTGACATTTAGTGTAAAAAGCATACAGTATCTCAAAGGTCCATAGCTAGCTCCAAACCAATAGTCCCTTACTTGTGTCCTTTGAACTGCACATGCTGCACTTTTTAGTTGGTTAAAATCCCATGATATGTTAAAAACAGATATCAAAAAAACAAAAATTTCAAAACCTCCTCAGTGTGTCTGCCAGGTAGTCAAAGAGCAGCCAACCACTCCGTTGCCATGGAAGCGAATTATGATGACAAAGTTTTTACACCATCTTACAAGTATTGCATCAATCCAGTTTATACATGCAGGAGCACAACAGCAATACAACACCATTATGTAGATATAGTTACTAACAAATTACAGTTTTAAGGCTATTTTTCTTTAACTAAAGTCTGTAGCATACTCAATAACATCACACAACCCATAGTATTTCATTATAGTTTAAAATGATTTTGTTATGTCAATACAGTTTATTTCACCAAATGTAATGGACCAGTATTTACAAATCCAACTATCATTCCACAGGCTGTAGACTATTTGGACACTATACCAGCCTAATATCACACCTTATGTAACACAAATAAGTGGGCTGAAGTGTATTTGTTAGAGCTCATTATATTTTTAAATGTGCTATTAATATGGAGCTTTGTTTGTTATCACCGATTGAAGTTGTTGAGCTTTTGCACCCACAAGCTGGATCATTTCCTCAGACACATAACAAAAACAAATCCTCACTTTAGGTGCTATATTGAGCCTGCTGATGCCAACTTTGTGACTCTTTAATGGCTCCCATAAAACCTTAGGTAGCAGAACAATGGTTGCTTTCATTTTTTTAACCTTTTTCTAAAAGTGTGTGACAAACCGTTAAAGATTATTTTGTTAAAACTGAAAATAGACTTTATTATTGCATATGGAAGTATACTGTATTTCTGAATAGAATAAGGCCTGTCACTTGAACCTGTTGCTCTTTAATGTTTTTCGCTAATGGGATTAGAACCATATAGTCTGCAGTAGGGCTGGGCGATATGGAGCAAAAGATGTATATCTGTATACATGTATATTTTCTTATATCTTGATGTACAATATATATCTCGATATCTGTACAGGAAAAATAGCCCTTCAAAAACTACTGCAAAAACAAATATGCCAAATTCCACAAGGTCTTTTTTTATTGAAATGCAGGTCATGTAGGAACAAAGTGCTTCTGTGACATAAAAAAAAACCCTGTATAGAAAAATAACTGTAAAATAAAGAAAGAAATAATACATGTTGCCTCATTTTTATTCAAAAACTCAACTCGAGCTCATCTTTGCATTAACTCTTAGCCATAGGATAACCATGGAGAGGAAGAGGAAGAGCTTCCATGCAGAGGAAGCTCAGGAGGTTCCTTATTTTAATAGATCCATGTTCCTTATTTTAATAGATCCATGTTCCTTATTTTAATAGATCCATGTTCCTCACCAGTGGTCAGGAGCTCTGATGTTTCCCACTGCGCAGATCAATCAATCAATCAATCAAACATTTATAAGGCGCTTTTCATACAAAATTGTAGCACAAAGCAGACCTTTCCAAATATGATTGTACAAGTTTTACACTGCAGCAGATTAATTTAAAATCTTCAACATAAATAAACATTACATTACTAAACTTTACAACATATACTCTGCAGTTTGTTAGTAGCCCACTCATTATTTAGTATTTCTTACTGAAGACAAGAGTTTAGTGAAAATGCACATAGGCATTATACGCCTTCATCTCCGTTTAACATAAGATCGTCTCCTTATAAGCAGAGCAGTTACTAGGCAGGGGCACAATTGTAACGTGAAGGTAGACTGTAGTGTTTCTGCTCGATGACCAAAATGACACCTGCTGCTTACCCTACTGTCAGGGAGCTCAGCCAGGCATAGACCTACTATTTAAATACGATGCCTTGGTTCTGTAAACTGCTGAATGATCACGTATTTACAATGTCATTACGGTCAACTTTTACCTGTCTCTGCAAAGTGTTCCTGCGTCGACACTCGCGGGCGCACCGCTGGAGGCAGTGGCGCTGCAGAGGAGTCTTGTTTGTTAAAACTCTGTCGGATAATCGCGACGGACGGGGGAAAGAGGCAGAGGTGGGTGGGCTGGGCATGCCATGTGAGCCAAGTCTGCGCAGAGACAACACATGCACAACTATGTCTGCGGCACGGCAGGTACTCTGGTCTACGGGATTAGGTATGGGTCAATGAAACATCAGCGTATTTAGATTCTTCTCTTTTTCCCGCGTTTCATCTTCCCGCGGTAGAGGAGGAGACCGACGTGTCGTGTCCAGGTCCATCCCGCAGCAGAGCGCTTCAGTCCGGTAGACGATAAGGTGCAGGGGGCAGGAAAGAGGGCACATGAAGCTTGTCTTTTTTTTTTTTATTATTATTCAATGTTCGACATAACAGAGCTGCGCTGAGAAACGTGACGGCTTTTCTAAGTGAGCCCAGAGGCATACCCACAGCGGAACCACTATGTCCAAGGAGACAAGAGGCAAAGGTAAGAGGACTCGGGCTGTATTCACGTTTACGACATGCTAACAGGTAGATCTGCAGGAATGTGCCGCGGTCAAAGCGGGTTTACACATCCAGGCTGCAGTGCTGTCATTTCTCGCACTGGTCCTAAACTAGCCCAGTGTCCGTGCCCTGTCCGGGCTCCTGTGGCAGTGTCGCAACGAGATCATCACTTATCATTTTGGAGCACATTATCAATAACAGTATTTGCTGTTTTTTCTTCTTTCTTATTTGCTTTTTCTCTACAAACATTGTTATAATTGAAATATGCTATTTTTAGAAACATTCAGGCTGCAGTGTGTAACTTAAGCACCAAAGAATAAAGCACATGTTCCACATTGATGTACTATTTAATAAATTGAAGGTCACACTAATCAAGAATAAAGTTCACTGTGGTGCTATTAATAGCATCACCTACAAGCTGTGTCACAAGTCCATTTTATTGGCTACAGCTTCTGTGGTCTCGGCAATTAAAAGTCTAAATCATTTATTCAGACTTTTTTTTTAAATCTCCCACCATTAAACCAAAGAATTTCTAATTTTATGGCGCCTTTTTCACGTAACAAAAGTGCTGTTTTAAGTGCTTTAAGAGCACGGCTGTGTGTTTGAGGTCTGAGGTATGGTCTAAACCCTACTCTCATGTGGTCTACAGTCTTCTGTATTCAGTGATGCATTGATAAACATTTCCTGAACATTTTCCTAAATTCATGTATTAGTCACAGGCCCCCCAAGGTTATGTTTATATACTGTAAGGATCCCCATTTGTCCAAGGTAAAGCCAGGACATGTTCCTGTTTTATATAGCCTATACATGTAGTTGACAAAGAGTCAAGGTTTAGTGCTGTAGCTTTGTTAAATAAAAGGATTGCAATGATTCTAACATTTAGAGCAGTCCAATAAAACCTCTTGGCAGTAGAAAGATGGACGAGAGTGACGTCTGGTTATGTCTGTGGTTTGCTCCCATTTCATTTGGTATTTAGTACAAGAGTGTCTGAACTCATCTCAATGTGTCAAATATGTCACTGGCATGACATGGCCCAAATAGCCACAAGTTACAGTAAGGTTGGCAAATTGGCAAACCAAAAGCTCAATTTGTTTACTTTGTATGAATCTCCAGCACCACAACTCTTTTATGGTAAACGCTGGATCAAAGTGTGACTGCAGAAAAGACATCTTTGTTAGATAATGCGTACACTCAGTGGAACTAACTAGAAAAAAGTGGGTACCATCTCCAGAGCTAGAGCTATAGGCTTGGTCAGGTGCTTAGCCGAAGTATTTGCCTAATACTATTCATAAGTTGATGGGAGAAACCCATCTCCACATGTCATTGCACACATTTTTATGAACCCCCTCTGAAATGATGTTGTCATTGTTTGACAGTATCAAAGTCTGCTTAATTATGTTCGACCTGCAATAGTTTATTGTGTGGACTGGGGGCTTGGAATGAGTGTTAAACATTTCCTCTATATACAGTGTGTTTATGGCATAAGTTTTTACTTATGATAAATGGTCCTTTCTTCTGAACTCAAGAAGCATTTGGATAATAATGCATGTTCGGCAATGCCTTTGAGCTGTGCCCTTTTCAATGAGACAAGAGTATAAGAGACTTTTATCCTGCTGAGATCAATAAAAGGCTAGACTATTGTTACTTGAAGTCCCGACAAAGTGTCAAACTGGCAAAGACCTGTGTGTTTTTCCTCCAAAAAGCCAAGTTAAAGTCATGCACCCTCAGCATGTGTTAGCTCAAATCCTTTTTCAGGTAATTCCATATTTTTTATGAATAGAATACCATCGAAAGTTATATACGAATATATTAAATCAGGACTGTAAACCAAATAATTCATTATATAATTCACCTCACTGGTTTGAATAATATTTCTGCAGAAGATTAGATGCACAGATGTATACTCTGTAGGTATACTTTAGTTAATCTTAATTATAAAAGAGAAAACATAAATATAAAAAGGCCCACTTGAATCTTTTGTCACCCTTTGGCAATAAAATTGTGTCACCATTGACACAGGGCAATAGATTCATGCAACAGTACATTTGTGAGGTCACTGTAATTTCATATAAATTATTTGTTTTCATTGGGACCAGCATGAGCTCACCCAGCAATAAAATACAGTTCAATGCTCTGCTAGCCTCTCTGTAGTATTGCAGTTTATATCACACTCTTTTTCACATTATTCAGTGTCTGGGTTTTTATGACTTGTAAACTAAACAGAAAACATGGCTTTCACTGGCCACTGAAGAGACCTGGCTGTATGCCCACTGTACTCACTGTGTCTCAACAACTGAATACAGCTGCTTTAAATGACACTAAACAGAAGTGGAATATTTGAAGCCTTTCCAGGTTTGTCAGTAATCTTGGCACAGGGATTTCCAAGTATGTTTTTTTAGTAGGGATGAGTTAGAAATATGGCACCTACTATATCAAAGAAAGAAGCAAATCTCTTCCCCACTCTCGGAGGAAGGATGATTTGGGAATCATAGGCAGAAAAAATAAAATGAAAATAAGAATACTTTTCTAAGCATGATCAATTTTATGCATCAGTTGTTAGGACATAGCAGTGTAGAGTCCATTAGTCCACCCAAGCCTTTCTACGAGCTACCCTTCTTTGAGCATTGATATGTCTCCTTCCTGAAATCGAAAAAAGTTGAGGAAGACATTTTTCTTTTACAGCCCAAATAGATGAATAAATGAATTGGCCACTCAATTAATGTGTTTGCTGAATTTCAGTTGGAGCCAAACATAACCCCAGAGGCTCCTTCTATAATGTGTGTTTGTTTCAGTCTCTGTCTGTATTGATGAAGCTGCTAAATGCTATTGTCATTGCCATGTTGCGCTTGGGTATATGCCAAAAAATTAATTGACATTTTCTTGTTAAAGAAGGACTATTAAACTTCTTATTTACCACTGTGTTACTTTTATTGTTTTGAAAATGCTATATGTGCTCAAATGTTTTGTTTCAGTGCCGTTTTTGACTCACTCTTCCATCACAACACAATCTACCTGCATTTCGCCCCAGAAAATAGTGCATTTCACATCAGGTTTGTGAAGTTGCAGTATTTTGTTTTGCATCCTGCTCTTGTGTATTCATAAAAATGGCTTGGGGCTGAGCTTTGGACAAGCTCGTACACCTAACCATAAAGATGGTTTGAATAGTGCCCAGGAGAGATTGCAAAGACTACCCAAACATGTATGAATGACAAATAAAACAAACCACATCAGGCATGTTTTTGATGTGGGAAAGTTATCACATGGTAAAAAGCTTCAAAAAGATTTTTCGTAATACCTCCTTGTAACAAAATTGGAAATTTATTTCATTATTTTAAAAAAGTCAAAATTTCTCCTCAAAAATATGAATTATGCTTTTACTGAGGATTGGCTGTAGACCTCTCCATTATACAGACCCAAGAAATAACTAATTTACTTGTTTTAGAGCATAATACACACTTGTCCAGTGTGATGACAGAAGGAGGACATGTTCCTGAGATAGAAATGGTAATGTTGCATTAATTAATTCAGCCTGTGACCTCTGTAATTGTATTTGATGATAAAACTGTAAATTCAGATGTAATAGGAGTTTGTTATGTGTGGACACACCTGGCCTGTCTTCTCTGTTGTTCGCCACAGCAGTGGACTGGTCAGACAGAAGATGTTCACAGGGGACTAGCTCTCTGCCTCTTGTTTGTCTGTCAGTTTGACGTCACACTGGGCAGAGGACAGAGGCAGGACCATATTTGGCATTTTGTCTTGACTCTTTGGTGAGTCACATAATGTCCAGCCAAAACACTGTTAGAGGAATAAGTTTTGGAAGATAAGATAAGATAAGATAAGACTTTATTGATCTCACACAGGAGAAATTTACGAAGACGAATGTACATTGAGTTATATATTTACGACTCAAGGCATTTTCGTTTTTCTATTACTGTTGCAATGCTGGGCACAGCTGACGAAGTGATTGGATAACTAAACTGAATAGTGTTTTTCCAACAAGGATCTGTCTAGCATTCACGTCTTTCCTAGTGCAAATTTATTTATTTATTTGATTCAAAAAAGTAAAAAAAATGTAACAAAATTATGTTGGAATCTTTCAAACATGGGTATGAACTAGAGATAGACCAATATGGCCAATATTTGCACTTTTTAACGATTTGGCTATCAACCATAATTCTCCGGCATATTTTGTTTTGGCTGACCTTCTGCCTACAGCTATATTTGAACACTTAAATGCAAAAAATACTCAAAATGTGACTACACAGCTCTCTTAAAGGTTTGTGGGGGATAAAAAGAGACAGTAGGTGAGTTTGATGTAAATAGAAATTACATAATTTGGAGGGGAAAAAAGGCCATAAATATCTGCCTCAAAATATCCGCAGATCTTATTGGCCATCGGTTGCTCTGGATTCTAAATAATCGGCATGGGCCATGAAAAACATTTTGTTTGATCTCTAGCATAAAGTAATATTTTGTCACTGGGTAATTATAAAGTCTTTTCACACAGTAAAACCTCAACTGTTATCTGGTATTATACCAAGTTTCTCTTGCATTGCCTATATATCTTCTTTACATTTTTGCAAATATCACCCGCCATAATCAACAGTGTACTTCAACTCACCCCACTCTTGTGCAAGTCTGAATAGCACTTGTGAGAGCACATATCTGGCCAGATCAACACCTCTCTACCAATCCTTTATATACAAGATTGATATTGACACATAACACTCCCATGAGGCTTTGCAGTTCTGTAGTGCAGGCAGCGTCCTTCAGAGTGAGCAAGAGAACATTTTATTGACACTATAGTTCACTAGTGGAGGTCCTCTGAGTATGAAAATAATAAATTAGTCATATGATGTAATACTTACAAGAATAAATTATTTGAATAGTTTCTGTACTGCTTGTGGTGTTTCCATTAGGTATAAAATAATTCATTTGGTGCTCTGGGAGATGCTTATCCCTTTTGCTATTGCCAAACAAGTCTGTGTACAAACACTTATACAATGAATAAATGCATGCATATGGGATTATGTTTGAATAATTATCACCAGAGAGAATTAGTCCATGCAGTTGATTTAATTAAGCAGGTAACACGCACACAATAAGTATACAAAATGCATGAAAACATTTCCTGACCCTTTCAGATTCACAAGCTCTTATAACAAAGGGTGTGCAATATCTTTGTCAGTTTGTTCTATATTTTGAGTCTTGATTGAGGTTTAAGAATCACATGAAACATGAATGGAACACAAAACTACCCATAAAAGTGCAGAAATATCACTTTATACTCTTGTTTGGGAAAATTGCTTTATTATCTTTTTTTTTTTTTGATAAATCCCACCTCTATTTGTCTTGAACAATAGAAGGAAGCCTGAAACTACCAGAATGGGGCCAATTTCATTCCAAAACAAGCTCCAATGTCTTTTTCACAATAAATAACTCATTCAGTCCCACCAAACTGCACTTTATGAACTGCAATTTCCTACTTGTGACTGCTCGTTTTCAAAGCACATGATGGCAATATATCTAAATGGTTTACTGAATCACACAAGCAGACTATTTATCATGATCCTGATCCTCCCTAACCATTTGGCACAAACTCTATTATGTTAAAGAACAGCCTGAACGGGGACATTTCATACTTCTCTTTTTAAATACAGTTGTAGATAATTAATTGCCTCTTCATGTGTGATTTACATTTAAAAGTGAAAGAGTAGATTAATTGCCCTCCCATACAAGCAAGAGTCATTGTAAATGTGCTCTCTTGTATTTGCAGTGGCAGACAGACAGAAGTGGGGCTGTGCTCTTTAGTGTGATTATCAGATAAAGATGCACAGCAGTCCATTAATAGGAGATGTCGTTGTGATATGTAAAGCTGTTGTGCACATAGATAGCATCCGGGGATAATGTCTGTATAGTGAAAGTGACCCATTTAACAGTAACAGAGGTTCAGATCAATCACAACTCTCATCTGCCTTCACATTAAGTTTAAAGGTGCACTATGTTACTTTTGCTGTGGAGGGACCACCAGTCACCTGCTTGGGTCCATGGAGCTGTTATTGCTTTGCCTGGAATGTTCCACAGAGAAGTGTTACACTCATCTACCTTCATGAAGATAAGCAGAAATTAAAGTAAGCCTCGATACAGGTCAGATTTATGGAGAGGCGTCTCTATTAGTGAGAATGCCTGTTTTCTATGGTGTTCTTAAAGGTCCCATGACATGGTACTTCTTGATGCTTTTATATGGTGCCTTAATGGTTCCCTAATACTGTAAATGAATCCTGCTCCAAAATCAAGACTCAGTGCATGAGAAAGACACATGTACAGAGTCAGAGTCAGAAAGTCTCTCTCTGAACAACTCATTCTGGGCCTTGTTGCTTGAATGCAAATGAGAAGGACAGAGATAGGTTAGAGGAGCGGGTGGGGGGTCAAATACGCCGCTGGTTCCTTGTTTTAGCAGTGCGCTGTGTGCTGGCCCCACTTCCGCGTTTTAAGCGCGGAGGAAGAAAGGAGAGGCATTTCAATGAAAAAAAAAAACATTTTCACAGAAAATAAAATTAAACCACTGCTCTTTCAGATGTCCACAGGCTCAGATAAAGGACTTCTGAGCCTAGAAACACTCGCACGTGCCTCCAGGCAAATAAAAAAACACATTTCGCATTGCGTAGCTTCTACGCAGTCCAAACTCTCTGGGCGTGATTTACAGAGACGCTGAGTAGAGACACAGACGGGGGTGGAGCTGCATTTTTCGATGTGACGTCACATAGTTGCCTTGTTCAGAATCGCCCGTTTGAGCTGTGTTTTTTTCTAACGCAGAAAAGGACCGCAAATGCTCAGTTTAGACATTTTGCAACTTTTAGCCATGATGGGGGGGCCCTAAACAGGGTAGGGGAGCTCACATTAACGTTCAAAAACCTCAGAAAGTGAAAATTTCATGCCATGGGACCTTTAAGCAATAAAGACACCTGTAATGGAATAAAGGCAAGATGGACAAGTTTAATACTATACTAAGGAACTTTTCAGGCAGAAGAATCACATCCCCATGGAGACGAGCAGGTGGTAGACCGTCTACCAGAAAAGTTACACAGCGCCCCTTTAAGATTAGATGTTTTCCATAACAAAATCCGGGACTGCGTGGTTGCATAATTATTATTTTCTGCAATTGTAATAATTTTTTTTGTTATAAGGTATCATTTTGTAATAATTTTCAATGTCATTTTGTAATAAGGTATTTTGATTTTACTAATATATTTTTGTTTTGCTCATGATTTTGTACAATGTTTATGCATCTAGCACTCATTGAGATTGTTTTGCTATGTATTTTGCCGCATTATCTGTGTATGATAGATTTAAAAATGCGAGTTAGAAAAACATATTGACGTACCCTCTGTTTTCTGGATTTTTCTTCACCATCTTTGCTCTCCCTGTGTGGCTTTCATCTTTAGAGGGGACACGTTGCTTGTTGAAATTAGGGCTGTGGATTTTCTCATTTCCTCCTTTATCCACGCTGTAAAGAAAATCATTATTGGATTTCTCTTTCTTGACATGTTAAATATCACAGCGTTTTGGGGCTTTGGGTCCAGTTTTCTGCAGTAGCTTGCTTCATCCTCCTGTCCATGTCCTCTGTGTGGCAGTTGCTCTCACAGGCTTCTTAGGGAGCTCTTTTGGGTGGCGCTAATTGAGCAAGTTCATTGGATATTAAATAGTGCTGATTACAAATTGAAGAGATTTAGCTGCGGTAGTGGCACCCCAGGACCATCTGTGTGAGAGTTATGACTGGTGATGCAGTTAAATCAGAGGCAAGTGGAATATGTCATACTATTATCAGTGGAGCTTTCTCATTAGCAGCAACTTCCACTGTAGTATAGAAATGTGTTTTTTAGTCAGTTGTGCATTGCTCTTCCAACATAATATATTAAAAGTTCTTCCCCACTGATAACTAGCTTTAGATTGGTAGGACACATGACAATAAATGAGATTCAACCAGACCTTTGCGTTATGGTATATAGACCTGTTACGATTGTTATATATACTGACTTATTGCTGTAAAAGGTTGAATAAGTGGCTAATTATAGCTTTACTCTTTATTTGTTGCAGCTCATGCATTTTGAATGATATTGTCTATTTAAAAATGGTTTACTGAGATTTTTATCCTAACAGACCTAATGTGTGGGGTCGGGTCCTCCATAAGAAACAGTTAAGAAACAAGCAAATTTCAATTGTCATCTTATGAACTTGAAGTACTTTTTATCAGTGTTGCTTTACTGGATATCTGCTTGTGTTGTAGTCTTGCAAGATAGTGGTGATTTTTTTAATGAAAACGCCAGCATAGGTACAAACTGTGCCCATATAAGGTCAGTGAAGAGCTTGTTTTTGAGTGTTCTTCACCATTTTCACTCATTAGAGCTTCATCACTTCCCCGAATGTTGATGGTCCAGTTTTGTGTTCCAGCCCATTCATTTTATCTATACTGTTTCAAGATAAGGTCACCTCAGATGTATGTATGTTAGCTATTCCCCACATAGGCCCAGTATGGCCTTCTGCTGGGTGAACCTGCTTTTATAGTGAGTGACCTAACCATGTCATGTAATTGCAGTCACAATTCAATCAATGCCATTTCTTATTAGGGCACAGCTTCAAATCAATGTGGCTGCGTATTGCCAGTCACTCAGCTCACTGTAGTTTGCATGCACAATCATCCTCGTTATATGGTAATTCTTGCTACTAAATCGCACCCAACTAAGCTTTACTACTTTAATGCTTTTTATTTTATTGTTCCTAGCCACCAGTGAAAGGCTGTTTTTGATGGAGAGGTTTTTAGATGACCCGTGATGGTTGCACAGAAACAATAATCTTCAATTGGAGCCATCTGCCCTCAGACATTCACAGCAGTTATTACCACACACACTGACAATCCATCTAATATTTCACCATGGACAGTCCCCCGGGAAATACAGAGGGGTTAATATAACACATATCTAATATCCAGAAATTGTTGGATTGCTATAGCATCTTATACCTGCTATACTTAATTAGATTTCTATTCTTCACTGAAATATCTTCTAATAAGTTTCCCATGTTCCCATGTTGTTTTTGCCCTTGTGTTTCAAATTGCCTGCTTTATACCGCCACAGCTGTACACATTTCAAGACTTATCTCTTTTTGCACACTGCTCCAGGCACTATCCAAGGTTAGACTCTGTCTCTGTTCTCTAAAGAAGAAGTTGCACACTCCACTTTAGAAAGATTAATTATTTTAATTATACCTCTCTCAGAATTGCCTGTCAGATATTTCATAATGCTGTCTCATCCTCATCTATCACCTATATTCAAGTAAAGATGAAGGCTCTAATCAATTTCCTGTTCTAATTTTGAATTCTTGAACCTAAAAATTTGGCTAAATTGATTTTTTTCATATACATATTTGGGCATCTCCAGAGTTCAAACATTTTTAAGGAAACTTCCCCAGATAATGAGTCGATGGTCAGGAGTATCTAAATTTGAATATTATATATTTTATGCATGTTTTTATCCCAACTATTTGCTTAGTTTCAAATAACAAATAAGTCTAGTTACCTCAACTAATGCATTAAGTGACCCAGAAGTGTGATGAGTAAGACGATAAATAAACAATGCTGCTGTTTGTTCCAGGTGAAATGATTCAAATGGAAATTATATCATAATACCATATGAATCATACCAAAGAGGAGAAAGAAAGGATGTCTTTAACTATTCATAGTGCTATTTGATCAGAAATAGCACAATACTGTCTGGTGACCTGCTATTTCTAATGTAGCCAGAAATACCTGTATACTAGGCTGCATAGAAGGTAATAAGACAAACATTTTGTTGAACTTGATCTAGTTAGG
This sequence comes from Paratrypauchen microcephalus, assembly GCA_036785185.1. NCBI lineage: Eukaryota > Metazoa > Chordata > Actinopteri > Gobiiformes > Gobiidae > Paratrypauchen > Paratrypauchen microcephalus. Next base: position 3,249,173 of record JAVJIX010000028.1, on the reverse strand, counting down.
AGGTAATACTGGTTTAAAGAAGCCTTATAAAACCCATTGTGCTAGTGGGCACAGAGCAGCTGATGGAGAAGTGACAGATGCAGTCCAATAGGTCTGTAGAAAGTGTGTGTAACTGTGTTTCACTGCAGAAAGGTGGTAATCTGCTTAAAGCATTATACCACACCAGGGGCTTCCTCTGGCTTTCTCAGATAAACTGTTTTGGATGTGGTCCTTAGACAAACTTCGAGGGAGTGATCTGAGGACCCAGCTGTAATCTTTCAATTGCCCTGTCAGCTGCTGGGTATAATACTAAAAGTGTATTCATTTTATATAGGGCTTTTGCCACACTGAGTATGGCAGCACATTTACTGCTGCAGTTGATAAATAAAGAAACATCAAAGCCTATTTTTACGCTTTTCAAGTATTGGCTGTTTTATGGCCTAATTCTATAGTCTGCTAATTACACTTGCCAAAGGTCAAAGCAGCCAAAACAAAAAAATTGGAAAATTAAAATGTATTTAATTGGTAGCTTTAAGACCATACAGGTTCTGTATTACACAAAACTGACTTCTGTTAGCTTTAAGCAATATTATAATGTTGTTATCTCCTCAGAAACATAAAAAACATGTTTCAGTCGCACATGCTTGAGTAACATGTGAAAACACAGTGGGGCACCTCCTATATTAACACATGACATCACATGGTGTATAGTATATGCAATATTTGTGTGTTGAACATGTGGGAATAAAAGAAAAAAATGAATCCTGGTGTGTTTGTGATGAGGAAACAACATTATCTCCACGTATCTTGCATCAGATTTATCTTATTTATCTATTTTAATTTTTTTGCATGCCCTTGGCATCCAGAGTGGGCAGCAAAGTAAGAATTTCATTGTACAGGGAAACGTGTTTCTTTACGACAATAAAAGCTTTGAATCTTTGAATCAGATACTTCACTGTCTGGTGAACATCTGTGTTTTCCTATACAGAAATTTGTGACCAGCCACGGAAAAACCAGTTACAAGTCATCCTGGAGGCGTTTTGAGTTATTCACAGATTCTGAAAGTGTAGATTCTAAGCTTTCCAACGATGCCTTACACATGGAAATCTGAGAACATTTGAAGAATTTGTGGCCATTTGAAAGCAGCACATCCGAAAACGAAACGGAACAAGCTGAGAAAAGCTGCATTAAAGATTCTCTAAGTCCAGTCCTTCAGAGCTCATTTGCATGACATTAAGCTAAGCCCTTTCCCATCACTGAATATCACTGTGGTGTTAGCCTTCAGCGCAGGTCAGAATTAGAAGGTACTTTGTTAAAATGGAAATGCTTTTATAACAAAGAGCCCATATAATCAATCAATAATTCAATAATACACAGGATAATAATATATTGTCAATTTAATACAATTCAAAATATAGTATAGGACACTACACACACACACACACATACACTCTGGACACACACGTACAGACAGGTACACACACTCTGGACACACGCACATGTACACGCACACACACACGTACACACACACACTGGACACACACACTGTACACACACACTCTGGACACGCACACATACAGACACGTACACACACTCTGGACACATGCACACGTACACACACATCTCCCTTTGATGCAGAAATAATATGACCACACGAAAGCTGAAGTATTTAAACATGTCCTAAAGTCTGTAGTGTCAAACTTTAGAGGCATTTTACTCACCCCATAAGATTATTTGCATATCCACGGTCTTTCGGCAGCTAAAGAATGTGTACAGAATGCGATGAGCTCCAGAGAAACAGACGTGTCCCGAACGTGTCCCGAGGAGAGACTTCTGCTTCTTTCTAACATAGCATTTACAGTCAAAGTTACGGATTTTCTCCATTTTCACTGTCGTTATCCTGATGAAACTGCTCACAGCTGAGGGGTATTCCACGAACGTCGCTAAACGTAGCGGCGACTAAGTGCTAAGTCCTCGCCTGACTTAGCCGCAACTTAGACTAAAGCCTGAAGCCGTTCCACTAACGCATTTCAGCTGCGCATCAGCAGCGCTAAGTTCAGTCGGGCCTAAGCAGGCCTGGCCTACGGGCGTGCACGGGGAAGGTAAGGAGCCCTTAACAAGCGACTGTCGAAAACGGGATCATGTCGAAGATTCGGGCCGATTATTTCAGCGCATCAGAACAGAAGTTGCTTTTGGAACTAAATACGTTCCAAAATACGTAAATTAAGTCCTATAACAGTGCTGGATGTTGAGTTTCTTAAGTATGTTTTCAGCATCAGTGTCAACACTAATCCGTGGGACTTCAGGGGAAATGTTACGGTTTGGTATGCGGGAGGTGTGAGTTTGATTCTCAGAGAGAACAGTTGATGTCATATATAGTTATAGAGCAGTCTTGTCAGTTGTAATTTATTTTTAGTGTGTAAAAGTATTTGCTCCAACTAATACGTTAAATTGTGTTATCTTGTCTTTGAGCAGGAATAATGTGAAGAGGACTGTTTTTCAGGTAAAGACAAAGCATAAAAACATTTTGCAGAGTGGTAAGTAGGCTAATATTAATATTATTATTCAGTGAAATTAGTAATACTGTTGAAATGGTACCTTAATTTAATTTAAAATTAACAGTAGCTACCAAGCCACAGGAGGTGGGAGCCCCCCTCAAAACCTTTCACCTGCAGAGGAGCTGGCACTGGCCCTAAACCGGGGTCGCCCACTGGTGGAGGTAACTGAAGGAGGGACTCAGCTGTGATCCAAACATTTGTGTATTTTAATAGTATGCTTGTGTTCTAGTTACTGAAGATGGCGTACACTTGCTGGACCCTCCTCAGCAGTCCTCCAGCAGTGGCCTCACACCAGAATGTCATACCTAATGTCTTTTATTGTTTTATGCCTATTGATGGAAATTGATAAATAGGATTTCATTAAAAAGGCTTGCACAGCATCTCTGAAGCAAATTTGTTGAATCATTGAAATGTTGCATCATGGAGTGTGCCTGTTATTTGTCTACATTTTGTTTTAAAAGTCAAGGTTTACCTTTAACTGTATTCTTTGATAGAGATGTCACATAAAATATAAAGTGTCAATGTCGTCAAGTGAGAGTGATGTTAGGCCCAGCTGATATAAGTTCTATGATGATATGAATAATTTTAGGTTAAATTCATTGACATTTGTGTAATATGTGGCAAATGTAAATTTGTGAAAATATAACACAAAAATTAACTTGCGCATGAATACATCAATAGCAGGAATCGAACCCGCGACACTCACACGAAAAACGTAGGACTTAACCACTCGACCAGTGTTTCTCAATAACAGCTCTGGAATTATTCTGGAATTATCTGCTAATGTCATAAAGATAGCAGTTCAAAAGCATATTTTTAACTTACCGGAGATTTGTCAAGAACCAAGAATGTAAGGTAATTTTTTTTTTTTGCTGAAATTGTTTTTGGACAACACAGATACTCATGCGGGAGGTGTGCGTAACTGTTTGTTTGACACTCTGTTTACGTCAGGTACGGATTCTCTGCGACACGGCCTGATTAAGTCGCATCTTTAGCCTGCCAGGTACCAGACTATCCGCTGAAACCATGTTGCCCCAGTAACTCAGCGGGGACTAAGCTTAACGAGAGTCATGGAACCGAACTCTCACTAAAACTAGCACGAACTGTCGAATAAAGCCGGCCTTTGCGCTTAGTCGCTTTCGTGGAATAGCCCTCTGATAAACGGAAAAAGAAAACAAAAGAGCCCTAATGTCACGTGATTGGGCAGCAGCGGCAGTATGGTTATTTACACACACCCCGTTTCTTTCGAAAAACAAGGCAATCTCAAAGACAAAATGTATGCTTTTAAAGCAACCAATGCTGTTATCTGAAACATGGAGTGGCTTTTTCATGGTCTCGACTAGCACAAAATCACAAATTTTGAAAAAAAGAAAAAATCCCGATATGTGACTGGTTTTCTCGTGGCCAGTCACATGTGTGTAATATATAGTAGACCTTACCACACAATATAGCATGGGAGTGTTATAACATAGACATATAAACATTATTTTGAATCCCCCACAACATGTGCTATAACTCCAGGGTCAAGTGTAGCCTATAGCAGCTTTCTGTTTAGGCCCAGAAATACAAATGTAGCCATCTGCTATATTCCTTCTGAAAGTCAACACTTTTCCTAGTCCTTTTGACCAAACCTAGCCTTACCCCTGCCCATATCAATCTGAATGTGCAATAATGCAGATTATATGTGCCAGTGACAGACAGAGGGGCACTAACCTATGATTGTTTTGGAGCTGTTTTCATGAGTGCTGTTGGAGCGGCATTTTGAGCATCTGCCGGCCTCAGTGTAAATGCTGCTGGAAGTGGGTAATAGACAGAAAGAGATGAAAGACAGGAGATGAATCACAAGTATAAGCGTGTTGTCTCAGATGCTTTTCTGATATCACTAACCTTTTTTTTAACCAATTTGTGTGAAGTGCCAGACTGCATTTGCTGTAGCTCTCAATAAGTTCATTTGAAAGAAGAAAAAAGGGTTATCTTTGAATAACACAGCAAAGATATTAACTAATGTTTGGTGTTGGTATTTATAAACCAATTTAGAATGACTCATAAGTATATACGAGTCAAAAAGTTGCACAAAGTTGATACACCAGATGTTGTGTAAGAAGAGATTATTATACTTGAAGATCATAAAGCAATATTTTGAATGTAACTGATTACTGAAAAATGTTCCTGAGATTTACATGCACATATAAGCACATTTTTGGTGGATTGCAAAACTTTGATAATTATTGTTATCAGATAAGTTCAAAAAATATTTTGACTTTTTGGAAACAACTAAGGCAAAATCAATGATGTAAGTGGGGCAATCTCCCGGGCGGCTTGAGCCTTTTCTAAAAAGGTGGCCTCACCAGACCAGACCACTCAGGACCTCTTGGGGAGAGAGCAGTTTGACAGCAGTTTGGAGTATCAAGTGGTTTGTTGAGGCCAAGTATTTTTGTTTGTCAAAGTATTGCCTGATACAGGGCTGGTCACCACAGGGGCTCAAGGCCTCCTCAGGAAGCCTTCAAATCCTCCATCAGACAGAGCCCCAGACTGAGGGCAAAATGTGTGTGAGTGTTGGAAGTTTCTGGACTGCCCATAATTCCCTGTCTGGAAGTTTTTCTCTCTGTGGGGCTGTAGTTCTGGGTGGGTTTTCTTCGAGCACTCCGGTCCTCTATCAACCCAAAACATGCACCATAGGTACCAGGTACCTGACCAAACCGAAGCAAGAAGATCATGGAGATGGTCCCCGGGTGCAGTAATGTGCTGCCCACTGCTCCTAATATATATATATATATATATATATATATATATATATATATATATATATATATATATATATATATATATATATATATATATATATATATATATATATGATGGGTTGAATGCAGAGAAGAATTTCTCCAGTGTGAGATCAATAAAGACACTTCTTCTTCTAGTTCATGGTGGACTGAAGACACGCCATGTGCATCAATTAATAATCAACTAAAAGAGAAAGTGGCACGGCACTGGCAAAACTCTTAAAATGATCAGCATCCAAAAACATCATCTCTGTATTAGAAAAAGTAATAAAAAGTAATAAAAATTATTCAAAAATAGCATCAAAACTAGATACTCATTTGAGCAGTTATCGATACTAAGAAAAGACAATTAACAGGACAGAAATTAATCTTCTCTGAATAGATGATAAAAGGAGAAGTTCAATTTGTCAACTGGACAAAGTTTGTTTGGTTGAAAACGTTTCGCCGAGCCGAAGCACACACCACGCTGCGTAACAGGGGAACTCCCAACGTGGTGCGTAACAGGGATTCCCCCTGTGTGCTTCGGCTGTGTTTTTCCGCACTGTAAAATAGTTCCCACCCCAAAATGACCAAGGCAAGCTCTCCGTGTTGATTTGCACATTTATTTGCACTCGATATGAATGCGCACTACACAGAAAGTAATTGGGAAAAGCATCGAGCAAATTAATTCCTTTTGGCCGAAATCTTTCTCTGGCGACGTTAGCCTCCAGTCTAATGCGGAGTAGCTGCAGCTGCGCGCGGCGGTCAGTGGCGACAGACTCGGACAATGGCTGGGTGACCAGGAAAACGCTTTCCATCACTTATTTTAGTCTCTGGACTGTGGGGAGATGCCCAAGTTTGACCTGGGGGTGGCATATCCCTTTAAGTCGTTTTTCCTTTAATTGGACGTACCTGGCAAACTCATTGGCACAGGTATGTGAGACTGATATCACTGAGACACAAGACCATCCATGAGTTTCACTGGAAAACTAAACATTTGACCTTTATCACACTTAAACACAATTTGCATAATAATTTGTATCGCGGTGTAAAGCTGTACAGGGGAGTAATAGTAAAAACATGTTCATGAGAAATTATACTGTCGAGTGACCCCAAATTATACTGTCGAGTGACCCCAAACTCATCAGTGTACCAGCTTAAAACGGAAATAGTTTTAATAACAATGGTTGTTTTGCATGTTTTGCAGTGCTATTCATCGGGGAATTTTGGATAAAAAATGAAAATTAAACCCTCTTCAGACATATATTCCTTTCAAAGGCTATAAAAATACTGGTTTTCATTCAACAACAGTTGTCTTCAGTTAAGAAGACCCTAGTCAAGAAAACATTATTTTGTAGCTACAAGTAAAAGTGAAAAATACTGACTGAATACCTATATTTTCATTGACACTGAAATTATTATTCTCTTTTGCAGGCATTCGAAAGCACAGCGGCCCACATTGGTGTCTGCAGAATATTGCACAAGAGTCTGTAGACAGCTCTGATGAGGAGTTTTTTGATGCTAGAGGTAAGTCTAGACTTATGTTAACTTATGCTAAAACAATATTATTCTCAGTCTGAAATAGAAGAATTTTAATCCTGTTGCCTAAAGTAAACATACATCTTTAGAAATACAACAGTTTCATTTTTTTTTCTTTACATTTAATACAGCCAGACAGTCCGCAATTGGATCATTTATCAGTGTAAAATATTTTTTCCACTTCACTGTCCACTTCTTGGCAAGAGATTTTTTTTCCCCATTTTTACATTGTCAGAGTTCAGAAATAGCCGCCCTTGAGAACAGTTTCCACTGCAGCCCATTCACAGCCCCAGAAGGAGTTCATCTGGAAATAAGTGGAATACTTATCCCACCAATTATCCACTTGGAGCGCTTGTTCTTCAGCGATAAATGTGGACATACCAGTCGATCTCATTACAGTCGTACCTCACCTTACGAAATTAATTCGTTCCAGAAGAGGTTTCGTAACGTGAAAAATTCATAAGTTGAGTAGCTATTTCAATGGAAAAAGCCTGATTCGTTCCAAGGCCCTGATCCAAGTTTTTTTTTTTTTTATAGTGTAACTTTTTTTTATAGTGTAACATTGTGTTCTGCGTCCTGCGTCCTTTTCTCACATTTGTCTCTCGTTTAAACACTCAAATTTTCATAGATTTTCAACAAAACTATCAATAGTGATGCGTGTGGGGGGAAGGAGGAGGGGGGAAAAGAGCACGCCCCGACACGTGTCCCGGCGCGGACCCGGCGCGGAGCTGACAGCAGGTCCACTCCAGACCAAGGTCCAAACCAGGTGTAGACCAAGGTCCAAACCAGGACCAAACCAGGACCAAACCAGGACCAAACCAGGACCAAACCAGGACCAGCCCAGGTGGACCAAAGTGCCGCGCGTGGGTCCATTCCCTGGCTCCGGCGCGGAGCCGACAGCAGGTCCAGACCAAGGTCCAAACCAGGTCCAGACCAAGGTCCAAACCAGGACCAAACCAGGACCAAACCAGGACTAGACCAGGTGGACCAAACCGCCGCGCGTGGCTCCACCTCCTGGCTTCGCCTCGAGTCACAGCTGAGGCGAGCCGCTGCTCTAGACCTGCCCGCGTAAGGAGCTCACAGAGCGGCATGACAGAACCGTGAGGTCGGCCTCTTCAAGACCTCCAGGCCCGTGACCGGGACAATCCCCGGACCCATGCCCGCTTAGGGAGCTCTTAAGGCGGGCTGGCAGTGTCCCCCTGGGTCCCTGGATGTCTGGGGCTCGGTGCCTGGAGGGGCCCTGGAGAGCAGGTCTAGACCGCGGCTCTTGCAGGTCTAGAGCAGCGGCTCGCCTCAGCTGTGACTCGAAACAAAACCAGGAAACAGACCCACGCGCGGCGCTTTAATTCACCTGGGCCAGTCCTGGTTCAGTCCTGGTTCAGTCCTGGTCCAGTCCCGGTTCAGTCCCGGTCTAGTCCTGGTTTAGACCCTGGTCCAGACCCGGTCCAGACCCTAGTCCAGACCCGCTGTCAGCTCCACGCCGGGTCCGCGCCGGGACACGTGCCAGAGCGCACTCCTCTCCCCCCTCCCCCTTCCCCCCACACGCCTCACCACCAACAATCCTGTTGAAAATCTATGAAAGTTTGAGTGTTTAAACGAGAGACAAATGTGAGAAAAGTTTAAATCCAGTCTGAGAAAAGCGTATAATGTGTGACTGAGCGCGCATTATTTGAATTTTTGAGATTTCGCGTTTCGTAACTTGAAATTTCATTCGTATCTAGAGACAAAAATTTACCGTGAAGGCGTTTCGTAACTTGAAATTTTCGTTTGTTGGGTCATTCGTAAGGTGAGGTACCACTGTATTTGCTATTCAGTGTGTTTTGCATGCGCACTTGCATATATATATATATATATATATATATATATATATATATATATATATATATATATATACACTCAACAAAAATATAAACGCAACACTTTTGTTTTTGCTCCCATTTTTCCTGAGATGGACCCAAAGATCCAAAATTCACTCCAGATACACAACACTACCATTTCTCTCAAACATTGTTCACAAATCTGTCCAAATGTGTGACAGCGAGCACCTCTGCCCCGCCGAGACAATCCACCCCACCTCACAGGTGCGCCACATCAAGATGCCGAGCTGACATCATGACCAGTGCACAGGTGCGCCCCAGACTGCCCACAATAAAAGGCCACCCCGAAATGTGCATTTTTTTTTTTTGCTTTATTGGGGGTCTGGGGACTCAGAACCAGTCAGTATCTGGTGTGACCACCATTTGCCTCATGCAGTGCAACACATCTTCTTCGCATAGAGTTTATCAGATTGTCAATTGTGGCCTGTGGAATGTTGGTCCACTCCTCTTCAAAGGCTGTTATGGACGAAGAACACAGGTGCATTTTATTGATGGCATTTTGAATGCACAGAGATACCATGATGAGATCCTGAGGCCCATTGTTGTGCCATACATCCATGAACATCACCTCATGTTTCAGCAAGATAATGCACGGCCCCATGTTGCAAGGATCTGTACACAATTCTTGGAAGCTGAAAATGTCCCAGTTCTTGCATGGCCAGCATACTCACCGGACATGTCACCCATTGAGCATGTTTGGGATGTGCTTGACCGGCGTATACGACAGCGTGTACCAGCTCCCACTAATATCCAGCAACTTCGCACAGCCATTGAAGAGGAGTGGACCAACATTCCACAGGCCACAATTGACAATCGGAAACTCTATGCGAAGAAGATGTGTTGCACTGCATGAGACAAACAGAGAGGGCTTCCCTCTCTGTTTGTGGTTATCCCAAATGGGCTGTTAACAAAACCAAGAGAGACAAGGGCAAGAAACAAGATAATAGAGAATCCGAACCCAGGAGGAAAGGGGTAGCGATTCCGTACCTGGCCGGCGTGTCGGAAAAACTACAGAGGATTTTCGGACAATATGAAATCCCAGTTTATTTCAAACCCACAAACACTTTAAGACAAAAACTCGTCCACCCAAAGGACAAAACACCGAGCCACAAACAAAGCAATGTGGTCTACTCCATTCAGTGTAGTGAAGACTGCAGTGAGCGCTATATTGGAGAAACCAAGCAGCCACTTCACAAGAGGATGTACCAACACAGACGGGCGTGCCAGAGTGGACCGTCATCTGCCGTATATCTTCATCTAGAAGCCATGGGTCATTCATTTGAGGACAGTGAGGTTCAGATCTTAGCCAGGGAAAAGAATTGGTTTGAGAGGGGAGTTAAAGAGGCTATTTTTGTCAAAAAAGAGAATCCTTCTCTGAACAGAAATGGTGGAGTCAGACATAATTTGCATCCCATCTACAATTCCATTCTTAAGCCTAGATCAAGCAAACAGGGAAAGAATAGGGCTAGCCGGGCAGGGCCAGAGGTGGGAAAAACAGTCGTGTAGGGATGAATAGGGATCGTTTATCTAGACGCCAGAGAAACAAAAGACGGAAACCAATGAGATAGTTCCGGAAAGTAGTTAGCTAGGTAGCTCCTCCCTACAGCAAGATATAAGCAAGTGTCTTACCAGTATTCTTATTAGAGCTGACGAAGCCTCTCGGATGAGCGGCGAAACGTTTTCAACCAAACAAACTTTGTCCAGTTGACAAATTGAACTTCTCCTTTTATCATGGATTCTACCTGGACGACTGAGGGACTTTTCACGTATATATATATATATATATATATATATATATATATATATATATATATATATATATATAAAATGTGCTCCTCACCTTCCACGGTGGTTGGTCTCTCACTCTCATCCAGCTCGGGTCCTCTACCAGAGGCCTGGGAGCTTGAGAGTTCTGCGCAGTATCTTTGCTGTTCCTAGTACTGCACTTTGGAGGGTTACAGCCCCGAGTGCTCCGATCACCACGGGCACCACTGATGCCTTCACCTTCCAGGCCTTCTCCAGTTCTTCCTTGAGCCCCTGGTATTTCTCTAGTTTCTCGTGTTCCTTTTTCCTGATGTTACCATCGCTTGGTATTGCAATGTCCACCACCACGGCTCTGTTCTGTTGCTTATCCACCACCACTATGTCTGGTTGGTTCGCCATCACCATTCTGTCAGTCTGTATCTGGAAGTCCCACAGGATCTTGGCTCGGTCATTCTCCGCAAACTTCGGAGGTGTTTCCCACCTTGACCTTGGGGTCTCCAGCCCGTACTCTGCACAGATGTTTCTGTACACTATGCCCGCCACTTGGTTGTGTCGCTCCATGTATGCTTTCCCTGCCAGCATCTTACACCCTGCAGTTATGTGCTGGACTGTCTCAGGAGCCTCTTTGCACAGCCTACACCTTGGGTCTTGTCTGGTGTGGTAGATCTGGGCCTCTATTGCCCGGATGCTCAAGGCCTGCTCCTGTGCAGCCAGGATGAGGGCCTCTGTGCTGTCCTTCAGACCAGCCCTCTCCAGCCATTGGTAGGATTTCTTGATATCAGCCACTTCAGTTATGTTTCGGTGGTATGCCCCATGTAGGGGCTTGTCCTGCCATGATGGTCCCTCCAGCTCCTCTTCGTCTGAGCTCCACTGTCTGAGACATTCCCTGAGCACATCATTTGTTGGGGCCTTGTACTTGATGTACTTATGGATTTTGGATGTTTGATCCAGGACAGTAGTTCCCACACTCACTAGTCCTTGGCTACCTTCCTTCCGGCTCGCGTAGTCTAGATTTGGGATGGAACCCTCCATGCATGGTCAGGAGCTTTTGTGTCTTAATGTCTTAACGCCTGTGGTCTGTATCTCCTCCTTTGGCCAGCTTATGATTCCTGCTGGGTATCTGATCACTGGCACTGGTTGCCATTTGCTTGTGGGATATCCAGGTACTTGTAACTGTCCTCAATTACTGCTATTGTTCCCTCTGAGAGTGAGACCCCCTCTGAGTGGACTACCTTTCCTCTCTTTGTCACCATCCTACTACATTTCTCAAGCCTGAATGACATTCCAGTGTTTGTGCTGTAGATCCTGGTGGTGTGGATCAGCGAGCCAATGTCTCGCTCACTCTTAGTGTACAACTTGATGTCATCCATGTAGTGGAGGTGGTTGATGGGGGCTCTGTTTTTGAGTCGGTATCCGTAGCCAGTGCGGTCGATGATTTGGCTGAGGGGGTTCAGACCTATGCAGAACAGCAGTGGGGACAGTGCGTCTTCTTGGTATATCCCACATTTGATGGACACTTGTGCAAGTAGCTTGACATTGGCTTCAACGGTGGTTTTCCACAACCGCATTGAGTTTGCAATGAACACCCTTAGAGTCCTATTGATATTGTACAGCTCCAAGCACTCAGTGATCCATGTGTGTGGCATTGAGTCACAGGCTTTATTGTAATCAATTCAGGCAGAACATAGGTTGGTCTGATGCGTCCTGCAGTCATGGGCAACTATTCGGTCAACCAGTAATTGGTGTTTGGCTCCCCTGGTGTTTTTGCCGATGCCCTTCTGTGCTGTGCTCATATATTAATCCATGTGCCCGCTTATCTTAGCCACAATGATGGCTGACATGCACTTCCATGTTGTGGAGAAGCAGGTTATTGGCCAATAGTTGGATGGGACTGTACTAGGGCTGCAAAGATTAGTCGACGACGTCGACAATAAAATTTTGTCAACATGAAATTTCATTGTCGACTAGTCGTATTATTTAAGTATCATTTTAATTTGGAACTTAATACTCGTCTGTGTCAAGAATCCACAGGGCCGACAGCAAACAGTTCAATGTCTTTGTTACATATCTGCTCCTTCACTGTACAGTGTCCAGGTTTACACCATTTCTCTTTCAGAAACAGCGCTAGTCCACCTCCCTTCTTCTTCCCGCTCTCGTGATTTGCGGTGATAGCCATGTCTCCGTAAAAACAATGACGCTAGCGTCCCTGTACTCCCTCTGAAATCTAACGAGCGCCGCGAGCTCGTCGTCTTGTTGGCGAGGGCGCACACATTCTCCGTTATGACGGAGGGGAGGACCGGCCTGCAGCGTCTCTTCTTTTCCCGGAGTTTACGTCCCGCGCGGCGTCCACGGGGTGTCGTCCGCAGGATCCCGTCAGGGATAACATGCCTGTCTCGGGGGAACACAACAGCGCTGCGCAGCGCCATCAGCTGATCCTTTGTGTAGATGAGCGTAGGACAGGGTCCCTTACACATATTAAGCCGAGACAGGTAAATAATCCACCAAAACTGCGGAAAAAATGCAGCGTCGAGTGCAGCCCAAGCTTAACGAACAGTGTTGACAAAAATATTTACAAAAGTGGGGCAGTTTAAAGGCAAAAAGTTACGGAAAAGTGCAGGAGTGTTGTGACGAGCAGCTAGCTCGCGCCAGTCACTGTATCTGCATGTGAGGAATATTTCAATATTAGCACTAGTGCTAAACGGAATGGTGGCCATACGCAATTTGCTCACGAGTCATGGACAATCTTTTTCATTCCAAATGTAGTCTAGTCGTGTTTTGGCAGTATTCCCTTAACAGAACGCTGTTTCACAGAATACTTCAACTTTTTTTAAACTGGATACTGACAATATTCCGCTTTGAAACGGAATGTTTAAAGCACACACACGTAACTGCGCTCACTAAATACCAACGTTAGTGTCGTGTCCATTATCCTAGATCTATAGATTAATCGGCTACTAAAATAATCGTTAGTTGCAGCCCTAGACTGTACCCTTTGAGGGATCCTTCAGGATCAGGATTGTACGTCCTTGGGTTAGCCATTCAGGGTGAGTCCCATCCCTTAGCAGCTGGTTCATTTGCACTGCCAGGCGCTTGTGGAGTGCAGTGAGCTTCTTTAGCCAGTATGTGTGGATCATGTCAGGGCCTGGTGCTGTCCAATTTTTCATGCCTGAGACTCTTTCCTTAATGTCTTCCACTGTGATGGTGACTGGATCGTGGCTGAACTTCCGGTTCCGGTGTGTGGCTTGCGGTTGGTTGCGGGTTCGAACTAGCGCGAAAAGATCACTTTTTCAAATTTTTCCGATCAAAAGGATTACAGTTTTTTACGGACTTGGATTAAAAGGGGGCTATCACCGGCTACACCAGCTCGCGACTCCCCAGAACGCACGGGGCTGCACGGCGTGTCTGGGTGGAGGGATCGCTCGGAGCGGAGTAGATAACACCGGCTACACCAGCTCGTGACTCCCCAGAGCGCACGGAGCCAAGCGGCGTATCTGGGTGGAGGGATCGCTAGGAGCGGATAACACCGGCTTCACCAGCTCGCGACTCCCCAGAGCGCACGGGGCCACACGGCGTATCTGGGTGGAGGGATCGCCCGGAGCGGATAACACCGGCTTCACCAGCTCGCGACTCCCCAGAGCGCACGGGGCCAATCAGAGTGTCTGGGTCGGGCCTCGCCCGAAGAGCAAAAGAGGTGGAGGGGTGGCATTATACATACATTCCGATTTAAACTGCAAAATGGTAAATGAAATGACAACAATTGAAAATAATGGAATCGAAATTGTAACTGTGGAAATTGCACCTGCAACAGAAAAAAATACTTTAATAAGCTGTGTATACAGACCACCAGACTCTTGTGCTCAACAATTTACTGAAAGACTAATGGAAATGTTTGATAATTATAGAAACAGGAATCAGTTTATTTGTGGGGATTTTAACATTAACCTGGGAAACAAGGAGGACCAAAAAGCAGCGGATTTCTTAAACACAATTAACATTCTGGGCTTATTTCCATTAATACATAAACCAACTAGAATTACAGCACAAAGTGCAACAGTTATTGACAACATCTTTACAAATATAAATGAAGATATTGTACTAAGTGGGGTCCTAATAACTGACATCAGTGACCATTTACCCATATTTACATCTTGTAAATACAAACACAAAATAAAACCGAGAAAGATTATAAAACTGTCAAGGAACAGATCAATGAAAGCCCTAACAGCACTTAATGATGATCTGAAAGCACAAAGTTGGGATTCAGTTTATGTCAATGATGTCAATCAAGCATACAAATCTTTTTGATCTTTTGATCTTTTCACTAGATACAGTGATAAGATTATATAATAAAAATTGCCCATTAGTAACCTCCCGACAGAAAAGGGAAGATAAACCATGGATGACCAAAGGAATAAAAAATGCATGTAGAAAGAAAAAATATCTGTATACATATTTTTTGAAAACACAAACAGGAGAGGCAGAAGACAAGTATAAAAAATATAAAAACAAATTGATATGGATTATCAGGAAAAGAAAAAAAGAATATTACAGTGAACAACTAAATAAAAATAACATTAAGTCAACTTGGGGAATAATAAATAGAGTGATAAGCAAGACAGGGAAGCATCCTTATCCACACTACTTTGTAAAGAATAATGCTGACATATATAATGAAAAACTAATTTCTAATGAGTTTTGTGAATACTTTGCTAATGTGGGGTCCAGCCTTGCAGGTAATCCCTCTAAAAAGTTTGATGAAAATATAATCATTGACAATGTGAGCAGTATTTTTCTGGACAAGGTGGAAAAAGATGAAATAAGAAAAATTGTTAAAAACTGTGGAAACAAAAGATCAACTGACTGTGAGGGACTGGACATGATGGTTGTGAAAAATATAATTGAATCTGTTATTGATCCTTTTACATACATATGCAATTTATCATTAACAATGGGAACTTTCCCTGACAAAATGAAATTAGCAAAAATAGTACCGCTTTATAAAAATGGTGATAAACACAACTTCTCCAACTATAGGCCAGTCTCACTGCTTCCACAGTTTTCAAAAATATTGGAAAAGGTGTTTGCAATAAGGCTTGATAGTTTTTTACAGAAAGAAAACATCTTGAATGATAACCAGTATGGATATAGGGCAAAACATTCAACCGCAATGGCAATAATGGAACTAACTGAAAAAATAGCATCTGAAATTGACAATGGGAATTATTTCTTAAGTATATTCATTGACCTACAAAAAGCTTTTGATGTAATAAATCATTCAAGATTACTTAAGAAAATGAACAAGTATGGCATTCGAGGGGTGGCTCATCAATGGATAGCGAGTTATTTAGAAAACAGAAAACAATATGTACAAATTAATGACACAGAATCAGAAAGATATAATATCAAATGTGGTGTTCCCCAAGGCTCGATTCTTGGGCCCAAATTATTTAATTTATATATGAATGATTTTGTTAATGTATCTGAACTTGGGAAAATTTTATTTGCTGATGATACAACATTATTTTACCATGGAAAAGATATGAAAGAGGTCATAATTAGAGTAAACGAAGAGCTAAAAAAAAGTAAAATATTGGTTTGATTTAAATGGATTGATTCTTAATGTTAAAAAAACTAATTTCATTTTATTTAATGATAAAAATAAAAAAGACGACATATCATTAGAAATAGATGGGATACAGATTAAGAGAGTAAGTGAAACAAAATTTTTAGGAGTCATGATTGATGAAGGACTAAACTGGAGATCTCATATAAATTACACTAAAAGCAAAATACCTAAAGCAATTGTGGTGATGCATAAAGTAAAGTTCTCACTAAACAGTGCAGCATTATTAATCTTGTATAACTCCATAATCGCACCATATCTGATGTACTGTGTGGAAATTTGGGGGCCGACATGTAAAACTTACCTACAGCCATTATTTATTTTACAGAAAAAGGCTTTGAGAATTATCACCAACAGTCATTATAGAGAGCTATCCAACCCATTATTTGTTAAACTTAAAGTGTTGAAAATGTGTGATATTGTTGAATTAAGTATCCTCAAAGTCATGTATAAAGCAAAGTGCAGAGTGTTACCTGTAAATATTTAAAGACTGTTTGAGATGAGAACAAGCCAATACAATTTAAAGGGAACCTACATGTTTAAAAAACCTAAATTCAGAACCAAGGTTATGGAGCGAAGCGTCGCTGTGAAAGGAGTTAATTTATGGAATAATCTTGACAAAGAAATCAAATAATCAAGTACAATAATGGCATTTAAAAAATACATAAAATCCAATGTAATGTGTATGTATGAAAAAGAAAACTAAATTGTTACACTTGAAAATGAAGCTTTATGTTTACAATTGATTAATAATTGTGATTGAAATGGAATGTAATGCGGAAAGGTTTTACAGTCACTATCGATGTTGGGGTTTGGAAAAGGGAAGAGGGGGCAGATAACATAAGATAACTCTTCTTTCTGCTCCCTTTCATTCAATATTTTGTATTGTTATCGCAAATGTTGATGTCTTTTTATACTTTATGAATGAAATAAACAAACAAACAAATAAATAAATAAATCTTGTTCTGGGAGGTTGCTGTGGTCTTCCCACAGAGCCACTAGCCACTGTTATTATGTTTTATGTGATTTCTCCCTCTCCCATCTGCCTTTCCAGTACCTTTCAGTCTCCAGGCTTGGTGGGTCTGCTCTGGTGTTATTCCCTTGTCATTCAGCTTACACTTTCGCAGGTTGCAATGTGACCAGGCGGTTTATTTGTCTGGCTTCATTATCTCGTGTGTACCTCTTTAGGCAGTTGGTTAAGGCTTGCAGCATTTGCTTGGCAGCTTCGAGTGCTTCAGGTATGTACAGCTCTGGAAAAAAATAAGAGACCACTGTAAAATGATCAGTTTTTCTTACTTATAGGTATGTGTTTGGGCAAAAGGAACATTTTTGTTTGAGTCTATAAACTACTGACAACATTTCCCCCATTTATTTGCAGAAAATGACAGATGATCAAAATAACAACAAAGATACAATGTTTTCAGACCTTCAACAATGCAAAGGAACAAGATCAAATTCATTTTAAAACAACATAATACTAAGAAAAGCCCAGGACTGAGCTGGACTTACTGGACAAGGTCATCAGGAAGTCCAGCTCAGTCCTGGGCTGTCCTCTGGACTCGGTGCAGCAGGTGGGGGACAAGAGGGTTCTGGCTAAACTCATGTCTATGCTGGACCATGAGGGTCACCCCCTGCAGGATGCTCTGTTGGCTCTAGAGAGCAGCATCAGTGACCGACTGATTCACCCTCGCTGTGTTAAAGAGAGATTTCGCAGATCTTTCCTTCCTGCTGCTGTCAGACTGTACAATGATCAATGCTAGTCATGTTCATCTCCATAGCACCCATGTGTCATCTCCATAGTAATAATTACATGTGCAATATTATTTAAAGTCACTTTACCTGCTAGTTATTTATGTAACAACCACTGTCCATCACTGCACTGTACACAATCATCTGAGTCACTTTATTGTAGTGATATTATATATTACTGAACTCGAGTCACTTTAACTGCTGTTTGTTCACTGCTCAGAATCAAAGACATTTATTGAGCAGCGTTCCTGTGCCTTTAACCTTACAGTGTTGTGTTTTTTAGTTGATTGTACATACTTATTATTTATTTAAATTTTTGATGCATGCTCTTTTTTCCAACTGTTTCTGAAACTTGTGTTGTGACACTGCAATTTCCCCATTGTGGGACAAATAAAGGATTATCTTATCTTATCTTAAAGGGATATGCCACCCCCAGGTCAAATTTGGGCATCTCCCCACAGTCCAGAGACTAAAATAAGTGGTGGAAAGCGTTTTCCTGCTCACCCAGCCATTGTCCGAGCCTGTCGCCACTGACCGCCGCGGTATCTGCAGCTACTCAGCCTTAGACTGGAGTCTAACGTCGCCAGAGAAAGATTTCGGCCAAAAGGAATTAATTTGCTCGATGCGTTTCCCAATTACTTTATGTGTAGTGCGCATTCATATCGAGTGCAAATAAATGTGCAAATCAACACGGAGAGCTTGCCTTGGTCATTTTGGGTGGGAACTATTTTCCAGTGCGGAAGAATACAGTCGAATCACGCACCACGTTGTGCAACAGGGGAACTCCCTTCCCGGTGCGTAACTGGGATTCCCCTGGCAGCGTGCTGCGTGATTCGACTGTATTCTTCCGCACTGGAAAATAGTTCCCACCCAAAATGACCAAGGCAAGCTCTCCGTGTTGATTTGCACATTTATTTGCACTCGATATGAATGCGCACTACACATAAAGTAATTGGGAAACGCATCGAGCAAATTAATTCCTTTTGGCCAAAATCTTTCTCTGGCGACGTTAGACTCCAGTCTAAGGCGGAGGAGCTGCAGATACCGCAGCGGTCAGTGGCGACAGGCTCGGACAATGGCTGGGTGAGCAGGAAAACGCTTTCCACCACTTATTTTAGTCTCTGGACTGTGGGGAGATGCCCAAATTTGACCTGGGGGTGGCATATCCCTTTAAAACTATAGAAATCAATATTTGGTGCAACCCTTATTTTATTAACCCTTATTTTTAATCACAGCTTTCATGCGTCTTGGCATGCGCGCCACAAGTCTTTCACATTGTTCATGGGTGACTTTATTCCACTCCTGGTGCAAGAACTGAAGTAGCTCAGCTTTGTGTTTGTGTTGGAATTCAACAGACGCTGGAATGGAATGGCTGTAATACATGTAGAGATGCTGATTTCAGAAAAAAAATCTCGTGGTCTCTTATTTTTTTCCAGAGCTGTATATATTATAGCTGTCAGTTTAAAGGTCCCATGGCATGAAATTTTCACTTTCTGAGGTTTTTGAACGTTAATGTGAGCTCCCCTACCCTGTTTAGGCCCTCCCCCCATGGCTAAAAGTTGCGAAATGTGTAAACAAAGCATTTGCGATCCTTTTCCACATTTGAAAAAAAGACAGCCCAAACGGGCGATTCTGAACAAGGGAACTTTCTGACGTCACACTCGCGGAAAGGTTTCCACCCCTCGTCTGGATGTCTACCCACCGTCTCTGTAAATCACGCCCAGAGTATTTGGACCGCGAACAAGCTACGAAATGTGAGATGCGTTTTTTTATTTGCCTGGTCACACGTGAGAGTGTTTCCAGGCTCGGATGTCCTTTATCCGAGCTTCCGAACCTCTGAAACAGCAGTGATTTAATTTTATTTTCTGTGGAAATGTGTTTTTTTAATGGAAATCGTCTCATATCCTCCTCCGCGCGTAAAACACGGAAGTGGGTGACAGCGCACAGCACACCGCTAATCCAGGAAACAGCGGAGTATTTGGCCACAACCCACCCGCTGCACTGGCCTGTCTCTGCCCTCCTCATTTGCATTCAAGCAACAACGCCCAGAATAAAGCGTTTCAGATTTGACTCTGACTGTGTTCATGAGGCTATCTCATGCACTGAGGCTTGATTTTGAAGAAGGATTCATTTACAGTATAAGGGAACCATTAAGGCGCCATATAAAAGAAGTACCATATCATGGGATCTTTAACCCGTTAAATAGATTAATTAATTACACTGAAAATTATAAAAATTAATGCAATTAATTATGAGTGGCAATTCAATGCCCACGCATTTTAAATTTGAATGACCTGTAGGCTACTTGGCAGTGGCATGTCACTTCCCACCTGCGTCGCTAATCAAACAAATAAAGCCTGGTGGAAACTGACATGGACGGCTCGGCGAGCAAATCGTTGCTTTGCCTTTGAACGGCAAGTTTATTTATAAAACGAACGAAGACAGGACTATCAACAAGATCAAGGTGATTTGTAGCTTTTGCTTTAAAGAATTTTACTATCACCAAAGCTGCTCCAGCCTGATGTATCATTTGAACGCTAAACACGTCCGGACAAGTTCCATTGTACCGGTGATAGTGCGAGCATGAGCATAACGAATGAGCGAATGAGCAAAGTGACCACAGAAAAACTAACAAACTCAATCGCAAAGTGGGTTGCCTCTCTCACACAAGATTAAAATTGGATTAATTTGATTAAATAATTACAAATCCTGTACTTAATTTGATTTTTTTTTTTAATTGCCTAACAGCACAAATATCAGTGACATGCGGTGAGAGTCATGGCTGGTGAGACACTGACGTCATCACAATCAGATTTACAAATATGTTAACCAGGTGTCGGCAAGTAAATATAGAAAATAACTTTATAGTACAAATAATTAGATAAATATAACCATTTATTTTTTCATTTTACTTTTTTTTCCCTCTGTGATGACAGGTTAGGCACGGCCTTTATATATATATTTATTAAATGTGGGCATATTTTGGCTGTGTGGATGAAAGTGCTTCGAAATGAAAAATTCTGAGAGAGATTCTGACAGAGAAAGTAGTTTAAGTACCCAGAAGCAGACAATGTAGTGTCATTTTTATAATGTTGGCAATTTAAATCATTTTGTTACATATGTTGTTCTTAATATTTTGGTCTATTGTTTTAAGTTTTTTACATTTATATATTTTTATCTATTTACTGTATGTCAAACACATACAGTAAACATGTGCTTGACATGTCCAGAGTATGAATACATTGCGCATTACTGTATCTTGCAGCAGATATGACACAGTTGCCATGGCACTCTAGGGACACACTACATATAAATGAAGGTTTGCTGGCTTGTTCTACCCTGTTCTTTGGCTGTTTGCTTTGGTCCTGAGGGATTTGTTCACTATCAGGAAACATTTCTTCTCTTTTCCAGTGGCAGGTTTTGTAAAGTGGCTGCTTTTGACTGTGATATTATAGTCATGTCCAAAGGTCTTCACCCTAAAATATATACACAAATGAAAAAGTACTACATGCAAAAGGCCAGTCTCAGACAAACACAGGCTGCAACAATATGGTGGTAAAAATGGATGAATTGGTGTTATGGTGCTAGTTAAAGGTGCACTGTGCAACTTTTCTGGTAGATGGCCCATTACCTGACTGTCTCCATAAAGATGTTATTGCTTTGTTTAAATATTTCTAAGTATTGAAACTTGTTCATCTTCATGGAAACAAGTTTTAGGTCAGATCTGTGGGGTGGTGACTCCATTCACAGTAAGAATGCATGTTTAAGGTACTTTTGAGCAAATAGGAAGCCTGTGATTGAAACAGAAACCATACTGTGTAATAGTTTGGGCAAATTAATAACATCTACATAGAGAAAAGCGGGTGTTGGACCCCCTACTATGGTGGACCTGATAACAATGTCACAACTTAACAAGGTGAGGAACCAAAAGCAGACAAAATCCAGTGATGGTTTAACAATGATTTACAGGAATTGATCAATATTGCAGGGAGGGAAGGCAGGACCGGGAGCAGCAGGTAAGTGTGGAAGGCAGGGTTGAAATGGCTGGAGCTGGGGGGGGCAGGAGCAAGACCAAGCAGGCTGGCTGAGGAGTTGGAGTAGAGAACAGTAGTAGGTAAGTAAAAGTTGCAAAGAGCACTTGGCAAAAAAAAGGCCAGAGCAAATGTACCATGTACAGGGCTCTCAAGTTTTGAGCGGGGTCGTGCGTGTGACTGTAATTTCCGAGGACCGGGGGGGGGTGAACAATTTTTGGCGCTTGATTTGCGTGAGAACTGCCGTGTGAGCGTGTTGAGAGCCCTGTTTGTCTAAAGAGCAAACTTAAACTACAAAGCAACTAATGAGAGTTATATAAATGAAGTTATTACCTGATGGTTCTCAGTTTGTTTTATCACCACCGCACTTTGTCAGTACGCGCTGAGAGGGGCGGCGGGGGGGGGAGCGGGACATTTTTAACGGATTCATGTAAGAGTCTGGTCAATGCACCGGGCCCGCGTCTCACCGCGTCTCATCGCGACTCACCATGGGCAGTTCGGCTCTGGGCCGCGCGTATTCCGCGCGTAAGCCGTCGGGGGGGACACGTTACGCACAGACGGAGACACTGGGACCGGAGTCGGTGCGTCTCAGAGGAGACGTGGCACCGGGACTGAGGCTCAGGACGTGCCCGGGGGACGGCGAGCAGACGCGCCGTCCCCCCCTCCCCCTGTTCCCCCTGCAGGGGGAGGGGGCGGCGCTGAAAACGCGCGGAGCCTGCATAAACTAAGCCACACAGACCGATTTTCTGGGCACAAAAAAACAAAACAAAAAACAAAACACTAATCAGCGCGAGAAATGCCATGTGTGGCGTGTGCGCGTGTGAATACGTCGAATTGCGTGTGTCACACTCTCAAAGCGTGAGCCTTGAGAGCCCTGCCATGTAGGATAACCAACAATGAGATGAGACACAGGTGTGCAGGCTAGGAGGAGGAGGAGCCAAGGTCACGCCCAGCAGCTCCTAACAAGACAGGTAAGTATTGAGGTAGGTGTGGGGGAGGGACAACAGGGGAGAAATAGAAAATGTGGACTGTACTATAACAAACAATTGGTATCCTCTCCTTACCATAATTTATGTTCCCTCCCTCCTCATTATTATAGGGAATAACCACGATCAGATTCACTAGGTTTGCACCACCACAGCTGCAGTGCTTCAGACAGAGAGACAAATGATACAAGAGGCACAGTAGATGATTAGAATGGAGCTGTCATATGACAGACCCTCCTCTCAATACTGGTGGGAGTTTTATTTATGTCATGTTTTGATAAATGTTCTCATAAACTGTGTTACTCCGAGGACCACACACTGGCTCTAAATATAGCAGGGCTGTCTGAAATCTACACTGAAATTCCATGAATGTGGTTTATAGGGCTTGTATTATTATGCAAACAGTTTATATTAAAGCGTATGTATCGAAGGGTCATGGCATGTGTCTGAAATGTTATTAGTGGAAGTGGAGATGTAATCCAGTGTAATAACCCAGTGTGTAACAGCAATCACATACCAATGCCAAAAATGGTAATCATCTAGACTTTAATAAAACATAACATGATTAAGCTTGATTAGCACTGGCACATAAAAAAAATGGCTGCACATACTTTGCCGTCGGTTATCAACTCTAATCCAGGACAATGTGCTGGATTGGATTTTATTTGCAAGATCTTGATTCAGGGTTTGGGCAGTTAGGTAGACTACTTAATGTTTTGCCAATACTGTATGTCTCATAATTTTTGATGGTTCATTGATTTGCTTCTCAGTTACTTAACCCTCCTGTCGTGTTCGGGTCAAATCTGACCGTTTTACAACTTATAATACTCATAAATATTATGTTTTTCATCTGATTACCTCAAGACCTTATGATATCCTCCACACTGTGTACTTGAACATATAAAAGTGATGATCACCTATTTCATTCAATTTTGAGTGTTTTAATCAACCTTGTTACACCTGTGGTGTTCCCGGTCAAAAGTGACCGCCATAGGAAATGAATGGGTATCCAGAGTAAATTCATTCAACATACAGAAAACATCCCCATACACACTGCCCCAGCACTCTCTCTCTCTCTCTCACACACACACATACACACACACACACACACACACACACACACGCACGCACACACACACACACGCACACGCACACGCACACTCTCTCACACACACACACAGGAGCAGCTATGCCTGGGATATGCAGTTGTACATGGGGAAACCCAGTACTGGAAGGGCCGAAAAAAAAACAGGGTATGCGTGTTGTGCTGGACATGACAACCGGTCTCCAAGGACATAATATCACATGTGACAACTTCTTCACATCACATGTTCTTGGTCAGGAGCTACTGAGAAGAAAGCTCACCATGGTATGGACAGTGAGGAACAAGCCCGAACTTCCCCCTGCGCTGGTATCGACCAGAGGAAGACAGGCACTCTCATCACAATTTGCATTCACTGACACTCACACTCTTGTGTCATACTATGTTCCCAAGAAGAACAGAAATGTCATCCAGATGAGCCCAGTACACAAAGACGCCACTGTCAGCACCACAGAGGACAGGAAGCCCCTGATGATCCAGGACTACAACAAGAACAAGGGAGGCATTGACTGCCTTGATAAGGTAATGTAAAGTCTCATCATGCATTTTATTGTATTTTCATCTAGGTGAATCATAGCATTTTGTGTACGACAGATTGAATATTGTTCCTAATATCTTATTATTTATTGTTCCTTTATTGCAGCTTACTGGTACATACACCTGTAAGCGGATGACGGCTCTCTGGCCTGTGGCACTGTTCCACAACATCCTGGATGTGTCAGCTTTCAACGCGTATGTGGTGTGGACAGCAACCGACCCAACCTGGAATCAGGGGAAAAGTTTCAAGAGGAGAGCAGAGCTGGGGAAAGCTTTGGTGACTCCTCTTATACAGCGACGCCAGCACATTCCCCGCACACCAGCCTCCGCCAGTCTGGTTAGGAGCATGCAAACTCCAGCCCCAGCCGCTCCCCCAACAAGGACATGGGCAGAAAAGGAAGCGTTGTGGCCTCTGTGCCCCTAGAGACATCAAAACGAGCCTGACATGCTGCAAATGTCATGCTTATGTTTGCAAGGCCCACTCTGACCTGAGTGTTACATGCCACTCATGTGCATGAATACACACACACACACACACACACACACACACACACACACACACACACACACACACACACACACACACACACACACACACACACACCCTGTTGAGTTTGGTGTTTGGTTTTCCATTTATTTTTTGTATTATATGTTCATTTTGTAGTTCATTTTCAGTGCCCAATTGTATTTTCACTGATGTTATTTAATGTTTACTTCTATAAATTGTTGTTAGACACTACTTTGAAACATTGTTCTCAACTAAAGAATGTTTAATAAAAAAAAATGGTGTTGAAAAAAAATGTTTTGTGCTAATTTAAGAGCAGTTAAAACAGACCGGTCAATTTTGACCGGGAACACTAAAGTAGGGGTCTGGTGGCGAACACGACCGGAGGGTTAAAGGAGAATTAATGTTTTTTACAATCTGAGCCTTATTTCGGTAATAAAACAAGTTGTTTTACTCACCCATAGCACTTTGGTGTCATAAGGAGCACTTCCAGAGATGTTTTAGATTTGCGTTAGCCTAGCGTGAGTTCTAGCCGTAGCTCGGGGCATATAATACACTCAACAAAAATATAAACGCAACACTTTTGTTTTTGCTCCCATTTTTCATGAGATGGACTTAAAGATCTAAAATGCATTCCAGATACACAATATTACCATTTCTCTCAAACATTGTTCACAAATCTGTCTAAATGTGTGATAGTGAGCACTTCTGCTTTGCTAATCCATCCCACCTCACAGGTGTGCCACATCAAGATGCTGATCTGACATCATGATTAGTGCACAGGTGTGCCTTAGACTGCCCACAATAAAAGGCCACCCTGAAATGTGCATTTTTTTTTTTTGCTTTATTGGGGGTCTGGGGACTCAGAACTAGTCAGTATCTGGTGTGACCACCATTTGCCTCATGCAGTGCAATCTTCTTCGCATAGAGTTTATCAGATTGTCAATTGTGGCCTGTGGAATGTTGGTCCACTCCTCTTCAATGGCTGTGCGAAGTTGCTGGATATTAGTGGGAGCTGGTACACGCTGTCGTATACGCCGGTCAAGCACATCCCAAACATGCTCAATGGGTGACATGTCCGGTGAGTATGCTGGCCATGCAAGAACTGGGACATTTTCAGCTTCCAAGAATTGTGTACAGATCCTTGCAACATGGGGCCGTGCATTATCTTGCTGAAACATGAGGTGATGTTCATGGATGTATGGCACAACAATGGGCCTCAGGATCTCATCACGGTATCTCTGTGCATTCAAAATGCCATCAATAAAATGCACCTGTGTTCTTCGTCCATAACAGATGCCTGCCCATACCATAACCCCACCACCACCATGGGCCACTCGATCCACAACATTGACATCAGCAGAGCGCTCACCCACACGACGCCACACACGCTGTCTGCCATCTGCCCTGAACAATGTAAACCGAGATTCATCCGTGAAGAGAACACCTCTCCAACGTGCCAGACGTCATCGAATGTGAGCATTTGCCCACTCAAGTCTGTTACGGCGATGATCTGGAGTCAGGTTAAGACCCCGATGAGGATGACGAGCATGCAGTCGAGCTTCCCTGAGACGGTTTCTGACAGTTTGTGCAGAAATTGTTTGGTTATGCAAACCAATTGTTTCAGCAGCTGTCCGAGTGGCTGGTCTCAGACGATCTTGGAGGTGAACCTGCTGGATGTGGAGGTCCTGGGCTGGTGTGGTTACACGTGGTCTGCGGTTGTGAGGCCGGTTGGATGTACTGCCATATTCTCTGAAACGCCTTTGGAGACGGCTTATGGTGGAGAAATGAACATTCAATTCACGAGCAACAGATCTGGTTGACATTCCTGCTGTCAGCATGCCAATTGCACGCTCCCTCAATGCTTGTGACATCTGTGGCATTTTGCTGTGAGACAAAACTGCACATTTCAGAGTGGCCTTTTATTGTGGGCAGTATAAGGTACACCTGTGCACTAATCATGATGTCAGATCAGCATCTTGATGTGGCACACCTGTGAGGTGGGATGGATTATCTCAGCAAAGCAGAAGTGCTCACTATCACACATTTAGACAGATTTGTGAACAATGTTTGAGAGAAATGGTAATATTGTGTATCTGGAATGAATTTTAGATCTTTAAGTCCATCTCATGAAAAATGGGAGCAAAAACAAAAGTGTTGCGTTTATATTTTTGTTGAGTGTATATTCCCCGAGCATGTAATATATGCCCCGTGCGGTCTCCAAATAACACAAACTTTAGCACTTTTCAAATCATAGAAGCTCGATGTCTTAGTCTACCCTTTCGTTTGGTCAAAAGTGGCCTGTAATCCGAGATTTAGCCATAGTTTCGAGTAGATGAGGACGCCAGTGCGCATGTGCGGAGTCACAGTTTATTTTGCTCTCAGCTGCCGGGACCCAAACATGAAACGCAAAGCTGTAAACTATGGCTAAATCTCGGATTACAGGCCACTTTTGACTCAAACGAAATCGTAAACTAAGACATCGAGCTTCTATGATTTGAAAAGTGCTAAAGTTTGTGTTATTTGGAGACCACATGCGGCATATATTACATGCTCGGGGAATATATTATATGCCCCGAGCTACGGCTAGAACTCACGCTAGGCTAACGCAAATCTAAAACATCTCTGGAAGTGCTCCATATGACACCAAAGTGCTATGGATGAGTAAAACAACTTGTTTTATTACCGAAATAAGGCTCAGATTGTAAAAAACGTTAATTCTCCTTTAAAGAATAAATAAAAGCTCAGATACAGATTATGATACTTTGGCTTTAAATATCTGTTAATACCCAATATCACCTAAAACCTGTGCAGAGAGTGAAAACTGCATTTATTTCCTTAAAACAAAAAGAAAATAAGACTAAACTGATTTAAATGTGTTCTGTAGCTATTTATCTCTCAAGTCACTACAGAACAATAAAAATTCAAATATTGTGAGACTTTTGGGGCCAACTGCGAGCAGTAAATAGTCTTATTACATTGATAGTCTTATTACATCGATGTCTGGTGTTGGCAGATTCTTGAACCCAAAGTGTTGATCAGTATTGGAACTGGAAATGATGGATTGGTGGATCTCTTATACTATATAAGTCTTATACTCTTATACAGTGATTTTGAATGTACTGTTGCTGTACTGTGAATCCAGCATTAAAATGAATTGTTATAGTTTAGAAATTGTCTTGAGTTAAGGTGACAGTAACTCTTCGTAAGCAGCACATAATGTACATGTAGTCTGTAAATAAAGTTTAATATAGAGTCCTTTATTTTATTTTATTTTTCTTTTAAATCATTCCACATATTGTATTGATTTCTGGCCTATAAGTTCTTAAACATCGCTGACTTGGTTTTCTCTTAGGGCCCACAGCTCCTTTCTGTATAGCAGAAACTGATTTGTTGTTAAGCTCCTGAAATACATACAAGAAACCTTTCGTCGTATTTCTGTTGTGATTCAATTTACTTTCCATGTTCCCAATTAGTGCTGATTTTTCACTGTTCAAAAAGCAGTGTAGATATGTCACACATTAAAATTAAATCTACAT
The DNA here is from genome assembly GCA_036785185.1 of Paratrypauchen microcephalus. Lineage (NCBI taxonomy): Eukaryota > Metazoa > Chordata > Actinopteri > Gobiiformes > Gobiidae > Paratrypauchen > Paratrypauchen microcephalus. The sequence continues at coordinate 3,220,622 of JAVJIX010000028.1, read as the reverse complement.
ATCCACACACGTCCACAGTATTATTCTCCAAAAAATATGGCATCTATTTGAAGTTGTAGTGAAATAGCTTTTCTCTGAGCTCCTCTTCATGATTTGTTCACGACACTTGACGTTTTGCAGTAGAGGACTCCCAGTGCTCAGAGCCTAGGGGAAAAGAGGCAGTGCATGAGGCCAACACAAAACACTCTGTGAGAAGCGAATGTATGACAAAATTACAAGATGAGCTCAGTTGAAGATTGAGGTTACAGCACTTGAATGTAAATGCATCTCTTTTTTGTGTACATTATTCACATGTTTATATTTGCACTATGTAACTTTTTGGTTGGGGGTTCTTCACCTGCTTGTTTCTATAGATATGTCACTGCTCAGCCTGGAATGTTCCATAGTATCACATTAAACAGCTCTAAATTACATTTATTCAATTGCAGGTGGTTTTAGGGATGCACCGATCCACATTTTTTCACTTCCGATCCGATCCCGATACCTGAATTTGGATGTCGGCCGATACCGATACTATTCCGATACCAAAACTGTTTGTTTTCAATATTATCATCATTATTAAACTACAAACTACAAATAAACTCATCTCTACAGGCAAGTAGGCCAATGATTAGGGCTGAACGATTTGAAGAAAAAAATTTATTGCAGTTTTTCTGGCAGATATTGCGATTTCAATTTCATCCACGGTTTCTTTCAAATTACGTTTCAGTGCACAAGAACATTTGCAAACATCACAGAAAGTTACATCATACCATTCAGGGCTCTCAAGTTTTGAGCGGGGTCGTGCGTGAGACTAATTTCCGAGGACCGGGGGGGGGGTGTGAATGAACAATTTTTCCCGAGGAGCTTGAATTGCGTGAGAAATGCCGTGTGAGCGTGTGAGAGCCCTGTTTGTCTTAAGAGCAAACTTAAACTACAAAGCAACTAATGAGAGTTATATAAATTAAGTTATTACCTGATGGTTCATCATCACCGCACTTTGTCAGTGCGCGCTGAGAGGGGCGGGGAGGAGGGACCGGGGCGGGGAGGAGCGGGACATTTTTAACGGATTCATGTAAGAGTCTGGTTAATGCACCGGGCCCGCGGCTCACCGCGTCTCACCGCGGGCAGTTCGGCTCTGGGCTCTGGTATTCCGCGCGTAAGCCGTCGGGGGGGACACGTTACGCACAGACGGAGACACCGGGACCGGAGTCGGTGCGTCTCAGAGGAGACGTGGCACCGGGACTGAGGCTCAGGACGTGCCCGGGGGACGGCGCGTCTGCTCCGGCCTCCGCTTGGACCGTGCGCCCGGAGCAGGGGGAGTTTTTTTCGCTGAAAATGCGCGGAGCCTGCATAATCTAAGCCACACAGACCGATTTTCTGGGCACAAAAAAAAAAAAAGAAAGAAAGAAATCAGCGTGAGAAATGCCATGTGTGGCGTGTGAGCGTGTGAACACGTCGAATTGCGTGTGTCACACTCTCAATGCGTGAGACTTGAGAGCCCTGTACCATTCAAACACTAAATTCCACTAAACTGTAATGCAAGAATGAAAACTAAAGTCAATAATTTATTTCAAATGTAGTCCTGTTTATTAAAAAGAAACATGCTGTACATAGTCTACATTGAGTGCTTGAGCAACCGCAGTTATTACATCTGAAGAACTAAAAGAGGATCTATGTCTTAAGGCTTTATGGCTCAATTGAGCTTGATTGTTGTATTTTATAACAAACATATAATACAACGCAACTTAAACTTAACTTAAATATAGCGATGCTAAATATAGCAATGCTAATCGCGGTAGCCTTTCTATAGTGTTAAACGAGCCTTATGCTAAGAGTTTGTCAGCTAACAACAGAGGAGAAGCATATACCTCCTATCCATCGTGCGTAAACCACTCTTTCGTCACCGTGTTTACAAGCATCATTTCCTTGGCGATGTCGTGTGTTACGGCAGTCCTTATCTCCTGATGTCGTTGGCTGCTTCTGTCATGGAGTTACACTGGCAAAAGAAGTTGTAACTGTAGTCTGTTTGGCCCGAGTATCACTTTTACTACACGTTTCTCCGGACTTTCTCGTAGACCTGCGCGATTTATCGATTAATTCGACTTTACAGTTCAGGACAATGTGTTTTTTATGAAAATCGATTTTTTTAGTTATTTTTTACATGCGAGCGGAACTAATGGGCGGCCACGTTTTACACGGGTAAGTTAGCGGGGCGTACCCAAACATTGTACGAGCTAGAACGGCTAGCGAGTGAGGGAAAGCCGTAGCTTGTACCAAACAAAGGTGTCACTACATATGTTTTATGGAACTGGTTCGGTTTTCTTGCGTCGGTCTTAGAACAAACGAGTGCTCGCTGTAAGGTCTGTTCAAAAGCTGTTGCACGCAGCGGAATGGGAGAAGTGCAGGTCCGAATGGAGTGAAAATAACCACCGTCTAGTCCCTAAAACATTTTCGAACTGTTTGTAATATGATAAGCGCGCCCCACGACGGAAGGCAATCACACACGCTGTTGTATGTTTTACCAAAAATATGATGTATATTGTAAAAGACATGGTGCCCATATATACTGTGGAAAAGCTCGGATTCATTAACATGGTGAAAGTTTTGGACCCGAAGTATGTGCTACCTAGCCGCAAATATTTTTCTGAAGTTGCCAGAGCTGTATACAGACTGCACAAGCTAACATACATGAACAGACAGTGGCTTCTTCTTTTCTGCATCACTCGAGGAAAAACTAAAACACAACACTACCCACTCCAGTCCATCTTTCCCATAATCAGGGAATAATTTAGCTCCATAAAATGCTTCTTTATAAAAGAAAGATATTTATATAACTGTGATATATTTTTTTAAAAACAATAACAGCTTAATTGATGCAAGGTGTAATGTATTTGTTTTATAAAAGAATGTTGAATTGTTTTGAGCCATTTGTCTGTCATCTGTTATTTGTTTTTGAGTAGGGCAGAGAAAAATCGATTCAAATCGGAAATCTGATTTTTTTTTTTTTTAATCTGAGATTTTATTTTTAGGCCATATCGCCCAGCTCTACTTTCTCGCCATGCACTCGAGTGATGGATTATGGACATTGATTAAACGGGGGCTAACACCGGCTTCACCAGCTCGCGACTCCTCAGACCGCACGGGGCTACACGCCGTATTTGGGTTGAGGGATCACTCGGAGGGGAGCGGCTAACACCGGCCTCATGTTGCTGTCTTGCTTTGAGGTGTTTCTAGTAAAAACTATTTCCACACAGCGGACATGTTGTGATGAAATGTTTCCAGAACGGAGGCGTGTCTCATCATTACTCTGTGTCTCATTGAGATAGGCCTCCATTCCACATTTTGCAGCAGGAGCAAAGCAGGCGACAGGGAATCACTCGTCATTTCAGCAGATGATGTGTATATACAGACATGGCTCGTGGATCGGAAATTTTCGCAGGTTGGATCGGAATTTCCGATCCGTGAATTACGTTGATATCGGAACCCGATACCGATACTGGATCGGATCGGCCCCATCCCTAGCCAGGTCGCGGGGGCAACAGTCTTAAGTAGGTACTCCCAGACTTCCTTCACTCTGGATTTTTCCCTCCAGCTCCTCCGGGGGTACCCCAAGGCGTTCCCAGGCCAGTCGAGAGACATCTCCAGAGTCTCTCCAGCGTGTCCTGGGTCTTCCCTGGGGCCTCCTCCTGGTGGGACTTTTGGGGCCGACTGCGACCAGTAAATAGTCTTATTACATCAACGTCTGGTATTGGCAGATTCTTGAAACCAAAGTGTTGATCGGTATTGGAACTGGAAAGGGTGGATTGGTGGATCTTTTATACAAGGAGGGAATAGAGAACATTACTATCTGTGCGCAGTGATTTTGAATGTACTGTTGCTGTACTGTGAATCCAGCATTAAAATGAATTGTTATAGTTTAGAAATTGTCTTGAGTTAAGGTGACAGTAACTCTTCGTAAGCGGCACATAATGTACATGTAGTCTGTAAATAAAGTTCAATATAGAGTCCTTTATTTATTTATTTATTTTTTTCCCACATATTGTATTGATTTCTGGCCTATAAGCTCTTAAACATCACTGACTTGGTTTTCTCTTAGGGCCCACAGCTCCTTTCTAGCAGAAACTGATTTGTTGTTAAGCTCCTGAAATACATACAAGAAACCTTTCGTCGTATTTCTGTCGTGATTCAATTTACTTTCCATGTTCCCAATTAGTGCTGATTTTTCACTGTTCAAAAAGCAGTGTAGATATGTAACACATTAAAATTAAAGTAAGTGGTAGTATTATAATGCAAGTCTACATATCCACAGCGGTCACAGTATTATTCTCCAAAAAATATGATATCTCTTTGAAGTTGTAGTGAAATAGCTTTTCTCTGAGCTCCTCTTCATGATTTGTTCACGGCACTTGACGTTTTGCAGTAGAGGACTCCCAGTGCTCAGAGCCTAGGGGAAAAGAGGCCAACACAAAACACTCTGTGAGAAGCGAATGTATGACAAAATTACAAGATGAGAACAAAATTGAAGATTGAGGTTACAGCACTTGAATGTAAATGGATCTCTTTTTTGTGTACATTATTCACATGTTTATATTTGCACTATGTAACTTTTTGGTTGGGGGTTCTTCACCTGCTTGTTTCTATAGATATGTCACTGCTCAGCCTGGAATGTTCCATAGTATCACATTAAACAGCTCTAAATTACATTTATTCAATTACAGGTGGTTTTATAGCTCAAAATACATAGAAAAACAGGCATTCTGATGGTGAGCAGGGTTGCCTCTCCACAGATTTGACCAGTAACTTGGTCAGATTTGGTCTCCATGAAGAGAGAAGGGATTAACCCGTAGTCTGAAACCATCCATTTTCTTCCGCTTATCCGGGGACGGGTCGTAGGGGCAACAGTCTAAGTAGGTACTTCCAGACTTCCTTCACCCCAGATACTTCCTCCAGCTCCTCCGGGGGTACCCCAAGGCATTCCCAGGCTTCCAGGACACGCTGGAGAGACATCTGCAGAGTCTCTCCAGCGTGTCCTGGTTCTTCCCCGGGGCCTCCTCCCGGTGGCAAGGGAGGTGTCCAGGAGGCATCCAGAACAAATGCTTGAGCCACCTCAGCTGGCTTCTCTCAATGTGGAGGAGCAGCGGCTCTACACTGAGCCCCTCCCATGTGATTGAGCTCCTCACCCTTCCTCTAAGGGTGCGCCCAGCCACTCTGCAGAAGAAACTCATTTTGGCCACTTGTATCCGCAATCTTGTCCTTTCGGTCATTACCCAGAGCTCATGACCATAGGTGAGGGTAGGAACGTAGATTGACTGGTAAATTGAGAGCTTTGCCTTTCGGCTCAGCTCCCTCTTCACCACAATGGTCCAGTACAGCAACTACATCACTGCAGACGCTGCACCGATCCGCCTGTCAATCTCACGCTCCATCAATCAATCAATCAATCAAACATTTATAAGGCGCTTTTCATACAAAATTGTAGCACAAAGCGCCTACCATCCTCCCCTCAGTCATGAATAAGACCCCAAGATACCTGAACTCCTCCACTTGAGGCAAGGACTCCACCCACCTGAAACATTCCAGACAAAGCAATAACATCTCCATGCAGAAAGCATTTGATGGAAACTCCACCAGAAATGTTACCTTTACCTTAAAAAAGTAAGACTGACATATTAACTGTATTTCCTTCAGTCAAAGCAGAAATGAAAGCTGCATTCACTAACAAGACTTAGGTCATACTGGGTCAGAACTCAAATATGAATGTTTAACTTAGATCTGCTGACAAAAAATCTACATAAAATACATAAAATCTACTAGTTAACAGCACGATAAATATTGACCCCTAAAAATTAAGTCAATATAATAATTATCATGACAGGCCTATGAGTATGTGTCTGTATTGAGCACAGAGCTGTATTAAAAGAAAGGCACTGAACAATCCTTCCATACACAATCACATTATTGTTATATCATCCCCCACTACTTTTATTTAATTTTATTTTATTTATTTATTTGTTTGAATTAGGACAATGCATATTAATCAACATGTCAGCAGAGAGCTTCAATGTACATGTAAATATGCCGGAGTTAGCATAATAGCTAATTTACATCCGTAGTCTTAAGGCAGGTAAGAACAAAACACATTCACACAAACAGAGAAAACAGAATACACAATAGACATTACACCAAGAACATGTAGTTGCAATAGACCCATCTCAGAGTTTACGTGGCCCCAGAAGTCAGAATAATCTACATGTGTGAGCACGTCTGGTTAGTTTTCAATCAATGTATCATAGCCCTTTTAAAGGCTGAATAGGTGCCACAGTTCATGACGTGGGCTGGCAGTGTGTTCCATGTCTGTGAGCCTCTGATAGGCACCACCATTTGGCCAAATGTAGTCCTATGCCTTTTTATGTTACAATCTCCTCTGGTCAATGCTCTGGTATTTACTCAATCACTAGGTTTTTTACCTATAAAATCCAGTAAAGGAGGAGGAGCATACTTATACTTTCTTAAGATGTTACAATAATGATACTATAAAGGCTTTTTGTCCAAAGTTTTCAGTGTTTTCTTGAAGAGAGACTTTAGCGAAGTGTGAGACCATGTGGTATAACAGTAGGTTATGTGGCTAAATATCATGGCATGCATATAAGCCTTTGCTGATTCTGTAGTCAGAGAAGGTCTTATGTGTTTAAAGTTTGACAGATTGAATTTAATTATATGCGAAATTTTCTTTACATGTTGCTTGAAGTTTAAATTGGAATCAAAAACTACTCCAAGATATTTAAATTGTTCCACCACATCCAGTCTCTCTCTCCATTGACTAACACACGTGGTTGTTCACCCTCTGCTGGCTGCCGGGTTTAGTCATGGAGCCAGTGGGACATTGGCACCATGGTACCAGAGAGTACTGCAGCAGCTTCACTTTTTGTTTTTGCGTGAACATATAATACTATGTCATTGGCATATAATTGCATTTTTACACTTTTACATACATTGGGTAGGTTATTGACTTAAAGACTGCATAAGATTGGTCCTAGTATTGAGCCTTGAGGGACTCCAGCAGAACATACTCTCACAGTTGTTTCTTATGATATTGTGTTAGACCTTGTTATCGTGGGTCCAGGTGGAAATCTTTGGGCCAGATTATTCAATGTCTCAGTTTTTGTTGATGGACTTGTCTTAGTTGAGCACAGCTGTTCCTGAGCCAAGCATTCTCCAAACACATGCAGTCACTTTGTGAGCGGGCCCAGAGATGCTGCTGCGGTTGTGATGGTAACAGACGCTGGAGAGAGAGTGGAGATGACAATATTGAGGAGGGCTTGTACTGCACATAAGATACTATAAGATACTCTAAGATACAGGTGAAAATGGTAATGTTTTTTTAATTAGTATATGCCTGCAGATTAATAGCCTAATCATTTTTGGGCAACCCTTTATTTTGAAGAATTTATCCCATTCAAAAGATATAATAATAACCTAACTCTTTAAGTAATTAACTAAGAGTGAATTATACTTAAAGAACCCATATTATATCTAATAATGTTTCCTCATCAAAACATACCTGGAATTGTGTTTTGTTTCATTCACACATATTTAGCATACAAACCCTGCATCTTAGGAATTTTTCCTTAAATATTAATATTAAATAATACAGGAAATGTTTCACTGTGCACGCACTTATTCTGTCTCATTCTCTAGAGTCTAAATCATCTCCACAAGTCTCATCCACAAATGTTCCCCGATCAATTAATTTTTAAATCATTTCATTTTTATTTCATCATTACTTCAAAGGTCCTGGTTATTTGGTATTTGTAATTTTACTGATGTCATATAGAATGCTGGGCATAGTAATTGATTAGTAGTAATAGCCTGGCCATACCTTTGATAGGTTAATGCTCTGCTAGCCATACATTAGAACAGCTTCTTAACCACAGGGCCCAAACTTGGGCCATAAGTGACACCTTGAGGGCCACAAAAAACATTCTGTTTTGCACTAGTGGGCTACGAGGGCCGTGGGACTGTGTAGGATATCAACTGAAGACACCAGAGATAGGCTATGGTCAATCTAAAATGCACTAGAATGCAGGAAATTGCATTTAAGAAATCCAAAATTTTCTGGGGAGGACCCCCACACCCCCCTCTGGGCTAAACCGCATATGTTCACAACCTCTCCCTCCACCTCTGATACACTGTTAATACTTAATGGGCCCCAAGCTCTGCACTGGGAAAACTGGGCCTCAACGTCAAAAAGGTTAGAAACCCCTGCATTAGAAGAAAAATGTTCCACATGAAACTCCACACTATGCCCCACCAAAATTTTGACTATTTGTTATTTTTGTTTGTGCTTTATTAAGGCTAATTAAGGTGTAGTCATACCCATTTTTGAAACAAATCCTTCTATCTTCAAAATATTTAGTTGATTCTTGGAGAGAGTTTAAATAAGGTGAGTATACTAGTTTGGATTCATTGTACCTTGCATTCAGTAGCCATTATAGTACTCATCACATCAATACTCCCTGAGAAGATAAGAGAAGATAAGATAAGATAAGACTTTATTGATCTCACACAGGAGAAATTCACTTGCCACATTAGCTCTAGGCAATTTAGTGCAACAGAAAGTTAGAACAAAAAAGTGCATATAGACAAGATAAGTAATAATAATAATAAGAAGAAGAAGAATATATAAATATATAATATATAGTGGAGTTATACAGTCTGAACGAACATTTGTACACACAGAAACTACACTGATCTTGAAAGGTGATAATGCAAGTTGTGCTTTCTTTAGCTAACAATCATGAACAATTGACTTGTGCAAGCTTTGTTTTCTCCAGAGACATTTCGTACATGCGTCTTTAATGCATTATAAAGCAAAGACAATGAATGGTACCATTTACTTTTTAACCTTTATATCATTACTCAAAGGTCAAATATTCTGCCCCTCAAGATATGTTTCTTTTCATTTGCATATTTGTGTACAGTACATTGTTCAACTGCAGGATTGGAGTGGACTGTGCATATCTGAGTCACCCTTTTGACAGCTCATAGCTCTACCTCCATGAAGCTCCTCTAGGTTTTATATTCAAAAGACTCATAATTTCAGAAATCAAACTGCCTCCATGTCAAAGGCAACAAACTTGCTGTTAACATCCATTGTTTTAGTCTGTTTACAGACTCCTTGTGCCTCCTGCTAATATTTTTTGTAAACACAATGATGTAAATGTTTAATATTAGTAAATGTACAATATTTAATGTTAACATTTTAGGTGGACAAAATTGGTTAAAAAAGAGTCTGAATTATGCATCAAAGAACCTGTAATTGGCAACGCTGTGAATACATAGTTTAGTTTATTTATTTGGCAGGCACAATGCACATTTAAAAAAAAAAAAAAACTAAACTTAAAACATTATAGTATATAGTAAGAGTGCTAATTTCCACCTTCAATCCCTAGACAGGTTAATGTCATAAATGGTGTACACGTCAATAAAATACAACGTATACTAATGCAATCATTCATTCATTCAATCAATAAGTAAAACTATAGCCCCATTCAATATCAGTCACCACATCCATACATGATTTACATGTTTACACAAGGAGAGCAAAGTGGGGGTTTCAGGTATCGATACTGGAAGAATTACATAATCAATTATTGACCTCCTGAATATCTGTATGGACCACATGGTAATATTATTTTTGTGTCATAAATTCCATAGAATTATGAAATAAGAGTCTTTTAGTTATCAACATCTGTACAGGGTATGCAGCCTATTACATAGTATCAAAATCAAGTTAAAGAGAGAAATTTTAGTATCGTAATAACAAGGTCATGAAAGAAAATCTGAAGAAAAGAGAATAGAAAGCGTTACTGAGAACTTGTAACACCATTTGGCAATAGCCTTATGTGCTACTGTTTGTGCATGCTTGAGCGATGGGACTGTCAGACGTTTACCCATGATACCTTGTGTGAAGTGTGCCTTTTCAATGTTTGTCTTCAGGGATAGGAGAGAACTGCTCAGGCATGAAAATCTGTCATTGTTTGAGAATGTCAATGTGATGTGTCACGCTTTCACGTCCTCTGTTTGGTCTCCCTAATGTAATTTTTTACTCATCATTAAATTGTCCCACCTATCAGTGCTGATATGCTACATCAAGTTTGCAGAAGTAAGTACAGGGTGTTCCTATTTAACATATTTCTGTTTCTCAGGTTCAGATGTATCTGAGGACAGATTACTCTTTTTGGCAGTGTTTTATTCACACTTAGATCTATCAGCTCAATAAAATGAAAAATTATACAATGCCTATTAGGGCAACCTGCTGATATCTCCAACTGTTTCTCCTCCCTTACCAAACCAGCGTGACTCATCCCTTGCCTGTCAATTATACAGTATGTAGACCCACACAGTTATAGGAACCAGCTCTCAATCTTTATTAGGGGTGCACATTTTCCCCTATGGCAGTCCAATCCCACTTTGTTTATTGATGTGAGCTTTTGACACATTTAGCATGCTAATACTAACTTTGCCTGTGAGGTGTTGTATGTTAATAATAAATGACTTCATAAATGTAAGCCTATTTATTATGCTTATTTATTGCCACTGCCTTGTTTTCAAATTTATTCATGAGAGAACAGTCTGATCGATGACATGGGGACTCTTTGTATTAATAAAATGGCCAAATATACTTTGTCATAGCTCAGTGAGTGGAGCCCAGCGCATAGTAGGCTGTGTTACTTCAGATTGCTTTTGTCATGTCACTGCTAATCTGGACTCTTGGCCAAATAACAACATAAAAAATATATTTTAAAAGGCCAATTTTCAATCAGTCTGATTGTGTCCTTCATCATTTCTGCAGTGCCAGAGCTGTTTTTTTTTGTTTTTCTAAATTATACAGGTGAAAAATGTGCTAATTCTGTTTGATTGGGTCTTTTGCATTGGAAGCTAAATACAATACCCCCGGTATTGTATTTAGCTTCCAATGCAAAAAGGGCGTTCTCCCCCACATCCAAACAGCCCCCACAGGAGGGTGTTTTAAGTCTCATCTTAAGAACCACTTTTAGTCTCTGGCTTTTACTTGTGTGGTCCTCTGTTGTCTTTTATTGTCCTGTTTTATTGATTTTATTTACTAGTATTTATTATCATGGGTCCCTTTAACTGTTTTATTTATTTGTTTTTACTCTGTTTTTTATTGTTTTTATTATATTAAATTGTGTTTTTTAAATTTCTCTATGTGCAGCACTTTGGAAAGAGTCTTTGTTTATGAAATGTGCTATAGAAGTAGATTGGAATGGAATACTATATTACTGAGATTTGTTACCTGTTTCTGGACATATGCCCAGGAGTTGAAGGCCAATATCTTTTCTCCATTTTCCTGTTTTGCACATCATATTACAGACTCACTTTTGTAAGATTTAGCATCATCATTTAACTACTCTTGGAAGCGTTTGACCAGTTGCTTAATTTTTGGCATGTGTTTGATTGGAGCCTCCAAATTAGCTGTGATTGGAAGTATCCTCCATCTTTGGGGCTTATAACTGACAGCCCTATTATGTTAATGCTATTTTAGAGGATTAGCTACAAATCATTTACATTCTGTGTCTCAGTTGAATAAGCTTTGAAAGAAGAAAAACATCTGAAAAACTGTAATAATATATATAAAAAGTAGAAGCATTTGTGTAATTTCTCAGCTAATGCCTAATGCATGAGAGGCAAGGCCAATAAGATTTTTGAGTGAACTGATGTAAGGTCATTCGAGGCTGCTCTCTGACGCTCCTCTTTTCCCCTCCCTCTCGCCCTCTATCTCTCCTTTTCCTTTTATCTCTCTCTTTCTCACTCCGTCTCTCTCCCTTTCCTCACTTCTCTCTCTCTCTTTCTCTCATTCTCTGCCCTCTTATTTGTCTCTCTTTTATTGGGCATCCCTCTTTCCTATCTTTTTCTACATCCCCCTTACCCTCTCTTCCCTCTCTTTCTCTCTCTGTCTTTCTTTAAGCCCCTCTCTCCCTGCCTGCCCCCCTCCTTCATTCTCTCACTCACACACTCTTGAGCCCCTCTCCTTCGTTCTCTCACTCACACACTCTTGAAGACCGGGTAATGCTGACAGGTTGAAGGATGTCTCTAAATCTCTTATGTGCCCCTGTGGTCTGTGTGCTGTGGGCATGTCTCTCACTTTTCTTCTTTTTGTTCACATGCTGGTGTAATCCTAAGTAGGAGAAGTCATTGCTTTATTCTGTCATATTATTATGGCTTTTTATGAGTTTGGATTTCATGCTTGCGTTTTGGAGCAGGTTGTTTTTTATATGTGTAGAGATGGTGTGGGAGCATTTCTCCAGGAGATGATACAGTAATCTGGCTTTTCAGCATTTGCCACTGATCCTACTTTACATTCTCCTCCCGTCTTTCCATGGGCTTTCTAACTTCCGCTCTTTTTGTTCGAATCCAATATGCATCTTGCTGAGAGATGTTTTTTTCATAAACACATTTCTGGGTGTGCAGAAATTCCAAGCCCATTTTTATCCCTTCACAGATGTTGCTTTTAACCAGAAGAGCAAGGCTGCTTCCTAAATGCAAAATTTAGGAATCAGCGATATGCAAAATAAACATAGTATTATGATTTTCTAGGAGCTAATCATGAGTCAGTTCAATTTTATCATAATTCATGTACAGTTACTATCTTATTGCCTTTATGTGGTGAATATCTCCTTGTTCTGAGAGTTCATATTTCACTATGGTTGGTTAATTCTGGCACTCACTTATATTCCATATATCCATATTCCATATATCCAGCCCTAACTATATTCTTTAAAAACATCTAAACATCTAAAAACCCATTCTGAAGGGTTCTCTTTTGTGCTGCAGGTAACAACTGCTCTGCTAGCCTTACAGAATGGTTCAAATTCAAGACACATGTAAAATAATGTCTGCCTTAACCATATTACAGTCTAATTTTGCACAATGATAAAGAAATAACTAGATTGGTCCCAAGCAGTTGCTTAGTTCTCATCCAACAATATGCCTAAATGGACACACATGGATGCTATTTTATTGTTCTCATCCAATAAAATGTTTTTTAAAATGCTTTTTTATTTTATTAAATTTTTTATATTTAAAACTGGAATACTTGAATTCAGTCTTTAGTCTTCATTTATCTCTGGTTTATCCTGGTTTGTTTAGTCTTGCAATATCATTTAACGTGGATTTTGTGGGCTTCATTTGCTTTTTGTTTGCGTTACTGTTAGACACGATTGTGATGAGGGAAAGTTGGTGACAGACTCAGACTGACCACTGAAGCAACCCTTCTGTGATCCAGATGGAGAGCGTGTGTGAGCTCTGGTTTGGTCTTGGAGGCAGCAACTGTGAGAGAGAAAAGACAGAAAATTCTTGGACGCAGTGAGCTCCTTCCGGCGTGAGTCAGTCTGTCTCTGAGGACGATGAGGGTCAGCTGCGTGACAACTTATGTGCCAAATTTCCTGGCCTTTCCTGCTTTCTTCGATACAACACTAAGTTATGTATCATAGACTGGGGCATACTGCATCATATTTAAAAGTGTATGGTTATGTTTAATGATTTGAATTATGTGGAACTGAAATGTTAACTCTTTTTGTTGTTCAGTCTTGTTTAAAGATCCTATATTGTGTTTTTGTGATCAAAGGAGAAGTTCAATTTGTCAACTGGACAAAGTTTGTTTGGTTGAAAACGTTTCGCCGCTCATCCGAGAGGCTTCGTCAGCTCTGGTTATTGTACTGGTTAGACCCTGCTTATATCTAGCTGCCGGGAGGCGCGTCTGACAATGACAAAAGCTCTGCAAACGATCCCCCTAATCTTGTCTCTTTGTTTTTCAAATTACTCTGACGGCTGTTTCGACCCCCTATTCAACGTCTAACGACCCTCTCCACCCCTCTGCCCTGGCTCTGTTTGACTGGTCTAAGAATCCCATTATAAATGGGAGACAGGTTATATCTCACTCCCCCATTTCTGTTTAATGACGGATTCTCTTTTTTGACAAAAATAGCCTCTTTAACTCCCCTCTCAAACCAGTTCTTTTCCCTGGCTAAGATCTGAACCTCACTGTCCTCAAAAGAATGGCCCGTGGCTTCTAGGTGAAGATGTACCGCAGAAGCCGGTCCACTCTGGCACGCCCGTCTGTGTTGGTACATCCTCTTGTGAAGTGGCTGTTTTGTTTCCCCAATGTAGCGCTCACTGCAGTCTTCACTACACTGAATGGAGTAGACCACATTGCTTTGTTTGTGGCTCGGTGTTCTGTCCTTTGGGTGGACCAGTTTTTGTCTTAAAGTGTTTGTGGGTTTGAAATAAACTGGAATTTCATATTGTCTGAAAATCCTCTGTAGTTTTTCCGAAACGCCGGCCAGGTACGGAATCGCTACCCCTTTCCTCCTGGGTTCGGATTCTCTGTTGTCTTGTTTATTGTCCTTGTCCCTCTTGGTTTTGTTGACAGCCCATTTGGGATATCCACAAACAGAGAGGGCTTCCTGCACATGTTGCTCCTCTTTCTCCTTTTGTGTTTGTGTTTTGTGTTTTGTTTCATAAATGTCTTTGAGTAACCTTTTATTATTAGTCTCTACAATCTTCAAAACTCAGAATGCTTTGTTCCACCTTATGATGTCATGAAGTGGTAGTTTTCAATTTAACAGCTATCTTTTACCTTTTATTTAACAGACATAGGCAATTCCACGGCTGAAATTTTCCAAATGGTTGTAGTGAAGGTGTATGTTTTTTAAGAACATGGGGGAAGACTTCCTGTATTACCAAATTACATCACAAAGTGGAACAGTGTTTTCTGTTTGAGAGAAGAACTCAGCCTGTGTTTATGGCATGATTATAGCATATCAGCAAATGGCTTAATATGGGCCCACATGTTTTCATGATTGAGCAATATCCATCCATCTTCTTCCGCTTACTCCATTTCTGGGTCGTGGGAGCAGCAGTCCAAGTTGGCCAGTTGTGACGGCCCATGTCACAACTAGCCTTGATGTACTTCTGTCATGGGGGCTACGAGTGTACACAGACACTGGGGGCGAGGTGGGGTTAAGTGTCTTGCCCAAGGACACAATGGGATCTGTGGGAGCTGGGATCACACACGGCCAACGCGTCAAGAGCGGGATTCGAACCGTAAACCCCTAGATCAGTAGACAAATGCTCTACCAACTGCGCTACTGAGTGAGCAATAAGAAAAAAAAATTAAATCTTAGTAAAATTCGAAATAAACAAAATCATGCAATTGATCTGACCATCAACATGACCACCTCATAGTGTTGTGTGATGCCAAAAATTTCCACAGGGCTCCACCAGAGCAGCTTTCAAGTGTACCCTTATCAGCTTTTCAGTGCTGTGGTTGTGGCTGCAGGCAAGGGCAGGTTGCTGCATTTATACATTTTAGAACAAAGATTTTGTGGAGTATATTGTTGCCCATATGTAGCACGGGGTGCTTTGGGCACCAGGGCTCCTACCAATATTTTAGGGTACCAGTGTTTGAATGATACTTGTTTTGTAACAATGAAAGGATAAACTGTAGTTTTCTTCAATGATTTTGGTCACACTGCACAGTAACGTTCTTTAATACTCTCCCAGCACCAACCAGGCATCAGAAACATGCCATTAAAGGTCCCATGGCATGACATTTTCACTTTCTGAGGTTTTTGAACGTTAATGTGAGCTCCCCTACCCTGTTTAGGCCCCCCCCCCCATGGTTAAAAGTTGCGAAATGTCTAAACTGAGCATTTGCGATCCTTTTCTGCGTTACAAAAAATCGGAGCTCAAACGGGCGAGTTTGAACAAGGCACCTTATTGACGTCAGATCGAAAAAAGAAATGCAAATGCAGTTCCATCCCCGTCTGTCTGTACTCAGCGTCTCTGTAAATCACGCCCAGAGAGTTTGGACTGCGAATGCGCTAGGCAATGTGAAATGCGTTTTTTTATTTCCCTGGAGGCACGTCCGAGTGTTTCTAGCCTCGGAAGTCCTTTATCTGAGCCTCTGGACCTTTGAACAGCAGTGGTTTAATTTTATTTTATGTGGAAATGTGTTTATTTTTCAATGGAACACTTCAACTCTCTCCCCCCGTGCAAAAACAAGGAAATGGATCAGAGAGCGCTCAGAGCAGAGAGCGGAGCGTTTAGCCACGCCCCCACCTTCTACTATTGGCCAGCTTTTTTCTCCTCATTTGCATTCAAGCAACAACGCCCATTATAGAGTGTTCTGAGTGAGAAAAATTACTCTTTCTCAGCTTATCTCTGTTTCTCATGCACTGAGTGTTGATTTTGAAGAAGGATTCATTTACAGTATTAGGGAACCATTAAGGAGCCATATAAAAGCATCAAGAAGTACCATGTCATGGGATCTTTAAAAGAACCATTATGATGTTTTCTTCACATAGTCTACTGTTCTCCCCCAACCTCTAAAAACAGGGAGGATAAAAAAACAAGTATAAAATTAGCTTCTTTATGATAAAAGGAGAAGTTCAATTTGTCAACTGGACAAAGTTTGTTTGGTTGAAAATGTTTCGCCGCTCATCCGAGAGGCTTCGTCAGCTCTGGTTATTGTGCTGGTTAGACCAGCACAATAACCAGCACAATAACCAGAGCTGACGGAGCCTCTCGGATGAGCGGCGAAACGTTTTCAACCAAACAAACTTTGTCCAGTTGACAAATTGAACTTCTCCTTTTACCATGGATTCTACCTGGACGACTGAGGGACTTTTCACGCATTAGCTTCTTTAATTCTTTGTATACAACATATCTCATTGAAATCAAACTGCTTAAAGGTTCACTGCTTAATATTTCTAGTGGAGGGTCTGCCACATGATGTCTCCATGGAAATGTTATTGCTTTGTCTAAAATGTTCCACAGTATAGGTTATCACACTACATTGCAATGTAGATCTGTGGAGAGTCAGTCCTATTCACATATGGAATTATTGTATGTTTTTATTAATAGAAACACCCATACTGAATAAATGCTAGATTTATCTGTTTAAAGTCATATCATTGAACATTCCATGCAAAGCAATAAGATCTCCCTCGAGACAATCTGGTGGCGCACTCTACACCAGAAAAGTTGCGCAGTGTACCTTTAAAGATCCCATGACATGGTACTTCTTGATGCTTTTATATGGCGCCTTAATGGCTCCCCAACACTGCAAACGAATCCCTCTTCAAAATCAAGACTCAATGCATGAGAAAGCCTCGTGAACACAGCCAGAGCCAAAAACATCCCTCTCAAACACTCTATTATGGGCGTTGTTGCTTGAACGCAAATGAGGAGGACAGAGACAGGTTAGTACAGCGGGCGGGCCGTGGCCAAACTCTCCACTCCCTCCTCTTCAGCGGCGCGATGCGCGCCAGCCCCACTTCCACGTTTATGCGCGGAGCAGACGATTTCCATTGAAAAATAAACACATTTCCAAAGAAAATAAAATTAAACCACTGCTGTTTCAGAGGTTCGGAGGCACTCTCACGTGCCTCCAGGCAAATAAAAAAACGCATCTTGCATTGCGTAGCTCGTTTGCGGTCCAAACTCTATGGCCATGAGTTCCATAGACGGTGGGTAGAATCCAGACGGGGGGAGGACCTGCATTTGCATTTTTTCTTGAATGTGACGTTAGAAACTTCCCTTGTTTTGTCTTTTTTCCAAATGCGGAAAAGGATTGCAAATGCTCAATTTACATATTTCGTAACTTTTAGCCATGGGGGGGGCTAAACAGGGTAGGGGAGCTCACATTAACGTTCAAAAACCTCAGAAAGTGAAAATTTCATGCCTTGGGACCTTTAAAGATCCCATGACATGGTACTTCTTGATGTTTTTATATGGCTCCTTAACTCATTCACTGCCGGCCTGTTTTCAGAATTCTAACCCCAGAGTGCCACAGGTTTCAGTAGAATTTCACTGATTTTCCAAGACCCACAGAATACTGAGTTCATTGACTATATAAACGTGGGACACATCAAAATAAAGTGTCGACTCTCTTCTTTCACCTGGAAAAAAAATTATGTTTCTACCCTTTTCGGTTCTCAAATAACTGATAGTAGAACATAGGGAAGTTTCAGCAAAAACACTGGTTTTTGAGCAAGAAATGGAGAAAACGAGCGTTTAGTTCAGAGAAGGATTTCGAGCAGATCAGTGACTTTGACATCAATATTTATCGATTTAGTGACACCTCAAACATCTAAAATAACAGAGAAAGAGATTTTTGATGACAAAGTACATTTTTTATTTACAAATATAAGAATATAAGGCTCTGTGAATCCTTCAACTCAATTGTGCCAAGAGATGTTTACAGGATATAATCTCTTTTCATATAAAATAGAACTTTGTCACTTCACAACAATATTGAGGCTCAGAGTACACACTCATATACACACACACACGCACCTACATACACACACACACACACACACACACACACATATATACGTATATGTACATACACACAAGCCCATGCATAAACCTTTACACACACACAGCTACACACGCACATACACACATGCGCGCGCCGCGCGCGCGCGTACACACGCACGCACGCACACACACACACACACATATAAACTCAATTCTTCTCATCTCGTGCCTCTTTGGAGAGCAGAATCCAAGTCAGTAAACTTCTTTGGCACTGTCGTAGTTCCCTGCTCTGCTGCGCGGAGCAGGGAGTCTCCCTGCTCCGCGCAGCGCGATCAGGACATGCCCCCTGCCTCAGCCAGAGCAGATCTCTGCCCCGACATCGCTGCGTGTCTCTGTGATCCTCTGATCCGGGATCTTGGGTCCCAAAAGCGATCAAACCGCTCCGTAGGCGCTGATCAACAGTTATCTGCTTTTCCGGGTTCACTCGCCTCACCATCTTACTCCATTCGCCTCCACTCGCACTCCACAGTACACACACACTACACTCCTCTCCTCTCCCGCCTCTCCGATCGGCAGATAATGATACAAGATCGCCACCTACAGGTTGGGAAGTGTGAATTACACCTTCAAAGCTGCTCCAGGTCGTATCCTAGCAACCCCCGCTGAAAAACGTCCTTGACGAGTTTATTCGTCACGGCACTCAACGTTCGGATTCAACATGACGAGAAAACTCGTCACCGGCAGTCAATGAGTTAATGGTTCCCTAATACTGTAAATGAATCCTTCTTCAAAATAAACACTCAGTGCATGAGAAACAGAGATAAGATGAGAAAGAGTCATAAATATCTCTCTCAAACACTTTATTCTGGGCGTTGTTGCTTGAATGCAAATGAGGAGAAAAGAGCTGGCCTATAGTAGAGGGTGGGGGCGTGGCCAAACTCTCCGCTCTCCGCTCTAAGCCCTCAGCTGATCCATTTCCTTGTTTTTGCATGGGGAGAGAGATTTGAAGCGTTCCATTGAAAAATAAACACATTTCCACAGAAAATAAAATTAAACCACTGCTGTTCAAAGGTCCAGAGGCTCAGATAAAGGACTTCCAAGCCTAGAAACACTTGGACATGCCTCCAGGCAAATAAAAAAACGCATTTCGCATTGCCTAGCGCATTCGCAATCCAAACTCTCTGGGCGTGATTTACAGAGACGCTGAGTACAGACAGATGGGGGTGGAACTGCATTTGCATTTCTTTTTTCGATCTGACATCATTAAGGTGCCTTGTTCAAAATCGCCCTTTTGAGCTCCGATTTTTTGTAACGCAGAAAAGGATCGCAAATGCTCAGTTTAGACATTTTGCAACTTTTAACCATGGGGGGGCTAAACAGGGTAGGGGAGCTCACATTAACGTTCAAAAACCTCAGAAAGTGAAAATTTCATGCCATGGGACCTTTAAGATTCAATTCAAAAGCATTAATTGAAAGATCTACTACTCCACTGTCATAGGCTCAACAAAAATATGGGAAATTGTCACATGATACATAGAAATGATTCAGTTGTGGCTCACTTGTGTGTTTGTGTGCCAGCAGATGTTATGGAGGGGAAGAACGCCATCCTGCTGGGCATGAGCCAGTGGAACTCCAATGATCTGGTAGAGCAGATCGAAACCCTGGGACACATGGAGGACCAGACACATGGTTTGTACCTCACAAATTACACACACTCATATGGCAACGTGCTTCAGTACTATAATTGCCTGAAGCTAACCTTACACTTCATTTATTCAGTAGTTCCGCTCAAATGCTACATGGATAAATATTTTGTGGCACATGCATATAGCAATAATATATTGTTAGTAAGTAAGTAAGGAAGTAAATTAACTTTATTTATATAGTACCTTTCAGAGATAAAAGTGCTTTACAGAGAGCAGCTACACAATAAAACAACAATAAGTAAAATGGGTCATAGGACACAGTCAACCAAAAACCTTTTCTAAACAGGAGTGTCTTCAGCTGCTTTTTAATAGAATCCACAGAGTCTGTCATACGGAGAGAAAAGGACAGCATTCCATAATTTTGGGGCCACAGCCTGAAAGGACAATCGTAAGACCAATCGTAAGACTCAGGGAGACCTGAGTCTCTCAATTCAAACTGAATGTGTTTCTGAATCATTTGGAGCAGAGACAAATGGCAGGACTCTTTGTGAAGCTGAGGTGACGTAGTTTTGGTCTCTTCTGTCTGATCTTTCTGACATTAAGTGGGAACAAGCTCTACACAGGTTTAAAATTCTGCCTGAATTATTTTGGATAAATATAAGAATAGGTGTAGCTGGTGGCCCTAAGGATGATCTGATAAACAGCAGATTAAGCATTTCTTGGGTCTTGACAATTCCAATGTCAAAGCATATCTCACTAAAATTAAATATAGGAACTTGTAATTAGGCAGCAAAGTCCAGGTGACATTAATCTAAAAGTCCTATACATTTTTGGTGAATTTTTGGGTTATTTTTATTTGTGGCTTTGGAGTACAAACTGGTCCAGATTCTTCTCAGAATGGTTGATTTCCCTTTTATCAGAAGGTGGATGAAGTTAGTTAAGAAAAAGAACAAGGGCCCTTCCATGGTCCCTCGGAATGGTAATATTGAGTTCAACTTTTTAGTATCATGACAACACTAACATCAATTCAGTTCAAGTACAAACTCCTTGGTAAGCATTTGTGGTCCACCAGTAGAGATGGGCACAGAACCCTAGCATCATAACTGGTGCCAAGTTTTAACATCCCACTGGATCAGTAAACTCCAGCCCTGTTTGTGCTCTTAGTGGTGCCGAGGAGTCTGATGAAACTTCTCTTATAAGTTGGCCCTGCTTTGATTACTTGGCTTGTATGGTATCTGCATCCCTCTGCCCTTGTCTGTGTGTGTGTGTGTGTGTAGCGTCTCTGCCCCGAGCAGCACACACAGATGCTCAGACACAGATAAAGAGAAGCAAAGCTCTGCTCTGAAACCTTTCACTGCAAAATCAAAGGAGATTTAAACATCAAGAGATCATATAATGAAAATGTGTTGGCCATCTATTTAGCCTATATGAAATAAAGCTGGCTACTGCAAGGTCATAAATAGTAAATCTTAAGCAAGTTATTTAGTTAGTAGAGATTGACTGATGTGTTTTTTTTTCATGGTTGATACCGATTGTTTAGAAGGGCAATTTTGATTTTTCCACCAAATTATGTAATTTACTAAAAACTCATCCACATCCCTTTTTTCAACACAAACCCACAAGAGAGCAGCAGTTATCTCTGTGCTCTTTAGTGTTAAAAAAAAAAAAAGCTTTATGGGTATTTTTTTATGGGTCAGCCAAAATACAATATTGACCTGTGCTGGAGATTTGAGGCTGATTCAGTAAAAGTCCAAATATCGGCCAACTGATGTAGTTACAATTAGCAAGAACCAGTTAGTTAGTAAAATAACATACTTTTATCAATTTTATAATAAATCATACATTCATGTTTCAGTAAAGATGACCTAATTTACTGTAAATTATATATACTTTTGCTGTAAAAGTACAAATTAGAGTGCCTTTAAAATACTGCATTGATAAGCAGTACCAGGTTAACATCACCAAAATGTTCCAGTTGCCATGTTGATGAGCCTGCCGTGTATGCCCTGGATTGATTCGAGAATTGATTCTTTTGCATTTTGAAGGGCACTATTATATGGCTGTGTTCCTTTGCTTGATGCTCTTGAGTTTTGTCCTTGTTAGTAAAATATGGACAAACCCAAGGTTTATTGCCTCTATGTCTTTAAGTAGCTCATTTGAAATAAAAATGAAGCTGCTGTATATGTGCAAGAGGAGAGCAGTGGGTTACTTGAGATGTTAAAATTCATGTTGGTGGCACAAGATAAACAGTGTAGATAAAACAAGTTTGTGATTAAACACGACACTGTGCACTGCATTCCAATCACCATTTTTCTCAGCGAGGATTCAAGCGTTGAGTGGCACATTTCTTTGTGTGTGTCTGCTCTGACTGACCCCTGTTTATTTATGTGCATCTAAAGCATCATTTAAGACAGAATTTATGTTTCTGCAAAACCCATATTCCTGTTGTGTCTTTATCAGAGAATGAAATCAAACCACATGGAAACCCAGTTTAACCTAAACATGGAGTTACTATGCACCATTTCTTCAGTATTTATGTGTGGTGGATTAAAATGAAAAAGAAGCGTTAATAATGCTTATGAAGGAAGGCTGTTGGGGCAAAGTGGCTCGCATAGCTCCAGCCACAGGGCTGTACAAAAAGCATTCTAAATCCAATTCAATTCCGATGAGCCGGGGGGGGGGTTGGCTTCGAATTGCATGTGTCACACTCTCAAAGCGTGAGACTTGAGAGCCCTGTTGTTAAAGGTCCTCTATTGCCAAATCTATACTGAACAAAAGGTTGACGCGAGGTGAGCTCACAGCTTTGTAGCTTGTGGTACGTAGCCATATCCCGGGGCAGTCATTGTGATCGGAAATTTTAAATCTCTTGTTTTGTCTTTGGTGTGCGCGTTTTGTTGCACGTTTAAAAATCATTTAAGACTGAAAAATCTTGTTGTGTGTGGCAGCCTTAATATAGGCCCTTTAAGATTTTAGCACTTGAATGTTCCTTACCTGATTTACTGTACTGATTTTCAGCTTCTCACATTCAAGTCTCTATATCTTGTGAGAATATAGCAGCCTCACAGGATGTGTCCAAGCCCACAAAGAAAGGCCACTCCCGAGTTTAAAGGTCCCATGGCATGAAATTTTCACTTTCTGAGGTTTTTGAACGTTAATGTGAGCTCCCCTACCCTGTTTAGCCCCCCCCCCCCCCATGGCTAAACGTTGCGAAATGTCTAAACTGAGCATTTGCGGTCCTTTTCTGCGTTTGAAAAAAACACAGCTCAAACGGGCGATTCTGAACAAGGAAACTATGTGACGTCACATCGAAAAATGCAGCTCCACCCCCCGTCTGGATGTCTACCCACCGTCTCTGTAAATCACGCCCAGAGAGTTTGGACCGCAAATGAGCTACGCAATGCGAAATGCGTTTTTTTATTTGCCTGGAGGCACGTGCGAGTGTTTCTAGGCTCGGAAGTTCTTTATCTGAGCCTCTGGACCTCTGAAACAGCAGTGGTTTAATTTTATTTTCTGTGAAAATGTGTTGTTTTTTTTTCATTGAAACGCCTCTCCTTTCTTCCTCCGCGCTTAAAACACGGAAGTGGGAGACAGCGCACAGCGCACCGCTAAAACAAGGAACCAGCGGTGCATTTGCCCCACCACCCCACCCGCTCCTCTAACCTATCTGTGTCCTTCTCATTTGCATTCAAGCAACAAGGCCCAGAATGAGTCGTTCAGAGAGATATTCTCTGACTCTGACTGTGTACATGTGTCTTTCTCATGCACTGAGTCTTGATTTTGGAGCAGGATTCATTTACAGTATTAGGGAACCATTAAGGCACCATATAAAAGCATTAAGAAGTACCATGTCATGGGACCTTTAATGAAATAGTAACCGCCAGTGTAAGTGGTGCTCTTTGTCTTGACCTCATTTTCAATAGAAACATTTCTAATGGTCCTTTATCAGAGAACAGATTTCCACAAGCTTGTAAATGTGTACAAAAGCAGGATTGGCTATAAGTACAGGAAGTTAAAACAGCATCAGCCCTAATTTGAAAACACTTTAACAACATAGTTTGATTATGTGATTTTCCTTTTGACTCACTCCCATGAAAAATTAATTGAGCTCAGACTCATCAAGGTCCCAATTATGATAGTCTTTGAGCAGTAACTTGATTGCACTTTGTCAAGAATGTCATAAAAGCCACACATAAACATATGTAGTAATAATGGTCTCATCCCAACACCCTCAAATGGAATCAGAAAGAGTTTTTTTCTGACCATTTATTCTGTTGTTACAAGACCTCCTCCATCATAACATTTTCTGCCTCGCTGTATCAGTGGGAAGTCTTGGTAGTTTTGATCTCAGTAAAATTTAATCTCTGGGTAGCTAGCTTGCTTGCTAGCTTGGAATAAACCGTCCACACAAGCGAGCAAGACATTACCCAGGCGATATAAAAATACATAATAAATCACATTTCTCTGATGCAGCACAGAGGAAGTTTATCAACAAAAACATACTTCTTTAGATTTAAATATTCATCTCTAGCTTGTCTCTTGAAGTGTGATATATAGCAACAAAACATGTTTCACTGCAGATAAGCAAATATGATTGTAATGTCTAGGAACTGGGAATTTGACAGAGAAGCAGACAAGAACCTGGGTCTAAAATACAGAGAACTCCCGTTGGTTTGAACCTCTCCCCAAACAGACAGCTCAGTGTTTGCTTTAGATTTTATTTACTCATAAAAAGAGCTGCTGTAAAGGTCGGCTTTGAGCTTTGACAGACTGGAGTGGAGGCTTTTAATCTCTACCTCTGCAGACTGTACCTGCAGAGATGAGAGGGATCCTTCCACCTCTGAAAAGAGGCCAGAATGTTACTAAATTAGGCCCATCCACAGAGTCATTACTAAACCAGTGATGCCCTGAGATGTTGAAATGCTTCATTTAGACAGAAAACGCAGCTTTATTTAATTAAGACTGCTTCATTTATTCCTTCAGCACTTAGAATTTTGAACTCTTGATTTACCTTTAATTTTTGTATTTGTTATATTCCCTGAACTCTTGATGGCATACACTTGTGTACTTGTTGATATTAGGGATGCAAATTATCGATTAATTCATTAATTGATAGTTGATTGACCTTATCGATCGATTAACGATTAACTGATAAGCGGCGTTTTTCACCTGAATTTTAGTGTTTCAATAGGGTCTTTAAGAATATAAGCTATAGTATACATAACACTGAGTCAAAAATATATCATAGTATTATTATATTGTATATTCCTCAATTAATTATTCCTTAGTAAAAAGCAGACAAATGTATTGATGCTGAATAACAAAATACAGTAATCCCTCGCTCTATCGTGGTTCGCAGATTTTTTTTTCCTTTTTTTTTTTTCAAAATGTTTTTGATTGTGTAACATTGTGTTCTGTCCTGATTGGCTAAGAGACTAGACCAGGACTAAACGTGGACTGGACCAGGTCTAGACCAGAACTAAACCAGGTCTGGACCTGGACTGGACCTGGACTGGACCTGGACTGGACCGGGACTCGACCGGGTCTGGACCTGGACTGAACCAGGATTGGGCCGCTGCGTGCCGCTGCTGGTCCCGCGTGGCCGGCCATGGGCCGGGCCCTGAGCTTCGCGCGGCCGGCCACGGGCCGGGCCCCAAGCTTCGCGCGGCTGGTCCGCGGCTCGGGCCCAGGGCCGTGGCCGGCCGTGCGGGACCAGCAGCGGCACGTTGCGGCGCCCAGATCGAACTGGGCGCCGCGGTTCGATCTCGCCTCGCGCTTACACCGGGGCTGCTGAGCAGTGCCGTTGGCGCCTGCGGCCGGCTGTGAGTCGAGCTTGGCGCAGTGTGGTGCGCGGTTGCCTTGTTTCGTGACCATGCGGGTGTGCATGTCCGCGATTAATTACAATTAATGCATTTTGTTCGACCAACGTCTTAATCGACAATTAATCGTTAATCGATTAATTGTTGACATCCCTAGTTGATATGTGTTTAATCATTTGCCCTTCAGAGTGTTCTTATTTTGATTCAGTAAGGTGGGAGGTGCCATATCCATCCAATATATTTACAACTAAACTGATATTACCTGCCAAATCTCCCACTTCAAACCTCTACCAATTGTGCTCATTTCAGTTTCTGTTACCAAAGACTAAGTAAACTATATATTCAAGAATTAAATAAATGAATGAATGAATGTCTTAATTTGGACACTCATACATTAGGCTTTCAATTGAAAGTCTTGTGGGCACTAGATATCTTGGAATAGGAAATGTTATCTCCCTGCATGGGCGTACAAGACTCAGTATAACTGTGTTAAAGTGATTTGTAGAGTCACTAAAGCAACATTGGACTTTCTGTTTAACTGGCCCTTTGTCTGTTATTTACTGGCAGTAATTTGCACAATAGGTGACAGCAGAAAGGTCTGGAGTGTGCAGGTAAGCAGATTAGACCTGTGCGTTCTGTGGAGCCACTATCTACAATTAAAATCTGAGAATAATGAGGAAACCTTGAAGCTTGTTCTCTCCTGTCAGCAGCGAGAGCTTTATCAGGGCTCAGCTGAACATCGGTCTCCGTTTGATCAGCATTTATTGGTTTCTCAGAAGACCCTCTCCATCAACTCTCTACTTGTAATGTCACTGGTGCTATCCATTAAAAGCTAAATACTGGTATTGGCAAATATCGGTTCTTGACCACAGTAGCAGGCATAAAAATTCAAATCGGCCCATGCCTAGTTTATAGTGATACAATGAGTACAGACTTATCTCACTACTACTGTATTGTTACTGCTTATGGCATACTTCATTGTTTTTTAGTTTATTATCTTTTTATATATATATATTTATGGTCCCATGTACTTGGTATTAGACTTTTTGAAGTGCCAAACTGTTTTGGTGCAAGAATAATGTTTGATACAGATTTTGATTCCAGTGATAATTTCAGATTTTACATAATAAAATAATCTTTTTTTCAGTACTGATACTTGTATGTGTGTATGTAGTTAGTTTGGATTTAGGTTATAGTAATAGTAGGTGACGTGAGGAGGGAACTCAGGCGACTCAACCAGAGGAAATCCGCAGGACCTGACGGTATCTGCCCCAAGCTGCTGAGAACCTGTGCAGACCAGCTCTGTGAGGTTCTCTGCTACATGTTCATTCTGAGCCTCAACCTGGAGAAGGTCCCCGTCCTGTGGAAGACCTCCTGTGTGGTCCTGGTTCCCAAAAGACGCCAGGGAACCGGCCCACTACAGACCAGTCGCCTTGACCTCCCACCTCATGAAGACCATGGAGAGGGTGATCCTCAGCCACCTCCGCTCTGTGGTGAGCCCCTCCCTGGACCCGCTGCAGTTTGCCTACAAGCCAAACGTAGGAGTAGAGGACGCCGTCATCTACTTGCTGCAGTGGGCGCTCACCCACCTAGAGACCGCCGGGAGTGCTGTGAGAGTCATGTTCTTTGACTTCTCCAGCGGCTTCAACACCATCAGGCCGGCGCTGCTGCGGAGGAAGCTGGAGGATGCGGGAGTTGATGGACATCTCGCTGCCTGGACCATCGACTACCTCACTGACCGTCCACAGTACATGCGGCTGCGCGGCTGTGAGTCAGAGGTGGTAGTCTGCAGCACTGGGGCTCCCCAAGGAACTGTCCTCTCACCCTTCCTCTTCACCATATATACCTCAGACTTCACATATAACACAGACAGCTGCCATCTCCAGAAGTTCTCTGACGACTCAGCCATTGTGTGCTGTGAGTCTGAGGGGAATGAGCTGGAGTACCGGTCGGTCATCAGAGACTTTGTGGACTGGTGTGGGCACAACCACCTGAGCCTGAACACCAGTAAAACAAAGGAGCTGGTGATCGACTTCAGGAGGAGACCACTACCTCACTCACCGGTGAACATCCAGGGGCAGGACATAGAGACTGTGGACAGTTTCAAGTACCTGGGTGTTCACCTCAACAATAAACTGGACTGGTCCCACAACACCGACGCCCTGTACAAGAAAGGCCAAAGTCGCCTCTACCTCCTGAGGAGACTGAGGTCCTTTGGAGTGTGCAGGCCTCTGCTTAAGACTTTTTATGACTCTGTGGTGGCCTCTGCTCTCCTCTACGCTGTCGTCTGCTGGGCCCCGAGCAGTACAGAACGGGACAGAAAAAGACTTAATAAGCTGGTCAGGAGGGCCAGCTCTGTCCTGGGCTGTCCTCTGGACTCTGTAGAGGAGGTGGCCGAGAGGAGGGTACTGGTCAAATTCACGTCCATCATGGACGACAACTCTCACCCTCTGCACCGGACTGTAGAGGAGCTGAGCAGCTCCTTCAGCAGCCGACTGAGGCACCCCCAGTGCAAGAAGGAGCGCTACCGCAGATCCTTCATCCCCACCACTATCAGACTGTACAACTCCACTGTACAGTCCAAACGTGCAATATTGTCTTTAAATACTCTCCTAGTTACTGTTTCTTATTAGTATTAATTGTATAATTCCACTGTATGGTCCTATCGTGCAATATCGTTTTCCCAATGTGCAATATTGTTTTTTCAATACTCCTATCGTGCAATATAGTTTTTCCTACGTGCAAGTGTTGTTTTTTTCAATATTCTCCCTGTCACTGTTTTTATTATTATCGTTGCTATTATTATTATTACTCGATTTATTACTTATTTTATTATTATTATTACCTATCTTTATGCCATTCTTGCCTGCATGCACTTTTCTTTCTTGTTCAAACTGTCCCTACCCAGAGCTACTGTGACAAGTAAATTTCTCCTGTGTGAGTAAAGTCTTATCTTATCTTATCTTAGTATCTGGGTTTCAAATGTTTTGATAACCCTATACAAATGTGCTTTCCAAGAAATAAAGAAGGCTCTTAGACATTTTACTAGATTACTAAAGTAGCAACTCTCCCCATGGCTGAAACCCATCACATCTCCTTATCATCTTTGTAAACGCTTATACACTGATGACTATAAACATTTAATTCCCAGCACAGGTATTTTAGTCTGCATTGCAAAAGGTCCTCGTCTCTCCTCATCTCCTCTCCTCTCAGCTCCTCTTCTTCTTTGCCACATCCATCCCACTTTATCTCCCCCTAGATCTCCATCATCTCTTATGCTCCCCATCTGTTTTTACCGCAAACAGACTTGTGTGCCACTCTCATTAGCATCTGTCTTCACTCCACTCATTGAGCAATGGTGTAGAATAGACTACCATATAGTCAGACTTGAAATAGCTATGTTGCATAACTATAATCTGTTAAAAGCTACTGTATGGGCTAAACTGGCTGCTTGTCATGAGTTGCTTGATGTAATTTTATTTAAAAGGGCACTATGTAACTTTTTGTTTGAGGGTATGTCAGCTGCTGTTTCTATGGATATATCATTTTTCTGCCTAGAATATTTCACAGTATGACATTAAACTCTACCTTACATTTACTCAATTACAGGTGGTTTTATAGCTCAAAAATACCTAGAAAAACAGGTATTCTGACTCTGAGCAGGGTTGCCTCTCTGCAGATCTGACCTGTAAATTTGTAACTTGGTTTCGTTTGTTCTCCATGAATATAGAAATGTTTG
This sequence comes from Paratrypauchen microcephalus, assembly GCA_036785185.1. NCBI lineage: Eukaryota > Metazoa > Chordata > Actinopteri > Gobiiformes > Gobiidae > Paratrypauchen > Paratrypauchen microcephalus. The sequence goes on along the minus strand of JAVJIX010000028.1, from coordinate 3,191,091 downwards.
TGAAACATTCCAGGCAAAGCAATAAGATCTCCATGGAGAAAGGCATTTGCTGGACCATCCACACAAAGCACCTTTAAAGGGACTATGGGAGCTTGCTGTTTTATAGTAGTATCTGAAAAGGAGCTAGGCAATCCGACATGAACCTTTTTGCAAGAACATGATACACTATGTGAACATGAGCCAAACAAAGTGACCCATTGTGATATGTCCTGAATTTCATTTTGGTGCCCACTTCCACACAGTATCCTGTGGCTCTTTTCAGAAACACACGCCGTACTAAGAACAGACAGCTCCCATAAATTACAGTCCTCTTTTTTGTGCATATCTTTCACAATGCGCACAGGCTCTGCTTCCTCCTGCTCCAATTTGTTTTAAATTAATGTTTTCATGCATACCCATCTGTTAGAGACAAACTGCCTATGCTTTCTTGCTTAAAAGACAAAAGCAGTTTCAGAAAGGAATGAAAATTAAAACAGAGTAACAGAGTAACAGAGTAACAGAAGGAAGGAGCGGTATAATCAATGTCTGACCACAAACAGCCAACAACCAACAGTAAATCTTATCCTTTTCTTTTGCTCTGTCTTTGATTTATAAAATTCAAAAATACCAAATATGTCATGGCTTAAAATAAACTGTATTAAATAAATAGGAACATAACGTAAAGTAAGCAAGTAACATTTATTTATAGAGAGCCTTTCACAGAGATCAGCTCATAAGGTGCTTTAGAGATTTAAAAAATTCAATAAAAATGATAAAATGCAGAAACATTCTGAAATACAATACATTCAGAAAACAATGCTTTAAAAACAGATAAATAAATAAAAAAAACATAGAGGGCATTACAGGTTAGCAGGCAAGGTGAATCTTAAAATTTTTGTTAAATGGCTCAACAGGTCTTGCTGTTCTAAGATCAAGCGGGAATGCATTTCTTGTTTTGAACCTAGTGGAAAAAAACATCCCGTTTTTTTAACACTCTAAACAGTGATCCCAACCCTTTTTTGTCTTGAGTACCCCCTTAGCTTCGTGGCACACTCTTGAGTACCCCCTACATACCCCCTAAATCTGAAATCATGTCAAGTACCCCCTTGTAAGTGCTTATATACCCAAGGTTATAACACAACACAGCTCTAGAGAGTACCACTATTAATTTCATTAGCACTAAATGACTGTAACTAACTACCCCCTCAGTATGACATTAAACGTGTCATTTTCCATGGAGACAAGCTGTATTTATTAGCTATGTCATTGAAAAAAAAGATCTCCATGGAGGCAAGCAGGTGGTGGAGACTTCTTCAGAAAGGTTTCATACCTCACCTTTAAATGACATTACCAGTATTCCAGAAGTTACTTGTAATGTCACTGGTACCAGTATACCAGAAGTTTTATTTGGTGCTAGACTTCCAAGAGCTCCTTTAAATCTTTTGATCAGTAGGCCTATTGTGGCTAAAACAATGCTACTATTTTAACTAGCTTTGGCAGAAGCATTCAGCATTTCATTGGGTAAAGAAATGTATCATGTGTAGTTTTCTTGTTACAGTTTCTCATGTGGAAATATATTTTTTCGATTCTCGTATCTTCTGTAACATACACCTGCTGTTGGTGTTGCTTTTGTCTGACAGGATATGAAGTGGAAGAAATGACAAGATCTCACGTCAGAGAAAGATAATAGCACTCAAATAACACTGTCGTAGCCCAGAGGTGCAAAGCAGCTGACAGTTCGAAGGGGAGAGGAATGAATTAAATTGAAATGGATTCATGTCATTTTACCTCCAAGCCCCACACAGATATTCTCCTGTCACTAGTATTGTCTTTTGGCTGAAGCAATGCTGACGGAGGATATGTGGCTATTTCTGCAGGTCAATATGAGGTGGAGCTTCCAGTGCATTCTTGCAGAAGTTTTTTTATTTCTCTTTTCTGCTATGTGGTTGCTATAAACAGAGCAATAAAAAGATAATTTGCTTGCTTCACTTGCTACCAAAAGCAATGTAAAAATATACTGTACTATACAATTATTGATCACAAGTTAGTTAAATTTGTCCCAATCCTAAGAACTGACTAAAAGAAAATGCTCTGGGAGGGGCATCTGACTTAAAATGCTTGCTGAATCAATTTGAAACCCACTGCATAGGTGGGGTTTGGCTATGTCAGTCCTGGAATGGCAAGGCCAAATCAGAATCAGAATCAAAGGTTTTATCTGTTTTAACATATGTTTGAACATGTTCACAACATTAGGAAATTGCTTCAGTACTTGGAGCGGAATAAAATAAAATAGCAGAAAACTTTAAATTAACAAATTTACAAGAATACAAGAATATAACAGTGCAGGTGCAGGTAATGGTCAGGTGCAAAAAGAAAAACCAGCACAGGGTCATGTGACTGACACAGAGCGGAGGGTGGGGTCCTGTGACTGACTAATGGACAAAACTACACCAGTATATGGATTTGAAAGGATAATATGATGTTTCTAGGACTTTCTAATCACAACCTATCATTTTCTATTATTCTCTCAATTAATTTCTTTGTGGATAGCAATTTAGCACTTAATTACACAGATCATCAGCTCTGATAACTATGCATTCATTCTCAAACATCAGTCGCGTGTTTGGCTGTTGTACTCATGTTTCAGTAGCGTGTTTGAATAGTTGTCGCTGTCTGTTTTTATTGGAGTACTTGTTTACTTCTGGACTGGCAGGAGCAGGATTGGACACAGACATGCTTGTTAGTTTTTCAGTCTATAATGAGCTGTATGCCTCCTGGTTTGTGCGTAGGCGTACATACAGTGTTGTCAGGCAGGGGGGAGGATGGGGGTCACCTGGGTTTGCTACACAGGGGGATAAGGGCAACTTGTAGGCGAACAGAACAGAGCAGATGGCTTCCATGTCACTCGGTTGTTGTCCTTGTGCCAGGAGAAAACGCCTGTTGACAGTTTCCCAGGATGATTTGCATTACACTTGCCAGACACATTGCCAATGGCGGACACTACAGGGCAATGACTCAGTGTAGCAGGTTAGCCTATCACCATAACACATTTCGAAACACGATATATTCCTGCAGAGATATACTGAGATAAATAATACCATATTGAAACTACTTTATGCCACTTTATGGCACAAAACAGTAAAATCCCAGTAAACATTTTTTTTAAGTAGACTGTATCCATAAAAGATCTGAGCTGCAACAAATAAATAGCCGAATGAACCATTAATAAGTATAGACATAGAAGTTTGTTATTCAACCCTTTACAGCTCAAATCTTATTGTATTACAACTAAATTAATAAAAATCTTAACACTAATGCAAAGAAAATGTACACATGATAAATACTGACATCCAGTATATTATATGTATTAAGTTGATATAGTATTATCATGACAGGCCCAGTAGCAGATAAAGATAGATAGATTTTTGTAGGATTTTTACTAGCACATACCTTTATCATCAATATCCTGCGCGACTGGATTATGCCTGATTATAAATTCTGATTTATACAATACAAGGCAGCCACAGCCTCTCATTTGCATATTAATTTAACATTTTTAATTTGATAGCCCGACTTGTCTTGGGACAATACACACGTAAGGCATGCAAGTGATTATGAAATGGTGAATTCTAGATAGTAACTTCCAAAGGGACGGTCTGTGTTATTGGCCATTGAAAATGAAGTTGAGGAACAGGGTTTTAGGAAACACGCACAGAAAATGATTATGGCTACAGCAGCACTACCTTAAAACAAGAAGCAAAATTTGTTTCTTACTAGCTTTATTTCAAATTACAGTATAGACGAAACCATAGTAAACATAGTAAACCAATGTAACGCTAACAGCTGGTTAGCGTTACATTGGTAATTAATTAATCAGTTGTAGTGTCAGATTTTCTTGCTCTCATGATAATGGGAATCTTAATAAATCCATAAATGTAGTAACAGTTTAGTGAAAAGAGCAGAGCAGATGTCATTCTGGTGTCTGATTTGTTTTTCTGACTTGTGTGAGTGTTAATATACATTTTTCAACTTGAAAAAACACATGAATGCAGCATATCCATCACTAACCTTATGAAGTATATAAACTGCCTTAAACAACAATAAAAACAATGTCACACAGAATATCTAGTGAGCCTTTCCACAGGCTTCATCTCCAAAATATTTTTGTTTGAACAGTACATCAAATCTACTGTGAAACTCTGCATTTCTCCTGCATATATTTGCCCGCATATAAATCCTTCATAATACCCAATGAATCAGTTCATGCTCTAGCAGACAAGAAACTTAAGGCCATCTCACGGATTTCCACTCTCAACTCTTCAGCTCCAGGAAATCAAACTATGGCTGTGGCAGCAGGGAGCCAGTTTACTCCAATGAGCGGGGAGATGATTTTGTCAGTTTGCCCCAATATCAGACCAATGACGCACTCACCATTGAACTAAAGAGCAGCCTGGTGTGATGGCTGCTCTCAGAGGTGATGAGGTGAGCATAGCGCTGATGGTTTCCTGTAGATTGCTGAATCTGCTAAGGGGCTGTTTGTTGTGGACTGGCGAAACGAAGCATTTTGCTGTAGGTTGTTGGCGTGGTTGAAATGCCTTTGTGCAAAAAGTTACAACTTTGCTGCTGTAATGCATTTTGTTTGGGAATCTGTCCAGAGAGAAGAACTCAATCTAAACATGCAGGGTTTGTGTATTAAACATGCGTGAATGAAACAAATCACAACTTCACGTATGTTTGTGATGAGGAGACAACATTATAACATTTTAGATCAGGGGTCGGCAACCTTTACCACTCAAAGAGCCATTTGGACCCGTTTCACACAGTAAAGAAAACACTGGGAGCTACAAAACCCTTTTTAAATTTAAAATGAAATAATACTGCATATAACGTTTTTTGTTTGTTTGTTTGTTTGTTTTTACCTTTGTGCCATAGAATTACATTTTGAAAATGAACGAACTAAAATAAAATATATTTTAATTAAGTACAGTGGTCCCTCACTGTTTCGCTGATTTTTTATAGTATATCATCCTGATTGGCTAAGGGACTGTAGACCTTTGTCTTTGTCAGTCATTCTCCTCTATGTCTCCTGTGCAGAATGCGTTCGATCACGAACAGTGTTCGATCACGAGCAGTGTGACTCTGAGCGGTCTGGCATTTGGGCACATGCCAGAAGGGCCGCGGCTGTGCGTCTCACCTGGGGCCGGTTGCACCGGTCATGCTCTGTCACGGATTTGACCACGATGAGCAGGTGTACATGTCCGCGCGCACACTTCTCCGGGTGGTTAATGCGCATCGGGAAGTAACGGCAGTGTTTCCGCAGAACGAACTGGTGGAACCTGGAGTCCAGGCGGTGGAACCAGTCCTGAGAGCGCACTGATGCGTTCTCACTACAACAAAACCCGCAACAGCGCAGCGGCGCCAGGCGCCTCGGTCAGAGGAACTGTGAAATACACGCATATTTATACACGCAATATAAAGCTGACTACTTCACGGATTTAGCCTATCGCGGGTTATTTTTACAATGTAACCCCCGCGATAAATGAGGGACCAATGTACTGAGCCGCATCGGAGGGATCAAAGAGCCACGTGGCTCTGGAGCCGCGGGTTGCTGACCCCTGTTCTAGATCGAAAAACAGCATAATATGGGCCCTTTAATATTTGGACAATTAATTACACTTATAATTTTTGCATATAAAACTTGTTTTAGGGCCTAATGATGATTTTGTAATTGAGACAAATATTTCTGGTTCTGGCATTTCCAGAACCATTCTTATTTATTAATACTTAGCAAAAAAAGTATTTCTTAAGTGTACAATTATACTGGACATTGTTTAATGTTTTGAGTTTTGAATTGAGTTCACGTAATTCAATTAAGACTTCTTAGAGAACTACTGAAGTGTTGTTTTCTCCTGCTTGTACCATCCATCAACAAAACCACTTATTTAAATATTTTTTATAGCTCTATTGTGGTATTGAGGCATTGCTTGTGCCAAAAAAGGGTAATTGTTTTTGAGCCTCAGTGTCCTAATCTGTGCATTCAAAAGAAGCATTTATTTATATATTTTTAGTTGGGCGAGGGGTATTGTTCTTCCTCGGTTTCTTGCTTATTATTTATTTATTTATTTATTTATTTTTCTGCCTAAACAATCACAATTTTGAGGCCCTAAACGTGGACAAAAAGTCCCCAGATTGACCGGTCTGGTGAAAATTTGATCAAATGGGCATCACAGTGTCCTTTTTTCATATTCATTCACACACAGAATGGTGACTATGATAAGGATACGGGATAACTATAGCAACATTGATAAACAAGAGCAATTCAAAATTTTCCTTGTGGATCAATAAAGTTTGTCTAAGTCTAATACCAGTAATGACAACACCAACATATTCGAAAGGACATCAGTCATATGTTTGGCTGTCTCTACTACTGATGCATTGATTACATTTAAAAATCACTGCACTGACATTTAGGCTATTGTGAAAACATATGGAGAAATGTCAGTATTGCTTTATATTGTGTACTGAAATATAGTGTACTTTTGGTAGATTACTGTAATGCCTTCCTTCTCCTTGAAAGGTTAGGTACTGGATTATTATTATTTTTGCTCTTTTTTACACAGCAGGACTTCATGCAGTTTCTTAAAGAACTTTATTTCTCTCGGCTCTGCCTCTCCCTTTTCGCTAAAGAAAAGCTCTTCTCCACTGATTTCCTGTTACTTTTGCACCAAAATACTGTATTTGGCTGTGTCCCTTGTGTGCGCAGAGCTGTTTGAGGCAAGCGAGACGGGTGGTGTGCAGAGAGCGGAGCTGACAGAGAGAGCCCCATGACAGTGAGTCCCAGACCAGGAAGCAGAGTAAACAACGTGTGCACAAGAGGAGCACAGCTGTGTCTCCAGCACAGACAGGAAAATAGGAAGTGGAGGGCAGATAGGATGACACAGCGTCTGAAGGTTTCTGGAGAGGCTAATGAGTTTGGCAAGGCTCCGTGGGTGTTTGCTGTAACGCTGAAAGAAAACATGCATCTACACATAATCCGGAAATTTAATTGTGTCTAGTGAATTTTATGATAATTAACAGTGAATGTTTTTGTTGCACGTCTTGCAAATAATTATTAAAGCAGACCTATTATGCAAAATCGACCTTTCAAAGGTTTTAACCATGTTATAGTTGTTCCCCCTTCTCATTTACACTCTTGAAGGCGCCATATAGCCCTTCCGGCATACACCCACTGCTCTGTACTAACATCCATCCATCCATCTATCTTCTTCCACTTTTCCATTATCTGGGTCGCGGGGGCAGCAGTCCAGGCAGACTGCTGTACTGCGTGTACTAACATTGTTTTACAATTTTATTTTCTCAATCAGTGATACAGCTTTGGTAAACTTAATATTTAATTTTCAACACTGTATCCATGTTTCTTTTGAGTGTATCATTTTATGATGTTTAATTAGACCTGCATGATTTATCGATTAAATCGATTAATTCGAATGTACAGTTCAGGACGTTGTGTTTTTATGAAAATTTATTTTTTAGTTATTTTTTAAATGCGAGCGGAACTAATGCGCCGCCACGTTCTACACGGGTAAGTTAGCGGGGCATACCCAAACAAGCTAGCATGCGAGTGAGGGAAAGCCGGAACTTGTGCCAAACAAAGGTGTCACTACATCTGTTATATGGAACTGGTTCGATTTTCCTGCGTCAGATTTTGAACAAACGAGTACTCGCTGTAAGGTCTGTTCAAAACCTGTTGCAGCAAATGTATCCTAGCGCCTAAAGCAGAGGCACGCAGCGGAGTAGGAGAAGTGCAAGTCCCCACAGTGCGAGCACATATTGTAAAAGACATGGTGCCCATATATACTGTGGAAAAGCCCGGATTCATTAACATGGTGAAAGTTTTGGACCCGATGTATGTGCTACCAAGACGCAAATATTTTTCTGAAGTTGCCACAGTTGTATACAGACTGCACAAGCTACCATACATGAGCACAGACAGTGGCTCCCTCTTTTCTGCATCACTCGAGGAAAAAACTAAAACTAAAACACAGCACTACCCACTCCAGTCCATCTTTCCCACAATCAGGGAATAATTTAGCTCCATAAAATGCTTCTTTACAAAAAAGATATTTATTTATCTCTATTCATCTGTTATTTGTTTTTGCGTAGGGCAGAGAAAAAGCAATTAAAATCGGAAATCTGATTTTTTTTTTTTAAATCAGAGATTTTATTTTTAGGCCATATCACCTAGCTCTATGTTTAATGTGTACATTATAACATAATGATAATATAGTCATAGTCATAATAGTGTTGTAGATTATAACTTATTTATAGATTATATCTCAAGCACAATATGTGACCTTTAAGGATTAGAGCATTACTGTAGTTTATGCAGTAAGTGACCAGACACTGTTTGTATTGACCTGTGAATATTACGGTTTTGCCATTAGAGCCTAAAAGTACTAGAGGGTTGAAGAGGCATTAGGGATATTGACGATTTGCCCAGATCAATAATCATTTATGTTTTTTGCTAATGGGTGCATTGGCTCTTACAGTGGCCTTTTCTTTCTATCCATTTCAGAAAACTTGTACCAGCTGAGAGGTCCACACTGTGCCCCCCAGAGCAGCATCGAGGGTCAAGAGGACATGGAGGTGGGGCCATTATTTACCATTGCACAGAAATATGGTCTTTCTTGTGATGGTGCAACTTAGCACAAATATGACTTTCAATACACTTTTATCTTTTTCAGTAGTATAAAATATGACTAGATTTAGATCCTGGTCAAAACTGAGTACAAAAGCTAGTACTTAACCAAAAATATATTGCACAATAATTAACCTCAATAATTATGTAACAGCTACAACCAGCCGTGCATTGGAACCAGAAGTGATATTTGTCATATGAGTAAATAAAGCCCTGAAAACCCATCTCTTTAAAACCAGCATCTGTGTCATTCAGCCAGATAATTTCTTTAACTAAACTTGACAGGACAAGACATGATTAAGACTAGCTCTAAATCAGAGGATACAACCATGTACACATACTGGTAACCTACTCTACTTACTCATCTGTGCCTTACAACTCTTTTACAGAACAAATGTAAGACGCATGTTCTGCTGCTGGTGGTCCATGGGGGGAACATCCTGGACACGGCAGGTGGAGACCCCAACACAAAAGCGGGTGATGTGGCCACTCTGTCGTCTGTGCTGGAGAAGGTGACGCGGGCGCACTTCCAGGCCGCGGCTGAACACGTGATGATCAAACTGGTGCCATGTCCAGCTGTGTGTGCAGAAGCCTTCTCCCTGGTCTCCAAGTGAGTGACACACAAACTAATCAAGTGTCTGGTGGGCTCATTCTGATGAGGTTTGTCTTTTGCAGTGGGGTTTGCTAATTTATAAGTCATTATGAATGTGATGTAGTGGGTGAAAAAAATTTCATTCTACCAGGGATGGTCTGTTATTTGTTTCAGTAAATAGTCAGTATTTCTCTTCCTCTAGATTTGTGGTTGATTTTGGCAAATTTGATGATATCAGACTTTTATATTCTTTACTCCCAGTAAAAGTAACTGTAACTGGATGCTATTTTCACACCAGTAATTTAATAATGTTGCACGTTGAACAATATTTGTTATGTTTTAATGCATCTGCATCCAGCAGTGGATTAAAATATGGCAATTTTTGGTTGATACATATTAGTACCAGTATATCATCCATACAATGTACTGAGGTTTGAAAAATGCAGACATTTTATTTGCATTACATTTTAAGAGTTCTAAGTTGAAATTCAAGCCAGTAACCAGACTTGAGGATCTAAAGTGGTTCTTGGACTTGTGCAACAGGAGAAACAGATATCAAATTTGAAATAGGAAATAGGAATGTTGATTGAAATGAATCTCAGTGAGAGATCTCTTGCATTTTTAACTAAAAAAATTAAATAAAACCACGCACAGGAGCACATTACCTGAAGTGAAAATTATGTGAAAATTCTGTTGATAAAACACAGACAGTGGTGAGTAAAGAATCAAGTGGTTTAGCAAACTGTGTAATGCTTCTATTCATTTTCACCATTACAAAATTCATGTCTAATAGTAACAGCAGCCAGACAAAAGTTAAACTCTAGCACTTTATGCTGGTCTCAGAAAGAGAAAAAACTGCTAAAATAGATGAGAAATTCATGACTATTTTATGAAAGTTATAATGATATTATAGCGTAACAGAAATAGTGAAATGTTCTAGCAACCACTTTTTTTTATCTTAATGATCCAAATCCAGGCAAACTCTGGTAAATGCTCATTAAATAATTAAACTTGCTTTATGGGAAAGGCATTAGGATAAAATAACCCACACTTGTCAGATAAAGCAGTTAAACTCAGTATTATCTTAAACAAATAAGCAGATTCCCGTATCTCCTTTATATTTGTTTTGACATTTTAAGGCACATTAAACAGCCTCAGTGTTACATGACTGGTAAACCTGGTTCACTGTGCAGTTCCCTTCATTGTGTCAGAAAACCCCACTGCTGCTGTCCTGTCCCTTTAATGCGATGTGAAGAAAGATTTCTCTGCCCTGTCAGATCTCCTCCAGCCCCTGTTCACACTGCTCATGGTGGATGAGCATAGGCGAGCGTATTTACAGCCCCTCACACCTGTCCATTCACTTATGGACAGATTACTGGAGTTAATGGACCATTCCAACCCATCTGCATAACAACACCTGTGGACCTGACAAAAATTATATCATGCAATGAAAAGAAAAATGCATAAATGCATATTGTTGAGATTGTTGAAGTGATATAAAGATTCAAAGTAGAAATAAATGTGAAATATATTAGTCATTTCTATAATCATATATGACTGCACTTTTCTTGCTTTCTTTTCTTGCATTTTACAAATTGATGATAAGTTAACTATCCTGTAGGCTTTGTCTGACTGGATTATGAGTATAAACTGCCAGAAACGTAATGAGCTATTGGTCTAATTAAACAGAAACATCAAGAGCAAATGGAAGTGGATTAATTGAGCTATGACACATCTCACATCATGTGTGACTCAGATGTATTCAGAGGCACTTGAATAGGATGCGTCACCTGTCACCCTGCCTTCTTCAGTCTGATCTGGGACAACTTATTAAGTAGTTAGTCATCTGTCTCAGTCCAGTCTGATAACACAGGTCAAAAGGCATGTTTCATAATCAAATGATCTGTTACCACTTAGATATCAAAGGATGCTTTATCATTATCAGTGAGGCATTTCAGCCATAACCAGTATATAAGGATATAATCAGTAATAGGCAGCAACTTTTCATCTTTTCTCGCATAATGTCCAATTTTTATTAAAGGTGCACTATGCAACTCTTTGGTTGGGGTTCTGTCACCTGCTTGTTTCTATGGATATGTGATTGCTCTGCTTAGAATATTCCACAGTATGACATTAAACAATTCTACATTACATCTATTCTACATGTGGTTTTATTGTTCAAAAATACCTAGAAAACCAGACATTCTGACGGTGAGTGGGATTGCCTCTCCACAGATCTGACCTGTAACTTCTGGTCTGGTTTGGTCTGCATGAAGATAGAAAGGTTTAATGCTTTACTCTGAAACATTCAAGACAAAGCACCCTTGACAGACCATCCACCAGCAAAGTGAAAAAAAAAGTAAAAAGTAAAATATCCACAATAACCCCATGCGAATGACTGTACGTGACAAGGCAACAGCAGCCGAGTCACACTGAGTTGGGAATGAACCACCAAACAACCCCACTCTCCAAGCCAGCCGTACAGTAGTAAATGGGGAGGTGTTCTGTCTGGCACACTCAGACTATGCTTTCCTCTGCTCTGACTGCTCAGTTTCACACAAGAGTAAATGAACCACTCATATTGAAGCGTATCTACAATCTCAAACCCAGACCTCTTCACTGGTCTGTGTATTGAGGAAAAAAATGTGTTTAAGCAACAATGTTTTGTAAGATAGTGCAAAGGAACTAATTAGCCGGATGGAGTAGTTAGGTGACTGACTATGCAATGTTACCCCTTAAATCCTGTTCAATCTCTCTAGTCTTCTCTCCTCACTGCTATTGTGGTGGTCGCTTAAATGGCTTTAGAAACATAATGAGAAAGGTGCATAGGCTGTTGCTGATTGGTAAGCCCTTTTGAAACATACCGGTCTACTGGAATTGACATGATGGGCAGAATGCTTGGCTCAAGGATAGAAAAGGTTAATAAGAAAAAAATATCGATAAAAGCCCAGAGAGGAGACAGTGCACTGCTAATTAGTATGCTTTTGACATTTTTACTCCCAGGCAACATCTAACCATGAAGAATATTTTATGTGTAACCTTTTTAATTGTTTTGTTGAATGACTTAACCCCAAAGGCCATCACATCACTCTCTATCTGAAATTCTAAGAGATATGTCGTTCTCTTTTGATCAAGGCTCGTCTGGTCCCTTTGATCTGGAGAGGTTTGGGGACATGGTTATAATGTCACACATGTCTAGCCACACTTAGGTTTTTTTTTTTTTTTTTACATTATTAACAAAATAAGATGACAAAAACCTTTCTGGAGGGCGGTCTGCCAACTCCTGGTCTCCTTGGAAATAGTGTTGCCTTGGCTGGAATGTCCTTTAATATGGCATGAAATTGACCTATTTTGCTTTTATTTTGCTACAGGTGTTTTATTTGCTCAAAAATATGTATTCTTACAGTGAGCAGTGCCACCTCTCCACAGCTCTTAGCTTGGCGGTGTCACCTACTTGTTTTCATGGAGATGGAAAAGTTGAATGCCATACTGTGGAAGATCCCAGGCAAACAAAGAAATAACAGCTCCATGGATACGAGCAGGTGACAATTTATTATTTTCAATTTGTATTATTATTTACTCTTTATTTCAGATACAAATATTATTCGGTCCATAAACAGAATGAAAAAAATAAACAAGGCAACCAAATTAGTCCATAAAGTTCATTAAAAAGTATGGAGTTTCTGTGCCCAGTGCTTTCTCAGAGCAAAGTTACATAGTGTACCTTTAAATATAACCTTCGTTAACAGGTCAGTTTCTGCTGTGTGTTGGCAGCTGCCTCTTATTTGAGACGCTTCAGTGTAACTATAATGTATTTCACATGTATTGTCAACCCTCTAGCTGCTCAGTGGTTTTATCAGTGACAGCTTGACATTCTCATTCTTTAATTTCTGCGTTGAGAGCTGTTAATAAGCATAGGGGAGGGATGTGGCTGGCAGTCGGGTAGAGACCTGCGTCTGTAATTGACGTTACAGAGAGTGGCGCAGACTGAAGCATGAATAAGAGGAGAGTGCCTTGTGTGTGCTCCACTTGGCTTGCTCACATTAGTCCACATGAAAAATACAGGACATACATTCCACAGCAGTCAGCCACAGTTAATACCGCTATGCTATGTGCTGCTAATGGCCACATACATTGTACATTCATAGTAAGAACTGTGGAGTTGTTTTTAATCTGTGGAACAATTTAATCACACTCATATTTGGTTAGTTAAGTAGACCATTGTACTGTTAAACCATCAAAACATTTTAATAATTTCTTCATACCTACGATACTTTGAAGTATTGGATCAAAAATGTATCAAATAAATTATGTTGTTTTTAGGGCTGTAGTCAGTTTAAGACATTCCTGGTCACCTAAAGTCATGTCCTGTTGATTGATTAGTCGATTAAAAAAGGGGGAGTAGCAAAAGCTCTCAAAACTTTTATGTATCTCTATGTATCTGAACCCAAACTGCTCTCACAAGGCTACACCTGCAAGGGAGTTCATGAAAAAATAGCAATTTATGAAAAAAAAAGAAGTTTAATATGCATTTTTACATAAATACCAAAAATACCAAATCTTCAACTAACTCACTCATTAACTTCTCCTTTCTACTGTTGTCCCATATGAATCCTTATAATCTAAATAAATCAGCTGTCAACCAATACAGACTTTGGTCGACTGAGACAGTATTGACTCGACTAAAGGCCTTCAGTCGTAGTCATTATATCCATTATGTTATTAAGTATATATTTTTTCCTGATAGCAAACTGTTATAACGAATGGTGGATGAAGTCGTTGCAAAAAAGGCAGACTGCTGGGAGCTGGATCAGAGGCTGGGGTGATTTTCCAGTGTGAGTAATCGGGTCTGAAGCATGACAGAACATGAAAAAACAAAATAAGTTAGTAGAAAAAGGCAAAAATACTGGAGACAAAACCTGGGCCAAGCAGTATATACCGCTGAGGATAAACTGACAATCTGGCAGCGTGTGGATGCTTGAGCCGAGTCTTTGTATTGGAGCGGTTGAAGATTGATTGGCATTGAACTACAGGTGAGTGGGTGGGAGCCATAGGTGAGGGTGGTGCCAGACTCTCCACCCAGCTCCAGACACACAAAGACACAGAAGGGAAACTGATCAAACTCCTTTTTTGAAATTGTAGTCACTATTGCTTTAACTTACTGTTCACGATACATTCATCCTTATACTGTATGTGTTCTTTCTATAATTTTTTTAGCTCTTACTTATAAAAGCGAGAATAGATTTTCTTTGATCTTAGTTTTCTCTTTCCATCTTTGAGGCTATATTTACTTTTTTCCTCCAGTGAGGTTTTGTAATCAGCTTTTGTTTTTGTTTTCACTACAGTACACCGATCACTTTCCCACGAGGCTACTGTCTACAAAAGAAAATAATGAATACTGAAAAACACTAATTTTTTCAGTGTCATAGCTAAACAAATAATTACATAAAAATAAAGTCACGCGTAATTGTGCTACTTTTTGTATGCAGGGGGTCTTGCCCAGGGGTGTAAATCATTGCCTCCACTTACAACAAAATACCTTATATTCATGAAAACTGCTAATCCTGTAGAACTGTAGAAAAATGTGCTTCTTGTATTAGTTTATTATTATTGTCAATTTAGGACATGTTTAAATGTGAACTTTGAACTGAATCCTATTATTATCCATCCATCCATTTTCTTCCGCTTATCCGGGGCCGGGTCGTGGGGGCAACAGTCTAAGCAGGGACGCCCAGACCTCCTTCACCCCGGACACTTCCTCCAGCTCCTCCGGGGGGACCCTAAGGCGTTCCCAGGCCAGCTGGGAGACATAGTCCCTCCAGCGTGTCCTGGGTCTTCCCCAGGGCCTCCTTCCGGTGGGACATGCCTGGAACACGTCCCGAGGGAGGTGTCCAGGAGGCATCTGGAACAAATTCCCGAGCCACCTCAGCTGGCTCCTCTCGACGTGGAGAAGCAGCGGCTCTACTCCGAGCTCCTCCCGTGTGCCTGAGCTCCTCACCCTATCTCTAAGGGTGCGCCCAGCCACTCTGCGGAGGAAACTCATTTTGGCCTCTTGTATCCGCAATCTTGTGCTTTCAGTCATTACCCAGAGCTCATGACCATAGGTGAGGGTAGGAACGTAGATTGACCGGTAAATTGAGAGCTTTGCCTTTTTGCTCAGCTCCCTCTTCACCACAAGTGTTCGGTACAGCGACCGCATCACTGCCGACGCTCCACTGATCCGCCTGTCAATCTCACGCTCCATCCTCCCCTCACTCGTGAACAAGACCCCCAGATACTTGAACTCCTCCACTTGAGGCTTGAAGAACTCCCCACCCACCCGGAGAGGGCAAGCCACCTTTTTCCAGTCGAGAACCATGGCCTCGGATTTGGAAGAGCTGATCCTTCACACTCGGCTGCAAACTGCCCCAATGCACGCTGGAGGTCCCGGTTCGATGAAGCCATCAGGACAACATCATCTACAAACTGCAGAGATGAGATCCTGTGGTTCCCAAACCGGATCCCCTCCGGCCCCTGACTACGTGTAGAAATTCTGTCCATAAATATAATGAACAAAACCAGTGACAAAGGGCAGCCCTGGCGGAGTCCAACATGCACCAGAAACAGGTCCAACTTACTACCGGCAATGCGAACACAGCTCCTGCTCCGGTCATACAGGGACCGAATAGCCCTTAGCAAAGGGCCCCGAACCCCGTACTCCCAAAGCACTCTCCACAGGACCTCACGAGGGACACGGTCAAATGCCTTCTCCAGATCCACAAAGCACATGTGGACTGGTTGGGCAAACTCCCATGCACCCTCGAGCACCCGATGGAGAGTATAGAGCTGGTCCATTGTTCCCCAGCCGGCATGAAAACTACACTGCTCCTCCTGAATCCGAGGTTCAAGAATCGGTCGAATTCTCCTCTCCAGCACCCTGGAATAGACCTTACCGGGAAGGCTGAGGAGTGTGATTCTCCGATAGTTGGAACACACCCTTCGGTCCCCCTTCTTAAACAGAGGGACCACCACCCCGGTCTGCCAGTCCAGAGGTACTGTCCCCGACTGCCACACAATGTTGCAGAGACGTGTCAGCCAAGATAGCCCTACAACATCCAGAGACTTAAGACACTCAGGACGGATCTCATCCACACCTGGGCCCTTGCCACCGAGGAGCTTTCCAACCACCTCAGTAACTTCAGCCAGGGTGATGAACGAGTCCGCCTCTGAGTCCCCAGCCTCTGCTTCCTCCTCGGAAGACGTGACGGCGGGATTGAAGAGATCCTCAAAGTATTCCTTCCACCGTCTGATAACATCCCCAGTTGAGGTCAACAGCCCCCCACCCACACTGTAAACAGTGTTTGTGAACCACTGCTTCCCCCTCCTGCGGCGCCAAATGGTTTGCCAGAATTTCTTTGAGGCGGTCCGATAGTCCTCCTCTATGGCCTCTCCGAACTCCTCCCAAACCTGAGATTTTTCCTCTGGTACTGCCCGGGCTGCAGCATGCTTGGCCCGCCGGTACCCGTCAGCTGCCTCAGGAGTCCCATGAGCCAACAAGGCCTGATAGGACTCTTTCTTAAGCCTGACGGCATCCTCCGGCTTCCTCCCCGCCAGCGGACGCAACTCACAACCAGGTGGTGATCAGTTGACAGCTCTGCCCCTCTCTTCACCCAAGTGTCCAAGACACGTGGCCGGAGGTCAGATGACACGACAACAAAGTCGATCATCGACCTCCGTCCTAAGGTGTCCTGGTGCCACGTGCACTGGTGGACACCCTTCGAACATGGTGTTCGTTATGGACAAACCGTGGCTAGCACAGAAGTCCAATAACAGAACACCGCTCGGGTTCAGATCAAGGAGACCGTTCCTCCCAATCACCCCTCTCCAGGTGTCACTGTCGTTGCCCACGTGGGCGTTGAAGTCCCCCAGGAGAACAACGGAGTTCCTGGTAGGTGCACTGTCCAGTACCCCTCCCAGGCACTCCAAGAAGGCCGGGTACTCTGCACTGCTGTTCGGCCCGTAGGCCGACACAACAGTGAGAGACCGGTGCCCAACCCGAAGGCGCAGGGACGCGACCCTCTCGTTCACCGGGGTGAACTCCAACACACGGCGGCTGAGCTGTGGGGCAATGAGCAGGCCCACACCACCCCCCCACCGTTCCCCGCGGGCAATGCCAGAGAAATGGAGGGTCCAGCCCCCCTCAAGGAGTTGGGTTCCAGAGCCCAAGCTGTGCGTGGAGGTGAGGCCGACTATATCTAGTTGGTAACGCTAAACCGCCCGCACAAGCTCAGGCTCCTTCCCCCCCAGCGAGGTGACATTCCATGTCCCCAGAGCTAGTCTCCATGCCTGGAGATCCAGCCGTCAAGGCCCCTGCCTTCGACTGCCACCCAAATCTCCATGCACCCGGCCCCTGTGGATCCTCCTGCAGGTGGTGGGTCCACAGGAGGATGGCCCCATGTCGCTCCTTCGGGCTTCGCCCAGCCGGGCCCCGTAGGGAAAGACGCTTGCTGGCGAGCACCCAGCCCAGGTCTGGCTCCAGGGTGGGGCCCCGGTAACGCCAGTCCGGGCGACGTATCTGACCTCGTTGTAAAACTCAACATAAGGGCTTCTGAACCGTTCTTAGTCTGACCCATCCCCCAGCACCTGTTTGCCTTGGGTGACCCTACCAGGGGTCTGGCCCCTGACAACATAGCTCCCGGGATCATTCGGGCACTCAAACCCCTCCACCACGTTAAGGTGGCGGCTTATCCTATTATGCAAAATGGACTTTTCAGAGCTTTTGACCGTGTTAGAATTATAGTTATGTTTTACCCTCTTAAAGTTGTATTTGGAGTGATTCTTGCATGTTTGAGCAATATCTAAGTGCTTATTTTCAAGACGCCATATTGCCGATCAATCCTCGTTTTCACTGCCACCGATATACACACCCACTGCTCTGTATTTACTTCTCCAATTTTATCGTCTTAATCAGTGGTACTGTAGGATTTGGCAGTGTTGCATGGTCATTTGGTACAATTACAAAAAGATCTTCTAGCCACCGATGTGCAGCCATCCATTGGAGGGGCAGACAACTTTCTGGCTTCCACAGGTGTTGTAGATTATAACTATATAGCAGACTAAAGCACAATAATCTTCCTTAAAACAAAAATTTAAATCAACTGGATATTTTTCCCAAATCAGTCAGCCCTACCATTAAGTTAAGCTACCATACAATGCATTTCTTGCATTATCAGAAAAAAACCTGCTTGAATCCAGATTGCTCCAGGTTTTTCAGCATACTCTCACAATATGCACAGTCATTTGGCTCTGAGCGCGCCCACACATCTCACAATGCTACACTTTTTCCACTCGTCTTTCAGTGGTTAACACTGTTTGTGCTAATGACAGTGTTGGACCCGTGGGTGTGCAAAGTCTCATTACTCGCGTGCCAACATAAACACACTAGAGACAGGACTCCACAGCCGTGCGGGGAACCAAATACTGCTGTGTGCCCAATTTACTCTCATTGTAACTAATAGCTTTGGCTAAATAAAAAAATAACACTACAGAGCTGAAGGTGATGAAGTCTTTTAGCACATTTGAAGTAAAAAAAAAAAAAAATCAAACAATTCATTCTGGACTGTGTGTGATAATTCCTGGGGCACTGGAAGAAGTCTCTGTGGAGAAGACTTTCCAGTCCATGTCGCGTTTGTTTCCATGTGCATTATGAGGGATTGCTTCTCTCCGAGGGGCTCTCAGAGTTCATTATTATCCCAGCCTGATAATGAAGCCACTGTGCTGGGTGTCAAGACAACACACACCAGCTGTATTGGACATGCTATACACAGGAAAACGAAAAGTATCTAGTGTTGTCGTCACACCTTCTATCGCTGTGCACCCAATTAACAGCAAGTGAGGAAAAAATGATTTCCCTCCTCTGGGGATATAGGAAAATCAATTATTAAGCAGTTGTTGTGTTATATCAATAATTTAGAGAAAAAGTTCCAGTAGGATCAATGCAGTTATTTTTCTGAAAGATAACTTGTTTTTAAAGTACACTGCTATGTTCACTATTTAAAAAAATAATGTTAATACATATATTAACTGTTAAATAACATTTAATATGTTATAAATATTTATATAGAATTGCGGGGAGGGGTAATTTATTCAATATACAGTACAGCCTGTCATGATAATTACTGTTATTATATATATATTATACTGTTATTACTGTTATAATATATATAATTACTGTAATTATTATTATTATTGTTCTATATATGTTGATGAAACAATATTTTTTGGTGGACAGTATGTTTCATGAGGAGTTTTTCTTTAAACTAGAAGAGGATTTTTGTTATTTTTCTATTCTAACATTAGATTTAAGATGAGAGGGTTGAATAAATGATTCATGATGAATACAAACTAACCACTTAAGTGTTTTATTCTACTATTTATGTAGCGCAGTTCATGTTTTCTAACCTTATTATACATTTAGAATAGTTTTGGGGATAATACTGCTTCAGAGTTATTGTATCAGTGACATATTTTTTATTATCGTTTATTGTCTATATTTTCTTCAGCAATCTATATTGTACTTCAAAATGTGTTATCATGACAGCCCTAATTCAACAATATTGTTAAAAGATGCTGCTATAATTCTGATACAGCCTGTTTTTTCAGGATAATGTAATATTCATGATGTTACTTTCACAAAATAATAACATCTTGTACCCAATTAACAGCAACAGGAAAGATTGTCTCTACCTTTTAAAAGTAACACAACACTAACAAGAACATTCAACTTTAAAACAAGTTTGTGAAACTGTTTTGCTCTGGGGACTTCTGAAAGGTTACAATGAATTAGCTCTGGCATTTTCTCATTGTGGAGAGACTGCTGACGATGTTAAATTGGCTCTGTCCTCCACTGGGGAGACTTTCATTATTGAGGCTATAGATGCTCTCCTCCCATTCCTGCTCCTCTTCCTCATTAAGAGGAGCATACAAAGGATAGCTGTTATACTCACTAATTGCACAAATGCAGTGCCAAGCCATCCATTAAACAGGACTGGGTGCAGTTCACTTCTAATCTGTCAGACCTTAGATTATACATAAAAGCCACAGTATCAGAGACCACCTCAAGGTTAGATGAGATGAAATTTATTTGATTTTTAATCTTCTCACGTGGCCTCTCTCCCTGACCATTTCTGTTATAAGATTATTACATCATGGTAATGCTGCATTCATGTACTCCCTAGAGACTAGAGATTTTTGCTAAAACCCTTTGTGCTTGAAAAGGGACATGCGGTTTAATGCGGTAGTGTAATTACTTTGACTCTGACCTTAGTAAAATATTTTAGACACCTCCTGCACTCTGCTTCTCCTCTCACACATCCAGAATGGAGGTACTGTTATCCCACTTTTAGATAATTGTTTTCTCAAGTTAATGGCTGCATCCAGTAATACTCACAGATTTGTTTTTGTGCGTTAGCGCTCTCTACAGCTGTGGAACACTTTTATGACATCTATTTTTCTTACCCTACCAGCATAATGTACGGAAATGATGTTTAAGATTATTAAGAGTAATTATAGTCATAAAGGCAGATGGGAATGAGATGGGTTGTTAAATTCACAAAGTCGAATCATAATCCTTTTACCCTAAACATAATGTCACAAATGCAAAGACGTTAATATTTAACAAAACTCAGTGGGTTGTAAAACAGGATGTGACTCATGTTAATAAAGCTAACAAGTGTTTGTATGATCAGCAAATTATGCCCCGTAATTGAGAGTGCCTCACCTGGTATTTGTGGAGCACTGCGCCAGGTGTGTGACTTATGTTCTTGTGGATCTTGAACCCGGCTCTGTGTTAGAAGGGACTTTTCTTCTCGACTTGTATGACAGTTGTTTACAAAGCTTTGACACAGGTGGAATAATTAAGGCGATTGCAATATGGATTCTTTGAGTGTTACAATGACTATTTAAAGTGATACTCCGGGATTTTTGACATAGGGTCCAATTTTCTAGTTAGCCAGCGTGTAGGATATGTGTAGAGAAAGTTATTTTGCGATTTCATGCAGTCTTTGTAAAATCTGAGTTGGCTGTTGCTAAGCTAGCGAAAGTGAACGTCCTGCAGCTAGCCAGCCACTAAAATAGACATACCCAGTACAAAACAAACACCCAAACAAATCAGTTATTATGCCAGGGTATCGATTTAAATATCTGTGTTGATATAATAAGATTTTGAACGAAACGGACCTTGCTTCAAACGACTTAATTGACGCATATTGGGGGACTAGTTTCTAAGCAGCGGCGGAATTTTACTTCTCCCTCGTCAATTCATCAGCAGCAGTTGTCATTATTACAAAGAGTAGAGACTGGAGGCATGCATTACACACGTTGGTGAGTAACAGAAACAGGAGGCCTAACTTAGAAGATGTGAGTATAATCATCTCACTGATTTTGCAACTGGCCAAACGCTCCTACATTCAAAATTTTTTTCTGGCACACCACTTACCGCATTGATAACTGGCCATTAGGTCCAGCATGTCTAGGTCGTTTCTTCCAATTTATCTTTTCGACGCAGAAGAATGTCTCCAGTACGCCACGATTGAGATGGGGCAAGAAGTCCTGGTGCTCTGTTATGCAGACATCATTGGAAGTGCTATGGCCACCAGACACATCTAGACTTCGAAACGAAGTATCTAGCTCCAGCTCTTGCATTTGTGGGATAACTAAGTCCCACTCCCTGCAGCAAAAACATTCATCCTCGTTCTCCATAACTTCGCAATTTCGGCACTGACACCACCAATCCCCGGTTCTTCTGTCCCGGCTTTCTGCTGCAGCTTCGGCGGCGGCTGCATTTGCAGACGCGCTCTCTTGTTCTCTTGCTCTTTGTAAATCCATCTCTTTCAATTCTTCGTCCGTGTAACGAACAGGCGGTTCGTTACGGAATGAGTATCCACACATGCACTTTCATAGACTTTGCACTTTATATATATTTACATTGCACCTTTAGAGCACGGAGCACTTACAAGATACGCTAATTTGCACATATAAGATTGCACACATTTGTATTGTTTTAAAGTATTTATTGAAAACATTTTTTGCGTTTGTCACGGAGTCCGGTCGGGCGGGTGCTTCCGGTAATGGTGGCCGCCGGTCTGTGGAGACAAACAACAACAATCAATGTGCAATATGTGCCACTTTTTAAATTAGTTGTGTCTTGTGTGTGTTTGCGTGTGTGGGATGTGGATATTTTAAAGTGTGAAAGTGGTATGCGTGGGTTGAGTTGTGGTTTTACTTACCTGTGTCTCATGTCCAGGTGTCTGGCCAAAAGATTCCCCGGGGACCAGACACCATTTAAGAGTTCCGGGCCAGCTCAAGACAGCAGACATCAGGGGAGGAAATGCCACCTATTTTAATTGGGTTTATTCATTTTATACTTTATTAGGTGTTGGTTTCTAAGAGTTTATTTTTGTATGTGGGTTTTACATGGTTTATTTGATGATGGGTATTTTATTGGAGGATTTTAACTTAGTTTTAAACTGCTAATGTTAATGATACACCCCTTGGAGTTTTTATGGTTTTACCCAGCAGTATTTAAGCCACCTGTATCCTATCATTGATTGCTCTGCTGCTGGAGAAAAGCCACGCTCCTATCCTCCTTGCACCTTAATTTATTTTGCACTGCACTTTGCACGGGAGCACTTTATATTTTTTGTGCAAACTGAAAAACATTAAAAAAAACTGTGGACCACGTCAACCCTGCCTCCCGTATCTGTTTGTGGAACTCACTGCAATCCAGCCGCTCTACCCGTCTTGGTCACAGTCCGTATACTCCGGCTCATACAAGTATGGTTCACTGGAAAAATGCAACTGCTCTTCCTCCTCATCAAAAATAATCGGGCTCGCCAAACATTGCCATACTTTGAACAGGCTCCGTGTGCTCACTTTTACAGTTGCGAGGTTGCTAGTAAACAAACTATTAGAGCCGGTCGGATTGGGACATGCGGGTGATATCAATCCGCGGCTGTCAAGCTTTCAATGAGGAAGTACGAATTGCTGATGATGATCAAAGGAATACATGCTTGGTTTACTTCCTTAATCATTCTATCAACACAGATATGTACATCGATACCCTGGCATAATAACTGATTTGTTTGGGTGTTTGTTTTGTACTGGGTATGTCTATTTTAGTGGCTGGCTAGCTGCAGGACGTTCACTTTCGCTAGCTTAGCAACAGCCAACTCAGATTTTACAAAGACTGTATGAAATCGCAAAATAACTTTCTCTACACATATCCTACACGCTGGCTAACTAGAAAATTGGACCCTATGTCAAAAATCCCGGAGTATCACTTTAAAGGTTTTGTACCAAGCTGGAGCTGTACTAGAGTCAAGAGATCTGGGAATCACATGTTCCCTCACGTTTCGAAACAATTGGTGATACGTGTCACAATATAATTTTACAATATATGCTGATACAGCTATTTAAAGAAACAAATGCATACATACTACTTTGTACTACTAACATACTGTTATATTAGTAATTACCACCATACATACTTCATCTGCATTACATAAACACGTTTCCTTTATTTAAATGTTTGTGCTGCAATATTGTGTATTGCAAAAAAAACAACAACAAAAAATTAGCTATGAGCTACAATCTCGTACAAACATCTTTGCCACTGTGCTCTGTACACTGTCCTAATAAATAAATAAATGAAATGAAATTCATGCCGATATATTGATACCATAATATGCACTATATACTGTATATGACCATTCCCTGCTCAACAAATATATATTTGCATCAGATTGTTGAGTAGACCCTGTATTCTATAAACTCACATGCATCAATATCGGGAAAAATCACATAGAAACACAAAGTAATGCAGAAATGTCAGTGCCAAATCTCACTGTATTATTCCTCACCATCTTGAAATTCACACACATCTCCAGGTCTGACCCAAAGATGACACATTTTACACATTTTTTCTTGCTAGATTTCTTTGGTATTCCAACTAGAACCTATTGGCTGAACATGTTGGACAGCGCAGGTGTGACGGAGTGAAAAAATAACCTGCTTCTTTCTTGTGACTTCAATTTCTGTGTACTTGAGATAGAAGTAGAAAAAGCAATGGTATCACTGTATCCATCCTAGCAGTTGGTATATAATGCTCCTATCAACTGGCCAGATACAAGAAGTGGTTGCATGCAGCTATGGAAAGGGCAAACATAAAATGGCAGGATAATATAGTAATCTTCCAGTACTGTGGTGATAGGTTTCTGCAGACTTCCCTAATCTTAGGACCAGGCTATGACCTTTTGTGTCACCATGCAATGGGTGTGCTGACATTTTTCAACCTTGGGTCTAAATTGTTGCTATATTCTGTAATCAGAGAAATGATGGACAGGAATAGACAGGACACAGCTCAAGGAGAGTTCAGGGTAGCGCCAATCTGAAGTTAGAAAAACACAAGGAGGAGTCAAGGCAGTTGGGTCATTTCACAAGATTGCTGCAAATAAATCATACATACGGGCTTGATTTAAATGTCCCATGACATGGTACTTCTTGATGCTTTTATATGGCTCCTTAATGGTTCTCTAATACTGTAAATGAATCCTTCTTCAAAATCAACACTCACTGCATGAGATATGACTCTGACAGTCTTCATGAGGCTAGATATGTGTCTAAAATGCTTTATTCTGGGTGTTGCTGCTTCAGTGCAAATGAGAAGGACAGAGAGATTGGCTAAGGAGCGGGGGGCCGGGTTTCCCCCGCTTGAAGCGCAGCTCGGTGCAGCTATCTGCTCTCTTCCGTGTTTTACACAAGAAGACAGATGAGAGACTTTGCAATGAAAAAAAGCATATTTACACAGAAAATAAAATTAAACCACTGGTATTTCAGAGGTCCAGAGGGTCGGGTAAGGGACTTGCGAGCCTAGAAACACTCGGACGTGCCTCCAGGCAAATAAAAAAATGCATTTCGCATTGTAGCGCATTCACAGTCCAAACTCTATGGGCGGGATATACAGGGACGCTGAGCGGAGACAGAGGGAGGGGCTGGAGCTGCATTTGCCGATCTGACGTCAATAAGGTGCCTTGTCCGAACTCGCCCGTTTGAGCACTGGTTTTGTGTAAAGCAGAAAAGGACCGCAAATGCTCAGTTTAGACATTTCGCAACTTTTAGCCATGGGGGGGGGGGCTAAACAGGGTAGGGGAGCTCACATTAACGTTCAAAAACCTCAGAAAGTGAAAATTTCATGCCATGGGACCTTTAATGTTTTTAACTGTAATGTTAACTTTAAAATAATATGATGATTTAACCAATTCAATTCAAGTTTATTTATATTTAAGTTTATTTATAGCACAAAATGTGACCAAAAGTCACATTTTTCTTAATACTGAATAAATTAATATCTCAACAGTGTTTGTGATATCTCAGTATCTACAATTAGAAAAGGCAGAAATGCTACTATGATTTTGAAAGTTTATATTTTTAAACTTTTAAATTATTATTTCTACTTTGATTGCCCGCTTCTATATGTAAAATGTTCTCAGAATGTTATCTTGCTGCCAGTTGTATTTTATTTATATTTCACTTTTATCCAGAAAATCCTGAAACTCATCTAATCGATTTAGATGTTTAATACTCACAGGTTCCATAGTGCTTTAATCTTTCAATCGTCATGGATATTGTGCATAATTACATATTTTCTGTTCTCTTGTCAGTCTAAACCCGTACAGCTACGATGAGAGCTGTGTGTCCAGCAGTGTGGACCACCTCCCTCTTGCAGCCCTCCCTCTCCTCGCCATTGTCTCGCCTCGATACCAGGACGCCGTGGCAACCGTGATCGCCAAGGCTAACCAGGTGTACCGCAGCTTCCTCCAGTCTGAGGACGGACAGGGCTTCACTGGCCAGGTGCGTGAGTGTGCCAGAATACACTCCAGGATGTCTGTGAAAACATGAATCAAGTCTTTATATCTAAAAACTCATTTATATGAACTCTAGAAATTTCATGAGACTACTCTTGGCTCTTGGTATCCTTTTGAGAAGCCGAATTTGACTATTGGGATGTTGGCTCAGAATCTAAAACAGGCATTGGCTCAGAACTGGTATAAAGCAGTTCACTGGCAATAGTCCTTCAGTATATTTGCAAAGACTTTTAGTAAATTTGCTCATATTTAAGTCATAGTCGCTTTTTCAATTGAATTTTGTTTTCATTACTCAGTGGTGTAGTGAGTAAATGTTTAAGGTTTTTTTTATAAAACATTTTTTTAAGTACTTTTAAAAAATATTGTCGAAATATACCTTGTTTCAAGTTAGAAAAATGGCTATTATTTGGATTGAGTGTGCGCTTGGGTTTACTGCAAGAAAATGAACCTTGAACGCAGGCCCTGACATTTTCTATACATACAGAACAAAGGGTCAAGGTCCACAAGGTCCATTAGTCTATTTTATTTACATTTTGTTTTGCAGTGTAGTCATAGCCTTTTAAGTTATTATCTCAGAGGCATTCATTGCTTTATTGGATTAACTGACAGGGTTTTACTACAAGCCACAACTGACTATAAATCAATGTAAATACATGTTTGGTTGTTTTATAAGTGGGTATGACTTGGACATTTGTTGTACATTATTCATACTTCTATAACTACTCATAATTACACCGTGATTCATCTTGACTTATTTGTATTATGAATGCACAGTGTAAATACCACACACTGCAGGTATGAAAGCCCGTAAGTTACTCACTGTACATAAATGGCCATATTTATTATTGTTTTTCTCTTGTCTGAGCCAGGTTCTCTGACATTCTGAAATGATATGCTTTCACTTGTAATCACATTCATTCATCTGTGCGCATGTGGCTTTTTGACCGCTCTAGTTTTGTTCTGATGCATTGTGTTGGATTTTGTGTGTTTTTTGCGCAGGTCTGCCTTATGGGAGACTGTGTGGGTGGCGTGCTGTGCTTTGACGCACTGTGCTTCAGTAACCATCACAGGAATGGCAGCCCAAACAACAGCAGCAGAAATAACAGCACCGAGAGCCTGAAGGTACAGCTCAGCTCTGGTAATGGGACGTGAGGGTTTAATGAAGACAACTCATGTAACCAAATTAGGATTTTGGTTACATGCCTGTCATACCTTGTCTTTTCAGAGAAATTAATTAAACTAGACAAACATAATGGAAACACAGCCTTGGCACTTTTCCCAGAAACTTGAGCATTGTGAGATTTTACGAGTTTCTGACTACTAAATGTGATTTGGCTCATACAACAAAGTGATGGCAATAAAGTTTTATTTATCACAATTTTTATTTCTTAATCCTTCTCTTTCTATCCACTTTCCTCAAGCCTTTGCACTCCTGAGCCTGAAAATTGAAATATTAAACTTAATGGGGACTTCTTCATCATTCCCTTGCGCTTCTGTCTTTTGGGCTTGCGCCACCAAATTTCTACCTGAGATTTGCATATCCATTTGAATTTGAACGACATAGAATATGAATTGGGCAATGGTATTATAAAGCGAAGTGGCACACTTGCAGAAGAAATTAAAGGTCAAGGATGAATTGAACCTGTTTAAATTCTTACATATTTTCCTTCCATTAGACTTTATGTTGATAGCCAGATTTATATAGTATAACACCCTCTTACCAGTGCCATAATGATCAGATAATCATTCTTTATTTATTTATGTATTTATTTCAGGGACAATGCACATTAATAAACATTTGTCTGTAAATATGCCAGAATTAACCTGAGGGCTGTTTTTCAACTGTAGTCCCTGGACAGGTGTAAAGTGTCAACCTGCAGGAAGTAAAATACAATAGAATAAAAACAAGGTTATTATTTACACTCTAAAATCATTCTTATACAGTTGCATATAGCTCCATGCAGTTCTATACAGTCATAAAGCCACATTCAGGCACGTACATTAATTTTCAGCCACAAACACCACATACCGTTGTATGTAATCACACACAGACATACAAACTCATACAACAAAAGTCAAACAACAGTAACACACACTCGCTTCTTACTTATTAGTATTTATGTGATATTGATTATAATTATCTTACAATAACATTTTAATCTGTTCTCCACACAGGATATTACACCAGGGCCCCAGAGAGAGTCAGGTCTTGGGTTGAGTTCCAGTAAAAGATTGAGTAAAAGCAATATTGACATTTCGGCTCCAAACAACGGCCAAGGAGGACCCTCTTTGAGCCGCAAACAGAGCGACTCCTATGATGGAGACTCGTCCTCTGCAGGTCAACGTGGCTTTTTCTCCAGGTAGGGCCAAACACATAGAATACTATACTACTCTAGTGTACTGGTATTGCGCCATAGATTAGATAACATTGCAATACACCAGAAATGTGTCTATTTTCAATTTTCAGTTGTTTTTTTGGTGTGCATTGACAATATTATGTAGGATTATCTTCTAGTTAAAGGTGCATTGTGTAACTTTTCTGGTTACACAATACACACGGTCAAATGCTTTTCTCCATGGAGATGTTATTGCTTTGTCTGGAATGTTTCACAGTATGATATTATGGTACTCAATCATCACGGAGGCCAAACCAGACCAAGTTACAGGTCAGATCTGTGGAGAGGCAACAATGCTCACAGTCAGGATGAGTTTATCCTGGGTATTTTGAGCTATAAAACTGTAAAATACATACATACATACATGTAAGGTAAAGCTATTTAATGTCATACTGTGTAACATTCAAAGCAAAGCAATGATATAGCCATAGAAACAAGCAGGTGATGGACCTTACATCAGAAAAGTTACACTGTGCACCTGTAAACGTTTGGATTTCACTGCTCACTGCTCCTGAAAAAAAGGATGGGTCAAATGCAGAAGTCAAATTTCTCCCGTGTGTCACTGTGTGTCATTGTGTGTGAGACCAATAAAGGCTTAAGCCTAAGCCTAAACTTAATATAGTTATAATAAATGATGAACAAGGACCCACGCACAATAACAAAATCGGTGTGTTACAAATAGGGATGAGGCCGATCCGATCCAGTATCGGGTTCCGATATCAACGTAATTCACAGATTGGAAATTCCGATCCAACCTGCAAAAATTTCCGATCCATGAGCCATGTCTGTATATACACATTATCTGCTGAAATGACTCCACAAGTGATTCCTGGTTGGCTGCTCTGCTCCTGCTGTAAAATGTAGAATGGATTTCCTGAACGGAGGCGTATCTCAATGAGACTGGCTCCTGCCTTTCTCTCTCTCTGGCCCCAGAGCGCGCTTTAGACGAGAGAGTGCGCGGAGCGCTCTTCCTGGTTTGCGGAGCCAGGCTCCGGTGCAAACCTTTCGCTGCTACGGCTACTTACAAACTGTTTCCCTGCTATCTGGACTCTGTTCCCCTCCCTAGTGTGTGCGAGGGTGCACGGATTCACATGCTCTCCCTACCTTCCACTATCTCCGCGCTGCTCTCTGGTTCAGGGGCCAAACCGGGGCACTTCCTGGTCTTGCGATAAATAGCGCATAGTGGTGCGCTAAAGAGTGCCACATTAAAGGGGGAACCACTAATGTTAATTTGTGGGTTTTTTGTTTTCTTAAGTCTCTGCCTTAATTAAGTCATACCATATGGGGGAGGGTTATTCAAGTACAGTGGTATCTCACCTTACGAAATTAATTCGTTCCAGAAGTGGTCTCGTAACGTGAATTTTTCATAAGTTGAGTAGCTATTTCAATGGAAAAAGCCTGATTCGTGCCAAGTTTTTTTTTATAGTGTAACTTTTTTTTTATAGTGTAACACTATAGTGTTCTGCGTCCTGAGACTGTAGACCCAGGACTAAACGTGGACTATACCATGTCTAGACCAGGTCTAAACCTGGACTGGACCAGGACTAAACCTGGACTAAACCAGGACTGGACCAGGTCTAGACCTGGACTAAACCAGGACTAGACCAGGTGGATTAAAGCACCGCGTGCGGGTCTATTTCCTGGTTTCGTGCTAGCTCTGCTATTAGCAGCAGCACCGGTGTACCTCACGAGTCACGACTGAGGTGAGCAGCGACTGTGGGGGGAAGGGGGAGAGGGGAGAAGTGTGCGCGCGGACACGTGTGATAGCGCAGCATGACCCGGCGCAGGGCTGCGAGCACGAGACCCGTGCTCAAACCATGACCTGTTCTAGAGGAGGCACGGTTTGAGCACGGGTCTCGTGGTCGCAGCCCCGCGCCGGGTCATGCTGCGCTATCACACGTGTCCGCGCGCACACTTCTCCCCCCTCCCCCTTCTCCCCACACTTCACTATTAATACATTTTGTTGAAAATCTATGAAAGTTTGAGTGTTTAAACGAGAGACAAATGTGAGAAAAATTTAAATCCAGTCTGAGAAAAGTGTATAATGTGTGTGGCTGAGCGCGCATTATTTGAATTTTTGATATTTTGCGTTTCGTAACTTGAATTTTCTTTTGTATCTAGAGACGAAAATTTAACGTGAAGGCGTTTTGTAACTTGGAATTTTCGTTTGTTGGGTCTTTCGTAAGGTGAGGTACCACTGTATTTTCTTTATTATGTTGAATTGGAGGTGTTTTATCATTATGGGTACCGTTATTTGTAGTTAAACAATAATGATGATAATATTGAAAACAAAGAGTTTTGGTATCTGAATAGTATCGGTATCGGCCGATATCCAAATTCAGGTATCGAGATCGGATCGGAAGTGAAAAAATGTGGATCGGTCCACAAATAAAAAAATTCTGCCATCCATCTCCCTGTCTCTCTCTGTGACAGGAGCTAATGTGTGTTATAGGTTCATCCACAGCCAGATGCTTTGTAGCACCCCTCATTTCACAATATGCCATTCTGCTTGGCTCTGCTTCTTTATCAATATTTGCAGCTTGTCTGTTCCTCCCTTTCCTGTCTACTCTATAAATAGCATCTGTACCTGTGCCAGGTTGTTAAACTGTGTGCAGGTGAATTAGCTGGCGCAGGTTAGGTTTAATGGATAATGGATACCGCTGTTCTGGATGGGGCTTACAACATTGCTATTGAGGCCACAATAGAAGCAAATGCCTTTTTTGACACTTACTGTTTGTAGGGGAGCAGTGTACTTTCCAATGGATCCAACTTGATTAAGCCTTAGTGTGCCTCTGCTGTGGGTAACCTCTGCCCCATATACTGTAGCTCTCTTC
Source organism: Paratrypauchen microcephalus (assembly GCA_036785185.1). Taxonomy (NCBI): domain Eukaryota; kingdom Metazoa; phylum Chordata; class Actinopteri; order Gobiiformes; family Gobiidae; genus Paratrypauchen; species Paratrypauchen microcephalus. The sequence goes on along the minus strand of JAVJIX010000028.1, from coordinate 3,159,691 downwards.
ACCAGCCCTGGTAGAAAAGCCCTGCACCAAGAGGCCTTATTAAATCTACTTTCCAAGACATTATTCCTCATTTCACACCAGTGGCTTCCCGGATTAGTGGATATTGTGTGTAGTGGGGATTCTTACACACATACCTTGTTGGGGCTCATTGTGTTGTCACTATTCTAAAATTTCAAACTCAATTTGGATAATAAGAAATAGTCCTTAGTACGAATACCAATTCTAATACCACAATTAGGGATGCACCGATATGAAAATTTTATCCGATACCGATATCCGATATTAATGTTGCTGTTATTGGCAGATACCGATATTAACCGATATACACACACACACACACATATATATATATATATATATATATATATATATATATAATATTATATTATATTATATTATATTATATATATAATATATATATACATATATATACAGTGGTACCTCACCTTACGAAAGCCCCAACAAACGAAAATTTCAAGTTACGAAACGCCTTCACGTTAAATTTTGGTCTCTAGATACGAAATCTCAAAAATTCAATTAATGCGCGCTCAGATGCGCGCTCAGATGCACGCCCCGAAACGTAAATAGGCCTACACTTTTTCAACACACACGGGGTTAGGTTCCAGAGGTGGCCCGCGGTGGGAGAGGTCCACGAGGTAGGACAACTTTGTATTTTGCAATTGTTCTACATGTTTTAGGGCTGTAAATGCCTCACCACACACATTCTACGCTTTTCTCAGACTGGAGTTGGGCTTTTCTCACATTTCTCTCTTGTTTAAACACTCAAACTTTCATAGATTTTCAACAAAATGTATTAATAGTGAAGTGTGGGGGGAGACGACTCCGGAAGCAGCGCGGAGACAGGAGCACCGCCTGCGAGGAGCACCGTGCGCGACGCACGAGTTGCACCGAAGAGCACCGCACGCACCGAGGAGCACCGCGCGCACCGAGGAGCACCTGGCGCGAGGAGCACCGCGCGCACCGAGGAGCACCGCGCGCACCGAGGAGCACCGCGCGCACCGAGGAGCACGCACCCCTAGTCCTAGTCTGCACGACCGGCACCGGGTCTGCGAGCAAGAGAGAACCGCGGCGCCCGGAACGCGTCCTCTGGAGCCCGAGCCACAAACCAGCCGCACGGCCCTGGTCCAGTCCTAGTTTAGTCCAGGTCCAGTCCAGGTCTAGATCTGGTTTAGTTCTGGTTTAGACCTGGTTTATTCCATGTTTAGTCCTGGCTCTACAGTCTCTTAGCCAATCAGGAAGCAGAACACAATGTTACACTATAAAAAAAAAAGTTACACTATAAAAAAAAACCTTGGAACGGATCAGGCCTTTTCCATTGAAATAGCTACTCAACTTACGAAAAATTCACGTTACGAAACCACTTCTGGAACGAATTAATTTCGTAAGGTGACTCACCTTACGAAAGACCCTACAGACGAAAAATCCAAGTTACAAAACGCCTTCACGTTAAGTATTTGTCTCTAAATACGAAAGAAAATTCAAGTTATGAAACGCGAGATCTCAAAATTTCAAATAATGCGCGCTCAGATGCCGGCCCCGAAACGTAAATACAGTTTATCAACACACACGGGTTAGGTTCCAGAAATAACCCGCAATAAGAGAAATCTGCGAAGTAGGACAACTTTATATTTTACAATTATTCTACATGTTTCTACATGTAAATGCCTCACCGCACACATTATACACTTTTCTTAGACTTTTCACATTTCTTTTCTCACATTTCTCTCTCGTTTAAACACTCAAACTTTCATAGATTTTCAACAAAATGTATTAAATAGTGAAGCGTGGGGGGGAGACACGACTCCGGAAGCAGCGTGGAGACAGGAGCAAGCGACGCGCACCGAGGAGCCCCTCGCGCGCACCGACATTCCACAGGCCACAATTGACAATCTGATAAACTCTATGCGAAGATGTGTTGCACTGCATGAGGCAAATGGTGGTCACACCAGATACTGACTGGTTCTGAGTCCCCAGACCCCTAATAAAGCAAAAAAAAAAAATGCACATTTCGGGGTGGCCTTTTATTGTGGGCAGTCTGGGGTGCACCTGTGCACTGGTCATGATGTCGGACCATCTTGATGTGGCGCACCTGTGAGGTGGGGTGGATTGTCTCGGGGCAGAGGTGCTCGCTGTCACACATTTGGACAGATTTGTGAACAATGTTTGAGAGAAATGGTAGTGTTGTGTATCTGGAGTGAATTTTGGATCTTTGGGTCCATCTCAGGAAAAATGGGAGCAAAAACAAAAGTGTTGCGTTTATATTTTTGTTGAGTGTATATATATATATATATATATATATATATATATATATATATATATATATATATATATATATATATATATATATATATATATAAAAATGTTTATATATATATACATATTTATATATATATTAGCATCTCGATTTTGTACTGCACGTATTAGACAATGTAAAATAAAAACGACCAACAACAATGAAATACTGAAGAACCGAAGAACTGAAGAACCGTTGACTCACCAAAATAGTCAGGAAGTACTAATAGCATAGCAAAGTAACCAATATAATTTTAATAATTGTATAAACAAAAATAGAGTGGAAATTCACCTAAAGAGACTATAGGGTATTTAAGGAGTAAGGAGTATTTCACAGGAGGTAATATTGCTTGAATGAATTTCGTATTGCACATAATATAGCACAGTATAATATACTATGCTTTAAATAAATAAATAACAATAAATAAATACATGTCATATATCATTAAGAACTTCCATTCAAACCCTCATGGCTATATTAGCGCTGAGTCAAAAAAGTTACAAAAGTACCGAAACGGGTCAAATTGAATCCAAATACAGTGGTACCTCACCTTACGAAATTAATTCGTTCCAGAAGTGGTTTCGTAACGTGAAAAATTCGTAAGTTGCATAGCTATTTCAATGGAAAAAGCCTGATTCGTTCCAAGGCCCCGATCCAAGTTTTTTTTTTTTATAGTGTAACTTTTTTTATAGTGTAACAATGTGTTCTGCATCCTGATTGGTTTCTCAGACTGGATTTAAACTTTTCTCACATTTGTCTCTCGTTTAAACACTCAAACTTTCATAGATTTTCAACAAAACGTATCAATATTGAAGTGTGGGGGGAAGCGGGAGGGGGGAGAAAACTGCGCGGACACGTGTGCGCAGCATGACCCCGCGCAGAGCTGACAGCAGGACTAGACCAAGGTCTAAACCTGGACTGGACCAGGACTAAACCAGGACTAAACCTGGACTAAACCAGGACTAGACCAGGTGGATTAAAGCCCCGCGTGCGGGTCTATTTCCTGGTTTCCCACGAGTCTCAGCTGAGGCGAGCAGCGAGGAGGGGACCGCAGGGAGGAGGGGACCGCACGCAGGCTGAGCGCAGGCTGAGCGCAGGCTGAGCGCAGGCTGAGCGCAGGCTGAGCGCATGTGAGCGCGGCTCCTCCTGGTTTAGTCCAGGTTAAGTCCTGGTTTAGTCCAGACCACCGCGGCTCCTCTAGACCTCCTCTAGACCTGGTCAGGTCTCGAGGAGGTCTAGACCACCGCGGCTCTTGGATGGCTCACATGCGCTCAGACTGCGTGCGGTCCCCTCCTCGCTGCGGTCCCCTCCTCGCTGCTCGCCTCAGCTGTGACCAGGAAATCGACCCGCACGCGGCGCTTTAATCCACCTGGTCTAGTCCTGGTTTAGTCCTGGTTTAGTCCAGGTTTAGTTCTGGTCCAGTCCAGGTTTAGACCTTGGTCTAGACCTGCTGTCAGCCCCGCACCGGGTCATGCTGCGCACACGTGTCCGCGCAGTCTTCTCCCCCCTCCCGCTCCCCCCCACACACACACTTCACTATTAATACGTTTTGTTGAAAATCTATGAAAGTTTGAGTGTTTAAACAGAGACAAATGTGAGAAAAGTTTAAATCCAGTCTGAGAAAAGCGTATAATGTGTGTGGCTGAGCGCGCACTATTTGAATTTTTGAGATTTCGCGTTTCGTAACTTGAATTTTCTTTCATATCTAGAGACAAAAATTTACCGTGAAGGTGTTTCGTAACTTGAAATTTTGTTGGGTCATTCGTAAGGTAAGGTACCACTGTACAGTATTTCTCTACCGCTATAGCCTATGGCAAAACGTTCGGGTAGAAGTTAAAAGTCCATTTTCATGTCCATTGTCTGGCAGTGCTGCTTACATATGCACGAGCTCCTCACAGCTGATCGGTGAACAGGGAAAAACCCCTTCTGCGCTATGCAACAGGGTTGGCGGGCACGCGAGCTTGGCGGAATATGTTGATTTATACACACCCCGTGTCATTTGCCAAAAACTAGCATTTTTGAAATTAAAAATGTATGTTTTTAACGTCACTTATGCTGTTATCTGAAACATGGAGAGGCTTCTTCATGATCTCAACTAGCACATTATGCAAAAAAACGAAAATCACAAATTTTGAAAAAAACAAAAAACGCATTTCCTGAGAATCTGTACTGGCGACATGAGGGCTTAACTTCCGTGGTGGGACACATGGAGTTGTGTTTTGCTTCATTCATGTTTGAGTAATTCTGATTTATTTGTCTATCTATAAAAGTGTTAACCCAGGGCTCTCAAGTTTTGAGCGGGGTCGTGCGTGAGACTGCGTAATTTCCGAGGAGCGGGGGGGGGGGGGGGGCGAACAATTTTTCCCGAGGGGAGGGGGCTTGAATTGCGTGAGAAATGCGTCGAATTGTCTCTCTCAATGCGTGAGACTTGAGAGTAGGGTGACCACTGGCATGAAACAGGAAAGGAGGACACTTGTGTCCAAAAAGGAGGACAAAGGCCCTAAAGTGAGGACACCTTGTTTTGTTTTGTTTTTGTTTTTTTTCCCCTGGGTTGGGGAAAAGAAAAACAACTTATGAATAATGTATGACGTCAACATATATTTATTAACATGGAACACCCATCAAAAAGAAAAATGTGGCAAATTATGGTCAAGAAAAACAATATCATCACTAATTCACTGAAAAAAACACAGTCTTTGCCATGCCATCATATGCCATGGCAAAGAAGAAAGAAGAAATGCAGAACTAGTAGTTCTGCATTTCACTTTTAAGAGGTAAGATCTCGCTACCTGAATTTGTGTAATTCGCTTACCTGGCCAGCCAAATGATATCTCTCTGTATTTGCTACAGCGCGATACCATTTGGACACCCTCGCTCCACCCTCGCTCCTCCGGTTAACAACGGACTCCGCGATTCTGATTCGTTCAAAGATGGTGACGTCAGTGCACCCGCCTTTGCCCGCAAAGTCACTCTTAGGCAGCGGAAGTTTCTCCTCAGTTTTGAATCAAGATGGCACAATCTCTGATTGGTTCACTTAGCTGTCTGTCTAAGCGCAACAGCAGCGCATTTTGGACCAAGCGTTACCAGACTCACCGCTGATACAGCGATGAGTCATGGATTCTTCCAGGCAAGTAATTCGCACAAAATCCCCAAAATATTATTTGCAATTATGAAAGCTGTAATGTAAATATTGTAACGTATTTTAACTGTCTACATTGAGAGGAAACGTAAGCGAAACCTGTTACGCATGGCACTAAAGAAAACAAAATTTTAAGGGACAGTAATAAGGCGATGAAGATGGAAGAAGGAGCCAAGTTGCACTTCAAAGAGTGGCTGATAGCGCAGATAGAGAGCGGACAATACGAGGGGCTGACGGGCTGTATCAGCTGCGCGCATCGCGAATGTTTGCATACGACACAACATCGCAGAGTAGCAAGTGTAAATAATGGGTGGGGATTTATGACGATTTATGCAAGGGTGGCCAATAAGGGTCCGAAAGGAGGACAAAATGTAAAAAAGGAGGACACGTGACAGACGGCCGGACAGACAGCTCTAAAACCGGACTATCCGGACGAAATCCGGACGAATGGTCACCCTACTTGAGAGCCCTGCTGTAAATGTTTGTCTAAAGAGCAAACTTAAACTACAAAGCAACTAATGAGAGTTATATAAATGAGTTATTACCTGATGGTTCTCAGTTTGTTTTATCATCACCGCAGTGTGCGCTTAGCAGCTGGAACTACACTCTACAGTCTGCCCAACAACAGAACAATCTATTTTCTGATTGGCTGATTTTTTTCCGGGGAGCGGGAAGGGGAGGAGGGGGAGAGAACGCGCGGTGCCTGCATAAACTGAGCCACACAGACCGATTTTCTGGGCATTAAAAAAAAAAAAATCTGCGTGAGAAATGCCATGTGTGGCGTGTGAGCGTGTGAACACGTCGAATTGCGTGTGTCACACTCTCAATGCGTGAGACTTGAGAGCCCTGGTTAACCACATGTTAATGTAAAACAAATGGGGTAGGACTTGATACGTTTTTTAAACTTCAACCTACTTCGGTAATAACACATGTACATATATCTTTGTGTTTGTTAAATGAAATGAAAACTCAGCTTAAATATGCAGGGTTTGTGTGTTAAACATGTGTGAAAGAAACAAAACACAACTCCAGGTATATTTGTGAGAAACAGAAAATACTATAACATAGATTAAAAATAGTGTTATATTGGTCCTTTAATGTAATTTAATTCATTTTCCACTATATATAGTGTAGTATATAGTATATATATAGTGTAGTATATATACATATATATATATAGAGAGAGATAGAGCAGTCAAAATCTGTTCGTGATTTTTATAACTAACGATCCACATTAATCTAAAAGTGTTTTACATTGAGTAACCAAGCATACTTGCCTCCCTCTTAAATACAGTAGAGTCCTGGTAACCTTTAATGAAACGCTAACCTTTTCTCACTGCATGTTGGTTAGATAACACAAGACATTTACAGTAGTGGACATGAGGGTAAACAACAGGCTGATGATTACACAACCACAGAATGAGCTCAGAATGAAGGGGTGAACTTGAGAGAGAGAGCAGCAGAAGAAAACAAAGACAGTATTGATCTTGGCTTTTAAAGGAGAGAGGAGAGGAGTGGATAATCCCTCTCCCAGTGCACACTTTAATGGCCTCACTGTGGGGAATTTTGTTGTGTATCTCACCAAGTAATCACTGTAGAGGATAAAATCTACAAACATTACGCACTGCTGTAAAACATTTATATTGGTTTCATCAATTTACTTTGGGATTATTTGGAGTCCCTGCTCTCTCCTTTATTTCCCAAGTATTTAGAAAAGGTCTAGAGTGGATTTGAAAGCTAAGCATGTCAACGATCTTGCAAATTGTTTTTCTAAATCATTATAGAATGCATTCTCCAGTTCTTCAGTAATGCATTTTTTTCTTTTGCAGTTTGATGAAGGAGGGAGTAGAGGTGCGTGGTGGCAGTAACCCCAGTTTGGTGTTGAATCCAGGCCGTTTTGACTTTGAGGTGTCCGATTGTTTCTTGCTGGGCTGTCCACTGGGCTTGGTGCTGGCCATGAGGAGGACTGTGCTGCCCAATGTCCAAGGTAAAACATGTGCTACCACAAGTGCCAAGACTAGGCCAATTCTGCAGCTAGACCAGGGGTCGGCAACCTTTACCACTCAAAGAGACATTTGGACCCGTTTCACACAGTAAAGAAAACACTGGGAGCCACAAAACCCTTTTGAAATTTAAAATGAAACAACACTGCATATAACGGCTTTTTTGCCTTTGTGCCATAGAATTACATTTTGAAAATGAATGAACTAAAATAAAATACATTTTAATTAAATACAGTGGTCCCTCTCTATATCGTGGTTCACTTTTCGTGGCCTCGCTGTTTCTTGGATTTTTTTATTCCAATTTTTTAATACTGTATCAACGTGCATTTCCGCGTCCTGATTGGTGGACTGTAGGACTGTAGACCTTTGCCGATTCGTCAGTTATCCTCCTCCGTGCCTCCTGTACAGGATCCGTTCAGTTTGCCAGATTTATATAAATGTTTGATTACAGTGTGACTCTGAAGTGCTGTATGTTTGCAAGTTTTCTCCCCGACACAGCGAAGCGGTGCCAGGACGAAGAGGCTCGGTCATAAGAACTGTGAAATACACACGAAATACAATTTGGTTTTGTTCTATAATACTGTATTTTTTTGTTGAAAATCTACGAACGTCTGAGTGTTTAAACAAGAGAAAAATGTGAGAAAACGTTAATTCCAGTCTGAGAAAAGTGTAGAATGTGTGTGGTGAGGCGTTTACAGCCTTAAAACATGGAGAATAATTGTAAAATATAAAGCTGACGACTTCGCGGATTTCCCTTATCTTGGGTTATTTTTAGAACGTAACCCCCGTGATAAATGAGGGACCACTGTACTGAGCCGTATCAGTGGCTCCGGAGCTGCGGGTTGCCGACCCCTGAGCTAGACAATACACACTAGACAATTTTTCTGGTCTGAAAGAGGGTCCCCACTCCCCAGGCTCTGTACTGGGATAATCCTCTGCTCCTGAGAGTTTACGTCATGGCCACTGGTTGAAGGATGGGATGTTATTTTTTCTCTTCTGTAGCAACAGAATGTAGATGGATACAGAGAGTTTATCTAAAATCAATTGAAAGTTTTCTACTTGTTAGTGTTCAACCAAAACAAAAAGGTTGTGAATAATTAAATACTGTAACAACAAAAAAATAAAACTGATTTACTTTTTACATAAGCATTTTTGTTTTTCTTGACAGTGAGCCAGCTTCACCCTGCCTGCTCTCAGATCTTCAACTTGTTTTACCCTTCGGACCCTTCTGCCTCCAGATTGGAGCCCTTGCTGCAGCCCCTATTTCACAGGTTACCTCCGTTTGCCGTGCCCCGCTACCAGCGCTACCCCCTTGGAGATGGTCGCACAATGCTCTTAGGTAAGAGCAAGAAATCTCTTCAAATCATTTGCCAGTCCAGTTAAAGAGATCAGTTCATTTTAAATAGTTTATGCTTGTAGGCTTTATTAGACACATTAGTACAGTGTGAATTTGGCTGACGAGCAGGGAGACATTTGGCAGGGGCTCTGTAAACTAACCCCCACCCTTAAGTCTTTTGGGAGCACAGCATTTTACATTTTTTGGCCATGAAGATGGAAGAGATTTTGCAGTGCACTTTTTCATAGAAGGACAGATGGAATGCAATACCTTTAAACTCATTTGTGCTTCCTTTGGTGTCCGAGCCCTACCTTTCACCTTCCATCTGTCTGCTCCTCACGCACAGGATGTGAGATAGTCACTGCCAGATAAGATGTTGTAATCCCCCAGGAGGGATGGCTGTACGGACGAACGTTCTTTAATGAGCCTATGATTTATCTGAAGCATGTGTTAGCCCACTTTTGAGACACAGAGGCACAACAGTAGTTATGATGCATCCACTGCTTCCTCTGCCTTTTCTCTGCTCCTACCTCTTCATAAGGAGTGTACACTAGTTTTAACAACAGGAATAACATAGAGGAACAAACCTGGAAAAAAATGTGGCCTATTAAAGGTTTTGCTCTTGTTGGTATATGTTTTCAAGGATAACAGGAGAAGTTCAATTTGTCAACTGGACCAAGTTTGTTTGGTTGAAAACGTTTCGCCGCTCATCCGAGAGGCTTCGTCAGCTCTAATAAGAATACTGGTAAGACACTTGCTTATATCTTGCTGTAGGGAGGAGCTACCTAGCTAACTACTTTCCGGAACTATCTCATTGGTTTCGGTCTTTTGTTTCTCTGGCGTCTAGCTTAACGATCCCTATTCATCCCTACACGCCTGCTTTTTCACCCCTCTGGCCCTGACCTGGCTAGCCCCATTGTTTCCCTGTTTGTTTGATCTAGGCTTAATAAACTTAATAAACTTAATAGATCAAACAAACAGGGAAACAATGGGGCTAGCCAGGTCAGGGCCAGAGGGGTGAAAAAGCAGGCGTGTAGGGATGAATAGGGATCGTTAAGCTAGACGCCAGAGAAACAAAAGACCGAAACCAATGAGATAGTTCCGGAAAGTAGTTAGCTAGGTAGCTCCTCCCTACAGCAAGATATAAGCAAGTGTCTTACCAGTATTCTTATTAGAGCGGACGAAGCCTCTCGGATGAGCGGCGAAACGTTTTCAACCAAACAAACTTGGTCCAGTTGACAAATTGAACTTCTCCTGTTATCATGGATTCTACCTGGACGACTGAGGGACTTTTCACGCATATGTTTTCAAATAGTGATATTTGGGTTTCAGATGTGGGGTCACCAACATACAACAACTGATTCCTTACTTGTGTTCTCAGTGGTAAAGCTTATAAAGTGACATAATGTTTATTCATTATGTCATCTTCCTATTATTTTGTACATTGGACACCCTTATTTAAACTGTGACTCACACTTATTTTGTGAATTAATGTTATTTAGTTTGGTAAATAAATTGAGGCATAATGACCACACAACCTCTAATGCCAATCCTAAACTATACATTTAGAAAGGTAGTGGGTATATGTTTTCTTGCCAATGATGTGCACCCATTTATTACAGAATTATCTTTAATGTCATTTAAAAAAGTAGAAAAGATGCACTGCATCTTTAGTTTTAGCTTTTTATCCAATTTTTGTTCTTGTAATGTTTTCATCCACTGCTCAACAAAATGCAAATGTTGCCATGATGATTAAGCTAAATGAAATAATTACATAGACACATTTGTTCTAATTATGGTTAAATATATACTTGATGTAGTCATTTGCTAAATGAAAATCACTGGCAGGTGCTAAGATTCAAACAGATGATATCCCAGTTCCACATGATGAAGAAACAAGGCCATCCATTTGCTGCCCTGAATAATGATTATTAGTTATCCTAAGCTGTCAACAGCTGAGCTTATTATAAAGAATGTTGCCAATTTAGAAAGGAGGAAGCCAGTACCCATTGATTTTTAGTTATGACCCACTGGGAAATATGAGGACGCAGGAGGAGTGGGGAACTGTAGCCCATTTTTTCCCCATCACATTAGTGGGTTATTTTAGTGTATTCATTCCCAACATAGGGCTGGGCAATATGAACAAAAAATTATCTAGATTTTTTTTTTTTATGCATACATGGGATGATTTTGATTTTTAATAGAAGTCAGAGCAGGGACTCTTTTAAACATGGGAAGGGGAGCTATTTAAGAAATTGTAAACTGCCCTCAGTTACATTTGTATAGATTATAATCTAATTGTAATAGTTTAAAGTGAATATGATTGTGATTATAGATAATGCCAATTATTTAATTGCACTGCTTAATTGCTTAATTTAATTGCCTACTTTGTGAGTTGCAAGTCAGGAGCAACATTATAGGAGTAAACAAAATCCTCAATTTCACAATTTAGTCTTTTTTCAAAATATCGATTATTAACAATACAAATTAATCAAATGAATGAATAAATTGCCCATCCCTATCAGAATATCATGAATTATCTTTTAAAGGGATCTTATATTAGAAGTTTATTGCCAGAAATTAAAGAGCTTTTCTATACTGACCTTTAAATGCTATAATGTAGTAATTCTTTTACTGTCACAGTAAAATTGTGTTTAGTCTTTACAGATTCCGCCTCATCGTATCTTTTTTCTTTCTTTGTGCTCTCTGTGTGGTGAATGTCCTGTAGACTGTAAAGAAAAGGATCTCAGGAGCTTATTAAAGATAACAAATTGATACTGTTTGTGTGTATGTGTCAGATTTGTGCATACTCATGCCATACCGGCGAATGTGCCATTGGCATGATTCATCCTTGTAATTGTGAAAGATTGTCTTCCAGGAATCTGCACCGATATCAGGACTCTTAGTGAGATGTTATTTTGCCATTATATTGCTGCTGTGGCAGAGTCTAGTCATAGTCATAGTCATAGTCATAGTCATAGTTTGCTTTATTATCGAAAACAATCATGTACATGTACACAGAGTGAATTCGAAATTTCGTTTCCCCACTAACCAGGCAGGACAGTGATAGAGTGGCTAGGGGAGGGGCCGCTGCGCATGCGCGCGCCGCCGACTGGGAGATGCAGAGTAGAATAGATGCAATACATACAATCAGTGACAATTTAACAACATGTAATGACAGAAAAACAATTGGAAATATAACATATGGTGATCTTTTTCATTGGTAACAGAAGGAAGGGTGTGGGGGATCAGATTGGAAATCAATGAAATTGATTGAACCGAGAGCAGAGATCAGACCTTAACTAAAGACATTTTCTACTCATTCATTTCTAGTGTCAGTTGTGTCAGTGAGTGGGTGCCATGTTTATGTAGAGTCCAGATAACAAACCACATTCTGTGGCCTTGGAAGTGTTCATGCAGGGAGGCGAAGTCAAAACACAGATAACCGTTGGAGCCACACAGATTTTCACAGGGAGACATAATTATCCAGAGGGATTAATTAATTTAGCATTGATGAAATACATTTTTAGAGACCCAGGTAAACAATTTAGATTGAGCTTGGGTTTTGCCAGACCCCCATCTTCATATCGCCATGAAGATTCATGAGAGATCTCATTAGTTCCTCTTGGCGCACAGACTGCGTTGGCTTTACACAGTTCTGTAAGCATGCCCATGATGATATCCAAACGTCGAGATGTTTCCTTCGGTTGAAGTCTACAGTTCAATTGGTGCGCATCAGTCCTGAATATTGAGAAGCTAGTTTTGCGAATCCTCTTTGACACCACAGGGTTACCCATTATTCATTGCAGTCACATTTTAGATGACTTACTTTACTTATTATAGCCATACTGTGAGATGCCTTAAAAGTGTGATCACTGTCTAGATCTAAATTCATACCTAATGCACAGCTCAAGAATATGTGAAATAAGATATAAGGTTAAATTCCCTATGTACATTACAGACAGTACACCTGCTCCTAGGGGACTATTGGAGCTCTGCTGACTGGCAAAGTAAATTATTGTAATTTTTGTTACAAAAGTACATATATAAAGATGTAATTGTAAGCCAAATTGCCTCCAATTTAACTAATCACGTTGTTGAGTATGGTGCTGAATTGTGTGATTTACTGGATGAAAATCTGGACACTGGTAACAAAAACAATTCAGAAAATGGCTATGATTTGTAAAAGTTATCACTTCACAGGTTAGATGGAGCAATTTCTTCATCATATTTACTAATTTAGTTGGAAATAACATGATGCTTATTACTGCTTCTAAATAACAACAACATAACAAACATGTAAACAACAAAGATTAGTCTCCACAAGTGCACAAACCTCAAAAGAGAGTAATATTAAATGGTGATAAACTTTAGAATATTTAGGTAGGCTTTATATTTTCTATTTGACTGGTACTACCTTTAAATTCTTGAAATCAAATTCCAGCTACCAGCTAGGTCTGCCATGATAACAAATTTTGAAGTGTGATATATGTATGGCTGAAGTAAATATAGACCATAAGCGATCATATTGCAACTAATTTATGCCACTGACACAAAAACCCAAGAGTAGATTGTAAACACAAAGCCTATTCTAAATGTTGAATATTGTTAAAAAAAAAAAAAAAACATGAGTTGCAATAAATACAAGAATGAAATGCTTTAGTACTTAGGTTGCATCTATAATGAGGCATAGTTATTAGTAGTTATTCATTCAAACTTTTTACATCTTAAATCTTATTGTATAACCAAAAATAACAAAACAAAAAAAACAAAAAATCACAAGAAAAAGTATATACGATAAATTCTAACCCCAAAAAATATTGTTCCAGCTTTCATATTTTGAACGAGTCAATTATTGTGATAGGCCTACTATCAACTTTGGTTCATTTGACAGAATTCAGGCTTTTTTGGAATGAGCACTACCTGGACGACTGAGGGATTACACAGACACCACAACTACTACTACTACAACTACTCAAACGAAGGAGAACTCTCAAGCACTGTCAAGTATCCGCAGAGTACATACACATACACGTCATGAACTGCACACAAATGCTCCTTTTATTGTTGAGAGAGACAAGGGACTGCCTCTCAGCCCAATGTGATTGAAATGTCCTCTGTGCAGCTCTGTGGCTCCTTTAGCCCTGAGTCAATCTGGAGGTATTGTTATAAAATGTATCTGACAAAGCCCTGGGATAACTTACAATCACATAACTGAACTTAAAGAGTCATGAATTTAAAGGTGCACTGTGCAACTTGTCTGGTGGAGGTGATAGGGCCAACATGTTATTGAGTAAATGCAAGATTGATATGTGTAATACCATACTGGGACATGCCAGACAAAGCAACAAAATCTCCATGGAGACAAGCAAATGGTGGACCCTCTACCAGAAAAGTTACAGAGTGCATGTTTAAAATTATCTTTCTCTTTTTCTTGGCAGAAGCTCCAATATTCGATGTTTTGTCTTTATATCTGAAAAATAATATGGTATATTAAACTGAGCTGCTGCACATTTGTCTTTCATATGGTTGAATTATTGAAGAAATGTCTCCGCAAGGTTGTCTGTATCAAGGAATAATAAGTAGATTCACTCCGGGAACTCCGTACACTATTCACTATTCACTCCGTACACTATTAGTGCTTCAGTTCAATTAGTATTTTTGACCTGGTTACATATGATAGTAGTTTAGTCCAGTCCTGGTATAGACATACTATAGTTTTAGACATGTTATTTTTGTAGAATAGCCTGGTTTAGTGTAAGCACACTGTGCAACATTTCTGGTGGAGGGTCCACCGCCTGCTTGTCTCCATGGGGATGTTATTACATCCATTCGTATGACATTAACCATATACATGTACAATATTTTCAGCATACAGGTGTTTCTATTGCTCAAAAATACAATAGTTCTGTGAATAAAGGCAACACTCCACAGATCTGAAGCGAGAAGCAACTTTATTGATCTCACACTGGAGAAATTCTTCTCTGCATTTAACCCATCCTGTTATTAGGAGCAGTGGGCAGCACACTACTACGCCCGGGGACCATCTCCATGATCTTCTTGCTTCAGCTTGGTCAGGACCTAAGATGGAGGATACCTATCATGCATGTTTTTTGGGGTTGATGGGGGAAACCGGAGTGCCCGGAGAAAACCCACCCAGACACGGGGAGAACATGCAAATTCCACACAGAAAGGCCCAGGCGACCCGGGGATCGAACCCAGATCATGCATGCAAACTCCACACAGAACACACACAGAAAGGTCTGGGCGACCCGGGGATTGAACCCGGAGCCTTCTTTAGTATTGTGCTGTAACCTGCTGATAAATTTTTAGATTTTTATACTGTGGAACACAACAGGACCCGTCACTTGAAATGTTTTACAGTGCACTTTTAATTCTTGTGTTGGTCATAACAGAGAAAAAAAAATGAATTCCTCTGTTCATATCCTCTTTTTATTTAAATGTTTTAGTCATTGAGCTCAAATTGATGATACTTGGGAAGTTATATTACAACTTATTATAATCATAATTTCTAAGACACTACTTTTTGAGGTCATTTTTTTAGAAATTGTTATAGTTTTATGCAAAGTTTTTTTTATATATCAGCAGTTAAATAATAGTCTGTGGTCAATCATTGTATTTTTGATCTTGTGTCTGCATATCTTAAGCTTGTAGGAGACTTGCAAAAACCAATACAACTGGATTCTCATGTAAAAGTAGTAGTATGTCATTAGTCTTCAGCTGCCTCTGCTCCCTTTTTGCTCAGTCCAAAGCAAGTCAATACACAGCGAGAAGTGATCTTATTAGCCAAAACAGTACATTGATTTAAAGACTACAGTGGGCCAGTTGTTGTCTCCTCAAAGCTTTTTTCTCATATCTCTGTCCTTCATTTTTCTGTTTCTTTCTGTTCTCTTGTTCACAGATGAAAGTATACAAGGCCATTCAAATGTGTTTTTAAAAAATGAACAAAGCCGGTCCACTCTGTCATCAGAGGGTAAGAGTGAAAAAGAGGAGGGAGCAGGACGCAGAGCCAGTGTGACCAGTGTGGGAAGTGAAACATCTGTCTGCTCCATGAGCCAACTCGGAAACCTAATCACCAACAGTGAGTGAAAACACTTTGAGATTGTTACCAAATAGTATAATGTAATACAATTAAAATCACATTGTTGGGAAGAAAAAAAGGATAAAGAGGCTCTTTGTGTCAAGAAAGAGCATCCTTACTTGAACAGAAATGGAGGTCTCAGACATCATTTGTCTCCCATGTATAACTCTATCCTCAAACCTAAATCAAAACAAACAAAGAAAACAACAGGGTTAGCCAGGTCAGGTCCAGAGGTGTGAAAACACTCATTATGGCCCTGAATGGTTCTGCTAACAAGACTCCACACTCCACTCCCACTGCATATTCAACAGGCCCACCTAACTAACAGAAACTGTAAACAAATAGGTGTGATAGTCACAGAGTAATTTCATTGTAGTTGGCTCCTCCCTTCAGGCAGATATAGGCAGTGTCCACCAGCGTCTAACCAGAACTGAAGAAGCAGCTTGGATGAGCTGCGAAACGTATTCGACCAAATAAACTTTTGTCCAGTTGACAAATTGAATTTCTCCTTTTGCCAAGAGCAAAAGTACACACTGATTTATGGTAACTGGTCACATTTTTATATAGCACTTTTCCACCTTCAAGGAACTGCTTTACATCCTGAAGTGCTTTACATCAAGGATCAAGGATGATGTTTATGTCAACCTTCAGATCAGTGGACAAACACCAACTGAGCTACTATTGCCAATGATTTCTGACAGAAAGACAAAAAAAAACATGTAAACCAACAATATGAAAATATAATACTTGTACTTTAACTTAACTTTAAAGGTCTTTACAGGTCTTAAAATTGCTGTCATTGTTTGATTTATTTATTCCTTATTCCTCACTCTTGAGCATCTTAATTATTTACAGCAATGAGTTTATGAGCGCTTTACATACATTTTCAGAGGCCAGAACGGACTTTTGCCCTCACACCACTTAACAGCAAGCATACTAACCAGATTTACTTCCTAGTTCGCAGACAATTAAAGCTCTTTATAATTTTATGCAGGCAACATACAGCCATCCTATTTTTAGGTGCTTTTACAATAAATCTGTACTGGAGTAAAACAAATTTCATCTAATCTTAAAGGAACTGTTTAATATTCATAATCTGACTTCTGACTACTAAATTTAACTGTAACTAATTACTATCGACAATTCTCTGTGTGCAGTTTCTAGTACGTGGTGGGGCTCCAAGCGGCTGGACTATGCTCTGTACTGCCCTGATGTGCTCACTGCCTTCCCCACAGTGGCTCTGCCTCATCTTTTCCATGCCTCCTACTGGGAGTCCACTGATGTAGCAGCGTTTGTTCTCCGCCAGGTTAGCGGCTCAAAGAGGAAGACTGGGGGCGTTTTAAATTTCCTCAGGGACTCACTGTGTTTTAACAGTTATGAAAGACTAAGGGTAAAGCTACACAACATAAATATTAACATGACAGACAAAAAGGTCTACAGTTGTTTTGCGGATTGCGCTTTATTATTATTATGGTGTCTATCTAGCCATATTATGTTTATTTCTAGGTGTATGATTTCAAATTAAAATACATATTAAAAGAATAGTAGTCTAGATTTCAACACTGAAAATAAATTAAAGGCATGTTCACACCTTTTTCATAGTGTGGGTAACACCTTTCTGCTGAGGTGCACTGCTTAATCAAAACATGTGTTACAAAGTAAACCAGGATTCTGTTTTATAGCAAGTGAAGGGGGAACTGTTGTGTCTATATGTTAAACAAAATAAAGGTTAATATAGCCACAATTGTTTGCCAAGTGCAAATATTCAAGGGACCTGACATCCAGATTCAATTTCCTGTTATAGCATGTTTGTTTTTATTAATAACAAGGTAAATTGACTCAAAATTCTGCTAAAGTTTGTGTTTTAATCTAAATATTTTTTCACTAATGCCTCACTGCCATTGGATGCATATTCTTCAGGTAGTGAGCCATTTCTTGCAACTCTTTAAAACTAGCTCTTGGTCAGATCTTGATTTGTGTCAGCTCTTACCACAAAAGCTCTCCATCCCACTTGTGGTTTATGATTGAAACTTTATCATGGATTCAATTTAAAAGCTGTGAACCTTACCATCTCTACTGCTAGAGTAGTTTTGAAAAGACCAGGCTGGAGATCTGTGTATTTTTGATTGCAGCTCATGCGTTGTGACTGTATAAAGACCCAAGAAGCAGACCATTTGGACTCAGCTCCTTTCTCTCCGTCCAGTCCACGGGAAAAATGGCTCAGAAGGAGGACACATGTTAAATTGAGGGTACATTTACTTTTCTTTTCTTTTTTTCCAAGAACAGTGACACATTTTTCCATTTTTCCAACATGCTTTTCCCATGCCTATAAATCATAAGTGTTTTGCTCTTTTTGTCGTCTCATTTACAGTAGATCTGCAGTGGATGGTTATGTTGAGCTGTGTGATTTTTTTCAGAGTACTCCCACGCTTTCTCTTGCAGCATAAACAGACACCTAACAATTACTTGAGTCTTTTGAGCTAAACCGAGCAGAAAAATCAAGGCCACATTTGTTTCTACAGAGCCAGTTCTCCTTTTGTGTTTTCAAGTCAAGACATTAGCAACTGCTTGCTTTCAATGCAGTTATAAATAGAACTGTGTTACTAGAGCACCATGGAAACCTATTTCTATTTGAGCTCTGTCTCGTTCCTTATAAAGACAACTGTTTCTGATACATACCGTAAATGGTTGTGCGGTAATGTCATGCTACAAGATACACTAGTCTATGCACACAGTTTATTTTCATTTGAGTCATACTATTCGACAAGGCTTGGGAACTTATCCTCACTTGACAGTCACTAGATGTTTACATATAAATAACATACCATTAAACTGTAAATATACCACACTCTGGGGTTGTCTTATAACTGATGTTTTGTAAATTCACATTCAGGATATGTCGGCCACATTCAGGATCCATTTAGCCACATTAGCATTTAGAGAGCTTTGCTAATGAAAGCAATACACAGTTGTATTTCAATTCTAGAAAAACTGACTGCATTTTTACTCAAAATAATTTTCATTCATATTTGCTGAATGAAATTATTTTCTACAAACTGTTTTAAAACATGATGCATTCTATTTTATAGTTGCTCATAGATGCCCATTGTACGGTGTGTTGTATGTTTCTGCAGAATGTCACTGCCAACCACAGGGTGAATGATGTAATTGCCACAGAGGATGGGCCCCAGACGCTGGTGGGCCGCTTCATGTACGGCCCATTGGACATGGTCACTCTAACGGGAGAAAAGGTGACAACCATTATACCATTCAGCAGGACCTTAACATTTTGAGAAAGGTCAACATTAATGACTTGTTGCTGCCTCTCCCAGGTGGACATCTTCCTCATGACACAGCCACAGTCTGGCCGCTGGGTGCACTTTGACACAGAGGTGACTAATAGCAGTGGCAGAATCACATACACCATCCCCAAGAGCAAAAGGATGAGTCTGGGAGTCTATCCAATTAAAATGGTGGTCAAGTAAGTGGATATTATGGCTTATACCTTTCTACCATTAGCAATGATTAAATACAGTGTTACAATCAAGAGGCTTGCTAACATGAGATATTGTAATCATAAAAGGCGTGTTCGAGTGCGGTCTGTATTCTTGTGTGTGCCGTTTTAAATGATGGCCATAGCTACGAGCTTCAGGCCTGGAGCACACTCCAGGTTCATAACACTATATTTCTCCTCATTTCCGTAGGGGCGATCAGACAAGCGCAGAGGCCTACCTGACTGTGTTGCCAAGGGGTATGGAGTGTGTTGTCTTCAGCATTGATGGCTCATTTGCTGCCAGTGTGTCAATCATGGGCAGTGACCCTAAGGTCCGCCCCGGAGCTGTGGATGTTGTCAGGTAATAGTTAAACATAGTAACTGTTGTATCCTGTCTGTAAAGTGGTGAATATACCAATCAGGCTGCATTTTGACCCCTTGCTTTACATTGATGGGGAAACTGTTTATCTGATATAACCACCTGCTTAATATGCATAAAAACAGCAGATTGATGTGCATTGTGCATTTGAAAACCTTTTATCTTAATGTGCAATCATTTAAAAGCTATTTGAGCTGCAGCACCCCATCTATTGGATCAGCAAAGTTGACTTTTGTTTCCTACTTTGCTGTTGTGCTACTACCAAGCACATTAATACAGAGATAATGTAATTTACATTAGTTGCTACTGGTCATAATGTGGGATTGGTTTATGTATGAGTTGTCATATGTTTTCTTATAGTCAGGCTTAACTGTTAAATACTTCCATTTGCATGCAGGCACTGGCAGGATCTGGGTTATCTGATCATCTACATCACAGGACGCCCTGATATGCAGAAGCAGCGTGTGGTATCGTGGCTGTCGCAGCACAATTTTCCTCACGGGATGATCTTCTTCTCTGAAGGCCTCGTTCATGATCCCCTGCGGCAAAAGACTATCTTTCTCAGAAACCTCATACAGGAGGTACATCAGCTCACACAGCACAAAATCTTTATCTGATTTTAGTATGAAGACATAACGACAATAGGGACAGTCTATCCAGCTACTTGAAAATACACTTTTTTCCTCCATTACTTACAGGCCAGCAGAGTTAAAACTAAACTCTTAAATCATGCTAAATCCAAAATAGAAATAGTGGCTTGTCAAACACATCCCTTGGTTTATTGGCTTTAAAAAAAAGTGATTAAACATTTTTTCTTCACAGTGTCACATTAAGATAAACTCTTCTTATGGATCCATGAAAGACATATCTGTTTACAACATGCTTGGCCTAAGTCCCTCACAAATTTACATTGTTGGGCGACCATCAAAGAAATACCAAAACCAGTGCCAGGTATACCAAGATCAGAGTTTTTTTTGTTTTTTTTTACATTTTGTGTTTAATGATTTAACTCACTTGCATGTTTCCAGTTCCTGAGTGAAGGTTATGCTGCGCACCTCTCTACCCTTCAGTTTGGGCATCGAGCCAGGCCCAAGAAATCCCCTTCGGTCCGCATGGTTCTGAGGAAAGGCTCTTTTGGACTTTCAGCTAAACCAGACTTTCTGTGTAAGCGGACCCATCTGCGTAGGACCATGTCTGTGCAGCAGCCAGACCCTCCCTGTGCAGCCAACCCCAAACCAGAGAGGGCCCAGAGCCAGCCCGAATCAGACAAAGACCATGGGGGAGCAGGAGGAGCGGGTCCAGGAGGAGCAGGGGGGCAGGGGGCCTGGGCACGGGCCTCTATGCACCGGGGAGACACCACTCCATAAGCATGACAGAGAGGAGTAGACAGCAGAGGTGTACACAGCTGCGCAACTAAGAGGTCCAGGGACAAGGTAGTAATAGAGCATCATTGGGCTCCGTGGAGTTACGTAAATTAAGGAGATTTCAATTCACACATTGATTATTTGTTTTAAGTATTATTATGTTTCGTCTTTATGTTCCTCAAGATTTATTAGAAATTATTTTTCTTCTTAAGCACTATGCAACAAAGGGTGCAGTTTAAAGGCTAACTGAATCCTGTACGATGCGTGTCCTTTATAGTACAATTAAGAGCCACATGTAGGATGCTTTTATACCCTTTCTTTTTCCCTCTGGCTGTTAAGGTTAAAGTCAGACATTTACGACATGATCTGCCCAGTGTGTTTAAGAATTAGTCATACCTGTACAGAAAATCAGCTCTGTGCCTTTTTGACTACTCAAGTAATTATTTGTGAGTTTATCAATGTGTTTCAGCTGCTACATAGCTCTTTTGGGATTTTAAACAATCATTGATCATTGAACCTTCTCTGTGTAAATAATTGAACAAGTGGAAAGTAGGACAACATACCATTTCCCCTTGAGATTTAGAAA
The DNA here is from genome assembly GCA_036785185.1 of Paratrypauchen microcephalus. Lineage (NCBI taxonomy): Eukaryota > Metazoa > Chordata > Actinopteri > Gobiiformes > Gobiidae > Paratrypauchen > Paratrypauchen microcephalus. The sequence continues at coordinate 3,137,975 of JAVJIX010000028.1, read as the reverse complement.
ATAGCTCAAAGCACAGAAAGACTAATTCACATTTTGTCTCCTGTTTTAGCATTTCTGCCAGTGACAGGTCTCATTATTTCAAGACATTTGTGTTTCTGTTGTACAAAAATATAAGAACGTATACCACTATATTTACTTAATGATGTACATTGATTGAATTGGATGATTGAGATTTCAAAAGCAACACTATCTGAACCTGTGGATCAGCAGTGAGAGACAGGTAGCAGGTGGTCTTGTTGACGCACCTTTGTATAAAGCCTGTTCAAATTCAAACACAGACACAATGCAGGACTGTAGAAACACTGGGACTGTATCTTGAAGCTGTCCACATGTGGGCTCTGTAGCACCTCCACATTCGCCTGTCCCCTACTCTTCCCCTCCCCCTCTCCTCCGTCCTTCCCTCCTTTCCTCCTTCCCTCCTCTTCTGAGCAGTCAGGCAGAACATGGCTCCTGACTCAGTCCAGTGTGCTGCTGGTTGAACATGGACTGGCCCGAGGTCATGTTTGCTTTATGGAAGGATAGTCTACTCTGACTGAGACTCATGCTCCAAAACCAATGATCTGTGCGGATTTTATTGTATTTGTATTTGGATGAACAAAAAATAATAAAGCTGTTGTTTTATTAGAGACAAGTTTACAGATATATGTGTAAACTAAATGTAAAAAGGTGACACTTGCCGTTAGAATGTGTGTTGTGTGACTTTTAGAATAGTGTACAGTAAAATGTTAAGTGATGATACCAGGATGTTGTGGCATCCATTTCTCAAATCTGCACTATATCTTATTGAGTCTAAACTGTTTTGTGCACTTGAATTGAAGTGTTTCTGTGGCTCTCTATCCAGACTTATTTTTCTATGATGAAATATTGTAAATAGAAATATTTTGAGTAATGTCATTATTCCCATTTATCCTGTTTAAACTGGTAGATTATGCCTTATGTATATTTCTGCTGATGTGTTTATGACCAAAGTTTTGAGTTTACAGTTTATTTATGACTAAGTGTCTTTGAATTTATTTATTACTAAGTGTCTTTGAATGTGTTAAGCGAGAGAAGATTAAATGGAGTTAATTGTATTTATTTTTATTTATTTATTGTTGTAAATATTTAACTATAGAAATACAATACAAGACCAGTTCTTGATTGCTTGGATATAAAGTATTTTTATTTGGATTGAAGTCACTTAAGATTACGAAGGGTTTGTAAACATACGCATCAAGGACTAAGGACAGCTTTTCTACACACCTTGGGTGTTCAGTAATTAGATCTTTGATTACTGTGTACGCTCCCTGTAGTGCTGCCTCTGTAATTGTAAAGCACCAATTAGACTTACCTGATAACTGTTTAGTAAATATAATAGTATTACTGTTAGCAGGCTCTAATGTCTTAAACAGTTCTCACCCTATTCATAATTTCAACCTCACACTAAACAGTTGAACTCGATGAATGTCAGGAATGTGTGTACTCCACTCACTCAATCGCAAACAGTGATCTAATGGTTTACCTGCACTTGTGTAATGCATGGCATTATTTTACATCTTATGCAGTAACATAAATTATAATATTTCTATCTATTCTAATTATTAAGAACATTATTGTTCTAAAGTGGGCATATAGCCCAGTGTCTAAACTTAAAACTGTGGTTGGAAATTTATATTTTCAATGTACTGTTTTTGCATAAATACAATATACAACTAGAGTAAAGTAAGCAAGAGTTACACTATTGGATGTTGACTTTTCTGACATTTATTAACACCGCCTTAACTGAATATTTATATGTTGTTTTTGAATGCTTCCTGTACAAGGCGCTGACCTTGAGACTAACATCTTTCTTTTGATTTGTGTTTTGTACAGTTAATCTGTGCTGTACATATGGTGTTAACTGACATGTCTGACATGACTGAAAAAAATAAACAGACAAGCTGCACTTTCTCTGTGTGTGACTTTACTCTGTGACCCACATAACGCCCATCTGTATTCACTGCATCCTCATTACTGTTACACTAATGCACACAACCTTTCTGCCCACATGCTCATGATTGAGCACTTTTAGAGTTTAAAACAATGATTTCACCATTCACAGTTGAGTTTACTTGCTTATAATCAGTAGTTACCCAAGTATGTTTCACAGTTTCCATAGTAGCATCTTAATCGCTTTTCTGTATGCTAATCAAAGTGTTCCCTTATTATTATTCACAAACACAGACCTGAGTGCCATTTCTCATGTGATCTGGCAGGTGATTTCTAAATGCCAGCATACCAATGAGAAATGCATTACACTTAGATTAAGGGAACATGAACTTAGAATAATTTTAGAGGATAATTTTTGCGTAGTCAGGCTGAAAATATACACTGAAAGGAACCACTTGATTAAAAACCTTGAAACCTTGAAAAGTTGATTTCAAGTAGTTTGTCAATTAGTGTTGCAGTTTGTTTGATGATTCACATAGAAATCTGCAGAAAAAAAATGAAGAGAAATAATCAGGAAAAAACAACAGCTACCACCTATGCAGGATGTGTGATGGTCAGAAGGGCTGGTGGCGCAAAGTGGCATATTCACTGTTGTCATTCTACACCAGGATAGCGGTGGCAACAGTGGTGCATCATTAAAGAATAATGCAGTGTTTGCATTATAACTATTAGTGGTATTCTATCCTAACACTCTGACAACGGGACAAATCTCTGAACATAATTATGATTTATTAGATTGTATATCGACATTTCATTATCAGAAAGAAAAAGCACATTCTAGTTTCCTCAAAAGGTAATACAATCCTAAAATGATATTAAAACAATCCCATGAAATGCGGGCTACTTCAAGAACATATCAGAGTAGGTTGGGCTCATAAGATGTGACAAATGTCACATCTGTCAAATACAGAGTGTGAATTTGGAACAGATTTTTGGTTCAAATTGATGTTCTATTTAATTAAAATATGTATATACAAATTAATTATCCAAATCCAAAGTTATTTTCTGTGTAAGAAAATTAATTCAACTTACCACCACATTGTGGTGGAAGTTTTTTTCTTCAAACTAGCAGAGCACAGCACAATACTATTACTATAATAATACTAATGACACTCTAGTATTGTTCAGTATGAACATGTGAATCAACCTGTAATGGCAGGATGAGATTTGTAGCACTGACAGGATGTGACACTAAGCTGTTCATGAAAACAATAAGTGACAGATTCAAATGAGTAGCTCTGCTCACATGATGCTGCCTCTCAGTTCTGGTTGGTGCAAAGTCTAAACCCCAAAGGCTTTGAGTTGTCATACCAAATTCCTGTCAACATGCCCATACCTCCTTGTCAACACCCAGTCTCATCTGATCTCAGCAAGGCTGGGCCTGGTTAGTACTTTGATGGACCACCAATGCCTGGTGCCACAGCGGGCAACAGTGGCTCTAGTGCACACTGTGGTTCTGGGCTTAGGCCTGACACTTCACCCACCTTGCCTTGCATGATTGTGCCGTGTTGGTACTGTATTAATGATTGGCAGTGGTCAGAAGCACTGAGGGCACAGATTGGTGGGCTTGCTTCAGTCAGTCTACCCAATGAAAGAATAATGCACATAATGAATTTATAGTAATGTACACAAAGAGAACATAGTATAAATAATATATATGCAATAAAATTATATAAAACTGTAAAGTGACTTTTCCTTTTTATAAGACTGGTTTTATTTTAGGATTTTATTTATAGACTGCTTTTTGGCTGTGTATGTATGCTTTTTTTCTTTTGCAAATATCCTTAGCAACCCACTGAAAATATCAGAAATGGCAGAAAAATAATCATGTAGTGTATGTAAAATATGTTTCTATGCATGCAACATGAACTGCCTGATAGGAGCTATCTCCCCCCAGCAGATGAGCTGCTCTGCTTTATATTCAGAGGAGGAACAGCTGAGCACAGTTTGAGACTGTGGCACAGACGGGTAAAAATTACTGTTTAATAGATCATATTTTAGTGCTTTACATGACTAGTGGAAATTTGTATTTGCCAGCAATTGGTTAAGATGTGCATTTATCAAATATAATAAACATAATTCATCCCTCACCTGTCTGACATCATATTCACAAGCAGCTGTGGATACTCAGTATCTGCCCAAAGAGCCTGCCATTACCCACATAACCATTTACTCAGTGACTTTACTCCTGCTACAAAACTAAATAGTAAATGTTATACGCTGTAGCTTTTCAGAGAAAATTATGTATGAAACTAGCTTGATAAGACATCGTCAGTGTGAGGTTAACACACTTATTCAGTCTGCTCTCTTTGCTCGGTTTCCCTGAGGATACAAAATATCAGCCTTTCATCCAGTATCTCCAATACATCTTACATCAAACTTAATAATTAAACATGGATAAACCAAAAACTATTGTTTTTTCAGAAATATTTCAAACTTTATTCAAATTGTCTAACTGGGCTCTAAAAAGCACATAGATTAATAAGTTACATTTTACCTTCTAAATGGCTTACTCATCGTCATTTCTGTCTTAAAGCACATGTGCTGGGATAGAGCATCGTGCATACATGGAAACGTCCAGCAGTGACAGACTCTTCTGCTGCCCATGGCTGCGCCGCAGAGTGCCCGTGGCCTACAGAGACGAGCTTTACCACATCCTCAGGATAACTGTGCCAGTGGTAAGAAGCATAGCATCATTACACTGCACTTACAAGAGTACAGAGCTCGGACAAAGACAAAACAGCCTACAAACTGAATCATTTATGAAGTAGAGGCCTATAAAGCCATGGCGCCTTCTTGTCCTGTTGTCATTCTAGTTGATTACTCGAATTCTTGGTTACCTGCTCCCCTTTGTGAATACCATGTTCTGTGGACGTTTGGGAAATAATGTCATGGCTGGCTATGGTCTGGCCTGTGCTGTAAGCAATTACATTTCACATTTACATTGTACATAAATTATATATATATATAAATTAATGTTGATTGATTAATAATATTCTGTTTTTAGGCAATTAATATAACAACAACTTCAACAGGGTATGGTCTTGCAGCGGCCTGTGATACACTGGTGTCTCAGGTTTGTCACATAATATAGCACACCATACTAGGTGAGCACTTTTCTCACACTAAAGCCCTTGTGTTTCTCTGGGCTAGACTTTTGGGGGTAAGAACCTGTTGCGTGTTGGAGTGATTCTGCAGAGGGGCATTCTCATCCTGATGCTCTTCTGTCTGCCCTGCTGGGCCCTGCTCATCAACGCAGAGCCCATCCTCCTCTGTCTGGGACAGGACCCCGAGGTTACCAGGTAACTTATGTCCTGGCAACAACATTAGTGACTCAACCTGTGTACTTTATGCACAGAACATTTTAATACTGCGTTATACACATTTACTTATATACACATTTCTGTGGTTCCAGAATAGCCCAGATTTACATGACAGCCTTTGTTCCAGCAGTGCCAGTAAGTGCTAACTCCTGCATGAGCCCCAACACTAGGCTTTAACTGAACACTGTCTATTTTTGTTTTTAGGCCATGTTTCTCCAGCATCTGCAGGTCTCCTATTTACAGAACCAGGTGCACCACTCTTCCCAAAAATCTTTGAAAAACAATTATGTAAATGACTAGATAAAATTATTTTCACGTAGCTGAAGCTTTGTGCGTGTTTATTCATACATCAGCATGTCATTTATAATGGTAATATTTGTTGCTCTGTACGGTATATTAACACTTCAACTTGTTCACAGATTATTATCCTGCCTCAGATGTTCACAGCTGTTGCTGCAAACATAGTCAGTACAATGACTAACTACATTCTTGTGTTTTGGCTGGACCTGGGCGTCAGGTAAGAGAACAATAATACCATTAGAGACACAGGGCTCTCAAGTTTTGAAGATTGCTAGGAGTGAGATTTCTACAGAGCAAGGGGGGGGGGGGGGGGGGCAAAGCAGTAGTCGAGTTATAAAATGAAACCAGGGGGGATGGTGGAAGGGCAGGACAGAATTAGAAGGTACTTTGTTAATATGGAAATGCTTTTATAACTAAAAGTCCATATTATCATTCAATAATGCACAGGATAATATGTTATCACACACAGTCTTGGTTTAGTCCTGGTTTAGACCTGTTTTAGACCCGTTTTAGTCCTGGTTTAGTCTTGGTTTAGACCTGGTTTAGTTTTGGTTTAGTCCCGGTTTAGTCCTGGTTTAGACCCAGTTTAGATCTGGTTTAGTCTTGGCTTAGTCCTGGTTTAGACCTGGTTTAGTCCTGGCTTAGTCTTGGTTTAGACCTGGTTTAGTTTTGGTTAAGTCCTGGTTTAGTCCTGGTTTAGTCCCGGTTTAGTCCTGGTTTAGACCCGGTTTAGATCTGGTTTAGTCTTGGCTTAGTCCTGGTTTAGACCTGGTTTAGTCCTGGTTTAGACCTGGTTTAGTCCTGGTTTAGTGCCAGGTTAGTCCCGGTTTAGTCCTGGTTTAGACCTTTTTAGTCTTGGTTTAATCCTGGTTTAGTCACAGTTGAATCCTGGTTTAGACCCGGTTTAGACCTGGTTCAGTCTTGGTTTAGTCCTGGTTTAGTTCTGGTTTAGTCCTGGTTTAGTCCCAGTTGAATCCTGGTTTAGACCCGGTTTAGACCTGGTTTAGTCTTGGTTTAGTCCTGGTTTAGTTCTGGTTTAGTCCTGGTTTAGTTCTGGTTTAGTCCTGGCTAGGTCCTGGTCTAGTCCTGGTCTAGTCCTGGTTTAGTCCTGGTTTAGACCTGGTTTAGTCTTGGTTTAGTCCTGGTTTAGTTCTGGTTTAGTTCTGGTTTAGTCCTGGTTTAGACCTGGTTTAGTCTTGGTTTAGTCCTGGTATAGTTCTGGTTTAGTCCTGGTTTAGTCCTGGTATAGTCCTGGTATAGTTCTGGTTTAGTCTTGGTTTAGTCCTGGTTTAGTCCTGGTTTAGTCCTGGTTTAGTCCTGGTTTAGTTCTGGTTTAGTGCCGAAATAGATGCAGAAATAATCTCATTTGACTCACCCATAAAAACGCGGTCACTCGTATCCATGTATGCACGTGTCACGGTCTTTAATAATCCGGAGCTCCGGAGAAAAGGACATATCCCGAACTTATCCCGTGTCCCGAGGCGAGAGTTCCTTCTTACGTAGCATTAACGTAGCAAGTTAATCCTTATTCTCTTGGAAATGCCGCGTAAATATCAGCTGATCGGGGAACATGCCTCACAGCTGTGCGGGATCGGCCTCACAGCTGATCGCTCAACTCCAGTACTGGTGTGGGAGTGAGTTTTTTCGCTGAAAACACGCGGTGCCTGCATTAACTTACCGATTTTCTGGGCACAGAAGCGCTGTGAACAGTGGCTACAATTTTGAATTGCTTTAAAAAAAAAAAAAAAAAAATCAGCGTGAGAAATACCATGTGTGGCGTGTGAACACGTCGAATTGCGTGTGTCACACTCTCAAAGCGTGAGACTTGAGACATGACCTAATATTTAGGCGTTTCTGTTCACAGGGGTTCTGCAGCAGCCAACACCATGTGCCATTTCTATTCCTGTGGATTCCTCTTTATTTATATTCGGTGGAAGAAGCTACACGCTGAGACATGGGGAGGTGAGACCTTCATCTGCTTCATGTATGACGTTTTATTTATTTATCACAAATAATCATATGACTCCCTCTACAGGTTGGTCTATGGAAGCACTGCAGGAATGGGGTTCTTTCATGAAACTGGCCATTGCAAGTGCAGTGATGAAGTGTGCAGAGTGGTGGGTTTATGAGTTTGGAGGGTTCTTTGCAGGTACCAGACATGCAAATATGGGACAGCTGCATTATTTTAATTGCAATTTTAATTTTCCATTTTCCATTTAGGAATGGTGAGTGAAAATGACCTGGCTGCCCAGCATGGAGTCATAATGATAGCGTTCATTACATACATGGTAAATTTTGTTTTTAGTGAAGATAACGGAACCTGCAACATTAATTTTACAAGAGCCTTTTCAGTTTCCTATGGGAATCCAAGCGGCTGCCTGTGCTCGAGTAGGCAATGCACTGGGAGCAGGGAACACTTATAGAGCCAGACTAACCATGAAAGTCTCCTTTGGACTGGCAGGTCAGGTCTAATTACTGTTAATGGTAGTTATCAAGCAACCTTTGGCTCTTTTACTCATCCACTTTTGCAGTTAGCTTTGCCATAGTTCAAGGTACTGTGCTGGCCTCTACTAAACATGTGATTGGATACATTTTTACCAATGATGAGTAAGTATCAGTAAATGCATTTCACATGTTACTATATATTGTGTACATCAGATTTATTCATCTGTACAAACCCTTCAGAAAAATAGTAAGCCTGATCTCATATTTGATGGGTGCTTACTGTTTCCTACAGATTTTTGATGCCATTGTGGTAAGTTTGTGTTGCAGTTTTTGTTTTGTTTCACATAGTGTGATGATCTGGGGAATACTATATATACTATTAATTAATTGCTGTCCACAGTGTGTGTCAAGTGGCATCTTTGTGGGCACAGGGAAACAGAAGATCCCAGCAGTGGCAAACCCCATTGGATACTATGGCATTGGAGTCTCAATGGGAATAGTACTCATGTTTGTAGCAAAACTACAAACAATAGGTAATGTATATTAAGATAAGATATGCCTTATCTTATTATTATATCACATTACCATTTTTATTTAGTCGATAAAATAATTTTTCAGTAACTCACTGGCAGAAAAGTATTAAAATGTAGTATCTTTTTCTGCATAGGGTTTTGGCTGGGACTGTTAATTTGTGTATGTGTACAATCCACATTCTTTCTCATCATCATCATCTTTAAGCTGAACTGGAAGACAATAACAGATGAGGTACCTTTTGTCTAAAATATTATCTTAATTAAGTTATGACTTTAGTCTTTGCCATGTTCGACATTACCGTTGCAATTATTTTGGTTATTTATTCCAGGCGGTGAAACGGGCATGCAAAATAACTCACCTGGCCCTATTAAATGAAAAAAATGTATTAGAAACTACGAGTAATGACAATTCTGTACAGATGTCGGGAACTGTGAATGTAAGTAGCATATTATTATTTTACAGTTTTATATTATTAGTAAAGGACCTGAATATTTTGTGTAGTATTTTTCAGTGACATATATATATATAGCATTTGCATATTTTAAAATTTACAGGTAGTTTGAAAATACCAGATCAGGAATGTGTGTTCAAGTAATGTTATCATGTGGTTTTGTGTTGCATTAATAAATAATTTGTTTTATTTTCTCTCCTAGATGGTGGATGGCTACAAAGGTACATACCCAGAAGGTGATGAGGCAGTGAAGTCAATAGGTCATCAGAGGAAAGGCGCTCTGTCCCCTGGTCAGCTGCTGCTCAGACGTGGGCTCGTGGCTCTGGGGGCTGTGGCTGTTCTGGCTCTGGGTGTGTCTGTGCACTTCCTGGTGCCTCTCTCTGAATCACACTCCTCACAGATTAATTCCACGTTGAACTGGGTCAACACAACTGACCCCTCCACACTGTTGTTTCCAATCTAACAATGAACTAAACAGTATGATTTTGAATATGATTAAATATTTAACCCTTATTCTATGTCCGAGTGATATTTTCAAAACAACAAATGAAAAATAGTTGAATTTTACTAAATACTTGCTATTCAAACAGTTTCCCCATGTGTTGCAAAAAGTAATAAATTCTCTCAATCAATATTATAAAGATCATCGTTTGTTATTTCAGTGTAATAATATTCATAGTGAATTGTCAGTATTTGTACACCTTGATAAATTACTTATGTTTATTTTTTCATATGTACTTTGTTTTTTCTAAGCAACAATCTTGGGCTTTTTGTGTAACAATAAATTACAGAAGAACTGTTTCTGTATGATTTGATTGTGAGGTTATGTTTTCTTACAAGACAGTTCTATTTTTCTTAAGAAAAAAATTAGATCAAAACATGGATCACCCAAAAGGCCTGCTTTCATTGAACTGGTCTCTCTTTGTTGTTTTGGCTGCTTTCCAAAGCAGCTGTGACTACATCCTATTACCACAACTATCCCAACAAGTCCTTAAACCGATATTAGAAAACACTCATCTTTCCTGTGGACCATTGGTGGTGTCTTTTGCAGCGAACATGGAGCAGTCTTTGTGCCATAGGATTGCATTGGTCTATAGAGAGGAGCTAACTCATATCATTAAAATGACGGGGCCACTGGTAAGGATGCTGCCTGTAGCAAAAACATTTTCAGTGAGCTGAACTGAACTTATTAATGATTCAATGAATGGAATTTATGGTAGCTGGTCTCTCGAATCTTCAACTATCTTCTGCCGTTTGTGATGACCGTGTTCTGTGGGCGTCTGGGTAATGAGGTAATGGCTGGATATGGCCTGGCTTGTGCGGTAAGTGCATACAGTAATGCGTGTATTACTATAAATAGCCTAGACCTTTTAAACATTATGTTTTATATATATATATATATATATATGTGTGTGTGTGTGTGTGTGTGTGTATATGTGTGTATATATTATATAGTAATTGTGCTGTATTTCAGATAACAATTCAATTCAAAGCGCTACTGATATTTAGATTCACATTGATTGATGTGAATGATTGATTGAAGTTTTCTTTTCTTTTTTTTTCTAGACAATCAATGTTACTACAGGAGCAACAGGATTTGGACTAGCAATGGCTTGTGATACGCTGGTGTCTCAGGTTTGGACATATATATTATAGCATTTGATTTGCATTTGATTGTTTCCTGACACATTCCTGATATTTATGATTTTCAAGACTTTTGGGGGTAAGAACCTGTTGCGTGTTGGAGTGATTCTGCAGAGGGGCATTCTCATCCTGATGCTCTTTTGTCTGCCCTGCTGGGCCCTGCTCATCAACGCAGAGTCCATCCTCCTCTGTCTGGGACAGGACCCTGGAGTTGCCAGGTAAGTGGACCCGCTCAGGAAAAAAGAAAAAAAAAAAAAAGATTAATTTTAATGGTTCTCAACACTGTATATTGCTTTCAAAATGTAGCTGCATCAGGGTCACTATATAGTTATATATAGCGGCTGGTTAGCTCAACTGGTAAGTCACTGACTTTCCCCCCGGGGGTTGTGGGTTCAAATCCCCCCCCCGGCAATGAGCTAACCAGTGTGGGTCCTTGGGCAAGACCCTTCACGGTACTGCCCCCCGGGTGCCGAAAAAGATGGCTGCACACTGCTCCTGAAAAGGATGGGTCAAATGCAGAAGTCAAATTTCTCCCATGTGTCATTGTGTGTGAGACCAATAAAGGCTTAATCTTAGTTATGATTTTAACCTATCCAGTCCTATATCCTATAGAGTACAATACAAAGTGGTGTAATGGGAAAGCCTGTGATAGTGATTATCAGAAAAAATGTGGGGTTTCTTGTTGCAGAATAGCACAGCTGTATATGACATACTACCTTCCAGCTGTACCCGTAAGTATTGTATCCAAATGAATGTACAGTTGTATGAAAAAGTTTGGGCACCCATGACAATCGCCATTATTTTCATTTATAAATAGTAGTCATAGTCATAGTCATAGTTTGCTTTTATTGTCGAAAAACAATCATGTACATGTACATAGAATGAATTCGAAATTTCGTTTCCCCACTAACCAGGCAGGACAGTGATAGAGTGGGCTAAGGAAGGGGCCGCTGCACTTGCGCGCGCCGCCGACTGGGAGATGCAGAACAGAAAAGATGCAATACAAGTACAATCAGTGACAATTTAACAACATGTAATGACAGAAAAACAATTGGAGATATAACATAAGGTGATCTTTTTTGTTGGTTACATAAGGAAGGGGTCAGATTGGAAATCAATGAAGTTGATTGAACCGAGAGCAGAGATCAGACCTTTCTAAAGACAGGAATTCTACTATTGTTTCTGTTTCCAGTGACAGTGTAAGAGTGTGTGCTATGTTTATGTAGAGTCCAGATAACAAACCACATTCTGTGGCCTTGGCCTTGTTTATGCAGGGAGGCTAAGTCAAAACACAAATAACTGTTTTGGGACCGATTTTCACAGGAGAGAATAATAGAATACATTTTTAGAGACCCAGGTAAATAATTTAGACTGAGCTCGGGTGCCAGACCCCCATCTTCATATCGCCATGAAGATTCGTGACAGATCTCATTAGTTCCTCTTGGTGCACAGACTGCGCTGCGTTGGCTTTACACAGTTCTGTCACCATCCCCGTGATGATATCCAAACGTCGAGATGTTTCCTTCGGTTGAAATCCTTCCAAAAGGACCTCAACCTGTCCCACTTTCTGATGTAATCCTTTCACGAGATCTCCAACGGCTTCACAATGGCTCGAAATTTCGGCAGACAGCTTAGGGGACTCTTTACAAGCTGCCAGTTTACAAATTATGCGATAGATCATGGACAATCCCAGGCCAATTAACAGATGTCCAGCTATCAGAAATCCAAATACGTAAATATCCTCCACATCCTCCAGGTACATTGGTGCCAAACATACGACTTGCCACGCACGATACGAGTCCCTCGCATATCCAGCAGCAAAAGTACCATCCGGACACGCCGCTTCTCCCGGAGCGGCACTCCTCCGTGAAAAAAGAGTATCAATAGCGCTGAGGGTCCAGCTGATCACATCCATCTTTTTGGAATTTGGAAAATCTGCTCCAAAAAGCGAGAAAATGACAAAAACAAGAGAGGCACGCAGACAGCAGGAGCAATAGATAAGAGAGGAAAAAGAGAGACGTCTGCTCGCTCTCAGGGTCAGAACAGGGTCAGAACAGAATGTCATTCAAATCATTGGGTGTTTGGGACCACGTCATTTTGATTCATCAAATAACTAATGGACACAATAATATTTCAGCAGTGAGTTTTATTTTTTTTAAACAGAAAATGTGCAATATGCATGAAAACAAAATTAGACCGGTGCATAAATTTGGGCACTTTAACAGAAAAATCATAATCAATATTTAGTAGAGCCTCCTTTTGTAAAAATAACAGCCTCGACACTTCCTATAGCCTCTAATGAGTGTCTGGATCCTGGATGAAGGGATATTGGACCATTCCTCCTTACAAAACATCTCTAGTTCAGTGAGGTTTGATGGTTGCCGAGCATGGACAGTCTGCTTCAAATAATCCCACAGATTTTCAATGATATTCAAGTCTGGGGACTGGGATGGCCATTCCAGAACATTGTACTTGTTCCGCTGCATGAACGCCTGAGTAGATTTTGAGCAGTGTTTTGGGTCGTTGTCTTGTTGAAATATCCAGCCCCGGCGCAACTTTAAATTTATGACAGATTGTTGAACATTATTCTCAAGAATCCACTGGTATTGAGTGGAATCCATGCGACCCTCAACTTTAACAAGATTCCCAGTACCGGCACTGGCCACACAGCTCCACAGCATGATGGAACCTCCACCAAATTTTATTGTTGGTAGCACGTGTTTTTCTTGGAATGCTGTGTTCTTTTGCCGCCATGCATATCGCCTCTTGTTATGACCAAATAACTAAATTTTGTTTCATCAGTCCACAGCACTTATTCCAAAATGAAGTTGGCTTGTCCAAATGTGTTTTTGCATACCTCAAGCGACTCAGTTTGTGACATCTATGAAGAAAAGGCTTCTTCTGCATCACTCTCCTGTACAGCCTTTCCTTGTGCAGATTGCGTTGCGACCTATGCACAGTGACACCATCTACAGAAGATGACCTTGCAGGTCTTTGGAGGTGGTCTGTGGGTTGTTTTTGACCATTCTGAATATCCTTCGTCTTTGCCTCTCTGATATTTTTCTTGGCCTGCCACTTCTGGCCTTAAAAAGAACTGTGCCTGTGGCCTTCCATTTCCTCACTATGTTCCTCACAGTGGAGACTGACAGCTGAAATCTTTGAAATAGCTTTTTGGAGCCTTCCCCTAAACCATAATGCTGGACAATCTTTGTTTTCGGGTCATTTGAGTTATTTTGAGGCCCCCATGTTGAGTGAAAGAGGAGAACAACTTATATTTGGCCGCTTTAAATACCTTTTGTCATGACTGGATGCTCCTGCCTATGAAGTTCAAGGCTTAATGAGCTCATCAAACTAATTTTGTGTTCCAATTACTCTGTGTTGATTAGTTACAGGTATTCAAAGCAACACAATGACAAGGGTGCCCACATTTTTGCACAACCTATTTTTTCACATTTGATTTAATTTCATACAAATCAATATTACTACACTTAAAATCTGTGTCTGGAAAACTACCCAGTCCTCGGCTTGTATTGGTAAATGAATGACATGCCATTGTGATCAGTTTCTGTGAAGAAAGAGATTATGCAACCTCAGAGGGGTGCCCAAACCTTTTCGTACAGCTGTATTTTTGTGACAAATTACTGAATTCATATGCAATAGAAAATTCATGTGGCATGCCAATAATTTAGGTTTATTTTAATTTTGATTGACTTTTGTCCCACTTGTCTTTGCTCATCAGGCAATGTTTCTCCACCAACTTCAAGTGTCCTACCTGCAGAACCAGGTGCAGAATCTCAGAACAAGTTATTTTTAAAGAGTTCCTTTGTCAAAGTCTGTTAAACAGAAGTTTGCTTTGAAATTACTTGTAAGTTTTAGTAGTTAGTGTTTGTGTTGTATACAGGGTATAACACTACCTCAACTATATACTGCACTGGTGGCAAATATTGCTAATGTTGGAACCAACTATATCCTCCTGTACTGGCTGGGTTTGGGGGTAAGGTGAGAATTCAAGAAAATTAAGATGGCTCTCATTCACTTATTGATGTTGAATATAATTATACACACTATGTGTGTCTGCAGTGGGTCTGCGGTGTCCAACACTCTGTCTCAGATTTACATATGTGTTTTTCTATTTGCTTATATTCGATGGAAAAAGCTCTATGCAGCAACATGGGATGGCAAGTTTCAATCATGATCAGAAATCTCTTTGACAATGATTTGTCTTACTGTCTGGCTCCACCTACAGGATGGTCTGTGGAATCACTGCATGAGTGGGGCTCCTACATGAAACTGGCCATTCCCACCACTATGATGAAATGTTTTGAGTGGTGGGTTTATGAAATAGGAGGATTTCTTGCAGGTACTTCCTTACGCATGCATTTTTTAGGAGATAAATAAAATACAAATACTCATAATGCAATGTTCAGGAATGTTGAGTGAAGATGAACTGGCTGCCCAACATGCAGTTATGATGGTGGCATTAATAACGTACATGGTGCGGCATTATTTCATTAATATTATTGTTGATTATCAATTGTAATATTTTTAACATAAAAATGTCTAGTTCCCTCTGGGTATTCAAGCTGCAGTCTGTGCTCGAGTGGGAAACGCTCTCGGAGGAGGAGACACTTCTAGGGCCATTCTCACCTGTAAAATTTCTCTCACACTTGCAGGTTAGCCTGAGACATTTTGGTGATTGCTTAATGTACTTGCATTAATTTATTTTAATTACAGCTAGCATTGCCTTGATGGAGGGCATTGTACTTGGTTCTGCTAAAAATGTGTTTGGCTACATCTTTACCTCTGACAAGTAAGTGCATGTTCAAACCAAGTTAAGCTGATTCATTTTGGGGGTGCTCCTGACACAGGTGGTTTAGTGGTAACTCAATATAGAAACAGAATTATCCTCTCAGTTTACAGTGTTGATGTGTCTTTTGGAGACTCTTTCTCCAATGTATGTATTGTGTCTTTCAGAAAGATTATCGATCTGGTCGCTCATTTGATGAACGTGTACTGTTTTTTACAGTTCTTTGATGGTCTAGTGGCAAGTGCTTGATTTTTCCCTTGAAATATAATATAATGCATAGACTGATGAATAACTAGTGAACACTGAAAACTGTTTTGCAGTGCGTCTGCACAGGCATCTTTGTGGGCTCGGGGAAACAGATGATCCCAGCTGTGGCTAACCTCATTGGATACTATGGCATTGGACTCTCCCTCAGTGTGACATTTATATTTGTGGCAAAAATGAGGATCTTTGGTGAGTAAAGTATTCACACTAAGCATTACACACTAGATAGGAGTGGTGACAAACCTTGTTTACCCTCCACAGGTTATTGGTTGGGTCTGCTAATTTGTGTGATTGTGCAGTCCACCTTCTTTCTTGTTGTAATTTTCAAGTTAAACTGGAAGAGAATGACACAGGAGGTAAATTACGAAGTCTTGGTATGACTGCCATGAGATTGTATGTAATGTGTATAAATTATGTTTATTTGTAGGCTTTAAAACGAGCCCATAAGAACCATGACGCAAGCCTACCACAAACTGTGGGTTTTTTACAGTGCTTGATGTAATATTTACAACATACTGTATTTGTAGTATCTTGTGTATTTATATTACAGATGCCTGATGCCCACACACCTGATTGTGCTGATAGACAGCGAGCAGGGTCAGGAGGTCAACTGTCCTCATCTCAGCTCATTGTCAGAAGAGGAATCACTGTTTTATCTGTTGCTGGACTTTTTGCTCTGGGAATAACCATCCGTTTGATTGTGCCTTTGCCAGAAGCATACAATAGTTCTAAATATTGGCCCAATAGTACGCATTACTCTAGTAATTTTTCAACTCTAATAGTTCAAAATGATACAAGAAGATAATTACATTTAATCTGATTGGCACTGTAATTTTGGATTGTATAATAGTGTTTATAGTTTAGCATGTTTTTTCAGTCAAAACCTTGATGACAGACCAATAATCTCTTGTTTGATACAAACAGATGCATAACTACTAGCACTAATGCCTTGATTACTCCACGAATCAACACAATAACTAGAGTAAATCACGTTATCAAATTTTGGACTAATAGATTTATAGTGATTCCCACAGCCAGGATGAAGATCATGGCTGCCAGGGCCAGGCCTCTGCGCAAGATCCGAGCTCTGTGTGAACGCTCCTCTGATCCACAGCTGTCCTCTTCTGAGGGCCCAGGGTGGACCAGCTCCAGGTCTGGCTGATCTACTGCTGCACCATCACTCTGCACAACTGGAAAACATTAGGTTACATATAATAAAGGCAATGACAGATGTTCCCATCTCTTTTCCTGCCTGGGCCAGAGATGGGCGGACACACAATGTACTCTTGTTGTAGCATATTGTTGTTAATGTTGTCCACCAGTTCACAGTACAATTATTGTTTATTTCACATAAGACTCATCCTGACTGCCCTTAAAGTTACAGATATTGTTAATATCTGACTCATAACCTAATATGGCTTGACTACGTACATAAAATATAAAGAAAACATACCTTCAGAGTTTTCACTGACTCCAGCTCGAATCTTGGCCTGCAAGACAATGATCAAAATATATGAAACACATATATAAAAAACTGCTATAATAACGTACAATTAATACCTCTGCTGTTGCCTTTACCCAATTCATTCGAACCATGTAGACAACCAGGAATGAACATTGTAGAAACACACAGGTAAACAAACCTGTCCAAAGACCTGCAAAACACATTTGCTTTTATGTGAGCAGACACTGGACTAAACAGCACCATCCAGAGGTTTGCATGACTAGGTCCCACCAGGAAATGCACCAAAAAGGAAAAAAAAAAACAAAAACCCAAAACTCTAGAACATAGAAACAAGTCCACAGTAAATCTTACCTTTTATTCCTAGTTTGGCTGCGAACATAAGAGGCACTCCAATGGGAAACCCAATCCCATAATAACCCACAAAATAGCACACAGCCCCAATTCTTTGTTTACCTGCTCCTCGGATGATGCTCCCACAAGCAACCTGGTCATTCAAGCAAGAAAATAAATCACATATGATGGGAAGTTTTTACTTTACTCTTAAAAGACCCAGGTACTTACTGAGGTTGCATCTAGGAGAATAAATGGAGCATAAAAGGATATAATATCAGAAACCCTTTCCCTAATTTGTCTGCAAGAAAAGAAAGATGAAACAAGAATAATTTGGTTTATAATAGATATGTAATAGTAATTAAAATAAGCTTTATTTGTCCCACAATGGGGAAATTGCAACGCAAAGATCAAGAAGATTAATTATACTATAAAGATTTACAGTAGGCAAAAACTCAACACTGTCAGCAGAGTGAAGCTATAAGGATATAAAACTTTGTGCAATAAGACTTGATGGTTATGAACAGTGCAGCATAAGTGATAAAAGAAGAAATTCAATTTGTCAACTGGACAAAGTTTGTTAGAGTGCTGGTAAGACACTTGCTTATATCTCGCTGCAGAGAGGAGCTAACTAGCTAACTACTTTCCGAAACTAGTTTCGGAAAGTAGTTAGCTAGTTAGCTCCTGCAGCGAGATATAAGCGTCTTACCAGCGCTCTAACCAGAACTGACAAAGCCTCTCGGATCAGCGGCGAAACGTTTTCGACCAAACTTTGTCCAGTTGACAAATTGAATTTCTTCTTTTATCATGGCTTCTACCTGGATGACTGAGGGACTCTTCACGGAGTGCAGCATAAGGACAATAGAATAGAATAAATTGCAGTTAAAGTGATTTTAGTATATTATAACTATGATTATCTGACTATAGTTATCTGTTCATATGCTGTTCTGTAGTTATTCAGTTCATAATTACCTCACCAAGACACACACAGAATCCACACACACTAGAATCCGTAACTTCTAAAAAAAAATAAAATGTAAATATCGAATATACCCACTCATCATATGTAAAAACATAGGAGATGTGATCCTTGAGGCCTCCTATAAGTATGGCCAAGCAAATAGACACTGATACTGTGGAAAAATATGTCACTCTTCATCAAGTTACTAGATCAACCATTTAACTTTTAACAAGTATTCAGTTGCATTTTACTTAAGCCTTACCTGCACAGATCATTGTCACTTTAGCCCTTAACTTTGCTTGATCTGTATTTCCCGCTCCCAATGCATTTCCAACTCTTACGCTTCCAGCCACACTAAATCCCATGGGAAACTAGAGACCATATGGAAATGAATGCATTTCTGCTCATTTGTAAATGCTGTAAAAATCATATTTGTACAGTCACCATGTATGCAATATTAGCCAGCTGGTAAACAACCGATTGAGCTCCTAACTCCACTTCACTTATTAGACCTGAATAATAGAGTTTGGATTAATCTGATATTGTTCAATGTGGTTTCATGATTAAAATATAAAGGACAAACCTGCTAAAAAGATTCCAATCTCATATGTCCACCATTCAACACACAACATGACCATACTGGGGATAGCTAAGCGAAGGTATGAACCCCAATCCTTTAAGCAATCTCTGGACCAGCCTGGGTACAAAAACATTCAAATTAAAGCTGCACAATATGAAATACATTTAACCAAGCAGTGTGCTATTAGATTAAGCTCACCTCCCCATGTAGCCTTATGGAGACCTTTGTAGATAATGTAGACCCATAGAATTCCAACCATAACAAATTCAGACAGACAACTAGCTACAGCGGAGCCTCTGTAAAGAGATATTAGAAAGAATGTAACAGTGATCAGCGGCATAGCCATCTGGTTCATTTCATACTCACGTCAATCCCCAGTTCAGAACAAAGATGACAATATAATTGATGAGAGCGTTAAGGATATTGGCTACGACACCAGTAACAACTTGAGGCCATATGATTCCCTAAAATTGAAAAGTAAAGTAGTATTTTAGTGTTATTTCAAATATGTCTGTGATTTCCATTTATAAAACAAACTACATCAAACACTGGCCTTGTGATGACTTGTTTTTTTCCCTTGTTTTAAACTATGTAATATTCAAGAAGAATAGAATTAGGCCTACCTGGTTTTGTAGATACCTTATTTGGAGGGAAAACATAAATGCTGCCTAAAAGGACACACACACATGTGAACCTTGAATCCCTCCTTTCTATGTAAAAAACAGCATTCACTTACGGGAAGGGCTGGCATGAATATCTTCACATACATTTGAGCCAACCTGAAAAGTGAGGACAGAGGACAAAACGAAAGGCACTAGGCATACTGTAGTTGTGCAAAACAAAATAAAAGCAGGGAAAAAATAAAATAAAATAAATAAATCATACTTGGCTATCTCAGGTTCCTACCTCAACGCCAGCAGGATGGGCTCAGTGTTAATCAGAATAGCCCAGCAGGGAAAACACGCCAGTAAAAGAATGAGTATGGCCTGTTGAAGAGTTACCCCAATTCTCAAGTGATTTCCACCTCCAAAAGTCTATAACCAAACACACAATGTAAAAACACTGACATAAATTAATCAACATC
This sequence comes from Paratrypauchen microcephalus, assembly GCA_036785185.1. Lineage (NCBI taxonomy): Eukaryota > Metazoa > Chordata > Actinopteri > Gobiiformes > Gobiidae > Paratrypauchen > Paratrypauchen microcephalus. The sequence goes on along the minus strand of JAVJIX010000028.1, from coordinate 3,117,819 downwards.
TATAATTGAAAAGATCAGATTAAACCTGTGAAATCAGAGTATCACATGCTGAGGCCAAACCAATTCCTATTGATATACCTGTAACATTAATTACCTGTGGGGAAGAATACAATTACATAATGTTCCAAATATTATTATCATAATGACAAAATCAGGTTACTTACTGATATGGCCAGAGACACAGCTGCGAACTCTACTCTGCCCAGGTGACCACAGAACATGGTACTGACAAAATTCACTAGAAATGACATCATTTGGGACAGAAACTACACAGGCATAAAACAATAAAACAAACATTAGGGTACTGTACTGTAATTAAATCAATATCCTATCTCAGATCTTGGCATAGTTAAGAGACTTACCACAGGTACAGACATTTTAACCAGTTCGCCTATTTCGGTTTTAAAACCAATAGGAAGTGTACCGCGCACACGAGTTATTAAGCAGCAGTCCCTCCAATAACTGGATGATAAGATTTGAGCCATGTTTGCTGTGATTCTGATGTTTTAATCTCACGAGGCAACACGGTAGTCGCGTTTTAACAGACCCTGGTGTGTGTGTGTGTGTGTGTGTGTGTGTGTACGTCAGATCCTTTGAAGCTGTAAATGATAAACTGTAACGATCAAAGCCACGTGCGATCAGGAGGACCATGTGAGTGAGTTACGTCATATGGGGCGTTTATACATGGTAATAAATCCTAAAGTTATTGTTGCTCTGTTGTTTGGATGTTGAGATGTGTCTGTTGATGTTTTATATATTTTATTTGTAAAAAATATTCACCTTTGTTTTGTTTTTTTTAAACACTCGTATTACCCGTTTTTTTGTTTTTTTTAAAATACGTTTTACACCTTTTTCATAGATAAATAACTTTTTTTAATATACTTCATTATTTCATATTTTTTTAGTCAGCATAAACCCTCTCTTACAGGTGCAGGCAGCGCGCCGGCCTTAAAGGCAAATTAACGTTTTTTTACAATCTGAGCCTTCTTTCGGCAATAAAACAAGTAGTTTTACTCACCCATAGCATTTTTCTGTCAATTGGAGCAGTATCGCAGAACTTATGTTGAGCCGTTCTGTTCTACTAATGATCCCGTATCTTTTAACATGGTGCTGTATCATTTGCTCGGGGCATTACTTTGCGGTGTCCAAATAACACAAACTTTAGCACTTTTCAAATCATAGAAGCCCGATGTCTTAATGAAAGATTTCGTTTGAAGCAAAAGTGGCCTGTAATCCGAGATTTAGCCATAGTTTTCAGCTTTGCGTTTCATGTTTGGGTCCCGGGAGCAGTGCGCGGATTGTGCTATCAGCTGGGACCCAAACATGAAACGCAACTGAAAACTATGGATAAATCTCGGATTACAGGCCACTTTTGCTTAAAACGAAATCTTACATTAAGACATCGGGCTTCTATGATTTGAAAAGTGCTTAAGTTTGTGTTATTTGGAGATCGCAAAGTAATGCCCCAAAATGATACAGCACCATGTTAACGGATACGGGATCATTACTAGAACAGAACGGCTCAACTTTCTGCGATATTGCTCCAAATGACACGAACGTGATATGGGTGAGTCAAACGACTTGTTTTATTACCGAAAGAAGGCTCAGATTGTAAAATAACATTACTTTGCCTTTAAATCTTCAGTGCGCAGCACCGCCTCGCAATGGTTTAGGCTACTTTCACGGCTACAGTCAGATAAGTTTTGACAATCCTTGCTTAACAGACTGCAGTTATCTCTGCACGAGAGTTTCGGGTAGCTTTCAGTTATTCTCAAATTGCATAGTGTGGCTGTTTGTGTTTTCTACTTAAATAGCGGACCTTACTTTTTTTTTCAAATGTGGGTTTTGGCCACCATTAACCATGTTCTCTTAGCGGTGCTGCGTACCGGCTGTGAATTTTATACCGGTGCTGCGTTCCGGTGCGCACCGCTTTACTTTCACCACTGGAAAAGACAATAAAATGTAAAGAAAATACTTCAACACCAAACTTCAAGAAATGCTACTTAACTACTGCTGCTATCGTAGAGGCGAACATGTTTTCACAGTGTTCACGGTTTGTACGGTGTTAATGAAGTTCAGGATAAAGAGAATAAATGTTAACACAAGATTTTGCTGTTGGCTGTGCTTCCCCTTTTATCCAGACGGCGGCGCCAGAGACCATGATCTGTCTTCCCTCTGTGGCAAGGCACACACTTATGCGCATGTCGACTGCGGGAGCAAGTTTCTTAATTCTGTTCAAACGTTAAAGATGCCTACACCTCTGCCCCCCTCCACTCGCTCGGATGCCCGGACCACTGTCTGGTTTACCTGCTCCCTGAATACACACCCAGTGTGCGAAGAGGACCTGTGCAGAGGCGGTCTGTGAAGCTTTGGACTGACGAGACCTGTGAGAGTCTGAGGGACTGTTTCCAGAACACAGACTGGGACATGTTCAGCGGCTCTTATAGAGATGACATCAACGGCCTGACCCATTGTATCATGGACTACATTAACTTCTGCGTGGAGAACACTGTACGACCAGGAGAGTACAGTGTTTCTCCACAACCACCCCTGGGTCACCCCTGAGCTTAAAGCCCTCCTGAACCAGAAGAAAATGGCTTTCAACTCAGGGGACAGAGAGGAGCAGAAAAGAGTGCAGTGGGAGCTCCAGTGGAGGATCCGACAGGCCAAAAAGGACTACGGGAGGAAGATGTGGAGCGTTTGGAGAGGACTGAGGAACATCTCTGGTTTTGGACAGAGTGGCAGAGGGACAGCTGACGGTGATCAGTGCTGGGTGGATGAATTAAACTGTTACTTTAACAGGTTTGATTCGGACCAGCTCTGTGAGGTTCTCTGCTACATCTTCAACCTGAGCTTCAGCCTGGAGAGGGTCCCAGTCCTGTGGAAGACCTCCTGTGTAGTCCCGGTTCCCAAAACAACAAACACCAGGTAACTGGCCCAGTACAGACCAGTTGCCTTGACCTCCCACCTCATGAAGACCATGGAGAGGGTGATCCTCAGCCACCTCCACTCTGTGGTGAGCTCCATCCTGGACCCGCTGCAGTTTGCCTACAAGCCAAACGTATGGGTAGAGGACGCTGTCATCTACTTGCTGCAGCGGGTGCTCACCCACCTAGAGACCACCGGGAGTGCTGTGAGAGTCATGTTCTTTGACTTCTCCAGTGCCTTCAACACCATCAGGCTGGCGATGCTGCGGGGGAAGCTGGAGGGCGTGGGAGTTGATGGACATCTCGCTGCCTGGACCATCGACTACCTCACTGACTGTCCACAGTACGTGCGGCTGCGCGGCTGTGAGTCAAAGGTGGTAGTCTGCAGCACTGGGGCCCCCAGGGAACTGTCCTCTCACCCTTCCTCTTCACCATCTACACCTCGGACTTCACATACAACACAGACAGCTGCCATCTCCAGAAGTTCTCTGACGACTCGGCCATTGTGGGCTGTGTGTCTGAGGGGAACGAGCTGGAGTACTGCTCGGTCATCAGTGACTGTGTGGATGGTGTGGGCGAAACCACCTGAGCCTTAACACTAGTAAGACAAAGGAAATGGTGATCGACTTCAGGAGAAGACCACTACCTCACTCACCGGTGAACATCCAAGGGCAGGACATAGAGACTGTGGACAGTTGTGGACTGATCCCACAACACCGACGCCCTGTACAAGAAGGGCCAAAGTCGCCTCCACCTCCTGAGGAGACTGAGGTCCTTTGGAGTCTGCAGGCCTCTGCTCAAGACTTTTTATGACTCTGTGGTGGCCTCTGCTCTCCTCTACGCTGTTGTCTGCTGGGCCCAGAGCAGCACAGAGTGGGACAGGAAAAGACTTAAAGGGATATGCCACCCCCAGGTCAAACTTGGGCATCTCCCCACAGTCCAGAGACTAAAATAAGTGGTGGAAAGCGTTTTCCTGGTCACCCAGCCATTGTCCGAGTCTGTCAGCACTGACCGCCGCGGTATCTGCAGCTACTCCGCGTTAGACTGGAGTCTAACGGCGCCAGAGAAAGATTTCGGCCAAAAGGAATTAATTTGCTCGATGCGTTTCCCAATTACTTTCTGTGTAGTGCGCATTCATATCGAGTGCAAATAAATGTGCAAATCAACACGGAGAGCTTGCCTTGGTCATTTTGGGTGGGAACTATTTTTCAGTGCGGAAAAAGAAAGCCGAAGCACAGAGCACGCTGCCAGGGGAATCCCTGTTACGCACCAGGAAGGGAGTTCCCCTGTTGTGCAGTGTGCTCTGTGCTTCAGATACCGCGGCGGTCAGTGCTGACAGACTCGGACAATGGCTGGGTGAACAGGAAAACGCTTTCCACCACTTATTTTAGTCTCTGGACTGTGGGGAGATGCCCAAGTTTGACCTGGGGGTGGCATATCCCTTTAACAAGCTGGTCAGGAGGGCCAGCTCTGTCCTGGGCTGTCCTCTGGACTCTGTAGAGGAGGTGGCTGAGAGGAGGGTGCTGGCCAAACTCATGTCCATCATGGACGACACCTCCCACCCTCTGTACTGGACTGTAGAGGAGCTGAGTAGCTCCTTAAGCAGACGACTGAGGCACCCCCAGTGCAAGAAGGAGCGCTATCGCAGATCCTTCATCCCCACCGCCATCAGACTGTATAACTCCACTGTATAGTCTAGACGTGCAATATTTTCTATACTCTCTTTTTACTTATTTTTATTGTTATTACTATTTGTCTGCATGCACTTTCGGTTCAAACTTTTTTTGCACTAAACTGCCTGGAGCTAATGTGGCAAGTGAATTTCTTCTGTGTGAGATCAATAAAGTCTTTTCTTATCTTATAATCCTAAAGTCAGATGCAGCTACGAATGTCAACCTCTGATGAAAGTAAGTTCAAGAAAGTGAAAGGACACAAATAAAGAAAAGCACAAATAAATGCAAAATTACCTCACCAAAAAGCAAATCATCTGATAGTGAAGAAGACGTTCAGACCCAATATAAAGTAAATGAGAATGTGCTGAACCAGTAAAAGGTGAGACAAAATCAAGAAAACCCTCTTGTGAAAGACAATTTACTCCAAAAATGCAAGATTTAAAAGAGCAAAAACTCGCACAAAAAAAGAGGTTCATTGTAGCGTATGAAAAATGGAAATCTAGAGTAAGAGACATTTGGACAATATTAAAGGATTTGTATAAGTGAAAAACATGACTCTGAACTGAAAAGAGCTGTATGATGGCATAAGAAGGAATACAGCTCCAAGTCAAGAAATCAGAAGGAAAATGGATGCATGCTCAGCTGTTACATGTGAGTTCCTAATGAGAGTCAGAGAAGAAGCGGGAGTGTTTGATGCTGTGGCAGAGAAGGCAAAGTTATGTTACTTCTTGACGAGTTAAGTTACTTCTATATATGGGTCTACAGCCACCAGAGTGTCTGCACGTAACTGCTGCTCTGAACATCCCTCAGTGACCCAGCATCTCAAACAAAAGAACAGAAATTGCTGCAGAGTTGGCTGCAAAGCAAGCTGAAAATGACATGGAAGAGGCCATAGAAGCACAACGTCAAGTTGAGAAAGCTTAAAAAACAGAAAGAGATAGTAAGAATGCAGGCTAAGTTGAGGGTGTACACTGAAGAAGAGGTGAAAGTGAAAAAAGAGCAATATAGCTTGATACGGAGCAAAAGCAGCGCTATTCTAGCTCATACTGAATGTGTAGCCAGCCACACAGAATGAAGCATTTATGCAAGCTTTACATGAGTCAGTTGCTCTCACTAGACTTCCTGCTCTCGAGCCTACTGTGTTTTCAGGTGACCCTCTTAAGTTTATAGTGGAGCACAAGCTTTAAAGCGCTGATAAAAAGGTGATGTTTAAATCCTGCAGACAGACTATTTTATCTGCAAAAGTACATAGCAGGAGAGGCTAAATCTACTCTAGAAGGCGGTTTCTACAGAAAAGATGAAGAGGCTTATAAACAGGCATGGGATAGGCTGAACGCTAGATATGGGCATTCATTTGTAGTACAGAGAGCCTTTAGAGAGAAACTTAATAAATGGCCAAAGGTAGGTGATAAGGAATATCTTAATCTGAGAGTTTATTGGTTTTCTTCAAACATGCAATCATAAGATAAGATAAGATAAGATAAGATAAGATAAGATAAGACTTTATTGATCTCACACAGGAGAAATTTACTTGTCACAGTAGCTCCAGGTAGGGACAGTTTGAACAAGAAGACAAGTGCATGCAGGCAAAAATGCCTATGCCTCACATTACAGGTCTACAGGCTCTAAATGACTGTGATGAGAACCAGAAGATGCTGACTAAACTCTCACACTGGATTACATCAAGGTGGAATCACTAATGTCACTGAGCAGCTGGATAAAGGCAAGGACTATCCAAGCTCTTACGAGTTTGCTTCCTTCATCTCTAAGGAGGCATGCATTGCTTGTAACTCTGTGTCATCGTTGCACACTCTGAAACCACTTGCAGATTATTCCAACATGAGCAACAAAAGCAAACGTGTTTGTCACCAAACACCAAACACGGCGGCACGGTGGCCAAAAACGGGTTCCAGAGTGGAGAAGTCGGAGAACGCCCCCCGTCGCGTTGGCATGTGGGCGGCAAAAAAACGCGGCAGGTGAGAAAATGATGACGTCGCGCTGCCGTAATCATCACGTGACCGGTGACCAGAGGGTGTAACCCTGCGCCTTCCGCAGTTTATTGGCACTGCTGCATCAAACTCTGTTCATATGCAATGCATTGCGACAACAGCAGAGGACCATGCACAATTACGCCTTTCACGGAACCGGAAGCAGAGGAGCTTGTTTCGGGCTTCCTCCGTGTGCATGGCATGCCACAATGTTTGGGAGCGATCGATGGGACACATGTTGAAATCAAGCAGCCATCCACCAACGCCATGGCCTTCATCAACAGAAAGGGCAAACATTCCCTCAACATACAAGCGGTGTGTGCCTACAGGTACCGGTTTATGGACGTTACTGTGAAGTGGCCTGGCAGTACGCACGACACACGTGTGTTTGCCAATTCAAAGCTAAACACGTATTGTAAAACTGGAAAGATCCCATCGCTGGAAAGGCAGATAGTGGACAATGAGGAGCACATACCAATTTGAGTGTGTTGTGTGCTGTAAATAAAGAAAAAGAGCAACCATTTCTTGTCTTTTTTATTAAATGAAAATGTACCTTTTACAAACAGGCACATGCAGTATCACACACAAAAATATATAGCTGCCCGTTGGTGATGGTCCCCGGTTGTATATTCTCGCAGAAAAGCCAACATAATGTCCGAGTATGTTTAACATTCCCGTAGTAAGATCCAAACAAGCATTTTGCCTAAATAACACGACCAAGGTTAACGAGAGTTCTACTTGTTAATGTCTATCTAATAAAACGATAGCAAGTAATGCTAACTATCGATTTATAGGCAAAAACTCTGCTCACACAGCGCAAATCTTTGTTCTGTGGCGTCTGTCTATGTTAGGGACGGTCAGCATTTTCACATTACCGGAGTGAGTCGCTGCTACATTGGTGGAGCAGGGGGACAAAATAAATTCGCTTGTGTTGACGGTCCCTAAAGTACACGTGTTTGCTTGTTTATGAAAGAGAAAGGACTTTCTGTGCATGTGCTCTTTGTAGTCTTGCGTTACCGGTGGCTCTGGCTCTTTCCGGTTTACAGCGCCACTTATCGGTGTGACATATGTACTACATCGTTTTCACTCAGCGCTCCGTGCTCATCTTGACGCGAAGGTTTTCTGATCCAACACGTGTGTGGACGAGACTTTTTTTCACCCCGGGTAAAAAAAAAAACAGGAACGTTGTCGTGGGGACAGGGCCTCAGGCTCCTGGCAGTGAAACTTTGGTGTACGCTCTATTCGACACTCAAAGTACTCACACCTTTGTTGAGCAGGAGGTGTGTGAAAAGCTGCAGGTTGCTACAGAGCCAGTAAAACTAACTTGTCACTATGGTCAAAAGAGACTATAGTGAAAAACCAAAGAATGCAAGGACTTAAGATGGTGACAGTGAGCCCTACGCCGTTAGGACAGATCTGGGTTGGAGCATTGTAGGAGGGGCACCCCAGCTTGTAAATGCTAGCAATGTAACTGGTTTATGTCACAGTGTCTGTTAAAGAGGTTCCCCCTGTAACCCCTTCATTAAGTACTTGAGTCAGATTTTGCAGACAAACAGTGTAGCAGTGACATATCCCAAGAGGATATCCAGTTCCTTCAGATGCTAAATGACCAAATCAAACAAAATGAGCATAGACATCTTGAAATGCCCCTGCCCTTTAAAGCACGCTTACAGCTCCCAAATAACAAAACTTGGCTCTGGTTCGCCTAAAGCGAAAAACTCGACAGAGATCCAAAGTTCAAAGCTGACTATGTAAAGTTCATGAATGGAGTTCTAAGAGATGGTGATGCCGAAAAGGCTGAATCACAGCTAGCTCAAGGAAATGTCTGGTATATACTGCATCAAGGAGTTTATCACCCCCGCAAGCCGGACAAAATCAGGGTGGTATTCGACGGCTCAGCAAAGTTTTTGCCGTTTCGTAAGCACAACATTGCAGTCATGTGTGATGTTGAGATTTTCACAGGTTCCACATTAGTCCAGAGGACAGACTATTTATGGTTCCTTTGGGGGGACAATGGGGAAACAGACTCAAAGCCCACAGAGTACCGAATGAAAGTTCATTTGTTTGGTGCATCCTCATCCCATGGCTGCACCAATTTTGGCATGAAGCATCTGGCCAGTGAAAATGAGAGATACTACCCATCAGCCTCTAAGTTCGTCAAAAAGTATTTCTATGTGACTGATGGCCTTACAAGTGTAGAATCATGTGGATGAATGATTTAGAAAATCTTAAGTTTATTCAGATTCCCCAGTGTTTTAAGCCTGTGAACTTTGGTAAAGTCCTGAGAGTTGAGCCTCACCATTTCTCTGATGCGAGTAGTCAAGGCTATGGTCAGTGTTCTTATATCAGATTAGTGAGTGAACAGAAAGTACATTGTACATTAGTCATTGGCAAAGCCAAACTTGCACCAAAATAGTCACAATCCCAAGGTTGGAACTAACAGTAACGTCTGCTGCTGTTGGCTACATGTTGAAAAAAGAACTCGAGCTCAAAGTTGAGAGAGAGTACTTTTGGACAGATTCAGGAGTGGTACTCGTGTAAATCGTGTTCAGAGAATCCGAGAAACTGTAAACCCAGAACAATGGCATTATGTCGACACAAACGAAAACCCAGCCGACCATGTCTCAAGAGGCTTAAAAGTGTCAGACCTTATTCACTCAAACTGGTTCACTGGTCCCAAGTTTCTTTGGGACAAAGACATTGTGATAGAACAGAGCATGCCACCAGAGCTCATGGTGGGAGATCCTGAAATAAAAACTGTCCAAGTGCTGAAAATTGAGTCAATACAACAAAGTGACATCAAAGACCATTTGGCAAAGTTCTCAAATTGGAATGCTGCAGTCAGTGTCATTGCTCTTATCAAACGAATGGCAAAGAGGATTAAAACAAAGGACCCTCTAAATGAGGAGGAAAGACAACAAGCCATGCTAACACTAGTCAAACCTGCACAGAAAGATGCATATGAAAAAGACAAACTGAACCAGTCTTGCCCTGCAACCACAGACTCTTTGAACTGGACCCATTCCTTCAAAATGGCATAATGAGAGTTGGAGGAACGATAAGAAAACAGGTTTTGAAGTGAGACATCCTGTAATCCTACCTAAAGATTGTGTTATTACTCGTCTCATTATTGCACATTATCATGACAATACCCAGCACCAAGGCAGAGGATTAACTTTGAATGAGATCAGAGCAAATGGCTACTGGATTGTCGGTGGAAGTGAAACAGTAGCTGAGTACATCAGAAAATGTGTGTAGTGCAGGAGAGCCCGCGCACCACCTGAGCAACAGAGGATGGCAGATCTACCTTTCGACTGCATCGACCCATCGCCACCTTTCACCTATTGTGGCATGGACTGCTTTGGCCCCTTTAATACCAGACAGGGTTGTAAAGTTTATAAACGGTATGGTCTTCTGTTCACTTGTTTAAGTTGTAGAGCAATCCATAGAGGATATGACAACCGATGCATTTATCAATGCTTTAAGATGTTTTGGAGTGATCCGTGGGCAGGTCACACAAGGGAACTAATTTCACAGGTGCAAATAATGAATTGGAAAAGCTTTAAGTGAAATGGACAATGACAAAGTGAAAAGCAATGTGACTTTCTTAAGAATGCACCAAGCTCAAGCCATGCAGGAGGAGCATGGGAGCATCAGATTAGGACAGTTAGAAATGTGCTATGTAAAGTTCTTGCCCAAACTGTTGATAGATGCTTCAGTGAGAACTTTTCTGTATGAGACAATGTACTGTATATTGTAAACATGAGCCTAAGTGATGCCAAGAGTTTAGAGCCCATAACACCAAACCATTTAATCACCATGAAACGTTCTGTTCAACTTCCCCCTCTGGGTAACTTTGTACAGGAAGATTTGTATGCTAAAATGTGCTGGAGAAGACTTCAGTACCTGTTAGAATAGTTTTGGCATAGGTGGAGGAAAGAGTATCTCACTAACATTACTCTAAGACAGTGTTGGCACACCTCTAAACGTAACATGAGGGTTGGTGATATTGTAATAGTCAAAGATGAGAACACCCCTCGTAATGAATGGACACTTGCTAAGGTTATTGAGGTACATCAGGATGATGATGGACTGGTGAGGAAGGTGACTTTACAAGTCAGGGAGAGCAAGGGAGAGCGCTTACATAAGCATCCATTATTGATAGACCTTTTCAAATTTGGTTCTTCTTGTTGAAAGTACTTAAAAAGGTATAGATTGTTGTACATTTCTATATTTAAAAAAATTGTGTGTTTTATGAAGAGTATATAGTGTAACATCTTTATTGTTTTCAAGGGTAATTTAGTGGGAGTATAGCTGACGATGGTGTCAGCACATCTGTTTTCATGGTAATAAGTCCTAAATAATAATAATAATAAATTGCATTTATACAGCGCCTTTCATGACACCCAAAGCGCTTTACAGTTCATTGTTCATTCACTCCACACTTAGTGGTGGTAAGCTACTTTCTGTAGCCACAGCTGCCCTGGGGCAGACTGACGGAAAGCGAGGCTGCCAATCTGCGCCATCAGCCCATCCGACCACCTCCAACACTCACACACACTCCACTTTCATCCTAGGCAATGTGGGTGAAGTGTCTTGCCTAAGGACACAACGACAGTTTCTTGCAACTGGCGCCCCACTGTGGCACCTGGAATTCCCACTGGTCTCCCATCCAAGTACTAACCAGGCCCTGCCTTGCTTAGCTTCTGAGATCTGACGGGATCAGGCTTTGACAGGCAGGTATGGCCACGTTATGGTCGCTCTGTTGTTTGGATGTTAAGATGTCTCAGAACACCACTGTTGGTTTTTTAATATATATTTTATTTGAAAAAATACTTGCCTTTAAACCATGTGACCTTTACTTTGCCCTGGAAGTAAACACATATAGAGAAAGAGTAGCCATGAAAGAGAGAAAAGACAATAGAGAGAAAGCAGGAAAGTGTAAAGAAAATACACCAAAGTTCAAGAAATGCTACTTAACTACCGCTGGTACCATAGAGGCGAACACGTTTTCACAGTGTGTACGGTGTTAATGAAGTTGAGAATGAAGAGAATAAATATTGACACACATGATCATCAGTACAGAGCGTGAATTCATTTTATTGCAAAGAAAACCAGGGTAGCTACACAGGGTAGGTGGCCCACTGTTATGGTAAGTGGGGAAAAAACTATAACAAATATAGGTTCAATCAATCAATCAATCAATCAAACAATATTTATAAGGCGCTTTTCATACAAAATTGTAACACAAAGCGCCTTACAGTGGTCAAGGATTAGAAGATTGACCTTTATTGATCTCGCACAGGAGAAGTTGTTTCTATATTTGACCCGAGGACCATCCCTATGATTTTGTTTTATTTAGGCTTTGGTCAGGCCCTAAGCTGGAGGATTTTACCTATGGCGCATGTTTAGGTTGATGGGGGAAACCGGAGTGCCCGGAGGAAACCCACCCAGACACAGGGAGAACATGCAGTCTCCACACAGAAAGGCCCGGGCAACCCGAACCTTCTTGCTGTGAGGCATGAGTGCTAGCCACTCAGCCACCATGCTGCCAGGAAAAAACAAAAAAAACAAAAAAAACTACTTTTCTGTTAGGCCATGTTATCTCCAGCAGGGGGCAGCATTATTTAGCTTGTTGCTAACCTTGTGATACATAGATATGAGATTTCAATATTATATTAAAAATAATTTTTAGAAAAAGCTTCAGAAGGAGAGGATTTGCTCATTTGTTTTGTTTATAGACTAAAGACAAATTCAACCAGTAGGCTATGATGCAGTGTGCACAACATGCCTTGATGGCAAGGATTGAGCCATGACATTTAGACTTAGACGAACTTTATTGATCCACTAAGGGAAATTATTTGGGTACAGTAGCTCACTCATCAAAAATAATATATAACAGAGGGTAACAAAAAATAGATGAAACAGTAAAAAAGATAGCACTTAGACTTAGACAAACTTTATTGATCCACAAGGGATTTTTTTTCTTCTTTTTCTAAACTACTAGATTCAAGATTCAAGATTGTTTATTTGTCATATGCAGAATCAACACAGGGTCAACAATGCAATGAAATGCTTAGGATCAGAAGAACCAATGACTCGCTAAGATAGTCAGAAGTACTAATAACATGCAATAATAGTACATGGTAAAAACAGGGCTCTCAAGTTTTGAAGTTCGGTCGGAGTGAGATTTCCGGAGAGCGGAATTTAATTAGATGCATATCTGAGTGATATGAACACAGGGAAAATAAATAATTATCAGCAATTTATTTTTAATACAAAATAACAAAATTAACAGAATAAAAGAAATATCTGTCCTGCTTAACTTAATACTGTATAAATTAATATAAACAGGGATGAAAGTGACCAGCAATGGAAAAAAGCTGAAAGTCACCGAAAAGCTAGGAAGATCCGGGGGCATGCCCCCCCCCGGAAAATTTTTGAACTCTAGATGCTCTGAGATGCAATCTGGGGTCATTTCAGCCACTTTGCACTACCTTGCACTGGATGGAATCAGCCCCGGATGCATAGTCTGGACAGTAGCTGCTGACAGCCAGACTCAAGCACATTTCTAAATGATCATCAGTCATGGTGGAACAGTACTTGGACTTAATGATCTTCATGTGGGAAAAGGCTGACTCACATAAATAAGTTTTCATAAATCTATCTCCATTTTATCTGATAAATGTTAATTTTAATCTTAAAATAAGCTAAGCAAACTGTAATGCACTTAAACACTCTGTGCCCCGTTTTTGGACCCTCACCCACAGTTTGAGAACCCCTCCCCACCCTTTTTTTTAACCTGTTTTTTCAACTTCCTACCTGGAGTCACATTCTCTTACTGGTTTTGCAGTGGTATTTACCTCTGCACATTTACCAAATGCACTGGGGGGGGGGGGGGGGGGGGGGTTGCGTAATTAAATTTCAGCGTGAGAAATACCATGTGTGGCGTGTTGAATTGCGTGTGTCACACTCTCAGTTCTCTACAGTTCAAAAATTTTCTGGGGGGGCATGCCGCCGGACCCCCCTAGCTTTTCAGTGACTCTCAGCTTTTTCCATTACTGGTCACGTTCATTCATCCCTGTTTATATTAATTTATACAGCATTAAGTTAAGCAGGACAGATATTTCTTTTATTCTGTTCATTTTGTTATTTTGTATTAAAAATAAATTGCTGATAATTATTTATTTTCCCTGTGTTCATATCACTCAAATATGCATCTAATTAAATTCAGGTTTGAGTCAAATAGTTAAAAAAATCGCTTCACACATACAAAAAGATTCACTACAACACGAAGGGTGAAGGCAATCGGGCCGGTTGGCTTTAAAGGTCCCATGGCATGAAATTTTCACTTTCTGAGGTTTTTGAACGTTAATGTGAGCTCCCCTACCCTGTTTAGCCCCCCTCATGGTTAAAAGTTACAAAATGTCTAAACTGAGCATTTGCGATCCTTTTCTGCGTTACAAAAAATCTGAACTCAAACAGGCGATTTTGAACAAGGCACCTTATTGACGTCAGATCGAAAAAAGAAATGCAAATGCAGTTCCACCCCCGTCTGTCTGTACTCAGCGTCTCTGTAAATCACGCCCAGAGAGTTTGGACTGCGAATGCGCTAGGCAATGCGAAATGCGTTTTTTTATTTGCCTTGAGGCACGTCCGAGTGTTTCTAGGCTCGGAAGTCCTTTATCTGAGCCTCTGGACCTTTGAACAGCAGTGGTTTAATTTTATTTTATGTGAAAATGTGTTTATTTTTCAATGGAACGCTTCAAATCTCTCCCCCCCGTGCAAAAACAAGGAAATGGATCAGCTGAGCGCTCAGAGCGAGAGGAGCGTTTGGCCACGCCCCCACCCTCTACTATTGGCCAGCTCTTTTCTCCTCATTTGCATTCAAGCAACAACGCCCATTATAGAGTGTTCAGAGTGAGAAAAATTACTCTTTCTCAGCTTATCTCTGTTTCTCATGCACTGAGTGTTGAGTTTGAAGGATTCATTTACAGTATTAGGGAACCATTAAGGAGCCATATAAAAGCATCAAGAAGTACCATGTCATGAGATCTTTAAACACACACATCAGGAGGCAGTTTGTTCCAGAGTCTGGGGCCAGCGACAAAGAAAGCCCATTCACTCCAGTGTTTGAGCCTGGCTCTGGGGACTTCCAGTAGAAGCTGGTTACTTGACCTTAAGACCCTATTTGAACTGTGGACAGAGGAGGAGTTCAGTCAAATAGGGAGGAGCAAGGGCATTAAGAGCTTCAAAAACAAATATTTTAAAATCAATTCTATAAGAAACTGGAAGCCAATGGAATGATAAAAGGACTGGGGTGACGTGCTGACGTCTGGGGCTGTGGGGTAGAAAATGTGGTGCCTGAGGCCGGACTGGGACAGACCCACATAAAGTGCATTGCAGTAGGCTATTCTGGAGCTGATAAAAGCATGAATAGTCTTTACAAGATCAGTGCGGGGAAAAAAAAGATCCTTGATGCCTCATATCAGTGAGAACAAGGTGAGACTCCATTATATTCTTAACCAAAGCAGAAACTATCAAACATGAGAGGAAAAGGCTGTTTTTCTTAACAGTGCACAAAAATATCTAGGAATTGTAGATAATGCTATCAAAACGCCATAGACAGTTTAGTTAAAATAAATAAATAAAAAAATAAATAAAAAAAATAAATGTAAAGCTGTTATCAAGAGGTCACTGTCCAACAATATTTATTATTATTATTATTATTATTATTATTATTATTGTTATTAGTATTAATAATAATAATAATAATAATAATAATAATAATAATAATAATAATAATAATAATAATAATAATTTAGTGTTTACTTCCACTTTAAGTCTTTTTCCAACAGGTGGCGACAGTGTTTAGGTTATTCAAATTGCAGTTGTCATGTGTTGCTAATAATAATGGACTGGACTAATAATAACCGAAATATTCACAAGATCACTGTCTGGCTCATTCATCTAAAACCATGTCAAAAGCAGCAACCTGACATCAACCCAGTCTTTATATTCTTATACCTTATATTATAGTCTATGCATGGTTGAGGAAGAAGTTAGTTCAAAGTAAGTTAAATATGAAAAACTATATTGTCCAAAATACTGCTGAGTTAGAATATAATTAAATTGTCCTAATGTTCTCTGGTAGACTGTGGACGTCTGGTTCCATTAGGTGGCAGTAATGATGTAGGAAAGATATAGCTTCCTAATTGTCAGATAATCTATAAGATTATGTTGTTTAAAGACATGTTTTATTGACCATCATTGGTGTTTTACTGTGGTGCCTTTATAGTACTAACCACTCCAGGTGACCTTGAATACCTGTGCATAGACTTTGACTCAGCAGGCTGTGTCAATTCTAAGCTCCTTGCCAGCTTCATGTCTAGGTAAATTATCGGTTTAGGGACAGTACTTGCGTTGCAGCACACCTCTTATTACACCTGGAAATGCTAGGGTTGCTCTTGAAATGGTGAAACTACCTGAGAGATTGTGGTCATATGCTCTAGGAGTACTTATATTGGAACGCCTGAATAAAAGGCACATGTTGCGTTGCCTGCCAAGCAAAAAATACAACAATACAACAAAGTAAAATGGAAAGAATAAAACACTATGGTTAAAGGTCCTATATTACGCAAAGTCAACAAACAAAATGTGATAATTCTGTTATCTTTTGTTTCATTTATACATGTAATCCTTTATTCTCTTGTACTTACTTTGCTACCTTTTACCTTTTGTTCAGAAGAGACTGGCAATTCCAGATCTGAAATTATCCAAATTATTCTAATGAAGGTGTATGGAGTTTACAAACACCGTGGAGCACATCCTGTATTACCAACTAGAGTTGCACCTGTAAATTATGCATACCTATTTGCACAAATTATTATAGACTATGAATGTTTCAGAAAGAAATTTGTGATACACCACATGCCTACCCTTCTGCCAGAGTGAGGCCAGAACAGCACTAGATAGATGGCGGTGGTACAATGTGAATGAAAGGCCTTTTGTCTTGTCCCTGGATCTTTGTCTTTTAAAGATGGCTTCTGTCTGTGGCTTAATTGGCTGCTCAAATTGCTAACCGAAACCATTTCCACACTAAAGTCTCTATGCACAGGGAAGCAATGATTTTATCACACAGGCTGTATATTGTCCTCATGCGTAACTGATACAGGAAAGATAAAGGAAAAGTTTTTGGCTAAGTTATACCTGGATTATCCAAAGAAGACATTAAATTTACCTGAAAAGTCATTAAGCCATTGAACCAGCTTACTCTGCAGAATAGATGTTGTTTGACTTAGTAAGCAGAAAGCATAATTTCAAAACAGCTAGTGCAATCTTCTTCATAGGGCAGGTTACAGGTTTCCAAGATCCTGGTCATGAATATACAGTATGCATTCTTGTACATAGTATGCTTGGTAGTAAAAGGTACAGCACACATTTCAACAGGATAATGACTGGGTGGATAAAAGGCAGTAAGGAAAGAGAAAGGCACTGTAATTACCTTTTCCAAAAGTGGGGAGCAAGATCATAGTTATTTCAATCTTTCTTTGCAACTAACTGCTTGTTTAAACAGCTTTACATTTTAATTGTCCAAAAATGCTGGGTCAGTAGTTGGATCTGTTTTCCAACCATCAGCTATGTTGGTTTGCTTAAGTAAAGAAAGATCTTGGTGCAAAATTCAAACATGCTTATTGCGTATTTCTAAATTGTTCTGAACTGTTAAAGGTCCCATGGCATGAAATTTTCACTTTCTGAGGTTTTTGAACGTTAATGTGAGCTCCCCTACCATGTTTAGCCCCCCCCCCCCCCCCCCATGGTTAAAAGTTGCGAAATGTCTAAACTGAGCATTTGCGATCCTTTTCTGCGTTACAAAAAATCGGAGCTCAAACGGGCGATTTTGAACAAGGCACCTTATTGACGTCAGATCGAAAAAAGAAATGCAAATGCAGTTCCACCCCCGTCTGTCTGAACTCAGCGTCTCTGTAAATCACGCCCAGAGAGTTTGGACTGCGAATGCGCTAGGCAATGCGAAATGCGTTTTTTTATTTGCCTGGAGGCACGTCCGAGTGTTTCTAGGCTCGGAAGTCCTTTATCTGAGCCTCTGGACCTTTGAACAGCAGTGGTTTAATTTATGTGGAAATGTGTTTATTTTTCAATGGAACGCTTCAAATCTCTCCCCCCGTGCAAAAACAAGGAAATGGATCAGCTGAGGGCTCAGAGCGAGAGCGGAGAGTTTGGCCACGCCCCCACCCTCTACTATAGGCCAGCTCTTTTCTCCTCATTTGCATTCAAGCCACAAGTGTTTGAGAGAGATATTTATGACTCTTTCTCAGCTTATCTCTGTTTCTCATGCACTGAGTGTTGATTTTGAAGAAGGGTTCATTTACAGTATTAGGGAACCATTAAGGAGCCATATAAAAGCATCAAGAAGTACCATGTCATGGGATCTTTAAAGATGACCTTATTTGAGCCTATAATGGGTGTGATGCAAGAGCACACCACCAGACCAGATACCTTGACCATTAGCTTATGTAATGTCTGAGCCAGGTGGACAATGTCATCCACTACATACATGAGGTGTCGCCTTTGACTGCTGGATTATTGTGGCTTTCAACACTGTATTTTGAAGATTATGAGACTTACTACATAGGCATGTACAACACCCTCACTAATCGGGAAATTATGAGGAAATCTTTCTCTGGAATTATCAGTGTCAAAACAATTAGTCAGGGAGTCAAAGTCTCAAAAGTTCAATAAAATGGGTTGATCCTGACATGGTCTGCTATACGTTTTATTTGTTTTAATTGTTTGTTATAATTGGAGGGTCTGCTCTGCCGGAAATATCGCCTTTTTTTTGGCCATTTTAGTGTATGAACCCTTCAATTTTCGAAAAAAAAAATTTTAAAAAATGAAAAATTACAACACATTTCTACATGATTTAGGCTCAATTTAATGCAAAAAAAAAAGAAAAAAAAAAAAAAAGGCGTTTTCTCACTTTTTCCAATATTTTCATCTTTACCTCATTGGCAATCAGCTATTCCCCCAAGTTATGACAACAGCCAATATGCCATTCTTTTCACCAAACAGTATACTTATTCCACAAAAAAAATTATAAAAATCCAACCAAAATCAATGGATCTGTGATGATTTCGCTATTAGACAGGCCCAGAACCCCAATAGAATTTTAGGCACCTCTCTGAAAGGCACACTGCATATTTAGCATGGTTGTTAATGTCCACATTATTAAACTTCATGGCCTAAGCATCTTTTTAATTTCAACATAACTCTGTTCTCCAAATGGAAATGTGCCACAAGAAATATAATACAACAAAATAACTTGAGATGACAACTATTACAACTTTAACAGAACAAAATAATTTCAGATTAAACTTAATTGTCTAGGTGTAGGTTCCTGTGAAGTGGGATAATCAGGAGGGTGCACACTGCAGATACTGCTCTGGGAATAAACTAGGGCTGGGGCCATATAAAAAATATATCTCGATATATTTTCTTATATCTCGCTATACAATATATATCTCGATATCTGTACAGGAAAAATAACCCCCCCAAAATCTACTGCAAAAACAAATTCCACAAGTCTTTTTTTATTGAAGTGCAATTGAAGTGCAGGTCATGTGCTTCTGCGACATCAAAAAAAAAATCCCTGTATAGGAAAATAATTAATTGTAAAACTGTTGGTTGTGGCACCACCGTGTTGAATGAGACACGCGAGGGGGAGGCGGGGGCGATCGGGGGCACACACAGAACAGAGAAGGCAAACAAGCGAAATCAGAATTAAATATAAACATTATATCGATATATACGATATGTCAAAATCCATATCGAGTTTAAAAAATATCTTGATATATTTTAAATACAGTGGTACCTCACCTTACGAAATTAGTTCGTTCCAGAAGTGGTTTCGTAACGTGAATTTTTCGTAAGTTGAGTAGCTATTTCAATGGGAAAAGCCTGATTCGTTCCAAGGCCCCGATCCAAGTTTTTTTTATAGTGTAACATTTTATAGTGTAACATTGTGTTCTGCGTCCTGATTGGCTAAGAGACTGTAGACCCAGGACTAAACGTGGACTATACCAGGTCTAGACCAAGGTCTAAACCTGGACTGGACCAGGACTAAACCTGGACTAAACCAGGACTGGACCAGGTCTAGACCTGGACTAAACCAGGACTAGACCAGGTGGATTAAAGCGCCCCGTGCGGGTCTATTTCCTGGTTTCGTGCTAGCTCTGCTATTAGCAGCAGCACTGGTGTACCTCACGAGTCACGGCTGAGGCGAGCTGCGACTGCGTGCGTGGGGGTAAGGGGGAGGGCGGAGAAGTGTGCTCGCGCACATGTGTGATGCATGACCCGGCGTGGGGCTGCGAGCACGAGACCCGTGCTCAAACCGTGCCTCCTCTAGACCAGGTCTAAACCAGGATTAAACCACCACGTGCGGGTCTATTTCCTGGTGTGCTAGCTCTGCCGGTGTACCTCACGAGTCACGGCTGAGGCGAGCAGCGAGGAGGGGAGTGCATAAACGAACGCATGCAAGAGCCGCGGTGGTTTAATCCTGGTTTAGACCTGGTTTAGACCTGGTCTAGAGGAGGCACGGTTTGAGCACGAGTCTCGTGCTCGCAGCCCCGCGCCGGGTCATGCTGCGCTATCACACACGTGTCTGCGCACACACTTCTCCGCCCTCCCCCTATCCCCCATGCTTCACTATTAATACATTTTGTTGAAAATCTATGAAAGTTTGAGTGTTTAAACAAGAGACAAATGTGAGAAAAGTTTAAATCCAGTCTGAGAAAAGTGTATAATGTGTGTGACTGAGCGCGCATCTGAGCGTGCATTTAAATTTTTGAGATTTTGCGTTTCGTAACTTGAATTTTCTTTCGTATCTAGAGACCAAAATTTAATGTGAAGGCGTTTCGTAACTTGGAATTTTCGTTTGTTGGGTCTTTCGTAAGGTGAGGTACCACTGTATAGAGATATCTCCCACCTCTAGGATAAACCTTCGCCCTCACCGTCTGAGGAGACAGTAAACAAGACCGGCAAGGTGGGTTATACAGCAGCGTGATAAAAGGCACACACACACACACACACACACACACACACACATAAACGCACTTAAACACACTTACATGTCCCTGTCTTCAAGTGCAAGTTCAATCCTTGAACATCTGTTGGGGTCCAATGCCACACTTCACACTGGCTCTTGCACAGGAGCATCCTCAAACACACATGCTTTTCTTGCAGTGGCAGTATTTGCTGAGTTTGAGTTCAGATGTTTTGCCTCTTTCAGCAAAGTGGCACCAATCTGCCATTAACAAGTCTCCCAAAGTCAGTGGCACCGGGGTAGGTTGGCTGAACCATGTGTGCCCACTTACACACAGCCATCTGATGCAGAGCTTGGCAAAGGTGTAATAGGAAGGCATCTTCAGTTGGTGGAAGGCAACGCATGTTTCCTTTGATGCTCACAATCGCAGTGCATCTAGAGTACCACCAAAGTCACTCATGTCATAGAGTGACACCATGTTTAGCCTGCTGTTCTATCCTCTTCCTGAACATCCAGGTTTTCCTCAGGGTCATCGTACTGCACAGTGGCAGAAGGTCTGTCAGGTGTTTAATGGCAGTTGTGTTGGCCCTTTCCCCTTCTGTACAGATAGCTCACTGTGTTGCATCCAGTAAGTATGTAAATGCTGAGATGAAGGGATGTAAGATCTGAAGCTACAATATCATACTTCCCCACCAGAGCTTCTGTGATGGCATGAACAGGTATGAAGATGTCATCATCTTCAACCACAGCTCCTGCAGCCCATTCATGTGTGTGATGTAGTACAACCACATCATGATCACATCTGTGTTGCAACCTATGTTGCAACCACTACAGTCCATTTGTGATGCATAATTTGTATTGAGTATGCAATGTGAGCAAAAATCCTGGTATCTGCCTCCTTGTGTTTCTCACAGGAAAGTTCTGGAAGCTCAACCTGACAATTTGCTGACAAAAGGACAGTGCAACCAGGATCACAACAGATTCCACCAAGAATAAGTGTGCATCCTGCAGGAAGTGACTTGTTCTGAGGAGCCCATGCTTCCCCCATGTAGTTCAACAGATCGCTTGGTCCGCGGCTCCAGACACGGGCCCGCGCGGGCCGCACACCGGTAGAAGTTTAATACGAGACACGTACTTTTGCTCTGAATACGGGACGATTCTGTTTTTCAAGGGATGGTTGGCCACCCTAAACACAACTATACATATATATACACCCAAAATCTTTCTCAACAAATTTGCATATATATATATATATATATATATATATATATATATATATATATATATATATATATATATATATATATATATATATATATATAAATGACCCCGCGGCTGAAAAAAAAAGCGGAGATCCACTAAAAGGCGGAACTCTTTCATCCCTGTGAGTGTGTGTGTGTGTGTGTGTGTAAGAATGTGTGTTTGTGTGCCTTTTATCACACTGCTGTATAACCCACCTTGCCGGTCTTGTTTACTGTCTCCTCAGACGGTGAGGGTGAAGGTTTATCCTAGGGGTGGGTGATATCTCGATATTTAAAATATATCGAGATATTTTTTAAACTCGATATGGATTTTGACATATCGATATATACGATATACCGATATAATGTTTATATTTAATAAAATGTTTTTCGCTTGTTTGACTTCTCTGTTCTGTATGTGCCCCATATCGCCCCCGCCTCCCCCTCGTGTGTCTCATTCAACATGGCGGTGCCACAAACAGCCCGGAGAATACAGAACTCCTCTCAAAAAAAAAGGACAACTGGCTCCATTAAATGGAGATACTTTGGCTTTAAGGCGTCGGACGAACAGCAGACAGATGTCTACTGCTGTGAATGCCAAAAGTTGGTGCGAACCAAAGCTTCTAGAACCACAAACCTTTTCCACCATTTACAGACTCACCATCAGCAGCACATCCTCTGTCACAGAGAGAACACACATTCCAATGAGTCATGTCCTTTAGTACGACAGGAGCTGATCCATCAGGGCACAAGGACAGCTGTTTTTTTATTTTTTTTCAGCGTTTATAGTTTAAGCAAATAATGAGCCATGTGGTGTTCAAGTTTTGTTTCTATTAAAAAAAAAAAAAAAAAAAAAAAAAAAAAAAATATATATATATATATATATATATATATATATATATATATACGTATATATATATATATATATATATATATATATATATATATATATATATATATATATATATATATATATATAATAAACATGAGGCAATATGTATTATTTCTTCCCTTATTTTACAGTTTAATTATTATTTTTTTATACAGGGATTTTTTTTTTTTTTTTTTTTTTTTTATGTCGCAGAAGCATGACCTACATGACCTGCACTTCAATTGCACTTCAATAAAAAAGACTTTGTGGAATTTGGCATATTTGTTTTTGCATTAGTTTTTGAAGGGTTATTTTTCCTGTACAGATATTGAGATATATATCGTATATCGTGATAAGAAAATATATCAAGATATATTTTTTGCTCCGTATGGCCCAGCCCTAGTTTATTCCCAGAGCAGTATCTGCAGTGTGCCACCCTCCTGATTATCCCACTTCACAGGAACCTACACCTAGATCATTAAGTTTAATCTGAAATTATTTTGTTCTGTTAAAGTTGTAATAGTTGTCATCTGAGGCAATAAAATAATGATATAATAAAGTTATTTTGTTGTATTATATTTCTTGTGGCACATTTCCATTTGGAGAACAGAGTTATGTTGAAATTAAAAAGATGCTTAGGCCATGAAGTTTAATAATGTGGACGTTAACAGCCATGCTAAATATGCAGTGTGCCTTTCGGAGAGGTGCCTAAAATTCTATTGAGGTTCTGGGCCTGTCTAATACCGAAATCATCACAGATCCATTGATTTTGGTTGGATTTTTATAATTTTTTCTGTGGAATAAGTATATTGTTGGGTGAAAAGAATGGCATATTGGCTGATGTCATAACTTGGGGAAATAGTTGATTGCCAATGAGGTAAAGATGAAAATATTGGAAAAAAACTGAGAAAACGCCTTATTTTTTTGGATTAAATTGAGCCAAAATCATGTAGAAATGTGTTTTAAGAATAATTTTTTCACTGAATGTTGTCGCCACATGTGTTCTTTGCATCGGGAATACATTTATTGAAAGCTTACCCAATCCACTGAGGATTTCAGGAAATCTTTCATTTTTCAAAATTTACTATTGAAAAATGAAGGGTTCATACACTAAAATGGCCAAATGGCAGAGCAGACCCTCCAATTATTGGTCCTTAGGGTCAAAGTTAACAAAAATAAATAAATAAATAAATAAAAATATAGCAGACCATGTCAGGTTCAACCCATCTTTGAGACTTTGGCTCCCTGACTAAATGGAATATTTAATCAGATAACCTACAGTAGTAAAACATTATTATTTATTCACACACACCCTCCCTAGATCTTGTATGATGAAAAAAAGATTCAAGACTGAGAAATAAAGGGTGTTTGTGATGAAGTACACAACAAAAATGCTGCATTCTGCTCTTTAATGGAAAACAAAATTGTACAGATATAAAACAGTTTAGTCCTCTAAACATGATTTGTGTTTGTAGTAAGGCATGTGTGTTTTTGTATCAGTTTCAAAGTTCAGGTGATGCTGGTAGAGAAAAATATGGAGTGATCAATAAATAGTATGAGATGGGACAATTTTATTGATTTGGAAGTATGAGGTGAAATAAAAATGTGAGGAATTAATATGTGCAAGCTACATTTGTTTATAAGTAATTTGTTTATTTACAATAAGTACCTGTAGCCATATCCTTGAAAAAAAATGCAAAAAATGTTAAAGAGGCACTTTTCTGGTGGAGACCTGCTGCTTCCATGGAGATGCTATTGCTTTGTCTGTAATGTTCCCCAGTATGGCATGGATTAAAAAAAATCAGTACAGCCAAGATAGATAAGTGTAATGCCATATGGTGGAACATACGAGGCCTTGCAATTATATCTCCTTGGAGACAAAAAGGTGGCAGCCCCATCTTTAAATTCACTGTCTTTTAGAATGGTGAACAAAGCTATTGTGCATGGTACCAATGTAAGACTTTTAAGTGTTGCAAAGCATTTAACAGTTATACATTTCAGTGTATTCATATTAATTTATCTTCTCATAATACTCTATTTCAGAAGTATTTGCTGCAAAGTGTAGTAAAAGACGTAGACAGTCACTCCATTTCTTTTCATACCTCCACTTTCTTAATAGACAGTGACAACAAGGACAAAGAGAAGTGAGCAGCAGCCTGCACATGCACACTTGATGAGTGCACATTTGTCTCTGTGCTGTCCATGAGCAGAGGCCACTGTGTGATTGCTGTGGGCTGAAGATGCTGGACTCAAGTCTCCATCAGGAACAGACTCATTCCCCGGTGTAGTTGGCCCAGGAGGGGAAAGTGTTCAGATTAAACATAGCCTTGCCCCAACTGTTAATGGCCAATGTTATACAAAGTATACCTATGATATTCATTACAATACCAGTCTTGGCCTAAATGGAAAACATATAATGTTAGGTCATATTTTGTCTGGCTCTAATGGAATGGTTGTAGAAGTAAATAATCATTTAATATAAATCCACAAACAGAAACTCACCATGTCAGCTACTTTGAGGTATCCATATGAGAAAACAATGGCATTTGGTGGTGTAGCCACAGGCAACATAAAAGCAAATGATGCACTGAGAGTACATGGCACCATGACGTACAGTGGATTCATCCCAATGGACTGAGACTGAAGCAATGACAGAAGTCAAAGACAGGGATGAACACAGCTTTATTACAGTATCCTGCAGCGGTCTATCTCACCACTGTAATCACTGAGTAAGAACTCAACCATGTGTTCTTCAGTGCAGAGCAAAACTCTCATAAGGTGCATGTAATTAAAATATAAAATCTGCAGACTCCATGCTGAGTCATGACATCTTAAATAGGAAAACCCTACATGTGAAAACCTAACAAGGCGGAAAAGATCTGAGAAAATGTTGGAACTGTGCCACACCAGGATTTTACAAGTGCAACGTATTTTATGGTTTCAAAAATAAAGAAAATAGTCTTTGTAGAAAATGTGAGTACTTTTTATGTAGCAGAATTACATTGCAGGATTCTGTTCTTCTAAAAGCCCCATTCTAAAAATGTTTGTCTGAATTCTTTCGAGGCTTTAATGTTTTTGTGTCAAATTCAGCTATTCCAAACCTGTCCTGCCATTCGTTTGCTGTTTGGAGGAGGGCAACAGTACATGCCACTGGGTTGAATTAGTGTGTTTGGCAGACTGCAAATGGGAGGAGGGGCCCTTGGAAGGGGACCAAACACATTCAGCTTGAATGGCCATTTAGAATAGAAACCATAGATAGAGGGAAACAGACAGTTCCCTGGATTGAATGAGAATAGTTAAGAATAAACAGAGAGGTAAGGCATGCAGCTTCACCTCACTGTATGTGAATGTGTCCTCTGATGACCATGCATGTGTTACTGTCTCTGGACATCTTACCATTGAAGCCAGGACTGGCAGGAAGAGTGTGGCAGTGGCCACATTACTGGTGCACTCTGTGAAGGTAGCAATCAACAGGCACAAGATGACAGCTATGGCCCAGGGAGGAATGCTTTGCAGAGGACTCATCTGGTCTCCCATCCATTTGGAAAGACCAGATTCCTAAAGAAATGCAATTTCATTAAAACAAATACAACCCTTATAATATTCATCTTATGGTTCAGGTAGTGTAATCACTTACTTCACTACCCTTTGCCAGAGCAAACCCCCCTCCAAGAAGAAGGACAATACCCCAAGGTAACTTCTTCTGGGCCACTTTCCAGGTCAAAAGTGGTGGAGTTTTCAGCACTATGAATCCAACACATGTATGTAAAATTGTTATAACATATGCATTTAACATAAACTATTTCTAATTCTGTTGCTCACTTTGCTCACTGTCACTCCTCCATGAACAAAGGTTTGGCGGCTTGGATGGTAGAACAAAAAGAAGTATTGCAATGAAAATGGCCACTGTGGCATCTGTCACATACCTAAAAGTAATACAGAAAGTTAAGGAGCTTGTAAGATCAAAGATGAATAACTTTGTGTACATACTCTTCTTTAGAGTTGAAGATATCTGTTGCCCATCCACTGACAAAGCCTGGGTCCCTGGTGAACCACAGCACCACCAGTAGAATGAAGAGACCCAAGACACTGATCTCTCCAAATGACATAGGCCCCAGAGCCCTGTGCTCCTCTCGGATCACATTGTATGCAGCTATTTCTTTTTCTGTCTTCACAGCCCCACAGCCCCATGTCTTCTTGAAGCTGTGAATTCACAAACACATGTTTATGATACAACGCAGAGGTTAACGTCCACTCTGTTCAACTGCAATTACCTTTGAAATATCAATACACTTACTTAAAACCCATGAAGACAAACTGTAACCACAGCCAGGCCAGTGCAAGCATGAGAATCATGTTAGGAAATGCAAAACCAAACCAAGAGGCAAAGTTGATCACATCTCCATTATTAGGGAATAATCTGAAAACAAAACAAAAAATTAAATAAACAAATGCACAGCAACTGAAAAATGTAAACATAACAGAGACCTACTGATTCATCTGGCCCATGAACACCAGGTTTGGACCAGTCCCGGTCAAAGTGGCTGTGCCCCCGATGCTGGCAGAGTAACACACGCACAGAGTCATCCCTTTGCACATCCTTCTTTTCTCAGCAGCCTCCTTCTGCTTTGCTGCTTCTGCCTCAGCATCCAGAAATGTTACAATAACAGGACCTATAAACAGGGGGCACTTACACTTATATTTGTTCCTAAATATTAAATAAACTGTAAAGACGCAACCAAGATTCACCTCGTGTCTCATTTTGTTCTTTGTTGCCATTATCCGATGTCTGGAGCTGCTGCTCAGAGCTTAGGATATGAGGAATATCTGCTTCATTGTTGTTGAGCTGCTCCAACACAGCTTGGACAATAGGTACCATCATGGCTGTAGTTGCCGTGTTACTGATCCACATGGACAGAAAGGCTGTGACTCCCATAAAACCTAACATCAAACTGGCACAAGATAAGAATTTCAACAGTGCTTTTTCAGTACTATCTTTACAGTACAATCTTGTACATCATAAAATCTTATCTGCTCTCTTTTTATCAGATTATAATGGTAATCAGTTTATCATTGAGTAACAGTAACTTACAGTGCTGGTCGAACGCCTACAAAGAGGAGGACTCTTAGAGCGATGCGTTTGTGTAGATTCCAGTGCTCAACTGCCACTGCCACCAACAGACCCCCCACAAACAACAGGTTTGTGTCCTTCAGGTATTGCATACACACCTGGAACATGACCACACAGTGCGTTAGCAAGTCTAAATATGCAGTAGCTTAACAGTTCTGAGCACTCACATCTTTTGACTTCATGATCCCAAAGAGAGGAAAGAGGAGAGCTGGCAGCAAAGCAGTAATAGCCAGGGGCAGCACTTCTGTGCACCAGTACACTGCCATCAGCACAATCACATAGGCACATTCTGCCTCCTACACAGAAACACATACACATATATGTGCTGCTGTTATACATACATAAACATGTAGTGGGGGAAACCATTGGGCACCTGGAACAATGTATTATGATGGTTCAAAGGGTAAAGATAAACAGGTGCTGTCTTCATGTGAGCAGTGAGCCGAGACAGCTTGTGTTTAAAGGATGCGTTTAAGTAAATGTTTATCAACAGTCTAGATCTGTGTCCTGAACCCAGCTAGGTATTGCATACCATTTGCGATCTTTTTTGTTTATATTAACATTAGCAGCAAGTGTGCTGGTGTCTGTGGGTTCCCACGCTGGGCATGACCCTTAATGTTAACAGCAGCGCGTTAAAACAACAGTGAGGACCGCACCGGCCCCAGGCTGCAGAAGAGCCCAGGAGTGTGGTCTAGCAGGTGCAACCCGCTTTACTAAACTTATTCACCATAGGCGCACATCATTCTGAGGCAAATCATCTTTACAAACGTCTATGCAGCCTACTGGTTAAATCACCACTTGCCGAGAATCCTGGGAAAAACATTAGTCAGTAAAAAAAAAGATATTTGTCGTGATGGTGTAGGCTACTTTACATACCGGTGTCCCGATCACCAATGGCAAAGGAAGAAGCAGAACCGGAGTTAGGAAGAGGATAAGCGGGTCCTTAATTGAACGCACATATGTGAGGAGAGCCATAGTTACGGGTCACAAAGATACAGGCGCTTTTACTTCATGGATCACGCTTTTGAGGCGCGATGGAGAAAGGCGGAGGCATGCAAGTGTGGGGACGAATCACAATGAAGGTGACTGGACAAAGGCTGAACATGCCTGGCCTCTTGTGCAAAAAGCACTTTGATAATGAGGCTACTTTTGACAATTAAAAAGCTGTTTCTACAAACCCCTAAACTTTCTTTAAATTTAGCCTAAATAGGCATGTAGGCCTAGAAAGGCCTAGAAAGAAAAAAACAAAAAACAAAAAAACAACAACATAGGTTTGTTTTGTTATTATTATTAAAATACGTAATTCTTTTATTTTCAGGGTGTGCGAAAAGAAACGGTTACACTTTAACATCTAGGTCACTTACAGCATGTGCAGTTATACCAAATGTTCAGTTTGTACGAGCAGACTTAAGATAAGAAAATCCTTTATTTGTCCCACAATGGGGAAATTGCAGACTTTGGGAATATCCTGTTTTTTTTAACTATACCTAGGCCTATATAGCATACTTTATCTATAGGCTATATGCCTACGATACTTTATTAGACTTTTTTGTTAGTAATTTTAAGAAAAACAAATCTATTTATAATAATAAATGTTCGCTAAAATATCACTACAACTACTTGTGATATTGAAAAATACCACTGTAAAAAATAAATAGGAACATTTTGTACAAAAAACACAGGCCTATATGCATTTATTTATGGATGTAATAACGTAGGTAGCCTAACATATGATAGTAATAAAGCGAAATACAAGGACGACATCTACTGGAGAGTTTAGTAGAAAAACAGACGCAAATTCGTCGCGGAGAGAAGGTATACTATAAGAAATAAACAACTAAACAACAGCAGCAACAACAACAAATAAGTAATAAGTAGGCTATTATAAAAGACACCTATCACATTTAGGTCTTGGCTAGACCGAAAAAAAAAGGATCCAGATCTCGTCCACTCCGTCAGTCACATGACACGGGCACGCTGTCACGTGAGTTATGATTTCTGAAAACATGGCTCCGTGAAGCGCACAACAAAACACCAGAGTGGAGTTTTATCTGACATATGCTGTTCAGATACAAAATGAAGGGCATATATAGCATTACACGCCGTGTTCCGAAATCATAGGGAACAATTGTTTGAGAGATTGACTTAAAACAGTGCTTTAAACTAGCAGGGCAATGTTAGCTCAGTGCTAAATTCAGCTTGCTACAAGTTTGACAAACGGTAAGTCAATTGCATCCATTATTTTATAAAGATAAGTCACTAAGATGTCGTTACCTGTTTTGAGATTCAGTCTTTGTGAACTATCCAAATGATTATTGCAGTGTTCATATTAGTTTGTTTGATTTCCGTAGCGGTAGCCGTTTATGCTAACACTTTTCCAACACGACAAAAGTATAATTTAATTAAACGATTTCACAATTATTTATTTGAGCAGCACAGCCTGGTCACTTGTGCAAGTCGACGAGTTGATATGAAGAGTTTCGTAGAATACAAGGGTACTATTTCTTTAGGAAAACGAAATGCAATGCAATACCAGGAATACTAGTAGGAAGCAAGCAACAAGAGTGACTGCAGATATGTACGCATTTATTTCAATATATTTTTTATTATATATATTATGTATAGAAAACAATACCCAAACAAAACATCAACACTTGTCACACAAAGATTGCTTCTCAAGTTATATTAAAAACTGTATTTTTAACTTCTTGTTCCAGGGAGGGAGGAGAGTGTCGCTTTAAGAGCTTGTCGTCAGCTCCAAATGAAGCTGTGAATGGAACAAGACTTGCGGAGTGTCTGTTACCTGCACCAGTCACTATGGATTGGCTTATAGATGCTGTGGGGAAAGACCTGGGCATTGACCAACATCAACTGGGGCCGGGGCCTCGGCCTGCAGAGCTCACAGCCCTAGTGCCTACTCGCTGGGTGACAGGTCTCAGGGAGAGAAGGGTCCTCCGTTGTCCGCGCTTTAATAGCAGCAATGAGACAGAAGTTGGCTCATATCTTCAAGGTAGTCATGCAAAATTGCCTTCTGGATGGACTCGAGTATGCATTCAAGGCCTACGGAAAAGCAGATTGAACTATAGATTAGCAAGAGATCCATGTTACAATGAAAATGAGCTCAACTCACAACATTCTTTTATCAAAACCATGCAATGCGTGTCCCAACATAATATCAGGTAATGCCAATTCAAATGTGGTATAATAGTATGTTAACATTATGTTAAGTCTTCTCTACATTCATATCTCAATGTTTACTTTTTGTTTACTGTATTTTTCAGAAACCTTTGGTATGAGGCACATTGTAAACTTGTACAGCCATATGCAGGGGCCTGCGAACAAATGCATGTTGCAGCTGTTGATGCCATACGCAATGCACTGCAAAAACTTTTCAACACCACATTTATCACAGCTGATAAAGTGTCACCATCCATGTCTCCAGCAAAAGAAAAAGACCTTTTTTCATCCTCTTGCTTTTCCAAGTCTCAATCAGATGTTCTGTGCCCAAATATTCTTCCTGTAGAGTGTCTTTTTGAGACTGCTGATATGCTTTATGTCATTTTACCTTATACTCAATATACTCTACATGACATTGTGTCTTTCAGTCCAGCCAAGCTGTCAAACAGCCATGCAAAAGTGTTGTTCATTATCTACCAGATATTAATAGCCTTACAGGCCTCCCATGCAGCTGGCTTGTCCTGTGGAGAACTATCTCTACAAGATATAGCAGTTGATGAACAGCTTTGCAGCCGAGTCAAACTTAACCTGGCTCACTATGAAAATCTCAGAACAGAAGAGGGTGAAGCTAGTGTCAGTGATAAAAATGCTGCTTTGCTTTCTAGCAACACACTAGTACAAAATAACAAAGCACTTTGTGAAGATTGCTTTGGTGAGCTTAAGACTTTAGTTTTAGACTGGGTTCATGGGAAAGTTAGCAACTTTCGGTACTTGATGGAACTTAATCGGTTAGCCGGCCGCCGTTATGGAGATCCTAATTACCATCCAGTCCTTCCATGGGTAGTTGATTTTACTGTGCCATTTGGAAAATTCCGTGACCTTCGAAGATCAAAATTTAGACTAAACAAGGGTGACAAGCAGCTAGACTTTACTTATGAGATGACTAAAGAAGCTTTGGCAGCAGTGGGCAATGGAGTACGGGGCGGTGGTGTGGGAGGAGACCTCAGTGGCTTACTTGCATCCGGTAATGCTGGACAATCTGAGCATCTTCACTTTCCTCATCACATCTCAGATGTGCTTTCAGACATAACATATTATGTCTACAAAGCACGGCAAACTCCCAAATCTGTGTTGTGCAGTCATGTGAGATCTCAGTGGGAACCCAACGAGTATCCAGCAAGCATGGAACGAATGCAGAGCTGGACACCCGATGAATGTATTCCAGAGTTTTACACAGACCCTTCCATTTTCCGGTCCATTCATCCTGACATGCCAGACCTGGACGTACCCTCTTGGTGCAAGTCTTATGAAGAATTTATTGAGGTCCACCGGCAGCTTCTAGAGAGTCGAGAAGTGTCCCAACATTTGCATCACTGGATAGACCTCACCTTTGGTTATAAATTGTCAGGAAAAGAAGCTGTCAAGGCCAAGAATGTATGCCTTCACCTTGTCGACAACCACATAAATCTGACCACTTATGGTGTTGTACAGTTATTTGACCAGCCTCACCCGCCTCGCCTGTCCCCATTCCAATATGCCCCAGCAGAACCTCCTCTACTAGGCCTTGCCTCTCTGAATGTGCCTTCTCTACACATTCCTCACACTGGTGCAACCACAGACAGAATAGATGGACAGGTGCCAGAAACCACAGGATGTGAGTCGAGTGGGTGGACTATGGTTGACAAAGATGAAGAGCTGGAACAAGGTATGGAAGCCCTTGACTCATTAGCATCTTCTGGGTCTTCGGCAGTTACAAACGTTATTACAACACCTGGTAGGCTAAGTGCAGACCATTCAATTCAGAGCTCTCAGCCACCTGACTTCCCACCTAACCTAGGCCCAAACCTGCGTAGCTCTGTGGCAACTAAGGGAGGAATCAAAAAGCACTGTGAGGGTAATGTTGGTGCCACAAATGTAGACGAAATTAAAATAACTCTTCCTGAAGGCTTCAACCCTTTACAACCTCTGGAAGAGCTGGAGAAACTGAACAATTTTCTAGTTAAGTGTCTACATGCCAAAGTACAGAATCCTCTAAATGAAGGCATCTCAGAGCGGGACACTCTGCCCTCTAATAAACAGCTCTACCAGAGGGACATGCAGGCACTTGGAGTAGTCATTGCTGAGCTGTTTTACTCCTTCAGACTCAGAGGGTTCAAGCCAGACACTCCTCTCAGCCGGAGATTTCAAGCTGTCATTAAGCTATGCTCTGCTAGTCTTCGTGACGTGCCCCTACCATTGCATTATGCTCTTGAGACTCTGCTTGTTATTGATAAGCATTCTAGTATTGAAAACCATAAACTGCTAGATTGCCCAAAACCAATGCTTTTCCAATATGCAGCTGTTCGAGATGGTCTTCCACCTCCAAACCCCTGGCAGTTACTGAATTCTGTCACCAGCCCTTTTCCATTTCCTCCATATTTTGCTGCTCTGCATCATTTTATTTTTTCATATCACACTAAAATGGAGACTGTCTGCAGTGTACAAGGGAGAGATATTGTCTTTCATCTTTGGCAGCGACTTGAAACCTTGCTTGGTGAGAATATCACAGCTGAGGGTCTTGAGATTTTATTACCATTTATTCTCACCTTGATGCATGAAGAGTCCACAGCAATTTATGCTGCATGGTACCTTTTTGAACCGATATCAAAAGTACTAGGCCCCAGAAATGCAAATAAATATTTACTGAAGCCACTGATCGACATTTATGAGAATCCTCAGTGTCTGCGAGGGCGTTTCTATCTTTATACAGACTGTTTCATTCTGCAGTTGATTGTACGTCTTGGCCTTCAGGCTTTTCTGTCAAGCTTACTGCCTCACGTACTACAGGTCCTCACTGGCTTTGAAAGCTGCATCATGGGCTCTGGTGGAGACACATGTAAAGGTGGTGCCACAGGAAATGTAGAGGAGGAAGAAGAGGACTTTGAGTCTTCGTCAGGCTCTGTTTCAGCTCCTGTGGGAGGAGTGAGTGTAGCTGGGGGAGCAGTGGGTGACAGTGGGCTGGTGGACTACTCATCTGGCGTTAGTCTCAATGACCAAGAGTTTCTGACAGATGACTTTCAGAATGGCTTCTATGTAAGCAGTGGAGCAGGAAAACAACCCAACCAAACTGTAGCCAAGGATCAAGATCAGGAGTCTCTGAGTGTAGGCAAACTTAGTGACAAAAGTAGCACAAGTGAACTATCACTGGGTGATGTTGACTCAATGAGGGATCGAGTCAGTCTGAAATCTGCAGACAGTAGTCAAGACCTCAAACAGGCCAGTGAAGGCGAGGAGGGAGGAGAGATGGAGGAAGAGGAAGTGACTGAGACCAGTGAAGGTAGAGATGAACCAGATGAACCTCCTAATTCAACAGGAGATCTAGCTGTGTCTGAGAGCACAGAGGCCTCAGGAGCCACAGTCACCTCTATGGGGGGTGACTTTGTGAATGGCATGGTTCTGGATCAGAGTGAGAAAGAAATTGTGGAGGAGGAGGAAGAGGCTGATCATGATCCATCAGAAAAATCAGAAGAGAGAGAGAGAAAAATTCTATTAGGTGAGTTGTAATGTCTAAATACAGAAGTAATATAAATGTAGACTAGAGTTAAGCATGATTTTGGTTTACAGACACGATCTGCAAAACAGTTCGATGGCTATCTGCAAAGCTTGGGCCAACGGTGACTTCACGCTATGTGGCTCGGAATCTCCTACGGTTGCTTACCAACTGTTACATTGGTAAATGAATGATTTTTAAAATGTCAACATTTTATGTGACATTTGTTTAGCATTGAACAAATTGGTAATGACATTGTAATTGCAGGACCTAAAAACCACCAGTTTGTGACACCATCACATGTGGAGTGCAGAACAGAGAGTGTGGAAATGGGCAGTGTGTATGAGAAGAAACCTGTAGTGGGTGACCAGACTGCAGGGCCAGTGCTGGATTGTCTTATTTACATTGCACAGCTGTATGGAGAGCCGGTGCTCACATATCAGTACTTGCCTTATGTTGGATACCTGGTAAGATACTAACTTTGGGATTTTTATTATACGTTTTCTTTTCACTAATGGCATTATTTGCATGATATTTCTTGTAATTTCAGGTATCCCCTCCTCCTTCTCAGCGTCTAAACACACGCAAGGAGGCCAGTTTGCTTGGTGCTGTTGCACTTACACAGAAAATTATTGTATTTCTCTCCGATACCACTTTAATGGATATGCTGATGAAGATTAACCAAGATATTCTTTTGCCACTACTGGATTTACTGACAACTCCCAAAATGGGGTAATTGCATTTAGCACAAAGCTTCAGTAAAATTATTATTTGGTGTAAAATTAATAAACAAAAGGGGATTCAGAAGAATGATTTGTGTATTTTGCATACTCTTTGTGTTACCTGCTAACAGATTTCCTAGTGGGGTCCAGACTCGTACTGCCGTGTGTCTCAAAACACTCAGCCTGCTGGCTCTTATTTGTCTGCGCATTGGGAGAGAGATGGTCCAGCAACACATGGCGGACACTCTACGGAGGTTCTTTGCAGTTTTCTCACTGCTGCATTCTTTGAAGCCCCAGGTATGTACTTTTTTCACAATGGAAAATTTATGTTTGTTTTTAGATAATGTATCCATCTATTCAAATGTGTGATTGCTTAAAATGAAGAAATATACACTACAGTATTTTGGGCACCATATTTTATAAATCATACTTTTAGTGTGTAACTAATAACCCCCTGTTGCTGGCTTTCTGTTTTATACGCTATAGCTGGACAGTGCTTCTCGGAGAATGGTAGGAGAGGTGGCTGTGGTGGATGTTTGTACCCCTGAAGAATCAAGTGTCACATATGAAGTGGGAGTACTGGAAGAGCTGCAGACTGTGTTTAATCCACAAATGGCTCATGCATCCTATGTACCATTCTACTGCCTCATAGGTGTGTAAAAATGTATCACTAAAAATCTATTTCAAATGTAACTTTATACTCGTATTTCTGACTTCCTAGGTGACTTTGCTATTCGGAGACTAGTTCCCAACCATGAGCTGGTGTGGCAGCTGTGTCAGTCCTACACTCCCAGACAAGACATCACAAATGTGACTTCCTCCAGAGTGGAGCCTGTCGCTCTGTCTTCTAGTTTTAGCAGACAAGTATCCAATCCATTTCCTTCATCTTCAACTACCTTCCACCCCCCAGAGTCTGAGTCAGGCACTTTTGGCAGCCACCTCATAGGTAACCGTATTCAGGTGTCTCAGGATGCAGATTTTGGTGGCACATCTAGCCTCTCCAGCTCTTGGGGACACTCTAGTAATACTGGGCCAATTGTTACCACTTCTTCCACATTTACAACCGTAGCCACAAATTCTTCCAGTCCGTGGATGACTGGGCATACCCCTGAAGACAGTGCTTTAAAGCAGGAGCTCCCACGCAGTAGTCGCTCTCTTCAGGGAAACTGGCTGGCTTATTGGCAGTATGAGATTGGTCTTAACCAGCAGGATCATTTTCACTTTCACCAAATCCGCTTACAGAGCTTCCTTGGTCATTCAGGAACAGCCAAATGTATAGCACCGCTGGCAGGGGAGGACTATTTCCTCTCAGGCAGTAAAGACAAGACAGTGAAGCTGTGGCCTCTCTATAACCATGGCGATGGCACACAAGAGGTGGAACCCAGACTGACCTACTCGGAACATCGGAAATCTGTGTTTTATGTTGGGCAGCTGGACTGTTCTCAGGAGGTGGTGAGCTGTGATGGCACAGTGCACCTGTGGGACCAATACACAGGTAAGGCGTGACAGTTGCCAAATAAATCCTAAATATGTTTTTGATTCCTTACTAATTTTGTTTTTAAATAGGAAAACTTATTCGTTCTTATGAAGCTGTGGATGGTAAAAACCCAATAACATCTGTCACCACAATGCCAGCTCCTCACTCCAGCGTAGTGTTGGGCAGCGCAGATTCTGTTCTTCGTTTTATTGATCCTCGCAAACCAGGGCTACAGGTATACTATATCTACGTATTTACTCTCTGCTGCCTGTACCAAAAGATACCTGTATATGCTAAGGTCATGTGACATTGACAATGAGTACATTTGTCCCCAGCATGAGTTCCGTGTGGCTCAAAACAATGCAAATGCTGGTCTCATCCGCTATCTGGCTGTGAGTCCAGCAGGGCGCACTGTGGCAGCAGGATTCTCAACCGGTTTCATTGTTCTGCTTGATGCACGCACAGGACTCGTTCTGAAGGGCTGGCCAGCTCACGAAAGCGATATTCTTCAAATGAAGGTATACAAGTATGCTGTGTACATACATCATTGTTTTATATCCTCCAGGAGTGCATTTTCTGACTGGGGTACTGGAATGCATACAAAAAATA
This sequence comes from Paratrypauchen microcephalus, assembly GCA_036785185.1. Lineage (NCBI taxonomy): Eukaryota > Metazoa > Chordata > Actinopteri > Gobiiformes > Gobiidae > Paratrypauchen > Paratrypauchen microcephalus. The sequence goes on along the minus strand of JAVJIX010000028.1, from coordinate 3,080,415 downwards.
GTTGCAGTAGATATGTGTTGCTTCCTTGCTGCTGTCAGCCTGTTTTTTACACAGTTGAGTTGGGAACAATGTAACAAAATAAAGATGTGAACTTGTACGTGAACACACTCTTTATAAAATACACATGTGGTGGTCCAGGAGTTTCTGTTCACCATTATGGTTAGAATTAGTAGAATTCTGAGCCTGATCTTAACTGTGCTTTTTGTATTTGTTACTTGTAGGTGGGTAGTACAAATACTGGAAAAGGTTGAAGTATGTACCGATCTGCTTTCAACACAGCAAGGATGAGCAAACTTTATTTAACCTCAAATTAGGTCAAGGATTGTATCTCTAGTTTTAGCGGCACAGGTTTAGGCAAACAGACACGTTACAAATTACAAGTTACAAATCTAAAAGTGAACAGTGGTTCTATTAGCACTAAAACATCGAGTATCTCTAAAAAATGAAACAACAATAAATTTGATTAATAATGAAAAGTGAAAAAAAGCATTATCCATTATATTTGGCATACTGAGAAGGTTGCATATGGATGTAAAATCAACATCTTTTTTTTTATGTTTCAGGCAGCAGAAGGAAACCTGATCATCAGCTCCTCCACTGACTACACGCTCACTGTGTGGAAAGATGTGGAAAACAAACCTCTTCGGCAGTACAAGTCACAGTCGGATCACGTCCATGCATTTGACATTTATGGGTCTGAGATAGTAACAGGAACAGTTTCTAATAAAATTGGGGTGTACTCCATGGCAGACATTTCACTAAGCCCCATTAGCAGCACAAAGTTGAGCTCAGAGAACTTCCGTGGCACCCTGACCAGCCTGGCAGTTCTACCCACAAAGAGGCTTCTGCTGTTGGGCTCTGAGAATGGAGCTATCCGCCTCTTAGCATAGGCTCATTCAGAAGCACCCATTAACCTTGTGTTGGCTCTCTTAATATCGTATTGTCTGTTTGAAGTAGGATGATTGATACTTTCACGAAATGCACAATAGAAAAACAAAAGTATAAACTTTACAACTGTTGACAGTCATCACCACTATGGAGTTATTGTAGACTTGCCACCATCTGGCATAAAATAGACTTTTAATGCTTACAGACTGTATAAATTGTATTATAGTAAACTGCATTCTTTTGCAGATAAAGGAAAACATGCTCAGGAAAGTGGAGCCTATTCTGGTTCTTTTTGTAGAATTTACACTTTCCAAATAGATGCATATAACGCCAAATAGACATGAATTTTGGTGATTTATTTCCCTTGGCATTCTATATTTAAAGGCACTGATTAAACTATGCAGTATTTGTAGGTCAAATTAAGCCTGTAATGTTTATTTAAGGTGATTTATTTCTATCTTTTATCATTTGAAATACATTGTAATCACATTTTCAACAGTGCATTCCTGTGGCTTAAAAGCTTCTAGCAGGTAACATCAAATAATGAGTTAGAGATGCACACTTATTTTCTATTGCACAAGTATTGTTTTTATGTTGTCTTTTTAATGAATGTTTTACCTATTAATAAACACCTACTTGAATATAATTAATTGCAGAGCTGTGGCTTAATGATGATTTTGCATATGGTTTGTAGGATTCAGTCTATATAACAATTTCAGTCTATACAACAATTGCACTTCTAAATGAAAGAAACAACACCATTTGTTTTACCTATTTGTGTGAACATATTTAGTGAGAAGAAATTTCATTAAAAACCCATATTTCTAAAGGCCCAGTATCTTTTACACATTTTTATTGAAATCACAATTTATTGTCTCTGGATGTTCCATATTTGTCATATGTGTTAGATACATCCCGGTTCATGCTTTCTGTTTTTTAAGTGTTGCAGTTTGGACAAAGTCCGTGGTTGTGTTTGCACACTGGTTTGTCAGAGTCATGTGATCCAGACTAAATTTGTTGTCATTTATTATTGAGAATTTTGTGTTATTTGCAATCATCTTCTGGAATCTCATTTTAATAATATTTGTATTTCTTTTAAGTTGATTAGGTAAGCTGTAGACGTTCAGAAACATCCACCATTTTTGTGGACATTTGAACTTGCATAACAGCACTCCTCACCACAAAAGTTCCAGAATTTCTCTTGAAGTTAAGCCTTTCTCAACTAATATTTATTTAAGTCATCATGTAATTTGCCCACTCATATGTAAATGCCTTGTCAACTTCAACATTAAACCCAGAGGAGTCTCAGTAGATGCATTTACAAACAAATGAGAGCTTAAACATGGCCCGATCAATGGAAGTTGATCTTTAACTGTTTGCTGAGCAAGTGCCAATCTTTTACTCTCAGGAACTGTCCCATACATACGCAGTGGGTCCTTTTTTGGCTACAACTGTGGATAAAATTCTATTTTTATTCAAGGTAAGATTCAATATATTAGACTACAGCATTATTAACGGTATATAATGTATTTATACTTTAATAAGAACTTGGGATCAACTTGAATGGCTTAACCAAAAACTAAAAGAGTGATGATGTTAGTTTTCAACTTTAGTTTTCACTTTCACAAAATGTGCTCCTCTTAAGTAAAGTTTAGCTTTACTATGTAACATGTAGCCTACTGATGAAAATGTTCTGTCTCAAGTGTACAAATGATAATTTGTATAGAAACAAAAAATACTGAAAATGATAAGAACCTTAATTTAAAATATGAAACAGACTGACAGTGATCTCCTTATGTCTTTTTAGAACGTTTGTATGGACATGGACCCTCGTCTGACACTCCTGTTATTCTTCATCTGCAGCATAGGAGCCATTGTAAGACCCATATATTACTTTCTTTTTCACACTTTTACCAATTTGTATACATCATGTGATCAGTTTGTGCAATCCTTAAACATTGCAGAATGCTGAGGTGTCTAAAAATGGAGAAATCTCCACGGTGGCTCCCATGGTACCGAGTCACAGCCCAGAGGTCAGTGATAAAAAGGACTGGTCTTTGTTGGACAAATGGTTCTCAAATGATTACAACAAAATATATCTGGCAAAATAAACTTAAATAAAAAAGGCTAAACAAAAGCGTACAATCTGAAATATTCTCCAACCCACTCAATCCACCAGTCTTAGAAGTAACTAAACACATTCACCAAAGTTATGGATTCAGTTACTGTTTCATTTGGGGTATTCAGAATACAGAATACTGGACTGTGTCTGGGTGAAAAGGTGATGTAAAGCACCTTTGAGAGGCAAAGGGTTTTTCTTTTACAATTTGAGAACCACTTGACCTGCTATTATTTTCAACTCAACTACTTTTCTTATTTTAGACTAACTAATCTCTGCCCTCAGCTAGTAGAGGGAGATAATGAAAATTCAGATATTGCAGAAGTGCCCGTAATTACAACAACAGTAACAAGTGGGCCCAGTGAAAACACAACAGAGGAAGTAGACGAAGATGGATGTCTGTCTAAAAGTCCTTCATCAAGGAGGAAAATTGCAACTGCCATTGAGAAACTGGGCATGAAGCTTCTACAGAACCTGGAGACGACACCAGACCAACCAAATATAATCATCTCTCCTCTGAGTATTGCACTAGGACTTTCTCAACTGGCCTTAGGTAAGTAATTATTGCGAAATATACTATCAGTAGCTACTACTACTGTTATTGCTACTACAAAACAGGCGCAGTCAATGAGACAGAGGAACTTCTCATGCACCACCTCCATGACCACTCTCTGACCTGCTACCACCAGGCCCTCCGCCATGTGTTATCACAGCTCAGAAACATCGACCTGCAACTGGCCACACGCATCTTCTTACGCAAAGGTCGGAGAAACAGTTCCATGTTTCTTAAGTGAATATGGATTCTAATTAATCTATCATTTGATTTAGGATTTGAGCCAAAGCAAGAATTTATTGAGAAATCCCAGCAGTTTTATGGCTCTGATGCAGCGGTTGTGGAGAGTCTTGAGCAGATAAATGAGTGGGTGGACAAAGCAACAAATGGAAAGATTAACAACTTCCTTGAGGCTTTACCACCAAACATGCTTCTTATGCTCATCAATGCAATCCACTTTAAAGGTGGGACACACTTTAAAGGTGCACTGTGTAACATTTCTAGTGGAGGGTTCGTCACCTGAAATGTTGTTGCTTTGTCTAGAACGTCTCACAGTATACATGAAACCTATCTATCACAAGGGAGACAAGCAGGTCATGGCACTACACTTCAGTACAATCAGATCTGTGGAGTCACCCCTATTAAATAATTATTGCATTTTTCAGTAATTGGAACACCGATAATTAATAAATACTAGATGCATATGTTTAATGTCATACCGTGGAACAGTCCAGGCAGAGCAATTACATCTCCATGGAAACAAGTAGATGGCAGACCCTCCACCAGGAAAGTGGTGCAGTGTGCCTCTATGACTACTGTACATAAAAAATATATTCAACCTTGCTTTGGTGTCTTCAGGACAATGGCAAGCTCAGTTCGACCCACGTTTCACTTCCAGAGGTGTCTTCTATCTGGATGAAAACAGCATGGTTGATGTTGACGTTATGGAAGCTGCCAAACACCCATTGAGTTTATTCATTGACAATGAACTAGAGGCACAGGTAAATTATGCAATTAAATGCTCATTTATATATTAAGAATTGTGTAAGTTATTGGTCTAAACTTAGCAATAACTTAATAGCTCACCAAAAGAAAAATCTGCACAGCACTGATAACAATGTAATTAGTAATAATAATGTATAATTCAGTAATGCTTTGGAATTATTAACTGTTCATTCACAGGTAGCAAGGTTCCCGTTCCTAAACTCCATGAGTTTGCTTGTGGTCATGCCTGTATTGGGCCATGTCAACATTTCTTCTCTTGCTGCAAAATTAAACCTATCAAACATCTATGAGCGGCTGCCACGCGAGAGAGCTGTACAGGTGAAGATTCCCAAATTCAAGCTTGAGTACAGCCAAGAACTAAAGGAAGTCTTCATAAAACTGGGTGAGAGTTGATCATTTCTTCTATAATTAAAGTTGCAGTGTTTTATATTAATAATGGTTTGTGTTTTGTTACAGGTTTAGGAGATGTGTTTAGAAATCCCAATTTGGCTGACATATCTGATGGGCCCCTGCTAGTATCCAGTGTCCAGCACAAGTCCATTATAGAAATAAATGAGGAAGGGGCAGAGGCAGCAGCTGCAACAACTGTGGTCATCTCCCGGGCATCCAATCCAGTGTTTCACCTGACCCAGCCGTTCTTCATCGCCCTTGTAAACGATGCTCTCAAGCTGCCAGTCTTCATGGGTGTCATCAACAACCCCAGTCCTGGAGCGCCAATTGTCCCAAGAGCAGATCCTGGAGACAAGTTGGGATACCCAGTTGACAAGAATTACCTGGGTACATTTGGAGTACCACCTAAATAAATACAAAACCTGATCTGATAATTCATAATAAGACTTTACTATCCGGACAGATAGAAAATTCAATATATACTTCCTTTATATGAGCCAAGTGTGCACAATGTTCAGTTGTTGTGTCTTCTAATAAATGCCACTGTCAAACAGACTGTTTGAATAATGTGGATTTACGGTAAACACATTTGTTTCCTTTTGTGCTTTGGTAAAATTGTCAATGTTTATGTTATGTAAAGTTAAAATTACACACGGTCATTGCATGATTTAAATTTAAGTATTAAAACAAATAGCTGTTGTAGCGTGATTACTATGATATGACACTTGAATCGTAACCTTAACTATAATAATATCTCCACATTCGTCCTTCTTGTAGCCTTGTACCTTGCGCTATTCTCTTTATTTATGCGAAAACGTCGCTGCAGCCTCACGTTATGATTGGTCAAATCGATTGGCGGCGAGATACGGAACTGAACTGACTCCAGATCAGCGCAGAATTTGTTTTACCCAAGTGTGTGCTGTAGAAAGTGCTGGTGTCTGATCCTCGATCAGTGGGCGGGACCAGAAACAGGAAGCGCTACGAGCGGAAGCGTGCGTGCAGAGCTTCGCGCGTTAGTCAAAGTGGTTGGCGCCAGTCGCACTGAGCCCTGACCAGAGACAGCTGTAGGATCACCAAGAGTTTAGAGCGACTTTTCTTTAGTTTACGGAGAAATAAGATACTAAAGACGCCATGAAGCTCTCAGAAGGCGCAATAGAGGTAAGGCTGTTTTTCCTATACACGATTTATTCAACAGTTGTGTTGTATTGTTTGGTGAAATTGTTCTAGTTGATCTGCTTTTGTTAAGAAAAGAGGACTGATTAGTTGAACTTGCTAATCAATATGTATTTTCAATAATGGAACTTTAAATGTATGTGATTTCTCTGACATTTCTATTTTATTTTTTTTAGGCTTTAGCAAATGGACACCCAATCAGCGACGCTGTGCTGCAGTTAGTGGTGAGTACTTAAACCCAATCTCACTCACTAAATACATTAAACTTGTGAGCATTATTGTAAACGTAGACTTTCTGTGTACAGAATATTCGCAAGATAGACGGGGGGAGTGGCCCCGCTCGTTTTAGGGCCATGATGAGCGATGGTCGTTACTCCATGTCCTGTAAGTTTGTTTCTTAAGTTGTTATTTTGGGACATTTGTTTCCTTTGTTAACTGATGTGCTTTTATTGTTGTGCTTGTGTCTGCAGCCTTTATGCTGTGCACACAGCTGAACTACATGGCTGAGGACAATACACTGGCCCCACACTGCATCTGCCTGATCAAGAGGCACGTCACCAACATACTGAAGGATGGGAGGTAACTTCTCAATTACCAGCGCGTATTAAAAATAATACAATCAAATAAATAATATTTGTTACTTAAAAAAACAAACAAACATATGACCTCTTTGTCTTTGCAGGCGTGTAGTCATTATTTTAGAAATCGAGGTTGTAAAGTCGGCCGATCAAGTTGGTGGGAAGATTGGGGAGCCTGTTCCTTACACAGAAGGTCAATTCAACATTTTATCAGTTTTAGTTTTTGAATACGTACTTCCTGAGGAACATCTTGTCACTAGTCTAATTGTGGTTAGTTTCCTCTATTCACAATGGACATGTTTTTGTAGGTCAGAAACCAGCAGCCCCACAGCAGCCCCCACAGTCCAATCCAGCCGCTCGTGCTCCACTCCAGCAGAACAACAATGAAGGTGAGTGACATTATTGCATGTCACCAGCAGATGGCAGCATTCCACTACAAATTACAGGAGATGTGTCTTTCTGTCGACATGCCAATATTCCAATATTTGAATAATTAACATTTTTTAAGCATCTCATTTTAGTTCTAGTAGATGGAGAGTTACATTCTGGATACAATACAAATACATCACTTTATTATAATCCCACCAGATGAGACCCATTTCTGCCTTTTCTTACAAGTTCCACTGCCTGTTCTGCAAATAACTTGTGCCAGGAAAGACAGTCGGGCTGTCAGAGGGGATTTGCAGTCTTCACTGTATGTCAGAGCAGGTTCTTCCTCCTATAATCTGTAAGACTTAAACTTCTTACCTGCTCTTTCCTCATCTGCAGTTATTTTTTAATTTCCCTGTGCTCTTCTTGATCTCTGGGCTTAATTACCATTAGCACAGAGGTTGAAACAAATGAGGTCTTAAATGGACACTTTTTTGAACTGTAATTCTGGCGAGATGTACGACTCAATGTTTGGAATTTTTAAGCATCTTCTCTCAGATGTGAAATGCGAGTCACCTTGCTTAGTGTGGTCTATGCATCCCTAGAAAATAATAGAGCAAAAAACTTGCTATTCTGTTGGTTGGAAACATCACTTTAGGACTTCTTGTAAATTTAGTAGTAGATTTGTTCTCTTGCATGCATGAGGAATCAAGTATATAACATGCCTGACTATTTTGTTTTTGCAAACCATTAATTACAGCATTTCTGTTTTCCCAAAATTAGTCAATAGAGGTTTCAATCGGGACATGGGGAAGAAGCCGCAATCCAACATGCCCAGCACCCCTGGGGGAAGCGCCAAAGTTGTGCCTATTGCCAGTCTTAATCCCTACCAGTCAAAGTGAGTGCAGAGATCCTGTTGAGTTTAATTTAATTTATTAACCCTGCAGGTTAATAAAAATTCTTGATGTGTATTTTAGGTGGACCATTCGTGCTCGAGTTACTAATAAAAGTACCATTCGAACCTGGAGCAATTCTCGTGGAGATGGAAAGCTGTTTTCTATGGAGATTGTGGATGAGAGTGTGAGTTTCCAAGTGACATCAATTGTGTGTTTTTAGTGTTATGGTATCTATAATTATTTTTGTTGTTGCAGGGAGAAATAAGAGTTACTGGCTTCAACCAAGAAGTGGACAAGTTCTTTGAGCTGATTGAAGTTGGCAAGGTGAGGCCTTTCCCAGTGATTTACTCCTGTTTAGCTGTAAAAGACAGAACTGGCTACACACTGATTCGTTAATTTCTGTCAGTGGCTTTAATCTAAAGCACTGGGACGGTGAGTCATCTGGCACCACTGTAGCACACAGTAAGCAGCTTGTGCACAGCCAGTGCTGTTAATTCCCCACTCCCTGAAGTCATATCTTGTTTGCACCATTTCATTCAGGTAAATATTTCACTGATTAACATATGCTCTATCCAAATATATGTGCCAGGTTTACTACCTCTCCAGAGCATCGCTGAAGATAGCTAACAAACAGTACACATCTGTAAAGAACGATTATGAGATGACTCTTAATGGAGAGTCTACCATCATCCCCTGTGAAGACAGCTGTGACGTGCCCATGGTGCAGTGTGACTTTGTCACCATCGGAGACTTGGAAATGAAAGAAAAGGATTCACTCGTCGGTAAGAAACTCAAACCTGAGCGTGTTAGTAATGTATGCAGTAGACTAGCATCTGGAAAGATTTTCTTTGGACCATTTCAAAAATAAATTGATGCTGATTTTTATTAAAAAAAACAACTAATTGAAGACTTGTGTGACTTGTGCTGTAATTATTACAAACTGTTATATCTTCCTTTTAAATCTGATTAATTCCCTTTTTATTTAAGAAGAGTCCAAAATAAACGGTAATGTCCTATACAGTAATTTGTTCAAAATGAACCCTTCAAATCAGTACCTCATACCACCAGGGGGCGCCTTTTGACCGTCCTGTAAGACGGTGTAAAATCTACTTTCATTTCACCACTACATCTGACAGTCACATGGGCAGACTTTATATTTACTGGTAAATGTTTCCCCAGGACCTACACAAGCCCAAGACATTTGTCTTAAGAATTCTTTAGGCTTTCAGACTTCTGTTTATAAAATAACAAATCAGTAGGATTTATTCAGACTTGTTGTTTACTGATCCTTTTTATTCATACTTCTAAAATGTTTTCTTTTAATTTGTGCAGATGTGATTGGTGTGTGTAAGTCTGTTGAGGAGGTGACTCGCCTCACCACAAAAACAAACCGTGAAGTTTCCAAGCGCACTCTGGACCTGATGGACATGTCGGGGAAAGTGGTGACAGTCACTCTGTGGGGAGAGGAGGTGGGTATAAACATCACACAATATACTATATAATATATTATTATAAAGAATCAGTATCAGTGCTCTTGTATCCTGCTACTTTTCACAAGGCATTGTTGTGAATACACAGAAAAAGAAATGTTGCAGTGGTACTCTACTCTATTCGTTTGCTTCTCCTTTCTTTCCCTCGAACACCAAATGCATTGTTGCCTTTGTTTAGTTTATAGCTTTGGTCTCGAATGGGCCGCCATAGCTCACAAAAGTGAGTTAACAATGTCAAGTCCAAACAAGCTGGTGTTGACATTATCCTGTGTCTTAAGGCTGCACCCCTGTTGGTTTTTTCAAAAATTGGCATCTAAAGGTTTGATTGTCAAATCTATTGAATTTATTTGTGCATTCTACTTAGGCTGAAAAATTTGATGGCACTGGACAACCTGTTGTGGCGATCAAAGGTGCGAAGCTGTCCGACTTTGGGGGCAGGTCTCTCTCTGCATCCTTCAGCAGCACCTTGATGGTCAACCCAGACATCCCCGAGGCGTACAAGCTCCGAGGCTGGTAAGAAATATTACACCACAGCATAGAAAATCTCATTGTGAGTGCTTTGCCTCCACATAAGTGAGCATCTGCTTAGGATTTAAGTCCGTTTCCATTACTCGCATTTTGCGAGCACATGCTCTGATTCTCATTATCAAGATTAACTTTGGCCCATTAGCAACATTTGCGGTGTCTCACCACAGCAATACATATAAATGGAAATCATTCTTTATCTGGGGAAACGGGTTTTACCTTCCTAATTGTCTTCCAATATAAAATCAGGATCATTTCACTATGTGCAAGCCAGTTTTTAAACAAGACAAGCTCTGACTCCAAAGCAGGACTGAAGCAGATTCAACATGTATCTAATAAAGCAGAGATTAAAACTGCAGTACAACCCAGATGCCTTTGCACCACAGTTTGAGAAGTGTTTCTTTCCCCTTAGTGACAGCAGCACCAATAGCTGCTCTGATGAGAGCTGCATTAATCGCCTTTAGCGGTTTACTCTATTTTTTGCAACAAAAATCAATTTTCACCCTATTCACAATGAGAAATGCCTTTGCGGGCTGACGTTGTACGCTGCATGGGAAAAATAGTTCTTTGTGGCATAACAACTGACTTGATCATATGACTGACTTTAGTGATTCACAAAGGGGCATTACTTTGTCACTATGATTTCTAATTAATGACTTCAAATGAACAGTTGGTCATTTGATGGGCTACTGACAACTCAGCGGTAACTTTTCTTTTACACATTTCTTTTGGGTTTTCCTCTTTAGAGTTTTCAGACTTAATTGTATTTCCTTGTATTTTAAATAGATTAGTGTCATATTTGAATTACGTTTGCAAGTCTCGTGGCCCCGCCATGCTGGGAAGCACGGATGTAGACGGCTGATTTAGTTTTCCCTGTGCCTCTCAGCCCTATACGTTTAGATTAACCGCATTTGAATCATTTACATTGATGAGACCACACATAGCGTAGACTCAATTAAAACCAAGCTATTCTTGTAAGGACTGCTGCCACCAGAGAGCACTATGACGTTTGAGGGAGGGACTCTTCCTGATTATTACACAAGGCTCTGTGAACAATAATGTGCAAATCTCCTGCCTAGAAGAGCCACCACACTGTTCCTATATTCACCTTCAACATGACTGTTGTGCACAGCTGGACCCCCTGGCAACCTGATTAATAAGTAATCGTTTGAAATTCTCACCTTCAGCCAGCTTTCTTCATGTGGCACAGGTTTAATAATGGTCTTTAAGGCTTTTTTTCTGCAAATTTGAATGCACCTTTTGGCCCTTTCTCCAGTGGTTTGGGTATCTGAAACAGCACTCATGACCTTTGCCAGCTTTTTCGTTACAGGCAGTAAATGGATACGCTCCATTTGACTCCCAAATGTCTTTATCCTGTATTTAGAATGTCTCTTATGCCTCCAGGTATGACAAGGAGGGCCATGCCATGGATGCACAGTCTCTGACAGAAGTGAGGGTTGGTGGAGGAGGGAACACCAACTGGAAGTCTCTCTCAGATGTGAAGACAGAACACCTTGGGCATGGGGAGAAGGTGGGTTTAATACAGCTAAATCTGAAATCTTTCAACAATAGGTCAAACATTAACATGTATTAATATAAAAGTGGTCTAAGGATTCTTACTAGAGCTTTGCAACAGTAATTCTTTACGTTGGAATTGTACACCAAAAATTGGCTTCACTACAGTAGTTCTAATTTTAAGCTGTCACCTTCTGTACATCGCGTGGCAAAGACCCTGTCTCTACACCTCCTGATGTGTCTCATACAAAGGGTCAAAGATCAGCCCTTGGAGGACCTCTCACTAAACTTTGATGATCCTAATTGTCCAGTGCGCTTCCTCGTAGTGTCACAGTCTGAGTTTGGGTGCTGCTCCCTGTCCCCTCTCTGACAGCAGGTGCCTCCTTGCTGTATGCTGGTCTGACACTGCGTCATTAAAGGCGCGTGACAGAGGCAAAAATAGGTGTTCTGGCCTTTTTTCTACAGTGCTCTGGTCAATCTCAGCCTAATGAAAACTGCATCGACTTCATTAGAGTATGGAAAACGAGGAGGTTGTGGAGTGTGTGCTAAATCAAAGCAGGTCATTAAACACTTCACTATCAGCTCAATGCTTTTCAATTTGTTACTGTCATTAAGGGCTTTTATACACAAAAGCTCACTTAAATCCATGGTTCTGTTGAGAATTGGCGGAGGCAGAGGTGGGCAAATGATCAAAATCTAATATTGTGAATACTGATTTGAAGATGTGTGAAAGTTTATATAATTTTTTAAAGTATTAATTTAATAATTGTTGTGATAAATTCAGCAAAAAATGCTTAATTTCAAACATGTAAATGTCTGCACTTTTACCTCAACTAATCCATTGGATTGATGTAGTCCATTCATGAAATTCATTTTTTAGATAACTTCTTTTAGTATTGTCTAATATTGTTGTCAAGATGCACAAAAAATATCAAGAGTAATTTTTGTCAGTATGGTCTGCCCCTGGGTGCAGGTTGACTGTTCGTTGTATACTCGTGCGGTGGTCAGAATGTGAGACATTTGATTTTCATTTGACTTCAGGGAGAATGATTTTTGTTAAATTATAGCAGCCACAGTAGAAGCAGTTTAATGCTACTCTTACACAAGTAATTCAAGTTTGACCCATTGTCCCGAGTTTGTAATTTTTCTCATGTGGCTTTTAATGAGGAAAAATAATGCAATTTTTTAAAATTCACTACTGTGAGAGTCATTACCCATTGGTTTAGCCTTGAGCTGTTCCTAGATTCATATAATTACATTAACATTATGCTTTCACTGATGGGTTGATCACCCATTGTGCACAGAACAGTGCTTTGAGTTTTCAGGTGGGAATATCATGCACTGCTAAATAGGAACAAAATGTTTGCAAATTGCTTTATTCATACATCTTTCCAAAATCACATTTTCTCCATTAATGTATACATTTGAATCTTCCAAATTAGTCTGTTTTAAATAATGCAGAGTACAATAAGATTTGCGTAGTGATGATCATACAAAGAAATATATCTATCCCCCACCTTCCATTCCACTCTTTAACATTGAGAACATGCTCGGAAGATTTTTTTTTCCCCCTCCTCAGGGCTCTGTGTCACAAACAGGCTGCAGTACTCACCTGTTTGTGACACGGAGGCAGACGGCTAGGTAGTCTGCATATGTATGAGATATTGGGGTATGTTACTGTTAAGAATCTCAAAATGGCCCTAAGGTTTTCTCATGCTAATTGCAGTCTTCACCGTCATATTTTTCTCTGCTTACTGGTGGCTATGGTTTTGTAATGTGTTTGTTTTTTTTTTTTGTCTAAAGGCGGATTACTACACCTGCATTGCAACTTTAGTGTACCTGAAAAAGGAAAACTGCCTTTACCAAGCATGCCCGAGCCAAGACTGCAATAAGAAAGTGGTGGACCAGCAGAATGGCATGTTCCGCTGCGAGAAGTGTGACAAAGAGTTCCCCAACTTCAAGTATCGCCTCATCCTTTCTGTAAGTGACACCTTTATTCAGCATTTCTGCTTCAACTGAACACTGCCGCCTGACAGTGGAGTTAGAGCATCGCCCAGGCTCGCACAGTAAACTACAGTATAGTGCAGAGGATAAATTACGGAGGTTTCATTAGAAAGATATTGCTAAAAAACACAATGTAATAAAACCTCTTCAGCATTTGCACAATAGTGGTCTGACTCCTAAATGCTGCTTTTGCTTATTTAATTTGTGACTGTTTCTATTGCCACTCTATGCATTAGCAGCATTCTGGAAGAAGGATTTTGCTAGCCTGCACTAAACTATTTTAAAGTGTGATATTGGGTACATCTGAGGTACTTTAAAATGCATTGTTGTTCATTTGTTTCTCTTTGGTGCAGGCAAACATTGCAGACTATGGGGACAACCAGTGGGTGACTTGCTTCCAGGAAAGTGCAGAAGCCATTTTGGGCCAGAATGCGGCTTACCTGGGGCAGCTCAAGGAATCGGTGAGAAAATGCAGTACCGCCCTCAGGAAATGACCTGAGCGCAAATCTTATTTCACTGTTTATTGTGGCTTGACACGAGCATAGCCAAAAAAAAAACCCTACTGATTTTTCTGATCTGTTACGTTTCCTTACCCGAAACATATTCTGTGTTTTGTTTCATTCACACACATTTAGCACATAAGCACATGCATATTTAGGCAAATTTTTTCCTCAAACAAAAACACACCACCAGGGAACAGTATTTTTAAGCTCCATATAACTTCACTAGAATTTGGATGATTACAAACCTTTAATTTCCAAACTCTACTAATGACATGAAACAAAGCATTTGGAGCTTTGGAGATGTCGACTAATAAATAAAAATGAAGTGTTACTTAAACGTGTGAAGGAAACAAAACTCCAGGTATGTTTCTGGGGAGGTAACAAGATTGTAACATGGCTATAATCTCACAAGTCAACTTTGTAATTTAGGACCAATTAAAGTCTTGTAATAAACTGTAACAAAACTGTCACATGTCTTTAAAGCTGAATATTCCTATTGCTCTTTTAGAATGAAGCTGCTTTTGACGAAGTGTTTCAACAGGCCAACTTCAACACCTTTATCTTCCGCAGTAGAGTCAAACTAGAAACATATAACGTAAGTAAAAATAACATGTTTTGAAATCATTTTACTGCCAGCTGTTTGGCAGTGACTAAACTAGACATGACAGTGATGACAGATTACAAACCCGTCCTTTGTGTGTGAGTGACAGGATAATGAGTTACCTGAGCGTTTTTACAAAGGGCACTGTCATGTCTTAGCTGGGGTCACATGGCCCATTGGCCTCAGTGCTCTTGGAGGAAGCCCATATAAGGCTTGATTGGACTGGGAGCATGAGCAGGAAGTGTGGATCTGTGCCAGAGGCTGTACCCGCATTGCCCACAGAAGAGGCCTCTGTGTGGGGCTCACTCCTCTCTACCACTGGCACCGCTGCGAGCATGCGCTAGCTGCTAACGCCAGACCCATGTTCTACCAACACACCTGCAACTCAATCTGTCTCTTTTTCAGTTATACTCACCTTTGTACTGTGGCTAGTGTTGATATTCGTCATGGTATGTTTCCAACCTATTGTATTCACCTCAAGCTTTCTTTTTGTCTATAAATGCAGGATGAGTCCAGGATCAAAGCCACTGTGATGGAAGTGAAGCCTGTAGATCACAAGGAGTACAGCAAGAGGTTGATTATGAACATCAGAAAACTGGGCAGCCAATAGTAGGCACCGTATTTGTTTTTGCTTAGTTGGCACTTCTTGTATTGCTTATTTTTGCCAATAAATATCTTATATTTGTACTTAACATAAAAATAGACTGTTTTTTGTTATTTGATTCTTCTTTGTAAAAATGTAAAGTGCATTTTAATGTCAAAGCTAATACACTTTTGTTGCTGAGTGGGTTAATGAGCTAAATGGGGCTGTCAATCTGGTCCAGATGTTCCAGAATGTGTTTTTTTTATTTTTTTTATTTTTGGGTCCAGAGGAACAGCCCGTCTTCTGTCCCAGTAACTGGGCTCAGAATATCCTTCCTGATGAGCCTGGCCCACTCATTATTTTTGCGTTTTCACTAAGTTGCAAACAGCAGGGGTACACATGCTACCATGAGTACTTGGTGGTAGGAGGTGTAAGCAGCTTTAAATGGTGCACTGTAAAGCTTTGAATAAAATGTTTGTGATTAAACACTTCTGTGTGGGTTCTCTCTTACACTGTAGATTAATGGGGAGTGTGAGTAGTTGGGACAGGCAGTTTTGTTGTTGGTTAATACTGGCCCTCCCGATATAAATCCAAATTTGCTGTATATTCTCCTGCACTGGCCTGAAGAAGCATGTCTGTTACTGCTCCATGTTGTGCGCAGTGCTCTAACAAATGAGCCCGTGTGCTGTGTGAAGATTCATGGGTCTGGGCTGCTCCCAGCTCCACAGGTATTTGCTTATGTGTACGAGTCGGGACAGGTGCGCTGCGTTGTTCTTTTTCTGTGATTCCCTGAGTGTTTCCCGCAGCGGCCCAGTCCAGGGACGTGTTGTCTAAATGCGGGTCATGTGGATGTGGCGCAGTCCTGCGCACAGCTGCGTTGGCGCGACAGTAAAGCGCTTTTGGCAGAGGCGCTGCTTTGTCTCCTGAAATGCTCGAGCTGTCAAATGTCTGGCAGGTGGGGAGCAGATCGTTATGTTGCCAATTGAATAAGATAATTGCGCATTGTTTGTTTTGAAGAAACGGATTGAATTGGTGAGTATTTTCGCTCTCCTGCAATGTTTCATTATTATGCTGCCAGATACGTTTGTCCTGCTTGTTTCATCGTGGCTCGCTACGTTTATGCAAGTGATTTATTTGCAGTAAAACCCCATTTGCATTTTCTATAAATGGAGCTATGAACGCTACCATGATATACCCTGATTTAGTGATGGAGTTACTGTCAATGATCTCAATGTTTTCTGGCCTTTATACAGTACATCCGATTAAAAACATTTTCTAACCACTTTCAACCATTTACTAGAGCTCAATACATGCACCAAGGTAAGTGCAAGCTCTATCTTAAAATCTTATGTCCATTATCTCCATGTTTCTTCTGTATCCTGAGTCCTCACCACAGAGGCATGTTTGAATTGTCCAGATCCTCATTACATTCAAGGCAGGGAAAAATAGAAGAAACATCAAAGGTTGTGTGTGTGCCAGTGAATTATTATTCCTACTGTGTCTCTCGAAATCAAAAATAACTTTGAAGTTTTCTGATTTCCTTTTGTATACTGACATGTTCCGCTGTCCGCTGCTAAGGCCTTCATTGTGTATGTGCAGGTGCTTGTGTGCATTGTGACCTTGTCTAGATCCCCTCTAATTGGACGACCCCTTTGCTTTGAAAAAGAGCTGCTCATCAGTCGTGGCATCATCTCAGAGTTCAGTCAAGTGTCAGGATAACAAGTGATTAGATGTTAGAGGAGACAGGGGCCTGACAAAGCACTATGTGTCTTCTGATGGAGGGTACACCACCTGCTTGTTCCCATAGAGGTGTTACTGCTTTACCTAGAATCTCCCACAGCATGGCATTAAAGGGACCATATTACACATTTTCTTTCTGCTATGTTATGTTTCCTCATCACAAACATACCTGGAGTTGTGTTTTGTTTCATTCACACATGTTTAACACACAAATCCTGTATATTTAGGATGAGCTTGGAGATGTAGACAGATTAAAAATGAGGGATTACTTAAATGTGTGAATGAAACAAAACAAAACAAAACTCCGGGTATGATTGTGAGGAGGTAACAACATAACATGGATTAAAGCTCACAATAAGTTTTGCATAATATACTGTAGGACCTTTAAATGTATCTGTGTCCACGATGACCCCGCTCACTGCAAGAATGTAGGTTATTAACAACTGAATAAATGCAAGGTAGGTACGTTTAACGCCAGGAAAGATTCTAGGTGAGCAGGTGACATTTTCCACCAGAAAAGTTATAGAGTGTACCTTTAAGATTGGATAGAAAAGACAAAAGCATAATAGCTCCATTAGAAGTAGCTGCTAGACTTATATTCTCTTAAAAGCAGCTCATTGCGATTGGTGTCCATTGTCCGTGCCCTATCCCTCTCTCAGGTCTTCTAACCATTTTACAGCTCAACTCCCCTCCATGGCTTTAATAGTCCCTGTGGTGTGGATTCAAACAGGCCTTTTAGTTATATAACCGGACTCTGCTAGTGCTACGTCTCTACCCCTTCATTACTGTTGTATTATTTTTCCTCATCTCCTGCATGTTTTTGTTGTTGTTGTTTAAACCCTAAATAGTTTAAGCTTGTAGAAGTTGCTTTCTTCCACCCTCACCTGCAATTAGTGCTATTCCTCAGTGTAAAGAATCGGTCTCTTTTTCACATTTACATTATGTGGAAACTGCTCCTCTACATGATCTGCACAGTGCAATGGGAGTGTGAGTTGCAACTTGTGCATGCTGGCTTGTTTATTTGAATCACTGCCAAGGTCTTGTTAAGAAAACAAAATGTGCCTGCCTTGGTGTTTTTCCCCAGGACACAGATTATATCTCCATGTCAAGTGGGCCCAGCTGTGGGGAAGAGCAGCCTTCAGGGAGCTCCAGGCCCTGCTACAAGGCCAGACCCGACCTGATAATAGTGAGGCAGAGGCAATGCTGTGCCACCCTTAACTCTCTGTCTGAAATGTACTCATGTGTGCAGTAAGAATCAGGCTCTTTATCTGCTACTTTTTATAGATGATTTTCATTGGATTACAAATATACATGGGTGCTGTTTCTGTCTTTGTATTTGAGTTTTAATATTAGATGATTAGATTCAACTTTATTGTCATTACACATGTATAAATACAGGTAACGGAATGAGGTTTAGTATCTAATCAAAAGTGCAAGGAGCAGCAAGTGCATATATACAGTATATACAATATGGTTGTAGAAATTATATACAGATAAATAGGGCAATATGAGCATGTGGGAGTACTTACTAACCCACAGCTTGGAGGTACGATTCCAGTTCCCACAGAAGAATGCTGTAGTCGTGTCCTTGGGCAAGATACTTAACCCACCTCATCCCCAGTGTCTGCGTACAGTGTGTGAATGGGTGTGTTGTTCCTTGATGTAAGGTGCTTTTAGTACCCTGAAGATGTAAAGGTGATTTTTCATTGATTTATAAATATAAATGGGGTGTTGTTTCTGTCCTTGTATTTGAGTTTTAATATGCATGGGGAAAAATAGCTGTTACCCATGCGGTAGGCTACTTTATAGTAAAATTCGTAACCGCAAAATTCATTTTAATAAAACCACTCAGAACTACAATTTATTCATTATATTAGGAAAATGGAACTCCCCGACTGTTTGATTTGACTGGTGAATGCATTTTGAAATGGATTTAGAATTCAAAATATCTCATTCCTGTTAACTAGAATGTAATAAATGTTTGATTAAAGTGTAATTTACAATAGACAATTACAATACAATTGATGCAAATTATTATCATCCATTATTTTTTTCAATAATCCAATATTTAATAATATTTAATACGATTTAATGGGGCTTTAAAAATAGTAACACTAATAGTTGAGAGTGTGATTTATTGCAGAGTCTTCTTACCATGGCATCTCATTATAGGCTTTTGTTTGATTTTTCTTTTTGGATGATTTAGATGTTAGGCTTTGCAGATGCTCAGGAGTAAAGTCAGATCTTTTGATGGCTCCTCTCCATTCACAGAGCAGAGCTGTGACTGTGTGCCAGGAGGAAACAATGCACTCAGGCTGAACGCAGCACTGTTTAGTAGAAGGTCTCTTTGAACCACTGCAGAACACTGAAGTCATTGTCACGGGTGGCTGTGGGCTTTCAGCTCTCAGGGACGGACTGTCAAAGGAAGGACCAGTGAGGGTGAACCAACACAACGACTTATGTACAGTAGCTCATTCTGTGTGGACACTCGAATAGTGGCCAGAATTTAACGTATTGTTTTATACATACTTTTACTTTTGTATACATTTATACTTTTTAAAAACTTTTATACATACTTTTATACTTTTTTTTTCTTTCATACATACTTTCATACATACTTTTTTCTTTTATACATACTTTTATACTTTTCCTAAATCAACATGCCTTGATTAAAAAAAAAAAAGTAGCTGTTTTATGCCATCATTTTTCCAAAATTTGTGGTTGAGTTAAGTTTAAGCCTTTTAATTTTGAAGTTGTAAATAAAAAAAACAAAAAAAAACCCAAAACCTAACCAAAACAAACAAACAAACAAAAATGATTCACTTGGATGGAAAACAGAAAGATACAAACTTTATTGATCTATGCGGGAAATTACTTGAATAGTTAAACTCAAAATATAATATAAATACAATCTTGTAGTACCACAATAGAATAGTGAAAACATAATAAAACATAGACGTTCAAGTAGTAGGGCTTAAAGGAAAAGTAACGTTATTTTACAATCTGAGCCTTCTTTCGGTAATAAAACAAGTCGTTTGACTCACCCATATCACGTTCGTGTCATTTGGAGCTGTTTGAAGAAAGTTATGTTGTAGCGTATCCGTTAGCCTTTGTATTCGGGGCATTACTTTGCGGTCTCCAAATAACACAAACTTAAGCACTTTTCAAATCATAGAAGCCCGATGTCTTAATGTAATATTTCGTTTGAAGCAAAAGTGGCCTGTAATCCGAGATTTATCCATAGTTTTCAGCTTTGCGTTTCATGTTTGGGTCCCGGGAGCTCATAGCACAGTCCGCGCATGCGCACTGGCGTCCTCATCTACTCGAAACTATGGCTAAATCTCGGATTACAGGACACTTTTGCTTCAAACGAAATCTTACATTAAGACATCGGGCTTCTATGATTTGAAAAGTGCTAAAGTTTGTGTTATTTGGACACCGCAAAGTAATGCCCCGAGCAAATGATACAGCACCATGTTAACGGATACGGGATCATTACTAGAACATAAGTTCTGCGATACTGCTCCAATTGACAGAAAAATGCTATGGGTGAGTAAAACTACTTGTTTTATTGCCGAAAGAAGGCTCAGATTGTAAAAAAAATTTAATTTGCCTTTAAAGGTGTGATGTAACATTTCTGGTGGTGGAGCATACTTACTCTTTTGTCTCCATGTATTGCATAAAACATCTCCACTAAGGAAAATGTTACAAAGGAAAATAATTAATTTCTGTCAACTGGACAAAAGTTTTTTTTTTTTTTTTTTGATTGGATGTTTCACAGCTCTATTGAACTGCACTAAGCGGAGACTGTGCCTGCTTCATATTAGCGTAAACATTCCGGCCCCTGATCGGTGCTTTCACACCTCTGACCATGAACAGGCTGTCACTATTGTTTTCTTTGTTTTGATTTAGGTCTGAGGATGGAGTTATAAATAGGAGAGGAGAGTTCCAAAGTATGATTTTAACTGAATATTTCCATGGAGGTGACACGCCTCCTCCAGAAACTGTATTTATGCACAGTGTTGTTTTAAGGCCTAAATATTTTTGAGTGAGATTTGCAACATGTGGCAGGTCTACAGTATAGGCTATACAGCTGTACCTAATAAAGTGTCCAGCACATGCATCATCCTCTCCCATCTCCAGCTGTCAGATAGCTGCCTCGTGTTGCTCTCCCTGCTGCTGAGGTACTGGCATGAATTCAACACTTGGCCCACGGTCCTATTTGAAATCATTATGTCTATGAGCCATAACGCTGGTGCCTATAAAACGGCACATAAAACCAAACAGATGGGGCGATGCTTTACAACAATCATTAATGACAAGGAAAAGATGCTAATGTTCACTGTTACTGTATGGAGTAATGATTGAAACAGGCCGTGCCAATTGTGAAGAGGCTGCAGGCGACGTGTGCTTTTCTGTAGGACTGCAGATAACATATGTGTGGGTGAGAGCGTCTCCTCCAGCACACAGTAGCCTCAACTAGAATCAGTTTTTTCCTAACTGAAGCACTATTTGTCCAAGTGCTGACCTATGGAGGCTGCTGTTTGAAGTTTGGGAGTATAGCTGTGGGGCTGCATTTAATAGCGTTTTGTATTTAAACTGTTTTTGAACATCACAGGACACAATAAAACAGTTGAGAAAAAAGGAGTCTGACCAGAGATAGATAGTGAAGTAAATATTAATCAAACAGTAAATTAATAGATAAGTTACAGTGTGAGTGGGTTGTTATAAAACGATTAGTAGAAGTCAGAAGTGTATGGAATACTACTTTAATAATGAGTTTAAATGTCACAGTGGCTAATTATGTCAATCTTATCTTCCATATACAATACCAGTCAAAAGTTTGTACATGCATCTCATCTTCAATATGTTTTTGCCCCTTATTTTTACCACTTTTTACATTTTGTAGCTATACATACAGAAGACGTCAAGATGTGCAAGATGCAAGATGTATAGAATTATGTAGTAAAGAACTTACATATTTTTTGACAAAGCAAAAAGGTGGCTACTTTGAGGATTTGAATATTAAGTATTAAAAAAGTAATTATTTAACATTTTTCACTTACCGCATATTTATATATAACTTCCTTCATATATTTCATGTATTCTGTATGTATACAAAATGCAGAAAGTAAAAAGTAAGTAAAAATAAGGGGAAAAAACATTGGATGAGATGGTCTGTCCAATATTTTGACTGGTAGAGTATGTATGTTTATGTTTATGTTTATTTGAGCAACTTGCAGGTTCCATTTAAGCAAAATTTCACAAATACAAACTTAAAATACAAACAAATACAAACTTATGTCACATGTCTCTGCAGTTTCTTTTGCTCAAAATGGAGCAGGTGGAAGTATAAACTTATTTACTCCTGCTCCATATTCTCACACATTCCATATTGACAGCTATTATAATATATATAGTATAATATAATACAATACAATATAGTACAATATGATGTATTATATATTATATTGTATTGTATTACATTACAATATACATTTCTCATCATTGTCCTGTACAACTCTACATACTATATACATATACAGTATATATCTATACAATACTACTTTGCTTTTACCAATAAATTGAATGGAAAACACTATACATATTATATATATATACATATCAATATATATACATATTAACATATATATACATATATATATATACATATACATACATACACATACACACATACATATACACATACATATACACATACATATACACATACATAAAGCATGTAAAGCATGTATTGGATTTGATTCAAGATTCAAAGCTTTTACTGTATTGTCATATGCACAGTAAAGAAACATGTTTACCTGTACAATGAAATTCTTACTTTGCTGCCCACACTGGATGCCAAGAGTATACAAAAAAATTAAATGGATAAATAATATAAAGAGAAGCATGAAAAAACATAATCAAATAGAAACAATCTTTACAGAATATATACTAAGAAAAATATAGGCTAGGTGCTATGTATGTTTTACATGAATCTACTAACAATGCATTCACTCATTTAACATACATGGACTATTTTATAGAAAATATTATCTGACATGTTAATATGTTAATATGTATGGTAGAGAGTACAATGTACTTGTACCACAAATGTTTTATCTGCATCAGAGAAAGTGAACTATAATTTCAGGCATTATTGTTTAGATACACCAAGGCAGTCCTTTGGTACAGTGATGCAGTTACTACAGTACAACTCCAGTGCTGTGATCTCGAGTTATTGGGAGGTATGTGCCCTCAGAAGGAGAAGGGTTTTGTCACGTTTTTGCTTCATGAATAAACAATATGGTACAAAAGTTCACATTCTAGAGCTGAAGAAAGAAACCGCAATCTCAACATGAAAACCAAACATAGCAAATCTCAGGAGTATGAAAGCCTGAATAAATCATAAAATCTCTAAATTGTGTTGTATGGGGAATGTGGTATTTTTAGTGGTGTTTTCAGTGAATTATCTGGGAACTGCCACTTTAAGGAGTTTAGTTTGCAGTTGGTGGCTGGTGCAGGAGAACAGATTGTCTATAGAAACATAAATTAAATATAGAGGTCCCGGTTCGATGAAGCCATCAGGACAACATCATCTGCAAACAGCAGAGATGAGATCCTGTGGTTCCCAAACCGGATCCCCTCCGGCCCCTGACTGCACCTAGAAATTCTGTCCATAAATATAATGAACAGAACCGGTGACAAAGGGCAGCCCTGGCGGAGTCCAACATGCACCGGGAACAGGTCCGACTTACTACCCGCAATGCGAACACAGCTCCTGCTCCGGTCATACAGGGACCGAACAGCCCATAGCAAAGGGCCCCGAACCCCATACTCCCAGAGCACTCTCCACAGGACCCCACGAGGGACACGGTCGAATGCCTTCTCCAGATCCACAAAGCACATGTGGACTGGTTGGGCAAACTCCCATGCACCCTCGAGCACCCGATGGAGAGTATAGAGCTGGTCCAGTGTTCCCCGGCCGGGACGAAAACCACACTGCTCCTCCTGAATCCGAGGTTCGACTATCGGTCGAATTCTCCTCTCCAGCACCCTGGAATAGACCTTACCGGGAAGGCTGAGGAGTGTGATTCTCCGATAGTTGGAACACACCCTCCGGTCCCCCTTCTTAAACAGTCCCTCTGAATATAAAGTTGTGTTTTCAAATAAACGGCTGACACATCCATATCCTCGGGGCCAACATGCTTGTTTCATGCTAAACGTGGATCTGACATGGCTTTAAGAAGAGCCTCACAAATATTGACACATCTGTCAACCGTAGTAATCCTTAGTGATCACGCTGCCTTCAGGGAGGCTATTTCCTCTGCTCAGCGCATAGGCTCAGTGCATGGACTGAAAAATACATGCAGTCAAGTGTTCCCAATCTTTCAATTACTTTTTTGCAGTTTATGCAGTTTGTTATTACTGTAATGTAAGTAATATTAAACTGTGTGTATGTTATTTCCTTGCAACTGTAATTATTTGATTGGTGATGGTAGGGCCATAGGCACAGTATGACCACCTTTTTTCTGTCAATATGCTCCTGGGTTTCAACAGTTATTTTCTCTCCCAGGCAATACTACAAGGCTACAATTTTGCAATTAGCATCTTCCTTTGACGTACATCACAGCCATTATCTACCATCCAAATGCAGTGGACAATAAGACCATAAACACCATTCTGCAAATCTCATAATTATTTAATGAGACATTTTCAATTACGTTCAGCGGCAGAGCCTGGCAGCCTGTGAGGGAAATGAGAAGCTATTGCTATGAGTGGAGACATAATCACTTATGTCTAATTGGTTTGTGCCTATTTCTGGTAATATGACTTTGTGTTTTACTGACACCTGCCGGCCATTTTATTCAGTATACGACCAGGATGTGTTTTGTGTATTCAGTCCTGGTGTAGCTCTAGTGGTCCTGTAGAGTAGTAACATATTTGATACAGTTTCCCACTGAGTCTTAATTATTGGTAACGGATTGATAATTATTTTTCATTCAGCCATAGTTTTGCAGATTAAAGGTCATTTCTGATGAAGATATAATCTTTTAAGCTTTATTGCTGATAGTGTTCGCTTTAGGAAAGTTAATTATTTATACACCAAAAGTAGGTTACCAAAAATATTATGTTATGAGAAAAACGTATAAGAAAAGTTATTGGGTAGCAGAGAATTGGGCACAATGGAAGTGACAGCTCTAAGGCCACAGTGTGATCTCCCATGGGCAACTGTCTATTGATTTGGCCCTGGCTTTGTGTCATTACAGACCAGAGCAGGGAGACTTATTGGGTTAAGATGTGTTTTTAGGGGTCATCAGGTGATGATAAAATAATGTTGTTTCCACCACTGTGCACAGTAGCGTGGACAGTTACATCAGAGGCAGTGCATTTCAGCACCAATAAGCACAGGTCACTGCCCACATATAGGGCTATTATTTACCTGTGAATTCCCAGCGTACACTGCAATTACAGTGTTGAGCTGCTATCCACTTTGTGTTGTGGTTAATTACACTAAAGATGGGCTCTTGTGCTGAAGAAGTGCCCTCTCTGGCCTTACTGATTAGCAGGTCAGCCGGCCAACACATTGGCGTTATCGGTAATCACTGGACACTTGGAGAAGGGTGGCTGCCTCCCTGTCTGTAGTGAATTGTACACAAGACATACGTTCAGGACCATTTAACATCTATTTTGGTCATATTATGTTGATCCTTTTATATTTGGAGAGAATAGCCTTGGTAATACAAGCAGGTTATTAGGATGACAGTGGGTCAGTGATTAGAGCACTTGTCGGTTGGAGCCAGTCCAAGTTCTTTTGTTGTGCTGTTAAAGAATTTCTACATAAACACTTAAAGAATTAATAAAATGTCAATTCTGTCCCTAGTCTGAGACAATGCAGTGAGGACACAGCATTTATACTCAAGAGACAGATTACAAAACAAACATAAGATCACCAAAACCAGTTTAGACTCACAACAGAAGCACAAGGCCAGGACACTCTATCACACAAGATAATTCCTGAGATAAACAGTTAAGAAACTAGGACCCAGACCGTGAGATCACCTTGGCCTTGTACCACATTTGTCTAAAAACAGCCCCAAGTTGTGCAAAACACTTTAAGTAAAGATTTCCACAACAGTGTCCTTAGGCAAGACTCTTCACCCTCCTTGTGGTGGTTGGAAGGTTGATGGGCAGACTTGTCAGTGTCAGTCTACCCCAGGGCAGCTGTGGCTAAAAAAGAAATGTACCACCACTGATGGAAATGAAGAATAACTAGTGCAGTGAAATATATAGTTAGTTTGTTTTATATTTTCACCTGATATAGACCTAATCCAATAAGGTTATGGAAGTCCTGAAACTATTGGTGTATGTGTACAGTGAGAGGAACAAAACAAATCAACTGGAGAGCTCCACAAGTGACTCCCAACCAGACTCTGAATTATGAATAACATTTCATTGTTACACTGTTGTATAAAAGCATGTAAGCATGTTCATTTCCTAACAATAACCATGCTGTTTCATCTTTTCACAAAAGCAGACCTAAGTAACCATGCACGTGCTGGAGAAAACATAGCTCAATTTGCATCTTTTTAGGGTAGTTTTAATTAAAACTCTCATCTCTTACTAAACTACTGTATTTTAGCTTGATGTTGGGCAAATTCCCATTGGAGATGTCATGTACTTTTCTTCTGAGTCTCATGTTGAAAAAAAAAAAGCCTGTCTGTAATTTATGTTTCAATCCCTTCTTCCTTGGGAATATTTTGTGAAGTTGTATTTTTGATGTCAAAAGTGCGTGAAATAGACAGAGCAGCGGCGTGTGTCTCAGAAGTCACTGCAAAAAATAGTTTGCTTCTGAATGATTTGTAAAGACTAAAGTGAGGACTCTTTTGTACTGCAAAAATACAGAACAACATTCCCTAGTAAAAAGGAGACAGGAGAAGGAATTTGCTATAGCATCTCACATTCTAAAATATTGTTTAGAGAACACTTTCTTGCTTAGAGAACACTATTATCTCCTTAAATCTCTTTAAATCTGTCTAATTAAATACCAATGTAAAATTTCAACGTCTTTGAGTGTCTTGAAAAGCGCTTTATAAATAAAATGTATTATTATTATTATTATTATTATTATTATTATTATTATTATTATTATTATTATTATTATTAAATATTGTTGGACAGTGACCTCTTGATAACAGCTTTACAGTCAATAACATAAAGAATACAGTTTATGCTTTCTTGTGGCTTTAATTCCCTTTTACACATGGTTTTGATCACCTTGGGATAAATATTTCACATTCTCTAACTGAATGTCTGCATTTGGAAAACAGACTTTAGAAACTACACCTCTGTTTCCCATGGGGCGTTTAGGCGCTCATGCTTCCTCTGCTGTCAGCAGCGGTAATGAACAATGGGAAAATAAACAAAGGAATCCATTAAGCAATGTGAATGTGAACTGCATAGACTTAGACCTAGACTTAGACAAACTTTATTGATCCACAAGGGAAATTGTTTTTGGTACGGTAGCTCACTAAACAAATATAATATATAATATATAACAGAGGGTAAAAGGGAAAAAAAGAACATGAAAATGAAGAAATAGATGGGATGCTAGCAACCAAAGAGCAATAGACCAGATGAGACATAATTATATGCGTAAAAATAAATATAATAAATGTATATGTACAAATCAGATTTAAATAGAAAAGTAGTAGTCAAATATAAAATACAATATCAAATAAGATATACAATACCAGCTATATACAGTTGTAGGAAGTACAGTGGTCCCTTGCTCTATCGCGGTTCACTTCGCGGCCTCGCTGTTTCGCAGATTTTTTTAAATTATTTTTTTTTATAGTGTAACATTTTTTTTATAGTGTAACATTGTGTTCTGCATCCTGATTGGCTAAGAGACTGTAGACCTTTGCCGATTGATAAATGGGGGATGCAGGGGGGGACCAGGACTAGACCAGGACTAAACAAGGACTAAACAAGGACTAAACCAGGTCTAGACCAGAACTAAACCAGGTCTAGACCAGGTCTAAACCAGGTCTAAACCTGGACTGGTCCTGGACTAAACCAGGACTGGACCAGGTCTAGACCTGGACTAAACCGGGACTAAATCACCCCGTGCGGCTCTTTGCTGGTTTCGTGTGGCTCTTACGTTCGTTTATGCGTGTTCGGTTTGTGGCTCGGGCTGCGAGGACGTGGTCCTGAGGGGGAGGCATGGTCCGGGCGCCGCGGTTTGATCTCGTGCTCGCAGCCCCGGCCTTGCGCCAGTCGTGCTGCTCTGTCATGGATTTGTCCACGATGAGGGGTGCAGGTGCACTTCTCCAAGGGGTTAGTGCGCGTTGCCTCCCGTGACGTGGCAGTGCCGTTGGATGAGCGCGGTGCTTCCTGCGGATCCAGTGACTCATGTCTCCACTCCCCTCATGCGTCCGGCGGGGCTCCCGGCGGAGCCCTCACGCTTCACTATTAATACATTTTGTTGAAAATCTACGAAAGTTTGAGTGTTTAAACGAGAGAGAAATGTGAGAAAACGTTAATTCCAGTGTTTTAAGGCCTTAAAACATGTATAATAATTGTAAAATGTAAAGTTGTCCTACTTCGCGGACTCATTACGAGTTATTTCTGGAACCTAACCCCCGCGATAAACGAGGGACCACTGTATAGTCTAGGAAGTATTATATTATCTATTGCACAAGGGTGAGTTGTTGTACAGTTGTAGGGAGTATAGTATGAATGTAGTCCTGTATCTCTCACTGTTTGAGCAGAGCTGTAGGAGCCTGCTGGAGAATGAGCTCCTCTGTCCCTCTATGGTCTGGTGCAGTGAGTGAGCAGGAGTGTCCATGGTGGAGAGCAGTTTGTCCAGTGTCCTCCTGTCCCTCACTGTAACAAACGTCTCCAGCTCACAGCCGATCACGTGACCAGCTTTACGGATCAGTTTGTCAATCCA
Organism: Paratrypauchen microcephalus; assembly: GCA_036785185.1. Lineage (NCBI taxonomy): Eukaryota > Metazoa > Chordata > Actinopteri > Gobiiformes > Gobiidae > Paratrypauchen > Paratrypauchen microcephalus. Next base: position 3,051,527 of record JAVJIX010000028.1, on the reverse strand, counting down.
TCCAATGTCCCTTTTACTGGTGCTGCTCCCCCAGCAGAACCACAGTGAAGTACAGGGCGCTGGCCACCACAGACTGGTAGAAGATCTCCAGTAACTTACTGCACACATTGAAAGGCCTTACCTCAGGAGGTAGAGTCTACTCACGTCCTTCTTGTACACAGAATTACAGTTGTCCCTCCAGTCCAGCCTGTTGTTCACATGAACGCCAAGGTACTTGTAGCAGTCCAGCATAAGAGAAGTCAGGATTTTTACTTGTGATGCAGCAATTTGAATAAAATGCAAACCAATCATTTTTGTGTGGTCGGAGAAATTATTTGGGATTGATGTCTACACGCACACTTCTATAAAAATAATTATGATGGGCAAATAGTAGACCTCAGCCCTCCTACTCCAGCCCTGTGCCGTCTTATTTGTGGCACACAGAAAACTGCTCTCCACTCTCTCTCCACACAAACACTAACTTTTGACCTGACCTGTTGTCACGGTAACATGAATGTCCTGATGGCAACAAAGAGAAGTAGGACTGTGTTGAAAAGATTGCCCATCTTTTCTAATTTCTAATCTATTGCTTTGTTCAAGGCTTTAATAATGTTTAATGATTCGGTGCCGACTCTATAATGATAACGAGTTTGACCTTTAGATGTGTGTGCTATTGACTCCATTGGGAAATCTGCAAATATCAAGTTATAATCAATTACATTAGCTTTCATTATTACTATTTTCACTTCCACTTTGAGATATTAAATAGATCATAACCTTTCCTGCACCATATAATATTACATTTACTACTATATTAAGCTATTCAAGATATTCAAGATTGTTTTACAATTGTAGGTTTATTATTTTAATCTGAGGGTGTTTCCGAAGGATACAGCAGAATACAGTGCTTCTGACAAGGTGTGGTTTTGGTTGAGGGTACCCTGCAACCTGCTGAGCTGCTGAGAAACATTGACAGGTGGCAGGCTGTGGCTTTGTGGAGAACTAACTCTGTGAGAGGACGCTGCTAATGAAGTGCACAGACACCATCCTAATTTGACCACATGTGAGAGGACATCTTGTATCTTCTACACTGTGAATGAGAGATTCCACCTCTCCTCCCAGTGAGGAGGATGCACACACTCATGCATGTGTAGGAGAGGCTGAACTTGATTGAGTGATGGCATGGGGCATTTGAATGTCACAAAGAGCAACGCACAAGAAGCAAGGTGGAGTTCTGGACAGGAATGAGTACAATAGGGTCACTGAAGTTAACAGTATATAAAGTGCATGTTGTTTTAAGTGTTGAGGACTGACCCAATTAATTAACTTACCTGAAGGAGGGTCTGCCATTTGCTTGTATCCATGGAAATTGCTGTTATTGTTTTGCTGTTATTGTTAGTGCGTCCCTCTGTACATTTTCCAATGCAAATGAGCGTGTGTTAGCAAATCGGCCAAACTACATCTGTCAGCTTCTTCCCAAAGCACAACGCTGCGCTGTGATTGGTCCAGTCTGTATTCGACTGATCACTCAGGCCCAATCACAATGGTATAATAGGGCAATAGCGAATTTATGAACTCATAATTAGTTTTGCTGTGCATGGTAAAGATGGCAGAACCTCCACCCCACCACCACTACTACAAAAATTACACTGAACTCAAAATGCATGAACAGAATATTTATTTTAGTAAGATTTGTTTGTTGTTTAAATTTTCTTCAAAATAATGTATTGCACCTTTTTGGCATCCATTGGTGAAGACATAGTAGCATAATTATATGTGTCTCCGTGTTTTGACACAGTTGGCATTTGGAGTTCGACACAACCTCACCAAGCCTCTGTATTTCTGGATCTAATCAACACGTCTCCATCTGTTTTCAGATTGTGACAGACTTACTCTGGTGATACTTGATATGAAGCCCATTGGAATGTTTCAGTGAGGAGAGTTATTTTAGTGCTGTAAGAACAATGGCAGCAGTTTGACATGAGCAGTCCCCAGTGGCACAGTGGTACTTGGAGCACCTCCTGTCAGTGATGGGCACCCTCCTCCCTCATACACACTCAAATCTCTCCCTTTGGGCTACAGCAAAGGACACCACTGGGATGGGTGCACTTATACTCCTATAGGTTGATTTGAAGCACTGTTCATAAGTGCAGAAGTGTGATTAAATGAACATAAAAAGAAGATGAAAGTCTTTTATCATTCTTATTGTGCCCTTTTGTATCTATTGATCAGTGCGCCCATTTCTCATATCTGGACCTTGTAATTGGTTCTGTCCACCTGCTTCTGTGCATCCAGTTTGGTATAAACACACAGTTATGAAATATTTTCATTCTGGTCTGAGTGTACCACAGCCAGTAATTACGCTGCATACTAGAGAGGATGCAACAGAAGAACTCTCCTGTCTAAACCAAACATGCTTGTGCTGTACAAAGACATGCCATTTGGGCCTTGGTCTGATCTTCCATGAGTTCCAATGGGGGTGATGGATTAATGGATGGAAATTCATGATGAGTCTGTTTCAAAACAAACATCAGCTTGCAGGTAAATAGAGTCCTGAGAAAGGTAGAAACTGAGAAACAATGCGGATATCTGTTGAATCAATGGGGAAAACATTAAACTTCGAAAGGAGAGAGTTACAGTATATAAAGACGGGCTTAATTCGACCGCTGATGTGAAAGCACAGAATGGTATTTAAACCACATCTGCCCACAAATGTTTCATATCAATCTAAAATCATGTGTCAAAAGTATAATTAAATACCTTAATCTTGAGATGCCTGTGCCATGTCAGAAGTATGTTACACTGCCTGACTTGCCTTTACTGTGGCTTTCGAATGGTTCTGGTAAATCATTCCAGTGTTTGTCCTAATTGTTGGTTGAGTGTGTGACAAAGAATGGTACATCAGCAGCAACTCATAATGGACACGAAGGTGCACATCTGTGAGGTGCACATCTGTGAGGGCCAGCTGTGTTCTGTCAATGCCCAGGGAAACTTCATGAGCAAAGAGTTCAAAATGCACTCCACCATAACCGTAACCCTGACCCTAACCCTAACTGGGGACACTTACCTGGAGTTGTAGAAATACTCACGTTTTCCTCTTCATTTGATGTTTTCTGAAGCCGAAGATCCAGAGCTGGCCTGTTAGAGCAGCCCCTCTCACTGCTAACGAGGATGTTTTTCTCACTCCACACATCCAGCTATTGACCGCGGCACCTGCCTCCCAGGATGTTATCGACTCACTGCTCATGTCCCTCTCCTCGTGCATTAGTGACAGAGTCAGCCTCTGCCTCCTCAGCCTCTGCCTCCTGTTGACTACTCAGACCAGGGCAGCACACTTGGGCATTGTAAAGTGGTAATAGTGAAACAGCATTGGGCTTTGGGATCGTTGGACTGTCTTAAACTGTCCTGTATATAACTGCACAAGCACATTTCAAGACTGCTTCACATTCACTTGTCATGGAGAAAACAATCCCGCACTCCGTCTTACTTGCAAAATGAAAAAGTTTATTAAGACATGCAACGTTTCGGCCCTAGGCCTTCATCAGGCAAAATTTTGCCTGATGAAGGCCTAGGGCAGAACACGTGTGTGTTCTGGGTTTGCTCCCTCGCCTCCAACGCACCCGTCTGAAGAGATAGAAGTGCGAAGTTCTCATTTTTGGACATTCACTTGTCATAAAATCAATGTATTTGTGTTATAAAAGGTGCATTCTGATACAACAGTGTCAGTGAACTGCAAATCTGCTCTCTTAGATCATATTTGTTTAGGTTTTTTTCCTGTTCAAATTATTTGTTTGTTAGTTTTGTAATCTTGTTCTTGAAGTCTGGCACCTTTCTTCTAGTAAGAGCTTTGGCAGATTTCACGACTAATGGAAGAAAGTGACAAACATTGTAAAGGGATATCACACTTTGATGTGCTATCTGATGTATTCATATGCATCCTTTTAACTTTTGACATTGTACTTCAAGAAAAAAAAAAACAAATGAAAAAAGATCTGTGAAAACTTAGATCTTTTGTAGAAACTCTTCAGTTTTCAGCCCAATGTATATACCAACTACAAATCTGTTCATTTGCCTTTACTATAAGGCCAATTGAACAAATCTCCTCCTCCTCCTCCTCCTCCTAAAGTCGTCCTGGCCAAGCCTAGCTCAAGGTCTGGAAATGGGTCAGCCTGGTGCTGCACTGTGGCACTGACGGGTTATCACAGCAGCACTGAAGGATGGATCAAATGCAGCGGACACATGTCTCTATCAGGACAATCATATATACCTGTACCTTACATTGTGAGATTATTGTGTTAAACATACACAGTGCATTAATATTAAAATTTCATACTGGTCAAGTATGTCTAAAAAGGATATATAAATATTTTTACATTATTTCACAAAAGCTTCTAAAATGGTCTCATGTCCCAGTCTGAAATTTCTGTTCCGTAGACAGCTGAGCTTGGTATGGGCCTACTCAGAGGTCATCTACATTACATACACATGAGTATCATGTGTGTATGCTCTTATCCAGCCTAACACTTGGATACTTGTGTATCCAAGTGTTAGGCTGCATATTGGGGCAGGGTTCAGTGATGCAGCATGTGTTTATGTGAGTGGTGCCTCTGCCCTGGGCCAGTGGCACACAGTCAAAAGGGAGACATGCCTGAATTCAACCTGTAACAATGTGAATCCCCCTGAAACAGCAGGAGGACCAGAGAGGGGCACTTCTGCTGGGGCACTAATCTTCAAAGTAACCACAGAGGGGCACTTCTGCTAGGGCACTACTCCTCAAAGTGACCAGAGAGGGGCACTTCTGCTGGGGCACAAACATAAAAAAGCCCCCTCTGAAGACATGGAGTCAGGGAGAGCTGCTGCTGGGAGCTTATTCAGGTTGTATAAAGTAGCACCTGGACTCACTGTCTCACTGTATAAATGATGTTCTTCTATCATTATAATTACAATGAGTAATTTGTTAACTTGTTAGTGTATCAATATTAGATTAGACTCCAAATGACAAGACTGCTGCTAAAATTCATTTGGGATCTGTAAGAACCTTCAGTGGGTATCTCTGTCTCAGTGGGGGAGCAAACATATTTTGGGAAAACAGTGTTTGAGGTTACATTTTCCTCATTTCAACTCTTTGGTGAAAGTGTATATTGAAAAAATACATTATTTCAGTTTCTTAGTTTCCAGGGGAGAGATGAGAACAAACTGGCTCAAATATGCATAGTGAGTTGAGCTGTAGTCTTCCATATTTATTTGAACAGAGCTGGGGCACAGTGACTGCTCTGTGGAGCTGCAGTGCTCAGACGATAAAGACTTTTTGAAAGGGATTGTCACTGGCTAGCCCCAAGATATCAGATCATCCCCACATCAGCACATTTAATTTTGTCCATCCCAACTGGTGACAGTACCAAAAAGTCACTTTGCTAGAGGATCAGAGTATTGTCAAATTAAAACAGAAAACTCAAAATGTACAATTCAAAGCACTGTCCACTGCTCCAAGCTCAAGTATACCATCAGAAAAAAGATCTCCAAATCTTACTTATAATGTTAACATATTATTGACAGTTTGTGTTGTGAGACCATTTTATGTGGTTACTGACATGTCCTACAATCTAATTTTTAGATCTTGATTGTTGATCTGAAGAAGAAGAAGGTCAGGGAATTTGTCACATGAGACATGAAACAAAACTGACACAAACTCTTTCTTGTCAAATACACTCAACAAAAATATAAATGCAACACTTTTGTTTTTGCTCCCATTTTTCCTGAGATGGACCCAAAGATCCAAAATTCACTCCAGATACACAACACTACCATTTCTCTCAAACATTGTTCACAAATCTGTCCAAATGTGTGACAGCGAGCACCTCTGCCCCGCCGAGACAATCCACCCCACCTCACAGGTGCGCCACATCAAGATGCCGATCCGACATCATGACCAGTGCACAGGTGCGCCCCAGACTGCCCACAATAAAAGGCCACCCCGAAATGTGCATTTTTTTTTGCTTTATTGGGGGTCTGGGGACTCAGAACCAGTCAGTATCTGGTGTGACCACCATTTGCCTCATGCAGTGCAACACATCTTCTTCGCATAGAGTTGATCAGATTGTCAATTGTGGCCTGTGGAATGTTGGTCCACTCCTCTTCAAAGGCTGTTATGGACGAAGAACACAGGTGCATTTTATTGATGGCATTTTGAATGCACAGAGATACTGTGATGAGATCCTGAGGCCCATTGTTGTGCCATACATCCATGAACATCACCTCATGTTTCAGCAAGATAATGCACGGCCCCATGTTGCAAGGATCTGTACACAATTCTTGGAAGCTGAAAATGTCCCAGTTCTTGCATGGCCAGCATACTCACCGGACATGTCACCCATTGAGCATGTTTGGGATGTGCTTGACCGGTGTATACGGCAGCGTGTACCAGCTCCCACTAATATCCAGCAACTTCGCACAGCCATTGAAGAGGAGTGGACCAACATTCCACAGGCCACAATTGACAATCTGATGAACTCTATGCGAAGAAGATGTGTTGCACTGCATGAGGCAAATGGGGGTCACACCAGATACTGACTGGTTCTGAGTCCCCAGACCCCCAATAAAGAAAAAAAAAAAAGCACATTTGGGGGTGGCCTTTTATTGTGGGTAGTCTAAGGCACACCTGTGCACTGGTCATGATGTCGGATCTGCATCTTGATGTGGCGCACCTGTGAGGTGGGGTGGATTGTCTCGGCGGGGCAGAGGTGCTCGCTGTCACACATTTGGACAGATTTGTGAACAATGTTTGAGAGAAATGGTAGTGTTGTGTATCTGGAGTGAATTTTGGATCTTTGGGTCCATCTCAGGAAAAATGGGAGCAAAAACAAAAGTGTTGCGTTTATATTTTTGTTGAGTATAAGTTGAAATAATTTCATCACTATATCTTTAAATGTAACAATGTTATTCAGTTGTAGACTTTTTTCTAACAAAAAATACCAAAGTTCAACATTTGTGGATTTTCAATTTGAAGACTCCATATCCATTATACCTTGTCTGCCATATTTTACTTTACTCAAATTTGAGAAGGGATACATATCAAAAATACCCAAATATTTCACCATTATTTTCATGACCTACTTTACTGCCCCCCTCCTTCCCAGCTTCCCAGCTCTAATTATTAAAAATAATAAAACCTAGGGTCATTATTTTTGAATTTAGGCCAACTTCTCCTGAATATCTGTAGTGACTTGAGGTTGGACATGAGAGGATTAGAGCAGTATAATCCGTGCAGGTGGCAGCATTGCCCTGGGCTGCTCCTCTCCTCCCTCCTCTGTATGCATGCCAACCACCGCCTTAGGAACTACACCACACCAGGTGCTCAAGGGGGGATTTTCAGCTAAAATTAATAGACAAAACAAAAGAAATGGAATAAGAAATGATTTTGAGAGAAGAAAACAGGGATATTAGCTTCATGATTGCGACGGGAGAGAGGGACTTGGGGTGTGATGTGGTTTGCACAAGTCACACTATATGTCAGTAAATAAGGAGTGATATCAAAAAAAGAAAAGTCTTGTTGTTATATTGTCTTAGAGGCAAATAAAACCACCTGTCACCCTCAGAGCCTTACAGAGACTATTACTAAAAGATTTACTATACTATTATTACTACTATTATTACATTATTAATACTATTATTACTATTATTAATACTATTATTACCATTATTAATACTGTTATTAAAAAGGTTCTATATTTTGTTCTGAATATTGCAAGAATTTTCAAGAGGAGATATAGTTTGCATTTTAGAGAAACATGCTACAAATTAGCAGCTGTGGTTGGACTGTCTCAAGTTTGGACAGAGGTTTTCATGTTCTGTGGTCCGATTCAAATCCTTTCTGGATTCAAACAGAATGTAGAAGGGACTGGCTGGTCAGACGAGGGAACCATAGAACTGAATACAAAATTAAGAAATCATGAAATTGACCAGTTCACGAAAGCATAGCATATATCTTTACGGAACACAATTTTACTTTTTATTGCACTTTTGCCCAACCCTATACTGTGAAATATTTTTTTCTTACATTTTTTAGAATTTTTTTCAGTCCACCGGTTCATTTTCCTTGCTCACACACCTCCCCAACTTCTTTTTAATTTTCTAAATGCGTGGTTTTAATTAAAGCCACACAACGGTGACAGCCAGACCAATTAAAAGCAGAAAAGTTGCGATAGTCAAGGCTGCTGTGCATTTTTTCTTATTTTTTTCTTTTGAAAATGAGGCATATTTCTGTCAGTGAATGCTCTATCCACGCACTGTCACGCCTTAGGTTGAATCAACAAGGTGTCTCTCCTGCATGAATAAGTGATATGAGATTTCCCATGCACAATGCTATATCGGGAGCTCTGTCTGTTCCAAGGCCTTGGTGGAGTGTATGCATAATACTGTTTATATCAACATACATGATCTGTTTATATAGGGTGTGGACTCCTGCCGTGTTCAAAAGTAGCAAACATCCATTTTTATTCATTTTTTGTGTGTATGCGTTCCTTGTGTCCCAGTACTGGTATGTGTGTCTTGCCTTGTGATGCGCAGCCAGCTCCCCTCCCCTCTCTCCACGGTCTATGGCCTCTCTTTCATTATCTTTTAAAAACTCACACGGTTTTCTCAATCTAAGTTTTAATTAGCTAGCTCTTCTGCCATACATAAAGCTACCCAATTTTTACCCAATTAAAGGTGCATTGTGTAATGTTTCTGCTTTTCACCTGCTTTTCTCTATGCTTTGTTTGAAATGTTTCACAGTATGGCATTAAAACATTTTATCATCATGGAGATCAAACCAGGCCACAAGTATAGTTACTGGTCAGATCTGTTGAGAGGCAATCTCCCTCACAGTCAGAATGCATGTTTTTGAGCTATAAACCCATCTGTAATTGAATAAATGTAAGGTAAATCTATTTAATGTAATACTGTAGAACATTCAAAGCAGAATAATGGCATATCCATAGAAACAATGAAGTGATGAACCTCCAAACCAAAAAGTTGCATAGAGCACCCTTTAATATTGATAGAGGATGGTGAGTCTGCTGAGTCAAATAATAACTTACTCACTGAAAACAAAAGGTAATGAACATTTAACAGATCTGAAGAATAATTTCAATTATCCATGTTTTTTTTTATTTTTTTTATGCTTGTTAGGTCCAGCAGAAGTGACATTATTTATATGACTTATTTACAGTTATAGGCTTTATTATAAAGGGCAAAGTGAAATGGGGGTGAATAGTGAGAGAAGAATCTAACTAAGGCATAGTGAGCACTACTTTTAGCCATTTATGTTGCCCTACTGTGGACTAATGTAACTTTAATAAACTATGACTATGATACTTACTTTATAGCTGTGTTACTGTAGACAAAAAAGGCCACCAATGCCTTCATTTTTTAAAGAGCTTATATTATTATCATTTTCTGATCTATGTAATCATGTTGTTTCTGCATCAAAAACATAGCGGTAGTTGTGTTTTGTTTCATTCATACATGCTTAAAGATCCCATGACATGGTACTTGTTGATGCTTTTATATGGCTCCTTAATGGTTCCCTAATACTGTAAATGAATCCTTCTTCAAAATCAACACTCAGTGCATGAGAAACAGAGATAAGATGAGAAAGAGTCATAAATATCTCTCTCAAACACTTTATTCTGGGCGTTGTTGCTTGAATGCAAATGAGGAGAAAACAGATGGCCAATAGTAGAGGGTGGGGGCGTGGCCAAACTCTCCGCACAGAGCTCAGAGCCGACAGCTGATCCATTTCCTTGTTTTTGCACGGGGGAGAGATTTGAAGCGTTCCATTGAAAAATAAACACATTTCCACAGAAAATAAAATTAAACCACTGCTGTTCAAAGGTCCAGAGGCTCAGATAAAGGACTTCCGAGCCTAGAAACACTCGGACGTGCCTCCAGGCAAATAAAAAAACGCATTTTGCATTGCCTAGCGCATTCGCAGTCCAAACTCTCTGGGCGTGATTTACAGAGACGCTGAGTACAGACAGACGGGGGTGGAACTGCATTTGCATTTCTTTTTTCGATCTGACGTCAATAAGGTGCCTTGTTCAAACTCGCCCGTTTGAGCTCCGATTTTTTGTAACGCAGAAAAGGATCGCAAATGCTCAGTTTAGACATTTCACAACTTTTAACCATGGGGGGGGGGGGGCTAAACAGGGTAGGGGAGCTCACATTAACGTTCAAAAACCTCAGAAAGTGAAAATTTCATGCCGTGGGACCTTTAACACAGAAATTCTGCATAGTTATTTTTTCAAACTCAAAGCACTACACCTTGTGATGTAATGTGATAACACCAGAAGTGTTCCACTGTGTTTTAAACTCCATACACTAGAATCATTTTCATAATTTTAGACCTGGAATTGCCAATCTCTACTGAACAAAAGGTAAAAGGTAACTGTTAACATGAAAACCCCTGTTTCATGACATCACAAGGTGAAACAAATGTTGACAGCCTAATAAAGCACAATTACTCAAGCATGTGTGAATGAAACAATATACAACTCTTGTCTTTCTTCCATGTAGATAGAGCCATGATGACACTTTTCTATGAGATGTTTATGAATCAGTTTTACCTTTTTCTGGTCTTATGGTTTGAGAGAATCTTTGCCAAAAACAAGAACTGCTTTAATCAGCTGGGAAAATGGGCAAGTAAACTAATTGGCCAGTCCTAGAACAGCCTGGACTCCCTGTACTCAAGACAGCTACAGCAGATGTACCAAAATGTCTTACAAGACATGCAGCATCCTGTAAACTCACATTCAGCTGCTTCTCGTCAGAGGTTTTTAGTCCAAAAATCTAAAACACAAGCTTCGTTCCAGCTGCTCTATCGTTAATGAATAAACTGCAATGTACAGTATTTATTTATTGGTTTTATTTCCTTACCTTTTTAATAATAAAAAGTACGTAAGCTATCAATATGAATTAACTACACTACATTCATACCATACTCCAAACAGCTGTACAACAATTACCCTTATGTAACAGATAATACTCCCTACAACTTGTACAACTCAATCTCTGCTCTGTTAATCAGTACATTGTTGCACTGCCGTTCTTGTCTCCTGTATATAGCTGTAATTTGATATTTTATTTGATATTTTATTACTTATTATTTTTATAATTATGTCTCATTTGACACCGGTCTCTGGTATCTTTCTTGCTATTCTTCTATTTTTTTGTTCCCCTCTGTTATATATTAAATTTGATAAGTGAGCTACTGCACCCAAAATTTTCCCTTGTGAATCAATAAAGTTTGTCTAAGTCTAAGTCTAAAAGGATAGACTACTTGAGACTTGATAGGACTTGATAAGACACTTAGCTGAGCTCTCATAGATCAAGATGAACCCTTGTCCTCTGCACCATGTTTTCTCTCATCATGTCAAGTATGGCTGACTGATGTTTTGTTTATCTACTGAATGACCTACCTTATTACCCTATCCCAGATCAACACCGCTCACAAATAGACATAAACAGATGTCTCACCTTGATCACCTGATGTCGTGTTGAGCTTCAAACACGTCACACATCATAGACCAAATAGCTCACCATTAAAAGTTTTAAACTGGCTTGGACAAAATCACTGAGAATTAAAAAAAAATGCTCAATGTGTTTGAAATATCACCAAAGACTACCCGGGGAGAGCAAGTGTCATACACCAGTTACAGTTTTCAATATAATTACTTCAACCATTTCTGGCATTTACCAAGCTGTCTGCCCTCATTCATCATTTAAGAGAATCTTAAAAAAAAAAAAAAAAAATTAAATTGAACATTTACTTGTGGATCAATTTCTATCCCAGGGAGAGGGATTCAGAGGAAGGAAATTGAATTTGTTCTCAAGGCCCATTAATAATCATAATAGCCAGCAATATCTGCAGACTCAGTATGACACTTTCATTAATATCTCTGGAGTGTTATTCAAAGATTTATTGAACAACTGTATATCATTTTGCCTTATACCTTTGGTGGCCGGAGAAATACATCTCAGGTGGGTAAATGAGTAATGGGTTTTATAAGAACAGAATGTGGGATGGGAAGAGCTATGGATTGACAATGCCTCATTTAAATATATTTAAATAAATGCAATAGTACAGACCTTCAAGAACTGTGATTAACTGCACATTCTATGGAGTTCCATAATAATTCCATATAATTATATTACTGAAGAATGAATTGGAAATCAATTCAGTTTCCACCAAAATTCAATTACAACTAGTTACAATCTTAAAATGATCTAAAATTTTGTGATTGACTTTTCTCTACCTCTTATTGCCCTCCTTAAAAATATTTAATGTGTATATGTACGTATGTATGCTCTAGGACTATGGTATGAGACTAAGCTTATAAGATTTGCCCTCAAAGAAAAAAGTGCATGATCAAATGATGTAAGCTACTAATATACTATATTTTTATTGGCACAAAAATATAATAATCCTGGCGTTAACTCTATAGTAAAACCATGGTAAGCCTTAGTGAATAGTCATGAGAACATGCAAACTCCAGAGACCCCACCCAGCATCATACAGTCATAATGCACTAATAAAGACTCAGACAGGAGCAGTAGACATAAGAAGATATAGATTTTAATATCTTTATAAACATTTTAGTCATGTTGGTTTTGATGATAACTACAGAAACAACTCATTGGTGACAACAAAATAATCTGAAGGCATACAAGTGAACAAACAAGGAAATTATGTGAGGTATGGGGCCTGTGCATTAACAAAGAATGGCTCTAAAAATATATTATGAAAAATATGCAAATTAACAAACCACCAGATAATCCAAAATCATAGACTCCTGGGGACAGTCAGAGCAGTTTAAACCCTGTTATCATCAATATTGTTTTTCTCATAGGTATACAGTAAATGATTTATATCCACTGCACAGTCCTCTTGTCTGTAATGTTTGCAGTTCTCATTTCTTAAGTGTACAGGAGGCACCAAAGGTCCCATAGTGTCCCTCTCTGCATTGTGCTGCGTCTCCCTCAATACATCCAGTGCGATTGTCTTGGTCCTGGATGACAAATATCAACGGAAAATCGCATCATTTTTATAAAGAGGGTTATTCTCAGTAGTCCCAGCAGGAGTCCCCACACTCCAGTCATATCTATAATGTTTTATTGATCTCACAAGTCTTTTTAACACATTGTTCTTTTAAGTTCTTCTCAGAGGAAGGGATGCCCCAAATTGCAGTGGGGTCTGTCCAGCACAACCTCACTCTCAACAGCACCCAATATGCACCCTTGGGACCACTAAGGCTCCAGCTGCACCCTGCAGTGGCATACAACATCCACTTTTAGGTCCATTTATTGTCTTAAAAATCAAACAACATCTGACACAAGATATAGACAGATTCTTTGATGTTCACAGCTTGTATTCCCAGAGACATTTTTTTTATTTTTTTTATTTTTTAAATGTATTTTCAGAGCAAATAAAAATGTCAGTGCTATCATGGCGGAACAATTAGCAGCTCATTATCAAGATGCACATAATAAGAAATGGAAATGAACACAATATTGCAGAAAGCTGAATTATATGGCAATTATAGTTGACACAAAACTATAAAAAAAAAAAAAAAAAGAACAACAACATTATCCCGTACTGGACACATTCGTATGTCAAAATTCATGTGTATGAAAATTTGTGTTGCATTGACATTGCTGCCACATTTTCCTGATATGACTTGGCATTCTGAGTTGATAGTCTCAAACGAATATGGACAAAACCAAGTAAAAACACAACAAAAAGGCAACTAGCTTTTAACTTTCAATCCATCACTGTCTATTGTTGGACTTATTCCCCGATCCCTCGCCCCATTCACTTTAACCACATGTTTCCCATTCTTTATACACTATGACAAAGATGGATCATTCTGGCTTAGTGGCAGTGCAAGCTTGTTCTCGAACTTCCCTCGTCCCTTACATTGTGCTGTGAATCTTATTTTTGTTCATCGCCCCCTACAGGACATTTACACACATAACCACACACACACACAGAAGTTATACAAGCCTGTATGCCGGAGCCGTAGTGCAGGGTCTGACTGTGTGTGTGAGAGCTGAGTTCCCGAACCCTTTGAAGGTCAGCGAACAAAATCAGTGCTTGTTGTTACCAAAACAACGGAAAGGGCGTAGACATATAGTATTGACTGGGATAAGGTCGCCCTATTGTTGGCTTGTAGGACCCCGCTAGGAGGCCGTACAGTGGTCCGAGGGGTGCACTTTTGCTTCCTCCGTGTTACAGTTCCATCTGGAAGCGTGTGATCGTGTTTTCCTCCTTCTGTCATATCGGAAGAATCATCCTTGTCGGGCATGACCTCCTTGGAAATGTGCACTTCGTTGTCTCCCTTCCCCTTGCTCACCCGACTGCGAGGTTTGGTGCAGTTTCGCGTGCGTCCCGGTCGGGGTGAATGGCCGTTATTCCCAGAGTGGCCGACAACTCCGCGATTCATGGATGGGTTGACCGTTCCAGACATATTATTAGTCTGGGCTCTGGACTCAGATGGAGAACAGTTTGGAAAATCCTCTTTGTGAAGTTCTTTTAAATCTTTCCCAATCATGTTTGATGGTGCCTGGCAACCTACAGCGGACGTGGAGCCCCGAAAGCGTTTTAGCCATTCCCATAGCGACACAGCCTTGCAGTCACATGACCAGGGGTTGTCGTTAAGCCGAAGGTATTCCAGGCCGGGAAGCATATCCAAGCACTGTCCAGATATCTGTACCAGGGAGTTGTTGAACAGGTAGAGGGTGGTGAGGCGTTTTAAGTCGTGAAAGGCCAAGCGGTCTACCCACTCAATCTGGTTTTGGTGCAGGAGCAGACGGTCCAGAGCCCGCAGACCTCTGAACGTGTTCTGGTTTAGGCTCCACAGATGATTCCCATGGAGGAACAGATGGCTCAGGTTGTGGAGGTCCTTGAACGTATCATCAGGGAGGGAGTTTAAGTGGTTATCCTAAGGTGGGAGACAAACATACACAGAGTGGTAAGGTTAGAACGCATTAAGAAACTAATATGTGCTGTGTGACTCATAAATA
Source organism: Paratrypauchen microcephalus (assembly GCA_036785185.1). NCBI lineage: Eukaryota > Metazoa > Chordata > Actinopteri > Gobiiformes > Gobiidae > Paratrypauchen > Paratrypauchen microcephalus. Next base: position 3,036,488 of record JAVJIX010000028.1, on the reverse strand, counting down.
ATGTGAATTAAGATTGGGCTGTATCTTATTAGACATGGGAATCAGTATGGTGAATTTTCATCTTAGCAAAATAAAGGTCCTGTACCCAATATTTTCTCATGGATCTGAGCAAAATTTGCCCCACACAAACTTGCCCCACTGCAGATGTATTACATCTGTACTATATATATTATATAAGCAGCTCTTGAGGTCAATATATGTCTGCTGTGTGGTATCTGCTGTCTGCGTGTAATTTTAAATTATTTTGTTGATTTGCAAGACGTGTGTGTTAGCATGCTAGTAGTTGTTAGCTTTACTACGGTAGCAAGGTTTCATTCTGGTTTCTGAAAGTTGTGAAAAGGATACAAACATATCACTCCTTTAGCACCTTTAAACAAACATCATTAGTATATACTGATATTTTTGGTATTTTTATGACATTCATTTTCCATTTGTACAGGATCTTTTTGTGCCTTGGATTGATACGTAGGCTACTGTATGATGAAGTATGATTCCATGGGGGGCATAATTACAGTAATATGATGCCCTTATATGCTGTTAGATCTGTTCTTACATTATAGTTTATAGTTTTCCAATAGAGACACATAAAAATTTGGAATTTGTCATGAAGTGACATAATCCAATCCAAGTTTATTATATGCCACATTTTATAAAAGGGATAGTTTCCAAAGTGCTAATAGCAGTATAAAAAAAGCTCTAAAAGTCTAAAAAAAACTCTAAAAGTCAGCAGGATTACATACATTTTTGCTCTTTTGTTTTTTCAGTGGTCATACAAATTCTTGAATAGTAACTAGTTGTCCATGAACCAAAGCACTGAAGTAAAAAGGTTAGACTGGTGTATTTTATGTCTATTTTCTGCAGTTGTGTGGCAGCGTCAAATACAGTACATGTTTCTAAACTGCCGTGTACTGTGAAAGTTTCAAAAACACCATACCTGCAAATACAGATACTGCAAGTTTCTGAGGCCTTGGAAAATGTTACTGGGGAGAGAGCTGAGCCCACAGCGGTACAAGTGCAACGCGTTGAGCCGACTCAGCCCGTGGAAGGTGTTCTCGGCCAGGGAGCGCAGGTGCCTGTTGTCCCCCAGGTCCAGCTCCTCCAGCAGGGTGAAGCCGTGGAAAGTGGATGGCGCAATGTGCGTGATGTTGTTCGAGTAAATCCAAAGAGTTACTGTGTTAGTGCTGAAGAGTTTAGGGCCTAAACTCTGGATTTTATTGTTTTGTAGAAAGATGCGTTCACTGTCCGGAGGGATGCCTGCAGGGACCGTCAGGAAATTGTGTGCCTGGCAGGAGACGGTGCTGGGGGTGGTGTAGCAGATGCAGTTTCGGGGGCAAGACCAGGAGAAGTCAAGCCCACACAAAACCAGCAGGAACTCCAGCCCACAGCCTGCAAGCACAAAGACGGACAGGTGAGTCTTTCTTACTTACTCCACTCTTCACCCATGGTTTGTAAAAATGTCAAACTGAGAAACAGAAAAACACACCTGCCACTAGCACCTTGAACCATGCTGCCTTTAATCAAAATAGGATAAAATGGCTTTGGATTTGTGCTCACAAGCTACTAATGAAAAATAATGTTTTTTTTTTGTTATTTTTTTTATTACAAAAATGTGATCAACAACCTGCTGTGTCTTTCAGTGTAATTTTCTTTAACCTTTTTCTGTCCAACAAGTTTAATTTCCGCTTGCTTCTTTCACCCCATACTTCAGTGTCACTATTTGCAATCAGAATTCACCACATGTTTATTGAATTGAGCAAACAATAACACCTGCTTCAAGAAGTCACAAGACATTTCTATGAAGCTGATGAATTTTTTGTGCTACATTTTAGTCATGCCAGGCATATGCAGTTTTTCTACAAAATGATCATTTCCAATATTCAAGCACCTTGGGGAGATTTGCTATTAACACTCCAATCCATGATTCAGCTGGCATGTCTTTGCAGTTGAGTAGAAGTGGTGATGGCCTTTTTGCGTGCCACCAAATGAGCCGTGGAATGTGTATTTAAACTTTGGTGAGCCGGAGATTGGCGATATGGTTCCATGCACACCAGAAATGGAAACTTATAGGGACTTATCCAAAATTCATCACAAATCTATCCATCTCAAACATCGTGAAAGATAAATCTGACATCCTCTACCCCATTTTGGCTCATTAAGCGCATACGGCAGATTTTCATGTTTTTGTAATTATTATTAGGTTTAGTTGGATAGTACTTGTGGTAAGAATTTATCATAGTTTTACATCGGTTAAGTGTCATTTTGTGGGAAAAAAAAAAGTTGTTTAGAAAAGTATGAAAATACAGGAAATAGTGCTGAGTTTTAAAATGGAATCCCTCTACCTTTGTCAAGGAAAATTTCATCCAAAGTGCATGGAAAATGTAAGCGCAAGGAAGGTATTTTCTGGCAGTTTAAGCCTTAATTCAGTAAAGTAAACGTGCTGCCATTTATTCTTATGAATGTAATTATAAGTTTTATGTAATCTAGGCAAGTTATAATCCTTGCTAACATTACTGTTGCTTTGTAAAAGTTATATAATTTTAGCAGGAAAATGTATTATTCACAACTTAGTGGAGGCATGATTCACCATCTCCAATCAATACACCTCGCTTGCTTTCTACACTCACTGTAATCCTTCTGCTTTTCTGATGGAATTTCAGGGTTACGAATTACAGACTAGCTGCATTTTCGGGGCGAGTGAGACTTAAAATGTGGCGTTCAGTGTCTGACTTGACTGACCTTTAGCTGTAATTCTTGGTGTCTAGGTGCAGCATGGAGCGTGAACTGCAGAGCGCCTACTCTACCACACACCTAATCCTATTTGTTAAGGCCCAGCACCAGGCCACAATAGAAACGCATCCTGCTGCAGAGGAATGTGTCCTGTAAATGATGTGATTGTTCACGCTTAAGCACAGCCCAGAGAGGAAGGAGCAGGGAGAGGTTGAACTACAAAGTGACATGAAAATACAGCGGCACATGCTTTGAATTAGGGCTTTATTTTTAACAGCTCTATGAGGATGCGGTGTTTGTAGTGCATTAGTGTCTACTTCAGGTCTGCCACACTGTAATAGCTAAAAGTGAGGAGCACAGAGCAAGGCAATTTATTTCAATCTTTATCTCGGCTGGCTTTTGCTACCAAGACATATCAGAAATGGCAACCTCCTGACTGAACAAATGGAATCAACCATTTGCAGTGCCTCTGGTAAATAAAGATGTTGCGAAATTTATAACACAAATCACAAGACAAGACGAACTACATTTTCTAGTTGCCATTTAAGTACCATTTGCATTGGCGCAGGGCCCACAGTCAGAGTTAGTTTTGTGGTTGTTTCATTTGGTGTCAGTTGGTGACCTCCAAGAAGGGGAACAAACTTTTATGTTTTATCTGATTTTAATCCAATACTGTCTTCTAATGCCTTACCAACAGGACCTTTTATTATTCATGGATTGTATCTTGGGCCAGCTCTGAAATAATTACACTTTTTAAGGTCTTAAAGTATTTTCATTACCACCTTTACTCAGGCATGTCTGTGGTAAAACATAAGTCTGTAGCAAAGACAATCATAGAAATGAATACAAGGATAATAAGGAAAAGTGGAGACTGGGAACATTAAGAAAAGAGACTAGCAAATGATGTTGATCATCTCCTTGCAGAGAAGTTTGATCCAAAAATCTATTTTTATATGAAAGTAACTAAAAATAAAGGTTTGACTGACTGACTGATAAAATACAAATTAAACTCTTCACTGTAAAACAAAACAGTCAAACTTACAGAACTGCTATGAAGTAATAAATCCAAAAAGAACCTTAATCAATTCAAAACAAATTACTAGCTATCTACTACTACTAGCGTTCAAAAATATTTGCATGTATAACTACCCCCACCAACAATATTCATTTTTTAAGTTAGCAAAGACAGTCAATATGATTTGGGGCTTGACAGTGTTGCTCAAAGAAACAATGTCTTGGATAAATATTTTAAGTAGGGGAGCAGAAAATGCTGTGCCTCATGCTGAGATGACTCATATATTATTTCCATATGCATGCCAACAAAGTGTCAGGGGAGACAGTGCCCCGCCTACTTCTTATCTGTGCACGGGCATGTGTGCTCTGTCAAACAACTGTGAAATTGGACCTCTGTGCTGATTCCATCTCTGCTTCTGTCACTTGTAATCAGGAGAATGTGCATGTATTCACAACACATGTAAGACACACTTACGGAGTTTGAGGCAAGCACATGATGCCAGCTGGATGAGCATTAAGAGCTGATTCACTTTCGTTTGCCACAATATAGCCACCAGCGGAAAGGAAGGGAAAGAGAAATGAAAACATAAGAAAATAATGTGTCATATGTCCATTGTGTGCTCCCACAAAAAGGCCATTCAGCTCAAATTGTATCTCATAAAAAACTGCAGACATGAGCAGAGCCATATATGCCAGTCTGAAAGAGTCTAAAAGATTATGTATTATTATAGCTGATTCAGGGCTGGGCTGTGAATTAACTCTCTCATCAAGGTTTTCACCCCAACACTTCCCTCCACTGCTTTACTAATTAAAATCACCACTGTAGAAAGAAAATACCATGTTTTACTTGTAAGTCATTCACAGAGTCCTCCTTTCTTAGGGATTTAAAAAAGATAATAGATAAATAAATGAATAAAAAAGAGTGACATAGGGTCCTCAGACAATGAGAGAAGTCTGTACAGAATATGAATGAAACAAAGTTCACCCTGGATTTGCCCTCATGAATAACACATATGTGCTAATGGGGGTTCATTTGTGCTGCTGGCTGACTCTGTCCACTTTTACAATGCACGGACTTCCTGCCTCTCACTGCCTCAGTAAATGCTGTTATCTTACTGTTTTTGCATCAACATGATATTAAATGCTCAGATTGTTTATACATATGACAAGTCTGCAGCCTTAATGGCCTTTTAACTGGGTATTAAACAGCCCATGTGATGCTATTTTCTGATCTATGTTTTAATGTTGTTTCCTCATCACAAACATCTGGAGCTGTGTTTTGTTTCATTCACACATTTGAACTCACAAACTCTACATATTTAGGGTGAGTTCTTCTCTCAAACAGACAACACCCTGTTACACCTTGTGATGTCATGCGGTAACACAGGAAGTGCTCCACTGTGTTTTTAAATGCCATACATTTTCACTAGAATGATGTGGATGGTTTCAGACCTGAAACTGCTGAGCTAAAGGTTTGGAGACGTAGACAGACTAATAACAAAGGTAACTCAAACATGTGTGACTGAAACAAAACACAACTCCAGGTATGTTTTGAGGAGGAACATTCTAGCTCAGAAGTCAATTTTGCATAGTATAGGACCTTTAATATTGGCCTATAGAATGCTGTGTTGTCATCTGAAACCCATCAATAACTGGAAAATGCCAAAAGTCCTGGAAACTGACTAATCCACACAACTGCAAGCTCTCATAATGTATACAGAGGACATAGTAAAGCATATTTATAAGTGAAAACTCAGTCACTACAAAAAGTCCAGCTAACACCACGCTTTTCCCCTTCTGCTGCTGCGCATATAAAATCATTTGTCGAGTAATACAAAATTTGGTTGACTATGACACTATCAAGGGATCTATCATCTAATCACTGAAAGGACATTTTTGTATTGCACTGAATCTTACAATTAACATAATGAATTCTTTTCAATTATTAAATCTGCGGTATATTTTCCCCCTTTTTAATTGGTTCATTTTTGCATATTGCTGTGCTCTTGTTATTTTTTCATTCAACACAAAAGTCATAATTCAGCCCGGGTAGTCGCCGTGAATAAAAATTGTACTTATTTGCAATTTTGAAAAGAGGAAATACATGTTTGAAATCACCAATGCGTTTTTCCTTTTTTATTTAACTGGTCTCTGACTCTGATCTCCCTAACGATACGTAACGAACGTCAATTCACTCACAAATACAAACTCACTGCCACAAGAATGCTCCACAGTATGGCTTTAAAGTGCCCATATTACGCTATTTATTTATTTATTTATTTTTAATCTCTGTTCTAATATAGTTTCCTCATCACAAACATATCTGGAGTTGTGTTTTGTTTAATTCACTCATGTTTAACAAACAAACCCTACATATTTAGGCTGAGTTCTTCTCTCAAACTGAAAACACTCTGTTCCACTTTGTGATGTCATGTGGTAATAGAGGAATATTTATTGAGTTATTTCACTTTTTTCTTTGCTACATAATTCCATATATCTGCTTCATATATTTGACGTTTTCTGTGTCGGAAATGTAGAAAGTGGGTAAAAAGTAAAAAAAACAACAACATCCAACCAACCAACCAAACAAACAAACAAAGAAATCCACAATTTTTTACCCAAACTACAAAGTCACCAGAAGCTGCCAATATCTTAGACTATCCAGCCGGGATTCTGATGATACACTCTTTTCTAATAATTTGGTGCAGAATGTTATGGATTTTGTCTAATTTTCTGGTGTTGCCACGGTGATACTGATACATTAGGGCTGTGGATTAGTAGTGAGAAATGCTAAGATCCAGAGGCTGTATCTCCAATTTCTTACTACATTATTAGATTTATGAGGTAGGAACTATGAAAGAAATCCTCATTTTAAATGCAATTGGGTTATTTCTCACTCTTTTTAAATAATGGAATGTAGATTTCTGCACGTTTTTGGAAACTTTTCATAGAATAATATTGTTCTCCCATTTTCATCGCCTTGTGTGGACCATGGAGCACAATATAGTATTTATATTTATTTATTTATGTGACTCCGAGGTGGAAAGAAACCATAAATAAACCTAAGAATGATCCAGCAACAGGAGCAATCTGATGTAACCTGTACAGTTTGACTAAAAGCTTAAAAAGAACCAAGCAAGAGAGAAGTTGAGAAAACCTGTGAGTAGCAGCAGTGTTTCTTTCTCAAGATCTAAAAATACCTGCACCGCACTGCTCCATATGGAGGCCTGAGAATAAACTGTGAGGGGCGTGGGCTTGAACGACACTTCTGACAGATCAAAGTACGTCACAAATAACTAGTATATGATATGCATATATAACTGTTAGCACTGAGCATGACTTATAGGGGCACTGTGTAACCTTTCCTGGTGGAGGGTACACTACCCGCTTGTCTCTAAGATAAGATAAGATAAGATAAGATAATTTATTGATCTCACACAGGAGAAATACACTTGCCACATTAGCTCCAGGCAGTTTAGTGCAAAAGAAAGTTTGAACAGTAAGTGCATGCAGACAAATAGTAATAATAAATATAGCTGCAAGCAGCAATGTGGGGCCAAGCACCGAAGGTGCATGTAGGCCTCAGCATGTAGGCCGCATGCAGGGTCTGACAGGGTCTGACAGGGTCTAACAGGGTCTGACAGGGTCTGACAGGGTCTAAAAGGGTAGTTAGACCCTGTCAGACTCAGAAACAGGGTTTAACAGGGTCTAACAAGGTTTAACAGGGTCTAACAGAGTCTGACAGGGTCTAACAAGGTCTGATAGGGTCTAACAGTGTCTGACAGGGTCTAACAGAGTCTGACAGGGTCTAACAGAGTCTGACAGGGTCTAACAAGGTCTGACAGGGTCTAACAGGGTCTGACAGGGTCTAACAGCGTCTGACAGGGTCTAACAGAGTCTGACAGGGTCTAACAGAGTCTGACAGGGTCTAACAAGGTCTGACAGGGTCTAACAGAGTCTGACAGGGTCTAACAGGGTAGTTAGACACTGTCAGATGCAGAAACATGGTTTAACAGGGTCTAACAAGGTTTGACAGGGTCTGACAGGGTCTAACAGAGTCTGACAGGGTCTAACAGGGTCTGACAGGGTCTAACAGAGTCTGACAGGGTCTAACAGAGTCTAACAGGGTTTAACAGGGTCTAACAAGGTTTCAACAAAAAACCACAGTATTAGAGAACAAAACCAAAGTGTATTTCGTGTGTATTTCACAGTTCTTATGACTGCTTCGCTGTGGCGGGTTTTGTCGGGGAGAAAACTTGCAAACATACAGCACTTCAGAGTCACACTGCGATCGAACATTTATATAAATCTGTCTGAACGCCATCCTGTACAGGAGACACAGAGGAGAATGACTGACGAATCAGCAAAGGTCTACAGTCCCTTAGCCAATCAGGACACAGAAATGCACGTTGATACACTATAAAAAAAAAACTGGAATAAAAAAAATCTGCGAAACAGTGAGGCCACGAAAAGTGAACCACGATATAGCGAGGGACCACTGTATTTAATTAAAATGTATTTTATTTTAGTTCATTCATTTGTAATTCTATGGCACAAAGGCAAAAAAAAAAAAAAAAAAAAGACGTTATATGCATTGTTATTTCATTTTAAATTTCAAAAGGGTTTTGTGGCTCCCAGTGTTTTCTTTATTGTGTGAAACGGGTCCAAATGGCTCTTTGAGTGGTAAAGGTTGCCGACCTCTGGTATATACCATATGTAACCCACTCCTCTTCAAACATGTATGAATGTACATTTGTAAGTGAAGCATCATTATTGGCTGGTTTTCTTTATGCCATCTGTGAATAGATCACCTGCATCCGATTGTTATTGTCGTGATTGTTTTGTCTTGATATAGTTTTTCTACGCATCTTAGAACAAACAAACAATAGGAAATGTGTCAATAGAATAAAATGTATATAAATGTAGAGGTGTAATGTTCAGTGCACACCTTTTGAGATTCAAGTCTGGGTTGGTTCAGATTACGGATGCACCATCTTTTTTAGTTCATTTGCCAATTTCAATAGCCGATATCATGCCGATACCCGATATCAACCGATACAAATGCAGAGACAAAAATATAATAAGACTACTCCAAATGTGTTATTCAGCTTACATTTATTTCTCATGTAACCACTCACCATCATTGTATGAATACAAATTCAACATTCTGAGACTTTCTGGGCTGGCTATGACTAGTAAATAGTATTATTACATCCATTTATATGTCCAACCACGATATAGACTGAACCAAAGCAGATATCCAATGCAGCAAATTATTCAGTATCCGTGCCAATATTCTATATCAGTATTGGATCAGTGCATCCCTACTTCGGATGCAAGTTGATCTGCACAGTTCATAAATAATGAATGACCAAAACACCATGTTATAATTTGATAATGTGAGCTAGTAAAATGTCTGTGCTCTAAACCCATTGCTGTATTGTTGATGGGCTAAGTACCACGGGTGACAGAAGCGTACTTTGGGTAGTACAGCTTTCATTAAAAGCCATGAATGCCTAGTTATTACACTTGATTCACTCTCATCTGTTTGTTTACGTGGTCTTCCAGCATTCCATGGCCATATGGCTCCTATGTGCAAATACAACAAATGTTCCAAGGCACAATGGCCAAATCACTGTGGGGAGCAACACCATCAAGCACCAGGCACCAGTGCACCATCGATCACCACTGCACAAAGCCAAATGATTCAGATACATTACGCTCCCTTTGGCGGCATCGCTCTATACTGAGTTAACCAAACTAATGATTCTGCCAAACTCATATGAATCATTCTACACAAGGTCTCATAGTTCACACACCATAGCCGCATTAAAGAGACAGAGAGGAGTCATTATTTGTTTGACGTTTCCATAGGTAAAGCATGCGGCTAATGATGATCTTGTTTTACAGCTAGTGCCAGTTTCTTAGTACAAATGAAGTAGCTACAAAGCAGCTTGTACAATCTCTGTGCTATCCCCAAGCTTGGAGAGATGGAGCGGGGTGTTGAAAGATTAAAGAAGCAGATCGGTCAGTGGACTCTCTGTAAGGGATACTCAAACTGTGAAATCATTGTTTGGTTCTTTCAACATTTAAGTATTTCTTTTGTAATTGTTTAAAAAGTATGATTGTGTGCATTGTAAACAACTCCAGAAGCAATAATATTTGCAAGAAGACTGCACTATGAACTGATAAATTAATACAAGAATCCCATACATTTCAGAACATGTTTGTAAAGGTCTAAACTACAGGAACATACATATACATATTATATATATATATATATATATATATATATATATATATATATATATAAAGTAGTAAAAAGTATATATATATATATATAAAGTAGTAAAAAGTATATATATATATATATATATATATATATATATATATATATATATATACTTTTTACTACTTTTAGATATGTGTTGGGCAAAAGGAACATTTTTGTTTGAGTCTATAAACTACTGACAACATTTCCCCCATATTCCAAATAAAAATATTATCATTTAGAGCATTTATTTGCAGAAAATGACAAATGGTCAGAATAACAAAAGATACATGTTTTCAGACCTCAAACAATGCAAAGAAACAAGATCAAATTCATTTACATAATACATAATACATAAATAATACTAATGTTTACACTTAAGAAGAGTTCAGAAATTAATATTTGGTGCAATAACCCTTATTTTTTTTATCACAGCTTTCATGTGTCTTGGCATGCTCCCCACAAGTCTTTCACATTGTTCTTGGGTGACTTTATTCCACTCCTGGTGCAAGAACTGAAGTAGCTCAGCTTTGTGTTTGTGTTGGAATTCAACAGACGCTGGAATGGAATGGCTGTAATACATGTAGAGATGCTGATTTCAGAAAAATGCAGTGGTCTCTTAATTTTCCAGAGCTGTATTTCCTTTCAAAAAACATTATACTCTGGCTAGCTTTTTATTGATGTATTTACCACAAATCTATGTTCCATGGCTGATGCAATGCATTTTAGATTGCTATCCTTTTTGATATGAGAACATTTTAAGCAACATCCTTCAACACATTTCCTAACCCTCCCTCTCTTTGATATTGAGTTTGAGCATCTCTTTATTCATGGTACACTCCTGAATAACTGAATAAACAACCATACCAAACCAAAATGCCAATGCTCCTGCTCTCCTGACATCTCAGCCCAGAGCAGGTGGGGTGAGGTGGGTAAGGTCCATTGGTCTGGGCAGCGGACCGGGCAGCTGTCAGTCTGTCTGGCCTGTCCAGTCGCAGCCTCTTGTTAAGTCATATACATGTATTTCAATGACAGAGAACAACCCAGATTGTCATTATGTGTGTGTGTTTTGGAGTGACAGTGAGTGGGGCTGATGTGGTTACAGAAAGCAGACACAGAGAAAGAAATGCCGATGTTCAATCCATTCAAACCAAAGAGATTAAATCATGAGAAATTGTCAAAACATGTCCTATAGTTTCCCCACACTTCTGTTAGGCTGGACCAGTTTTATGGGACTTGTGTCAGTGTGAGGCAGCCATATGAAGAACCTGACTGAGGGGTTGAATCAGCAGCTCCAGGCATTTTTCAATACCCCTCTGAAATTAACCAAACAAACAGCATTTTTATACTGAGTTAAAAAAAAAATCAACACACGCACTCAAAGCTGTCATAGAAAAGGTAAGCCTGGTATTTCTGAGTAATTAGGTGTCACGGGTTTTTGATCAGTGTAATAATATGTTCAGGTAACCTACAATTTATTTCAATCTACATCCTATTTAAGCTATCATGGTATGAAGGTCTGCTAGCCTAAGTCTTATCTTTGTTAGGCCCCCGTTTGCTGCGATTCATCCATTCAAGTGAACTTTATTAAGAGTTATTATTTTCAAGAGATTGTTAAAATATTAATACAATTTCAACTATGCTAACTCAAGTGTCTCAAAACATCAAATACATTGTGCTAATAGGTAAGAACTGGATCTGCACAGAGAATAAACAAATCCCACTTTGATGTCTGGTGTCACTGTTGCATAATCTATAATGTGGTTGCATCATGTAGGTTGGGCCTATAGTTGAGTTAACATCAGAATTATATTAACTTCTTCAAAGGGCCTGTATTACGCTATTTTCTGATCTATGTTATAATTTCTTCATCACAACATACATGGGGTTGTGTTTTGTTGCATTCACACATGGTAAACACCCAAACCTTGCTTATTTAGGCTTCTCTAAAACTGAAAAGACTCCACCTTGTGATGTCATACAGTATACTTCACTAGAATCATTTGGATGACTTCCGCCCTGGAATTGCACAAAAGATATAAGGTAGCTGAAAGCATTTTGAGTTTGAGAAATGTGGACTCTCAAACTCAAAGTTTGGGTAAGGCTTACCCAAACATGTGTAAATGAAACGAACCACAACTCCGGGTATGTTTTTGAGGAGGTAACAGCATTATAAGATGACTTATAAGATGACTATAAAGCATTTTGTGTAATATAAGACTTTCATTGCATAATATTATGATAAATACACAAGTACCAATCTACTACCAAAAAAGATAGCAAAAAGCTTAGAATGGCAACACTATAATCATTCATTCATTCATTCATCTTCTTCCGCTTTTCCATTTTCTGGGTCGCGGGAGCAGCAGTCCAAGCAGTGTTCTGCTGCCCAGAACACAATGCACCAGCCCCTATGAATCCTTCTGCAGGTGAAATATTATTGATAGTGCACAGACACAGACACAGACATGTGCCCTGTGTTATGGTACATGTTACTAAAAGCTTTTTGATGAATGATTAAGTATAGTTTAAAGATGCATGGCTCCCATGTTAGAAGCCATCAGGTCAGTATAGCTCCATGTACCTGCAGAGAAAGGTGCTGTTTTTTACTGAAGCATTTCCTGGTTGCCCTTACAAGATTCCACTTAAAACAAACAAGATGCGTCTCCTCTGCCCGCGCAGCTGCCGCCTCAAGTATACAACCTCATCTGACCCAGATTCGACAGATCAATTATTCATACCAGGTGAGTCTTTGGTGCTTACAAACATACTGGTTTTCAGCAGGGCTAAGCTAATGGTTTCAAAGAGGCACAGAGAAAAGTGAAATCAGGCAGAAAAAGGCGTGCGTGGGAACAGCAGTGGAAGATACTCATCAGCTCAGATGGTGGACTGACCAGGAGACAAGGAGGACGCGTGGAAGAGAAGACCGCGCTCAAAGGGCCTCTGGGGAGAACACTGCATGTACCACAAATACACAGAGTAAATGTCTCACCTGCCCAGTCACTGCAGGCACATGCGCTGCTACAGTCGCCCATTAATCATTCACAAGCTGCTTGAACTAAGTACACAGGGCCGATTAGAGTGAAAGAACCTGCAGCAAGCACACATCTGAACATGAATCTATGCACACTACAAGCCCCATCAGGCGTCCTTTATTTGAACCTGTTCCCATGCCGCTGGGATACTCCGCTGTGCTCTCACACATGGACTGTAATCTGACCTCAAAAGACAAACATTGATCTTGAAGATGTGTTTTGAAGGTAGCCATCTTTTATGTACAAAGATCAGATTTTTCTGCCAACAAAAATCAAAGGCACCTCATATCAGTTTGTCTTATGAACTTCAGAAGAGGAACGGAATACTGTAGTAATCATTAGACAGAGAAAGTTAATAGAAACAATATAAGAGTACAATTATAGTACTGTATATTTATTAATTAATGCCAAAAGAATTGTGTGAATAAACTCTTAATTAAGACAGTTATTCTAATTGACTTGAGATCAGGATTCAGTCATGTCTAATCGTCAAAGACCGGTGATCCTATCAGTAAAAAATGTGCTTTGGAGAAATTTGGACTTTGGAGGAGGAAATTGGGTTATTTCTGTGTTAAATTGCACTAATTACTTTTTTTGGTCACAGATTCAACATGTTAAAATCAATTTCAATTTGTTTTTGGAAAAAAAAAAAATCTGAATGAGAGAAAAAATTGTGATGCTTTTTTGTTGCCATATCATTCATTTTCTAGGTAACTTTTCTGGTGGAGGGTCCACTACCTCCTTGTGTCCAAGGAGATGTTGTTGTTTTGTCCAGAATTCTCCTCCGTATTGCATTAAATGTATCTGTCTCCATGGAAACAAAAAGTGACACCACAAAGCCAGATCTGTGGGGAGGTGACCCTGCTCATATTAATAATATGCAATAAAACACCAAATTTTGCTACAACAACAACAACAACAACAACAACAACTACTACTACTACTACTACTACTACTACTACTACTACTACTACTACTACTACTACTACTACTAATAATAATAATAATAATTGCATGAATACAAAATAGATAAGTTTAATTATGTGGTACAGGCAAAGCAATAATCAGATGACAGGCCCTCCACCAGAAAAGTTACACAATGCACCTTTAAGCAACTTTTATTTGAACCTGTTGTTAAGAAACTGTGTTCTCTTATCTTCTCATACATGAAACTATGAACCCAAACCACATCCATGCATCCAGGGCTGAGAGATCTGAGGTCAGCCCTCTCGTATCATCTCAGTAACATATTCCAAGCAAGTGTCCTGGCACAACCCAACCGTACCAGTGTTTCTCATGAAGGAAGAAAGCACGAGGTAACAGAATACAAATAAGCAGAAGAAAGGAGCATGAGCAACCTTGATCTTATGGCTCTAATCCGTTTCCCTTTCATTAGGAGTACCTTTGCACACCCTCAGAGCATGTACATTGATCCAAGTCTAATGTCAATTCATTAACAGAGCTTGGCCTTGGCAGAAATATTAATCAGAACAGACTTCTCTCCCCTCAACACACAAATAATGTACACTGCAATCTTTTCAGCGTGAGAAAAGAAAATATTTGTGGGACAGTGAATAAATATTATAGCTGTAATCAGTTAAATATTTAATTTAATATAATAAAATAATTAATAATTTCTCGACCAAATTTTCGACTTTTTTTGTGAAATAGTCCAGATACTCTGTACTGTACTACTGTAAACATCCAGAGGGACTGTCAAAACGCTTTCAAAACTGACTAAGCTACTTGGAAGAATAGCAAAACCTGTTAGATTCTGTCCAGTTCACAGAATCAATTTTCTATTATTTTTTACTAGGATTCTAAGGATTTATAAGCACAACAGCAGAAAGGCGAATGCATGGAGTGAGTTATTTGGTGTTTTAGGAGTGACTGGACAATTTAATCAGCCCTTTCACTTATGGAGTGTCTCTGTGTACATAAATGATTTTACAGAAGATCCTAATCATTTTTAGAGCTTTGACCATTGCCACACCCCATTTTAGTCAATGAATCAACCATACCGCATGTCCTTAACCTACCACATCTACCTTTAGACCATTACAGCTCTAATGAATATACATGTTGTTATTGAGAATCCAGTTAGTTATTGCTGGGTTTCAGATGATATCACAGCATTCTATAGGTCAGTGCTTCTCAAATAGTGGGGCAGGCCCCCCTGGGGGGGCGTGGCGTGATGCCAGGGGGGGCGCGTATGACCCTGGGAAACATGTTTTTTTGCTGTATGTACTAGAACTAAGTGTAATTGCACATCAACAACGGTAGTTGGCAGTGGCGTTCTCACATGCGATTTACGCACAGTCTCACCATTAACAGAACATCCTCTGTCACAGAAAAAACACGTATATTCCACTGAGTCATGTCCTTTAGTCCGACAGAAGCTGACGCATCAGTGGCACAAGGAGAGAGCGTTTTTTTTCAGTGCTTTTAGCTTATGCAAATGAGGTGGTTTTAAGTTTCATTTCTGTAAAACGTAAACAAATGTGCGCAAAGCTGCATTAAAAACACATTAATATTTGAGTCCTCAGTGCAGTCTTTGTTGTAAGTTTCTTTCTTTTTTTTGTTTACAATGTTAATAAAAGGATACAATGGTGTTCTAATAACAATTTTCTAGACAAATAATACTATTTATAGTCGCGCGCAGGAAGGGGGACGTGAAATTTTTTCTTCTTCCTAGGGGGGGCGTCACAGAAAATAATTGAGAAGCACTGCTATAGGCCAATAATATTTAATAAGGATGGGGGAACTGCAGGTTTTTGTTATACTATAGCATGGTCTTGGGTCTAGTCACTAAGAGAAATGATCAGGTTCCATATTTGGGAATTTACCTTTCCAATATTTCATGGCAAAGTACAATGTAATCAACTGAAAAAATGGCTCTTGCCCCTCATTTGGAAGTATGACATCTTCACACTCCTCTCTTCTTTCTTTTCTGAAATCAGCAATAGCCTTGGTGATAATTAAAACGTTTGATATTATTCATCCTTTTCACTCTGGTATATGACTTAAATCACTGCTGTCTTTGTCTCACTGAACCCACTTATTTAGTCTGCACCAGGAGCAAAAATAGCCCATTGAATCGTCTTTAATTCGTTTGCGGAGAGACGGTGGAGCAGCAGGCTACCACTTCTATAAATGTGTCCAGATTGTCTTTGGCGTGTGTCTGGGCCTCTTTGGAACCTGTCCCTCTCCCATTCTCCACTCGCACCTCTTCGTAAACTGCCCCCTCTACGTTTAATTGATTCTGATTCTCTAAAAAACAACAAAGCAGGAAGCCTTCGAGGCACTGTCTAGTTGTGATTAAAGAAAAAACACCTCTGGCTGTTTGAGATACAATAGGAGCTTATAGGATTTGAGCATTCTCCGAAAAGAGCTGCAACCACACCAAAACATCAACTTCACAGTATGTAGTCAACAAACCTGGAAAATGGCATAATTATTTAGTATAGTAAGTGATGTGAGACTTGTGACAAATAACTTCTAAGCAAATTTGCCTAAAAGACCTCAGCCTGTCGCTATATTGGTTGTAGTAGCTAATGTGAATGAATACTTATTCCAGAAGAAATTCACACTCTTCTGACTACTGTGGTCATGATACAAAAATGTCAAAATTGATCAATACAAGAAAAAGATTTGATACTTGATACAGATTAGGAAACCACAATGAGGATTAGAAACTCCTTTGTTTTTCATCAACTCAAAATGAGAGCCATTTATTCAATATGGTCCCCTGCTAGATCTGATATGGATTCAGACCATTCAGGAATCTTAGGATCGATGCTTGTTCAAATGAGCATCTAGTTTTGACATTTTATTGATCTGAATCCAAACATCGACTTTAGTGACTGCCCTAGTTCTGACTCTATTATTATACCGTGAAAGGTAACATTAAGTAAGTCTAATTATCTAATAGTAGCAGCACTTAAGTAAAGTTAGACAGAATGAGCACAGATTAACCAGCCCCACTACCATACACAAAGCTGTACACTTCCTCCTCTACCTACACATTCCAATCATAGTCTCACATTTCTCAGTGCGGCAAAAGAGTCTTTTTACAGTGGGGAAAATTCCCTTTAAAGGATTGCAGACGTTGGTTTCCACAGGGAATGCAGCCTGAGCAGGGAGCTGGGCCCATCCTCACTCGGAAAGGAGAACATCAAGTGTTGGCTGATTTGCTTCATAACTTTGTATGGTGCCATTTCACAGCCCTGAGAGGCTTTCTAATGGCGGAGCTCCATCTCTTTTATGTTCGATCATCTTGGCCCTTCTATCTTGTTCAACACATCTGTCTGCAGGAAAGGAGTGTGCCGATCTCACACAATAATCTACCTGACTGCTTTACTGCAAAATATTCAGGTGTAAAGATGTTTGGATCAACAAAGGAAAATACTCGAGGGTGAGGATAGAAAATTGTGAATTCTGTCGAAAATGTGTTTTTAACAGAATGTCCATGAACAAGAGTGCCACGGAACAAGCCTCTTTTGCAATTTGATAAAAGGAGAAGTTCAATTTGTCAACTGGACAAAGTTTGTTTGGTCGAAAACGTTTCGCCGCTCATCCGAGAGGCTTCGTCAGCTCTGGCCCTCATGCTGGTAAGACCCTGTTTATATCTAGCTGCAAGGGAGGGGCTAACTACCCTGAACAAAGCTCTGAACCTATCCCAGCTACTCTCTTTTCTTTTACGAATTCCTCTGGCGTCCAGTATTAGCATATCTATAAGCCCTAGGCGGCACTCACTACATTGAAATAGCTATGAAACTATCAACTAATCTGTCTCTTTGTATTTCAAATTTCTCTGGCGTCCAATTCCCTATTCAAGACAACGACCCTCTCCACCCCTCTGCAATGGCTTGTCTGTCCTAATGTTTCTTTGTCTGTTTTTGACTTTGGACTACCTGGACGACTGAGGGACTATTCACGCACTTTTGCAATTTGTTGACAAAGAATCTTGAAATTTGCCATGTTAACAGAATCAAATTAGAGAATGCAAGAATGCATCAATGAATCACAATGAAAAAAGTTCCCTCCAACGTTTTCTTTAACTTTCTTTGATCTGAACTGACACTATTTCAGCTATTCAATTCTTAACCAGAGTCCTTGTAATTAAAACTGATAATGAAATGCCAGTCGAGAATCACTTTATTTGTTGTAGCTGCTCAGGCATAACCAGAGGATCATCCTGTTCATGGAGCTGTGTGAAATTGCACATGCAAATTACATGCTTCTCCATTTGAAACACACTAACTCCAGTGCCTTCTTCATTTACATATGAATAATGTTAACAAGAATTTACCACTACTTGGACTGGAAGACCAAGTGAAAGAAATGAAATCTACTGTTTGTACTGTTTGTGTGTGTGGGTCCTGTAGTATAGAAGTAGTACAAACTGAACAATAGTAAGTCTGTAAAGATCCACCATGGAACTTATCTCGAGGAGGGTACAACACCTGCTGATATCCATGAAAAGTTGTTGCTTTATCTGCAATGTTCCAAAGTATAGTTTTGAACTTCAAACTTTTTTCATAAAGAATATGCCATTGCTTGTTACCTACAATTTCACACTTTCTAATCTACTATGTTATAATGTTGTTTCCTCATCACAAATGTACCTGCAGTTGAGTTTTTATGTTTTGTTTCATTCACACATGTTTAACACACAAACCCTGCACGCTAAACTGAGCTCTTCTCTCAAACAGAAACCACTCTAACCACCTTGTGATGTCATGTGGTAATAAAGGTACAAGTAGTCCACTGTATGTTTTAAAACTCCATAAACCTTCACTTCCATTGCAACAATTTGGATGATTTCAGCCCTGGAATGGCCCATCTCTTCTGAACTAAAGGTAAAACACTACCACTACGTGACATCACAAGGTGAAACATAGCATTTTGAGCTTTTAAGATGTAGATAAACTAATAATAAAATATTACTCAAGCGTGTATGTATGTATGAATGAAACAAAACACCACTCCAGGTATGTTTTTGATGAAATAACATTATAACACGGCTTTAAAAAAATCCATTGAGTGTATAATAGAACCATTTAAAGCTGCATTACCCAAATTTCAACCACAAACAATGTATTTAAATCTATGTCAATTGTTCCTAGCTTTCACACTCCCTTTTTATATAATGCTAAAACATATAAGTGAATCGGGGGTGGACAGCCAACCCTTGGTCAATCATAACTCTTACTTCCGTATTTGACTGACTAATCGTGTACCTTCAAATTGGACATACATAGTTTTATAATGCTCTCTGTTCTTTCTCTTTGTTTCTAATCTGTCTCACCTCACTGGTTTGACAATAATGAGATACACAGAAAGAATCACTTTGGCAAACTGTGACATATTTGAGTTTGGTCTTTATCCATTAACTGCTCTCATGGCTGACTGAGGCCTGGGTTAACCTCTGCAGACTCAATGTGGACAGAACCGGGGATGGGGGCAGGGGAGGGGGTGATAGTGGTTTGGGGGAGGGACCATGTCAAGCCCGTCTGAGCGACTGAGGGCAAGGAGCTGTGAAGATAATAGCCCCAGTGCGGAGATATGCAAGGTGGGTTTTACGAGGCTGGGGCAGTCTGCTGTGAAGGAGCCCCCAAGCTTCCATACGAACCATCATCACAAACTTATTCACTCACACTCTCTAAATGTATGCAATCACCGGCTGCTTATAATGTAGATTTACAGGTGATGAGATGGTGGCAGCATCTAATGAACTTAAGTTGGATGGAAAAAAATACACATGAGAAGAAAAAGTTATTCTGCAGATGGCTGCAATTCTCTGATAAATATAAGGAAATGCTAGCAGTAAGATTTGCAATTATCCATGGGTATCAGATAAAAAGTTTGTACTGTGAAAAAATCAATCTATCGTTTTAATGGTCAAAAGTCCTCAAAACAGTAGTATAGTGCCTGTGGTTGTATTTCAACTTTGCAGTTGTACTTTGAAGAATTATTTTATGAGTGGCTAACTTGACACTTTATATTTTTCACATGGTTTATTTAAATCTGTTACGTTGATTTGGAATGATTTCTGCTTTAAACATGTACTTCTCCTTAATAACAGCACTTGATGCCACTGAGTCAGGTAGAAGTAGAATTGGTTCATTTCCTTTGCTGAAAGTGAGTCACCAACTATTTTAATAAAATCCTTTTAACACAGTCATTTCTATTTTGAGTTATTTTCTGGGTTCTTGTCTCTTGAGTCATATTTGGCACATAGCTCAGCCTCCTCCTCTTCCTCCTCCTCCTCCTCCTCCTCCTCCTCCTCACAGATCCGGTTTGTGTACAGTCCACTGGTCCCACAGGCCCCAGAGCTGTGTGCTCCTGATGGCCTCTAAATCTGCCTCCTGGCGCTGTCAGATTTGCACCAAATGGTGACAAGGTCTCACTGACAGTTTCTCATTGGCTCAGAGACTCTGTTGTAGCTTAACTGAGCCTTCTAGTCTAGACTATGTCTAAGTTCTACTACTACTACTACTAACAATTTTCTGACAATTAAATTTTTTAAATGATGCACTCATATGACTAAGTAACTTTTCTCCACAGAGATATTGCTTTCCTAACATGTTCCTTAGTATAGTATTAAACCTATTCTTTTCCACGGAGAAAAGTGGGGAAATTGCACTTATACTTCTCAGATCTATAAAGAGACTCACTATATGAATGTTTGTTCAATATTATTATTTTTAACAATAAAATACCAATAGCAAAATAGAGAAAGTTAATACCATACTTTGAAACATTCGAGGTAAAGCAACAACATCTCCCTGAGACACACAGGAAGCAGACCCTCCACCAGAAAACATACATCATGCACCTTTAAATAAACAAAGACGAAAACACGAAAGTCTGTGTTATAACTCATTTAGGATGATATTGCAATGCAGAAGAGGGAGGAGCCTAAAATGATCAGATAAAGTCAAAAGACTATTGTATTGTCAGCTATATGATCCTGACTCCCTCTCCGCTCTGATTTCTTGTGTAAACAGAGTCCTCAGCCCGGTCCTTCTCCACGTCCTTGACTTCTCTTGTTGTTTTGAAGCAGTGGGGGAGTGGCTGCAGGAGTCATGTTTCATCAGACATTCATCCAGACATCCCCTTTTATCTGCTCCTGTGATACCAGCTGACTCCAGGAGCTATTTCAACTTTTCATATTATATATCCCTTTATTCATTTGGTCATTCTATTGATTATTTTTTTTAAACAAAACTATTGGGAAAGCAACATTAAGTTAATAAGTTCTGTTAAAGCAAAGATAACGCTAAATATTAACTTATATGAATGCCATAAATTCATTTCAAAAGTTTTGTACTGTATGTAGTAGCAACATTTAACCTGTGAATCTTTCACTTTCATGTCTCCATGCAGTTTAATACTGTGTACAATAGCATATATGGAGACAAGCAGATGTCAAACCCACCTACAGTTACACATGGTGCACCTTTTTAACTTTATATTACATAAACTTGACTGTAGACTTATTTATAGCCCTTCAGCTCTTTGTAAGTGGATCAGTTATGTGTGCCAAAGTCTGATCACAGCACATGAGCTGGTGCCAGAGAACACTCATCTTTCTTCTGCAGCAGCACATCTTAGATAATAAAGTGCGAACACCTGAATCCCCACATCCCCAAGTCCCTACTTCATATACAAAGACCTGGTGATGAACTGAGGAGGTACTGTATTCCCTTCACAGGAGCTGTAGTTCATTCTCATATTACCGTTCTTCTTGAGCATACTGCTACAAGATATATTTCTGCACATTTCTGAAGCACTACTGTATCAAACCACCTGCGTTTCTTTAAGGTCTCTTTATGGTGAAATATGGGTGGTTTAAAGGCAAAACTGTGATTGTTAGAATCTTTGTACTCTATTTTTTATAATTTTAGGTTACTCTCTACATGATGCACATGATGTCATATGGTAATAAAGGAAGTCCTCCACTGTGTTTTTAAACTCAATGCACCTTCACTAGAATCATTTGGATGATTCCAGCCCTGGAATTGTCAATCTCTTTTGAACTAATGGTAGATATAGCTGCTAACCTGAAAACTACCACTTCATGACATCACAAGGTGGAATATATTTCTCTGTTTTCCATATCATTCCCCCCCCTGTAATGTATTTCCAAGCAAAAAAAAAGACCTCAGTGTTTACCATTCCACTGTATTACATCATATGTGTTTGTGACTACTGTGATTGTATCTGCATCTTCTATTCTGTTTATGTTCTTGTATCGCTGAGGAGAGAGGTGGGACGTCAGCTGCTTTAAGGTCCATGGACCCGTCCATTTCCAAGTCTTCTCGTTGTTTACAATGGCAAATAAATGTTTCCAAACAGAGCATTTTGAGCTTTGGAGATGTAGACAGACTAATAATGAAGGATTACCCAAACTTGTATGAATGAAACAAAACACAACTCCAGGTATGTTTTTGATGAGATAACATCATAAAGCTGATAGGAATCAATTTTGCATCGTAAAGCACCTTTAATAATAATAATGTAAAGGTGATGTGTGAGATGGTTTTTGGGGGAATCCTGTCCTACATGTTGTAAGCAAATAATACATAGATATGCATTAGCTAAAGTCATTAAAAAAGTCATCAAAAGAGCCATGAAGCATCCTTATTCTTAACAGCTGAGTGACTAGAGAAGTTAGCATCTTAAATCTTATACTACTAAATCCCTAGCTCTATATTTGAGTGCTTCTAACTGTCCATATGATAATGCTATGAGCGAGGCCAGAATTCAGAATTCAACACATTGTACATAAGTAGTTAATATGTTCACTTTAGTCGATTTTTCTCAGTGTTTTAGTTTTGGTTTGTTTAAAATCACATTCATAAGCAGTGTCATGTTTTTCTTGAGCCAACTGTCAGAAATCAGACATCCCAGATGCCACTTCGGGCTTCATCTGAAATGTGAGAAAAAGGCCACACAACACCAATGCAGCAGGGCTATTATGCAGACAGAAAAAAACAACAACAAAAAAACAAAAGTTGCATCAGAATTATATAAACGTATTTATTTTGATATTTGTGGCAGAAAAAAGGAGTTGAGAAAACATCAGGGAATTCATTTCATTTTAGAAGAAAAATGATTTCTTCTAAAGTCTGGGACAATCTCTGGGTTTGATGTGCGTTGAAGTTCTATGGGAATTTGTGCAGTAGATCGCTCCAGCTAGAAATGCCAAATCACAAAATGAAAGTAGTTTATTTTCTAAAATAGCTGGAGTTGAGTGGGATGAGACGGCACACATGAAACCTTTAAAAACAAAACAGTGCATTATGGGGATTTTTAGAAGCGCACCTGTCTCTGGAAGCCCGATATGGAACAGACAGGAAGAGTCCCTTCAGCAAAAGATGAGTTTTCCAACTTCAAATAAATTGTGTCTTTTCGTTGTTACAGATGTCAGTATAGAATTTTGGGACTTCCTGTTAGAAGTGGATAAAAAAAATGGTAAAATTATCAATATTGTTTTGAAAATAGCAGTTAAATATTTGGTATATTGTTAATAAAATAATACAAATTATAAATGAATTACTGCTTCTTCAGTTCTGACCAGAACTGAAGAAGCAGCTTGGACGTATTCAACCAAATAAACTTGTCCAGTAGACAAATTGAATTTCTCCTTTTACCTTAATTGGGTAATCTAAACTGATATTTCTGGACATTTGAGGGTAATTTTAAAGTCTATTCACTTTCTCTCTTTAAACACATTTAAGGGCTAAAATATGATATTATACATGTTTGTGAATATTTCCTACACCCTACGCATGTTGATTTCTTTCAATACAGTGGAAGCTGTAAGCAATAAGTGATCACTCTCTTTTTGTGTATAATCATGGCCTACTAACAAGAGACTTTTTTTGTTACAGTTATTTACAGCCGGACTACACACATACAATAAATGCACAGATTTCTTACAATAATGGTCCCTAAAGAACAAGTCTTTCTCAGCAATTAACACCTTTAGAGCTGCTTCCGAGGGCTTTAGGGAGCAGTGCGGGCTGTGGCTGAGTAGCGGAGCTCTCCAGGGTCCTGAACCAGAGCCATTATTATGAACAAAGCTGTGTACTCTTTACTGTGCTGCATTTTAAACAGTGCCAAACTACCATCAGAAAGGATATGCAAACTCCACAGGACAAAATGTGATTGATATGATGAGAGAGCATAGGTCAACCCGCAGGAATCCTTAGGAACAGATGTGTAGCCAGAGTTTAAAAACACAGAATTAATCACTCTGCTTCTACTGCTAAAATATTTAAGGCCGACTTCTCCTTGACAAGTTTGCTCTTTTACTTGGTGCCATTAATCCCAAAGTGCTGGAGTCTGCTGCTGTTGAGATGTTGGAGCTACTATGTCCAGTACGGCTTGTCGCCACGATGACTCAGAGGTGTCTCTTTTCATGACTATATTCCATCTGTCCCTCCTTTGAGTCTGTCTGTCTGCTTTCACACATACGCTGCTCAGACTGGGTCTATCCACACTATATGACAAAATGTACTTCTGGACAGAGTAATCACATTTAATGATGCTATATAAAGCTCTTCCTTTAGACTGCATTGTCCACGTGTGCATATGGTATTATAGACATGGTATAGAGCTCATCACTGACAACCTACTCAAGTTCCGAAAGCACATTTTCCATAAATTTTTCCCATTTACTTTTCAAAAAATTCAAATATTAAGAGTTCAAAAACATTGTGGAGGCTAAGCAGCTATGTGATAAATGGAAGATTCTGTGAAATTTAGCTCATTATCCCCAAGCAAGCTCTCGAACCTTTATTATTATTATTATTATTATTATTATTATTATTATTATTATTATTATTATTATTATTATTATTATTATTATTATTATTAAAATAAATTTAGTTTCAGAGCTACTGAACTACTTGTACTATAAAAAAGGAAATGATTGCACAATATAACTAGTTTGGAAACATATTTTATACTTGACGACCTTCAAATGCTTAACTTGTTTAAATAGCATGTCTTGTTAAAACGCTAGCTGCTATTTGTGATTAATTTTAAGATGTATAAAATGCCTGATATACCACACTGTAATATTCTTTAAAAAAAAGTATTTGGTCAATTTCCAGGTGTGAATGACAGAGATCACATTATCCTGATTTAAAAACCTCAGATGCTAAAGTAGCATAATTATGCTTCATTTAAAACTAGCAGCATCAAAACTGATATTTTCAGCTTTTATAGAAGGACCAAACCACTTGACATTGAGGTAATGAAGTCATAACCATTTTAAAAATGGCCCATCTGTTGCAATATTATGCATGGTTTGGTACAGGTTTTTATGGATAATGAGTACTTATTCCAACCCTGAGTGTATTGGGTCATTATATTTGGGATATTTCCCAGTGAGAGCAGCAGGGGAGGGACAACGGCCCAGAAACTCTGTTATTGAGTGACATATTGCACTTTTACCAAATATCTCCATTTGTTCAACTCAATGACTGTGACAAAAACAATATGTCACTTCTACAGCTTATTCAGGTTATTCAGTAACACAGTCACATTGACGTTCGTTTAGAAAATATGCACCATTAGAATAAACCATTTTTATGGACTGCATGATTATTGTTATCAGAAAGGGAAAAGAGAAAACGATTCATTTTGTCAATAGTGCCCACCCTGAGTGTAACTGGAGTAAAATTTCAAAATGTGACACTGCATAATGACTCCCTGACATACAGCCTGAATATTTCATTAGAAGCACGGCCGTTTCAACATCAGCTTCATGGGAGCACCATTTTGTGTGATTTTGTCAAATAAACACGCCAGCCTCCACAGTCAGATTTGTCATATAATCAATAAATATTTCATGGCGACTAAGGGACTTGAAATGAAACCAAAACAGCAAAGAGGATCACAGCACCCAAAAATCCCTGGCAGGGCTGTAGTGAAATATGGTGTGTCATTCACTTTAATGGGATGTGCACTTTCTCCTCTTCAGTGCCTGAGTTTGATTGACTTTGCTATGGTGGAATCCCGCTCTGTAATTAACAGTAATTGCATGTTTGCCCGTCTATGGCTGTTTACATGTGTTGTGTTTAATTTTAGCTTAGTTCATTAAATGATTCCCAGCTCTCACTTATGTGAGAGCTGGTATAATTACAGTGATTGTCAATGGAGGTAAAACACAGAGGATCAGAGAGACACTTTTAGTATTGTGCACATGAAAAGCTAGTGTTACGGCTACAGGAGAGCTAGAGCCATTTGATCTGCAGCAGTGTTTAAAAGAGTTTTAAGAGGAAGGTGATGTACAAAAGAAGAGATATTGATTGACAAATATAAACAAGGAAATGAAAAGGAGAAAGTGTTCTGTGTTTTATACTAAAGATGTAGAATTCAAAATTCTTTAATTGAGTTTTCAAACTAACCAAAAAAAATATCTGGTTTTCTGACTACCTTCGAATCAAAATCAGTTCTACAAAAGAGCTATATTAAGTCTTCTACAAGACAAATAAGTAAGTAAGATCTAAGCCAAATGAGGAGAAAAATATGCATGAAAAATATGTTTGACTAACATTTAGTCCAAATTAAAGACTAGAACTGCTGAGGGGTATTTCATATACCCTTTTTGTGGGTGATTTTGTGGGTGAACTAAATCTTTTCTACCCTTATCTCAAAATGTAATGAAGAAATACTTGTAAAATAGGAAAAAAAAATAAAATAAAAAAAATTAACAATTAATATTGAAGCAAAGGATTTTGTCTTTCCCAATGTGAACAAACTTTTCTCTCTTGGTTTTTATCAAACTCCAAATGGTGTCCCTATAATGAGCTCCTGTAGGGAAGAAAGCCCCCCTGCTTCACTGTTGGGACGGTGGAGAGGTGCTGTGATTGGCAGCAGACACATATCCAGAGATCTGTTCCTCTTCACTGACTACACTGCTCCAACTGCTCAGGCTGACAGCTGAGCCTCTCTCCTCCAACCAGGAAGTTCTTCATTGTCATCAAAAACAGAGAGGGGGCTCCAACCAGGAAGTGGAGGTGTGCAATATCTCAAAAAAAGAGACCACAATTTTGATTTGATCACGATTTTGATTTGATCATATAGACTAGACAAGTGATACTAATGTTGTAACGTTATAACATTTCAGACTCGGTTTCGATACTTAGACTTAGACAAACTTTAATGATCCACCAGGGAAATTATTTGAACACAATAGCCCACACATCACAATAAATTCTAATTAAAAAGAGCAAAAATATAAATGGTCATAATGAATTCAAAATAAGTAGCAAAATAGCATAACTGGTGTCAAATATGCCATAATTATTTAAATGTATATGTATAAGTAAAAATAAAATATAATGTGATACAAATATAGTGTGATACAAATATATCTCAGCTATATATATAAATTAATAGATACAAATACTGGGGAAATCACTCGGTACTCGATACTCCAATGAAGATGAATAAAGAAAATGCTCCTCTTTTTGTAATCGAAATTACATATACAAAATAATAGTACTTTCTTTATCTTAACATGAGGTCTTGTATTTATTCTGCTAAAGCTCAAAATCACACTAAAACTGTTTAAGAAAGCTCAAATTCTGCCCTGATTTAGTTTTAGTATTGATTAATATCAGATTTTTAAAATACTTTTAATCAACCTAAGTTGTACATGTACAAGTTAATTGCTTGTTCTGAGTGTTCATACTTCACTCTGATTGGTTAATTCCATCTGTCACTCACACAAGTCCTTTTGGACAACTGATCAAAGGGGGAAGAGCTGGGGAAAAGTGCTAGTGTTTTATCATAGAGCTGCATTAAACAGAGAAATCACAATCTGAGAATATCAGCAAAATAAGGCTACGTTCAGACTGCAGCCTGAAGTGACCCAAATCTGATTTTTTTTTTTGCCTCTATGCGACCTGTATGTGATCTTTTAATGACAGCCTGAACGACACATCCAATTTTTTCAAATGTGATCCAGGCCACTTGGATATGTGGTCCTAAAACCGATACATATCCAATCAGTCTGAACAGACAGGTCACATTCATCTGACCATCAACAAGCAAGAGTGGTACAAGTAGGTGTTCACAAATGTACACAAACGTTCTTCTTGTCACACAAAAATTGTGTGTGAACTCCATGTCAGTGAAGCAGCAAAGCACATTGCAATCCCACCACTCTTGGCTGCGACTCTGCACCCACACGTTCCTTTCTACAGACGTTGCTGCCACTGTCCCACAAAACGCAATGGTCAAAAACCTTGTCCTTCTCCTTCTCTTCCTTAAAACAAATAAGTTGTACATGTTCTGGCTCTGGTACGACAGCAACTGTAAAATCTCCAAGCGCTCAATGCTAGTGTCCATGTTTAGGCGACTTCCGTAAACACTGAGCACGTTCGCTGCATGTGACCTCGTCGTGTCCTCCAATGCGCATGCGGGACACTTTTGGGGTGTTTAAAGTTCACACTGGAGATCACATACAAGTGACATTTAATTGGAAATGTGAATGACCTCAGAAAAAAATCAGATTTCACAAAAAAATCCGAATTGAGCTTTAAGCCCTGCAGTCTGAATGTAGCCTAAAACAGGTCAGACCACAATTCAGTTTTATCACCGTATCAACCAGTCCAACCAGGAAGTACTTCTATGTCACCATCACTTACAATTCAATGTAATTAATGTGGCATACGTAAACAACAAAAACAAACTAACCCTAGCCACCATAGCCTTGGTTTGATTCAAGCACTGGCAGAATCCTGTATTTGCATAATGTTTTATTTTATTCACCAATAGCTCCAGCTTCCACAGGAGCTGAGGGGCTGTAATGACAAAGAGGCAGATTTCTATTTACTATTATTCTCACAAACCACATAGGCCCAGTTATAAAGTCATTTGTTTTTATAGGAGCAACTACAACTGTCTGTCTTACCTGTAATTTGGCTATAGGGCAACGTCTAAAAATGTTATAAAATTAACAATGGAGACAATAAAGATAATTGAATCACATCAAAATGGTTGATGATAAATGGTCAATTTTTTATAAAGTGCTTTTCCACCTTCAAGCTACTCAAAACACTTGGAACTTAAAACTGCATTGTATAACTTTTCTAATGGAGGGTTTCTCTGTGGAAGTCTAGAATATTCCACAGTATACAAACCTATCTATCACAAGGCAGACAAGCTGGTTACAGCACTACGCTACATTTCAAGTCTGTGGAGAAGGGAATTATAGAATTTTTGAGTAATAAAAGACCCATAATGAATAATGCTAGATGGATGGGTTTAAGGTTATACAATGGAATATTCCAGGGAAAACAGCGGAGCCTCCTCCTTTAATGTTACAGAAGTTTTGGTGTATCTTTACAGATTTCTGTGTGGTATGCCATTTTTAGGCTTTTCCACCATATTACTGTAGTAGAATTACTGCCACTGCAAAGTTCTTGTCTCAGCGTATTCTGAAAGAGTCTTCTATATTCTCAATACATTAAAGGACAAAGTGGGACTGATGGCTTACATTAAGTGCCACTGTGGTAATTAATAAGTAATTCATTAATTTACTCAAATGAATCGACTCTATATTTTACCTTACACTTCACGGCATGGGATCCAACATAAGACTGGCACAGACTGGCACACTTTAATACCACCAGTGTTGGACATGGCTGTACATGGTTGTTGCATATTCATGAATCTTCATTTTCTTCCACTGAGACGTGTTAAGGGAGAAATAAATCATAATATACTTAACCATATCAGACACAGACTCCCAATAGTGGATATGTTTAGTACTAGAACAGTGCGTCCTTGTATTCTTTGTTTGTGCTACAAAATATTTCGTAAAGTGCGTGTCAGCATGTGTTCAGACTGACTAAAAATACTGTGAAAATAAGCTGAAAAAAACCCCCCAAAAAACAAAAAAATCCATCACCTGTGGAAACTTGTGCATTGCTTCATCAACAAATTAACTTACACTGGACTAACATTTAGAAACTCAACTAAATAATAACCAAGTCTAATCTAAAAGGGCTCATATTACACTATTTTCAGTTCTATGTTATAATGTTGTTTCCTTATCAAAAACATGCCTGGAGTTGAGTTTTCATTCATACATGTTTACCACACAAACCCTGCATATTTAGGCTAACTTCAAGTTCTTCTTCTCTTCTCTCAAACACTCTGTTCCACCTTGTGATGTCATGTGATACAGGAAGTGCTTCACTGTGTTTTTAAAATACACACACCTTTACTTGAATCATTTGGATGATTACAGGCCTGGAATTGCCAATCTCTCCTGAAATAAAGATAAAAGTTTAACTTGAAAACTACCACTTTATGACACCATAAGGTGGAACAGGACATTTTAAGCTTTGGATATGTAGACAGACTAATAAACCAGGATTTCTGAAATGTGTGTGAGGGTGTTTTCACACTTGGTCCCTTTCAGCGTTTAAAGCGAACTCAGATCGCTAACTGAGCATTATAGGTTTATATGTGAACACTCTAAGCGCACTCAGACCCCTTTAAAATGAACCTAACTGAGACCATCTCAGGAGGTGGTCTCAGTACGGTTCGCTAAAAGGTCCGCGGTACAGTTCGCCTAACCTGCGCAGTGTGTACACATAACGCTCCGGGTTCACTTCGCCTTTTGTGCAGTTTTATTACCTTCTAAGCTTCCCGTAGACAGTGACACGGGAGGTAGTGACGAAAAATAACAATACAGGACTCTTTCGAGGCCCTGTAATTGGAATGAGTACACTTTAAATCCTTTAACGAGGATCCATTGGAGGGCAAGTCTGGTAATTCCAGCTCCAATAGCGTATATTAAAGTTGCTGCAGTTAAAAAGCTCGTAGTTGAATCTCGGGTCTGAGCTGACGGTCCGCCGCGAGGCGGGCCCCCGTCTGTCCCAGCCCCTGGCTCTTGGTGCCCCCTCGATGCTCTTGGCTGAGTGTCCCGCGGGGTCCGAAGCGTTTACTTTGAAAAAATTAGAGTGTTCAAGGCAGGCACGGTCGCCTGAATACTGCAGCTAGGAATAATGGAATAGGACCCCGGTTCTATTTTGTGGGTTTTCTCTGAACTGGGGCCATGATTCAGAGGGATGGCCGTCACAGAGAATGCCAAGGAGTGAAGGTCTCAGAGCTCTAGAGAAGCTACAGTGTGAACAGAAAGAGGACTGAGGCTCCATCAGAGCTTAAGTGGACCAGAAAGAGAACTCAGTCCTCTTTCACAATGTGAACACAAACAGAACTGAGTTTGTGTTCTCTTGGTCCCCTTGTTGGTCCACTTTTAGGGGACTGAGTTCGGTTCACTTAAAGGGGACTATATGTGAAAACACCCTGAATGAAAACAAAACACAACTCAAAAACAGGTATGGTTTTGAGGAGGTAACAATATTATAACATGACTTAAAGCTCACAAGAATACATTATTTTTCATATAGGAACTAAATTAAGTGAAATTCAATTAAAATGCTCTGTTACCTTGAAGCTAATAATACAGTCATTATGTCAGGGCTATACACCTTTTTCAGTCTATTTGATTGCGTGGTTTGAGTGAGCTTAGCCCTGAACAGTAGACCTCGACATTAGCCCACAGCACTGCAGCAGTTTATGTGAATGCACTGACCTTGGTGAGCAAACTCCAGCCGGGAGAAGAATGAAGACTGACAGAAATGTAATGGATTGTTTGGGAATATTAGGAGAAACTTCTCATGGACATTAGACCACAGTTTAGAGAGAATATTATTCTCAGATTGGTCACCGAAATAGTAAAGTGCTCAATGTCACCCTACAAATGAAACGAGATAATAAATTACAAATGGACAATATTACAACCTCATAAGAATTTGTATCTTGACCTCCTGATTTTGATGTAATAAAGTGGACATTGTTACTTAGTCTTACACATGCACTATGTACTATGCGTGTGCAAAAATATCATAATATTGATATATATCGTAACACTAAATTACTAAATTAATTGGTGATACACTATCATGATCATGGGTTGCTGTATCGATACATGCGAAAGTCATTTTTGGTATCTTTTTGGGTTTTTTTTGTGATAGCGTGACTATTTTGTTGCTTATTTAGTGTTAGGAAACTTGTTTACGCAATACACTTGACATGTTAACTGTTTTGGAGATTAAAATAGATGTATTCATATTAACTTTGCACAAGTAGTGATTAGAGGGCTACTTGCAGGTCAGATCCGAAGAGAGGTGACCCCGTGTTACCAGAAGGATGCATGTTCTTCGAGGTATTTCTGAGGAATAAAAATGCATGTAACAGGTAACAACTTATACTGTGTAAAGTTCCATGCAAAGAAAAACATCTCCTTAGTGGCAGACACCCATCAAAAAGTGTATCGTTGTTTTCTGTTTTTTGATACTTTATTGTGTAGAAAAAAAAAATACACAGTGCATCTTTAAGTTACTTCTCTTTGTAATTCCACACAGACACACACATGGCTGACAGTGCTCTGTTTCTCTGCTTCTCTGGCAGCGATTTACCGTCTAGCTTTTTTTTGTGGGCTCGATCCCCACTATATTGAACCAAGATTACTTCTTGATAACACTATTCTTGTTCGCTCAATCTCAGCTTCTCACAACAACAAACAATTTGCACCAAGAGAACAAATAGGAGCAATGCGCAAAGCTTTTTTGGTCAAATACTGGTTTAGTACAATGACACCGGACTTACGTATCATGAGTAGTACTTAAGTCAAAAGCAAACAGCTCAAGTAACATAACCATAATTTATGTATATTGTACAGACTTTATTGTATCTTATTGGCCAATATTTGCTGATAGAAATATTGAGAAAACTGTGGTGTGAGGCTATAGACCAGGGGTCGGCAACCCACGGCTCCGGAGCCGTATGCGGCTCTTTGATCCCTCTAATGCGGCTCAGTACAGTGGTCCCTCGTTTATCGTGGGGGTTACGTTGTAGAAATAACCCACGATAGGCAAAATCCGTGAAGTAGTCAGTTTTATATTGCGTGTATAAATATGTGTGTATTTCACAGTTGCTCTGACTGTTTTTGTTGGGGAGAAAACTTGCAAACATACAGCACTTCAGAGCAGTGACGGACTGGGATCATCGGCCCTGGCAATTTACACCTACAAGCGGCCCCGTAGTCTGTGGAACGGAGGGGAGGGGTTCTACAGCTCTGCACCAAACACAGAACTGTAGTGAGAACACATCCGTGCGCTCTCAGGACTGGTTCAGCTGCCTGGACTCCAGGTTCCACCAGTTCGTTATGCGCAAACATTGCCGCTACTTCCCGATGCGCATTGACCACCCGGAGAAGTGTGCACGCGGACACGCGGTCAAATCCGTAATAGAGCACGGCCTCAGCCCTTCTGGCATGTGCTCAAATGCCAGACCGCTCAGTCTTCAGAGTCACACTGCTCGTGATCGAACATTTAAATAAATTTGGCAAACTGACCGCATTCTGTACAGGAAACACGGAGGAAAATGAGTGACAAAGACAAAGGTCTACAGACCTTTAGCCAGTCAGGATGCAGAACACAATACGTGTTGATACACTATAAAAAATCAGTGAAACAGCGAGGGACCACTGTATTTAATTAAATGTATTTTATTTTAGTTCGTTCATATTCAAAATGTAATTCTATGTCATAAAGGTAAAAATAGCCTTTATATGCAGTGTTATTTCAATTTAAATTTTGCGCCTCCCAGTGTTTTCTTTACTGTGTGAAACGGGTGCAAATGGCTCTTTGAGTGGTAAAGGTTGCCGACCCCTGCTGTAGACCATTGAGAGACGGGATGAATCACTTTTGATGGCCTTTTAAGGGAATAGTCAGACACAGACAGACCCCTATGAAAAATCATACACCCAGAGACAAAGGAAATTGCCCAGTGAAGATCTGTCAAGACAAAAGTTGCAATAAAAGTTTTGTTGATACATATCCTAAAGTGGCCAAACACTAGTGTAGATACTACAAACTGTATATTTATTGTCACATAAGGATTAGTTAAGCTTTTATTGCCTTAAAACAGCTTAACATTGGGATAATGGAAATGCAATTTGTGAGACATTGCCTGCTTTTATAAGCACTAGAACAACTCCACTTATGGCCAGTCACCCAGTATTTGTGTGTGCAGTTAACTGTGTTTTTCAAAGACTTGGGTTTGGTTCAAGGGGTAAACTAAGGCAACTTGCAACTTAAAGCATACTGTGTAGCACCTTTTTGTATAGCTTTAAAATGGAGTCATTTGAACATATATGCAGGAAAAGTGTAAAGGTGCACTGTGTAACTTCTCTCCATGGAGATATTGCCTGAAATGTTCCATAGTATGGCATTACATTTATTTAACTCTGTGGAGACAGCCGGTGTCGCCACAGGGCCAAGTTACTACATGTCAGATCTGTGGAGAGGGGAGCCCACTCACAGTAAGAATACAAGTTATTAATTCAATAAAAACATGTTACTGAGTAAATGCAAGTTGGATACATTTAATGTAGGACATTCCAAACAAAGCAACATCTCCGTGGAGACAAGCAGATGCTTGAACCTCCACCTGAAAAGTTACGCAGTACACCTTTAAGTGCAGCTGCGTAAATAATTTTTATTAAAGTCACCGGCATTACTGCTTACAGTAAGAATGCATATTTTTCATAGTATTCTTTGATGCAATAAAAACAGTGACTGAAAAAGGCAAGATGTATTACTTTAATGCCATACAGTAGAACACTCCAAAGCAAAAACATCGTCATGAGACAGGTGACAGACCCTCCATCAGAAAAGTTTCATAATGCACGTTCAATAATCTTTACATCAAGGGAAGGTTTCCCAAAAATTACAAACAAGAGAAAAATAATCCAATATAATGCCTATAAACCACCTTTCATTTTTCTTAATTTCCTAATCATCTGTGCAATTTCTGGTAAATATTTGATTCTTATTGCGAACGCACATCCCCAAATTGATTTGCTGAGATCTAACTCGCAGTGTCCAATGGGAGCAGCCCGCGGTGTATTTTGTCCCATAATTAGATTGTGAGTGATTTAAGAAGAAGATAATTATAGATTAATCTTGTAATCCCATTGCTCCAAAGGCAAAGGCAGATGTTTGTGCAGATAAGGGTTTCGAATGAGGATTTGGGGCTGGCTTTGCAGGTGAAAGAAGCATATTTTGACATGACTTCAAGATTTTTACTGTGTGGATTATCCATAGAGACACATCTTATTAAGAGACTGTCTTAGTTATTGTCTGTACTGACATTTATGACAAGCTTTTTGCCCTGTTGCTCTGAATTTGGGTGACACAACTCAGTTTGATTCACTCTGTGCTGTTTCTTACTTTAATAGCACTTTGAACCCAGCGCTGGAAGAAGTCTCAATATTTTTACAATTTCTGTTATTCCAAATAAACAAAAAGAATAATAAAAACAATAGGCTATTGACAGGATACCTACGCATGGTTGTTTTTACAAGTACTATTCGCAATTGTAGTGCTGTAAAATCTACTACTACTGCTGCTACAGCTAATAGATATACTGGTAGTGTAAGTTAAGATTAGATTGTGAATATTTTCTTTGTATAATAATAATAATAACAACATATCTTCAACAATATCTTGTTTAACAAAGTTTTGTTGATTCACAGAGCACACTTGCACTTCCTCTGAGTTTAGGCAGAATAGCAATCACCCTCCTCTATCCCCACTCATCTCGCTCTAAAACATTTTGCATTGTATTTGTAGTAACAGTGTTTGGGTACGACTGCGTGTTTATTGGTATAACTTGATCGCTACTGGAGACAATGGGAAGGCCAGTGTAGCAGTAAACACTAGACATCTTATGATAAAACAAAGTTGAAGTGTAATTTATTAGTTACACAATCATTCAAACCCTATTGTTAAAGGTGCACTGTGTGTCATTCCTAGTCCTCCATCTGCTTGTCTCCATGGAAATTGCATTGTTTTGTCTACAATACTCCACAGTACAGATGAATCCTATCTATCATGAGGGAGGTTACAGCACTACGCTACATTACATTTCAGCTCTACGGAGAGTCGCCCCATTCACAGAGAGAATTATTGTATTTTTGAACAATAGAAACGTAATGAATAAATGCTAAATGGATATGTTAAAAGTCATACCATGGAACATTCCAGGCAAATTCTCTATGGAGACAAGCAGGTACCAGATCCTCCACCAGAAAAGTTGCGCAGTGCACCTTTAAGATGATAGTGACAATAAAAATACACCCTGAAACATAGCTCTGGAAAACAAAATAAGAGACTAATGCATTTTTTTCTGAAATCAGCATCTCTACCTGTATTACAGCCATTCCATTCCAGTATCTGTTGAATTCCAACACAAACACAAAGCTGAGCTACTTCAGTTCTTGCACCAGGAGTGGAATAAAGTCACCCAAGAACAATGTGAAAGACTTGTGGAGAGCATGCCAAGACACATGAAAGCCGTGATTAAAAATAAGGGTTATTGCACCAAATATTGATTTGTGATTGATTTCTTTCTCTTCTTAAGTGTAAACATTAGTATTATGTAGTTTTAAAATTAATTTGATCTTGTTTCTTTGCATTGTTTGAGGTCTGAAAACATGTATCTTTTTTGTTATTTTGACCATTTGTCAGTTTCTGCAAATAAATGCTCTAAACGATAATATTTTTATTTGGAATATGGGGGAAATGTTGTCAGTAGTTTATAGACTCAAACAAAAATGTTCCTTTTGCCCAAACACATACCTATAAGTAATAAAATAAAAAAAACGGATCATTTTGCAGTGGTCTCTTTTTTTTTTTTTTTTCCAGAGCCGTATAAGTAGATAATTTGTATTACTAGAGTAAAAGATTAAACCTTATTCTACCTTCTGCATCTCAAATGTAACAATAATTGCTAGTACAAATAAAATGTAAAGACTATCTTTTGTAATTGAATTATACAGTAAGTCAGTATATGAATTATTTCTGACAGGCCTGGTGAAGCTTGTTGTCACCAGTAATAGAGGATGGGCAGGTCGAGCAGGTCCAATTATACAAGAGCCAATGTCAGAGTAAGTGAAAGAGGAACTGTTCTAACATGAGCATTCACGTCACCTTGAACAACTGGACACACCTCACCGCACGACCTACAGAGGATGTACTTTAGACGCAGGGCAAAATGTGACCACTCTGATACAAGGACAAACTCTGATGCAATATAGCAACAGCAGGCTAATTACGTGTTGTCAGAAGATTAAGGGGAATTGTTTGTGGCTAATGATGATGTCCTGGTATTGGCTCTAGACTTACAAAAAATTATGTTGGTTAAAGTTAGTGTAATCTAAAAATGCTCTATAGTAAATGAATTGGAGAGAAAATGGTTTGTCTCAGCGTCAGTCAAAAGATAATAGATTTTGATTTATGATAATAACAAACATTATTTTTGCTGCTGTACTGTTTTACTGTTTTGTGTGTGAAAGGAATGTTGTATTTATGTTACTGTGGGACCTCATGGAAGAAAATGTCTGAGAATAAAAGTATTTGATGCAAGGTTAGGGTACACCTTATAGTCTCCATAAGAAAATATCTTCTGCATTTGATCCATCTTTCAATGCCTTTGGGGCAACCTGCCAGCAGTGCCCATCTCCAAACCCTGAGCTTGGCTTGGTCAAGACTACCTTAGCTGGTACATTTTACATTTTGCATATATGTTGAAATTATTCCATTTTAAAACTATACATCTTAAATACTTGTGTCTGCAACTGTGTTTATTATTAAATGTATGTTGTGTGTAGTGCTTCTTGTACAACTGGTCATTATGGGCTTTAACTTCACTATATATGGACTATAACTTAAAACTATAACATAAAAGAAACTCACTAAGTGCATTTTAATCCAATCAGGTTATTATGGAAACTTTGTTGAAAGTGGATCTATGTTTAATGTATGGATACATACTGTCCAACTATTTCCTAGCAGATTGGCAGGCTGCGGACAGCTGATTAGCCTGGACACAAGTATTTCTTAAGGACCTCTGGTGGTTCCTCCGTGATTGCGTGAGCGAACGAGAAGTGTGCATGTGTATGCTACAGTAATCAGACTATTTTATTAGAAACTGTCTAGCGCATACCTTTTTTATATTACGTTGGGAGCAGGTGGTTTGTCACTCAGACCGGTCAATATTTGATTTTTTGCTTTGTTGCGACGTGCTGCACTATAAACAGAAGAAAAACAAGTGTGCAGTCTTATGCGGCATTAGGTGGACTCCTAACACACAGAGACCGCCCTGCATATAGACCCCAATCCATGTATAATGGATGTGTGAGTGCGTGAGGAGACAACAAGTACAGTACGTATATGAAAAGGCTAGCCAAAAGTGAAAGATAATTTATTTTTGTGTAAATATAAACTGCCAGAGAACATAGATATTTTAAAAGAGTAGTTTAGTAGAACAGTAGAACAACTGTAACTGATTTAGTAACGACTACCATAATGGCAACTATTACTAACTAACTTTACTTATAATTCATTAAATCCTTTAGATCATTACTACTATAAGTGCAGTTTTACAATATTACTGTTATTACTGTTATTACTGTGAGTGAGTGTGAGAGTTTGTATGTGTGTGATGTTTTTATATTTGATTCTCTTGACACATTTACTGTACCGGTATTTATTGCTTTTTCTACCAATAATCCAGTGCTCTTTAGTGAACAGTTTAAAAGCCCTTCTGAGGTCTG
Source organism: Paratrypauchen microcephalus (assembly GCA_036785185.1). Taxonomy (NCBI): domain Eukaryota; kingdom Metazoa; phylum Chordata; class Actinopteri; order Gobiiformes; family Gobiidae; genus Paratrypauchen; species Paratrypauchen microcephalus. Next base: position 2,997,718 of record JAVJIX010000028.1, on the reverse strand, counting down.
GTGATGATACCTGCATCATATTACTGAACTGCTAATCTATGTTTGTTGTATTTGTCTCTATTCAAATTCAAAATAAATAAATAAATAAATAAATAAATAAATAAATAAATAAATAAATAAATACATAAATAAATAAATAAATAAATAAATAAATAAATAAATAAATAAATAAATAAATAAATAAGTGCTGTTGCTGATAAATAGTTAGGCCCGAGCCCCTACAGGGCATAGGACCTATTGCTTTCGCTACGATGAGCGCATACGCAATGATGGGCATGGGCATATGCGAGAGGACGTTGTGCAGCTTCGTCCTCTCGTTCCCGGGCATTAACAGCAGTATCCCAGTAACCCACGCCTGGGCCATAGCTGCTAAAATGAATGGAAGTCAATGGGAGGTCAGGAGGCGACCCTGACGAGATGGTGCAAACGCGCACGTCATTGACCCCATGGTGACATGGGGAAGGTCGAGAGCTTTCAAAAAACCTATAAATCTGCTGTTCCCATGTTATGGATGTATTGTTTTTGCTCAAATTATTATTACAGTATTTTTAATTTTTATTATTCTTCTGTTCTAATTTGACCCCCTAAACATGGTCAAAAACTCACCAAACTTTGGCCAAAATTCAGAAGTTCCAAATTTTTAAAAATAAAATATAGGTTGCATGCATGGGCATAAAAAATGGAGACACTGCGCCACCTGGAAAACTCAAAATACATTGCGCCTATGGGAGACATCCCAACATCAACTTTGTCGTAGAGCCACGAAATCCGGTACACACGTTCATCATGTGAAGACAAACAAAAAATATTATTATGGCCATGCCCCCTGACAAACCAGGATGCAGCCAACTTGGATTGAAATGTTCTAAATGCTAAGTGAGCATTTTCGCTGATGTTGCATTTTAACACACTCCTATAAAAGTATTTCAGCAACAAATTTGCGAATTAAATTCTATGAATGACTAGAAGCAAAAACATATATTACTGACATGGGGCATTTTTCATGGTTGGCCAGCAGAGGCACAAAGACAAAAAAACATTTAAAGATGCACTATGTAATTTTTTTAGTGGAGACTGTGTTGGCCTGGGCCAAACCAGAAGTCCGCCATCTTGGATGTTTTTAAAAAAAACAGCATGTGCAAAAGTTTTGAAAAATGAAAAATGAAAAAGAGTTGGAGCTATAGTTAGGCTTACAACTAGGGTTAGGTTTAAGTTTAGGATTATGTTTAGAGTTAGGCCTAGTGTCAGGGTTTGGGCTAGGAGATAGAATTGTGGTTGGGGTTTACAGTTATTAGGGTTAATGTGGGGCACAGCGTTTTCGGGACGCCACGTTTGTGGGGTGTGACGTTTGCGGGCACGGCATTTGCGGGTGTTTACAGGCATATGGGGGCCTTTGCGGACGGTTGTGGGTGTTTGCGGGCGCGGTGTGCGCGCTGGGCGAGGGCTGTTCGACGCCGCTTGTGGCTTTAATTATACCTTCTGGTTGTAAATTGAGTGTACTATACTTCATCAGGGTAAAATGATATGTTAGAAACATTTTAACCATACAACTCAAGTGAAGAATGTAGCACAAATGTTTTGTACATGTAAGCACATAAAATGCTTTGCCAAATACCTTAAGTTATAAGTGACATTTCTTTTCCAACTTGTCCTCCTTATTCCTAAGTCTTAAAACCCTGGAGGATAAAGAGTTCCTGACTGTACTGTCCTACACTATCCGTCCTCTAACCTTGTGTCAAGAATTACCAAGATTTACCTCAAGAAACCCTATGCCCATTAATTGCTTGTATTAAAATAGCAATTTGTCCCTGTCTTCTCTATAGAGGCTCCTTTGCACCAGCTGAGGTGTCAAATATGCATTGCGCAGACCAAAAGGATGACACATTTGAACCCATACATAACAATTTTGCTGTCTGCGAGATTGGAAAGGTAATTTGGGAATATATAATATGCACCTTCTGCTGGGGTGCCATTACGGCGGTGTTTATGTGTGGTTTTGTCACTCAATGTAAATATTTATTTCTAGTCATGCTTTCCCTTGATTGATTTTCTGGCAATTCCCTATTTCTTGAGAAAACAGCAGAGGGCTTGTGCTGCAATGCTAAACACAAGCTTTCTCTGCAGTCATACAAATCCATACTGACACAGGAATCTACATCTTCAATATTTTACGTGCTTTGTCTGTAAATAAATATAGCTGGCATGAAATTACACACAAATTACACAGCTTTTGGGCTCAACTATTATTCCTTAAAATAGAGTATAGGAACAAGAGGTCAGTTATACCTTTGGAGCAGCTCTGTCTGTCTGTCCAAGTATGTTGTACCTACTTATGTCAAATAACACAATTCCCTCATGTGTGATGGGACTAGAAGCTGTCATTTTGATTAATGGGACAATATAATTTAGTGCTAGCTTCCAGTTTATTCTCCTCAAATGCGGTCCAATGAAATTCACCCTGTAAAAGCGGGCATATTTCACTTTTATACCCCCTGGAACCAGTTACATTAGCACATAGCACAAGATAGCTGTAATCTAATACGTTATATGTATCTATGTCAGAATGATGTAGTGTGGGATTGTGAAACAGCCCTTCAACTTTCTACTTCTGAGGTGGATTTGGAAACTTTAAATCTTGGATCTATATACTGTAAAGTTTATGTTAGTTCTGCATTTTAATAGAGAGGGAAATGGATAACCAGTATTTAATACACAGAGCTACTACAAGAGGTGCTTCTAGCTGTAATTGTGTTGTCCCAATGTACTGTATAGACAAATCTTGGTCAGGCCTCTTTCTCTGCCAAAGGGCTTGGACTGTGGAAATGCTTTCCAGATGTATAAAAATTGGAAACAAATAGCAACAAATTTAAAAGTAAATTCAAATTATTGTATGTTTCCAACCCAAAATGATAATGTAATCATTCTTACCTGTATGTTACTAATGTGTTTTGTCTGTTTTTAATGTGGCCTATATTTTCTACAGACAGGTAGGTATGCTAGCTCACTCAAAGCAATGCATTTGTTCAATGTGACTGCGATTCAGCCATAAAAAATGTCATACAATCAAACATTTAGTTCAGAGGTGATTTAATTCAGACACTTTGCTCAGTCAACTAAATGGATATTGATAAAATAATGAAAATATATCTTTTAGGGAGTTTGGGCGCAGACATTTCCTGTAATGTTCCATAGTATGGCATAAAACTTTGCTGATCTCCATGGAAACAAGCAAGCTAAGCCAAGTTAGGGGTCAGCTCTGTGGAAAGGTGACCCTGCTCACAGAAAGAATGCATGTTTTCAAGGTATTTTACAGCAATAAGACACATGCTACTGAAGAAAACAAACAGGCAGCAGAACAATTACTGCATACATATAGGGCACCTTTAAGAGTCGTTTGATAAATATAATTTAGACTGATTACATCAAATAATGTTCCCACCTATTACAGGCTGAAAATGTCAGGAAATGCCACATGTTTGTTTACAAAAACATTCATATATGCATTCTTTGCTAAGTGGGCAAGCTGAGACTTTTCTAAACAAATCAGTGCTCTGGCTCCCCATTCGAATGACACAATTTATACCCATGCTTAAACGCGCCGCTCAACTCATCACATCTCCACATAATGTACTAGTTAAGCTGTCAGTTACGGGCTCCCTTCCCCTGCACTTATGTTTTTAACGTCTTGTGTGGACGCGTGGATCGTGGCTGTCAGACTAAAAGCTGGGCGCAGACAGGTCCTGACTGGGAGATTGACATCCCTACTGGGACTTGGAAACAAAATAGATTCAGTTCCACTAATTGAAGCCAGAGCAGTGGAGCTTTTAAAGGACTGTCTCAGAGTTACTTAAGATTCTGCCATTTTTGTGACTGCTGGGGTGGTTTTTATATGAATTCAGAAAAGTGTGAGTTGATGGGAGAATGATGACTTGATTGAGAAATTTCAGCGTAGCTGGAAATGCTTTTTGACAGAAGGCACAGTGTCTCCTGTGGTTTGTAATTGACAGTTTTAGCACAGTTATGGCCTAGTGCTAGAACTACGTATAAGAGCCTTTTGCGTCAGTTACTGCAGACATTCACAGTAAGTACTTTCTGTCTGAATATCATAAAACAAAAGATACAAGATACAAGATATAGATACAAGCAGTGTCACTAGTAATGTGTGTAGTAGCTGGGCAAGTCATAGTAGCAACTGTTAAACCAAAATAAAACGCACCTCTTTTACTAATAAATGTATAGTTTGTACAGTTTTACTGCTATACATGTAGTAGCTCATAATATAGGATGACACATGTATTTGAAGCTAAAGTTAGAGTGAGGTAAAAAAAACAAAAAACTTCAGAGTAACTACTAGTTAGGCTAGGCAAGGCAAGTTTATTTGTATTGCACAGGTTGTACACAGAGTAATTCAAAACGCTTTACAGAATAATAAAGACATTAAAATCACAAAACAAAACATAAATACTCATAAAATATGTATTAAAAGAGAGTAAAATCTATTCAGTCATATGCACAGCTAAAAAGAACCGTTTTGAGCCTGGATTTAGTCAAAGTAGAGGCCTGTCTCACATCTGTGTTGGGACTGTGTTGGGAAGAATAGCTCTGAATGTGCATTTTCATTACATGTATTACTTATTATTAAGTTACTTTCCTGTCTATATGTCATAACATTTGTGTTTATGATAAGAGAAAAATAGAAACAATTATCACTGGGTTTGAACATTACAGTAAAGTATACAAACCTATTAACATGACCAAATTTTTAACATAAATTAATCACAATTTAAAATTCTGAAGTCATTTGGTCTCCATAGCTCCAGAAATGATGGAAATCACATCACTTTTATGCACACAAATCCCCCACAATGCACTTTGATGTCCCTTGACCTACTTCCTTAAATTACAAATAACACCGTGGATTACACTCGAGTTGTCTCCAAAGGCGGACGGTATTAAGTGGGTTAATAAGATTCCCATATGTAATCTATATTCTGCTTGAAGAAGCATTAAGCTGAAAATACACACAAAAGGTGGAGAGACAGCGGTGGATTACATGCGCTGCTTGTCAAGATATAAATCATTATTTATGCTCTGTTTTCATTTTTATTGTCTAATATGTATCAACTCACAGTGATGAGCTTTGACATTGCTCTAACGCCAAAGTTATGAGGAATTTATATTTTGATAAGGGAAAAGTACGAGGAGAAATCCAATAAGGCTTAGCGGTGCCCTAGAAAGAGGAAATGCTAAACGTGGCTGGTTCCATTTACACTATAGCACTCTCCTCTGTTTGCTCATTACACCGGAGCTGAGAGGAGCAGGGAGATTCATTTTGGCTAGAGAGTGTAATGCAGAATACACCTATAGAGGAAGAGGAGATAGTGTCTCCACAAACAATATTCACTTTAAAGTAGCATAGCATCTACACCCAGTAGTTTAAAGAAAAAAATATAATTGCAACTATTGCAGCTTATTACATACAATGGGTTCTTGTGAACTTTAAGCCATGTTATGATGCTGTTACCTCATCAAAAACATAGGGCTGAAATGAAATGAAAATAGAGCGTTATACAGCCTAAATATGTAAGATTTGTGTGTTAAACATGTGTGACTGAAACAAAACACAACTATGGTTATGTTTTTGATGAGAAACATTGTGTAGAAATTGTGTAATATGGGTCCTTTAAACTGGGATGCTCTCAGACACACACAAACACAAGTTAGTTTTAGATGTACAGAATCTGGCAAGCAAAGCAAGGAGATCAGTCCAGTTTTCTGTCTCATAGTCAAAACAAGAAATATAAACACATTTTAGATCTAAGGATTGCCACACTGTTACACTATTCATCATGATGTAGGAGTGGAAGAAGCTGAGCTATGGAACTGGTTGTAGGCAACATTTGGATACACAGGATTAAGAATGATTAATGGTTTCATAGATGTTAGCTGTGAAATGCTTGGAAGTGCAAATCAAAAACACCAGCTGCTTTGGACAGGTACACAGGACTCATATGCAGAAGGATGCTGTTGGTAGAGCTGCTAGAAAAGGCATAAGAGAATGAAAGTACTAAAATAGAGAATTGAAAGTGAGAAAATATGAGAGATGAGGATGGTGGTGCGATATCTTGTAACTTTGCCACTACCTAGAAAAGTCACCTCTAATTGTCTCCATGGAGATTCTAGGTAACCTTAATATCATGCTGTGTTGCATTCTGTGTAATGATGTGACATTTCCATGAATTTAAACAGGTTGCTGATCCTCCACTGGAAAAGTGCAGCTTTAAGTCCATCAATTAAAGTTAGGGCCAAAAATGTAAACATTAATAGATTAATCAATCAGTCGTTCTTGATGATAAGGCAAATGCATATTAATTGACAGGTCTAAAGCCAAGCACCACATGCCAGTAAGACCATGTGGTGCTGAAAAGGAGGAGTCACCACGCTCCTGTTTAGCTGAAAACTCTGAATCAGGTCTCTTTATGTCTCTTCATGTCGCATATCTCAAGTTTTTACTTAAATCTGCACAATTCACTAAACGTCCAGTCTCTCCTTCCCTCTGCTTCTCTGTGTGTGTGTCTATGGTCAAAATACTCACTTGCCTAACAATTGAGCACACAGTCATTGTGTGCACAATTATTAGGCAAGTGGTTACTGTGTGCACAAATGTCAGGCAAAATACCCACTTCCTAATAATTATGCACACAGTGACTGTAGAGTTTATCCTCAGAAAGCCAAGACTTCACTTTTACTTTCTTAAAAATTCAGGTTTGAATTTCATTAACATTTTGGATTAACTGAGAGCACTTTAGTTGTTCAGTTTATAAAATAAATCCTCCCAAACACAACTTGCCTAATAATTATGCACACAGTGTATAGTACAAACACATTCCTAACTTTAAATGTAGACTTCTCTTTATGCCTGATGCCCACCTGTTGTCAGTAAGGTGGAAAAAATAGAAATAGAAATAGAAAATTGAGCTTGATGATCAATATGGGTTTGATCAATATGTGTTTCTTCTTTTCCCCATATCACCAGCCCTATAGTCAACATCTCCAAAAATGAAAGAAAACAACAATGTCTATTAGCAATACTTGAAGATAATAGGCTAGCTGCCTTGTTCCCGGTGAATGTATATAGTCTATAACAAGGCCTAGTGCTTATTCTGTTCATGCATCGCTTCGTTGGACTCTGAATCTACTGGCGTGTCTGGTCTGTTTGTTTAATCCAGGCAGGGCCTCATAGCCATCCCTCCTCAGTAGCCCTGTGTGTGAGTGCCTCTGCAGTGTAAATGTCCCGTCTCTGGTGGGTGATATGCTCCGTGTTTCCAGATGGCTGTCAGTGAAACTCAGTCTTAATCGGCGTCCGCACCTGTCTTCTCTGGGGTAATGGCACCAACCCACCCTGTCCAATTTAACCTCTCCTATTCTTGTCTCCTTACAAGTTCCTGTTTTGTTCCAGGTGAGATTTTTCCATATACTAACTTATGTCTGTACACAGGATCCCCAACAGACAAAGCAGATGGTAACTATTCATCACCTTTTTAGTGGTGACATTAAAATGCACCTGTTTACCTATTCCACTGTCCCTGTCGTCTTGACGATATGAGTGAAAATGTCACGGCCCGGGTGTTTTCATACCTGGTGCTAAAAAAACAGCTGAAAATGCAGCCTCCTAACAGGCATTAGAAAGTGTGAAATGAGCACACCGTCCCAACGGAAACCCACACATGACATGACACAGTGGATATCTTATGAAACAAAAATAATAAATCATCAATCTGGTAAAATATTTAATTTATTTGGAACATTTATGTGTAAAGTGTACAGCAGGAAATCATTGAAATTCTGCTTCCTTCCTCTAAACCAAATGTTGAACTGCTCTTTTATATCATACTTGAAATTGAATATTGAATGCTAAGTCAAGCTCAAGATCTGAAGATGGGTTAGATCGCCCTTGTGGCATTGAGAGATGGGTCAAATGCAGAGGACTAAATTCCCTATGACAACAATAAAGTGACTTGACTTTATAACATTAAAGGCACATTGGATAACATGGTGGAGAGTCCGTCAAATGCTTCTCTCTATGGAAATATTGCTTTGTCTAAAATGTTTCACAGAATGGTATTAAACCTTTCTATCTTCATGGAGACCAAACCATGATCAAGTTACAGGTCAGATCTGTGGAGAGGCAACCCTGCTCAGTCAGAATGCCTGTTTTTGTAGATATTTTTGAGCTATAAAACCACCTGTAATAGAATAAACATAAGTTGGAGCTGTTTACTGTCGTATTGTGATACATTCAAGAAAAGTTAGAAGAAGAAGTGAACTTTATTGATCTCACACTGGAGAAATTCTTCTCTGCATTTTAACCCATCCTATATATATATACATATATTAGGAGCAGTGGGCAGCACACATTAGGGCGCCCGGGGACCAACTCCATGATCTTCTTGCTTCGGCTTGGTCAGGACCTAAGCTGGAGTACCTATGGTGCATGTTTTGGGTTGGTGGGGGAAACCGGAGTGCCCGGAGGAAACCCACCCAGACACGGGGAGAAACATGCAAACTCCACACAGAAAGGCTCGGGCGACCCGGGGATCGAACCCAGACCATGCATGCAAACGCCACACAGAACACACACGGAAAGGTCTGGGCGACCCGGGGATCGAACCCGGAACCTTCTTGCTGTGAAGCAAGAGCGCTAACCACTCTGCTACCGTGCCGCCAAAACACAATGGACCTTTAACATTATGAAGAATTCTTATTAAAGAAATCTATTTTCACTATCTTGACTTTTCACAAGTATCTGATTTATTGCTTGTTAATGTTTTCACAGTTATGTCTGCATGTGATTCTTGGCTGTGAAACAAATGAAAAACATAGTAAGTACTAAACAAAGCGGCTTGTATTGTACATGGTCAGTGATTATGCAGTTCATCAATACAACCAGCTCTACATAACCGACTCTCACCCCACAGTACTTTGCCATTTACCACTTATGGCCACTGAAACATGTTAAGCCAATTTGTAGCAGCTTTTGAGCTGTGGCGTGTATCAGAGTGGGTAATACAGTGACAATAATGACTGATTTGTCTGTAAATGGGATCTAAATGAGGAGCTGTGCTTGGCCAATCTGCTGAGGGGGAGGCGGTCATGTTGGAAGCTAATAGCCACTGTAGCTCATCCTCTCCAAGGACCAGCTGTAAAACTTTGGGCTCTGCTGATTCTCCGGAGCTCCAGACATGCATTACCACACTGACCTTTATGTCCACTGTAAAAGGGTGTAACTAGTTCAGTAAATCAAATATCTTACATGCTTGTCTGGTCTGAATTTACACTTCAGCCACAACCTTGCTTTTAAGGCCAGGAAGCAAAAGCAAACAATGTGTTGCAATTCATCAGGGGTTTAAAAGGCATGGCTAGCTTTGTAGCTTGGGTTTATGACAGGAGAACTGGCAGTGCAGTACAGAGTTTCAGGCAACTTAATAAGCCAAGAGTGAAAGAGCATTGGTGAAATCATTAGTAATCTTGTCAAGTTTGGTCCAAGCAGGCGATTCATAGTTAAAATGTCATCGGTTGGCTGTGCACTGTGAGTAAAACTGCTGCCAGTACGAGGGGACCGCTATAAAATGGCTTGTGACATAAGAATCAATAGGACAGTTTGTGATGGGGCACTGTTCCCAGAGCAACACAGGGAGGACAGAGCTGTAAGAAGAGTGGCGTAGAAACGGCACAGAGCATTATAGCCTCGCTCCTCTTTTCATACTCGGATAGTACGACCATAATGCTGACATGTATGCAGGACTCTCAGGCATAATCTGCTCTGGCATCTGCAATACATTTAGATCTCATCATGTCAATAAGTGGATATAACTAATCATTTTTTTCTTTTTATATGTATATGCAAATGTAACAGGTACAGTAGCCTGTTTGTTGGTGTGGTTTAAATGGACTAAAAATGGCTAACCCGCCTGTCGCTGTGTTCCAAATAGGTAGTGAGCATGGGGCGCTTCTGGCTCCAACTGACTTTACATTGAAAAATTGTCACCCCTCTCCCTGTAACTGCTGCAGTGATTATTCAGGCATTTTTGTATTCATATAACCTGCTCTACATGATCCTGGTGTTTTTTATTTTGCTATTTTAAATAAATAGATTTCTGTTCCTAATATAGAACTTGGCTCAAAATTTGCTCCTAAAGTTGCCAGCCTCATGAGCTTCATTTGGCTGGAGCTGAAAGCTATGGGTGCTGGGAAAAAATACTGACTAGGGGGCCCCCAAATCAAATTTTGCTTAGGGCCCCATAAAGGCTTGGGCCGGCCCTGGGTGATGTCACACTCTCTTAGTCCACTTCTTTATACAGTCTAACCCAAACTACCCTTACTAGGCACATTAATAACTGAGAAGTACTAGCAAACAGTCCTAGTAAACAAAGAGCTAAAACTAAAAACTCTTGCTACCTCGCTCCTTGCTCCTCCTTTCTAAATGACAAGCGAAGAATAAAATGAACTGACGATATTTTAATAGCATAACTCTAAATCAGTCTTTGTAACTGACCAAAGCCACAAATCCAGTCAGACCCCTTTCACTGCACCGGGGGCATGACCAGCCCATGGGGACATAGCGGCACCATCACGACCTCGATCCAGACAGGCTCTCTCAAGTCTGTCAGAACTCCATGGCCAAAGCCTCATCAAACTCAAAAGAAACACCCACAAGGAGGTCTCTCGGCAAGAAGGGAGATATATACAACAGCACCCAAAGAGGGGCAGATGGAGTGACACAGAGCTGCTGATGGATGGGTCCAAAGAGGCAGAATTCAAGAGGACTATATGACAAGTTAGATATATATGCACACAGATCCAAGGTGGGGCTGAAGGAGAAGGACAGTGTAGACAAGAGTGATCGAGACAGCACTGGTAAACACTCACAAGCACGTGGACAAGAGAAGATGGATAAAGCAGGGGGGAGAGAAAGGAGAGAAAGAGGGGAGATGGAGAGAGTAAAAAGAGGAGAGAGAGAAAGCAGCAGGTCAGAGAGAGTAAAAAGAGGAGGCGAAAGAGAAAGAGGGAGGCAGAGAGAGAAAAAAGAGGAGCGAGAGAAAGAGGAGAGACAAAGAGCGTAAAAAGAGGAGAGAGAGAGAAAGGGGGGAAGAGAGAAAAAGAGGTGGAGAAGGACAGAGAGGAAGAGATAGAGAGAGAGAAAGATGGGGGTAGAGAGAGAGAGTAGGAGAGAGAACGAGAAGGAAGAAGAGAACTAGGGAGAAAAAGAAGGAAGGGAAATAGAGAGGAATAGAGAGAGGAGTGAGCGACAGAAAGAGGACGAGAAAGACGGAGAGTGAGAGTAACAGAAATAAAGAGGGGAAGAGAGAGGAGGGAAAGAAGGCTTTAGAGAGAGGGAGAGAAAGAATGAGAGAAAGAGATCAAGGAAACAATGATTGAGAGAATAATGCAGATAAAGAGGGGGAGAAAGAGGGAGAGAAGAAACAAGAGAGAAGGAGAGATGAGTTGCCCCTTCCCACCCCGCGACTGCCCTGTCTGTTGGGGTTAATGTAAGCTGCAGTGCTTAAATAATACACCAGGCGAGGAGTTAAAATGGATAAACACATCAAAAATTCATGGGGCTGTCATAACAGAGTCCTGTGTGTCTAAGTGTTCATATAACCTTGTACAGAGACCAGAGCAAGCAGCATGTCTTTGGTGTGGAACATCTCGCTTTCCCACTAACATAAACGCCTGACAGGGTGAGGACAAGTCATCAATATGTCCACTCAAGTAAACACACTACTGCAACTAAACGGGTACGGCAGTTAGAGTCACACATTAGAGCACAGTAATCACATTTTAATAGGATGGAAATAGAATGTTAACTAAAAGTGTAATTATGCTAATACAACCCTGGTATAAAATGTGCCTGTAGAATATATATTTTCCCTTTTCTTTTAACCTATACATCAAGTCATGTAACGCACGCACACACGGCATGGGCATGGTCTCGGGTACAAAACCCATGCAATGGCGAGCTAAAACAGCCCACAACCTCACTATCAACATCCTTCTGCGGTCTGGTAGGAGGCTTGTTACAGCCAGTCACTCCCTAGACTTCTCCATCCTACTCAATACTCGCATCCACAAATTATTTAACCACATTAAGGTCAATCCATCCATGAACTCTGTCATTACTCTGGACTTTCACTCCACTGCTATTCATGGATCGCGAACCATAGTGTTTGTTACTGCCATGCAATAATTTTGTTGGCCATTGCACTGGACTGTTTAATACTGTTACATATTGTTGATTGTGAACCACATCTATTTGTGGCAACCACATTTAGCATTTCAAATCCAAATCAACATACTTTAACTATCAAGCTTGATAATCTGCAGATTGCAAATATTTGGGTTTTTGTTTATGTCTTTTTCATTGTTAATCATTGTTAATATACAGCACCAGCCACAAACCTAGAATCACTGTCTCTTTGTATTACTGCTGTCATGCACCACCGAGAGCCAATACCTACCTTCTGACCTAGCCTACAATAACCCCTCTTTTGGCCAGCATCTACACCAGACCTGGGCAAACTGTTCGACAAAGGGCCGGTGTGGGTGGAGGTCTTTCCAACCAAGCAGCAGCACACCAGATTCATTTAATCAACTGATCTCAGTCTTCAGATAGTTGAAGGTGTACTCTTGGTTGGTTGGAACAAAAAACTGCAGTCACACTGTCCCTTTGTGGAACAGTTTGCCCAAGTCTGATCTACACTAATTCAAACAGGGCACATCTGTCGTCGGCTTTATTTGACAAGAACATGCCCGTAATCAGTTCCCATGCTATTAACACCACATTACCATGGTATTACTATCTGTTAGGTGTAGTGCAACTGATCTCACTATCCAGCGTGTTGATTTGGCATTGATTTGAATAACATATCACCTTTCTAATATAACATTTTCTGTTTATCTGAGAGGGACTGGCACAAAGAGTTAATTTTTCAGTTTTACCCTGAATAATCCAATAATAATCGTCTGAACAGCCCCCACAGTGGAATGTTTTAAGTAACAGCTTAAACCCCACTTTTATTCTTTGGCTTTTAACAGCACATGAGTTGCGTGTTCCTCTGTGTCATCTAGATTTGATTTATTTGTTGCTCTTTTATTGTTTACTCTTATTTGATTTGACTAATGTTATTCCAGAAAAAAAAGAAGTTTACCACACACTTGTTTGAGAGCGAACAACGCGTTTCACTTCTACAGCGTCATCAGGTGACGCTGTAGAAGTGAAAACTCATTGTTCGCTCTCACCTAATAAAAGAATAATCGGAAAGTCAAACAAGGGTGCGGTAAACTTCTTTTTTTTTCTGGAATTATTCAATGTTCCTGCTGTTACCAGCACCTGGAAGCTGTGCATGGAGTTCTGAACTTTTGACTAATGTTATTGTTTTAGAACCAGAGAGATTAAAAGTGCAATGTGTAACTTTTGGTTGGGAGTCTGTGACCTGCTTCTGTGGATATGTCATTGCTCTGCCAGTGTGACATTAAACAGCTCTGCCTTTTTTTTTTTTTTAATTACAGGTAGTTTCATAGCTCAAAAATATCTATAAAAACAGGCATTATGGCTGTGAGCAGGCTTGCCTCTCCACAGATCTGACCTGTAACTTACACAGTGAGTTACACAATGGACCTTTCAGCATCTGAGCATTTATGCATTTTTTGTAGTATTGTTTGAGCTGTCTCTGTGCAGCGCGTTGGAAACAGTTTATAAAATTTGCTATATAAATAAAGTGGATTGGAACCACCACTAATGTCATTTCTCTCTCCTGATGTTGTTGCTATCTTTCCCACCGCCATCCCTCACAGTAGATGACATCAATATCAGCTCTCTATCCTCCTGCACTGCCCCCTGTTGTTTCCTCCGCATCACTGGCTCCAAAAGTGCCTTATTATTCTCAACATTAATGTGAAATATGGTTCAACCTGGTGTCGCTTCATAATGATAAATGTAATGATAAATACATCTCCTTCTCTCTTTTCCATCTTTAGCATGCATTACCTCGCTCATGCCATAGTGCTTTCTCTATCATTAAAGTGTGCGCTGTCATGCAGCCCGCACAGACCACGGCTTAATGGAGCAGGCAAGAACAGGACTTCTTAATGAGGCGCAACTGCGTAACACTGGGCTGTACAGTAAAAGCACTCAGGAGCCCGGCTGAAATCCAACCCTCCTCCTAATTTTGTAACAGCATGCCCTGCCTCCTGAACATGATGTCACTGGTGAGAGTGCATAATGGAAGAGGGAGAAATACAGTGCATCTAGAATCTACAGCATGATCTAGTTTTAAAGGACACATTTTTTTTCCTTTTTATTGATTAGTATGCATAGACTGTATAAAAAAGTGGACTAAGGGAGTGTTTGACGTTACCCGTTGTATTTGGCTACAGTCAAATGAAGCTCACAAGGCTATCAGTTACATGGGCGAATTTGGGACTGAGTTCTATATTAAGAATAGGAATTGATTTACAGACAAATGGCGAAATAAAAACACTAGGATCATGTAGAGTGGGTTAATATGAACATTTTAAGATCAAAATGAGGAGCCTGACAGCAACAGTTACAGAAAGAGGGGCGATGTTTTTTCAATACAAAGTAAACTGAAGCCAGATTCGACAAAACCGAAATCATGCCAATCGTCACTTCCTATTTGTAATGTGGCAGCTAGCGGGTTAGCTCTTTCCATTTATAGTTTATGGTATTAGACTATGAATACTTTTAATACCACTATATTGTAAACACTGCTTACCCTGAGGTAGACTTACAGAAGCGAGTCTGCGCCATTGTCCCCTCTGACCACCACCTACCACTCCCATCCCACTGTGACATAACCTCCGAGATCAGACAAGAATTCTCAAGGTGATGTGGCCAGGTTACTTGTTGTTACTCTGGTGCCAGTTAATACTTTGCAGCTGTACTGACCACACTCCTGAAAATGATGTTTAAATCCATTTTGTATTTATTCTTGAATTTTCAGACAATCTGTTGAAAGAATTACTATGATGTTATCAAATATGACGTTATCAGTGACTCGTGTCCGTGTGTTAAGAGCTTTCTTTATCATTAGTACAGAAACAGAAGTACAAGTGCAAGAGATTTGTTTTATCATGTTGTTTCTTTTACTTACTGTGTGAACTTTTAAGATGTGTTTTTGCCCCACCCCTGTAAACTCCCATTCATGCTTTAAGACAATAAAAGGCAGGAGCTGAAGTGCCCCGGCGGAGAACTGCAAGCAGAGGCTTGGAGTGCTTATGCTGGGTCACTTCTCCCCTTGCAAGTAAAATATAACTTTGACTGTCTGCCTGGTTCTTAATGTCTATTGATGTGTGTAGGAAAGAGGTGATTTCCCTCACACAATCTTTAAGTGTTTTTGACAGTGTTTGTGCTATGTGCTAATGTGTGCATTGTGTCACCATGGTAACTCCTAAACATGCCATCATTAGACCTACATGTAGAGCACCCCCATCGTGATGTCACCACAAGGTATCAATGAATAAAAAGCTAAATAAAATGGTTTAGAGTTTCCCTTTTTAGCCACTCCACAGTGATTTTTTTTTACTCTCTTTGCACAGGCTGGCCTTCTCAGCACTTACATAAAGCTTGAGGGGATGTAATAAGCCTCCAGTGGCCCTGAGCGGCGTGGGCACGTGTTCAACACAGTGGCGAAAAGCGGACTGACAACCATTGCACATATTACTAGACATATGTGCAATCATAATAAAGGACAGTACGATAAATCTGAGCAGTGGACTGTCCCTTCCATACACTTCCATTGTCAGATGGCCTTTACGGATTATCAAACCAAAACGCACGCTTGTGATAAACATCATTCAAGCCGTGCCATTTCTGCAGTGTCCTCACTTTCACAAACGTTTTTAAGTGAGATAGAGTGAAACTTAGAAGAATAGTGCCCCGCTCTCATACGCTACCAGGGGGAATGTGCTGACATAATAGATTGTCAGTTCTTGAATTATGGATGTCTTGAAATAATTTCTCTGATAGGGTACTCATTCCCGTGCTCTATCACTGGATAATGGACTCGCCGTGGTATATGCATTGAGAAAGTGCTGGGGAAGATGG
Organism: Paratrypauchen microcephalus; assembly: GCA_036785185.1. Taxonomy (NCBI): domain Eukaryota; kingdom Metazoa; phylum Chordata; class Actinopteri; order Gobiiformes; family Gobiidae; genus Paratrypauchen; species Paratrypauchen microcephalus. The sequence goes on along the minus strand of JAVJIX010000028.1, from coordinate 2,981,592 downwards.
AGAGGGGAGATTGGTTGGCATTTTAAAATGTCTCCCAGTCGATGCAAGCTCTATCCAACTTGGTGGGACAACAGTGTCAATGGGATGATTCAGTGTGCCTATTTTTAAACATCCAGCGAGACACATTTTACTGAGAGCGCTGCAACTTTTAAAATATGCAGTGATGGTTTTCATTTTCACTCTCAGGCTTCATTCCTACTTGCTAAATTAAAATGTACATGTTTTTTATTTTAATGTCAAAACCGCATGCTTCCAAAAATCAATAACTGGACCTGGGGTTGTTATTGTTATAAGCAAATACATCCTGCTTTTTACAAGCCCACTGAGCTACATAATGAGAAATGAGAAAACAGGGGCTTTTTTTTCTGTCTATTTTTCCTCCTCCAGAGCAGTAGCTAATGAGTGTGGCATGTCGGTAAGAAGAATGAATAGAAGGCTGGGGTTGAGCTTGTATTTATATTAGGGTAAAAGCTATCAATAACAGTCTTTATAGGGAGGTGCAGCAGATCAGTGTTTGCACCTTGACTTCAGGCCCATTGCTTCACATTAGAAAACAGGTATTTAAAATCACGTCTACCTCCACTAATGAAGACTTATGGCTGGCAGTGGCTGAACATACATGATTTACATAACACGACAGGCAGCAGGGAGAGGGGTGAGGTAGGAGCACGATTAGGCACTTTGAAGTTTTCCTGTGAGCTTGACATTAATACACACATACAATATTTGCCATTTGAATTCATTGTGGGTGTGTGATCATATCTCATATGATATCATCAAACACAGTAAACCGCACACACCACCTAATGATGCTTAATATAGAAACAACACACATATTCATAAAGTAAATACAAACATGGACGGACAGGGAGCATCAATAATAATAAATAGGGCTGTGGATTTAGTGAGAGATGTCTGGCTAGGGCTGTGTTCACACGCACATCAAAAAAGGGACTTAAAGTTGGGGTTTTCAAACATGAAAGGGGATATAAATCTGTCTAATTAATTCCTATATCTGAAACCCTACAGTAGTATTCACATGCATGATTTTTTGGCCACCCAGAGATTTAAACAGCTTTTCCAAAATGAGATCTGTGATTAAACTAGGATTAGATCAGAACTTAAAGATCCTATATTATGCAAAGTGTACCCTTGTGAACTTTAAACTATGCCAGCATGTCATTACCTCCTCAAAAACATACCTGGAGTTGTGTTTTGTTTCATTCACACATGTTTGAGTAATCTTTTATTATTAGTCTGTCTACGTTTTCAAGTTAGCAGCTACCTTTTATGTTTAGTTCAACAGAGACTGGCAATTACAGCGCTGAAATTATCCAAATGATTCTAGTGAAAATTTATGGAGTATGTGTATTAAACATTTGTAAATGAAACAAAAGCGGGTATGTTTTTGATGAGGAAACAACATTATAACAAAAATTGTGTAATATGAACCCTTTAAACCAAGACCAAACCACAACAGGGATGAATGCAGACCAAGATAAATTTGAAAAAGAGGTCAGAGAAAACACATTCATGAAAAAAGACAGTAAACATGACGGAACAGGATGTACCATTTTTAATGTGCCGATCCAATGGGCAGGAAGAACTTGTAAATTACATCGGAAAGCTCCGCGTTAGCACAGAGCATGTTCCAGGTCTGGTCCAGGTTAGCCTTAATCAGGCCTTATCCCTCAGCACCTTTGAGCAGCGCTCTGCCCTACAAGCCTTTGATATGGCAGGTGTGAACACGGCTCTCATCCCTGATCCCTACCAGCACCACTGGGCTTACCTCCCTCCTAATTCAGTTTGCGTTCTTTGGTCTGGGACTCTGGAATTGATTATTTTGCTGCTCTTCTTTTAAATTGGTATCTAGAGAGGACCCCCTATTCTTAAAAAGCTCTCATCAAATCAAATAGAAATCTAATAGAAGTGAGTAATGGATATAGATAGAGCCGATCTATGAGGGTGTGATGCTAACTGAAAGCACTACTCTGTTACTATACTGTTACTCAAGTTAGACTTAAATCGGAGCTTTGTTTTAACACATTTTGATCAAAAAGAACTGACTTGGTTGGAACTACAACAGGTGAGATGATATGTGCGCTTTAACAAGCCTCTGACAAATAAAATTACAGTAATGATCTAGCAAGCATTAGCCATCTCACCTTTTTTGTTGAACATCAAACAGGACCAGGAACGCTCGTATTGATCACAGGCTCTTGAAAAAGTGCTATTTAAATCCACTGTGTATTTTTTCCTGAGCTTTCATCTTAAAACTTTTTTTCCCTGTATTTTCTAATGTGTGCATTGTGTCACAATGGTAACTGCATGTAGAACTCCCTGACGCAATGTCACTTAAAAATAACAGTAGTTGACAATGAGAAGTGATGCGCATATGTGGCTGCATTTAAAGACGCGTTATGTAACTTTTCTGGTGGAGGGTCCATCAAATGCTTTTCATGTGATGCTTTGTCTGGAATGTAAACCTTTCTATCGTCATGGAGACCACATCAGACCAAGTTACATGTCTCACTGTCAGAATGGCTGTTTTCTTAGATATTTTGTTTCATTGACATTTCATTGGCAATGACATGTTCATCGAAACAAGAAGGTGATGGACCCCCAACCAAAAAGTTAAATAGAGCACCTTTAACTTCTTCTTCCTTGGGGTCCACTAACTTGATATCTGCAACAGAGCTATCGAATACAGGTGCAGGGCATATTTTTCAGGTTCAGAGCAGATAATAATGTAGCAACTAACCAGCACAAAGAGGCAGTTTTCCCATGTAATCGTCAACTTGGTTCCCTAACATGGAGCCCAACAGCTGCACTTCTGTCAAGAGGAGCAAGTTTGGGTGCTGCCAGCGCTCATTGGAGATTACATGCTTCAGTGGCTCAGTAGCACTTAGGTTTGGGCTGTGCGGCAGGGGGCCAAGAGACAAAAAGGCAGGAGGTGATTCAGCAGGGTGATATAATGATGGAAATCATTCAGCCAGATGTCATGAAGCATCACAGGACTTGAACTAGCTTTTACAAAATGTGTAGTACTTTTTTCATTTAGTCTGCTGTATGGAAAATTTAGTTGAATAAAAAATACATAATTAAATGTATATACAATTTTGTGCATATATAAAAAAGCAGGTAAGGTTTTCCAGAATATTTAATAAAAGCATTTCCTTATATTTTCTTGAACTAGAAAAGGACCAGACCAAGTCTACATTAGGACTCTGACTGGTCCCAAACTAGGGCTCAACAATTTTGAGAAATATTTACTTGACAAGTATAGTGATTGCAATTATATGAGGATTTATGTTTTAAAGGGTTTTAAAGGGTGCAATATTTTCCCATACTCTCTCAGTTACTGTTTTTATTATTATTACTGTATTTTATTATTACTTATTTTATTTTTTTTTGCCTGCATGCACTTTCTTGCTCAAACATTCTCTTGCACTAAACTGCCTGGAGCTATTGTGGCAGGTGAATTTCTCCTATGTGAGATCAAGAAAGACTTATCTAATCTAATCTTATCTTATCTTATCTTATATTACACTATTTTCTGATTTATGTCATAATGCCGTTTCCTCATCAAAACAGTTGTGTTTTGTTTCATTCACACATGTCAAACACACAAACCCTGCATATTAAGGAAGTGTCCCACTCTGTTTTTAAACTCCATACACTTTCACTAGAATCATTTAGAATCACTTCCTGGTGGAGGGATGGTGCTTGGGCCTCATCTCTCTCCTGGACCCTGTGCACCATGATTGTAAAACTGAAATACGCTTTTTGGGAAGACCGGAGAGCAGGGCATTACAGTAGTCTATTCGACTGGTGATAAAAGCTCGAGAGAGAATGGGGTGGACTCTGGCTGTTTTTTAGGTGACAGAAACCTATTTTTTGATTTTCTTAATGTGTCGGATAAATGTCAGCTCAGAGACAAAAGTGACGCCCAGGTTTTTCACATGAGGAGATGGGTTAAAAGACTGTGCTTGTAGTTTGGGTAAAAGTTTCTCTCTGTGCCTCAGGACCGACGACTAAATGCTAAATTTTTTCCTGGTTAAGCTGGAGAAAGTTTTCTGACATCCAGGATTTTATATCTACCAAGCAGTTAAAAAGAGCATCCACTGGCCTGGTGTCATCAGGAGACATGTATAAGATGTAAAGCAGGGGTGCTTAACCTTTTTTTAACCGGGATCTACTTTTGAAGTTGATGGTGTGTTAAGATCTACCAAGAGGTGCGGGTTGGCGCTAACCCTAACATCCCCCCTCACCTTAGTCCTGGTTAAGACCTGGTTTAGTCGTGGTTTAGACCTGGTTTAGTCGTGGTTTAGACCTGGTTTAGTCCCCGTTGTAATGTATATTACACTTGTTGTAAGGCGACCTTGAGTGTCCAGAAAGGCGCCTAATAAATAAAATGTATTATTATTATTATTAGATCCCGGTTTAGTCCCGGGCCCCTGCTGTCAGCTAATCTGTCCCTTTGATGCAGAAATAATACGATAATATGACTCACCCAACGCATCGGCGAATTTCGCTGAAAGGTGAGGGATTTTCATGCCTGCAGTACAGCGGCGAAGCCCGTAGCAATCCCACCACTTTTGTCTGTGACTCCGCGCCAACAAGTTCATTTCTACGGACTGCCCCCCAAAATGCCGTGGCCAAAAACCTTGTCCCCCTCCTTCTCCGTCTCCTCCTTAAAACAAATAAGCTGTGGTACGACAGCAACTCTAGGCTACTTCCTTAAAGGTCCCATGACATGGTACTTCTTGATGCTTTTATATGGCTCCTTAATGGTTCCCTAATACTGTAAATGAATCCTTCTTCAAAATCAACACTCACTGCATGAGATATGACTCTGACAGTCTTCATGAGGCTAGATATGTGTCTAAAATGCTTTATTCTGGGTGTTGCTGCTTCAGTGCAAATGAGAAGGACAGAGAGATTGGCTAAGGAGCCTCCAGGCAAATAAAAAAACGCATTTCGCATTGTAGCGCATTCACAGTCCAAACTCTATGGGCGGGATATACAGGGACGCTGAGCGGAGACAGAGGGAGGGGCTGGAGCTGCATTTGCCGATCTGACGTCAAAAAGGTGCCTTGTCCGAACTCGCCCGTTTCAACACTGGTTTTGTGTAACGCAGAAAAGGACCGCAAATGCTCAGTTTAGACATTTCGCAACTTTTAACCATGGGGGGACGGGCCTAAACAGGGTAGGGGAGCTCACATTAACGTTCAAAAACCTCAGAAAGTGAAAATTTCATGCCATGGGACCTTTAAACATTGAGCACGCTCGCTGTGCATTGACCTCATTGTGACCTCCGGGGCACATGCGCCAAAAATCTGATTTCACAAAAAAATCGGAATTGAGCATTAAGCCCTGGCGATCGACTGACACTCGGCCTGTGATTGGCGGTCGACTGGCTGGGCACCCCTGATGTAAAGCATAATCTTGCATCTCAGACCTGGAACAAACCAAAACCAGGGTGAACACTTCAATTATATAAATAAATTGCTGAAAAATATTAATGCATGCCTAACCTGAATTGCTAAATATTCCATTAACGTTACTCACTGAGTAAAAACCCACAAGCACATCTTTATCTTGGTAAACCATTAGAGATGCATATCTTACTAAAAGCCTGTGCTAAATAGCCTATGCTCTGCTGCTAAGGTTACCTCAACATATAGAAGTATATAAGGGCATATGAAGGGCAACTTTACTCCATCTGGTTATGATGCAGGCTATGAATTATAAGTAGTGTTGATGCAACCAGCACACTTCTTATTCTTAACCCACGCCTTCCCGGTCTCTACGGGCACTGGGAAACACCATTGGCTTGAGAAGAGAAAATGCTGCTGGAAGTATTTTCAGAGGCAAATAAAAAGGAACAGAGATGTAGTTTAAATATTTAATAACCCGTGTGAAATGTAGGCAGGTCTAAAGGTGGCAGCACTGAGGAAGGGAGGGAGAGATAGCAAGAGTAATCATCCAAGACCAAAAACATGACAAGACAATGAAGAATGAGGCCATGTAGGAAGCAGGAATACACAAATGAAGCAGTCAATATGTTTTTGTTTCCCTGCACATCAAAGGTTCTCTACTTAGTCTACTTAGTCCCATCGAACAAATCACAAAACAGGACTTTTAACACATCTGCTGAACAATACACTATTTTAACCATTTGGGGAAGAGTGCACAGTAAGGCAATTTTACAAGAAGATAGAAAATACACTTAAGAACATAGTCATGCTCAAGGATACCTGGTTCACTGGAGAACACAAGGTCCGGCAGTGTGGTTTATAGTCAGTAGCTACAAACTGAGGTGAATACCAACTGCCATATTAATTCCTGTCTTGACATTAAAGGGCTCATATAGCGTTATTTTTTGATCTGTCATAATGTTGTTTCCTCATCAAGCGTTTTGTTTCATTACCACAAGTTTAACACACAATTCCTCCATATTTAGGCTGTGTTCATCTCTGAAACTGAAAACAATCTGTTCCACCTTGTGATGTCCTGAGAGCTTTCCACTGTGTTTTTAAACTCTACACACCTTTACCTGAATCATTTGTGAAGCTGACGAAGACATTGCTAACTGACGACATTGCTAACTGACGAAGCCTCTCGGATGAGCGGCGAAACGTTTTCAACCAAACAAACTTTGTCCAGTTGACAAATTCAACTTCTCCTTTGATCCTGAATCATTTGGGTAATTTCAGCCCTGGAATTGTCAACTCTACTGACCAAAAGGTAAAAGGTAGCTGTTAACTTTAAAACTACTGCTTCATGACATCACAAGGTGAAAGAGAACCTTCTGAGCTTTAGCTTTGATGAGGTAACAACATTCTAACATGTCTTAAAGCTCACAAGAGTCAATTTTGCATAATAGGACTTTTAAAGTCCTCAGTTTTTTGGTGTGAACAACAGAACTTACGGTCACATAAAAAGGATAAGCAGACTACCCAGAGAGGGGTTAGTGCTGGCCCAGGAGGCATACGTTATTGTGACGATTACAACAGTTTATCTCACTGGCAAACAAGTGTGAAAGAAATGCCAACTTTATCTTCAAATCCTTGGCTATTGATGGTGATGACAAAGGGACTGCTTTTCCTTTTACATGATATTCTTCAAATATCCAAAAGATAAATTCACAATGTTAAGCCTGATCATTTCCACCTGACTAGACAGAAGATCTAAATACTATTGGCCAATATTAACCAATAAATAACTGTCAGGGAATAAAACTATTGGTTGCTATAGTCAAACTGCCTTGAGATTATAAAGACATTGCTAACAGGTGAGCAGTTTTCATTATGATGAAAATATCAACTTAGTTATAGACCCCTTTACAGTTAGTAAACAGACGTGACGTCACCGGCATGTGCGCGCACTGTTGACCCAGAATCAACCATGGCGGACCATAGCGGAGTATCTGAACGATAGGGAGAGTTACATTCAAAAGCTCACGTTGAGCAACGGGGTTCGACTACCAGATCCTTATGCGATCACGGAGTGGCAGTACGACCGCAGAAAGTGGCCAAATTTACAGTGGCCAGATATCCACTGTTATTTAGTCGAGAAGCCCAGCGTGTATACAAGAGAGAAAGTGCGCGCATACAAATCCATGGATGCCTACCAGTTTGCCGTATGTGGCCATGTACAGGAGGTAAAATACCACGATATCGATGGGGAATTTTGCGTGTTGGCATCTGATGTTCTCCCCAGTCAAAGACAAGGCCACAAGACGACCATGTACAATGCTTGGGCTATCATCACCAAGCGCAATAACTATGTTCTGACCGCCAACTACACTTGCGTTGGGGGTAAGTAACATACTACGACTTAATTCACGAGTCACAGATGTGATCTCAGTCATGTCAAATGCCATTTATGATGGTCATGCAAAAACTTATCATGCATTTTAACAAAGTTATTCGTGTTCGTTTACATGTGTCTGTCGTAGAGGTTACCCGGTTAATATGTCTGTGAGCTTTGCGGTGTCCTGTGCTTGCTAGTTAATCAGCATGATTAAACACCATTGAACACCTGGGCAAATTACCCTAATCAAGCAGCAGGTGTTCACTTGTGTGTACGTCAGTTGAATGATATGAACTATCTATTCCATCTGTTTCTCTTTATTCGAGTTCTTCTCTTCTATATCTTCGCTGGGGGTTTTATGGCAGCAGTGGCTTTGTTTTGAGTCAGAGTGCGCACACATTCAGTGATGACGTAGCTTTGAAACTGGTCTATTTTTCCAGCAATAATCATTATTAATTATGGCCTGGATTTTTACTTTGTGTGGTGCTAGCCAATTCTGTGGTTGTGTTGCTCTACCTCCAAAGATCGGAGTTTCCCTGGAGACTGTCTGGTCCAATTCAGCCCAATGCTGAAGACCTGCAACCCCACTTCTTCAAGAGTCGCTGTTAAAACATTCATCAGGCCTTGGCTCTGTGGGTGCACCCTCAGCTCACAACCCATTTTCAGTGCCTCTAGCATTAGTAGAGTTGGGTTTGGGCAGTTGTAATCTTCTTCAGCTATCTTTCTAGTATTGAATCCCCCAGTTATCCAGGTAGGTTTTATTGCAAAAAAAAAAAAAGTTTTAGGATTGAATAAGTTGTGTTTCTCATCCAAGTCTCAAGTGACTGTATGAAGGGAAGAGCAAACTACACTGAAACTAACATCCTCAGTAAGTCATCCTAACAGTAAGGACCAGGGCTGTAGACAGGAGTGGACAAAGGGGTTTGTTGCCCCGGGCTCCAGGGTTTTAGGGGCCAGAATTGGGCGCTCTTCCTATTAATTTATATTAAAGGGGGGGCATGTGAGGCTTCTTGCCCCGGGCCCCCTGATTGTTGACTCCCTCCATTGTTTTCTTTGTTTTGATTTAAATCTGAGAATGGATCCTAGTAATGTTAATTCAATACATGCTTGGACACCTAATTTGGCCAATACATACAATTATTTTGGTAAGGAATACATCTTGTTTAGTTTGTCATGTCTACACATGTATCTTCTGTGCTTGATTGCCTTATAAATGTAAGGCTGTTTCACTGCATTATTTAATCTCTGTAAAATCCAGAGCTCTCAATGTCTCCTCCATTCAACCCCAAAGAGCTTTGCAGACACAGGACAAAATTAGTTACTGCAATAAATCAACAAACAGTGACAAATGTACAGTTTTTTCACAGCTGCCATACCTCTCTGAGCTGCAGGGCTATTTGTTACTAAATAAAGATCAATACCAAACAAGAGATCCATGCAGATACAAGTAGACTACTCAAGGGCATTTGCTCATCAGCTCTGCTTAACACTGTTTGAATATGATCCATCCTTTGCATACAAGACAAGAAAACAAACAAACAAATAAACAAAACATTTCTCTGGGGAGGGAGAGGGCGGCAATATGGATACAAAATGGATTAAACCTCAACAATTTTCATTAAAGTGGCTATACCTGAGTTTTTCCATACAGTTGAGCAAAAATGTGTCTTGCCCCTGTACAGATTGAGAGGCCAAAATGACACTGTGTACTGTCTACATCTGTTTATATCATTATTATCTTGAGAATCAGAAAGTGTGCTGTTAGCATGTTCCTTGTTGTTAGCATTACCATGATAGCTCACATTTGGCCTCTGAAAGTTGTAAAATGAGCATATAAACTAGATAGTGATGAAAAGTTAGGATGCTCAATACATACGTTATGTGTGGAATAAGTTTGGACCACTGCAAAGCATTTAAAATAAGCTAGTTCTGTTTTTCATGTTGTAAGTAAGTCACTAAAGAAACAGAATGCACTCTGGGCTTTCCATTATGTAAAATGGTATACTGTAAGCATTCCTTTGTGTTTGTGCTCTTTCTTTGATGGTGGCAAATAGAACACGTCCTTCAGCTCTGCATTGCCGCAGACCTCCTCCAAAAGGATACCTGCGTCTCTCCACTCTTCCTTCATATGTGTGTTTTATGTTCTTTCCTGTGTATCCTGCTGGTGGCTGCTAAAAGTATTGACTTTATCACTCCTCCTCGGGGAAAAGTCAACTAATAAAGTTAATTGCATTTCGCCCAGCATTTGAACTGTAAAGCAGTTGTCCTTGTGAAGGTAAACCAAAACATAAACATGCCAAATAATCGGGAAGAGGAACCCAACCAGAAAACCATGTAAATAGGGACATGGTTTAATATGGGCTTTTTGGAAGTTTGTGTTGCTCTTCTGCAATAAAAGGTTATAGACCACAAAAATATGCATAATAATTAGGGCTGGGAATATTAACGCGTTAATCGCGATTAATCGCGAACGATTAATGATCGCGAACAATTTTTTTAATCGCGATCAGAGTTTGCCAGCATTTTTCGCAATTCTACCATCCATATGCAGCTCATTTGGTTGTATTAATTAAACTCATTGTCGGTTAAACGCGCTATTTTGAGTTTGCTAGTATTTTGTTCCTTCTACGCATCCGTAGGCAGCTCGACCGGGCTTCAATCATTTATTTACAATTTCTCAAAGTAAGCACTATTACTGGTTCATTGTTACTTTTTCCTTTCTCTGCACTTTTTTGAAATAAAAAAAATGGTGAGAAATACTTTGCATTGTGAGTTTAACTTTAGATTCGAACGGTCTTACTGCAAGATATCAATTTTAAACATGCAAAATAAATCACGATTAATCGCGATTAACTATGAAATTTCTGAGATTAGTTGCGATCAAGAAAATTAATCGTTTGACAGCCCTAATAATAATAAATGACAGCAGTATTGGGGATTGAACTACAAACTTACGAGTTAGTGGGCAAAAATCTCAGACAACTGAGCTATGGAGTCTCATTTGAATTTGCAGCATTGGTTCTTAGCCTGGGTCTGCGTGATGAACATAGGCTTTAGCTGTTGACACTGTTACCTTACCCCCTCTGTTAGAAAGATTAAATGCATTTAGTGTAGTATTTGTAGAGCAGTCTCCCTCTTAAAGGCAAAATAAATGTGCTTGTCTTAAACCACTGCATATAATGTGTGCTTGTGACCGTGACCTCCACACACATCCATGACTGCACCCCAAAGATAAAGCAAAATAAACAGAAAGAGCTCTGCATTTCAACATGTTCTGTCAGATTAGGACTCACTGCAGATTACCCTGTTCCAAACCGGCTCTTTAAAAAGTCTGACACCAACAGTTGTCCTCTGTACTGATAGTGTCCACTGCAGTAAGGGCACCTCGAAGTGTACTCACAAGGTCCGCTAGGAGAAAACACAAATACATAACATAAACAAACATTTGTCTGATGCGCAATATAGCCACTATTCCTCTGTGGACAGAGATTTTAGTGCCCTTGGCAAATAACTTCTAGACACTATTCATATGTCTGCTACAGATGTTTTTTACAAACAGGGCAGGGGCACAATCACTTTTGTGCTCTATTTTCAGAGATTTTTTTTTTTACAAAGACCATAAAAGAAGAGATGCTTGACACCAGATATAACTATAGCTAGTTTTCATCTGCAATCTCCGCAACTGCAGTTGGCTGCGTACAAAAGGGCAATATCAGAAAACTTGAGCTAAACAGAATCATGATTGATCAGCTTTAATCTAAATATGTTCTAAAATACATGTCCATGTATCATGGGTGCAAAATATTGTAAAATACTCCAAAATATTTGCCTGGAAGAATCCATGACTCATCGCTGTACCAGCGAGTGAGTCTGGTAACGTTTGATCCACAGAATGCGCTGCGCTGCGGTTACAGCTAAGTGAACCAATCAGAGATTGCGCCATCTTGATTCAAAACTGAGGCGGAACTTCCGCTGCCTAAGAGTGACTTTGCGGGCAAAGGCGGGTGCACTGACGTCACCATCTTTGAACGAATCAGAATCGCGGAGTCGGTTTGGAACCGGAGGAGCGAGAGTGGATGGAGAGTGTCCAAATGGTATCGCGGTGTATAGGAAATACAGAGAGATATCATTTGGCTGGCCAGGTAACCAAAATATTATAATATCTGACAAAAATAGATTCCAGTAGTATATACAATGATAAATCAGAATTGACTAAAAACCGAATGAGCTTTTGATAAAACGTTGTATGGATTGTAAGATAAATATACTTTACCTCAGTTCCTAGATTATTCATCAGTTAGCCTACTGCAAAAAAGTGGGCTTATACTAACCTAATTCATTTCTTAATTCTCTGACATTTAAGATGCAGACAGTGGCCATTGTCTGCAGTGGTCTTATCACCTCCAATCCCCTCTGATCCATGGTAGAGCCTTCCCTATGTGCTGGTACACACACTAACACACACACACTGACACAGACCAATAACATTGTTCATCCAAAATGAATTAAACCTGAAAGAGGCAGCCATTCAACAGTTCCCTGAGGACTTCAGCATCACAACCTGAGCGACACCTGATAGTGCGCAAAGACCATCCAAACCCTATAGTCTCCATTTACAAGTATAACACTGTGCCATATTGTTAGTGTGAGGTTATCATACTGTATAATGGAAACTAGATGGGCTCACAGAATGTACACATGGGACAAAGCATCTTTTAATGGCAAAGATAAGATGTCATATGTGATAGTGAACCCTGGATTTCACACTGCTTCCTTGTCATTCAAAAGGAGAAGTCAGAATAAACAAACGAACAAAAACAATGAAATAAAAAGTAACCCTTACATTTCTGGTGCATCCACTCTTCAAATCAAAGGTTTTGTGTTTGTGTGTGTGTGTATGTATGTGTGTGTGTTTTAAGTTAATTGATCTAGTGACTTTCTCACAGGAATACAAAAGTTGTCTTGTCTGTGTCCTTGAGAAACTAATCAGAACATGTAAGTAGTTTTTGGAAAATAAAATTACAAATCAATATGCTAGGGGGCATAACAACTTTGCAATAACAGGTAGTGTTTCTGTCATGAGCAGTGGGTCGGGTGAGCATTAAATCCAATAAAACCAACAGAACTCGGGGCCCACTTGATGAAACGGTGACACTTTTATTTGCTGACATCCATAATAAATCATGTAACAAAGCGGCCGCGCAACAAAATCAACCTGCACTTTCTTTTTTGGTGCTAACTCAAGGTGAATGTCTGCAATAAAGAGAAAGCTGCTGTGTCGCGCTTGAAAATTCTAAGTCATGGCCCGTTTCTATAGAATGTGTGAGCGAGTTCAAGCTGGACACAGGTAGGAAATAACAAACAGCAAATACATCCTTGATATGTTGGTCAGAAGTCAAGTGAGACCCACACAACCCAGCTCTGACATTCAATCAGTGCATGCAGTGTTTGGGTGGGAGCGCAGCCTGACAGGCACCGTTAAAAGGGGTCATGAAGTCCAACGCACGCCATCGATCCACAGACTGTGAGTAGACAGGCTGGATATGTGCCCGGGACATGTGCACACGCTCACAATGTCCATGTGAAAAAAATAACAAAAAACTCTCTGGTTTGTGGAGTTGGGTTCATGCTTTAATGAGAATGGCTTTAGTAGTGTTATATGATAGATGTGCAGTACACTTATAGGGCACTTACACACACACCATCACACTGGACAGAGACTCATACTCAACACAGACTAAACCAGGGAAAGAACAGGACTAAATCCAGTTTACCTCAGGACTAAACTGGGCTCAAACTAGGACCAAATCTTATGGGGTTTAAACTATAGTATATAGTAGTGTCCAAGTGATTTCCTTGTGGATTAACAAAGTTTGTCTAAGTCTATGTCCATGTCTAAGTATAGTATAATATAGTATGTATTTGTATGTAAAGTACTAAAGTAATAAAGATATTTATAATTGGGGCTTAAGATCTGATAATTTCCCCCTAAAAATTTAAAACAAACAGATAAAAAGTATCCACTTTTCATTTAAAAACTCTAGTTCAAAGTCTTCACTTTGTGATTTATAGAACCCATATAGTGCTTGAGCCTGCTACATAGTTATAATCTAAGACACCCGTGGATCATTATTATAATTTGCACATTTTAAATCATTAAGAACAAAATAAGCACAGGGCAATGGGGGTATGTGGTGGTGGTGAACACAGTGGTCGATCTGCAATATGGTGTTTTGAAAACAAATGATTAAAGACTGCTCAAACATGCAGGGTGCAGGATCACTCCAAATACAACTTCAAGAGAGTAAATGAGAATGGAAAACAACTATAACAGGGTTAAAAGCTCGGAAAAAATAGGTCTGCTTTAATGTATGCAAAAGACTTGGAGAAATGAATGTAAAACTTTTTCAAGAAATACAGTTAGGGTGGTTAAGTATCATCAAACAATGTAGTCCCTTTCCTATATGTATCATTATCTTCTTCCTCCTTTGTGCAGCCCGTTAACTATAATGGTCCTCTGAAATATAGTATAAAGAACTTGATACATTATGAGTAACTGCTTCCACTAAAAGTTCAAAGTAATGTGCAGAAAAGGTTTTATATGATCTTGAACAATTCCCATAGAACATCTCCTAGTTGTTTGATGGATCTCTTTACCTTACAGGCAGCAATGTCGTGTGATTTCTGGTGCTCGCCTGGGGCAGATGTGGTGGTTGACATCCATTTCATCTCTTGTCATTTATCAGACTGAGCCATTTGCTTCTTTTCGTCATTATGTTATGTTTCTTTTGTGACACTGCAGTTGTGCACGGAGAGGCCAATCTATTTACTGTGAGAAAGCTTACATCAGAGCCAGGAGTCGACTGACAGAGATAAGTGATGAGAAGAGCTAATCTGAGCAGGAGAAAAATGCTACAAAAGTACAACCTTCACAAGAGGTGGCTGTATACTATTGTTGTTTCTGCTTGCAATATATGGTCAAGGTAAAGCAATATATGGTCAAGGTAAAGCAAATTAAATATATACTTTGAAAAAAATCTCTCCTCGGACCCAATTACTGTAAAATAAGACCAGATATACTTGACAGTCCCAAAGGAGGAATTTGTCATGGGCAGCCCTGCATTTATAAGTGGTAGCATTACATCTAACATATATAAAACCTACTTACAATAGCTGCTAGGCTCAAAGAGATTCCCCACCACAATATATTAACCAAACATCATATTATGGATGTATATGCAGTCACAGCGGGTGTATGATTCATATGCTTCTTTGAATATAACCACAAATACTCTGGTACTTCATTAATGAGTCATGGTTGTAATTAGGTCGATGAATAATGCACCAACTTTATAGCTGCAAATCCAAGGTGTAGTAGGGAAACAGGAGTAGACATACCATCTCAGTGCATTGAGTTCGTCTCATTTGTATGAATTTTGTAATAGTGTTAAATAAAGATTTTAATTCAACTTGATGTGTTTTAGAGTGTCTTGAAAAATTGATTTAAAAATGTATTAATGCTGCTAGTGCTAGCTAATGCTGCATAGAGCGCCTCCTACCTCCTACTCTACCATCTTAGCAATCCCTCAGGATGCTGCTAATTCACCCCCAATAGGGTTATTATTGTGACTTTGGGGTGTACTTGTCACTAAACAAAGTCAATTTCATCGCCATAGCAACTCCATACAAAACCAACCCACATCGGGAGAAATAATGCAAACAGAAAAGCCCGAGTCACCTGGGAATTGAACCTGGGAACGTCTTGCTGTGAGGCTTGAGTTACTAACTAGATCATAAAAAATTATAAAATATGTAAAAATATATATATTTTAAAAAATACTACTAATTGACACATGGAAGAGATCATTTTTGTAGCTTTCAGAAAATGCTATAAAATACTTTCTGTGCTGATTGTACACTCTATAGACACTTCAGTGGCCCTCACAATGTCACTGACCAAAACTAGATCCCTCGTGTTTATGATATTGACAGACACCAATCTCTGTTTCCCAATCCCCAGGGGGACCTCGATCAAGGTCTAACTGGGTTCACTGAATGATGCAATAAAATGGCCCCCTTTTTTAAAAATAATAATGGGTTCTTTCAAGGGGGACACACGTCGGAATTCTCCAGAGCAGCACACTACAGCACACACTGATAGCATGATCACTCTACCTGTTCAACTCATCTCTCACAACTCCTGCCCTTTTGCGCTCCTCATTTTCAGACTGTCTCTGATCCTCTGCCTTTTTACATTTCAATCCTTCAGCCCTACTCCTGCCTTATCCTGAGAGGAGAGAGGTGCAAAAGAGAGAGGGAGTGGTGGGTGGGGGCCGTTGAATAGCTATAAGCGATTAGCAGTTTGAAAGATCCAATCCCATTGCATCACCTTCCGTGTCTCTGAAACTCTCACTTTCTCCTCTGCATGCTGGTTCACAGAGACCACCATTTTCTTCTCCTCTGTATTTATGAACCTCCCTTGTTCGCTCAGATGCCACCCACAAGCAAGTATTATTTAATTCATGCTTATGGCTTTCTGTTTTGCTATGTCAATATTCCA
Source organism: Paratrypauchen microcephalus (assembly GCA_036785185.1). Taxonomy (NCBI): domain Eukaryota; kingdom Metazoa; phylum Chordata; class Actinopteri; order Gobiiformes; family Gobiidae; genus Paratrypauchen; species Paratrypauchen microcephalus. The sequence continues at coordinate 2,965,214 of JAVJIX010000028.1, read as the reverse complement.
TGTGTATACAAGCACCACAGTGAATTGAACCGTAAACAAAATGACTAATAGGAACAAATAATGGCATTTGGGGGAGTAAATGGCATTTGTATTTGGTTGATATGGGAGATTCTTGCAGGCAAACAGCTATAACATGGACACAAATACAAATACAACATTTGATCACAACAATTTTCATGAAATATCTTTCCAAATTGATGATCAAAGCATGATCACCTTGGTCAAGGTAAATTTATCAGTTACAGTAGTCCTGACAAACCCAAGCTCAAGATCTGAAAATGGGTCCCACTGCTCCTGACAGGTTGCCTCAGTGGCATTGAAGGCTGGGTCAAAAGCAGAGGACACATTTTCCAGCTGGGACAATAAAGTTTATCTTGACCTTAACTGTAGCATTTGTGAGCTAGTCTGAAATTAACAGTAAGGAGAAAAATATAATGGCAGGTAATAATCCTGGGAGAATGTGTTTCAAGGGATCTGAAATAAAAACAAATTCAATTGCCTGTCCCCAAAAGTTAATAACTAATTCATAATACACAACATAACCTTATTGGGGAGTTTATTGGGATGGCATTATTGACCATGTTGTGAGCAGCTTTGAAAACCATTTCCGTTGGCCTTATCTTAGTGAAGAGCAGACTCCAGCAGCAGAGCCAGAACTAGCGGCCAGTGCTTAAGTGGAGGAGGACTAATCCCTCTTCTCAGACCCACACTGGTAAACAGCTCTTCTGCAGCCATCCATGCACAGCCCATCCTCAACCGAGTGGCCTGCATCCAACAGGCTCTCTGCACTGGCCACACACTGGTCGCGATCTTTTACCCATAACCATGTGTAGACGTGATGTGTGACTGTGTTGTCACATCTTCAAGGTATAAGACACTACAAATACATGTTTTTTAATACAAATAATTAGTTCATTTGATAAGTTAACACTACCAATTAGGGATGTAACCATATGCAACTCTGCTGATATCATATTTTCACGATATGCATCTCACGTAATATTTACTGTGATATTTTGAGTTGACTAAGTGTGAATATGCTATTTTTCTGTCATAATGCAAATAACTAGGATGTAAAAATGTAAGTTATTTCATCATGCAGATTCGTCTGAAAAGGATCATGGTATATGTAGTTTACTCAGTTCTTAGCTGTAGAGAAGTTGTAATTTGACACATGTGATGGCCCACAATACTTTTGACAATACAATATTACAATATTTTGTGTTACATCCCTACTGCCAGGTATGTGTGTATGTGTGATGTTATTTCTTTGTCTGGACTTACTTGCATTTATTCAATCCGTTTAAAAAAATGTATATTCTTACATATTCTTACAACAAGTGGGGACACCTCTTCACAGATCTGGCCTGCAAATAAGCTTGGTGGAGTCTCCTGCTAGTCTATGCTACTGTGTAACATTCCAGGTAAAGAGATATTATCTCCATGGAGACAAACAGGTGACGGGCCAGAAAAGTAACATAGTGCATCTTGAAATGTGTAAATATTATGTCTAGATTATTGAATAGCATTGAACTAAAACAGATATTTGAAGAGTTTCACAGTGGAATTTGTTAATGTATTAATCATAGTTTAAATTTATGTAAGTCTTTAAAGGTTATTGAAGTCTTTACCCGTTTAAAGGTTAAGACGAGCAAATTAGTGCAAAATATAGTGAAGGATGCTTAATTTGCCAGCGGTAACACTTATTTTTTAATTTAACATTTTAACACTGCAGCACATTCAATTACTGAAGGACTTTTGATGTTACCTAAAATTATCTACTGTTAAGACCTAAAAGCCTTTTGTTCAAATTGTTCAATGCTAGCTGTTATAAAATCAATCGAAATCCTACAATGGGGAAAATTATACTGTTCTGTGAGCTGTCATATTTATTGAATTGAAATGAACATTTCTGTTGAGTCTGTTGACTGAATTTGTACATCAATATCCAGTTTCCAGTATCAAGAAATATTTTAGATCAGTTAACAAAGTGCAGCACAAGGTTTTGATGACATCCTTATCTGAAGAGTTTCCTCAGCTCAGCAGTGCACATGAAGGCCATTATTAGCACACCTTGAAACCATGAAGCAGTTTTTATTATTTAACAGCAGAAGGTCAGATGCAGAATAGTGATGTGCCATATGGCGTGACGACTTCTTGATGGGCAAATTCATCAAAATGGCACCAGATCTGGCAACCTTGTGATTTTGTGCTTCCTTCAGCCATTTGGGCCGCACTTTAAAGGTGGTTGGAGGCAAAGGGTGGCAGATTGAAATTCATTAAAGTGAGTTCTGCGCCTGCATGGATGGTTGGTCCACTACTCAGTCAAGTCTGCTAAAGACTGACCCATATCATCCCCCTCCCACTCACAGCGCAGTGTAATGTTCCGTGCTTTCCCATTATTTTGTGATGGCCTTGTTTTTAGACATCGGATGATTACAAAACTGACACAGCTAATCAAGCTTTTTTTCTGTCTCTGGCTTCACTCCACATTTTCTAATACAAACAATATTTTCATGCAACATCTGAAATGCTAATTTTGTTTTTCTTGGTTTGACTACAGGGTCATTTTCTATTATTGTTCTATCCATTGTTATTATATAAAGTCATAAAAATAAAGCTTTTTGCCACTCTATAGTTTGTGTCACTTTGTTTTGCATAAGAGAACAGCTGGTGTAAAATCTCTGCTGATATGGTGGTTGTCTGTGTTGACCCCAGACAAGAAAGTGATGGTCTGTATGAGGGGAGTCCAAACTTTTTCCATTGAGGGTTGCATATTAAAACCAAGATGAAGTCTCCACTTCATATAGGTTTTAATATGCAGGTGGTCAACACTTTGAATCATTGAAAAAAAAAAAAGTCACATTTACTTGATGTTTTAATGTACCACCAGACTGCTAGCCTGGGAATTCCCAGGCCGCTTCTGTTCGTTTCGAACTGGAAGGCGGCCTGGAAACTCGTCCAAGCGAGAGTCCCAGATTTAGGGCCCCAATCAGAGAGCGGGGGAGGTGTGGCAAGACGGTGACGCGTACTACATGACAAACGGAAGCTTGTAGTTTGAACTGACAACTGACATGATTGGCTATGGACTTACGTATACGCTCAATGATAGACATTCATAACGCCCAATAAACGGCCGTTGGCAATCGCTAACCACACCTCCGCTACGGGATTTTTCGAAGCGAGTTTCCAGACCCATATCTCACTTGTGATATGGTCAGGTGTTAACCAGACTACCAGACTGCAGTTCTATTAGGAACATTAATAATGTTTTGTCTCACACCACAATGTTAGATATTCAGGTTATTATGGTAGAGCATTTTAAGTTGCATAAAAATTACTCAGGATAATGTGAGCCAATTCACCAGGAAAGAAAAATTCCTCTGATGGCTGTATTTAGCCCCTAGGCCATATTTGGACATGCATGGTCTATCCAGCCACCTTTCCTATAGCCTGAAATGTATGAGTTTTCTAAACCATTTAAAACTACTGACTTTGAATGGGCACTTTTTGAGGCAGTATTTAAGTGAAAAAGGTTCATACCAAATTATAAACTGTTTGCAGAGAAGAAGCATTCACCTGTCTTTCCTGCTTTTGGAGAGGTGAACGTAAAGGTCCTGCCCCTAACAGTCTGTAAACACTCCGAGGATTCTGGGTAAACTTGACGCTGATTCCTGCTCTTTTAACTGGAATTCTTTTTAGGTATCTGTTGGAGTATCCCCACACAGACGCTGGCTGTCAGTCAAGTGCCAGAAACACATTAGAACTGTCTGTCTTGATTTTCTTTCAAAGCTGGTCACTCTGCAAATGAACAAATGCCATTCTGTCAGAAAAATGGAGTAGGTGTAACCCTGCAATATTACTGTCAACAGAAGTAATGAGCATCAATTGTCATTCTCAGTTTCCATTGCAGTAGACACACAGACAGGAGGTATTCAGAGCAGACAGACTGCAGAGTGGAGCCTCCAATGACTACTACACATCCTTTAAAGAAAAAGGAGGGCAGAGATTCTGTCACAACTAATTGTTCCTTTGAAAATATTCAATATTGAGGAAAGCTATTATACTACAGAGAAGAAATACAACATTTAAACCCAGAATATATCTTTAAATGATTTTTCCCCAATAAAGGTGCACTATGTAACTTCTAAGGAGGAGGGTTTTTTTGTGTGTGTTCAAAACAGTGCATTAAACATATATGATTTGTATTTGATCAGTTACAGGTGTTTTATATCTCAAAACAACAACAACAAAAAAACATTAATTCATACCATGTACAGGCTTGCTTCTCCATAGATCTGACCATTAACTTGTCACCATTGTGATTAGTTTATTTCCATACTGAGGAATAATCAAGGGAAAACAATAATATTTCCATGGAGATATTAATGGTCTGGGTTCGATCCCCGGGTCGCCTGGGCCTTTCTGTGTGGAGTTTGCATGTTCTCCCCGTGTCTGGGTGGGTTTCCTCCGGGCACTCCGGTTCCCCCCACCAACCCAAAACATGCACCATAGGTAAATCCTGGAATTTCAAACTTATAAGAGCAGATATTACAGTGGATGCCATAAAGGAGCAACAGTAGAATAATAGAAATGATAGTAACAGGTTTCACTGGCTTCTTGCCAATACAAAGAGTGTAGAGTGTGTATGGGGAACATCCATTAGGTCTTTAATAATGATTTATGTATTAATGTGTAGATTTTTTCAGTAAAAGTGCTTTAAAAGTGAAGTGCTCTTACGCCTTTGCATTTTAGAGCAGCTTCAATTAACCTGTGCAGTGATAGCACAGACAGGAAGACTCATCGGAATCCTTTATTAATCCAATCATTATTCTGTGGCGGATGTACTTGACTTGGGTCATTGGACAGTTAATTCTCTTCATGTGTTTGTTTACTAAAGTCAATAATTTGTCTGATTGGAATTGAATTTTCTGTATAGAGGGCCAGCATTTATGAGATTGTGTTCCACATTATTCCAGGCATTTGTAATTTAGTCACTAGACCGTAATATGTAAACGCTAAACTGCCAATCTGTTTGTGTGTAATTGTAAAAGACATAAAAGTAAGGCTTAGACACAGGAACATGAGAGCCGCTGTCCCCATTCATGTTACTGTACCAAACACTTCTCTAGCTTGGTCCTTTTTGACATGCTTTTGTGGATAGCTACATCCAGGGCTCTCAAGTCTCACGCATTGAGAGTGTGACACACGCAATTCGACGTGTGTCGAATTGCGCTCACACGCCACACATGGCATTTCTCATGCTGATTTTTTTTTTTTTTTTTTGTGCCCAGAAAATCGGTCTGTGTGGCTCAGTTTATGCAGGCACCGCAGCTTTTAGCGGATCTCCGCTTTTTATTCAGCCGCGGGGTCATTTTTTTGTATATCTGCAAAGTGCAAGCCACGCGGTGGGGACGGGGTGGGGACGGGGGGGGGGGACGGGGGGGGGGCATTTCGGATGTCGCGCACAGGGATCCAAGGAGCGCTCAGGGAGTTAGTGTGTTTGCTCAGACACATTAAAAATTAGGGGGAACATTGGCCATGTCCCAATTCCAAGTATTACTAGTCGCAATAGAATAATATTTTTGTCTGTAGGGAACAAGGAGCAGACCACCCGGCTCACTGAGCTGAGGCGGGACCTGTTCCATTTCACAGACGCCCATGTGATCCACGGACTGCACTCAGGGCTCAGCGAGTATGCACCGCCTCGACTGCAGACTGAGACCACACTCCGAACCGTGCATTCGCTGAATTGGGAAACGGCGAACATCGCAGAGTAGCAAGTGTAAATAATGGGTGGGGATTTATGACGATTTATGCAGCGGTGGCCGACGAGGGTCCGAAAGGAGGACAAAATGTAAAAAAGGAGGACACGTGACAGACGGCCGGACAGACAGCTCTAAAACCGGACTGTCCGGACGAAATCCGGACGAATGGTCACCCTAACTGTCAGTGAACGACAAAACGGAGAACCATCAGGTAATAACTTCATTTATATAACTCTCATTAGTTGCTATGTAGTTTAAGTTTGCTCTTTAGACAAACATTTTCACAGGGCTCTGTGTAAATGCAATCGCAATTTGACGTGCTCACACACGCTCACACGGCATTTTTCAAATATTGAAATATCGATATATTGTGATACTAAATTTGGTGATACAGCATCTTTATTGTGGGCAGCTGTATCGAAATATTGCCAGGAGTATTTTGTGCTATCTTTTAGCAAGTATTCTGTGACCACATCACAATTTTGTTGCTTTTTTTGTGGAAAGAAACTTGTTTATGCAACACACTTGACATATTCACTGTTTTGATGAGCAAAATCGATATATTTCATATTAACTTTGCACAGGTAGCAGTTTAACAAAAAAATATTGTCGCTAAAATGTAGCTGGTTCTTAAAAAACAGCAATTTATCACAGAGTATCATCATGTGCAACATATTGAGTATCGCACAAATCACTGTATCATGATAATATTGCACCGTGAGCCATCTGTTGAGAATTTTATTGAATCATGAGGATTGATGAGTGATTCAGCCCTAGTCTAAAGATCTAGCACTGAGGTTAAATAAAAAGTTCTTCCGCCTTCAATTCAATTCAGTTCAATTCAAGTTTATATAGCACATTTAAAACAAGTTCACCGCGCCAAAGTGCTTCACATAAAAGTCAACAAAAACAGATACACCGATAACACAATACAATAAAACACCAAGATATCCTCTCTAGCTAGTAATTGCCAGGGAGAAGAGGTGAGTTTTCAATCTAGTTTTAAACTTCTTTGCAGACTGAGAGGATCTGTAGTGAAGGTTTCATGGGTGGTCATCTGGATGAAATCACAAATGGAAATCTTCTCTACAGATCCCTTCCTAGATGAATGAAGGATTATACCGTCTCTTGTCCTGCCTTCTTACAACTATTTGCAGAGCTTTATTCTCACTAGTGATATCAATTCACCGAGCACACACTTTTCAAAGACTCCATTGGCTTACATCCTTACTACATTACTACTGTTCAACACATATTGAGATTTAGTATCATTATTTTGTATTAAATGATTTGTCACAGCATGTGGTATACGTTGGTGAGAAACTTAATCTTTTGCCTTTGAGAAAAGATGGGCTTGCTACTTGGTATGCAGCTCCTTTGAGGTCAAATACCAAATATCCAATAACAAGCCAAAAAAAACCCCACAACGGATATTGTGAGAAAATAAAAAAAAGCTAAAAGAGGAAAGCTGTTGTCCTAACACACTGCTGTCTGCACAGTTGTAGGATCATAACAAAACAGCATCACAAATTCCCAGCCAATCCTAGCAGCTCTCAGCTATTAAAGAAAGAATTATCTCTAAAACGTGCTTATACTTGAGTGATGAACCCTTAACGGCTGGTGCTGGCAGGGGCTGAAGTTCTCTTTCAGATGCTATGAGTCTAAGTGATGCCATGTTGGATCGCTGCCAGCGTTTATGTAAAAATGACATGTATACAGAAGGCTGCGGAGAGAGCTCAGTGTCAACAGACTCCCCATGCTAATTCCAGCGCTAGCACAGAGACCCATCTGCTGTTAGGAATCCATTTATTGATAACTGTTTGCCTGGTTTGCTGTTGTGCCTCAATTTAGCCTCAGACCATTCCCAGCATTCCAATGAATTCCACTTCTATTTGGCTTTATTTGGGTTGCAAAAGCCTATAAAATACACAAGGTCGTGTATTTCTCAAACAAAGCTAATTCAGTGCAGCTAATATTGCAGGGCTCTCAATTTTTGAGCGGTGTGGTGCGTGAGACTGCGTTTTTTCCGAGGAGCAGGGTGGTGGTGGTGGTGGTTTTGGGATGGGGGGTGGGGGGTGCCAGTGACAATTTTTTCCCGAGGACCGGGAATTTCAGCGTGAGAAAATACCATGTGTGGCGTTGAATTGCGTGTGTCACACTCTCAAAGCGTGAGACTTGAGAGCCCTGTATTGTATACATTGTCCAAAAACAAAAATAACATTCCTATAGGACATTCCTATAGTGTTATTATGAGACTACAGTCAGGGCATAGAAGAAGAAGCATGCTGTCCCTGCTCCAGCAGCAGTCGCAGAATACAGCAATAGCAAATTGTATGTCTTTGAAACATGTCTATTTAAAGGTGCACTATGTAGGTTTGGTTGATGCTATTTCTTTGCCTAGAATGTCCCACTATATGGCATTAAACATATCTATCTAGTATGCCATTTAATTAAAGGTGTTAATGTGTATTCTGATAATAATACGTGCATGATCTGATTGCGCTACCTGCTTATCTCCTTGGAGAAAGACACGTTTATTTTCCTCCACCAGAAAAGTTACATATTGTAGCTTTAAAGCACATAGTCAGACCCTCCAGGATTTCATTGTTTGTGATTGTTGCGGGCTAAAATGCCTGAATTTGCGGGAGCTTTTCCAAAAAGTTGCGATGAAAGTTGTGGTGCTTTTAAGGTTTTTGTTGCGGGAGGAAGTGAAAGTTGCGATAAATAGTTGCGATTTTCCCTTTTTGTAATTAAAATTGAGTAATATTTTGAATACTGAGTTATTACTGAATAATACAAAGACACAGAGATCACAGATATGGTCCTAAAACAACCTTACCAACATCGAAAATAAATTACTACTAGGAGGGGAACTGTTTCGCCCGGTCTTTTGCTGTTATTTTAGTGGGCAAATGGTGCCGCAGACATGTTTCTTTGCCATTAGAAGCCGTGTCTCAATTCCCAGGGTGCACGGCTCGGAGCGTGGCCCGAAGGGCATGTGCGTCACACATTTCGCCAGAATACCGGCGCGACGGCTGCTGTCCCACTTCTTTTTTGTCCCATGCGCAGTTAACACGCGGTCCAAAGACCGCAGTCGTCCGCAGTCCGCGGACTGCAGTCGGGGCTGAGCAAGTGTGCACCGCCTTGACTGCAGTCTGAGCCCCCTTCGGGCCGTGCTCCGAGCTGTGCGCTCTGGGAACTGGGGACACGGCCGCAGTTTCGTTTTGTCACATGGAAGTAAGGCAGAAGGAAGTTGGTCGGCGTTCAATACGTCGCCGATGATTGGTCAAAATTGTAAAAAAAAAATAGTAAAAATTGCGGGAAAGTTGCGGTGATTGGTCAAAATTGCAACACCGCCCTGAATTCACGGGGATTGGCTGAAGTTGCGTTGAAGTTGCAAATCGCAACATCGCGAATTCCTGGAGGGTCTGCATAGTGATTCTATTGACAACAGTTATTCACAAGTACTTTTTACTAGATTTCTTGTTGTTTCCTCTAGTACATAAATGATACACATCGTAAAGGCAGTGTAATGAACAGTATCTTACTAAATGGTCTATACTGTGTTTCTGTATATGACACTGAGGAAAGAACTACAAGAGAAGTCCCAATTAGAGAGTACAAATGTGGGTAATTGTTTGCCGGGTCATTTGTTAGAACATAACCAGAAATTACAACAACATATCCTCAAGCTTGTTATGACAGAAACTCAACATCTATAAAACCACTGATGGTAAAAAATAAAAAGCAAAAAGCAACAAAAACATTTAGGAAGTTATATAGCTTTATTAAAAATGCAAACTGGGAGTAAATGAAGCAGAAGTAGTTTTCTGGGTGACAGTAAAGGTTGTTATAGATGGTAATCAAATGTGCTGGAAAATAAATGTGAAAAAGTCCACCAGCCTATGCAGATGGAGCAATTCTAATTAGTCTGGAGGCAGCTGCACACAGGGCAGGGTTAGGGCATCTATACAGCAGGTATAATATGTGGATTATGTAGACTTAAAGGAGCTGAAGGAAGTGTCTGTGGTAAGGGAAGTCTGGGAGTCCTTGCTTAGACTGCTACACCCGCAACCTGCCCCCAGATAAGCGGAAGAAAATGGATTGAGATTTAAAGGTGCACTATGAAACATTTCTAGTGGCTATTGCTTTGACGATATTACTTTGCCTGAAATGTCTTATTTTCTCATGTATCTACATAGTAAAGCATGTAATGCCATCAAGCCAAGTTACATGTCAAATCTGGTGAGAAGCAAGGCCCAATAATGGAAATAATTTATTTTTAAGCAATAAAAACCTCAGTAACTGAAAGTCATACAGTGACTATTCCAGACAAAGTAATACCATATAAATGAGACCAACAGGTGGGAGACCCTATACTAGAAACAGTACACGGTGCACCTTGAAAAAGCTGTTTACACCTGAATGAAGCCAGGTTACTTCAAAATATGGTCAAGTATTGGTTTAGTCTCTTTAATTCACCCAAGATTTGCATTAAGTCAGGAATACAAAATAGATCAATACAATACAATTTAATATTTTTTTTCTGTTTCCAGAGAGTGAGAAGTAGCAGCAGGTGGCGCTCTTTGGTCCAGAACTAGGCCAGCTGAGAAGGCCACTGAAACATGAATGAATGCATGCTCCCTCATGTTCAGCCTGCGGACAGTGCTTGTTTAATTATGAATGAGTTTGGGGCAGCTGGCCCCAAACCAGGGGCAGATGGGTAATTTGTGGAGGGGAAGAAAATATTTTGCTGGCCCCAAATGTGTTTACTGAGTTTAGAAAAGGCATGTTTTAAGTTTTGTTCAGTTATTCAAGGTTTTACATACGTTTGAATATTAAAGGTCCCATGGCATGAAATTTTCACTTTCTGAGGTTTTTGAACATTAATGTGAGCTCCCCTACCCTGTTTAGGGCCCCCCATGGCTAAAAGTTGCAAAATGTGTAAACTGAGCATTTGTGATTCTTTTCCGCGTTTGAAAAAAAGACAGCCAAAACGGGCGATTCTGAACAAGGGAAATTTCTGATGTCACCCTCGGGGAAAAATGCAAATACAGTTCCACCCCCCGTCTGGATGTCTACCCACCGTCTCTGGAAATCACGCCCAGAGAATTTGGACCGCGAAGGAGCTACGCAATGCGAGATGCGTTTTTTTATTTGCCTGGAGGCACGTGAGAGTATTTCCAGGCTCGGATGTCCTTTATCCGAGCCTCCGAACCTCTGAAACAGCAGTGGTTTAATTTTATTTTCTGTGGAAATGTGTTTATTTTTCAATGGAAATCGTCTCATATCTTCCTCCGCGCTTAAACACGGAAGTGGGGCCAGCGCACAGCACACTGCTAAATGAGGAAAGAGCGGAGAGTTTGGCCACACCCCCACCCGCTGCACTGGCCTATCTCTGTCCTCCTCATTTGCATTCAAGCAACAACGCACAGAATAAAGTGTTTGAGAGAGATATTTTTGATTCTGACTGTGTTCATGAGGCTTTCTCATGCACTGAGTCTTGATTTTGAAGAAGGATTCATTTACAGTTTTAGGGAACCATTAAGGCGCCATATAAAAGCATCAAGAAGCAGGGCTCTCAAGTCTCACGCATTGAGAGTGTGACACACGCAATTCGCTCACACACGCTCCCCGGAAAAAAATCTCAGTTTCAACCAATAAGAAAATAGATTGTTCTGTTGTTGGGCAGACTAGTTTCAGCTGCTAAGCGCACACAGCGACTGACGGTGATGATAAAACAAACTGAGAACCATCAGGTAATAACTTCATTTATATAACTCATTAGTTGCTTTGTAGTTTAAGTTTGCTCTTTAGACAAATTCAACGCAATTCGACACACGGCACCCCCCCCCCTGCTCCTCGGAAATTACGCAGTCTCACGCACAACCCCGCTCAAAACTTGAGAGCCCTGAAGTACCATGTCATGGGATCTTTAAAACAGGCTCAAACTCCAAACAGCATACAATTTCCTTTTATCCCTAGAGGAAAAGATCTGGTTGGTTTCGTAAACACAGAGATATGCAAGCGTGGTTTGGTGGTTTGGTGAGGTGCGCACTATCACCGGTAACAATGGAACTTGTCCGGACGTGTTTCACGTGCAAATGATCCGTCAGGCTGGAGCAGCTTTGGTGATCGGAAAATACTTTTTGACAAAAGCTACAAATCATCGCGTTCTTGTTGATAGTCCCATCTTCGTTTTTTTAATAAATAAACTTGGCGTTCAAAGGCCCTGGCAGCGATTTGCTTGCCGCACGCCAGATTTAAAATGAGCGTGCATTGAATTGCCACTCATAATTAATTGCATTAATTTTCATAACACATTAATTTGCAGTGTAATTAATTAATCTAATTAATATATATATATATATATATATATATATATATATATATATATATATATATATATAGCGGAGTAGATTCCGCCACAAATCCTCCAGGCGGTGAACATTCAAATATACATACTCTTTCCTGCACTTTGATTGCTGCACTGATAATTTGCAGAGGTGTCAATAGGTCCTGCATAATTCATTCTGATTGATTCGATGTTGACAACTGCCATATGAAGATCCTAATAGAACCTTAAATAAATAAAGAGGAGGCAGACCACAGCTCTGTGAGGAAAATGCACAAGCAGATACCAGTTCTAAACAAATCACTTATTTAAGTGACAAGTGAGGTAATCAGTTAACTATATTGAAGTTTGGATTGTTACAAGAGAAAGTCTATAAGATGCTAGTGGCTTTTGGCAAATCAGTTTCTACTGTTTGGTAATGGAGATGCCTGAGATGACTAGAGGCACAGGAAGCATAGCAAGGGCATGCAGAGAAGGATGGGGCACTAGTGGTTCTTGGTGACTGGCCCACTCTAATTAGAGGGGCTGCTGTGAGCTGAATCCCAATGCCTGGATGTGAGGAAGAGCAGATGTAGAGAAAAAGAACTGAACAAGCCAGGATAGAGTCTACAATGAATTACCAGCAAGGTCAAAAAAGGTGAAAAGAAAAAAAAGGTTGCGAGTTATTGGGGAAAGTGCCCACAATGCACTTCAGGATTTTCAGTCTTAAACAGCTTTTAAATGTGAAACGAAAAGTGCACACCACAGACAGGAGGAGAATCATATGAGATTTTAAATCTTATGATCCCCCGAAGACAACAATGGCCTTAAAGGGACTGCACACCACAAGCTAAAATTTGTAAAGTATCAAAACTATAGCATATCTCACATCAGCTGTTTCCTGTCTACTGTACAACGATTTGCTTTGAGACTCTAAGTATTACAAAAATCTGGGTATGTTCTATGTTAGATACACATGTATTTATGTAAACAAACTTATGTGAGGAACTACTCTTGCCTTTTTAATTTCAAAGAATGCTTCAAACTGGATTGTTGTATGGAGTGGGTGTCATTATTTGTAATGGACAGATTTTAATAGATAATATGGATGAGAATGCTGCTGATTAATATTAAAATTTTAAGAAAGGTGAGTCACCTAATGTTATATCTTGTACCTCTGTATCCATCACACTCTGTCCCTGATGCTCTGGTTTATTGGCTGCTGCAGCAGCAGTGATGTTTGTGGTTATAATATGAAAGAGCAGCTCAGAATCACACTGGCACCACACATAAAAAATCGCAAAGATCCAAAGTCAAGTTGCACAACAACTTGACGAGAAGAGTGTAGGCCAAACTCTGTCTCCATCTTCCTTTTTGTAAAGGCAAAACAGGAGCAGATTTACAGGCTGCCATGCTGTATAATGAGAGCTTGCATTAAATATTAAACTGGGATTCAGATAGAGATGGATGCATGTAGTTGAAAAGGCCACTTAAAGCAGGCATTAATGAAGGTCAACCACGTGAGCCCTTTGTATTTGAGATGGTGTTTTAGTATGATGCAACATGGAGTACTTCCTTGTGATGGGTCTGTGTTGCTCAACTTGTAAACAGCAAATCATGAGATTTTTGTAATGTTCATCTAGACTTCACTTCTGAAAGTTAGCTTCTTATTTTTATTTTATCAGATAACTTATAATAGAGATGTGCTTAACTTCACAGGTTCCTCAGATCTGTCTCCGGTGTTGTTGGTGATGGTGTATACAGTATATATTGGTATACAAATGGACATAGCTAACCTTCTAGTTTCCAATTGACTTTTCATAGAAAAATTGATGCCCCTCTTTGTGTAACTGCTGCAGAGAGCCTAGTGATTTGGGTCTTAAAATGCTCATATTAACCTGTTCTACATGATCCTTTTTATTTAGCTATTTTGTCCATCAATAAATTCCTATTTCTCATATGGAATTTGGCTCTAAATTAATTCATATAACTGCTAGCCTTGTGAGCTGTGTGGTGGGGGGTCATTGAGGTTTGATCAGGACTACACACGGAGGATCAGCCTTATGTTAGGTATATGTTGAGCCTGACGTATGTATGTCAATTTACAGTACAGTAGGGAGTTTGTTTGAATCCGAAATAAGAATTGACATTGTTCCAAAAACACAACAAGTACTGGCTGCAGTGGATTAGCCATCTAAATCCATTTTTCAAAAGTGTAATTAAATTTCGCTCTACCACAGAAACAGGAAAGTTGGCAAACGACGCTCAGAGCAGCGAGACTTCTTTAATGACGCCTATATTAAAAGCCTATAGCCTGGCACAAAGCACAACACATGCTAAATGGGCCTACAGTATCAAAATGATGTACCAACAAAAGCCAATATTCTAGTTTAATATGGAATCTGGCACAGATCACAAAGACGCAACACATGTTTTTTTAATGAGCTAAGCAATTAGGTTGTGATTTGGAGGGTCCAAGTGTACGGGATTGTTAATTTCAATTATAGGCAACATTAGTATCCACCTCAGTGCTGTGGCTGTCTCCTCTGTGGGGAAATCTGAGCAGAAGGACCACTATATTAGACCAGGTGAGCTTGCGCACCAGATCAGCTTGCGCACTAGATCAGCAGCTCCATGTACTGGTAATTAAATTGAGAGACTGCTGAATTTGAAGATAAGAAATGCTGTAATTGTAGGGTTTAGGTGAGAGCAATGGAAGAGTGGAAATGTCCCGGTGTCTTGTTCATAAGAGGTAACAAGGGAGTATTTGATCTAAAACCGGTGAGGATCAGAGTAACAGTTGTGCTGACAATGTACTCGCCAAGGTTGGTTAATAAAAAGGCCCAAAGGCAGAAGGTTCTGTAATATGAGTGTTTCATGCCTAACAGGGTGACACCAGGCCATGGGCGATGATTTCCGGATGAGCACACCACTTTGGGAGATGTAGAGGGCACAGAGAATGGCAGTAGTGCATAAAGAGAAAGCACTTTATAAAGGCTGCAAAAAGACCAACAGATTCATAGTCAGTAGGGATATCCAAACTATGGCCCAGGGGTGAAAGATGGCCCTCAGTCCTATTTTCTTTGCCCCTCAGGCTTCCAGGTGAAGATGCCCATATTATCTTCAAAATCTTATATTATGCAAAATTTACTCTTTGTGTGAGCTTTTAGCCATGTTAGAATATTTAGTATTTCCTCAAAAAAATACATGGAGTTTATTTAATTCACACAAAATGCTCTATTCCACCTTATGATGTCATGAAGTGGTAGTTTCAAAGTTAACAGCAACTTTTACCTTTTGTTCAGTAGAGATGGACAATTCCAGTGCTGAAATGATACAAATGATACAATGATACAAAGAGAAGAACGCATTTTCAACATTATAATGTAGATTAGATATAGTGTAATATGGGCCCTTTATTATTTTGCTATGAGTATTAGAATTATCTATTTATCTTGATTATTTTCCTTAGTGCTTACTTATTGCCTCTGGAGCCAGCAGAAGGAGCTGAGTAAGGAGTTTGGCTTCCTCATCCTTCTCACATGTGTTGAGGGGATAACATGTCCGAAGTGCCAGTGGCAGAGAGGAGAATCAGCAGATTAATGAAGACTGTCTGCTGCTCTCAGTCCAGGTCTGGACTGGAGCAACCTGACACAACCATTTCACTCTTCTCTCTTTGGACTGGTTTAGGGTTAAAACAGTCATGATTTGGGCCAAAATAGAATCAACACCCATAAAACAAGAGCAAAGGGCTCTGAACCACCCGGCACCATGCATCACAACATTTGATTTATTTTTCTGTTTGCACTTTCTCTCTGTGGCTCTGGGTAGTGCTAAAATATCTGCCTCATAAGTAACCAACAAATATTTGTATATAACTTACAGTCATTATGAAGTTTTGATGAACATTCTCGGTGGTTTAGTGTTGCTAATTTCTCTTAATTATCTGGGACAAGGTGATTATTAATTGTTGATTGATTTGTTCCAACTTTATGAACAACAGTTTTTTTTTTAATCTGACAGGAAGACAGGAAATCAATCACATCTTATGAATTTTATTAAGCGCAAGTGACTAAGTTGGTCTAAGAGGAACTCACAAACTAAACCAAGGTAAAACAGGAATTACAAAATTGTTTATAAAGGATCGACAGACACAGCCTCACACAGTCAACACAAGCCTTTTTGACGACAACAAAGTGCTCTGGTGTAATACAAAAGTGTAATACTATTATTACTGGTGACATGGTGTCAGCTCAAAACCACCATACAGTCCTATCATATTTCACCATCAGCTGAAGAGAGAAAGTGTGAGGATTTCTGTTTTTCTCTCTACCTTGTGCTGTCTCCCTCCTCCCTTCTGTATCTCCTGTTGCCTGGAGCTGGGCGGAGAGTCTGACACCGCCCTTATCTCTCACCCGTTTCCAATCATCTCATCTCTTGCAGTACAAGAAGCCTGGTTCTTCACCCACTCCTTGCCAGATCAACAGTTTATCCTCCGTGGTATTACAGTTTGGCTCCAGTTTTTGCTTCTGGTATTTTTGCCTGATTTCTAGTGACTAAGTTTGTTTTTCCTATTTTTCTGCAGACCTGGTTTTTGGACATTCCTGCATTGATTTTCACCCCAGCTTCTGACCCAGCTCCAAGCAACCTGCATATATTTCTGTATTAAATAAATCCTGTTAATTTTTGGACTTGGTCTGCATTTTTGATCTGCCAGTCATTATAACAAAACAGCATTATGGGAAAAAAGAGAAAACCAAATGAATGTAATGAGCTTGTTAAGTATGTGCTCCCTGTGCAGTTGAATGACAATGTAAGTCATCCTCTTCCAGTGATACATAACCCATTGTGCATAAATGAATTTGTGAGCACTCAAAAAAACAAAAGACAAACGGGGGAATTCAAATGGAATGAAAAGCCTGGGTTGCCAGATAAGCCATGTGGCGCTGGTACTGAGGTATGAAATAAAGGCATTTGTTGAGCTGTATGGATATGGCGCCCGACATGCACACATGGCAGAGAGAGTGTGTAGTGTCCACCATGTTGGACTGGCCACTCTTTAACGCTTCATTAATTCAGTCTCTCTGGCATCAGCTTTTGGCTGCAGCCTCTGCATATTGAGCTGCACTACTGAGAGCCAAAAGAAACAAAGGTGATGAAGGGTTACAAAGACAATGATATTCACTAATGATATGATTCTAAAGGGCCCAGCTGAATACTTAATTCATTTATCAGCACATTTAAATATCAGTAGTTTATTTCTCTTTTTACTCAAATGAAAAGGCCTCAGTGCCTGAAATAAGTTCTAAAACGTGAACTGCTTAGGTGCTTGCATCATCCTTTCTTGACCATCAACAGAGATGAGGGAGTCAGTCTGACGGACCTAACAGATCTGTCAAACTGACCACACCTGTCAAACTGACCACACCTGTGCTCCCCTCAAGAGACCCCCAGAGTCCGCACCCTGCTCTGGAGAGGCAGTCCCCCATCATGAGTGCAAATACGGCCTCAGACTTTTGGTATTTCTCTACAAAGAGCAGCAGCAGAAGGAAAAGCCCTGCTTGATGCAAGGTGATAAAGACAAAGTCATCCACCCCACCAGCTCCCTGTGAGCACCCAGGCAGGGATGGGGCATTTAGGAGCTGAAAAATAGCAGCAAGGCCAAAAGCGCTGTGCTGAGCAGTCTGAGGAGCAGCCTATAATTAGTGTGTGGAGCCCTTGATGAGTGCTGGAGGATTCTGCACAGGCCACGGGGACATCTCTGGCTTTATTTCCCACTGTTACTGCTGGGAATGCCGATGGAGCTGTGGACCCAGAGGGCAGTTCTCTGCTTAATGCTACAGGAGAGACCAGAACATGTGGTAGGACTTCTGATAGTGGTGTTTTAAGGAGCATAACAAAGGCAGATACATTTTTATCATATTTGTTACAATAAAAGTATGTGTTCTCTGGAAATCAATACACAATACTAGACACACCAGAGAAGGAGATTTCAAATTTTAGTGTGAGTAAGATGACTGAGAAGTGAGAAGAAACATCATAATTAATAATTATTCACGATTGCTGGTCAACTACACTGGAATTTTTATTTTTATTCTTCCTTTCCCATTGTGTAATATATCATAATAATATACCACTATTCATTACATAAGTTACCAGCTTTATGAAATCAAACTTAATGTTGATAACGTGAGATCAACAGCCACATAAAAAGCATCTTTTTAGTCTAGGCCAAAGAGTAATGACTTAATTTCGCTTCTAAAATAACAACAATAACAATGATTATTTAATTTGATTAATCACATCATTTTGACATCCCTAGGGAAATGCATACCCTTGACACAGTTGTAATCACAATATAAATTAAAGCCGCAAGCGGCGTTGGTCGGGACCTCGCACCTGCGTTTGTTCGTCTTACTGAGACGCACACCCATACCAAATTTCGTGTGCCTGGCACAATTATCTCACTTCCTGTTGGGCGTGGCCATGACATTGTAGATACCCTGTCAGAACAGACCCTGTCAGACCCTGTCAGACCCTGTCAGACCCTGTCAGACTCTGTTAGACCCTGTCAGACCCTGTCAGACCCTGTTAGACCCTGTCAGACCCTGCATGTGGCCTACATGCTGAGGCCTACATGAACCTTCGATGCTTGTCCCCACATTGCTGCTTGCAGCTATATCAGATCAAAGGTACAAAGATCAATGTACCTTTGATCAGGGCGTTGCCTAGCAACAAATACCTCCCATTCATAACTCATCACTCCCATTCAATAAATACCTAACTTTATCGATCCGCCGTATTGTCATATTACCGCCTATTTGAAAATCCTTCGCAATTTAACATTTCCAACGTCTTAAGATTATGTTCACCAAAATTTAAGCCTATCTGAGGTACGGTGTAGGAGAAGTGTTTCAAATTCCATACCTAACTTTATCGATCCGCCGTATCGTCATATTACCGCCTATTTGAAAATCCTTCGCAATTTAACATCTCCAACGTCTTAAAGTGATACTCCGGGATTTTTGACATAGGGTCCAATTTTCTAGTTAGCCAGCGTGTAGGATATGTGTAGAGAAAGTTATTTTGCGATTTCATGCAGTCTTTGTAAAATCTGAGTTGGCTGTTGCTAAGCTAGCGAAAGTGAACGTCCTGCAGCTAGCCAGCCACTAAAATAGACATACCCAGTACAAAACAAACACCCAAACAAATCAGTTATTATGCCAGGGTATCGATGTACATATCTGTGTTGATATAATAAGATTTTGAACGAAACGGACCTTGCTTCAAACGACTTAATTGACGCATATTGGGGGACTAGTTTCTAAGCAGCGGCGGAATTTTACTTCTCCCTCGTCAATTCATCAGCAGCAGTTGTCATTATTACAAAGAGTAGAGACTGGAGGCATGCATTACACACGTTGGTGAGTAACAGAAACAGGAGGCCTAACTTAGAAGATGTGAGTATAATCATCTCACTGATTTTGCAACTGGCCAAACGCTCCTACATTCAACATTTTTTTCTGGCACACCACTTACCGCATTGATAACTGGCCATTAGGTCCAGCAGGTCTAGGTCGTTTCTTCCAATTTATCTTTTCGACGCAGAAGAATGTCTCCAGTACGCCACGATTGAGATGGGGCAAGAAGTCCTGGTGCTCTGTTATGCAGACATCATTGGAAGTGCTATGGCCACCAGACACATCTAGACTTCGAAACGAAGTATCTAGCTCCAGCTCTTGCATTTGTGGGATAACTAAGTCCCACTCCCTGCAGCAAAAACATTCATCCTCGTTCTCCATAACTTCGCAATTTCGGCACTGACACCACCAATCCCCGGTTCTTCTGTCCCGGCTTTCTGCTGCAGCTTCGGCGGCGGCTGCATTTGCAGACGCGCTCTCTTGTTCTCTTGCTCTTTGTAAATCCATCTCTTTCAATTCTTCGTCCGTATACTCCGGCTCATACAAGTATGGTTCACTGGAAAAATGCAACTGCTCTTCCTCCTCATCAAAATAATCGGGCTCGCCAAACATTGCCATACTTTGAACAGGCTCCGTGTGCTCACTTTTACAGTTGCGAGGTTGCTAGTAAACAAACTATTAGAGCCGGTCAGATTGGGACATGCGGGTGATATCAATCCGCGGCTGTCAAGCTTTCAATGAGGAAGTAAGAATTGCTGATGATGATCAAAGGAATACATGCTTGGTTTACTTCCTTAATCATTCTATCAACACAGATATGTACATCGATACCCTGGCATAATAACTGATTTGTTTGGGTGTTTGTTTTGTACTGGGTATGTCTATTTTAGTGGCTGGCTAGCTGCAGGACGTTCACTTTCGCTAGCTTAGCAACAGCCAACTCAGATTTTACAAAGACTGCATGAAACCGCAAAATAACTTTCTCTACACATATCCTACACGCTGGCTAACTAGAAAATTGGACCCTATGTCAAAAATCCCGGAGTATCACTTTAAGATTATGCTTACCAAAATTTATGCCCATCTGAGGTATGGTCTAGGAGACCCCCCACTGGGGGTCCCCCAGTGGGGGGTCTCCCAGGGACCCCCAGGTCCCCCAGGGACGAGACTTTGTGTGGTCGTACTGGCAGCACTTTGTGATGCCCGTGCAAAGTTTCGTTTGTTTTGAAGCATGGGAACATGCTCAAAATTGCCCCAGCGTGTATGAACAAGAATAATAATAATACGGAAACAAAGCAACAACAATAGGGACCTTCGTCCCCCTTCGGGCTCGGTCCCTAAATATAGCTGCAAGCAGCAATGTGGGGCCAAGCACCGAAGGTGCATGTAGGCCTCAGCATGTATTATCGTTTTGTCATGACAGCCAATCAAACGCTACGTTATAAGCAGAAAAGTTATACAGGGTCTGACAGGGTCTAACAGAGTCTGACAGGGTCTAACAGAGTCTGACAGGGTCTGACAGGGTCTAACAGAGTCTGACAGGGTCTAACAGAGTCTGACAGGGTCTGACAGGGTCTAACAGGGTTTAACAGGGTCTAACAGGGTCTGTTAGCCAGGCTTCCCAGGCTTCCTATGAAGGGTTCCCGAGATATGAGCTCACTTTGGCTAGATCAACGACACATCAAAGACAGAGGTATATTGCCTAGCAACACAGAAAATTCCATGAAAATTCCTGCAACTTTGACCTGCTGGTGGCACTAGACAGTTGGGAGTGGGGGCCTATAAATTGCTGTGGGTAATGAGGAGACTTGCTGGAATGTGCATGCAAAATTTCACAACTTTTTACCAGACGGTTCTAGGGGTTGCCATAGACTCCCATGTGTCAAAGAATAATGTGTAAGAATCAGTAGAAACACTATGGTGCCTAGCACCTTCGGTGCTTTGCCCCAATAATGCATGACAACTGAAATTCACGAAACATTTAACAATAGTTTATGATTATTTGGTGATATTAAGCAGTGAAGAAAGTCCAGATTACGGTTTCATTCCACATGTCATTTACACCTAGTTAGATTGTACTGTACTAACACAGCATGCTTGTGTAGGCTATGTGACTTACTGCCATAAAGCAAGCAAGAGAAAACAAAGATGTCAAAAATAATTAAAGAAGAGAAATGTCAATATTATGACCTTGAACAATTTCCCATCATATAAAACTACAATCTATCTTCCATTTTAGGACCAGGTGCAGTGAGAAACCATAAAATAAGCATGCACATACAAACGACTGTCAAGCTCACTGAAAGAGCACATTTTTCATACAAAGCTAAGATGGCTGAAATTGATTTTTTGTTTGAGTGAATTTCTCCACTGTGCACTGATGACTCCATAATAGAGTCAATATCAGAAAACACAAGAATGAAACTGCTGGAACTAAAGGTAGAAAAACAAAAAAACATTCATATGCAGCTTGGCAAATGCTCATTATTTTTATACTTGCCCTGTCAGTTACAAGGAAAATGCTTTAAATGACTGTAAAGGGAACAGATACATATATTCCATTGCTCCCCTAAAGTGCTTTTGCATTGAACGTAAAAAACACATTTTCAAAAAGCATTGGGACACAGCACAGTACAAGGCCTGGGCGCTTGAGAGTTCTGCGCAGTATCTTTGCTGTTCCTAGTACTGCACTTTTCTGGACTGAGATGTCTGATGTTTTTTCCTGGGATCTGCTGTAACCACTCCTCCAGTTTGGGGGTTACAGCCCCGAGTGCTCCGATCACCCCGGGCACCACTAATGCCTTCACCTTCCACGGGCCTTCTCCAGTTCTTCCTTGAGCCCCTGGTCTAGTCTTTATTCTGTATTCTTTTATCCATTAATCTGCTTTGTGTATTTTGATCATGTTCAAATATGGATGTTTTGTATTGAACTCAATTTATTAGCCGCTACCTTCAATTCAGTAATTTTTGTAGAGCTCAAAATGACAAAATTCTTTATTTAACCAACAGCGAGTCAAACAATGAAGCAGCCATTTTTCAAACAGATTAACCAACATTCATATGAAACAAGCAAATGAAGAACTGTCCCAGAGCATCCCTTGCCCTAAGACCTTCCATCTCGACAAGGGAAAAAAACAGACAACAACAAAAAAAAGTGGAAAAAGAGAAACGTTGAGGGGCACCATGGTGAAGGAAAGACCCACTTGCATTGGACGGACAGACTCTGTGGACTGTGGACTGACACATACAGTAATGGACTTTGGACAGGTCTCTATTAAAAACATGTTTTAATTCTCAGTGGGTCTTGCTGGTTAAATACATGTATAAATAAAACATAAAAATACACACAATTATTAGTATGAAACATCTAGCTTGAATTTATGCAAACTAAATCTCAATTCACGAAGAAAAAACAAACAAAAAACTTAAGCCTTAGATCACGGTGTGGGAAGGGGTATTGTGTTTTGTGAATGATACTCCCTATATTCCATCTTGAGTTGTCCCTCTGAAGTACTTACACACAGGGAAATACATAGAAAGGTATTTAAGTACATGGATGAGGGAATTAGTGAAAGCTCCCATATAGTGTAGCCAGAATCTGCCACACACACGCTCTGCCTCAGTATGACCTTGGGTATAGTATGAGTGCACGGACACAGTATAGAAATATTTACATTTAGATACACTGGTTTTCCACTTTGGATTACTTTTTCATCTCTTGTCTCAATGGCCACATAACTTCACCATTTCATTTCTGGAGCATGTTTTATCACGCGTGGGTGCAGGGGCCAGAGGTGTCACTAACCATTAATCCAGTCATAAACAAGAGGAGTTTCCATCAAGGATTCTGGGAACACGTTTAGGTGCAAGAAAAGAGGAGGACATTATCATTTTGGTGGTGACAGATGTGGTGCTTGGATTTGCAAATGAGGAATAAATATTGTTTTTTATATGCCGAGCAAAAGGAAACACAAACAAAAAAAAGTATGAATAAAAACTCCTGACCTTGAAGACAAATGACAGAAGCCTTTTCACTTTTATGCAGCAGAAAGCCCTGTGATGGAGTAAGTTTGAACAACCCACATCTCTCTCCACACAAACTACACAGAAACACTGGGCAGAAAATTATTATAAAACATTTATAAACAAGACATGTTTATAGAATTCACTTTATCAACCATAGTCCTATCTTTCTCACTATTTCACTTTATCCAATTGTGCAGTGACATGCAAACATGAATACAAGCCAAGGTCAATACTGCATCATACTAGTATAATGTATTTTCACTCAAGCACTCATCTTGCAAGCAGCCTCTTGTACAAAGTCTGAGCGCACGTTTTCACCAGGGACCTTTGTGGTGCAACTACAGACATTTGGTATTAGGCTTTACTCAGCTTTATACTGTTATAACTCCAAGGATTAGAAGTCAGTTTTCAGGTCATAAGACAAAAGCTGGTTTCTTTTTCACCAAAACTGCCTGCAATAATTCAGACACATACAAGCAACCTTTGAGTCTCACACTAATTCACAAAGGATTATATAAGAAAAAACAGTCATAACATTTCATTTTCCACTGTAATGCAGCCTGCATAATACAGACACATGTTGGCTCAATGATACTGTGAGTTAGCAGGGAGATCGCACATGCAAACACATTGAAAGTCAGAGCTGCAACTACTCTCCTTTTAGTTATAAGTCCATTTTGTGTGATTTAAAGAGGGGTTATTTTACTTCTATGGGGTATAAAACGCTAACACATAACACATAATGCTATTTTTTACCAAAAACAACGTATTTTACATGTTTTATTTCACTTTCGATTCTGAGTCTCCCCTCTCTTTGCTCCCCACACAAAGTCACTGCCCATTCAGAGCGCTATCACAATACAACGGGCATCCTGCTTAATGAAGCTACTGAATATAGCATCAGGTTTGCCAAGTTATTGTGTACAGTTTTGTTTTATGTTTTTGTATATTTGTGGAGAATTGTTGTGTGGGAGCATGGGTGACCTACATAATACTCCCTTTTTAAACTTACTTCTCACCAAATATCTATCAGCATTCAGGAGGCTTAAAGTGCTCACATATAAATTCAACATCTATTTACTTTTATAATGCATTTTCAAATGTGCATAAGACAACACATAATTTTCTTCATCCTTTAATCCTTTTTTTTCGTATTGACACATCGCTCAAGTAGAGGCAACAGCCAAGTCATTTGTTATTCACAAACGTATTCAAATAAGGAGCGTTTGAGTTTCTATGAGGGGCCGTTCAAGACATTATTCATTCTGGTCCTCTCACATACATATATTCTCACTCTCACATACATACATTCTCCTCTCACATACATACATTCTCCTCTCACATACATACATTCTCACTCGCACATACATATATTCTCACTCGCACATACATATATTCTCACTTGCACATACATATATTCTCACTCGCACATACATACATTCTCACTCGCACATACATACATTCTCACTCGCACATACATACATTCTCCTCTCACATACATATATTCTCACTCGCACATACATATATTCTCACTCGCACATACATATATTCTCACTCGCACATACATACATTCTCACTCGCACATACATACATTCTCCTCTCACATACATACATTCTCACTCTCACATACATATATTCTCACTCGCACATACATACATTCTCCTCTCACATACATACATTCTCACTCGCACATACATATATTCTCACTCGCACATACATATATTCTCACTCGCACATACATACATTCTCACTCGCACATACATACATTCTCACTCGCACATACATACATTCTCCTCTCACATACATATATTCTCACTCTCACATACATACATTCTCACTCGCACATACATACATTCTCCTCTCACATACATATATTCTCACTCTCACATACATACATTCTCACTCGCACATACATACATTCTCCTCTCACATACATACATTCTCCTCTCACATACATACATTCTCCTCTCACATACATATATTCTCACTCTCACATACATACATTCTCACTCGCACATACATATATTCTCACTCGCACATACATACATTCTCACTCGCACATACATATATTCTCCTCTCACATACATATATTCTCAGGGTGAGAATATATGTATGTGAGAGAGAGAGAATATATGTATGTGAGAGTGAGTATATATGTATGTGAAAGTGAGAATATATGTATGTGCGAGGAGAATATATGTGTGTGCGAGGAGAATGTATGTGTGTGCGAGGAGAATGTATGTGTGTGCGAGGAGAATGTATGTGTGTGCGAGGAGAATGTATGTGTGTGCGAGGAGAATGTATGTATGTGAGAGGTAAAGTATGGTTGAAACGGAAGCTAGTTTGGTGGAAACGGAAGCCAAGGCATTTATCAGGCTGTGATTGGCTGAAAAGATTCTGTTTCAAATGGGACCGGAGAATCGTAACTCATATGGTATTATGGAGGACGCGAGGCGGGTGCACTAAAGCCGTGTCCCAGTTCGAGGGCTGCAGCCTCCGTTGGCTCCATTTTTGGCCGCACGACGGCATGACACGGCCTGTCCCATTTCATACAGCCCAAAACACGGAGCGAAAACACGGAGCGAAAAGCCCGTCCGGAGAGCGGAGAAAACATGTGAGTATACGCTTTTAACTTTAGGAAATCATTACTAACGCAACCGTAAATGTAAAATACGGCCACACACCACAAAACTGTCAAATAAGTTTGTTTTTAACTACGTGAACCTCGGAGCTTTGAGGGAAAGGTTTAGCTAGTCATCTGCTAACTCGATGGAAAGTCAGTTCAAACTTTCTTATTTGGACAGATGTCCATCAAACACTTTTTATATTTTTACTGTCAGGGGAAAAGGACTACAGAGGCATTAATGAAGCTACGAGGAGGAAACTCGTTTTCACGGACAGGGGACTAAACACTTGGCCAGTGTAGCTCGTATGATAAAACCCACATTATTTCATGCAGTAAACTTAAAAGACACAGTTTGACTATATCAAAGTTTATTTTTTACTTGTAAATAACGTAATATAAGCCTCCATTGTATGCATTTAATTCTGGGAATGCATTACTTGTTTTTTTTACAATCTGTGCATGTTTGTAAAGTGAAGAGTAAATACCACTGCCTGGACAGGTCAGTTTTAAGATGGACATTAGGCTCATTTAACAGGTGCAGACACTGGTGTAGATACTAGACACCTGTGTCTGTTATGTTCATCACATCTAATGTAACAATGAGAAAACTGTTTGAAATGTTTTGTATGAATTTTCTTTTCTCATCTGCAGCCTCCTATATGAGGACACAACACTGCTGGGGCCACAGAACTGTTGGCTGAGGAGATGCTCATGGGTCATGAAATGGGTCAAATGCAGAAGACAAGGTAAAGCTACTTAGCTGCCCTGGAGGTGTGCTGACCCAGACGTCATGCTCATATTGAAACCATTATTTAAATAGTAAAAATACACATTACTCATATTTGTGGGATTCCTCTATTAATTTAGCTGTTTTGATTATTTAAACTAGCTTTGGATCTTGATGTACATGTACTGTGAACCTAATTTTCCTGTAATAGTTTTCTTAATGTGTGTGTCATTATGTTTTTACATTGCAGGACAGGACTTTGAACCAATCAGACATAAGACACATTCTGCTCTTCCTCCTCCAGAAGACAAGAGATGCAGCTTAGTGGCCCAAGTTTGGTTGGGCCATGGACATGGTTTCTTATACACTCAAAAGAACTTCTGGAAATCCTCTCATAATGTGAATAGTCAAACATTGAACCCATTACACACATACAATGCTTTAATAAATTAGTACAAACAGCTGTATGTCAGTGTACTCTCAAATATTTTCATTTTTGCTGAAGCAGGTGACAATCCAAAATGAACAAAATTATCTTTGCAAAATATAATCAGGTGGATTACCACTGCTTAATTGCAGTACAGTAGTACATTCTTATAGTGCATGTAATTAGTTACTATCAAAAGAGACGTCAAATAAATAACATTTCACCATGGATCAAATGTCAGTACAGACTGAAGAACTTAAACCTCTTATAGGGAAATGTTGTTTTCAGTTTTGTCTCACACACTTGTTAAGGTCATATAAGGCCACAGCGATTAAGATGTTTAGGTAATCCTCAGCTAAGATGAAAAGAAACTACCATTTTACTATATTACTTCTGCAGGAAATTAGAAGTTAAACATTATGGACACATCTCCGTTAGGACACATTATGCACAGCAACAGACCAAATGTGCAGGAGGCAGGCCTGATGCAAACATCATATTTGCTATGGGTATATGTGATGTTTTAGTCATTGTGTTTGTCGTCTTGTCTTGTTTGTTATTGTCTTGTTTATAAGATGATTTATGTTCACCGTGGGCCTAGGGAGTGCTGCAATTTCAAATCCTGTGTGTGCAACCTTTACATATGTTTTTTTTGACAATAAAGCTGACTTTGAACTCTGATGCAATCACAGACTCTAATGAAGTCTGGACGACCTCCTCCTCAGTGAGTCTGGACACAAAACAGTGGAGACATGATCCAATGTACTTGGGCCACTAAGCTGCATCTCTTGTCTTCTGGAGGAGGAAGAGCAGAATGTGTCTTATGTCTGATTGGTTCAAAGCTCTGTCCTGCAATGTAAAAACATAATTACACATTAAGAAAACTATTACAGGAAAATTAGGTTCACAGTACATGTACATCAAGATCCAAAGACAGTTTAAATAATCAAAACGGCTAAATTAATAGAGGAATCCCACAAATATGAGTAATGTGTATTTTTACTATTTAAATAATGGTTTCAATATGAGCATGACGTCTGGGTCAGCACACCTCCAGGGCAGTTAAGTAGCTTTACCTTGTCTTCTGCATTTGACCCATTTCATGACCCATGAGCATCTCCTCAGCCAACAGTTCTGTGGCCCCAGCAGTGTTGTGTCCTCATATAGGAGGCTGCAGATGAGAAAAGAAAATTCATACAAAACATTTCAAACAGTTTTCTCATTGTTACATTAGATGTGATGAACATAACAGACACAGGTGTCTAGTATCTACACCAGTGTCTGCAC
Source organism: Paratrypauchen microcephalus (assembly GCA_036785185.1). Lineage (NCBI taxonomy): Eukaryota > Metazoa > Chordata > Actinopteri > Gobiiformes > Gobiidae > Paratrypauchen > Paratrypauchen microcephalus. The sequence continues at coordinate 2,936,598 of JAVJIX010000028.1, read as the reverse complement.
CTGTTAAATGAGCCTAATGTCCATCTTAAAACTGACCTGTCCAGGCAGTGGTATTTACTCTTCACTTTACAAACATGCACAGATTGTAAAAAAAACAAGTAATGCATTCCCAGAATTAAATGCATACAATGGAGGCTTATATTACGTTATTTACAAGTAAAAAATAAACTTTGATATAGTCAAACTGTGTCTTTTAAGTTTACTGCATGAAATAATGTGGGTTTTATCATACGAGCTACACTGGCCAAGTGTTTAGTCCCCTGTCCGTGAAAACGAGTTTCCTCCTCGTAGCTTCATTAATGCCTCTGTAGTCTTTTTCCCCTGACAGTAAAAATATAAAAAGTGTTTGATGGACATCTGTCCAAATAAGAAAGTTTGAACTGACTTTCCATCGAGTTAGCAGATGACTAGCTAAACCTTTCCCTCAAAGCTCCGAGGTTCACGCAGTTAAAAAAAACAAACTTATTTGACAGTTTTGTGGTGTGTGGCCGTATTTTACATTTACGGTTGCGTTAGTAATGATTTCCTAAAGTTAAAAGCGTATACTCACATGTTTTCTCCGCTCTCCGGACGGGCTTTTCGCTCCGTGTTTTCGCTCCGTGTTTTGGGCTGTATGAAATGGGACAGGCCGTGTCATGCCGTCGTGCGGCCAAAAATGGAGCCAACGGAGGCTGCAGCCCTCGAACTGGGACACGGCTTTAGTGCACCCGCCTCGCGTCCTCCATAATACCATATGAGTTACGATTCTCCGGTCCCATTTGAAACAGAATCTTTTCAGCCAATCACAGCCTGATAAATGCCTTGGCTTCCGTTTCCACCAAACTAGCTTCCGTTTCAACCATACTTTACCTCTCACATACATACATTCTCCTCGCACACACATACATTCTCCTCGCACACACATACATTCTCCTCGCACATACATATATTCTCCTCGCACATACATATATTCTCACTTTCACATACATATATACTCACTCTCACATACATATATTCTCTCTCTCTCACATACATATATTCTCACCCTGAGAATATATGTATGTGAGAGGAGAATATATGTATGTGCGAGGAGAATATATGTATGTGCGAGGAGAATGTATGTATGTGCGAGGAGAATGTATGTGTGTGCGAGGAGAATGTATGTGTGTGCGAGGAGAATGTATGTATGTGAGAGGTAAAGTATGGTTGAAACGGAAGCTAGTTTGGTGGAAACGGAAGCCAAGGCATTTATCAGGCTGTGATTGGCTGAAAAGATTCTGTTTCAAATGGGACCGGAGAATCGTAACTCATATGGTATTATGGAGGACGCGAGGCGGGTGCACTAAAGCCGTGTCCCAGTTCGAGGGCTGCAGCCTCCGTTGGCTCCATTTTTGGCCGCACGACGGCATGACACGGCCTGTCCCATTTCATACAGCCCAAAACACGGAGCGAAAACACGGAGCGAAAAGCCCGTCCGGAGAGCGGAGAAAACATGTGAGTATACGCTTTTAACTTTAGGAAATCATTACTAACGCAACCGTAAATGTAAAATACGGCCACACACCACAAAACTGTCAAATAAGTTTGTTTTTTTTAACTGCGTGAACCTCGGAGCTTTGAGGGAAAGGTTTAGCTAGTCATCTGCTAACTCGATGGAAAGTCAGTTCAAACTTTCTTATTTGGACAGATGTCCATCAAACACTTTTTATATTTTTACTGTCAGGGGAAAAAGACTACAGAGGCATTAATGAAGCTACGAGGAGGAAACTCGTTTTCACGGACAGGGGACTAAACACTTGGCCAGTGTAGCTCGTATGATAAAACCCACATTATTTCATGCAGTAAACTTAAAAGACACAGTTTGACTATATCAAAGTTTATTTTTTACTTGTAAATAACGTAATATAAGCCTCCATTGTATGCATTTAATTCTGGGAATGCATTACTTGTTTTTTTTACAATCTGTGCATGTTTGTAAAGTGAAGAGTAAATACCACTGCCTGGACAGGTCAGTTTTAAGATGGACATTAGGCTCATTTAACAGGTGCAGACACTGGTGTAGATACTAGACACCTGTGTCTGTTATGTTCATCACATCTAATGTAACAATGAGAAAACTGTTTGAAATGTTTTGTATGAATTTTCTTTTCTCATCTGCAGCCTCCTATATGAGGACACAACACTGCTGGGGCCACAGAACTGTTGGCTGAGGAGATGCTCATGGGTCATGAAATGGGTCAAATGCAGAAGACAAGGTAAAGCTACTTAACTGCCCTGGAGGTGTGCTGACCCAGACGTCATGCTCATATTGAAACCATTATTTAAATAGTAAAAATACACATTACTCATATTTGTGGGATTCCTCTATTAATTTAGCCGTTTTGATTATTTAAACTGTCTTTGGATCTTGATGTACATGTACTGTGAACCTAATTTTCCTGTAATAGTTTTCTTAATGTGTAATTATGTTTTTACATTGCAGGACAGAGCTTTGAACCAATCAGACATAAGACACATTCTGCTCTTCCTCCTCCAGAAGACAAGAGATGCAGCTTAGTGGCCCAAGTACATTGGATCATGTCTCCACTGTTTTGTGTCCAGACTCACTGAGGAGGAGGTCGTCCAGACTTCATTAGAGTCTGTGATTGCATCAGAGTTCAAAGTCAGCTTTATTGTCAAAAAAAACATATGTAAAGGTTGCACACACAGGATTTGAAATTGCAGCACTCCCTAGGCCCACGGTGAACATAAATCATCTTATAAACAAGACAATAACAAACAAGACAAGACGACAAACACAATGACTAAAACATCACATATACCCATAGCAAATATGATGTTTGCATCAGGCCTGCCTCCTGCACATTTGGTCTGTTGCTGTGCATAATGTGTCCTAACGGAGATGTGTCCATAATGTTTAACTTCTAATTTCCTGCAGAAGTAATATAGTAAAATGGTAGTTTCTTTTCATCTTAGCTGAGGATTACCTAAACATCTTAATCGCTGTGGCCTTATATGACCTTAACAAGTGTGTGAGACAAAACTGAAAACAACATTTCCCTATAAGAGGTTTAAGTTCTTCAGTCTGTACTGACATTTGATCCATGGTGAAATGTTATTTATTTGACGTCTCTTTTGATAGTAACTAATTACATGCACTATAAGAATGTACTACTGTACTGCAATTAAGCAGTGGTAATCCACCTGATTATATTTTGCAAAGATAATTTTGTTCATTTTGGATTGTCACCTGCTTCAGCAAAAATGAAAATATTTGAGAGTACACTGACATACAGCTGTTTGTACTAATTTATTAAAGCATTGTATGTGTGTAATGGGTTCAATGTTTGACTATTCACATTATGAGAGGATTTCCAGAAGTTCTTTTGAGTGTATAAGAAACCATGTCCATGGCCCAACCAAACTTGGGCCACTAAGCTGCATCTCTTGTCTTCTGGAGGAGGAAGAGCAGAATGTGTCTTATGTCTGATTGGTTCAAAGTCCTGTCCTGCAATGTAAAAACATAATGACACACACATTAAGAAAACTATTACAGGAAAATTAGGTTCACAGTACATGTACATCAAGATCCAAAGCTAGTTTAAATAATCAAAACAGCTAAATTAATAGAGGAATCCCACAAATATGAGTAATGTGTATTTTTACTATTTAAATAATGGTTTCAATATGAGCATGACGTCTGGGTCAGCACACCTCCAGGGCAGCTAAGTAGCTTTACCTTGTCTTCTGCATTTGACCCATTTCATGACCCATGAGCATCTCCTCAGCCAACAGTTCTGTGGCCCCAGCAGTGTTGTGTCCTCATATAGGAGGCTGCAGATGAGAAAAGAAAATTCATACAAAACATTTCAAACAGTTTTCTCATTGTTACATTAGATGTGATGAACATAACAGACACAGGTGTCTAGTATCTACACCAGTGTCTGCACCTGTTAAATGAGCCTAATGTCCATCTTAAAACTGACCTGTCCAGGCAGTGGTATTTACTCTTCACTTTACAAACATGCACAGATTGTAAAAAAAACAAGTAATGCATTCCCAGAATTAAATGCATACAATGGAGGCTTATATTACGTTATTTACAAGTAAAAAATAAACTTTGATATAGTCAAACTGTGTCTTTTAAGTTTACTGCATGAAATAATGTGGGTTTTATCATACGAGCTACACTGGCCAAGTGTTTAGTCCCCTGTCCGTGAAAACGAGTTTCCTCCTCGTAGCTTCATTAATGCCTCTGTAGTCCTTTTCCCCTGACAGTAAAAATATAAAAAGTGTTTGATGGACATCTGTCCAAATAAGAAAGTTTGAACTGACTTTCCATCGAGTTAGCAGATGACTAGCTAAACCTTTCCCTCAAAGCTCCGAGGTTCACGTAGTTAAAAAAAACAAACTTATTTGACAGTTTTGTGGTGTGTGGCCGTATTTTACATTTACGGTTGCGTTAGTAATGATTTCCTAAAGTTAAAAGCGTATACTCACATGTTTTCTCCGCTCTCCGGACGGGCTTTTCGCTCCGTGTTTTCGCTCCGTGTTTTGGGCTGTATGAAATGGGACAGGCCGTGTCATGCCGTCGTGCGGCCAAAAATGGAGCCAACGGAGGCTGCAGCCCTCGAACTGGGACACGGCTTTAGTGCACCCGCCTCGCGTCCTCCATAATACCATATGAGTTACGATTCTCCGGTCCCATTTGAAACAGAATCTTTTCAGCCAATCACAGCCTGATAAATGCCTTGGCTTCCGTTTCCACCAAACTAGCTTCCGTTTCAACCATACTTTACCTCTCACATACATACATTCTCCTCGCACACACATACATTCTCCTCGCACACACATACATTCTCCTCGCACACACATACATTCTCCTCGCACACACATACATTCTCCTCGCACACACATATATTCTCCTCGCACATACATATATTCTCACTTTCACATACATATATACTCACTCTCACATACATATATTCTCTCTCTCTCACATACATATATTCTCACCCTGAGAATATATGTATGTGAGAGGAGAATATATGTATGTGCGAGTGAGAATGTATGTATGTGCGAGTGAGAATATATGTATGTGCGAGTGAGAATGTATGTATGTGAGAGTGAGAATATATGTATGTGAGAGGAGAATGTATGTATGTGAGAGGAGAATGTATGTATGTGAGAGGAGAATGTATGTATGTGCGAGTGAGAATGTATGTATGTGAGTGAGAATATATGTATGTGAGAGGAGAATGTATGTATGTGCGAGTGAGAATGTATGTATGTGAGAGTGAGAATATATGTATGTGAGAGGAGAATGTATGTATGTGCGAGTGAGAATGTATGTATGTGCGAGTGAGAATGTATGTATGTGCGAGTGAGAATATATGTATGTGCGAGTGAGAATATATGTATGTGCGAGTGAGAATGTATGTATGTGAGAGGAGAATGTATGTATGTGCGAGTGAGAATATATGTATGTGAGAGTGAGAATGTATGTATGTGAGAGGAGAATGTATGTATGTGCGAGTGAGAATGTATGTATGTGCGAGTGAGAATATATGTATGTGCGAGTGAGAATATATGTATGTGAGAGGAGAATGTATGTATGTGCGAGTGAGAATGTATGTATGTGCGAGTGAGAATGTATGTATGTGCGAGTGAGAATATATGTATGTGCAAGTGAGAATATATGTATGTGCGAGTGAGAATATATGTATGTGCGAGTGAGAATGTATGTATGTGAGAGGAGAATGTATGTATGTGAGAGGAGAATGTATGTATGTGAGAGTGAGAATATATGTATGTGAGAGGACCAGAATGAATAATGTCTTGAACGGCCCCTCATAAGTTTCATCATCGGAATGACCTTCTCCCAAACACTCCTCCCACACTCCACCTGAATCCACAGTGAGTGAAGCATTCACTGCTTTCAGTAAAAGCAGGAAAAAACAAACTTGATCCAGCAGCCCTCAGGCATTGGACATGTTTGTAAAGGCTTAGCCAGCCAAGAACACCATCTCTCATTCTGTATCATTTTGTTTGGCAAAGCTGCCTCACTGTGCTTTTCCACAATACTGTATACCCAAGAAGCTTAATATTGCGCAAAACTGAGTCTTGAGATTTAAATCATGTTATAATGTTGTTGCCTCCTCAAAAACATATCTGTGCAACCCTTTATTATTAGTCTGTCTAATCAAAATGCACAGTTCCACCTTGTGATGTCATGTAGTGGTTTTGCATTTGGATTGGCAATTCCAGGGCTGAAATGATCCAGATGATTGTAGTGAAAGTGTATGGACTTTAAAAATACAGAGGAGCACTTCCTGTATTACCACATCACAAGATGGAGCAGAGAGAAGAACTCAGTCTGCACTATTTGTGTGTTAAAAATGTGTGAATGAACTCCAGAACACATGTTCAACATCCAAAACACAACTCCAGGTATGTTTGTGATGAGGAAACAACATTATAACATAGATCAGAAAATAGTATAATATGAGCCTTTTATGTGGTCATAGTGTGTCACAGTGTATTTGAAGTAAGCGGCTTCATACTGCAGTCCAGGTGGCCCGGTGTCATTCATCACTCTGTAAATCCATGTCACTTGACAATTTGAGCTTGACTGATATCGCTGTGCTGTTTTTTAACCCTTCGTTAAACCACAAGTGACATACATGGATCCATTTATTACCAGCTTAACAGCCCCCACAAAACACACTGTCACAATGCTTACACCTGCGCATCCCAGACATCTGTTTCTATTACTTATCAAAACTGAGAGGAAATTACATCTCCCCTGTGAGGTTTTGACTTTTCTGCCATTCATCTTAGTGCTGAAAGTGCATGGGGTGATTTATGTTGTCCCAACCAACTTCTAAGGGCAGTAAGACATGCAGTGTGTTTTTTAATCTTCCCTCACAATCGCACAAAATAAATGAGGCACTATAAAAAGACTGTATTTATCTTCTGCAGTTCATTTACATGTAGCCGTTCACTACAGATAAAGATCATTTTGATGTTTTGAAACCAGTGATACAGTGCACAACAACAGCGTCTTTATATAAACTAGTAATCTCAGATCTAGGGATATAAACTTAAACTTTAGACTTTTATTGTCCCTTTGGGGACAATAAGTCAACTGAGAAAAATATTAAAATGGCAAGAGTAACAGATGATATCAAAACTAGAAGAAAAAAATAAATAAAGCATCTTTAATGCACACTAATGAAGCACTTTTGAACAAAGATTCAAGCAAATTAGCACTCAATCAATTTAACACCATTTTAAAGTTACTCAATCAGTCCATTCACTCATCAGTGAGCTTTGTGTTTGACGCTGTGTTGTTTAAAACTCCCCTACAAAACAGCTGGGGATTCTTTTTTATGGAGCTATTTGGAATTTATTTTGAGAGAATGTGTTGTACTGTGAAATGCATGCAGAACAAATGTTGGTAGAAAAAAAACAGTTTATAGTGATTATGTAAGGTTGTCAATAATATCAATACTCAGACACAAATCAACACTAAAGCTAGTATTGATACTGAAAAAAATACATAAATATGTGAATTGTAGGTTTAATATTAAAATAAAACTATTATACTGTCTAAATAGTTTCTCACTGTTGTGTTGGCCTACGGGCTGAACAGCAGTGCAGAGTACCCGGCCTTCTTGGAGTGCCTGGGAGGGGTACTGGACAGTGCACCAACTGGGGACGCCGTTGTTCTCCTAGGGGACTTCAACGCCCATGTGGGCAACAACAGTGACACCTGGAGAGGGGTGATTGGGAGGAATGGCCTCCCTGATCTGAACCCGAGCGATGTTCTGTTATTGGACTTCTGTGCTAACCACAGTTTGTCCATAACGAACACCATGTTCAAGCACAAGGGTGTCCACCAGTGCACGTGGCACCAAGACACCCTAGGACGGAGGTCGATGATCGACTTTGTTGTCATGTCATCTGACCTCCATCTTGAACACTCGGGTGAAGAGAGGGGCAGAGCTGTCAACGGATCACCACCTGGTTGCGAGTTGGGTCCGCTGGTGGGGGAGGAAGCCGGAAAGACCTGGCAGGCCCAAGCACGTAGTGAAGGTCTGTTGGGAACGTCTGGCAGATCCCTCTGTCAGGGGAACCTTCAACTTGCACCTCCGAGAGAGCTTCTCCCGGATTCTGGGGGAGGTTGGGGACATAGAGTCCGAGTGGGCTTTGTTCTTGGCTTCTATTGTTGATGCGGCCGCGGTAGATGTGGTCGTAAGGTCTGTGGTGCCTGTCATGGCAGCAATCCACAAACCCGGTGGTGGACACCGGAAGTAAAGGATGCCGTTAGGCTGAAGAAGGAGTCTTATCGGGCCTTGTTGGCTCATGGGACTCCTGAGGCAGCCAACAGTTACCGGTGGGCCAAGCGTCCTGCAGCCCGGGCGGTCGAAGAGGCAAAAATTCGGGGTTGGGAGGAGTTCGGAGAGGCCATGGAGGAGGACTATCGGACGGCCTCAAAGAAATTCTGGCAAACCCTCCGGCGCCTTAGGACGGGGAAGCAGTGCTTCACCAACACTGTTTACAGTGCGGGTGGGGAGCTGTTGACCTCGACTGGGGATGTTATCGGACGGTGGAAGGAATACTTTGAGGATCTCCTCAATCCCTCCGTCACGTCTTCTGAGGAGGAAGCAGAGGCTGGGGAATCGGAGGCGGACTCATTCATCACCCTGGCTGAAGTTACTGAGGTGGTTGGAAAGCTCCTCGGTGGCAAGGCCCCAGGGGTGGATGAGATCTGCCCTGAGTATCTTAAGTCTCTGGATGTTGTAGGGCTGTCTTGGCTGACACGTCTGTGCAACATCGCGTGGCGGGCGGTCGGGGGCAGTACCTCTGGACTGGCAGACCGGGGTGGGGGTCCCTCTGTTTAAGAAGGGGTACCGGAGGGTGTGTTCCAACTATCGGGGAATCACACTCCTCAGCCTTCCCGGTAAGGTCTATTCCAGGGTGCTAGAGAGGAGAATTCGACCGATAGTCGAAACTCGGATTCAGGAGGAGCAGTGTGGATTTCGTCCCGGCCGAGGAACACTGGACCAGCTCTATACTCTCCATCGGGTGCTCGAGGGTGCATGGGAGTTTGCCCAACCAGTCCACATGTGCTTTGTGGACCTGGAGAAGGTATTCGACTGTGTCCCTCGTGGAGTCCTGTGGAGAGTACTCCGGGAGTACGGGGTTCAGGGCCCTTTGCTAAGGGCTGTTCGGTCCCTGTATGACCGGAGCAGGAGCTGTGTTCGCATTGCCGGTAGTAAGTTGGACCTGTTCCTGGTGCATGTTGGACTCCGCCAGGGCTGCCCTTTGTCACCGGTTCTGTTCATTATATTTATGGACAAAATTTCTAGCCGCAGTCAGGGGCCATAGGGGATCTGGTTTGGGAACCACAGGATCTCATCTCTGGGACAGGGACATCCCATGTGCACTGGGGCGGTTTGCAGCCGAGTGTGAAGCGGCTGGGATGAGGATCAGCTCTTCCAAATCCGAGGCCATGGTTCTCGACCGGAAAAAGGTGGCTTGCCCTCTCCGGGTGGGTAGAGAGTCCTTCCCTCAGGTGGTGGAGTTCAAGTATCTCTGGGTCTTGTTCACAAGTGAGGGGAGGATGGAGTGTGAGATTGACAGGCGGATCGGTGCAGCGTCGGCAGTGATGCGGCCGTTGTGGTGAAGAGGGAGCTGAGCCAAAAGGCAAAGCTCTCAATTTACCGGTCAATCTACGTTCCTGCCCTCACCTATGGTCATGCACCCTTAGAGGTAGGGTGAGGAGCTCAGTCACACTGGAGGGGCTCGGAGTAGAGCCGCTGCTTCTCCACGTTGAGAGGAGCCAGCTGAGGTGGCTCGGGCATCTATTTCGGATGCCTCCTGGACACCTCCCTCGGGACTTGTTCCGGGCTTGTCCCACCAGAAGGAGGCCCCGGGGAAGACCCAGGGCACGCTGGAGGGACTATGTATCCTGGCTGGCCTGGGAAGGCCTTGGGGTCCTCCCGGAGAAGCTGGAGGAAGTGTCCAGGGTGAAGGAAGTCTGGGAGTCCCTGCTTAGACTGTTGCCCCTGCGACCCGGCCCCGGATAAGTGGAAGAAAATCGATGGATGGATGTCTAAATAGTGTTTTTAACTTATTCACTGTGTGTCAAGCCTTTACCTTAATATCAAATATCAAATTTGGTCTTTCAGTATTGTAACACTTACGATACTACAGTGGTACCTCACCTTACGAAAGACCCAACAAACGAAAATTCAAACTTACGAAACACCTTCACATTAAATTTTGGTCTCTAGATACGAAAGAAAATTCAAGTTACGAAACGCGAAATCTCAAAAATTCAAATAATGCGCGCTCAGATGCGCGCTCAGCCACACACATTATACACTTTTCTCAGACTGGATTTAAACTTTTCTCACATTTGTCTCTCGTTTAAACACTCAAACTTTCATAGATTTTCAACAAAATGTATTAATAGTGAAGCGTGGGGGGAAGGGGGAGGGCGGAGAAGTGTGCGTGCGGACACGTGTGTGATAGCGCAGCATGACCCGGCGCGGGGCTGCGAGCACGAGACCCGTGCTCAAACCGTGCCTCCCCTCGGGACCACACATCCCCTCCCCTCCTCACTGCTCGCCTCAGCCATGACTCGTGAGGTACACCGGCAGAGCTAGCACGAAACCAGGAAATAGACCCGCACGCGGTGGTTTAATCCTGGTTTAGACCTGGTACCTGGCTTAGAGGAGGCACGGTTTGAGCACGGGTCTCGTGCTCGCAGCCCTGCGCCGGGTCATGCTGCGCTATCACACACGTGTCCGCGCGCACACTTCCCCCCATGCACGCAGTCGCTGCTCGCCTCAGCCGTGACTCGTGAGGTACACCGGTGCTGCTGCTAATAGCAGAGCTAGCACAAAACCAGGAAATAGACCCGCACGCGGTGCTTTAACCCTCCTGTCGTGTTCGGGTCAAATCTGACCGTTTTACAACTTATAATATTCATAAATATTATGTTTTTCATCTGATTACCTCAAGACCTTATGATATCCTCCACACTATTGAAAAGAAAGCTCACCATGGTAGGGACAGTGAGGAAGAACAAGCCCGAACTTCCCCCTGCACTGGTATTGACCAGAGGAAGACAGGCACTCTCATCACAATTTGCATTCACTGACACTCACACTCTTGTGTCATACGTTCCCAAGAAGAAATGTCATCCTGATGAGCACAGTACACAAAGACGCCGCTGTCAGCACCACAGAGGACAGGAAGCCCCTGATGATCCAGGACTACAACAAGAACAAGGGAGGTGTTGACTGCCTTGATAAAGTAATGTAAAGTCTCATCATGCATTTTATTTTATTTTTTATCTAGGTGAATCATAGCATTTTGTGTATGACAGATTGAATATTGTTCCTAATCTCTTATTATTTATTGTTCCTTTATTGCAGCTTACTGGTACATACACCTGTAAGCGGATGACGGCTCTCTGGCCTGTGGCACTGTTCTACAACATCCTGGATGTGTCAGCTTTCAACGCATATGTGGTGTGGACAGCAATCGACCCAACCTGGAATCAGGGGAAAAGTTTCAAGAGGAGACTTCCTTGCAGAGCTGGGGAAAGCTTTGGTGACTCCTCTTATACAGCGACGCCAGCACATTCCCCGCACACCAGCCTCCGCCAGTCTGGTTAGGAGCATGCAAGCTCCAGCCCCAGCTGCTGCCCTGGCTGCTCTCCCCCAACAAGGACATGGGCAGAAAAGGAAGCGTTGTGGCCTCTGTGCCCCTAGAGACATCAAAACGAGCCTGACATGCTGCTAATGTCATGCTTATGTTTGCAAGGCTCACTCTGACCTGAGTGTCACATGCCACTCATGTGCATGAATACACACACACACACACACGCACGCAGGAACGCACGCACGCACACACGCACACACACACACACACACACACACACACACACACACCCTGTTGAGGTTTGGTTTTCCATTTATTTTTTGTATTATATGTTCATTTTGTAGTTCATTTTCAGTGCCCAATTGTATTTTAACTGATGTTATTTAATGTTTACTTCTATAAATTGTTGTTAGACACTACTTTGAAACGTTGTTCTCAACTAAAGAATGCTTAATAAAAAAATTGGTGTTGAAAAAAAAAAAAATTGTGCTAATTTAAGAGCAGTTCAAACAGACCGGTCAATTTTGACCGGGAACACTAAAGTAGGGGGCTGGAGGCGAACACGACCGGAGGGTTAATCCACCTGGTCTAGTCCTGGTTTAGTCCAGGTTTAGTCCTGGTCCAGTCCAGGTTTAGACCTTGGTCTAGACCTGATATAGTTCACGTTTAGTCCTGAGTCTACAGTCTCTTAGCCAATCAGGACGCAGAACACTATAAAAAAACGTTACACTATTAAAAAAAAAACTTGGAACGGGGCCTTGGAACGAATCAGGCTTTTTCCATTAAAATAGCTACTCAACTTACGAAAAATTCACGTTACGAAACCACTTCTGGAACGAATTAATTTCGTAAGGTGAGGTACCACTGTATACTCATAATTCTGAATTCCATTCTAAGCAAGAACCATGTCCAAAATATATATTGAATGCCTTATTTATTTCTGTTATTTGCAGTGCGTTTTCAGAAAAGGCCACCCTTCCACTGTGATGAAGAGAGCGAGGCTGTGTCCACATGACCCTTTCACATGGCTGGACCCGCTGATTGATCGCCAGCGCTGGACTAAAGTCCCTTCCAAGGACAAGCATCTTCAGACAACAGTATTACACACACACACACACACGCACACACGCACACGCACACACACACGCACATGCACACACACACACACACAGACTTTCTAGTTAGGTCTTTGAACGTGTCTCTAAAGTACACCTTGGCTCGTCGCTCTGTTTGATGACAAATTCAGTAGAGGAGCATAGGCAAACACTGACGCTCCCTATGTACTGAAGGATGTCTCTGCAAAGTCAAAGTATCACTGCTGTGCCTTCTGCTTCTACTGCTGTCGAGGTATAGAAACACACGCTTTATTGTTTAGTTTTTTGTTCGTTTTCATGTGAATTTTCAATGCACCTCTGCAAGATATGGGTTTACAAATATAGTCTTTTTGTGTAACTGTGCGATTATGCGTTTGGTGAGGAAAGGTCCACAGTTTGATATTTGGAGTGCAGTGTATGTCATCAATACTCTGACATGGTTTGAATAAATGATACAAACATGGGTAGGGTAGCTTTTAGCCAGAAGTCTGGGTTTGATCCCTGGGTCGCCTGGGCCTTTCTGTGTGGAGTTTGCATGTTCTCCCCGTGTCTGGGTGGGTTTCCTCCGGATACTCCGGTTTCCCCCATCAACCCAAAACATGCACCATAGGTAAAATCCTCCAGCTTAGGTCCTGACCAAGCCTAAGCACGACAATCATGGAGATGGTCCCTGGGCGCAGTAATGTGCTGCCCACTGCTCCAAATAACAGGATGGATTAAATGCAGAGAAGAATTTTTCCAGTGTGAGATCAATAAAGTTGCTTCTTAAGTAACTCAGAACCAAATCATTTGATGAATAAATTACAACTGAGCACATTCTACCCATGTCTAATAGTTAATGACTGAATTCATTATAGGTTTTGCTAATGCTATTTTACATAATCATATCATAATCATGGTTATCATTATGAATTCAAACCTTCAGTGGGACTTTGTTATCACATTGATATTTTTATAGACTGCTTCAGGGGATGGGGCACTCAAACACTCGCTGGGAGTTTAAAATACATATTCAACATGCTTTTCATATTAATTTAGTGCTATTTTTATACACTGTGATCTAGAAAAAGTGCAGAGGAACTTATAGTAATAGTAAAAGTAGCAGCAGCAGAAGTTACAATAGCAGTAGTCTTACAGTTTTAGGGCTGGGTGAAATGACACTAAATTTGTAATTGCAATCTGATCCCTGCAAATCTGATCTCTGTTATTTTTATGATACTGTCCTTCAGTGCTTCTTTGTTAAGTGCAACTCTGTGCTCAAACATAAATAAATCCACACCCACTGTTTCTATTGGCCAGCCTCCATCGTGATCTAAGTGAGTGACAAGTGGATTAAGCCAATCAAAGTGAATTAGACATCTTTAGTTATATAGACTCTAAGACGATTTTGCCCATTCCTACTGCCATTATATTTCCAGCACACTATGTAAAAATGTATACTTAATAAAAAAAAAATGCTGGTGTCTGCTTAATCCTTGCACTATACTTGAGTGCCTGGGGGCCTGTTTGGATTATACGCACATGCATACATATAGCCCACCCAGCACTGTAGGCTGTATGCAAATGTGAGTAGTTTAAGTTATGATCTTATGATGGGGCTGCAGGGCTGGACACTTGTATCACCAAGCAGCTGTTAGTCCCCTCTGGCCTGCCACGCGCCATATTTATTGCAGCTCTGCCTACAGTCTCAGCGTGGTGGCAAAGTGGGTCAGCATATTACCTACTTCTTCTCCTCATTCTCTCTCCTCCATCCTCCTCCTCTCTCTTTCTCTCTGTCTACCTCCCTCTGTCTTTCTCTGCCCCTCTTCCTTCTCTCTTTGTTCCTCCTCTCTTTTTCCCTCTCCCTCCCTTTCTCTCTTTTTCCCTCTGTCCTCCTCCTATCCCTTCCTCTCTGTCTCTCTCCCTCCATCCCTCTATTTGTCTCACTCACCCTCTCGCTCTGTCCCTCCTCCCCTCCTTCTCTGACCCTCCCTCACTATCTGGCCTTCATCAGCCTGGACTGGCTCGCTAATGTTTGCTCTGATCTCCTTCACTCCATATTACACCTTTCACTTCCCATTTTTCCACGGTTATCTCTGCCTCTTTAACCTATTTTGGATGAGCATCTAAGTCTGGCTCTGTGTCATTGCCAAGTCCTTTTGATCAGCACTCGTCTTGGTACTAATGAGGAAAGGGGGGAAAAAAAAAAAAAAGAGCCATCATGGATAACCAATGCACTTTTTTTTCCCTGAGAACAAATTAACAAGTGACTTTTACTCAAATGAATATCTTTAACATCTGTGGAATTTTTGAAGAAACATTACAAATTAAAGTAATAATGGCAAATGTGTAAAACATGTAACAATTTTGACAGTGGTATTATATTAGCACTTGCATTACTATAAAAAGGGCTGTTATAGCGATTTCAATATGATTAAAGGCGCACTGTTCTAGTGGAAAATATGCCAATAGGCCAAGATATCAGACAGTTCTGGAGAGGCTGCATGAAAGCATGTTTTTCGAAATATTTAAGAGTACCTGTCAAATATTTTATGTGGATCATTTCTGGCAGCACAATAACGTATCCATGGAGCCAAAGCAGGCAGCAGACCAAAATGTTACATAATATTTAATAATTATTTTGTTAATTTTGCAATAATTACGGAAGAGATTTTTGAGATGTTCTGTCTAAATTTTGCCCCTTCACTTATTGCACCTTACATATTGCACATTTCATTCTACCTCAAACTTTCCTTGTTGTTGAAGCGTATATGTTTACCTGTATGTCTTATGTCTATTTATTGTTGATGAGTGTAGCTGTGTGTTTGTGCGTGTGTGTTTGCGTGTTTTTAGTTTAAAGGAGAGTTCACGTTTTTTACAATCTGAGCCTTATTTCGGTAATAAAACAAGTTGTTTTACTCACCCATAGCACTTTGGTGTCATATGGAGCACTTCCAGAGATGTTTTAGATTAGCGATAGCCGTAGCGCAAGTTCTCGGGGCATATAATATATGCCCCAAGCATGTAATATATGCCCCATGCGGTCTCCAAATAACACAAACTTTAGCACTTTTCAAGTCATAGAAGCTCGATGTCTTAGTCTACGCTTTCGTTTGAGTCAAAAGTGGCCTGTAATCCGAGATTTATCCATAATTTACATCTTTGCGTTTCATGTTTGGGTCCCGGGAGCCGAGAGTGAAATAAACTGTGACTCCGCACATGCGCACTGGCCTCCTCATCTACTCGACACTATGGCTAAATCTCGGATTACAGGCCACTTTTGACTCAAACGAAAGCGTAGACTAAGACATCGAGCTTCTATGATTTGAAAAGTGCTAAAGTTTGTGTTATTTGGAGACCGCACGGGGCATATATTACATCCTCTGGGCATATATTATATGCCCCGAGAACTCGCGCTACAGCTATCGCTAATCTAAAACATCTCTGGAAGTGCTCCATATGACACCAAAGTGCTATGGGTGAGTAAAACAACTTGTTTTATTACCGAAATAAGGCTCAGATTTTAAAAAACGTTAATTCTCCTTTAAATTACACATTTGGTGTCTGGTGATAGGCAATTTCAGTCCTCTGTGTAATGTCTGTTACATAGTGAATTGACAATAAAGTACTCTTTGACTTTGACTTTAAATGCCAACACAATCACATGCCTGGGCCTGTATTTGCGCACTGTCCACCCTCAGCTGGATTTGAATATTGTTCCATATGTTGATAGTCCTGCCCTGACAGGGCTGTGAGGATGTGGCACACTGAGCCATCACAGTTTTGGTTCAGTTTTCTGGACTCTGGATGCTCCCGGGCTGCCAGATTCCCACCACTCTGAAGAGGCAGGCTGATGATTTGAAATCCCCTCTCAGACTGGCCTCAAGCCTTAATCAGAATCTCAATTGGAGCAACCCCAGGGGCAGAGGGTGGGGCATGCAGCTATTCCCACAGCTGGGTTGCTAGGAGACAACATTTGGCGCTAATAAAAATGAGCACCTGTGCCTGACTTACACCTGCTACTCTGAGACAGGAATTATTAAAATCTTGGAGCACAACTCAGCTCCAATCTTTCCTTTCAATACATTCTCATTTTTTAGGAGGAGATCTAATCTTGCAAACCATTTGTGACCATAATCAATCTTTAATACTTTCAGTCACAACACTTTTTAATAGCTGAAATACTAAGCAGCAAGCTAATATCCAGCACTGACCCAGATTCATAAAGGTTTTTCAATAGACATTTTTGTATTATTTCTACTTATTTTTAGGCATATGTTATGAACATGAAAAACAGAACTAGTTACAGTAATTTTAAACAGTTTGCAGTGGTCCAAAGATATTCCTTACTTATGTTATGCATTTTGAGCATTCTAATTACTCACTGCAATGAGTTACAGTAAGCACTTTTCACAACTCTCAGAGATCATAGTAAGGCTAGCATGCTAACTGTGCACTTCCTTATTCGACGACAATAAAATGCTTTATAATTAGATGCAGAAAGTAGACTTACTTAGCTTGTAACAATGTTACATTAAAAATTAGAGCACGTTGTGTGGAAAATACAGTGGTACCTCACCTTACGAAATTAATTCGTTCCAGAAGTGGTTTCGTAACGTGAATTTTTCGTAAGTTGAGTAGCTATTTCAATGGAAAAAGCCTGATTCGTTCCAAGGCCCCGTTCCAAGTTTTTTTAATAGTGTAACTTTTTTTTTATAGTGTAACACTGTGTTCTGCGTCCTGAGACTGTAGACCCAGGACTAAACGTATAGTCCAGCTCTAGACCAAGGTCTAAAACTGGACTGGACCAGGACTAAACCTGGACTAAGCCAGGACTGGACCAGGTCTAGACCTGGACTAAACCAGGACTAGACCAGGTGGATTAAAGCACCGCGTGCGGGTCTATTTCTTGGTTTCGTGCTAGCTCTGCTATTAGCAGCAGCACTGGTGTACCTCACGAGTCACGGCTGAGGCGAGCAGCGAGGAAGGGAGGGGATGTGCCTTCCCTCGGAACCGCAGGCAGTCTGAGTGCATGAACAAACGCAAGTAAGAGCCGCGGTGGTCTAGAGGAGGCACGGTTTGAGCACGGGTCTCGTGGTCGCAGTCCCGCGCCGGGTCATGCTGCGCTATCACACGTGTCCGCGCGCACACTTCTCCGCCCTTCCCCTTCCCCCCACGCTTCACTATTAATACATTTTGTTGAAAATCTATGAAAGTTTGAGTGTTTAACCGAGAGACAAATGTGAGAAAAGTTTAAATCCAGTCTGAGAAAAGTGTATAATGTGTGTGGCTGAGCGCGCATTATTTGAATTTTTCAGATTTCGTGTTTCGTAACTTGAATTTTCTTTCTTATCTAGAGACCAAAATTTAACGTGAAGGCGTTTCATAACTTGGGATTTTCGTTTGTTGGGTCTTTCGTAAGGTGAGGTACCACTGTAATGTCTCTTCCAAGCACATATTCTGGGAAAATGAAAACGAATTAATATGTTCATGTCATAAAAAAACAAACAAACAACAAATTTTTTTTTAAGGCACTGGTTCTGAATTAAACCTGTGCGTAGTTGGAAAAAGACATAATAAGAGCATATTGGTGAGAGAACATAACTGAATATGGGTCATGAAAGTGTTAGCTCAATACTGCACCAAACATACATAGACACCTCGCACATGGATAAAGGGAATTAAACCCTCCAGCAATCCCTGCAGCTGTTTTCCGAGATTCTCCTCCTTTTATTTCACTGCCTATCGACATACACTGTATTTCTTCTCACACCCACCTCCGCAGAACAATACATGTGCGCTAGCTGCTAGGAGAAAATAGCTTTGGAGGCTTTGCAACCAATTAAAGGCATCCGGCTCTAGTCTGGAGTATAGAGCTACACACAAGATAAAGTGGTGTGTATGTAATCTCACTCAGTGTCTGGTGACAGGAGCCTGCTCATCCATCGTGCCCGCGGCGGGTGACAGAGGGGCAGGAGCAGGGGGGCAGGGCCTACAGTGCCAGGGCAGGGTCACTCCATCACCAACTTGTACATCTTTCTCCCCTATTGCCTCAGCCACGGGGCACTATAAATGTCAGCTGTACCCACCCCTCTGCCCACCCCACACTCATACCCCCAAAGTCTGCCCCCTCAGGCTTTGATCCATGCTTATGCCCTTCTCTGTCCACACCTGGGTCGTCCCAGAGAGAACCAGGCTGCACTTTCTACAATAATGACCGTCATTCATCCAGGCAAACTCATCCTCCTGCCAGTTCAAATGTGTTTATGATTTCAGGCATTTACAACAAGGTGACAAATAAGCCAAAGCACCCATTTACACAGCCAAGGACTCACCTGGAAAAAACCTTTACCTACAGTTAGCTTTAAGTTACATTATTTTCCTGTGTGTAATGTGAAGTGACTTGCCAATTTATTTGATAGGCCTGTCAAGATAATAACTTTATCAGCTTATCGTTCAATATATGAAAGCTGGAATAATCATTTTGGAGGGCCAATATTTGTGGGTACTTTTTCTTTGCACTCAGGGGAAGCTTTTTGGTAAATTTGATAAAATTTGGGCTGAAGAAGGTTGAATTATTAACTTACATCATTTTTTAAAAAGTGTTGCATTCTGCTTACCTGGCCAGCCAAATGATATCTCTCTGTATTTCCTATACAGCGCGATACCATTTGGACACCCTCCATCCACTCTCGCTCCTCCGGTTCCAAACCGACTCCGCGATTCTGATTCGTTCAAAGATGGTGACGTCAGTGCACCCGCCTTTGCCCGCAAAGTCACTCTTAGGCAGCGGAAGTTCCGCCTCAGTTTTGAATCAAGATGGCGCAATCTCTGATTGGTTCACTTAGCTGTCTGTCTACGCGCAACCGCAGCGCATTCTGTGGATCAAGCGTTACCAGACTCACTCGCTGGTACAGCGATGAGTCATGGATTCTTCCAGGCAAGCATTCTGCTATTTATTAGAAGAAAAGAAGAAAGAAAGAAGACATGCTTTATTCATCCCCGTAGGAAAATTATTTCTCTGCATTTGACCCATATTTCAGGAGCAGTGGGCAGCTCATCTTTCCGGGTGCCCGGGGACCCATCTCCATGATCTTATTGCTAGGCTTGGTCAGGACCTCAGCTGGAGGATTTTACCTAGAGCATGTTTTGGGTTGATGTTGATGGGGGAAACCAGAGTGCCCGGAGGAAACCCATCCAGACACGGGGAGAACATGCAAACTCCAGACAGAATACACACAGAATGATCAAACGGAGATCAAACCCGGAACCTTCTTGCTGTGAAGCTTGAGTGCTAGCCACTCAGCCACCGTGCCGGCTTTTTTAAATTTAATTTAATTTAATTTTATTTAAATTTAAATATTTTTTGTGGATAATTCTGCTTTATAGTTTGGTTTCAATATCATCATTTATTGTCTATATTTACTTAAAATCAAAATTTGTTTTGTGACAAGCTTATATTTTACATAATAATCATAATAATCCAGATGCCCTTCCTGACAATATTCACTTTTTCATTTCAGACTTCATTCAGGCTGTTTATTCAGGTAGAAAAAACACTTTTAATTTTGTGAAAATAAATAACATCTTTCTTTTGTATAACTGATATGACCTGATTAGCCAAGGCTTTTACTTCACACTCTATTTTGTTATTTCATAACATCTCTTACTCCCATGATATAAAACATGGGTCATAAGTTACTCGGCTGCACAGTGGATAACAGTTGGACCTTTAGGACTGCCAAACAACAAATGAAAACTTGTGTAAAAATGATAAAAGACCACATCTCCAAACCTAGTGACCATTCTGAGCTCTCTCTCCCCCTGGACCACTGCACATCTACTCACTCCTGCACTTGCTGACATTTACTTACTGCATGCTCACGTCCCTAATATCTTTACAAGAACTACCCCGTCCATCTGTTATTTTTTCATCTCCTTCTCTTTCCTTAGGGGCAGCAGATATATTTTTAGCCCTTCTGTTTCTCGTGGTTGTTCCTCTCTTTTGCCATTACACTCCATTTTAGCAACAAGCCTCCTGTTGTTTTTGGCCTTCTCTGATTGTCAAAATTTCACAGACTGCGTCAGCACAAAATCCTGCCTAAAGGACAGAGCTGTGTTGTTAAGCTATAATTCAAGCTGAAAACTTTGTCCAACTCAGAGTCTGGTCTTGACTCTTCTTAAAATAATCTATCCACAGTGTAGTCAAACATGACGCTCAAGATGTTTGGAGAAAACTCAATATGAGGCTGGATGCAGTTGTATCTTTGTGAATCTTTTATGCTTATTGATACTTTACAGCTGATGTCATCAACATTCCCTGGGAAAATTGAGATAACTGGAGGCATGTGTTGTCTGAAACTCTGTGATTCAAGTTAGATTTTAATCTAAGCTTTGTTTGAACACAATTGATTAAAAAAAAAAGACTTAACTGGAACTCCCTCTAAAATAACATTTGAGCCACAAGCTAGCATTAGTTAGCTACCTCCTGTTTTTCATTTAGTCACCCTCACCTTTTTTGTTGAAAATGAAACACCCAAACAGGCTCTTGAAAATGTATCGTTTAAACTCATTTTGTAATTTTTCTCGAGTTTAGACTATGATAAAGCTTTTTGGCAATGTTTGCTAGTGTGTGTTTTGTGTCTCCATGATAACGTCTGAACACCCCCACTGGGATGTTACCCAAGTGTCAGTATGCTGTGGTGTATTAGGGCTAAACAATATATCATGAAATCACAAAGGCTGCAATTATTCAAAAGACCAAAACACAAAAGATCCTGTCTTATTATGAAAGCATCTTGTTATGAAACACATGAGGGTTAGTAGAATACCTCAACATATTTGGACAACTATTTGCATTCACCATCTTCAGATTTTTGTGACATATACAACATTTTTTATCATGTGCCACAGTGCTATTACTCAAGTGTTCCCAGTAGCTGAAAAAGTGAATGTGATTCGCCTAGCTCTCATGTTTATTCATACGGCTGCTTTAGTGAGTGATAACGTTTTCTCGCCTTGACAAAGCCATGGTAAAATGTGTATTTAGGCAAGAGTAACAATGTCGGCGTATTGACTAAATGTCATTATGTTTTACGCCACTATGCAGATTATGCGCACTCCACTGTCAAGCCAGGACATTCTGCTAACAGAAGTGAATAGAGAGACAAAAACGTCTGAGTTTGCTGCCAGTTTTTCAATTTGCACCTCTACACACTGATTAAGCAGCCGTCTCAAGTAGGCAAGCTAACACAGTGAAGCTAACATAGTGGGAGGCAGCACCTTGGACAGCTCCACTGAGAAAAACCACGTCCATTTTGTTACTGCATAGGAATACTCCAGGTTAAGTCTTTATGTCATGAAGAAATATGTGTTTGATAGTAACATGAGGGCATGGAAGGCTAAACTCACTGTGGCCTGAATGTGTCAGTCGTTGTGTATTGACTGAGAGACCACCACAAACCCAGCTTTTATGTGGATGCCATCAGTCTTCTCCGAGGGGCAGTCTATTGTAGTAGAATGTTCTGGCTCTTATGTCTCTATAACCTTTTCACTCCAACACTGCAAAACAGCTATATAATGTGCACCCTGTTTGGAATGCACCAGCTGTGTTCTTCACGTGGCTCTCACATACAAAAAAATATCCACTACTGTGCTATAAAACACCATGACAACATTGACATGATACTCGTGACATTTTTAGACACCTGTTATGGTGAATCAGAGAAATATGTTTAATACCATGCTGTAGAACATTCCAGTCAAAGCTATAACATCTTAATAGAGACAGTGGCCAAACTCCCAAAAGAAAAGTTACATAGTGCACCTCTAAATGAAAGATTACCAATACACTTCTGGTAATTTGCACCCCTCCAGCTTCTACAAGTACCACATCTTTCTCTGGTAAAAAGAAAAAAAAAGTTCCTTTATCATCATACATGTAGGTAATTTGGCTGTAATAATGCCACAAATATAAATGTATTCAAAACCTGCAAAAAGTTTAAATATCTTCAAAGATTCAGAACTGACGAAGCCTCTCGGATGAGCTGCGAAACATTTTTGACCAAATAAACTTTGTCCAGTTGACAAATTGAATTTCTCCTTTTACCACTTCAAAGATCCGTTACTCTGGATAATTTGCCCCACAGTAGCTTCACTTTCCCCTCTAAATAAAAATATGTTACAATACTTGTATTCTATGTTTCAAAATTGGGGACAATCTTACCCATGTTGCCAGCATTCTTCAGCTTCCCTCTCATGAAAAACAGTAAGAAAAGATTTATTCTTTTCACATGATTCACACAATTTATCTGGGCTATTGCTTCCTGCTGTAACAAGCTGTAATATTAGTTGTCAAGACATATCCTCCACCAGCTTGTCCCTGGTAGTCTCACACGTGTTGCAGGACAAGAGCCTCAGACACCACAGCAAACACATAGGATAGGCCAGCTTTGTGGTGCACAGAGCAGAAATCTCCAAGACAGCTGGGACAGCTGTTGACTGGGAACCAATTTTTGCATGCAAACTGAGAAATCACCCTGAAAAAACGTAAAATGTCCTTCATAACAAGACAATATATATAATATTTTTATGAGTGCTTTTACAACACAGTGAAGAACATAACATTGCATTATGGTATTTATAGGACTTGTGCAGCCCTCACTTTGATGCCCACAAAACAGGAGTAATATGAAGAGCTTATTGGACAACTGCTGTGCCATTCTTTGAAAACCATATTGGACATGGATTTAATTTACACTGCGAAGCTTCCGGTCGCTTCCAGGAACAGAGAAGACGAGTTCAGAGAGACAAAGATGAGTGGCTGGGAAGTACTCCATAGAACTGCCAAACAATAATGGCTGATTGAATGGAACTTTTGAAGGCAGAGACAGTGTATGCTAAATTGGAGTCCTATACAAAGCACACAGCATGAATGAAACAGCAAAAAAGGATTTTCAATTATGCTTTACAAACAAAGCCATTATGTTTGATGGTAAATGTATGCGTGTGCCATATGCATTAAAATAATCTTATTTTTTTTAATCTTTAAATCCTCACAGAACTTTTTGCCCACATCCCAAGTTTGGACAAATGGGAATAAAATGCTGTATATCCGACTACACCAATCACTACACAGTTGGAGTTAGGCAATTTTCTTTAGCGACCCAAAGGGGAAAAAAGAATTTGTCACCAATGTAAAGGTCAGAGCGAGATGAAAAACTACATCTGATGATAAGCAACAGTGGCATTTAGCCCTGTCTCCATCAAGTCTGTAGCTTACTGTTCAATAAATGATAAATGGAACCATATCTTTAGGACCCAGTATTTACTGTTTGCACATTTTCTTTGCAACAGTGGGGAACTTTTTGTAATTATTTTGTAATGTGATGAGATTTGAGCTGTACAGTGTCAATAACTTTAAAGGGTTATTATATCAGTGGCAAAAAGTAGTTTAAATACATATATCGTGATATTTTGTATAGCTATATCGTGCACTTCAAAATGTGTTAGTGTAACAGGCACAGTAGAATTTTGAATAATTTACCACTAAGATAAGATGGCCCAAATATATATGCAACTGCAAATGTGAATAAACAGTAAACCAGGAGAGGGAGGAGCCCCAGGATGGTGGACAGATGTGGGCAGCAGGTACACAGGTGTGGACCACTTTAATGAGCAAAGGGAGGTTGTGTGAGATAAACTGGCTCATCTGTCACCATGGTTACTCTGATGAGTCCATTTGGGGTCACTTCCAACTAACAATTTACATTACAAACATATTACTGTGGACTGGGGAAGTAGGATAGCATCACTTTTTGTGCTACATGCATTCATGTTTACAACATTAACATATACAACAGTTGAACATGAACAATTTTGAATAGTTTTGTCATAGTAAGAACAGATTTGGAATGTTACACAGTATGGTATTAAATCTAGTCTAAATCTATCTTAACCTATCTTACATGTATTCAATTAGAAGTGGTTTTATTGATCAAAAATACATACAAAAACATGCCTTCTTACAGTATACTAGGTTGCCTTTCCACAGATCTTACCTGCAACTTGGCCTGCTTGTCTTCATGGAGATATGTTTAAATGCCATACTGTGGAACATTCAAGTCAAAGCAATAACATTTCCACGGAGATAAGCAGGTGGGATCCCTATACCAGAAAATTGACAGTGCAAGTAGTACTTATTTTCAATCCTACATTGTTTTGTAAATGTGGGAGGATTAATAATGTTTTTACAATTTTTAATGAATATGCTTTTGAATCATTAAATAGATAGTTCGGGTTTTTTGATGTGAATCTGTATGGCATCCCCTTCAGCAGTGTCGTGCATTAACACTGGCTTACCCCTGAAAGTGTCCTCTGAGCCAAGTTCTGCCCCGGTTCTGGCGCTGATGAAAGTAGTTCCGACAAGTTAGCCGGGACATTAAATAAAGCTTGTTTTTCTTCTCAAAACAATATTTGTCCAAAAAGTGATATATTTGCGTCACAAAACTGTTGCCCACGAAAAAGTCAGAAGTCATAATCGCTTGGTGCTATTTTCTCTCGAGTCGTATCACTGCGCGCCTATTATTATTATTAGCCTGTTCACTTGTAAGTGGCACTGTTTACAAGTGAACAGGCTAATAATAATAATAGGCGTGCAGTGATACGACTCGAAAGAAAATAGCACCAAGCGATTATGACTTCTGACTTTACATTTACTTTTCTACTGTACCTACGTTTCTTGTTTCTGAGTGTCCCTTATCATCTTGTGTCTGCTTGGATGAGTAAATAGACTGGGCTGGGGCAGAACACATGTGGGAGCTCTGTCCTGGGCCACAGCAGATGAAAGCTTGTGCTCCTCTTTGTGGCACCAGCCGTCACAGAGCTGGGCTTTGATGGTGCCCTCTGTCTACAGCAGCTGCCCCGTCCTGGTCACCTCCTGGCATTTCTACCTCACTCCCTGCATCTCAGATATTGTCTATATTATTTACTGCCTTGCCAGTATCAAGGTGCACCTCAGCATTCACAGTGCATCCAGCGCCTATCGCATCACTGTTTTTTACCCTCAGCAATTACATTTAGATACAGTGTGATTATACAGTGCAGATAAAGCTGCACAAAACTCCATCAGTATTGATTATGGTGACAGGCAGATTGGAGAATGAATGGTTCATGGCCATTGTAGTCATTTATCAGCATCAGCTATACGTAGAATATATGCACTTCATCAATGTCAACCACGATGAAGCTATCATTGTTTTATACTGCATATTATATTTTTTGGTCTTTGTTTTTTGTTCAACATATGTTTATTTTATGCAATGCACCACTAGTAGAATGACGTCTGAATCAAAACATGCTCTATATGTTTTACAATTCCTGTAGTTTAAAACGGAGCTAGAGCAAAAGGCCAGAATTAAATAGTGGAATTTCAAAGGTGGCTGAGTGGCTAGTACTCATGCTGACCCAAAAAATATGAACTATAGGTCATTGACTCCAGGAAGTATAGCTGTGTGGAAGCACAGCTAATGGAGGTCAAATAAATACAACTGTAAGATTGCAGATTTGTTGACCTGGTTAATATCTCATTTTATCAGGCTTATCTACATGAAACAAAAATCAACATCTCCTCTGTCAACATGACTGAACAAAAGTTATTATTATTTTTTATATAAACGCTCCAAAAATCTGAGCTGTTAACCCTAACCCTAATCACTAACAAGTGATTCTTCTAACAAGAATCACTTGTTAGTTTCATTTGTTAGTTTCAACTAACAAGAATCACTTGAAACTAACAAGTGATTGTTAGTTTCAACTAACAAGAATCACTAACAAGTTGAAATAACTTTAAGCCTTAGCATTAATAGAGCCAGTTAGTAGAGTCAATACACAACAAATAATTATAAGATTAGACATTTGTGAATTTCCTGTTTTGACATTTCTTTCAAAAACAGTGCATCTCCCATAGACTTACATAGGCCCTTCATTTTGCATTTTAGAATGTGAACCTATTAGGACTAAAAGACTGCAGAACTGAATGTCAAATAGGAATTTAATCAGTATTACTTGAGGTTGAAACAAGAACTACATAACTGAACCACAACTGCATATATTAAATTGACCTCTTTCCACTCAAGCACTCAAGTAGGACTAAACCTGGTCTAAACTTCATTGAAACCTACCTGGACTATTCATGGATTCAAGCTTCCTGTTATGTGCAACATTCTGAGGACTTCCAAATATATAATATATCGTTTTACATTATTAACATCTATAGCAACAGTCCTAATTTTGCATCATTTTGAAACCCACAGATACCTCCTGTTTGTGATTCCTATAAATGAAACTGGGTACTAAGGACCTCGTAATGACTTTGTGGTGCCTTTTGGAGAAACCTGAATCTCCTTAGCGAGGGTAAATTTGGTTGGGCCACTTGGATCCTGATAAGATACAGTATCCATGGAACAAATAGCCTTTTTTCTGCGTCTTTAAAGAGAGACAGAGTGCAGGTCATTTGGGCCAAAGGCATAAAAGCAGTCATGTGGTGTGTGTCCCTCCTCAAGTCTGACCTCTAAGGAGGACCGTATCGACTCACAGATGGCCCCCACGCGCTTCACTGGCCATTGCTCACCCTTCCTATACCTCTGCTGTCACCTTGTACCTCCCCAGTCACACAAACCAGTCGCTTAGCCAACTGTCAAGAGGTAAGCTTGGCCTGGACCCAAAATAAGACTAACACAAAACACAGCTCTGGGCCAAGAAGGGAGTTGTGTTTACACACCACAGACAGAGCTATTTAGCACTGAAATATATTGTGGGTGGGGATAATTGTGTAAAACAGTGTTTATGTACTTTGGCAATAAATGGGGCGAACCAAAGATGGCTAATTTTGACAAATGCATCATTAAAGGAGTTAACTAATTCGACTGCCTGGCTCCAGTTATCAGTCACAACACTGGAGATTGATGGCCTGTCCAAGACGTTAATTTGGGAAAGCATACAGAGTAAAAAGAAAATACAGGCATCAACTATTATAACCTTAACATTCATAAGAAACAGAAAGTATACAGAAAAGTGATGTTGCTGTATGATAAAAAATGATGAATAGCGTAGCAGTATTTGTGAGCATATGTTATTGTAAATGAGCTACTAATTAGACAGACTGAGCAGGATATTTTCAGTGGCAGACATGATTGTGACACTATGACAACTATAAGTGACAATTGTGGGCTTGTGTGCATCTGTGTTTGTATGCAGTCATTACAGCCCCTGCCGTATGTGTCACCATTCTCCGTCAGATATCAAGTACATTTAATACAAACGGAAATAATAACAGGTCACAAATTATGCAGTAATATTTAACAAAGGGTGTATCCAAACTTTTGACTGGCAGTACATTTAAAGGTGCATTGTGTAACTTTTCTGGTGGAGGGTTCGTCAAATGGTTTTCTCCATGGAGATGATATTGTTTTGTCTAGAATGTTTCACAGTATAGTATTAAACTTTTCTATCATCCTGGAGACCAAACCATGTCAAGATACAGGTCAAATTTGTGGAGAAGAAACCCCAGTCAGAATGCTCGTTTTTCTAGATATTTTTGAGCTATAAAACCACCTGTAATTAGGCTAGATAAATGTAAGGTAGAGCTGTTTAATGTCATACTGTGGAACATTCTAGGCAGAGCAATGACATCTCCATAAAAACAATCAGGTGACAAACCCCAAGAGTTACATAATGCACCTTTAAACAGCACTAGTAAAAATTTTGGACATAAATATTTTAAATATATTTATTTTATTTTATTTTTTTCTTACCATTTTGTACATTTTATATTATTACAGAAGACATCACATATATAAATCAACATTTATGGCATTATTTAGTAAAGACAAAAAGTTAAATAACTGTAGCCTAGTAATAATATAATTTCGGTAAAGGGTGGCTAATTTGAGGATTATTTATAAAATATTAAGAGAAATATTTGGTGGAGTTATAATATTATTATTATTATTATTATTATTATTATTATTATTATTATTATTATTATTATTATTATTATTACTACTACTACTACTACTACTACTAATAATAATAATAATAATAATATAATAATCATCATCATCATTATTATTATTATTATTATTATTATTATTATTATTATTATTATTATTATTATTATTATTATTACTACTACTACTACTCACTGGTAGCGTATACATGTTTTTGTCAGCACAGAATAACTTGTTGTATATGCCATATTTGTATGTGTTATTTAATATACCATCTTACATTCAAATATAGCTACTGACATGTATCACCTTCTATCGAGCTAAGTTGATTGTTGTAATCCCTCACTGTGGTCCATGATGGTTGATAAGGATGAAAACATATACATTTGGCACTGGTATATATTTTGATCTGTGGCACATTTTGATAATAACACATAGCAGTGACCACAATGGAAAAACCTTATCTTTGGTCATGCCCAAACCTTCTCATCCATGTCGACTCTGAAATGTGAAACAATAATTATGGTCCTCACATGCAAATGTTTTGAGCAAATTACACCAGCAGCAGAGCAGCAACAGCAGAGCATTGATACAATAGTTATTACTGTCAATCACAGCATCTTCAAAAGGCTTTCTGTGTATGCCGAACGCCCACATCCCGGATGGCCTTCACTGCACAGCTTTCCACTGCTGCTCATGACGGAATGGAGAATTTGCACAAAATTCTTCTTGTATCCTATTCTGTATTTACACAGATTTTCCTAATATGCTCTCAGAAGTCAATCCCCAAATTCTAGGACTAATACTATGAAAAAAAGATTTAGTTAAAGGATAAATGTAAAATATAGGATTTAAAATAAAACATTAAAGTACTACATTTTATTCAGGTGGTAACCCCTAACTTTTTAGATATACTGCTGAAATCTAATCACATATATTCCAAGTGAAAATATGCAGTATAACTCTTCAGTATACTTTTTTTCAGAGTTGAGGTTGTATAAGGACTTTTGCCCCTTCACAAATACCATATAACATCTGTATGCAAGCTGATGACAGCAGGGGGCAGTAGGCGCAGCTCATTGTCTTTGAACACATGAGATGAAAGCAGCTTCTCTGTGGCTCAGACCCCACCCGGTTCCCCCCTGTATACCTTTCTCTGTAATCCAAAGACACGCTGAGCTCCATCAGGTCTGCCCGCACCATCCACCACTCAATCCTCATTGTCTTATTGACATGCAGAGGCCATAGTGCTCTCTCCTTTCAAAGAAAATTGATTTTTACCACTGTGAGTCCACAAGCACTTTTAGCCCCTCCAAATTCCCAAAAGGTTTGACAATGGACCAGAGGAAAAGGCACTGCTAACAGCACACACTTAATCTTTAAGCGTTCCATTGATATATTATGTCAGTGTTCCCACATGAAAACAGTTTTAACATATGCTGAAACTGAGTTAAATATAAAGTAATGCCATGACAAGCTTTCAAAATGATGGTTATAACCATTCTAGGAGCCTGATATCACAGGCCTGCTATAGTAACAATAACTGACAAAAATGAATTTGTATTGTTTGAGGTTTAAGTCTAAGACAAGACCAATGCCAAATGACAATACAATTATCCACAAAAGTCCAGAAATATTTGCCTAGGATCCAGAATGCACACTTCTTCACTCCTTTACAAAGATGTGATCACTGGTGAGTCTCCCTGTTTTCTAATGGATGTGATTGACAGGTGGATCAGCCAATCAGGAACATGCATAGTCTATCCATATCAGAAAAAAATGAAAGTCACAAGGGGCTGAAAAACATGGTGGATTTCTTCAGAATCAATGAATCAAGAACTAAACTCTGAGGTGAGATAAATATGACTTTATTTGTAAATGACATGTGACCAATGAGCTCCTTCGTTTCACATGTCTGCAGGGACCATACTAATATTGATCTATATATATATATAAAAAAGAGAGAGATATCATTCTGGATCTCCAGGCAACAGAAATGTCATATTGTTTTGAAACTAATGTTTTTTCCACTTGTCATATTTAATAACCACTTTTTGCAGCATTTTATAATATAAAAGATACTCCATTCAAATTTAGCTTGTCTTCAAAACAACATTCCCCAAAATTAATTGATATTTTGATAATTTGCCCACCTCTACCTACAACCTTTGGAGCAAAATTGCTTACCAATCACCCAGTAATCCAAAACAATTGCCCTCAGCGCTTTAGTTACACACCCCTACTCTGCTGCAGTCTGAAATTTACTCAGTGCACTTTGTCCCAAACGGCTTTGTCTGATTTCCCAAAATGCATCACTCTCTACCCTCTGTTAAAAGGCCAAGGGCGCCGTAGTAAAGGAGCGGAGGTCCAAAGGCTGTGCTCTCTCCTCTGTCTCAAGCCCATGTGACAGACTGTGTGTCCTGTATTTGTCAGTGCAGCAGTGCGGATGTTTGGAGCAGCACAGATTAACTCTGTGTCGACTCTGACGGAGGTTAATGCAGGAGCCAGCAGCCCTTTGGAACCCAAAAGGAGATGAATTACTGTCAGGCCTGAGAACAGACTGCATCATTCACCACAACACCAGCCTTTGTTTTCACCCACAGCTTTATGCACTGTCAAAACTTCAATAGCCGCCTGATTCTCCTCCACTCAACTCAACAAAACCATTAAGATAAACTGACCTATTATTTTGGTTTATATAAAGAGGTAAATATTTCTATAATATTTGTATAGCAAAATATCTACCCATATTTAGCTATTAATGCTTTGCTGTGATATCACGCATGAGCAGGTACCATGCACAATACCATGCACAAACATGCATACAATGCACACATTGCAAACACAACCCCCACCAAAAAAAATTTAAAATCTGAAACTCAAGAAAAAAATACAAAATGGATAAATAAAACACACACATATTTTCAGGAGCCTGCGATCACTTAGCTAAGTAATTTTTATGGCCAGATTGTGCTAAAACAAAGCACAGAATAAAGTCTAACTTGAATACAGTAATCCCTTGTTTATCGCGGGGGTTAGGTTCCAGAAATAAGAGAAATCCGCGAAGTAGGACAACTTTATATTTTACAATTATTCTACATGTTTTAAAGCTGTAAATGCCTCACCACACACATTATATACACTTTTCTCAGACTGGAATTAACATTTTCTCACATTTGTCTCTAGTTTAAACACTCAAATTTTCATCGATTTTCAACAAAATTTATTAATAGTGACGCGTGGGGGGAGACACGGCCCCGGATGCCCCGCCAGACGCGCGAGGAGCATAAACCCCTCATCGTGGACAAATCCGTGACAGAGCAGCACGTGTCGTGCACTTCTCCAAGGGGTTGGTGCGCGTCTCGTCCCGGGACGTGGCAGTGCTCCTCACGTGTCTGGCGGGGCTTCCGGGGCTGTGTCTCCCCCCACGCGTCACTATTAATACATTTTGTTGAAAATCTATGAAAGTTTGAGTGTTTAAACTAGAGACAAATATGAGAAAATGCAGCGCGAGGCTGCGCGTACACCGGGGCTGTGAGCACGAGATAGAACTGTAGTGCCCGGACCGCGTGCTCTCAACCCGAGCCACAAACCGAACACGCACAAACGAATGCAAAAGCCGCACGGAGTGATTTAATCCTGGTTCAGACCTGGTCTAGTCCCAGTTTAGACCAGGTTTAGACCTGGTCTAGACCTGGTTTAGTTCTGGTCTAGACCTGGTTTAGTCCACGTTTAGTCCTGGTCTAGTCTCTTAGCCGATCAGGACGCAGAACACATTGTTACACTAGAAAAAAAAAGTTACACTAGGAAAAAAAAAGAAAAAAAAAAAAGAAAAAAATCTGCGAAACAGCGAGGCCGCGAACAATGAACCGTGGTAGAGCGAGGGTTCACTGTAACAGAGCCTCAGACAGAACAGTGCCTACATTAGCATCACCCCCAGGGAATGTTAATGACATCAGCTGCAAAGTATCAATAGTCTAAAATTGTCTTCTGCAAATATTATCTCTTTTGACTCATTTGACGACATGATTTATTTTGGTATTCCTCAAGGCTATATCATACCGTACTTACTTTGCAGAAATTGTGACTAATACTGAGATTGGCTGATTTCAGAAGATTCTGGACACACGTTTCTTTTTCACACTTTCTTTTAGATTCTAAAAAGAAAAGAAAGATTGTGCTGAAGAAGGTAGAATGGTGAATTTATAACCTGGCCAAGGACAGCTAGTATTTTCACTGTATTGCAATGGCATTGAGAAGTAAAAATTAGTTATCCTCAAAAACACCATTTCATTTTTAAACAACCAATTACATTTCTTGTCCTGGTGCTCAAATTCAAGGCCTTCTATAACAATTGTTTGCTTTTTGTGTGAGTAGCCTGTTTGCTTGTATTTAATAATAATATTCAACTTGAATAATATGAAAGAATAATGCATTTTTTGCTTTAATCCTATGGTCAAAGAGGAATAGGAAAAGATGTCTTATGAAATGTAATGTAAATATTTGTGTGTTTACAAGGCATTTCTATGGGAGCCATACAATGTCACTATGTTGTGATGTTTTGCATTGTATTCAAAGAGAGCTGAAGCCATCACTTGTATAAAAAAAACTTGAATGAAATAAAAGTCTTCAGAGTACTATTAGAAATACATTATTTTGTGTGTTGCTAACAATAAATAGCAGCTCCTGCAGCCATCACTAGCAGGTACTATCGAGGGAAATCAAGTCAAGCACAAAACAGCAAAACACCAAAATCTCAAGGTTTAACTCTCACGAGGTGGAATTTTTTTAGTGGTTAAGCTGTTTGTCCCTGACATATACTATATATATATATATATATATATATATATATATATATATATATATATATATATATATATATATATATATATACACACACACAGATACAGGGAACAAATCACAGTAAAATAAGAAATTGGGTTTGATGGTTAATGACCATCAAACACAATTTTAAATTTTAAGTCAGATGCCCATTCTATTGTCCTTTATTCCAGCTTGGGACTGACTTGTGTCACCCTTTGAAAACATACATGAACATTCACACAGACAGTGGCTCCGACTTTATCCGCATCACTTGAGGAAAAACTAAAACTAAAACACAACCAGTCTATCTTTCCGATAATCAGGGAATAATTTAGCTCCATAAAATGTTTCTTTATAAAAGAAAAATATATATTTATACAACTGTACACTGTATCTATACAGTATAAGACGAAGAATGATTAAAAGATTTCATGCTAAATGTGTCCATCATCATACTGCATAATGCTTGTCTGTCCAGCAAGTTTTAGGTAGACTCATGATCAAATGATTTAAGTGATAATTATTTACAATCCACTAAAAATAATCAAATGGTGCTCAAAATTGGATTTAGCATAGCTGGTCTTATCTCACAAAGGTCAAATGACACCAAATACTAGTCACTGTTGTACTGTGCTGTCCATGACTGACCTTTCAGAATATTTCATCAAAATCAGAGGATGACTTTTTAAGCAACAAAAAGCGGGCAAACATAACCTTTATGGTAGCCGAGCGTTATGACTTCTCTCTATTTACTTTATGTCAACACATTACGTATAGCACCCACTTTCAGCCTGCTGCACAAGCTCCTTTTCAATGACGCTTATATAATAGTTGAATGGGAATTGCATTCAAGGGTTGTGTGCGGTTTATAATTGGGGCCCAGTGGGAGGAGTAGGTTTGAAGGGAGCTCGGGTCATCAGGGTCAAACCTTAGACTATGTTTATGCAGTTTGTATGCAGATTGGCTTTCTACAGGTGACTTCAATATCAGACGCCTAATTGGAAAAACATTCACTTTTTACAGGCCGCTTAATGACTGTGAATGATTATATAGCTTGTCAAACAACAGGGTGTTTTCAATTAGCCCAAGATGGCAGTGCTCACATCCCATGAAATTTTGTAAGAGGGACTTAAGGGAAATGGGAACGCTTAATCAGATTAGGAAACGGACCTCCAGCCACAAAGTCTTTAGAATTCAAACGAGTACAGGGATATAGTTACAGAAAATGCTTTATTAATATTGAAACTAAGAGGCATTTTTGCAATGTTGGTAAAAATTATAATTTGACCTGACAGAACTTCATTTGAACCAGCAGGCAGGGTAAACTAACACAGCCAAGTAAAGTGTATGCAATTTGGTTACAAAGGCCATCATTCAAAAGACTTAGGATGGTTCAGAATTAACCAGTGATGAACCACAAAAAGTATGCATGATACAGACTGGGGTGCTAACCACTCTGCCAACCAGCCTCACTATACATAAATGTGAACAATATATCAATATATATCTGGACATAAAAAAGAGAGACAATAAGGTGAAACACTTAAAAAGGCAGTCAGCACAGTAGTATTGTGGCATGTCTCTCCCTATTATTTGTCCTCATTTCATGCTTACATTTGTCCTTCCGATTAAAGTCTAAAACACTTAATTCATAGTATTTAGTGACTTGATTCTGCATATAATATAAGTAATACTTTTCAAACAACAAACACCATATGTTTTTGTCTTTCGTGAAGTGCAATGTAAAGAAAGGAGCCATTTTGCTGCACTGGCACACAGCTCTAACCCCTAAAGGCAGTCTACACAGAGTACTCTTATTTTAACCAGCCTGTGTGGGTTCAACAATGTGAACAGTTGTTTTTAACACTGTAGAATTCCCCCTGGACACAGTGATTCACACACAGCATTACCCTGCACTGCTTTTCCTATATTATATTCTAGCATTTCAGAAATGGTTTATTCAGCGCTTATCAGCTGTCACTGAATAATGTAACCTAACATTAACGTCAATCTTAACACTAAGCACTGTTTAACTATGGTAACACATGGTTTGCCTTGGATATTCCACAGTACGGCATTAAACATATCTATCCATATGTAGACAAGAAGGTGATGAGACAAGTCAGTTACAAATCAGATCTGTGGAGAGGCAATGCTCTAAACGAAATATCTATCTCAACCAGCTTTATAGTAGATCCATTGACATCCTGTTCAAAACTGAAGAACTGAGACCCCACCACTCCATAGTGCCTCTTCACTGTAGCAAGTGGCCAATTTTGATTCACTTGTTTACATTGCTGAAAAATGGCTATGAGACATTTTTGAACACTAAATGTAAAACCTACAGGCTGACCATTTTGATCTGGACTGTGAGCAGACATAGGAAGTAACTGAAATGTTAAATTTCCTGAGCACTCAGATGCAAGACAACAGATTACTTAAAGGTCCCATGACATGGTACTTCTTGATGCTTTTATATGGCTCCTTAATGGTTCCCTAATACTGTAAATGAATCCTTCTTCAAAATCAACACTCACTGCATGAGATATGACTCTGACAGTCTTCATGAGGCTAGATATGTGTCTAAAATGCTTTATTGTGGGTGTTGCTGCTTCAGTGCAAATGAGAAGGACAGAGAGATTGGCTAAGGAGCGGGGGGGGACGGGTTTCCGCCGCTGGAAGCGCAGCTCTGCACCGCTGTCTGCTCGCTTCCGTGTTTAACACAGGAAGACAGATGGGAGACTTTGCAATGAAAAAAAGCATATTTACACAGAAAATAAAATTAAACCACTGGTATTTCAGAGGTCCAGAGGGTCGGGTAAGGGACTTGCGAGCCTAGAAACACTCGGACGTGCCTCCAGGCAAATAAAAAAACACATTTCGCATTGTAGCGCATTCACAGTCCAAACTCTATGGGCGGGATATACAGGGACGCTGAGCGGAGACAGAGGGAGGGGCTGGAGCTGCATTTGCCGATCTGACGTCAAAAAGGTGCCTTGTCCGAACTCGCCCGTTTCAACACTGGTTTTGTGTAACGCAGAAAAGGACCGCAAATGCTCAGTTTAGACATTTCGCAACTTTTAGCCATGGGGGGGGGGGGGGGGGGGGCTAAACAGGGTAGGGGAGCTCACATTAACGTTCAAAAACCTCAGAAAGTGAAAATTTCATGCCATGGGACCTTTAAAGTATTACAGTATTTTTGTTCTATGTAATAATGTTGTTAACAAACCCTGCATATTTAAGCTGAGTTCTTCTCTCAACCAGAAAACATTAAACCTTGTTGCACCTCATGTGGTCATAATGGAAGTGCTCCACTATGTTTTTAAACTTCATACACATTCACAAGAATCATGTGGATGATTTCAGACCTGGAATTACCAATCGCAAGATGACATCACAAGGTGGAACAGGACATCACAAGGTGGAACAGAGCATTTTGAGTTTTGGAAATGATAATATAAAGGGTTACTCAAACATATGGGAATGAAAAACAAAACAAAACACAACTTCAGGTATGTTTTTTATTTGGACAGCATTATAACATAGATTAAAGCTCGCAAGAGTCAGTTTTGTGTAATATACTGTAGGACCTTTAAACTTACATGAATCAAATGAAATACAACTCTGAGATCAAGATCTGAGAGATCAAGAGAAGTGTGATGGGGCAGATGTCAGGAATTCAATTTTGTGTCCAGGAGGAGCACACAGCTGGACTGGGACATGATAAACTGTTGGCTGTTGCTCTGGAAAATAAAAGAAATGAAGGGGGAGTAAAGCAGTGTCTATCTTAGATTTAATCAGTGTACAGCAGCACTCCAGGCAAATGCACAGTACCATATCTGTCATGATAAGAGAGCAGGAAATGATGCCGTAAACGGATTCCCTGTGTGCAATGGTGACTGGTGTACAGACTCCTATGTGCACAATAGCTCCCCCAGGGCCAAACCACCAGCGACAACAATAGCTACAATTATAAAGCAATAGTCATTCATCAGCTGGACAAGTGTGCCACAAATATTTGTTTAAGTGTTATTAATGACATTCAGCACCTCGCTCTGCTGCTAGGTCCATCTGTCGACTTGGGTAAACTTCACAGTCAACACATCTGTCTATTACCAGCACAACTTCCCCTCAGTATTCATGAGTCTCTAAAGCATTGTATGAAACTACTAATTTCCCTGCAGAAAATGAGCCGTACAGATGTGCTTTGATTAATATTTTGTAATGCTTCTATCGAAAACAAAATATTGAAAGTTATACTAGTATTTGGTGTTGCTGTTAAGTATTTTGAGCAATGGCTGTCTGCGTGTTGATCTTTTATCTAACCACTCTATCAGAGACTTATTGTAATAATTGTATTGTAGAAAGGTAAATTAACAAAACATGATAAAATATGTACATAACGGGTTCAAAGCAAAGCAAACTAACGGTACACAAGATGAACAAACATACAAAGGTCATGCATGACTCAGAATGTCTCATGCAAAGTCACATAAAATCAAAGTGACAACAAAATTAGAGACACATTAACAAAAGGGACGAGTGTCTTAAAATATCACAGTCATAATCACAATAGACACAGAACAAAGTGGCCTGCTGTTCACAGGCAGAACAGCAGCCCAGAGGGGTATTCCACGAAAGCTACTAAGCGCAAAGCCCGGCTTTATTCGACAGTTGGCGCTAGTTTAAGTGAGAGTTCAGTTCCACGACGCTCGCTAAACTTAGTTCCCGCTGAGTTACTGGGGCAACATGGTTTTAGCTGAAAGTCTGGTACCGGCCAGGCTAAAGACGCGGCTTAATCAGGCCGTGTCGCAGAGAATACGTACCTGACGTAAACAGAGTGTCAAACAAACAGTTCCGCACACCTCCCGCATGAGTATCTGTGTTGTCCGAAAACAGTATCAGCAAAAAAACAAATTGGTTCTTGACAAATCTACGGTAATCTAAAAATATGCTTTTGAACCGCTGTCTTTGCGACATTCACATATAGGACAATTCCAGTGGAGTTTCAGAGAAAGACTTTGGTTGAGTGGTTATGTCCTTTGACTCTCATATGAGCGACCTGGGTTCGATTCCTGTTGTTGACCTATTGATGCCTGAGTTAAAATTGAGTTTAATTTTCACGCATTTATATTTGCAACATATTACAGAAATGGAAATGAATTTAACCTACAATTATTGTTATCATCACATAACTTATATCAGTTAGTCCTAACATCACTCTCACTTGACGACATTGACACTTTATATTTTATGTGACGTCTATCAAAGAATACAGTTACAGGTAAACCTTTACTTTTAAAACAAAATGTAGCCAAATAACAGGCACACTCCATGATGCAACATTTCAATGATTCAACAAATTTGCTTCAGAGATGCTGTACAAGCCTTTTAATGAAATCCTATTTATCAATTTCCATCAATAGGCATAAAACAATAAAAGACATTAGGTATGACATTCTGGTGTGAGGCCACTGCTGGAGGACTGCTGAGGGTCAGGCAAGGTAACAATTTCATGGCCAGCTACCATATTAAGTGTAGAAATGACTTTACTCTTTGGCTGGGAAATACGTTTCAGATATCTATTATGACAAATGAGTTTGAACTGTAAACTATTTCTAAATAAGACAGCCTTAGGTAGCAGTTTTATTCTAGCAAAACCTGTTTAATATCTTGTTATTGGAATTGACATCCTGCTATTCAGAATTGAAGGCATATGTTCATCGGTAGGACCAGACCACACTGTAGATTTTGTGTTCCTCAGACTCAGTTTCGCTGATAAAGTGCACTGTGATGTGTGCTCTTGTTCTCACTTGATTTTGTTATTCAAGTCACTCATGATTGCCTCTCTGAGCCGCTGACAGG
This sequence comes from Paratrypauchen microcephalus, assembly GCA_036785185.1. NCBI lineage: Eukaryota > Metazoa > Chordata > Actinopteri > Gobiiformes > Gobiidae > Paratrypauchen > Paratrypauchen microcephalus. The sequence continues at coordinate 2,897,171 of JAVJIX010000028.1, read as the reverse complement.
ACGGGCTGTAGAGCTGACCAATGTGCCACTATGAAAATACAACAAATGTGTAAAAAAACTCCTGCATTATTATTGATCTAAGCCACATAAATCCAACTAGTTAGTTAGCCTGTAAGTTGTGTTGTGAATGATCTAAAGGGGAGAAAAGACCACTGTTTCAGTAAATATCAAGGAGGGGGTACAAGAAAGCAATAACAATAATAATTCCATTGTTATTAGACATGGTATTATATTTACAAAACATAAATGGAAGTGGTTGTCTAAAAAAGATTGTAACATAAAAATGTAAACCTTATTATTGGGCTGCTATTTAGATAATAGAATGTCCCCTACAGAGGAGTCCTGTCTTTTAAAAAGGCTCATATTACGCTGTTTTCAGACCTATGTTATAATGTCTTCTCATCAAAACATACCTGGAGTTGTGTTTTGTCTCATTATTATGTTTAACTCACAAACCCTGCATATTTAGTTATTCTTTGAGGTAGAAAACACTTTGTTCCACCTTGTGATGTCATGTGGTAATACGTGCTCAACTGCTCCACTGTTCTCCACACAGGATTTCTCAAAAGTGTGTGAATGAAACAAAACACAACTCCAGGTATGTTTTTAATGAGGCAACAACATTATAACATGGTTTAAAGCTCACAAGAGTTAATTTTGCGTAATATAGGACCTTTCACAGAAAACTCTTCTACAAAATGTGATGAAATGCATGGTATTGTTGTAAAAGTGTATCTGTTCACATTTCAGTCTTGTCTCAAATGTTAATGCTCACTGGGTTGTTTACATGTGATGTGCAGTCTGAACAGTATCCTACTCTTTAACTTTTCACTTCTTTTTACACAGTCGCACAGCCCACATTTCAAGCATCTGCAGCAGTGTTAAATATTGCGCCAGACCTCATCTCCTCAGAAGCCTCCATTGTTAACTGTCTGACTCATAACATGGCATTATTTAATCTAGTGAAGTCAAGTCCAAGTCCCATGATGCTTTGAGAGTGCGCTGATTTTTTGGCCTGATGACTGGGGCACTAGCACATAATGTGAGGTACACAGTCACATGCAGGGAGGGCTAAGGATACAGAGGCGTAATGCATCACCCCTGCTGGCATGGCCTTTTCACACTGCCTGTTGTGGCTCTCTTATCGCCCACACTTCTTTCATGTGCAACAGCAATATTTCTGAAAGTGAATGGTCTGGTCCTAACTATACATCAGCCCAGATCTGTGGCCTCTGCTGGAGAGAGTCGGGAGGAGCAGGAGCTGGTTAACTTATTTGTTTGTGTGCTACAATGGAGTGGAGGGGAGGATGAGTGGGTAAAATATGGTACGTAGAATATACTATAATTTTATAAACATGACAGTTTCCAAAGTGCCGCACTGTAGATCATAAATAAAAATAAATAAATAAAAAGCATGAAAGCTAAAAATTACTATACTATATAATTAATAAAAATTTAACAAAAGATACAAGACCAGACAACTCATGCGGTGTTAAAAGCCAGATAAAAAGTCAGTTAACCCAATAATTAGTTCTGATTTTTGGTACGCACTTTGGGCCAACCAGATGCCTAAAGAATATACAGAACACTTTATTTTAACACATTAAAAACATGACTACACAGTTCTCATATCCACTTTGTAGTAAATGAATTTGTAGTCAGGCCCAAAAAAGCAGAGCTTTTCAGCCATCGATAGTTCTGTATTCTAAATAAAAATTGTATCGGCACCGACCATGAGAAAACCCATATCATTCGATCTCTTCTCACAGCACATCTAACATGACATGTCAATAATCTGATCTGAACTCTGTGTGAATGTAAACATGGACACTAGTGGGAGATACTAGAGGACATGATGAAGGGATAATGTGTCAGTGGAAACAATGGTCAACATTTCGTTACTGTGTGGATATACCCATTAAACATGGGCTGCTCTCAGGGTAAAAGTATTGTTATTATAAGAGTGGACAACATTCTTGCTGTCAGTACTATTATTACTGCAACTCATTAAAAGCCCTGTATTATTCACAATTGATGTTGTTACCTCATCAAAAACATACCTCAGGTTGTGTTTTGTTTCAGTCACACAAGTTTGAGTAATACTTTATGTTTAGTCTCCAGTCTTTTGGTCTTTTTTTTTTTTTTTTAATCTCCAAAATGCTTTCTTCAACCTTGTGAAGTCATAAAGTGGTAGGTTTCAAATTGACAATTCAGTTTAGTTTAGTTTAGTTCAGTAGAGATTAGCAATGCCAGGGATGAAATCATCCAAATAATTCTAAAGAAGGCGTGTGGAGTTTAAAAACACAGTGGAGCACTTCCTGTATTACCACATGACATCACAATGTGTTTGTTGAGAATTACTCTCTAGCCTAAATATGCAGGGTTTGTGTGTTAAACATGAATGACACAAAATACAACTCAAGGAATATTTTTGATGAGGAAACGATATTATAACATAGATCAGAAAATAGCCTAATATGGGGCCCTTTAAATCTCATTAAGTGTTACAACTTGTTACTATATGATACTACTACTGTACAAGAATCTAGCAATCTACTACTCATACATCTACTAGTAATATTCAAAAATTACTCTCATACTCTCATACATAATATTACTTATATAACAGCTGCTATCTACTTTTACCACCCACATCGCCAATACCGTAACAACGGTTTTACTGTAACACCAGAAATTACAACACTGGTTTTTGAATATCCTCATACCAAAAAGTTTGATTTTATTCAAATGTAACTTTTTTTTTTTTTGCAATAACAACAGCCCTAGACATTAAGTATGAGTTTCTTTGTTATATAACCACTTTTCTGTATTGAATGTAGTGACCTCTAATTCAGGGGATGGATTTTCTGCAGTGTCCTTGCTAATACTGTTTAAACAGAGCAGAGGCAGATGAAGCAACGTGCTGGGCTGTAAGAACATGAGTTAAACACATTCAATAGATTATGGCTCTGTTTGTACATCTGACATGCATCGCCGGGCTTTCTCCTTATCATCCCCTTTACATGATGCCCACTAAAAATGGAGTGTTTTAAGTGAATGTTCCAACTATAAATACTCTCCTTAGAAATACCTATGACCCTGTAATTGTATGGGTGATTGTAGTGTTAAATTTGTGATACTCGTCTACTGCTGAGAGCTGCTACTATTTATAATCCTTGTCCCAAACTAGCAATAACATTAATGCTACTATTAGTCCGATGTTTACAGTGTTGAAGTGAAATAAACTGCTTTATGTGTCTTTAAGGTTTCAATTTCAATTCAAATTGTAGAGCCAAGAGATGGTGAAACTATGTATTACTGAATTATGTATTACACTACCATAAGGACCACCTTGCTTGTTTCAGGTGTGGGTGTATAGTGGAAAACTATAAAGCAAACTCCACACAGTCCCAAAGTAATAAACCCCATGGTATTGTTGTAAATGGTAGAATTCTTTCAAAATTCTCTTTGGTATCATTGAGTCCTTAGTTTAAACAACTAATAAACAAATAGCTTGTATGAAATGGACTTCTTTCTCTGCTGATTGAGAAAGAATTGACAAAATAAAGTAGGTGAAAACAAGGTATTTTACCTGAGAGCACATAATGAATATGCAGCACAACAAATAGATATTTTTAAATGCTTCATCATGTTTTGGATGCAAAAGATGAGTCATGAGGCAACTCTAGACATGTTCTTTGTTTCATTTCAGTATTTAAATTTCAGTGTAGTATTCGAGTGTTGTTAACAATAATAGACAGGTATATCAAACCATCAATGTACAAATACAACAAAAATGTAGTAAAACAATAACATTCAATCCCTAAACATCCTGTCCTGAATTCAGAATAGCTGAATATTTATTTCAAGACTTCATTTGTCAAAACAGATGAGCACCATTTAAAAAAAGTAATCAAAGTCTTACAGTTTGATCTTTGTATTACAGTCTTTTCAAATCCAAATGAACTATATCCCTTATTGATTAAATTTGTCCATTTTCATTTTCACTGATAGTAGTAGAAGGTGGTAACAAAAGGAAAGAAATCTGTTTATGCAACTGAACTTGAACCGGAGTTAACTTAGCTTTATTTGATCTCCACAACACTCCATCAGTCCTGTCCCCACCAAAAGCACACATGGAAGGCCATATAGGCCGCTATGTCACTCAATATTGTTACGTGAAATCCAACAGAAGACAAAACCTGACCAGAGAATACTGTTTACAAGGATTCACCCATCAAACTTAGGCAGTCACAAACAGACGTAGCAAAAGACACCAAATTTGCTGTCTAAATGGGCAATTTCTTGTTCGACACCAACTGTGAAGACACGATATTTTGTGTCCAAGTGACACTTGCGGGTGGTTGTCATAGTAACGCACCAGTTCCTTCATGAGCAGACAGCTTCCATCGGCCCGCCACTGTCATTTGTTGGTGGTGAATGAGCACTTTAGTTTCACAAATCTCACAAAACAGACAAGTGATGAGTTCAACTCTGCCGTACAGATCTTCTCTGGACCAGCACAGCGCTACATACACACTGCCTCCACAACTGTCCTCGGATCGTTTTACTCAAACAGTTCACTTAATACTTGCCCATTCCATCTCCCATCTTGCCCATCTCCACTGAACTAAAGGTAAAAGGTAGCTGTTCACTTGAAACTACCACTGCTCCTGAAGGATGGGTCAAATGCAGAGAAATCATTTCCCTACGGGGGATGAATAAAGCATGTCTTCTTCTTCTTCTTGCATATGATGCATTGTTAAAATACATTCTGAATTATGGAGATAATGCAAACAAAAAATTAAACTACAGACACATTAAGCTTGGAGCCTCCATGATTTGCAAAAAAGGAACATGTAAAATTTCTCCCTCCTTGGACACTAAACATTTCCGTGCACTGAAATTACTGGGCTGGTTTAAATGTTTTGATATGTCTGTGGTGCACTGAGTTCTGCTTGGTTTCCCTGTCTGCACAAACTCTCTCGTCATCTTGTTTGGCAACACCCTGCTTTGTATGTGTTTAGTCAAGAGGAACGACTTAAAAATAGCACTCTCTGACAGCTTTAAAAATAGACGTGTTTTTGCTCGCTGATAAGGTGATGTCACAAACGTACAATTTTTCCTGGCACTTCCTTTACTCGGTGTCTCTGATTGAAAATATGGAAGTTTGCCTCTTTGTAAAGAAGAAAAGTGGATGCTCCATTAAAGTGACTTTAAAAAAAAATCTATTTCTGAATATCAAAGGTTCACCTGTTCTTTCTTAATGACAACAGAGTTTGGGACTGTGTCATCACATGGCAAAAATATTTCAATTAGCCTAATGTTAAACCAATGGAGATTTTTATACTAAACTAGACTAAAGTGTTCATTCAAATGTAATCTGACACTATAAACTGATAAATATATGGGGTGACAATTACTCTTTTTCATCAACTTGAAGGTCAGAAAATTGATTCCTGGACCAAGTTCTGTCCTTGAAGACCTTTAGCCTTGTATAAATGTGGTGTGTGTATGTTGGTAGGCCGATGCCGCATATGGGCAGCCTCACTTCCATCAGACTGCCCCAGGACAGCTGTGGCTACAATAGTAGCTTACAACCAATGCATGAATGATGCATTGTAAAGTGCTTTGGGTGTCTGCATTATTATTTTTGCCTGTAATGATCCAGCTGTTTTTCTATCCTTCCTTAACTTAATTTGCCAGACCATTGCTAACCACCCATTGAGACAACAAACAGCCACTCTTGTGAATGGCAATTGTTAATTCTCAATAAAATGGCATTTACACTTTCAAAAATAATGCCCTACATGTATGTGGCCCATTTCCTCTTTGAGAAAAATGTCAAACGGGTATATTATTTGAACTGTTTCATATTATTCAAATAACAGCCATGTATAGCAGTCAGGGCGTGCTTGTTTGGGAGTAATTGAGCCCCCGTCAAATGTTTTATTCTAATGTTGGCCTTTGCAGTTAAACCTGCCTCTTGTGAAAGATCAATGAGTGTGAATTTTAAACAGCCATTATCCTCATATTAAGCCTAGGTTTACGACACTCACGGTGGAGTGCTTTCTGATTGTGTTATTTCATTATACTGTAGGGAAGCTTATATTTGCGTGAAAGCTAATGCTGAAAAAACAGGAAACAGCCTAAGCAAATGTCAAAGCAGCACCACCTCATTTAAGTTTATTTACAAGAAACAGTTTGTGGCTCTTGACACACGTGAACACACAGGTTCAATTTCCATGCTTTTAGGGGACATTACATTAACTTACATTCCTGATGTTAACCCTAACCTTAACCTACTTTAACATAATCTGAACTTTAAGTCATGTTGCTGGTCTCTTAATAAAGGATTTATGTCACTGAGACCTGATTTTTGTCCACATAAGAGAAGGTCTATGATGTGAGTGTGCAAACAGATTTTTGTCCCCAAATATACAAATACCAGCCCTCAAACTGCTCTCTTCTGCATTCTGACTGATTGCAGACATCCACCAGTGCTTTTATAGATGACTGTAGACAGTGGAAATAATAATTTTTGAATTGAAAAATAAATAAATAAATAAAAAATTAAAAAATAAACATTGATAAATAATAGACTTAAGGGAACGTTAACATCTACTTTGCACTATGCATTCTATTTATCAAGGTATTTCTACTTACAGTTGCACAATGTATGTTTGGTTATTCTTCACATTACACAGTATTACACAGTGGAAAGCCCAATTCTAAGAGTGCAATAAACTGCAGTGGTTTTGTGCAGATCTCAGAAATGTGACATTTAGTGGGTTCTCCCAGCTGTCAGAGGAGTGTTTTTTGCTCTGTGTATGGCACAGTGGGTGACGGGACGGCGTGGGAGACAAACAAGAGCAAGAGGTAGGCAGAGTAAGTGTAGACAGTGGAGCTAGTTGAAAGGACTGATTCACGGGGAGGAGTTGAATGACAGACACACTCAAGAAATGCAAACAATATTTAGACACTTGCTGCTATGGATTCAAGAGCACACACGTGGAGAAGTACTACCCCTCTTAAAATAAAGAGGTCTCTAAAGTCGGCCTGATCAGACAGTGCCACAGGGTGGACACATCCAGCCCGGAGCAGGCCCCAGGGACCAGACACTGAGGTTTTACATGATCCTACTCTACAAATGATCCATTTCTAGTTTGTCTCTATCTACTGGGATGAGACGCATAGACCACCTTTCTGTATTACCAGTAGATATGGCACATTCACCTTTATGGCTCACTATTTTTTAGGATGTAACGAATATGATCATAACTTTTTATATACAACAAAATCTATACTTGAACATGGCATGGACAAAAACACTTGTAGAAGTCTAATGCTAAAACAGCAAATAACATATTCAGTAAACACAACCCAGGAAAACAGATTCCTCCCTATAAGGCTAATTATTAAGCCATCATACTAAACCACACTCAGTTACCATCAGTTGCTAAATCTGAGCATACAGGATCAGTAATGAGTTTCTCACAGACCAAACTAGGAGCCATCCATGGAGCAATAGTGAAGTTGTTATTGACAAATAAAGGGGCTATATTTGATCATTTACTGTCCCAAGCTTCACTGTTACTTCAGCAGATATATCTCACATACAGCCAATAGTGTTTTAATTATCTACTTTATCATTATGTTGTCATGTTTTTGCAGTCGCTGAAAACCTGTAGCCCGGGTGCATTTTCCACTCCTCCACTTGGCTCACTACTGTACGGTCATCATGCATTGATTTAAACGACTCCACTCTGAGGTGCTCTGGCAAAGAAAGCCCCACATCCTCCTACTGGCTCATTACACTATTCATAATCTCTCTCACATTCATTCAGTCTCAGTAAAACCGTGTAATAGCTCCAATGTTATGGCAAGTAGGATTCCAGTGATATTGTTAGCAGATGATTTAGAAGGTTGGATAACCTCAAATGGCAGGAATAAGAATTAATGGTACAAAAGAGTGAGAAAAATAGGCCTGTAATAAGACTGGAAATAGAAGTGAATAATAGTTTGCAAAAACTGAGAATATGAGCCAAGCCATTTTCATTCAATGGCACGCCTACATGCTGCTTAAACTATATGCTTTATGTAACCCAGACGAAATATTAACTTAACTTTTGCTTTTGGGAGATGATTGCAACATCACACACTTCTCAGTCCTGTTTATTATGCGCATTTTAAAATTATAGTTCAGATTACAGCTATATTAATGAAAGCTATTATAATTGAATTCCTTTGTATGTATTGTAGATGGACCCACATAACTAACAAACTGGACTTTTTTTTTTGACAAACCAATGATTAGTTTAAATATTATTTGTTTTACTGATGCGGACAATAACATTTTTCATAATCTAAAACTTATATTACAATTGGATTAAAGTTCACAAACCAACTATCCACTTAAAAAATATTTAAAGGTCCCATGGCATGAAATTTTCACTTTCTGAGGTTTTTGAACATTAATGTGAGCTCCCCTACCCTGTTTAGGGCCCCCCCATGGCTAAAAGTTGCGAAATGTGTAAACTGAGCATTTGCGATCCTTAAAAAAGACAGCCCAAACGGATGATTCTGAACAAGGGAAATTTCTGACGTCACACTCAGGGAAAAATGCAAATGCAGTTCCACCCCCCGTCTGGATGTCTACCCAGCATCTCTGGAACTCATCTCTGGAACGAACTACGCAATGCAAGATGCGTTTTTTTTATTTGCCTGAAGGCACGTGAGAGTATTTCCAGGCTTGGATGTCCTTTATCCAAGCCTCCAAACCTCTGAAACAGCAGTGATTTAATTTTATTTTCTGTTCATATCTTCCTCTGCGGTTAAACGCAGAAGTGGGGCCAGCGAACAGCGCACCGCTAAACGAGGAAAGAGTGGAAAGTTTGGCCCCACCCCACCCGCTGCACTGGCCTGTCTCTATCCTCCTCATTTGCATTCAAGCAACAACGCCCAGAATAAAGCGTTTCAGAGACATATTTATGACTCTGACTGTTCATGGGGCGTTCTCATGCACTGAGTCTTGATTTTGAAGAAGGATTCATTTACAGTATTAGGGAACCATTAAGGCGCTATATAAAAGCATCAAGAACTGCCATGTCATGGGATCTTTAAACATGGGTTTATCTGACGACGTGGGGCCATCCTCCCGTGGACCCACCACCCGCAGGAGGATCCATACGGGGCCGGTGCAAAGAGATTCGGGGGGAGTCAAAGGCAGGGGCCTCGACGACCGGATCTCCGGACATCGGCATGGAATGGGAGGTCTTCTGGGCATGTCCCACCAGGAGGAGGCCCCGGGGAAGACCCAGGACACACTAGAAGGTCTATGCCTCCTGGCTGGCTTGGGAACACCTTGGGGTTCCCCCAAAGGAGCTGGAGGAAGTGTCTGGGGTGAAGGAAGTCTGGGAGTCCCTCCTTAGATTGTTGCCCCTGTGACCCTGCCCCAGATAAGTGGAAGAAAATGGATGGATGGATGGGTTTATCTGACATATAGTATAATTTGCTGTCTTTTCATGATGATTATGTAAACATACAGATGCCTCTTTAGTCAGTGTTCTTCTATTTTAATTTGAACTCACTAGTTCAGAAGCCCTTATGATGAGTATTCAATCGAGGTCAGTTACGTCGCCCGGATCGGCGTCACCGGGGCCCCACCCTGGAGCCAGGCCTGGGGTGGGAGCTCGCGAACGAGCGCCTGGTGGCCGGGCCTTTCCCCATGGGGCCCGGCCGGGCTCAGCCCGAAGGAGCGACGTGGGGCCGTCCTCCCGTGGACCCACCACCCGCAGGAGGATCCATATGGGCCGGGTGCAGAGAGATCTGGGCGGCAGCCGAAGGCAGGGGCCTCGGCGACCAGATCTCCGGACATGGAGACTAGCTCTGGGGACATGGAATGTCACCTCGCTGGGGGGGAAGGAGCCTGAGCTCGTGCGGGAGGTTGAGCGCTATCGACTAGATATAGTCGGCCTCACCTCCACGCACAGCCTGGGCTCTGGAACCCAACTCCTTGAAGGGGGCTGGACTCTCCATTTCTCTGGCGTTGCCCGCGGGGGAACGGCGGCGGGCCGGTGTGGGCCTACTCATTGCCCCACGGCTCAGCCGCTGTGTGTTGGAGTTCACCCCGGTGAACGAGAGGGTCGCGTCCCTGCGCCTTCGGGTCAGGGACAGGTCTCTTACTGTTGTGTCGGCCTACGGGCCGAACAGCAGTGCGGAGTACCCGGCCTTCTTGGAGTGCCTGGGAGGGGTACTGGACAGTGCACCGACCGGGGGACTCCGTTGTTCTCCTGGGGGACTTCAACGCCCACGTGGGCAACGACAGTGACACCTGGAGAGGGGTGATTGGGAGGAACGGCCTCCCTGATCTGAACCCGAGTGGTGTTCTGTTATTGGACTTCTGTGCTAGCCACAGTTTGTCCATAACGAACACCATGTTCGAGCACAAGGGTGTCCATCAGTGCACGTGGCACCAGGACACCCTAGGACGGAGGTCGATGATCGACTTTGTTGTCGTGTCATCTGACCTCCGGCCGCGTGTCTTGGACACTCGGGTGAAGAGAGGGGCAGAGCTGTCAACCGATCACCACCTGGTGGTGAGTTGGGTCCGCTGGCAGGGGAGGAAGCCGGAAAGACCTGGCAGGCCCAAGCGCGTAGTGAAGGTCTGTTGGGAACGTCTGGCAGAGCCCTCTGTCAGGGGCACCTTCAACTCGCACCTCCGGGAGAGCTTCTCCCAGATTCCGGGGGAGGCTGGGGACATAGAGTCCGAATGGGCTCTGTTCTCGGCCTCTATTGTCGATGCGGCCGCCCGTAGCTGTGGTCGTAAGGCCTGTGGTGCCTGTCGCGGCGGCAATCCCCGAACCCGGTGGTGGACACCGTCAGGCTGAAGAAGGAGTCCTATCGGGCCTTGTTGGCTCGTGGGACTCCGGAGGCAGCCGACGGGTACCGGCGGGCTAAGCGTGCTGCAGCCCGGGCGGTGGCAGAGGCAAAAACTCGGAGTTGGGAGGAGTTCGGAGAGGCCATGGAGGAGGACTATCGGACGGCCTCAAAGAAATTCTGGCAAAACGTCCGGCGCCTCAGGAGGGGGAAGCAGTGCTCCACAAACACTGTTTACAGTGTGGGTGGGGAGCTGTTGACCTCGACTGGGGATGTTGTCGGACGGTGGAAGGAATACTTTGAGGATCTCCTCAATCCCGCCGTCATGTCTTCCGAGGAGGAAGCAGAGGCTGGGGACTCGGGGTCGGACTCACTCATCACCCTGGCTGAAGTCACTGAGGTGGTTGGAAAGCTCCTCGGTGGCAAGGCCCCGGGGGTGGATGAGATCCGTCCTGAGTATCTCAAGTCGCTGGATGTTGTAGGGCTGTCTTGGCTGACACATCTCTGCAACATCGCGTGGCGGTCGGGGACAGTACCTCTGGACTGGCAGACCGGGGTGGTGGTCCCTCTGTTTAAGAAGGGGGACCGGAGGGTGTGTTCCAACTATCGGGGAATCACACTCCTCAGCCTTCCCGGTAAGGTCATATCCAGGGTGCTGGAGAGGAGAATTCGACCGATAGTCGAACCTCGGATTCAGGAGGAGCAGTGTGGTTTTCGTCCCGGCCGGGGAACACTGGACCAGCTCTATACTCTCCATCGGGTGCTCGAGGGTGCATGGGAGTTTGCCCAACCAGTCCACATGTGCTTTGTGGATCTGGAGAAGGCATTCGACCGTGTCCCTCGTGGGGTCCTGTGGAGGGTGCTCTGGGAGTACGGGGTTCGGGGCCCTTTGTTAAGGGCTGTTCGATCCCTGTATGACCGGAGCAGGAGCTGTGTTCGCATTGCCGGTAGTAAGTCGGACCTGTTTCCGGTGCATGTTGGACTCCGCCAGGGCTGCCCTTTGTCACCGGTTCTGTTCATTATATTTATGGACAGAATTTCTAGGCGCAGTCAGGGGCCGGAGGGGATCCGGTTTGGGAACCACAGGATCTCATCTCTGCTGTTTGCGGATGATGTTGTCCTGATGGCTTCATCAAACCGGGACCTCCAATGTGCACTGGGGCGGTTCGCAGCCGAGTGTGAAGCGGCTGGGATGAAGATCAGCTCCTCCAAATCCGAGGCCATGGTTCTCGACCGGAAAAAGGTGGTTTGCCCTCTCTGGGTGGGTGGAGAGTCCTTGCCTCAAGTGGAGGAGTTCAAGTATCTCGGGGTCTTGTTCACGAGTGAGGGGAGGATGGAGCATGAGATTGACAGGCGGATCGGTGCAGCGTCGGCAGTGATGCGGTCGTTGTACCGGACCGTTGTGGTGAATACCGGTCAATCTACGTTCCTACCCTCACCTATGGCCATGAGCTTTGGGTAATGACCGAAAGGACGAGATCGCGGATACAAGCGGCCGAAATGAGTTTCCTCCGCAGAGTGGCTGGGCGCACCCTTAGAGATAGGGTGAGGAGCTTGGTCACACGGCAGGAGCTCGGATTAGAGCCGCTGCTTCTCCACGTGGAGAGGAGCCAGCTGAGGTGGCTCGGGCATCTGTTCCGGATGCCTCCTGGACGCCTCCCTCGGGAGGTGTTCCGGGCATGTCCCACCGGGAGGAGGCCCCGGGGAAGACCCAGGACCCGCTGGAGGGACTATGTCTCCCGGCTGGCCTGGGAACGCCTTGGGGTCCCCCCGGAGGAGCTGGAGGAAGTGTCCGGGGTGAAGGAAGTCTGGAGGTCCCTGCTTAGACTGTTGCCCCCGCGACCCGGCCCCGGATAAGCGGAAGAAAATGGATGGATGGATGGATAGTTTGTTTTAAAAAGTAAATGCTTATTTAAAAAATACAAAAACCTGAAATGACAGATAGTCATACAGAGACTGAGGAAACTAAAAAAAAAAAAAAAAAAACATTTCTTTTCATTATCAATAAATGAACACAATATTTTCCACGCCTAAAAATCACATTACACTAACCAAAACTGAACATGCTCTAAATCAGTCCTAGAGAGAGTTAATTTCCATCCATAGAAACAGCCAGTGCACAACTACGAGAAACATGAATTAAAGCCTTTTCACATTTTGGCCAATTTCTTTCAACATCCGTATTTGACCTCTGGGTGACTTGCAGTTCCTACAAACATATCTTCAGCGCAATTAGCCCAAGTTAGGCGGACATGTTCACAGAGTGTAGCTAGTGAGGGCTCACCTCAGGCCTCTCTCACTTCTAGACGGAGCAGCTCTATCCATCCGTATCCCTCCTCTCCTCCTCCCTATTGCTTATCTTCTATCTCCTCTGCCCTTTGCTTTCTCTCTTGTTCCCTCTGTGGATTCTGCTCATGTTTTCAGCATAGTGCAGTGTATATTCAGTCACTGCCACATAAGAAATCTGGAGGACTTCGATAAAGATCTCCTGGAATGGTCTGATCCATTGCAGACAGCAGACAGACACATACTAAGTAGGCCTGGAGACATGTGCTTCAGTGGCTGGTGGGTGTCATCTATGCATCATCCAAAAAGACAGAGAGAAATAGGATAGAGAGATGGAGAGAGAGAGAGAGAGAGAGAGACAGAGAGACAGAGACAGAGATGGATAGTAAGATGGAGAGAGTGGGGAGAGAGATGGAGAAAGATGATAGAGAGATGGAGAGAGAGAGGTGGATACATAGATGGAGAGATAGAGAGGGCTACAGAGATGGCGAGAGAGAGAAATAAGGGATAGAGAGGATAGCCAAATATATGGTAACACCACATCATGAATATTTCATCTGCCACAGACTCTTTTCATAACCTCAAGTCGGGGCAGTGCAGTGCCAATGCTACCAGAGCCTGGGTAGTGTGAACAAGGGACAATCTGTTTTTACTATGTGCAGACATAAATATTTAAGACCATTTTTGATCCATGACCACTTTGTTATACAAATATCTACATACAGTGTTAAAAGTGGCTGAATTGTTTACTTATGTTATTCATATACATATATTTTCTACATATATATATTTTTTTACCAGAGTACATATTGCTCTGTCTCGTCTAGTCTGCAAAATGTTTTAGACAGCGGTGGTAAAAATGATTCTGATGGTTTTCAATCAGTTAAATAAAAAAATGACAAGAATATAGGAGTTAGGAATCAAACTTGAGCTTGACTGGCACTATATCAGGACAAAAAGATCTCAATTTTAATTACATCACAATGTACGTACACTTTGTATGTTGTGCTGTCTTTAACAGGTAAATAATCAGATTTTTCATTGTGATTGGTTAAATCCAGCTGTCACTCAGAGCCCCACAGAGACAAACCATTCGGAGAAGTCTATGTTGGAGCAGACAGCTGCATTAAATAGAGAATGAATCCATATCACAATATTAACACAAGATTGCCACGGGTTCACTAAAATGACCCCCCCCCAAAAAAAAAACAACCAACATTTCTCTGCAGAGGGAATAGAAGAGAGTAAGACAGAGGTTCACATTTTTGAGATCACCTTCTTTAAATGCCCAGCCCCTTGAGCCAATTTGGACCTTGTTGCTGCATGATGGAGAAGAGAAATACTCATCTTTTTTTGCCTCTGCTGCACAGTGACCTGAATACTGATTTCAGCAAATAATTCTTGCTCCGTAGATGAGGATAGACTCAAGTTTTCTCTCTCTCTGTTTCCGGATTCATCATTTAAAATTCCCCTTTGGCCTCTTCAAGGTTACATTTGGAGTCGTGAGTGGTGCAGAATCACGTTTTGAGTGAAAACACTATCAGAAAAAAGAGGAGGGAGAGAAAAAAAACAAGCAAAATGTGACTGCGCAGTTGAGAAAGAGCTGCAGCCCCATATTCACAATCATACTGGGAATCACAACACCTTTTAATAATTCAATATGAATAGAGAAGGGAAAATTCTGCAGTCAGCAAGCCAAGGAAATGACATGAAAGAATAGAAATCCACCGTTGTACAATCCATCTCACACGTGTCCTCGTGCCTGCTATAGGGTCAGGCTGTATACCAGTGTATATGAAGAATTCCCATAGCCTGAACAATCTCCTGTCTACCTGTTATTTATACCCACTCTTCTATAGCCTTCAAACACACCTGCCCTCTACACAAGTGCTTACGTTTTCACAAATCATATCATATTTTAATATAATAATAATAATATACAAGTACTAACAGGCCAGTTTCTGCCCTCAGAGAAGATGTGTACATTCCTGTACTATTTAGTACATAGTAAACAACCACAGTGGTGAGGCAGTGCCAGCCTCTATGATTTTGCCTCTCTTGCTAACAACCCCACTTTACATCAATTATTCATTTGGAGACTGTGCATACATTTGTCCCGGTCAGAGCGGTCTGAGAGAGGAAGTGCTGTGGGGAGGTACAAGTCATTTGTGTTTCACCACTGGGCTTGTATACTGCAAGTCTGCCTTACACTTTCAACAGTAGTAGAGGAATAGCACTATATGGATTACCTGGCCAGCCAAATGATATCTCTCTGTATTTCCTATACACCGCGATACCATTTGGACACTCTCCATCCACTCTCGCTCCTCCGGTTCCAAACCGACTCCGCGATTCTGATTCGTTCAAAGATGGTGACGTCAGTGCACCCGCCTTTGCCCGCAAAGTCACTCTTAGGCAGCGGAAGTTCCGCCTCAGTTTTGAATCAAGATGGCGCAATCTCTGATTGGTTCACTTAGCTGTCTGTCTACGCGCAACCGCAGCGCATTCTGTGGATCAAGCGTTACCAGACTCACTCGCTGGTACAGCGATGAGTCATGGATTCTTCCAGGCAACTATATGGAGACAAAATCGTTTCCTTCTATTTCAGAAATGATATCTTTAAAGGGGATATTTGGAAAGTAGACTTTTATAAACTCCACAACCCTGGATAAAGAGGAAGAAAAATGATGGAAACAATGTATGAACCCCCTTTAACCCACTGTTCCCTCATCATCATAAGTCAACTGAAAGTTACATTGATTCATGCATGTTTCAGTAATCCTGTATTGTCCTTCATTGGAGGCTTGAGCACTCAGGTTTTCACCTACCCCCTATCCTCGCTTACTTGCTATTGACATATTTTCTTGTGATTATTCCAAAAGTAAAGTCAACAAGTAAATGAAAATCCACTGCTTGCTGCAGGGAAATATCTCTGAATAGGCAGGGACAAGCTGTTCAATCAATGGACCCACTTCTATTATTATACCATTTTAAATCGATATCATGGTTTAAAACAAAATGTAAAATAAGTTATAGTTTTATAATAAATACCTTATGTCTCCTTTAAGTAAAAGTTGCTACATGTAAATACTCCCTCCACGACAGCTCCTTCCAACCCAAACCTCTCATACAGCTCCTATATCTCCAGTTATTCATATGTACTTCTCATCCTGTTCCCATCTTAGATAGAGACACCTCTGAGTGTCAAGCTTGTCAGAGGTTGTACAAATGGCCATATCCTTCATGTTAAGACACTTTCTTCAGGGAGCACTGTTTACCACATAAACATAGGACTCAGGGTCGCACACACACACACGCACGCGCGCGCACACACACACACACACACACACACACACACACACACACACACACACACACACTGCACTGTCTGGTTAGTCATATGAAGATGAAATGGAACACATGTGTAATATGTATTTGAATGCCAGCGACACATTAATATAATGTGAAACTATTTAATTACGTTTTAGATTAATTCAGAGTAATCTAATTTACTGTAGTTTAAATGTTACCCCCTTGTGGCTCAATTAGTCATACAGTTGTTGATAAAAAAAAAAAAAAAGGCTTTGAGATACTAGTGAAGTCATAAATCACATGTCTGAACTGTGTTTTGTTTTGGATGATTCACAATGTTATTTCTTACAGTCTTTTTGCAACCTCCGCATTCTGGCTGTATTACTCTTACTTGACTCTTTCTTGACATTTTCTATAACCATGGTGCTTGCTGCACTTAAGAGAGCATTACTTTGGTTTGCTTTTCCACAGACCTATCTATTTACTCTGACATCTGCTGCGCCTCTCATTTTTCTGCTACGTCAACTTCAACTTGACTTTGTCTTAGATAAATCTGTAGAGACAGAGTTACTGAGCTACGCCTTCCACATCGCATCATAAGGATCCCATGTGACATAGGCTCTGTGCACACATGCTTTTGTCCAGGGTGACACACACATGGCCAAGCTTCACAGTCCAACGGCCAAGAACTATTAACAGATTTTCAGCTTTTTCTCTGCATGAATGTTATATGTATTATTTTGTTGTTGTTTTGTTCCACTGCTTCAGATAATTCACTAAAAATCAAACCCTAGTAAGTCTGGGGCATCTACATAAAATTAAATATTTACAAATCACTAAAAACTACAAGACAACTGGTTTGCCAAAGGAAATATCAAAATATATAATGAATAATTCTATTACCAAAATCAAGGGAGGACTTAGACCTCATAACCACTGAGTATGAGACTCTGAGGCTTGGTAACTTGTATTGCTATATTATAGAAAAGCCCAACTATAACAATTTTGTCTACTTTGGGAAATTTACAGTTTCCAATTGTCTGCATTTTGGTGATGGAGAATGTAGAAATCCTGTTAATATGTGTACAATTATATAATAAATCGCATCATGTTAAACAGAAAACAGAGTGGTACATTTGCATATATTATCATCATAATATTTCCTTCTTCAGGGCTGTGGGGGTGTTGATGAGTGCGCAGACGTGAGTGGTCCACCTGCTGGTAGGAGGCGACAGTTGAAGAGGGCTCATACACAGCAGTACAGATACACAGTATGCAGTATATGTGGGAGTGCACCTGCACCACCCATTATCACCACCAGAATAGTGCCATCATCACAGGCTTCACAAGAGAGGAGAGGACAGGATGTGTATGCAGCAGACAGATGCTGTGAGGCTGTGAGCATGCCACTGTGTTAAGCCTATACTGTACACAAACATCCAGTATACAATATGTGAAGGACTGAGAGAACTCAGAGACACGCACAGGCACTTTTGTATATTCACGAGAGATAGAGATGTGTATAATTGCATATCTCCACAACTTTTGTTGTTGTGGAGATATGCAAAGTTAGAATCTTGAGCATACTTTTTTCCAATAGGCCTGCCACAATAACAAATTTTGAAGCACAATATACTACTAAAGAGCTATAATGCGATAAATGATAAGATTGAAACTACTTCATGCCACTGACACAATAACAATAAAGCAAGATAATATATAATAAGCAAGTAAATATTTTTTAACTAGGCAGTATCATTAACAAGCCTGAGCTAGAATAATAAATAATAAATAATAATAATAAATACAGAACAGAATCATCCAATAATTAATCATAGATGTACAACCTTCTACAGCTCAAATCTTATCGTATTACAACAAAAATACTCAAAATCTCACCACTTTTGCAAAGAAATTTTTATACACGATAAATACTGAACCCCAAAAGATCTTTCATATACTGAACAATACATCAATATAGTACTTATTGTGACAGGCCTAGTTTTCAATAAAATAAAATAAAAGTGCAAAAATATCTGATTTAAAAATAAAGCAAACTTCCATTTTAATTTTTCAAACAAAGGCGCTGTTGGTTCATTTTACAGTACATTCACATTATGTGCAATACAAGAAGCTCAAAAAGACACAGGCAGAGCATATTTTCTGAGATCATATATCATCCTCCAACATATTGAGACACACAATTTTGTCAGTATCACCTATCCCTAATATTCGCACATGTCTAAAGCTATTATTTCTGTAACAACTGATAGTGACGGCTATGATTGCATGTCATGTTGGATTGTTAATCGTACATAAGCTGATGGAACATATCCAGTCGAGGGCTTATGGTGGAAATAAGCTTTGGCTGCAAATTTTCAATATATGTTTTTGCATTTCCTTGTTTTTATTATGCATTTTCCCTTTAGTAATTAAATACAATACAAAAATCACTTATATACAATGTCCACTTTGACCCCGCTAATGTACACTATACTAAAAATACCTATTACTTTGGGTTAATTTAAGCCTTTTCAATAATTCACTCTCATAAGAGCTGCACTCCTTAACTCAACTGTTTCTAAATGCATAGTCTCTTGTGAGTACAAACCCTCTTGATTGTAGTGTCCATATTTTCAACCATAACATGGCTATAACAACTATATTGTATAATAATTCTTGTGGAAAGGGTGTGGCTAGCTGGGGAGCCCCTTCAAATCGTGAGATGTAGAAATAGTATTTGTAAAAGTGTGAGCAGCTTATTTTATATTCCAATCACCTTGATCCTGCAACTCTGCTGTTGTGCATTATAATGAAGCCTGTTTTCTTTTGCATGTAGCTAAGGTTCAAATCCAGGTGGCTAAGGGGTGGAGATGAAAAAACTAAACTGAGAGCTTTTCCGCTTCTTGTTCTTATACATTATTTTAGACTAACAAAGGGACAGATGTCGTAACAGAGAGCTCCAAAGGCAAAATAATAGCCCAGGCCTGCTCTTATTCCAAAGAGAGGTTTCCACTCATCTGCTCCGCACAGTCCTTGAAGAGCCAAACGCATCTAGCCTTGCCTGCAGTTACAAAAGGAGAAGACACACAAGGAAGTAGACAGTAGAGCTAATATATAGTCACTACCACATGCTTTTTAGCTTCCAGTCAAGGCCTCAGAGTCACACAGCTCTATCCCCACAAGAAGCAGTCAAACACACAACAGTATCAGAGCCAGACAGCGAGCAGTGGCACAGACCCCAGCTATATATAAGATCACTGCCATGTGCCACCCTGACAGTGGCACACAAAAACTACAATTCCCATGTTGCCAGGCGACAGCTCGATTGTTCACCCTCAGCAATCATGTCTAATGTGTCCCCAAGCTCCCGCACCAAGACCTGGCTTGAAGTGTTGTATTCTGGGAAATTGAACATAATCTACAGGGTGAGTGTAGCAGATGTCAAGTAACAATAAACACTGAAATGTGCTGCAAGGAAAAAAAGTTATATCACTGAGCAGGGCTGAGCTTTGTAGCGCTAATGGGATGTTGTGTGCTGTAATTTAAATTAAAGGGCTTGTGCTTGATTTTAATATCTTGTGGTTAAGAAAAATCCCCTTAATATTATCCAAGGGTATTGTAAATTCAAATAACTGAGAAAATAGATTGGTACTGCATTTTGCAAAGCATTTTGTTGGATAATAACTAATAGAGTAGCTTGTGACAGGAACCTAGTTTTAGCCATTAGGCACAAAATGTGTGGAGAGATGGATGCAAACCATGTGTAAATAACTGCAAGAGACTATCCCAAAAAGTTATTTATCTGTTGTGGTGCAAGGCTCGATTGGTAGGAAGCACTGAGTGGGTGGGGGTAAAATTAAAACTAAAACATGATTCATGGTTCAAATCAAGTACAGGCCCTTTAATGGGAGTGACAGCCAAAGAAAGAAAGAAAGAAAGAAAATCTCACAAGAATCCCCTAATTAGGTAAGTCCATTGTATAAAGTCATTCTTTTTACAACAGTAAAGATACGGATTGTTTTTTCTGAAAAAATGTGAATCTCAATAGAGCTGGCATAATAATATGGCACACACTTGTGCGCAAAAAGTGTTGACCTTGAGCGGGCCTATGGGATTCAAGGTGTTGTTGAGGAGTCTATCCCTTCCCTAAACTACTGTGAGTGCTGTGGACCAGGTGCTTGTGCAAATGTGGGACTTGAGTCGCTCTTGGGGCCTTGGTGCCCACAGGCTCGGGGTGGTGCGGCCATTAAGCGGGACATCTGGGAACAGTGTGTCGAGTCAAAATAGTACCCCTGCAAAACAAATCTTGCTGTTTATTCTAGCTACTTTCTCTCTTGACTATACACAAGTCTAATCAGTTTGTATATAGTCAAATATGATCCCCATGGCAATGGGGATTCTGGAATCCTGTGAAAGTTTATAAATAAGCCGCTGGACACTTTCCGGCCCTTTCTCACTGAGATCTTTGTCTTGCGAGCTCAGAGCGATTTTTGTTGGAAATCTGTTTTGGGACCCAGGTTTGATCATGGTAGCAGCTATGTCATATTGGGACACATACGAGACCTTTGGTGCAGCAGGTAAGTACCGAAAAAACACATAGGACTCACTCAAGACACATCTCAAAAACAACAGTTTCTAGTGACTCTCAATCACCCTTTTTGTGAAAATATTTACATTTTAAAGTAAGAAACAACCACCCACTTCTGCACACATACATTTAACATGCTATGAAAGTCAATTTGACATGAAAATCAAGTTAGTTAGCAGAAACCCAGAGTAGACAGTAACTCATAACTGCATGTTTTACTTTCACTTGACACTGGGACACTTCATCCAGAACAATACTCCGATGAGAGAGTAGAAATGAACACAGGAATGTATTTTGGAGAATTAATGTCTGTCTTTAATTCTTTTAGCTGGTATCTATTAAAAAATTAATTATATTACTAACAGCTGGTATCTATAACAACATTTTAAATCATGTTACTAACTACATTACACAATATATAATCAGTCAATAAAAGGCATTCTATTCTATTCTAAAAAGAGTTAAAACAGTTTATCCTAACAATTATCCAAAATATGCAAATCAATCATGTTAATTAAGTTAATTATTATCAGAATCACGTCCAAAGGTCAAGCAATTAAAGAACAATCAATAAATATTCCCAGCCCACCTCTGACACAGATGCAGACACAAACAGGACAAACCGAAGCCACAAGCAAGGCCAGAAGCACCGTGGCAACAGTGTTACCATGGTGCTAAGGACCTCTGAGCTGCCTGCAAGTGCCTGACCAAATAAACAGTTCCCTTACGGAATTTACAACAGTAGTATTAGTAGTAGTAATAGTTGTGGTAGTAGTAATAGAGCGTACTAAGTTAAAGGTAACAGTGGTAGTTTGCAATTGGACAACAACAATGCAAGTACCAGTGAAAAAATCCTGTATAACTGTCCAGTGCATTTGACCCTGATGAAGTCTTGTCTTGTCTTTCTTGTGTAGCACCTCAACACACTACAGATGGTGACACCCTGCAGGGTGTGACCAGTGTCATACCCTGACCGATGGAGACACCCTGACCGATGAAGACACCCTGCACCTTGTGACCGCTGGAGACACCCTGCACCATGTTACCGATGGTGACACCCTCATCGGTCACACCCTGCAGGGCCTGACCGACTCCTACTCTGTTCTGGAGTGGCTTGGTGAGGGCTGCTTTGGCCATGTAGCCAAGTGCCACGCCGTGGATTGTGACCAGACTGTGGCGGTTAAGCTCCTCAAAGACCAAGAGTTCAAGAAAATGGAGCACGAGGTAAGTCATATTTGTTATATTAAACTGGCTGGTCAGAGTCACACACTTCTGTCCTGATTCAAATACATTTTTTGCAAAAGATTTTATTTTGTATTAGCAGAAGATTAGCCAAAAACTAATTGAATTTAGAGGACAGAACAGAACATGACTTGCACCCTACCAGTAAGAAGCTTTGTGCCATTTTGACCAGTATTATTTCATGCATTTCATATAATGCTATTTGCCTGATTTAACTCAAATCTATGTCTCCTTAGGTATCCATTTTGGAGGAGCTCCGTGTCCTCGACCCCAGTCACACAAACATGGTGCTCTTTCTGGAGCAGTATGAGGACATGGGCCTTCATTGTCTGGTCTTCGAAATGCTGGAAGTAGACCTGTATTCCTTCATTTTAACAGGAACTATACTCAACAAAAATATAAACGCAACACTTTTGTTTTTGCTCCCATTTTTCCTGAGATGGACCCAAAGATCCAAAATTCACTCCAGATACACAACACTACCATTTCTCTCAAACATTGTTCACAAATCTGTCCAAATGTGTGACAGCGAGCACCTCTGCCCCGCCGAGACAATCCACCCCACCTCACAGGTGCGCCACATCAAGATCCGACATCATGACCAGTGCACAGGTGTGCCTTAGACTACCCACAATAAAAGGCCACCCCGAAATGTGCATTTTTTTTGCTTTATTGGGGGTCTGGGGACTCAGAACCAGTCAGTATCTGGTGTGACCACCATTTGCCTCATGCAGTGCAACACATCTTCTTCACATAGAGTTTATCAGATTGTCAATTGTGGCCTGTGGAATGTTCGTCCACTCCTCTTCAATGGCTGTGCGAAGTTGCTGGATATTAGTGGGAGCTGGTACACGCTGTCGTATACGCCGGTCAAGCACATCCCAAACATGCTCAATGGGTGACATGTCCGGTGAGTATGCTGGCCATGCAAGAACTGGGACATTTTCAGCTTCCAAGAATTGTGTACAGATCCTTGCAACATGGGGCCATACATTATCTTGCTGAAACATGAGGTGATGTTCATGGATGTATGGCACAACAATGGGCCTCAGGATCTCATCACGGTATCTCATTCAAAATGCCATCAATAAAATGCACCTGTGTTCTTCGTCCATAACAGCCTTTGAAGAGGAGTGGACCAACATTCCACAGGCCACAATTGACAATCTGATAAACTCTATGCGAAGATGTGTTGCACTGCATGAGGCAAATGGTGGTCACACCAGATACTGACTGGTTCTGAGTCCCCAGACCCCCAATAAAGCAAAAAAATGCACATTTCAGGGTGGCCTTTTATTGTGGGCAGTCTGGGGTGCACCTGTGCACTGGTCATGATGTCGGATCGGCATCTTGATGTGGCGCACCTGTGAGGTGGGGTGGATTGTCTCGGCGGGACAGAGGTGCTCGCTGTCACACATTTGGACAGATTTGTGAACAATGTTTGAGAGAAATGGTAGTGTTGTGTATCTGGAGTGAATTTTGGATCTTTGGGTCCATCTCAGGAAAAATGGGAGCAAAAACAAAAGTGTTGCATTTATATTTTTGTTGAGTGTATGTACCACTCCATTGCCTGGAAGAATCCATGACTCATCGCTGTACCAGCGAGTGAGTCTGGTAACGTTTGATCCACAGAATGCGCTGCGGTTGTGCGTAGACAGACAGCTAAGTGAACCAATCAGAGATTGCGCCATCTTGATTCAAAACTGAGGCGGAACTTCCGCTGCCTAAGAGTGACTTTGCGGGCAAAGGCGGGTGCACTGACGTCACCATCTTTGAACGAATCAGAATCGCGGAGTCGGTTTGGAACCGGAGGAGCGAGAGTGGATGGAGAGTGTCCAAATGGTATCGCGGTGTATAGGAAATACAGAGAGATATCATTTGGCTGGCCAGGTAAACCACTCCACAGTGGTGTAGTGGGGATTTTTTAAGTGGGTGTACGCGATTTGTGTCCTCATGGATGTGAATTACACCCCCCAAAAAAAAAAAAAAAAAGCCATATACTGTACTCAACTTGCTGAAATACACACAGGTGTCATAGGCGATAGACTGTTTATTTATTAAAAACAACTGACTTTCAGTACAAATATAAAGCCGCTGGCCCAGTAAAAAGCAGTAATATTTGATGTTTTTTTTTTACTCAAAAATGATGCGGAATTATGCTATTAATATTAATGCCATTCATAAGCACATACAGAACATCAATCATAGGCTACAACACATTTGAGCAGATGGCGTTTTGTGTGAACTAAATCTTCAGATAACTCAAACATTCGCCTTACAAATCACCAGTTGAACTAACGTTACATTTAATGTTTTACTACTTCAAAATTATGGGTCGTCATATTGTGCTTGTAAGGCTATTCAAAATCACAGGCCAACGTTATTAAGCATAACTCGCATAGAACTTATCTGTTCCACTATGGCTAATCCTGTAGGAACGCCATTCGTCTCCCATTCGTGAACCCTGGGCTTTGAATACAGACAAGTCACTAATGGACGAGCACACCTTGCAGCCGAGTTTCCCGTCCTTATCGTCGATCCAGGGATAGGCCTCCTTCTTTCTCTTCCACATGTTTTCAGTCCAAATCGCGAACGGTGAGCCACCTCCGCGCCAGCATCACACAGGCTGTATGGCGAGCATTAGTTGAAGAAGTGAGAACTTCGGTGTTGGCGCTGACTGGTTGCTCACACAAAGTCTCTGGCTTAGGTGTCTGAATACTGGTGGCGTCTTTCCGAAAATAAAAATCAATGTTTTTCTGCTGAGTTGTCATTTTAGTGCAGGGCTAAAACCGAAGTAAAAATTGAATCTCACAAGTTATCTCACAAGCATATGCAGGTTGTTTTCACTATTGCCAATAGCTCCGGTTTGACATTGACATTTAAGTTGTAGGATATTTTATATTTGTTATTTTTTTATATCTCACGTCGGGAGAAGTGGGTGGACGGCGTACCCCCGCGTACCATGCCCACTACACCTCTGCCACTCCAGCTTAAAGGAGAATTAACATTTTTACAATCTATTGTATCTATTGTACTTATTTCGGTAATAAAACAAGTTGTTTTATTCACCCATAGCACTTTGGTGTCATTTGGAGCATTTCCGGAGATGTTTTAGAGTAGCGATATCCGTTAATGTGAGTGCTCGGGGCACAACGTTGCAGTCACCCAAATAACACAAACTTTGCACTTTTCAAATCATAGAAGCTCAGTGTCTTAGTCTACACTTTCGTTTGAGTCAAAAGTGGCCTGTAATCCAAGATTTAGCCATAGTTTCGAGTAGATGAGGAGGCCAGTGCCCATTCACAGCTGTTTTGCAGATAACTATTCTGTCGCAAGTGACACATAGCAGAAGATTCGAACTTTGAGGCTGAAGAGGACTTATGGAGGACTGAGGACTGAAAAGGAGTATACGGATGAGGAGACAGAATGGATACGGAAAGAATGAAGCGGAGACAGTTTTAGGAGCAGCGCAGAGAACAGCCATCGGTTTCGCATTACTTCTCAGAATCGTCCGCTGGCCTTCTTTCTTTTCCTTTGCTGATAAAAAATTGTCCTGACTGAAGTGAGTACTGCAAACACGATGGTCCAAACGTCTTACAGCTTTGTGTTTCATGTTTGGGTCCCGAGAGTTGAGAGCGAAATAAGCTGTGACTCTGCACATGCGCACTGGCCTCCTCATCTACTCAAAACTATGGCTAAATCTCGGATTACAGGCCACTTTTGACTCAAACGAAAGTGTAGACTAAGACACTGAGCTTCCATGATTTGAAAAGTGCTAAAGTTTGTGTTATTTTGGTAACTGCAACGGCCGGCCCCGAGCACTCACATTAACGGATATCGCTAATCTAAAACATCTCCGGAAATGCTCCAAATGACACCAACATGCTATGGGTGAGTAAAACAACTTGTTTTATTACCAAAATAAGGTTAAAAATAAAAATAAAAGTAAAAACGTTAATTCTCCTTTAATGAGATCCGGCCTATTGCCCACCAGGTACTACAAATATTATGTTGCAATATAAGGGCCCTGCACCAAAGGTTGATGGTTTCAAATAGAGCTAGGTCATATTAAACTGTTAATTGTTAATTTTCTCACTTTTTAGGACATTTCTTACACCCCAATTCTTAACAATATTAAGTTCAACCCCATTTTTTAAGATACAGTTTTGACTTTTTGACAATTTTCCCTCTTGTGTCTTTGCAGTTGTTGGTGGCTCTAGACACACTAAAAAGGCTTGGTATCCTACACACAGATAGAAGCTGCCTTTAAGGGTCAAATTAATTGACTTTGGACTGGGCAGGAAGGCCTCCCAAGTCGAGCTGGGGACCATACTCCAGGTATGGATACAGGTATGAGGAAACTCACACTAATGTCAGGTGTAATACAGTGGGCATAGATTTTTAAAGGAGACATATGTTTTTATCCCTTGTATTTTGTTCTATTAAACATTCATCACTGTAAACTAAACAATATTGACCTAAAATAACAATAGTTACAAGAAGCAAGTTTAGAAACAAGTTTTTTTTAATAATACGTCTCCTTTAAAATGTGACCAGAGTCCATGACTAAACCAGGACTAAACCAGGACTAGTTTGAACTAGGTCACACTTGGTCTCCCTTACAACGAGGCCATTGATGTGTGGGGGGTTGGCTGCGTGCTAGCCTTTTTGTATCTGGCTGATAACCTGTTCCCGGTAAATTGTGAATACCAAGCGTTAAAGCGCCTGGTGACCTTATTGGGCATGCCTCCAGACCACCTGCTACAGGCTGGATGGTACAGCACCTTCTTTTCCCACATCCAGTCTTCGAATGGTGCAGCATGGAGACTTCTGGTTCTGGTTATTCACTTTGTTTGTTGTGAATATTGAATTGTTGTGATTTGAAATGTCCAAAACTAGCTTTATAATTTCACTCACATGCTTGTCAATATATAGACAGAAGAAGAATATGCTGCAAAAAACAAAATCAGCACTGAAGAGGAGAGCCCATACTTTGAAGTCCCCAGCTGCTTGGATGGCCTTGTCAGTGTAAGTCTCCACTATTGATCAACACTCGCCCTCATAATGCAGATCTATATTTTACAGAGATCTAATCAGTGTTTGTTTTGTAATGTACAGAACCCTCCTGAAAACTCCACCGCAAAAGTTGAGGACAGGAAGGAGTTCATTGACCTCCTGAAGGGGCTGCTGACTTTGACTGGAAAACACAGACTGACTCCCAGTCAGGCCCTCCAGCACAGCTTCATTACTATGGCTGCAAGAGGCTAAACTCCAGGGATAATAAGTCTACACATCCCAATCACACAATGTAAAAACCCAAAGAGTTTGTGGGGACTGATTTGAGTGTGTGTGTTTTTTTAGCTTCATGATCTGAGGAGTTGATGTCCATCTGTCCAGCAGTGGACTCCTCTGCAAGTCCCTCAGAGGATCAAACGTGTGACTTCAAAGTAACAGCTCAAGTCCAAACAGATGCTGAATCAACGACATCCATTGCCCAAGACTCTGGCGTGGTCCTTGCTAGTGAAATACTACTGTGTGGCTGAAGATGAAGACTTTCTGTCCAATATAAAGACATGTGTCAACTAAACTTGAGCTCAACAAGCTGTTAAGAACTTTAGCAGCCAACGGTATGAACAAAGTTTACTTTTGCACGTCATTTTGAATAGCCCCTTATTTATTCTTAACTACTTAACTTGACTTCGGTTATACCACTTGTATATATTTTTATTCTAGCTGAAGATAATAAATATGTTTGCACGCATAATCTAGTTGTTTTTGCATTTCTACCACCAGATGCCACCAAAAGATATTCAAACTCTGTTCAAATATGTGCTCGGCCACAGGAAAACCAGTCACATGTCGTCCCAGAGCCGTTTTGAGTTATTCACAGATTCTGAAAGTGTAGATTCTAAGCTTTCCAACAATGCCTTACACATGGAAATCTGAGAACATTTGAAGACTTTGTGGCTATTTGAAAGCGTGCACATCTCAAAAGACAAAGCTGTGAAAAGCCACATTGAAGATCTGCTCGTGGAGCAGAAAGGAGCTCAACTAGTAAGTCACTGACTTTCCCTGGGGGGATGTGGGTTCAAATCCCCCCTGGCAATGAGCTAGCCAGTGTGGGTCCTTGGGCAAGACCCTTCACGGTACTGCCCCCTGGGTGCTGAAAGATGGCTGCTCACTGCTCCTGAAAAGGATGGGTCAAATGCATTGTGTGTGAGACCAAATAAAGACCAAATAAAGACGTAATCTTAAAGCCCCAGTGTGTAGGGCTGGGTTCAAAAGATCGATCCATAATACGATATCGATTCACTATCAAAAAATACGATATCGATTCAAAAATTTGCAGATCGATCTTTTCCAAATGGTTATAGGCACTATTTTCTCAACCACGGAAGGAGAGCTATAAAAGGCGGGTGCCGGTGAACGAAACTGAAAGAAGAAGAAAGAAGTGAACTTTATTGATCTCACACTGGAGAAATTCTTCTCTGCATTTTAACCCAATATATATATATATATATTAGGAGCAGTGGGTAACGCATTACTGTGCCCGGGGACCATCTCCATGATCTTCTTGCTTCGGTTTGGTCAGGACCTAAGCAGGAGGATTTACCTATGGTGCATGTTTTGGGTTGGTGGGGGAAACCGGAGTGCCCGGAGGAAACCCACCCAGACACGGGGAGAACATGCAAACTCCACACAGAAAGGCTCGGGCGACCCGGGGATCGAACCCGGAACCTTCTTGCTGTGAAGCAAGAGCACTAACCACTCAGTTACCGTGCCACCAAAAACTTGGCTTGGCTGGAGCTGCACAGCTAAAATCACCACCTGGTTTGAAGGCTGATGTGTGGCATTACTTTGGATTCAAACGTTACGAGGACAGTATGTAAGTAGATCGATATCGGATCGGATCATGGATCGAATCGTATCGTGGCCTTGTGAATCGAAATTGAATCGATCCAGGAAATCAGGATCGATACCCAGCCCTACCAGTGTGTAGGATTCGTGGTGCATAGGTGGATGGTGCTATTGCACTTTCTGTTTTAGCTACGGCAGACCTCGAGGGTCACCCGGGCGTGCGCATGAGCCGCGCGCCGCGCGGTCCCGTTTTTTTTTTTTCTCATGAAAACACACATTCCCGATCATGTACCATGACACTCTACACATCAAATGAAACCTTACAGTCTCCTCTTTTTGACTATGCAATTCATTTTCCTGCAAAACAATCACTCCCCGAGCACATGGGGCTTTTATACGGAAAAGCACAAAACGAGGTTATCTTACCTTAGAAGGCTCTGCACAGGTCAAACTCTGTATTTCACCATAAACTTGCTCTCAATTTGTCCGTAAGGATCCAGCGAATAAAATCCAGTAAAACAATTTAGTCCAAAACACGTGTTAGATCCATTACGGGTCTGATCCGGCAGCATGCTTGTGTTGTTTACCCAAAACCACGAGCCTTGCCGAAGGCGGAGCCCAAATGTCCTTCTACGGCTCTCGTATTCAAAATGGCTGCCTCTGCATGGGGAAGAGCCCCCTTTTATGTGACTATATCTAAGTCCAAAAGAATACTTTGATTTCATGATGGAAGTGAAAAGGCTTGGAAAACAATGTATTTTTGAATGGGTATCTTCAATTTCAGTAATTAATGGGTAAAAATCTTACACACTGTCCCTTTAAGAATGAGAAGGTACTTTGTCAAAATGGAAACGCTTTTATAGCAAAAATCCATATAAGTAATAAATACATTAAAAAATTAGCAGTATATAGGTAAATATCGTATAGAATACCCCCCCCCCCCCCCACAAACACACACACACACAAGTACACACATGCACACACTCTGGACACACACACACACACACACACAAAGACACCGTTTTAGTTAGTCCGTTTTAATCCTGTTTTAGTCCTGGTTAAGTCCTGATTTAGTTCTGTTTTAGTCCTGGTTTAGTCCTGTTTTAGTCCTGGTTTAGTTCTGGTTTAGTCCTGTTTTGATCCTGCTTTAGTCCTGTTTTAGTCCTTGGTTTAGTTCTATTTTAGTCCGGGTTTAGTCCTGTTTTAGTTCTGGTTTAGTCCTGTTTTAGTCCTGTTTTATTCCTGGTTTAGTCCTGTACACACACATACACACACGTACACACACGCACACACACACGTACACACACACACACACACGTACACACACACACACACACACAAACGTATTCATGTTAATTGCCCATCACAAATCAAAAGTAAATAGTATGACCACACGAAAGCTGAATTAGTATTTAGTGTCAAAGTTTAGAGGCACTTTACTCACCCCATAAGAAAGAGAAATGTGTTCCTGTTTGCCTTGTTGTCCGATTCACTGGTCTACAAGCAAAATGCTTCCGAAACAGAAGTAGTGAAATTTTTCTTGGTTTAGGTCACTAATAAAGAAAAAGTAAGTCAGAAGTGCTGATTGGCTATAGTTTCCAAATATAATATTGGGTCAAAATAGGAAATTTATTGCCTGGAAGAATCCATGACTCATCGCTGTACCAGCGAGTGAGTCTGGTAACGTTTGATCCACAGAATGCGCTGCGGTTGCGCGTAGACAGACAGCTAAGTGAACCAATCAGAGATTGCGCCATCTTGATTCAAAACTGAGGCGGAACTTCCGCTGCCTAAGAGTGACTTTGCGGGCAAAGGCGGGTGCACTGACGTCACCATCTTTGAACGAATCAGAATCGCGGAGTCGGTTTGGAACCGGAGGAGCGAGAGTGGATGGAGAGTGTCCAAATGGTATCGCGGTGTATAGGAAATACAGAGAGATATCATTTGGCTGGCCAGGTAAGGAAATTTATGCAAAATAAGGCAAAAACGGTAGTTTATCAGAAGGTACAGTGTGTCTACAAGCAACCAGTTTTATCTGAAACCCTGTCTGTACACTCCAATACATTCATTTTAATATGTCTAGAGTTTTAAAATATATCAATATATATAATATATTTATTATTATATCATTATATATCATTATGTATCTTGAATACATTTGCTAACCAGCACAGTTATCAATTGATTTTCAGTTCATCTTATCAATATAAATGAGATTTAACCACTTTTATCTCTGAAGCAGATCAAGTCAAAAAATGTGTAGACCAGTGATTCGCGTACCCATAGTCTTTCGGCAGCTAAAGAATCTGATCAAATTCTGTACATGAGCTCTGGAGAAAGTCTGAACATGAACGGGTCCCGAGGAACGGGTAGTTCTTCCTTCTTCCTCTTCTTCTTTCTTCCTTCAACTCATCCGCGAAAGAATACATTTTACATACAACTCTGCAGTGCAAATATTCACGAGCTGCTCACAGCTGATAGGTGGAAAAAGAAAACAAAAGAGTGCTAATCGTCACGTGATTGGCCAGTTGCACCAGCGTGGGTAATTATGGTAATTTACATACGCTCCGATTCTTTCCGAAAAAACTAGCAAATTTCAAAGACAAAATGTATGGTTTTAAAACAACCAATGCTGTTATCTGAAATATGGAGTGGCTTTTCTTATGTTCAGCAATCCTGAGTTGTGCCGGGATTAGTTGTGGCAGGTCACATTTATCAATTTCACTCTATTCAAAGTATCTGAAGCAGGGGACCAAACTTCAGCTTGTAAAGTTAGTGGATAAAGGGCTACAATTTGGAATCAATTCTGTATTTAATTCTCATTATTCAAGTTTGGCACCAAACTTCACTAATCAGTTGTCTTGATCTTTCTTGTGCAGGTGGGACTTTACATGCACCACTATGGGCCAATTCTATCTGCACATTTCTGGAAGTAAGTGAATATGTGGACAAGGGAGAACTTGTAAGATGTACACATAGGAATAGAAGGGCCTTCTTGTTTTGAGGCAAGACTTAACCACTGCACCAGTCTGTCATAACTGGATTGTACAGGGCAATAGTATTCTACAGGGCAAATGTCATACACTTTATCCCAGCCCAAACAATAAACCGAACAGAGCACTGGTGGGAGAAACTGACTTGTTATATTGCTGAGCTGGAGTAACACAAGATTTATGAGCTTGCACAGCCGTATCAATTCTAAGCAAGAGGGATTGATAGCGTTTGGAGCTAAAAACTCCTCTAGCCAGGACATTAACTCAGCAGATTTGTCCCTGTCTTTACAAGCTTGTCAATTATTTAAAAAGTGCAACACAACAGAGGGGGAAGAAATAGCGCTGGTTGTGTGGAGCTCATTTACACATCACAACCCCCAAGTGTGTTCAAACTCTTCAGTCTTTCATCCGTTATGTATGTGTCTTAGTGGTAATTCACACCACTGCAAACGCGAGGCCCCCACAGCCTGCAGAGATATGGGCAACAAGGGAAACAAAGAGGCACAGAGAGGGAGTTATAACAATGTTCATAATACCATTAACAGAAAGATGTGGGTCAGGAGGTGTTGGGAAAATGGAGCCATGATGGATATGTGAAGTACAGTATGTATTGGGAAAAGTATTATTAAGTCTATAAATAAACTACTCCCCACCCACCCGGAGAGGGCAAGCTACCTCCTCGACCGGAAAAAGGTGACTTACCCTCTCCAAGTGGGTGGGGAGTCCTTGCCTCAAGTGGAGGAGTTCAAGTATCTCGGGGTCTTGTTCACGAGTGAGGGGAGGATGGAGCGTGAGATTGACAGGCGGATCAGTGCAGCGTCGGCAGTGATGCGGTCGCTGTACCGGACCGTTGTAGTGAAGAGGGAGCTGAGCCGAAAGGCGAAGCTCTCAATTTACCGGTCAATCTACATTCCTACCCTCACCTATGGTTATGAGCTCTGGGTAATGACCGAATAGACAAGATCGTGGATACAAGCGGTCGAAATGAGTTTCCTCCGCAGAGTGGCTGCGGAGGAAACTCTTAGACCCTAGAGGTAGGGTGAGGAGCTCAGTCACACGGGAGGAGTTCGGAGTAGAGCCGCTGCTTCTCCACGCCGAGAGGAGCCAGCTGAGGTGGCTCGGGCATCTGTTTCGGATGCCTCCTGGACGCCTCCCTCAGGAGGTGTTCCGGGCATGTCCCACCGGGAGGAGGCCCCGGGGAAGACCCAGGACACGCTGGAGGGACTATGTGTCCCGGCTGGCCTGGGAACGCCTTGGGGCTTGGGGTCCTCCCGGAGGAGCTGGAGGAAGTGTCCGGGGTGAAGGAGGTCTGGGCGTCCCTGCTTAGACTGTTGCCCCCACGACCCGGCCCCGGATAAGCGGAAGAAAATGGATGGATGGATGGATGGATAAATAAACTACTTAGACATAGGGGTGGGTAATATTGACCAGACTGAATGAAAAGAAATGTACTAAAACATGCCCTTTTATGTCTTGGTTGAGGTTTAAAGGTCCTTTATCACGCAAAACAAACTTGTCTTTAGGTCGTGTTATAATTGTGTTACCTCCTCGAAAGTGGAATCATTCCGTTTCATTCTCACACAAGTTGGAACGGAGTGTTGAACTAAATATGAAGGATTTGTGAATGAAACAAAACACAGCTCCAGGTATTTATGATCAGGAAACAACATTATAACACACAGATCAGAAATGTGTGTAATATAGTCCCTTAGTTTTGCTCAAAAAGGTATTGGATAGTAAAAATTACCAGAAGATATCCCTGTGAAAGATTATATTGCAAGTTTGTTTAGACAAACCTACCTATTTTGAATAGAATTGACTTTTTACTGTACAAGTTTAAACAACACTAAAAGTGGTTAGAATGGTAAATGGTCACATCTTTATATAGCGCTTTTCCACCTTCAAGGCACCCACAGCGCTTTACAACAAGGAACCAATCACCCATTCACACACGCATTCACACACCAGTGTACGCAGACACTGGGGGCGAGGAGGGTTAAGTGTCTTGCCCAAGGACACAACGGCAGCATTCATCTGTGGGAGCAGGAATCGTACCAACCAACCTGTGGG
This sequence comes from Paratrypauchen microcephalus, assembly GCA_036785185.1. Taxonomy (NCBI): domain Eukaryota; kingdom Metazoa; phylum Chordata; class Actinopteri; order Gobiiformes; family Gobiidae; genus Paratrypauchen; species Paratrypauchen microcephalus. Next base: position 2,862,941 of record JAVJIX010000028.1, on the reverse strand, counting down.
TCAGTGGATCTGACCGCTCAACCACTGATGTTTCTTATGTCAAGAGCGGGATTTGAACCGCCAACCTTTGGATCAGTGGACAAACGCTCTACCAACTGAGCTACTGCCGCCCCTGTACAGATAGTTTTGGCTCAATTTATAGGTGAGTATTACTGATAAGAAAATGTATTCATTATTTTCCAGGTATCATTTATGTGTTAACTACTAGGTGCCAGACAACAAGTAATTTATTCACTATTGGCTAATTCAGACACAAATTTAACACATGCCCCCCCAAAAAACCCTACCAAAAACAAGAGGATGTATCAAAAAAAAAAAAGCACACTCTGCAATATTCTTGCATCATGCCCCTAGCCCTGCTCATCCAGCTGAGCATGTCATTTTACTCCAGAACTCTCTCTGTACCTTTGACCAATACTAGATTCATTAACATACTTATCGCTGCCACACAAAACAGCACCTTGCACCTCTATTGTGGAGTTTGGTGCCCACTATTTTCTGATGCAAAGTCATGGCGCGAACCATTACTCTGAGTGAGCGCCAAGGCTGAAGTGAAATCCTTGTTAGTGAAGGGAGAGAGAGAAAACACACAAATGTCAAGGACCCCAGCCTCATCCAGAGACACAAGTAAAGGGTGTGAAAAGGTCCGTTCTGCACCAGTTTCAGTTTGATGAAGTCAGGAAGCAACAGTCGGCCTTTGTCAATTGCAATATGGGAAAAAATAGGAAAAAAATTGGAGACTTTATAAAAACTACACCTTAATTAGCCTGAAAGGGTTAATGGTTAATGTTTTTAATAATGTGATGTCCACTCAAGCAGTGAGAGGTACAGGACTACATTCATACCATACTCCATACAGCTGTACAACAATGTGCAATGTGCAATAGATAATATAATACTCCCTAGACAATACTCCCTACAACTGTATATAGCTGGTATTGTACATCTTATTAGGGGCACCGAAGGTGCTAGGCACCCTATAGTGTTTGCTCTGCGTTGCCTAGCGAAGTTGCCTAGCGAAGTTGCCTAGCGAAGTTGCCTAGCGAAGTTGCCTAGCGAAGTTGCCTAGCAACCTTTTGATCTTTCCTTTGATTTTTCTGGTCTCCTGATTCTTATTATTATTCTATATTCTTCTCCACATGGGAGTCTATGGCAACCCCTAGAACCGTCTGGTAAAAAGTTGTGAAATTTTGCATGCACATTCCAGCCAGTGTCCTCATTACCCACAGCGATTTATAGCCTCCCAGCCCCAACCATCTAGTGGCACCAGCAGGTCAAAGTTGCAGGAATTTTCAGGAATTGCCTAGCAACGCACCTAGCAACCTTTGATCTGTCGTTGATGTGTCTGTTCTGACAGGGTCTAACCCTGTCAGAGCAGACCCTGTTAGACCCTGTTAAACCCTGTTAGACCCTGTTAGACCCTGTCAGACTCTGTTAGACCCTGTTAGACCCTGTTAAACCCTGTTAGACCCTGTCAGACTCTGTTAGACCCTGTCAGACCCTGCATGCGGCCTACATGCTGAGGCCTACATGAACCTTCGGTGCTTGGCCCCACATTGCTGCTTGCAGCTATATTTTGATATTGTATTTTATATTTGACTACTACTTTTCTATTTAAATCTGATTTGTACATATATATTTATTATATTTATTTTTATGTAAATAATTATGTCTCATCTGACACTGGTCTATTGCTCTTTGGTTGCTATTCCATCTATTTCTTCATTTCCATCTTCTTTTTTCTTTTTTTTCCTTTTTACCCTCTGTTATATACTCAACAAAAATATAAACGCAACACTTTTGCTTTTGCTCCCATTTTTCCTGAGATGGACCCAAAGATCCAAAATTCACTCCAGATACACAACACTACCATTTCTATCAAACATTGTTCACAAATCTGTCCAAATGTGTGACAGCGAGCACCTCTGCCCCGCCGAGACAATCCACCCCACCTCACAGGTGCGCCACATCAAGATGCCGATCTGACATCATGACCAGTGCACAGGTGCGCCCCAGACTGCCCACAATAAAAGGCCACCCCGAAATGTGCATTTTTTTTGGCTTTATTGGGGGTCTGGGGACTCAGAACCAGTCAGTATCTGGTGTGAGCACCATTTGCCTCATGCAGTGCAACACATCTTCTTCACATAGAGTTGATCAGATTGTCAATTGTGGCCTGTGGAATGTTGGTCCACTCCTCTTCAATGGCTGTGCGAAGTTGCTGGATATTAGTGGGAGCTGGTACACGCTGTCGTATACGCCGGTCAAGCACATCCCAAACATGCTCAATGGGTGACATGTCCGGTGAGTATGCTGGCCATGCAAGAACTGGGACATTTTCAGCTTCCAAGAATTGTGTACAGATCCTTGCAACATGGGGCCGTGCATTATCTTGCTGAAACATGAGGTGATGTTCATGGATGTATGGCACAACAATGGGCCTCAGGATCTCATCACGGTATCTCTGTGCATTCAAAATGCCATCAATAAAATGCACCTGTGTTCTTCGTCCATAACAGCCTTTGAAGAGGAGTGGACCAACATTCCACAGGCCACAACTGACAATCTGATAAACTCTATGTGAAGAAGATGTGTTGCACTGCATGAGGCAAATGGTGGTCACACCAGATACTGACTGGTTCTGAGTCCCCAGACCCCCAATAAAGCAAAAAAAATGTACATTTCGGGGTGGCCTTTTATTGTGGGCAGTCTGGGGCGCACCTGTGCACTGGTCATGATGTCGGATCAGCATCTTCATGTGGCGCACCTGTGAGGTGGGGTGGATTGTCTCGGCGGGGCAGAGGTGCTCGCTGTCACACATTTGGACAGATTTGTGAACAATGTTTGAGAGAAATGGTAGTGTTGTGTATCTGGAGTTAATTTTGGATCTTTGGGTCCATCTCAGGAAAAATGGGAGCAAAAACAAAAGTGTTGCGTTTATATTTTTGTTGAGTGTATATTATATATTATATCTGTTGAGTGAGCTACCGTACCCAAAACAATTTCCCTTGTGGATCAATAAAGTTTGTCTAAGTCTAAGTCTAAGTCTAAGTCTAAGTCTAAGTCTAAGTAAAAAATCAGGTATAGTGGCTTTAAAAGTGCCCTGCTTAACTTTACTTGTCTCCATGAAGATGTTATTGCGTTGCTTAGAATGTTCCATGGTGAGTCCATGTAGCATTTCTTCATTATGGGCGTTTCTGTTGCTTAAAAATACAATAATTCCTTCTGTGAATAGGGGCAATTCTTCACAGATCTGAACTGTAATGTAGCGTAGTGCTGTAACCTGATTGTCTCCCTTGTGATATATAGGTTTCATCTATACTGTGGAGATAAGCAGGTGGCAGACCTTCTACTAGAAATGTTATGCATATCCCCAATAATTAGATCTGATTTTTGATTTACAGACACAAAATAAAGCCAATCTTTAAAAACACCTCTTGATATCTGTTAGTTAATTAGTGGATTTTGCGCGTGACTGTATTTGGGAGACAAAGTGCGATGAGTTGAAAGACAATTAAAGTGTAATTTAGTTTTTTCAGACATATTAGGTCAACGAGATTCAGAGACAAGATATCAGATTGTAAAAAGACCTTGGCCTATAATCAGTAATTACAATTCCATCTGTCCCCAGTCCTGCCTTTTAAATGAGCCCCATCCACTTCTCTCTTTAACTCGTTTTAGTGTTTCACAGTCTTTCCTCGAGCAATTTTATGCACCGGCATCTGGAGCCAGCCCCGATCTGCCTGTTCCACTCTTAAAATATTTATGACAATGAAGTGCTAATTGATGCTTTTAAAGAAGGCTGGAATATTGGCTACATTTGGCTGCAACTTCAGTATCAAAACAACACCTGAATTATTCAAACAAGCAGCAGCTAAATATAATATAATATAACAGCAGCTTTTCTTGACTCTTATTTGATTGTAGGAGGAAAAAGGTACATGCCAGTGACATGTTTTGAATACATAACAGTTCCGGGACGAGAGGAAATTACTGGGGCAGTGGTAATAACAGAGTATAAAATGGTTTACACACAGATATTGCTATACATTATACACAATTTCAAAGTTAAACAAAAAAAACTACAAGTTCTGAATACAAGCAGCAACGCCCATAGCTGTAATAGGACGAGGCACAATTCCCCCAAGATAAGAAAGGAGATTGGGTACATAAAAATGAGCCCCAACAATATTTCAAAACCATTAATCATAAATAAATCATGCAGTTTTGTTAGCAATTTTGGCCACACAGTTTTTATTATTCTATCTTTTTGCTGTCATTGTTGTGGCTGTGTTTTTTTTGGTTTTTTTTTAATGCTTTCTCACCAGAATCTAACTTTTTCTTTTTATGCCAAATGCAATACAAGGAAATCATGTATTACAATATTATTTTCCACATGTGCACACCGTCTTGTGACAATTTATATTTCGAGATCTTGTGGTATGAGTTGTATTCATGGTTGTATTACACTGGCAGCAGAAGTGTCTTTCTGCAGTCAACAGCTTTTGGAATTTTTGCTTATAAATAGGAATGTAGACACTTTTAAAATCAGAATGTCATCAGAATGTTCAAAATTCCTGAATGGAAAATGAAGCAGACCGAATGTATATTCAATGATTAATAGATGAACAGATCTAAATGCTAATGGTTTTACAACATTACGATGACAAACTATTTTGAATTTCTAAGGTTAATTAGTGAATTTGCTTATCTGTTAAGAAAGATGGAAAATACAATGATGAGATTTGTTATATGTTTAAATGAAGTCATAAAATGTAAAAGGATTTTTCCAGTTAAACCTAAAAATCTGGATTTTTCCTTGTAAAAAATGCTAAATGTCTATCATAATTAAAAATAACGTAAAACACAAATATCCTAGTGGTTATCTTTTGCCAAATTTGCCTTGATTTTTCCACATTTTATGATATTCCGAGGTTAATTCCAGTTTCCTCCATTGACACATCAATTCACTTTTGCCTCCAGAATGCTTTTGTTTACACATAGGCCTGTCACGAATCACGATAAATACTTTTTGGGGACCAGTATTTATTGTGGGTACTTTTTCCTTGCACAAGTGGGAACATTTTGGTTATTTTTTGTACTATGATTAAATTAAAGTTGTTGAGGGTTGAATTATGAACTTCTATGATTCCGTATAGATACAAACTAACTATGCATTCTGTTATTTATTGTAGCTTTATAATATTTTAATATAGGCTACATTCAGAACATTTTTAGAGAATAATTCTGTTTTTGGTTTTCATTTCAGTATTTGTTATCATGACATGTCTATTTGTGTGTTTGTTCTAAATTGTAGTAATAACAACAATAACAAAGCTGGTTTAGAGCTTCCTTTCCTTCATTCGCATGTTTCAGTAACCCTTTATCGTTAATTTGTCTATATCCCCAAAGCTCAAAATGCTCTGTTTCACCTTGTTATGTCAGTTAAAACCTACCTTTGATCTTTTGTTCCGTAGACATTGACAATTCCAGGTCTGAAATCATTCAAATGATTCTAGTGAAGGTATATGGAGTTTAAAAACACAGTGGAGCACTTCCTGTATGACCAGATGACATCACAAGTTGGGAGTGTTTTCTGTTTGAGAGCACAACTCTGACTAAATTGCAACGATTGTGTGTTGAACGTGCGGCTGCGCGGCTGTGAGTCAGAGGTGGTAGTCTGCAGCACTTGGGCCCCCCAGGGAACTGTCCTCTCACCCTTCCTCTTCACCATCTACACCTCGGACTTCACATTCAACACAGACAGCTGCCATCTCCAGAAGTTCTATGATGACTCGGCCATTGTGGGCTGTGTGTCTGAGGGGAATGAGCTGGAGTACCGCTCGGTCAGTGACTTCGTGGACTGGTGTGGGCGCAACCACCTGTGCCTTAACACCAGTAAGACAAAGGAGCTGGTGATCGACTTCAGGAGGAGACCACTACCTCACTCACCTGTGAACATCCAGGGGCAGGACATAGAGACTGTGGACAGTTTCAAGTACCTGGGTGTTCACCTCAACAATAAACTGGACTGGTCCCACAACTCCGACGCCCTGTACAAGAAGGGCCAAAGTCGCCTCCACCTCCTGAGGAGACTGAGGTCCTTTGGAGTGTGCAGGCCTCTGCTCAAGACTTTTTATGACTCTGTGGTGGCCTCTGCTCTCCTCTACGCTGTCGTCTGCTGGGCCCCGAGCAGCACAGAGCGGGACAGGAAGAGACTTAATAAGCTGGTCAGGAGGGCCAGCTCTGTCCTGGGCTGTCCTCTGGACTCTGTAGAGGAGGTGGCTGAGAGGAGGGTACTGGCCAAACTTATGTCCATCATGGACGACACCTCTCACCCTCTGCACCGGACTGTAGAGGAGCTGAGCAGCTCCTTCAGTAGCCGACTGAGGCACCCCCAGTGTAAGAAGGAGCGCTACCGCAGATCCTTCATCCCCACCACTATCAGACTTCACTGTATAGTCCAGACGTGCAATATTTTTCTATACTTCCTTATTTACTTATTTTATTATTATTACTATTTGTCTGCATGCACTTTCTGTTCAAACTTTCTTTTGCACTAAACTGCCTGGAGCTACTGTGGCAAGTGAATTTCTCCTGTGTGAGATCAATAAAGTCTTATCTTATCATGAATATATGAAGAAACACAACAAAACTCCAGGTATGACTGTGATGAGGAAACAACGTTATAATATAGATCAGAATATCGCTTAATATGAACCCTTTAAACTTTTGGCATGTATAGACTTCAGACATTTATTATAGTCATACCTGAGTCATAATACCTGGTCGTATTATTAGGCTGTCCTCTATGTAATTGTGTAATTAGGCTCCACTCTGCTGCACTGGTTAGTGTGAATGCGGTGACAGACAGCGGGGCTCTGATAAGACTTGCCAGGACACAGCACACAGAGATATTACAGTGTGTGAGCTCAGATGTGGCCCTGACAGGAGGCCCTCATTAAAGCGGCCTGCTCAGAGGCAAGACCTGAGAGGACTGACACCACACAGCAGCCTTCACAATGAAATCCTATTCTTGTTGTTCTCTCCCTCATCCTGCTATAGCTGCACACTTTTTATTTCTGTAGCACGAGAAGCTGAAAGTTTGATTTGAGGCGGGTAATTTTAAACCAGTGTAATCTGAAGATGTAATTACCTTGAGTTCATGTCATGCTATTTGACAGAAGTGAACTGTAGCTGTGAAAAGGATCTTTACAATGACACTTTTACACAGAACTGTGAGGAATGATGATTTGGTTGTCCTGTCCAATGAAAAAATAAAAATACAGGAAAGAGAAAAAGAAAATGTTAAAGTATTTCATCCAGTTTAAACCCTGCCAAATCAAAACATAACCTACTGCTTTGCAAAAAAAAACAAAAACAACAACAACAGATGATTTATGGGCAAGCTCAAAAGATAAGTCATAAGGGAAGATAGAAAATACAGACTGTTGCTACACAGTCTGCCACCCGTTTGTATTCTTTATTGTAGCCATATTTTTGTGATAGCATTTATTTATCATAGATATTGATAAATCTGTTTTTTATTCATTGTGCAGCCCTGGGGCGTACTGGGTATAAGTAAAATGTCAAAGCCTAGTTTATTAGGACTAGCAGTCTGTGTGACATAAGCTGCTTTCTCTCCTTTCCCCTCACCTCTATTCTGTGGCGGATATGCCACTCCATCTGAAAGACCTAAGTCTCAATGCCAAAAGGGCACATGCCCAGGTGCTGCTAAAGTCGAATTGCTGTCCTCTGCACAAAAGCCCCGGTCGCCTGGGGAGAAGGACTCAGGAGAGGGAAAAAAAAAAAAAAAAAAAAGAACGAGAGAGGAGTTGGACAGCAGCTCCTTCCCCTGTCCCCTCCCACCTCGCATAAGATCAATGGTATTCTCATTGACATTGACCTTTACATACCAATTAGCCACTTAATCACAAATTAATTATTAATATTATAAAAACCAACAGGGCTTAGGTTGTTTGTCTCTTTCACCTCATTATCACCAGCTAATGATCATCCCTGCATCTAATTTTCAGCACAAAGCTTGGAGGTGGCATTTCTGCACATATCCAAAGCTTTCTCAAGGCCAAAGCGATGGACATTTATTTCATTTTATTCCCCCTCATTTGCAGGCTGTGTAATTTTCACCCCTGACCTCTTCTGCACATGTTGGTATGTCTTGTGAATTTGAATCATTCACAGACTACAGAACTCAGACTACATTAAAAAGAGAGTTTGCAGAGCCTCCCCTCCTCATGGCCTCATTCACAGGAAAATGGTGCACAGGCCAGTGTGGAAATGGCTCATGGATGAGGAACAAGAAGTGACTGGTAAAACGTGACATGCGCTGGGCAGTTCTGTCTTTACTCTGCTGCTCAAGTTAATTATTTATCCTCTTGTGTATGGTGTCATATGATGCTCCGGTGCCAGAGGCTTCCTGGAATCAATCACGAGTATTGGACACTAAATAAATGGCTTTTGGATTTGAACAGGCTCCTTTGGCTAAATAAGACGGTTGGGATGCAACAGAGCCAATGTAATAATAAATCTGACTCACCAGTCCTATTATTGGCAATGTTCTTTAGTCAATTTAGAGTCAAAGCATTGTTTACTTGATAAGCTAGGCCCAGCTCTGCTATTAGCATAAACAAACCATATAGCCCAGGCATGGGCAAACTACGGCCCGGGGGCCATATGCGGCCCGTTAAGCTTCTTAATCCGGCCCGCCGAACTTGAAGAAATTATATTAATAAACTTTGTTAATGTTTTAATGTTTTAATTTCCCTGCAATTCTGGCGTTTTCCAATAGCTGGCGCACTAGATACATTGACCTTTTTTGAGGTGTGGCGTTTTGCTCCACGTTTGTGCTTTACTCTTTAACCCCTCAGCCCTCCTGTAAAGATGAGCGGAGCTAACAAAAGAAAAGTGGACAGAGAATGTCGAGTGTTTAATAAGGAGTGGACGAGTAAATATTTTTTCACCGAATACTTATCTACTGCTGTATGCCTGATATGCCAAGAGACTGTAGCGGTTTTTAAATAATAAAAAAGCTAAAAAAGTATTTTATTAATAACATTTTCTCTGTTTTAAGAGTCATTTCAATAAATAGCTAAATACCGTGAAACTTGAAAGATGGACATTTTGTTGTAATGATTTTGTTCATTTTTAATTGAAATAAAGCACGTTTTCTACATATCCCATGTTATTTTTAGTGTTTTTACCAAAACACTAAATCCACCTGCTCCACCTGGCCCTTCTGTTAAATTTTAGAACCTTTTGTGTCCCACGAGTCAAAAAGTTTGCCCACCCCTGATATAGCCTATTTTTTACCCAGGTAGTTGTCATTCTTGCACGGCTTGCACTGAAAGTAATAGCATTTTTCATTTTCGATGTTATCTTGCACTTATGTATTCATTAGTAAGTCAGTGTGATTAGCATGAGCATCATTTAATGTGCACTACGTAATATTTCTAGTATGTGTTACCTGCTTGTTTCAGTGGAAATATTATTGCTTTGTTTAAAATGTTCCTTAGTTTAGATTAAACCTATACATCACAAGGGAGACAGCACTACGCTGCATTATAATTCAGATCTATGGCAAGTTGCACCTATTCACAGAAGGAAATATTGTATTTTTGAGCAAAAGAAACACAAGTAATGAAGACTTGCTAGATGGATATGTTTAATGTCATACCATGCAACATTCCCGTGAAAGCAATAAAATCTCGAGACAACTAGGTAGCAGACCCTCCACCAGAAGGATTGTGCAGTGCACCTTTAAAGTAGAACTAAAGTATACTTTACAAGCAGTAATTATTTTGACTCTGACCACAACAAAATCACAGTATGCACTAAGTCATTTACAGTTGTTTTGCATATTTCATTCAGATCATCATAAGATATTTTCAGTTTAGTAGTTAGTTATAGTGTACGTATAGTCAATGCATCTCCCATTTCTTTCTATTTTTAGAAAATCTTCAAATCTGGTCAGCCTTTTTAGATACCTACTATTTACAACGAGCTTAGTTAGAGTTAAGGATTTGGGGTTTATGTTTCTTACACTTCCTCTTTTGCACATCTGGCCCATCTGCACTCCCTCAGTCTCACTCTTTCCTGCAAAGTGTAACAATGCAGCAGTGACAGGGAGCGAGAGCTGCATCTGACACTGGCACAGGATTAAGCGCATGATCATTTATGAGAGAAATCTATTCTGCTTCAAAGAGAACTTTCTCCAGCTCTTAGAGATGGGCAGAGAGTTTGTGCTGCTGCAGGTTTTGTCATCTCACTCACTTGCATAGGGATTACACTGGGATTTTCCATATCTGTTACTGCAGCCGGCTACTGATATGAACCACAAAATATTGGAAAAACATGAAATAGATCGCAAATACTGCCAAATCTGAACGAAATGCAAACATGTTATGAGGGTTCATTGATTATGATCATGTAAATGATTTACAGGTCTGTCATGATAATGTCTATTGTTCATTCATTCATTCATTCATTTTCTTCTGCTTTTTCCATTTTCTGGGTCGCGGGGGCAGCAGTCCAAGCAGTGTTCTGCTGCCCAGAACACAATGCACCAGCCCCCATGAATCCTTCCGCGGGTGGTGGGTCCACAGGAGGACGGCTCACGTCACAACAGGCCTTGATGTACTTCTGGGGGCTACCAGTGTCCACTGGCACTGGGGGCGAGGTGGGGTTAAGTGTCTTGCCCAAGGACACAACGGCAGCGCTCATCTGTGGGAGCTGGGATCACATGCGGTCAACCCGTCAAGAGCGGGATTTGAACCACCAACCCCTGGATCACAAGGCATATGCTCTACCAACTGAGCTACTGCCGTCTATTGTTCAATAAATGATAAATAGGACAATAATTTTTGGGGCTCTATTACTTCTGTGGCTAATTGTTGTTTAATTTACAGTCTTCTTTATGGTTATTGAGTTGGTTTAATATTTTCTGTAGGTCTACCATGAAGCTGAGAGTCTTTGAATGTTCTGTGTTCCTTTTGGCATCTAACCTAAGATGCAGAAGATCAAGTATAGCAGAAGCTCCAGAGTTTTTCAGTTACTCACAAAGGAAGATGGTCTTTAGGTGTTAAAGGGGCACTAGAAATTAATAATAATGTGACTAAATAACTATTTCATTTTCCAATCCAATACACTTTCTATATAGCACATGTGGTGGCTCTCAAAAACCCAACGGAGGCCGAAATACGTTTTAAGTGATATTTATTCAAAAATGACACGTGTGATTACAAAAATACAAAATACTGTTATATTAGCTATCGGAAACACTTAGAGAGATAGACAGCCGCATAGAGACAGGAGATGGGCGACAAGGGCTGTGTCCCCTCACATCTGCACCCCGCCAGCGCCCAGCGTCCCCAGACCTTCTAGTTACAAGCATCAGAGCGAGCCCCATCTTCATGACCATGTTTGGAAAGAATCGGTTAAGACACTTGTTAAGACAAACCCCTTAGTTACGTAAACACATTCCCAAAACACATCAGGTCGCTCTGACATTTTGGCGACTGGGATGGAAGCTGTTCCCGGAACACTCAGATATATTTTGATTAAGGTCAGAAGGTCTGCTGTTTCCCATCCCCTTCGTCCCCTCAGAGTAAATATACTGTGTTATGACAAATAACATCTGGTTAAGAATTAGAAAGTGATTTTTCACCACACACATTTCATAAACAAAGTGCTGCACAATACAGATACAAAATGGATGCCAATGAAAATACAAAATAAAGCTCTATTTAACTCCACTAGTCTAGGAAAACTGTCTCTTGCTGTGGCCTGAGACAAGAGTGGTAATCAGTAGGGCTGTGCCATTAATCAAAGTTATAATTGTAATTTCAATTATTGCTCTGTTCATTTACTGAAATGTTGTAATTTTCTGTTCAGAATGATGTGTGCTTATTCTGCCCTGCAAAACTAGAGCAAAATCAATGGTCTATCTACAGAGGCTTTAAAACAAAAAAGTCATTACAAAGAAATGAGCTAAACTTTAAATGTTGTGCATTTTTGTACAGAAGTAATCATTTTAAATAACTGTGCTTTCTATTATAAGCCAAATAACTGTGATCATTATTTTTTCCCCATAGTCGTGCAGTTACCATGTTGCCATTCACAGAACAGTAACAATGGATCATCTTCCCTTCAACTGAGCAAAATGTGATTATAAAAGGCCAATTTCAATTTCCACATACATTTTTATTTACATTTTTTTGCTCTAACATCCATAACATACTATACACTATGTTATGTATGTATTTGAGTAGGTTAAATGCCACTGAAGCATGATAAATGAGTCTCTAGTTGGTTCCCAGGTGAAGTGATTTGGTCTCATATTTAGGCATGCTTATCATAGGCTAAGCATGTTTTTGCTGCTAGGCACAAATTACATGAGTGTTCAATTACAGCCGATGCATGACAGGTTTTCAGAGCATGAATACATGCAGCTTCCAGGGGGCCATCATACTTGTCCAAACTATACAGCCAAATGAAAATATCAAAACACTTTAAACACATCATCCATCAAAGTGCATTAAAGATCATCACATCTGCAGTTTTCAATGTAGTAGTGATTTCTCTGGCTCATAACCAAGTCCCTGTATTGTGTATGTGTCCTCACGGTATTGTATTGTATTGTATTGTTTAGCTTGTAGCAGTGTTGTATAGGATGTAAATATGTATCGACATTTCTCATATTGATCAGTCTCTTTATGCGATTTTCCCCAAGGATGAGTGATTGTCCTGCATTTTACTCTCAGTGAGAAGGTTCATGTGTTATGTTTTTCAACAGATTTACAGTTTCCAATAAACATATACAATAAAATAAATGAATAAAATAAAACTAAAGTAAACGGGTGTGTACAATTACTACTGCGGTAATGGTCATTTAGCCGTACTGAAATATGTAACGGTTACTAATCAGCTTTAATTCTTTATCTTAAATACTGAGTTAGATTTACTGACTACTTACAAAACTTCAATAAGATGCATGTTTTTTTTCCCACACCTATAGTTTTCTTGCTGCTCTACATCTGATTCTTAATTATAATTATAATTTAAGACTATATTGTGCCAGCCTTTAAAATAGCATGGTTTAAATATTTGCTTGAAAGCATTCCTCATTAGTACATACTATGTTTTATTCATAATTTTCAATTTTAGGAGTGCCAGCATTGTTGTACTCTGTTGATGGCGTGTGTTGTATAGATTGTGTATGCTTGTTTACAGCTCTGAATATCAATGAATGCTAAAAAGGTTGTTCATTTTTCGATAATTGCAAATAGCATAGAAGCAATTATGGCACGTCTCAGTGTAGTATACATTCAGTAGACAACTTGTCCTTTCCAATTCAGAGCTGCTCTGACAGATCTTCCCTTGTGCCCACTCTATGGCTCACTGGTTTTGAGGAAAAGAGGAATGCTGAGTACAAGACGGACACTATGTTTTAAAATACAGCTACAGTGACAAGAAGCCTGCATGTTACATACCACAAATACTCTTAAGATTGGTCAAAAATTTTATATGTGCCAATGAACAATACATGTTAATACACCTGCAATATACCATAGGACATCCTTAATTATCATCAGTACATGCATCTATAAATCCAAAATGATAAGCCAGTAATTTAAGACCGCCATAAACCCTGCTGGAAACCCAATGCAAGAGAGACTTCCACAACAGTGTTAAGTTTATGAATGGGAAATAGTAAATCTAGCATCCATGTATCAGCCAGGCTCCCTACAATGTGTTATTTGAGGTGCAAAATGGAATCCAGAATTTGCCAGCAAGTGAACAGCTACCATTGCTATCACTGCATTATTTTATGTTCTTTTTTTTTTTTTACTCTGTCAACATTTTTATTTGTTAACGACAAAAACAAAAAGCAGTTTAGGTGAAATATCAAATTTAATTCAATTAAAACAATAGATTTTTTTTCTAATTGAACAGCTAGCTAAAGATTTTGGCATATTATGAATTGCGTGAAAAGTCCCTCAGTCGTCCAGGTAGAATCCATGATCAAAGGAGAAGTTCAATTTGTCAACTGGACAAAGTTTGTTTGGTTGAAAACGTTTCGCCGCTCATCCGAGAGGCTTCGTCAGCTCTGGTTATTGTACTGGTTAGACCCTGCTTATATCTAGCTGCCGGGAGGCGCGTCCTACAATGACAAAGCTCTGAAAACGATCCCCCCTAATCTGTCTCTTAGAGAATCCGTCATTAAACAGAAATGGGGGAGTTAGACATAACTTGTCTCCCATTTATAATGCGATTCTTAGACCAGTCAAACAGAGCCAGGGCAGAGGGGTGGAGAGGGTCGTTAGACGTTGAATAGGGGGTCGAAACCAGCCGTCAGAGTAATTTGAAAAACAAAGAGACAGATTAGGGGGGTCGTTTTCAGAGCTTTGTCATTGTAGGAGGCGCCTCCCGGCAGCTAGATATAAGCAGGGTCTAACCAGTACAATAACCAGAGCTGACGAAGCCTCTCGGATGAGCGGCGAAACGTTTTCAACCAAACAAACTTTGTCCAGTTGACAAATTGAACTTCTCCTTTGATCATATTATGAATTTTTAACCACTTGAATGTATTACTTAAAATACAATATTTTAAACAATCTCAAAATGTTCATCTTCACATAGGTTTTTCTTCAGCATTCTCAGTTTTTATGTGTATAATCTCCTGCATCTCTGCTTCCGTAGGCCTTTCCCCTTAAAAGTGACTCCAGCTATATTCAAACACATCAACAAGGGGTGATTCAACTCAACTGTTCAAACAGAAATAAGCAATCTGATGGCAGCCAGAAAAAAAAACATGCTGTTTCTCCTCTTCCCCCCAGTCTGAAGCAACACATTTACTGCATACAGGCTTCCCTATAAATTTAAGTGGGGCTTGTTTATGTTATTATGACCACTTCCATCAGACACTAAAGTCTTCAAGTTCTAGTCAACAAATCTGAATCTTATTTTGGGTCCAGTGGGTCCCATGGGGTTCTGTGTCCCCTGAAAGATAATGCATACCAAGCTACATTACATTTGCAAGTTTCACCATCTCCATTTCTCTCAATCACCCATTACCTTGAAAGTCAATATGGCTGCAGCCAATTACCGCGTATACAAATAACTGATGGACATGCCTGAAGTGTTTTTTGAATCCCATTATTTGCTATCGTTCCATCCTGAAAGTTGTAGTATTAAAAGTCTGGGTTGATACGAGGGGCTAAGGGTCTGAGTTGTTAATATAGTGTGTAGCCAACGGAGAATAACCTTGTGAACCGCGGTTTGATCCATCACACCGAGATGTAGTGACACGCAGAAAATAATAATGCCGGAGCGCGGGTGCAGAGATAGCCTTGTGACCCAGGTACAACTCATAAACTGCACTGCGGCATCAGTTGTATTAATATCATAATGTCATGTCCATGTTGCCCACATAGTCCTGATGAATGTCCCTCCTCTCCCCTGGAACCTAGAGTTGGGCAACTGAAACATGTGCGCCGAATTCCGCATAGTTTGTGCCTTGAACACATGCAGCGTGCGGCATATCAGATAGAATATATTTCATATTATCTAAAACCTGACCAGCCGCAAAACTGGGAGGTGTAAACCAAAGACAGAGGGTGCAGCCAGTGGGGATAAAAAAGGTGTCATAGAAGAAAAGTTAAAAGTAGCCTACTTACCCCGTTTGAACATTTTGCAGGCTTTATGTGCTTCTCCTCTGCAGCCCTCTGAGATTCATCTACTCCTATATTCCAGACTTGGGGTTGGAGAGGTTGTAGTTTTGAAGATACGGATCTCGCCTTTTCAGTCACTTACTCTTCACTGCAATGGATCTCACACTGCAGTCTGCACACGACTGAGCACACACCGAAAATACATGAAAATACCCTCAAAGCAAAGTTCGTCAAATAATAATTGCAAGGCTCCTAAAACATCACCTCAAACATAAACGCGTATCTCCTTAAAGCGCGCCCTGGACCTGCACAGCCCAACTCCTTTTCGGAGGACGCAAAAAAGCTCCCGAGTCAGTTTTGGGGTGTCGGACGATTAACAGGGTATCTCCACAAATTGTCAAATGTTTAAATCATCTATGGACAGCATCAGTCTCCTCCGCTGCTTCTCCAGATCCACGGGAATTGTATCATATTCGTTGAAATCTTTAATTAACATAAGTTATTTGGATTCCGCCTCTGATGTTGGATTATGGACGCAGCTTCCTCAAATCCTCCTTAATAATGTAGACTTTGATGTCTTCTTTAGAATCCCGCTTTCCTCGCTCGTCTTTCCACTCTCAGCTGTTACATTTCTGATGTTGTCTAAGAAGACCTCTCGGCTTTTCGCCAGTGGATCAGGTCGTGGCTGCTTGACGCGCATGAGGCAGGACAGAGTGTTGTGGCTGCGTGGCTCCTGCGGGATGCATCCTGCTCAAAGCCTCTGACTGACTGCCTCCCTGCGCCGTGCAGCTGCAGACACTGGCCCACTCCGCAGGAAACACGATAGGGCACAGCGTCAACAAAAACACGCCTAGACGCCAGTGAACTCTGAAAGAACGACAGAGCTAAGATATGACAACAAATTATACTTTTTTTTTTTTTTAAGGAAATATAGGAATAGCAGCTTACTGGCACGCAAATGCCCGATTTGTTTAAAGTAGCCTAAGTTATAAAATGAATGATGGGATATGAATTTTCTTGAAAAATTAGGTCTACGCCTTGTCTGTGTGTTTCATGGTCATCTGAATTACCCCTGATCACTGGGGAGAACAACTTTGTACAGCCTGCATACAATCAAAACAGCCAAAGTGGTTGCATAGTGAAAATAGGCTATATTTTCATCCAAAATTTAAATCTACCACAATTGAATTTATTAATTTATTTATTTTCTTATGGTAGGCCCATTTATTTATTTATTTATTATTTATTTATTTATTATAGCCTATAGCACGCTTGTTCGGAGTTGTTCAATGATATAACATTGATGTTTTAAAATAGTGCGAGTATTTATTATACATTTCATTTAGTCTTATGACGTCTCTCTCCGTTCAATTAGTGACATCGATTATCTCGGTGTTCTATTCATTTTCCTGCCATTATCGCGTTTCGATTGGTTTTGCCTTTCCCTTCCTCACGTGTGTTTGGAATAAAAAAGATGGCGGCTCCCGCGACCGACTCGCAGGTTGTTTCTGTCAAAAAGGCAACAGGCAAGTATTATGGCCATTAAAACATATGTTCAATGTTTATAATGATGTTGGCCGAGCAGGGCTTGTTGGGCTTCAAAAATAATGTGAAAAAGCATACGATAAGTATCACAGGGTTTGTCTCCGTTCATCTCTCATCCCCTGAAAATGACTCCAAATATGAACCAAACTGACTCACCCATTCATAAGGCGATGAGGGAAGGCGGAGAAGTGTCTTGCCCAAGGACACAACACGCTACTGGTGGGAACTGTGATCAAATTGCCGAGCTTTGGGTCCGTGAGCGAACCTTCCTCTTCTACTGAGCCGCAGTCACTTAATTAGTCACTATTAATTTTGGATCTGTTCCAATTTACTAAAGACTTTTGTAGTGGTAGCAGGGCTCTCAAGGCTCACGCATTGAGAGTGTGACACACGCAATTCGACGTATTCACACGCGCACACGCCACACATGGCATTTCTCACGCTGATTAGTGTTTTTTTTTTTTTGTTTTTTGTTTTTGTGCCCAGAAAATCGGTCTGTGTGGCTTAGTTTATGCAGGCTCCGCGCGTTTTCAGCGCCGCCCCCTCGGGGGAGCAGGGGGAACAGGGGGAGGGGGGGACGGCGCGTCTGCTCGCCGTCCCCCGGGCACGTCCTGAGCCTCAGTCCCGGTGTTCACTCGCCCCCCCCCCCCCGTCCTCGGAAATTACAGTCACACGCACGACCCCGCTCAAAACTTGAGAGCCCTGGGTAGTGAAATTTGGACTACGCATTTGCCAAATAATACAACCTTTTATTAACACGCTAATATATCATAACATAATATATCATAACCTCTTTAATAGTAAATCATGTTACTTGTGTCTTCAGTGAGAGGACCACGAAGAGTAGCCAATCAGATACCTGATGAAATCCTAGAAGACCCTGAACTTCAGGAGGCTATCAAGGCCCTCCCTGCAAATTACAATTTTGAAATTCACAAGACTGTATGGCGAGTGAGACAAGCAAAGGCCAAAAGAGGTAAGATTTATCATCCTTTTGCTTTTCTATTTGAGTAAAAATTGAATTTGTGCACAAACAAATAGGTACTTTTATTAGCTAGTGTAAATTGCCTTTGTGAATTTGATGCCTGTCATGTCATATCATGTTTCAGTGCCTTAATCCACACAGCTTTCCCCCATTCTCTAATTTTATAAATAAGTCTCTCGTGATCTCAGTGTGTGAGGGGTGGATTTATCCAGTAGTTATAGTTAGTAATTTGTAATGATGATACAGTTGAACTTGGTTTTGGAAAATTGTGAATTTGACCATATGCCACCTTTAATGTATCTTTTAGGTATTGGGATTCTTTCAAAACAGCAATAAAAGCATGCAGTAGGCATGCAATAGGCGGGCATTGCATTGTGCTGTGTGAGTGCTATACTGCTTTTCAGTGATTGAAAGTTGTTTGGCTCTAGAGCCGTGACAGCACATAGGTTACACTTTCATTTGGGCCTGCAGTTTGTGGTTCACCTTTTGTTTAGTAATCTGTCGATGGGGAGAGCTCTTTGCCTTTGTCAGCTGTGGCAGAGGTGTGTTCTGAAACCTTTTGTGTGTTAATAAACTTGGCCTTTTCTCTGTAATGACCTGTCTCTCACTGTCTGCATGGGGTGTGTCTGTGAACCCTTAACCTTTCATCTGTAAGACTCACTGCTGCTCCTCCTTCCCACCCTGCATCTATCACTCCATCTGTCTCTCCATCTACCACTCTATCTCTGGGTATCCTTTCTCTGCCTCCTATAGGTTTTATTTGTCTCACTGTGGATTGTTAAATGTTCTGCAGGCCCAAAGTCACAATTAATGTTTATATAAGGGAAGGTAAAGTATGTGTGCAGAAAACTTGCTATCTACTAAGGATATGAGTTTATGTATGGATTTAAGACAATTGCTTAAAAAAGTTTCACAAAAGGGGTTAGTAATTCCTGGTTTAGTCTTGGTCTGGTCCAGCTTTTTATTTAGCTAGTTATATTATCTATGTGGAAGTGTGAACGCACCCTTATTGTTGTTTTCATCACAGTTTGTACAGTGGCCAAGAAAGTTTCCACACAGCCTTTAGAGGTTGTGTGAAAACTTTAATTGGATCTTAGTATTGGTATATGATACTAAATATGTTTTTTTTTTTATTCCAACTATTATACTCTGGGCTCCTTAGAAAAGAAAAGAACAAACAAAAAATAAACAGAAATGTACTTCAGATTCCTTGGATGTCCCCAGACCATGGCTGTGAGGTTCTGCACCTTCATTAGAGCCCATGTGACTCTATAAAGGCCGTTAATTCCCCAGTGGAACAAAGATAAGAAACCCAAGATTCCCAGTCAAGAAAGCCATTCAAGAAAGACGTAACATTAGCAAGAGACCTGAGGTCATCAGGGCCCATGTGCAGACAAACATTCTTGTAGCTTTCCATCCTGGCATTAAAGACTGAAAGTGATTGACTCTTTTTCTTAAACAAAACTGAATGAAATGCAAAAAGGGTTAAGTGCTGATGAGTAATACGTAGCAGTGCCACAATGACAACAAACATATAATAAATAAATCATTGTCACTTGTGACCTGGTTCACACACTTTACATATTATAAATTATGATATCTTGTCTCGTTCTCATGGATCCATCTTTTGAAAATTGTCTTCTGAAAATTGGTCCTCATCCCATTCCCACTGAGCAGAGCATCAAATGAAATACTTAGTGATGTATTAGAGTCTTATTATCCATCTCTGAGTTACATTATTATATCATATGTGCCTACAATCCCACATCTATATACTTCATCTTCATTTCACTGTCACAGTGTATTGACTATAGTATGTAAAAGTATCCTTATTGAATACTCAGTTTTCATCAGAATTTGGCACTGTTGTTGGACTGAAGTGTGTTCAGTAGCAGTGAGGTGACGTGTGACTCATAATCAGCTACAGACGTAGTGCCAGTCTAAGACATGGGGCAGAGGAAATATAGTGTATAGTTTAATGGCTATGCACTGTCTCTGAGCTGTGGAGTTGGAGCCCTGATTATTGGTATAGACTGCATCTCCAGCAGTCCTTCTAAAATAAACCAACAGTATGAAGAGAAAATGCTCTGAAATGTCACCATTAGCTGTCAGTGCAGTACTCTGAACTAGAGGCAAAGGCTATGTATAGCACCAGAGTTGAGGATTTATTAAATAAGTTGTCGCTGCCACTCCGACACAGCCATATAACCTTGATATTTTGCATTTTCTATTTCCCAGTGGCTCTGCAGCTTCCAGAAGGACTCCAGATGTTTGCTTGTGTCATCGCGGACATTATTGAGAGGTAGGAACACTGACATGAGTCACATCAATCCATCTCCAGTGCACATTTGATTAAACAAAAACAGAATAATGCTACAAAAGGTTGTGAAAGTTACTCTACTTCTTTTTATAAGTAAAAACTGTAATGATGAAGCATTTTTGGTCATCCTCTCTGGTTCACAATTAGAAAAGAGAGAGGAGGAGATATTATGTTATTAATTACTTGCACTCTGGCAGACTGCTACACCAACCAACATAGATTTTAAAGAGAAGTAGTTTCAAGTGTATATAAAAAGCATACGTATTCTTTTCTTCAAGCTACACTTTGATTTCACACAGGAAATTCATATCATCATACAGCATCTCCTTCTGTTTGTGCTTTACATCAGAAAATGACATAGTTATGCAGTACTTAATGATCAAAAATGAACAAGTTTCACTGGTATCTCAGAATCACAATATTGGTATTGATGTCAAGGCTTAAATATGCTGGATATGTCTCTTTTAAAATAGCTGCGTATATTTTACTTTTATTGATTCTTTTTGTAATTGTATATAGGGGTGGGCGATATGGGCAAAAAAAAAAAAAATCGCGATCTTTGTATGATTTTAACGCTAACGATATTATGACGATATCCCCCCCATTTAGTTAGAACTTACTTTATCACATGGGGATAAACTGTTTTAGTGCAGACAGCAGCTCTCGCTAACGCTGCAACTGCATGTAAACCGCACAGATGCTTCCTCTCCTCTCAGGCTGCGCACACACAGTGTGTTCATAAACTAATAATCCGTCCATAATACATGCATACACGCATAATACATAAGACACAGGGTTCACAGTGTGAAAAAAAGTAGCGGTTTATAGTCCGAAAATTACGGTGTGTGTATATATAGGCTAATTTTAATGTTCAAGCAGTAGAGCTACGCTATAGGCTCTTTATATCAATTTCACCAAACAGCCCGTCCTCTAGATGACGGGTGTGATATGGACATTGTGGAAGGGGGATTTGTGTGTTTGGAACTGTGGTCGTACCTGTTGTCTCTTGGTCACCGATTTCCACGTCAGTTTTGCTCACGGTGCTCTAAAACGCGTGCAGCCTGGACATGCTAAGGCACGGACATCTCTCCCGATCGCTGTCCACAAATATTTGTTGTTTCCTAGTAGAGTTGGGCATTATCCAAATTTTGATACCGTTAAACCGTGTCCACATTTTCCCGGGGTATACGGTATTACCGTTGCTAAGGCTAAAAAAAAAAAAAAACACTTCATAGCACTACCGTGGAGTCGCCTCGCCAAATGGCAGCTTGCACCTATACCGTTCAGAAACAGAATAGCAAGCATTACATAGGCCTAATGATACTGAAAACATAACAAAACATGTACAAAATTAGTAGCTTTTATTAACAAATGTTTAAAGTGCAAATACAGCAGCCAACCGATGGAACGAAATGACCTTGTCTGTGGGCTAAAGCTAACAAACCAACAGGAATCAAATAAAATACTTGATCTTATCAAATAAGAAAATCTGAACAATAAATAACAAGACATAACCGAAAATGTGCATATATAACCCTGTCCTGAGAACGCAGTGGAAAATACTGCTCGTTTGTATATTTTTAAAATCTATTAACATGAATCAAATAAATTAAACGTACAACTATACAACATCCCGAACCGTTTTCGTCCGTCAGAAAAAGCTACTCCTTATTGAAAATAAAAATATTAAGCTATTGAATGCAAAACCAGCATGTTCACTTTTTCCGGCTTGAGTAGGGCACATTGTGGATTGAAAACTTTGCCCGCGGTGCTGAAGACCCGTTCCGATGGAGAGCACAGGTATTTTCGGGCAACCCTCGTTCCACCAAAGAAGGGGGTCTTCATCTCCCAGAATAACAGCCTCGTGTGGAAGTAGGGCTGGGCGATATGGAGAAAAAAAAATATCTCGATATGTTTTTGCTATATCTCGATATACGATATATATCTCGATATCTATGCAGGGAAAAAAAACAAACAATCAAAAAAACCAAACGCGCCAAATTCAGCAAGGATTTTTTTTTTAATTGAAGTGCAAACAGGTAGGCAGCCAAGTGCCTAAAGGTAGACAGGTACTAGTAACAAACTGCTTGTGCACCATTTTTAACATTACCAAACCAAGTAGTACATTGCCTTATTTTAATTGTAAACATAAAATCTGAGGGTAGACAGTTCTTATAAAGTGCTTCTTTAACATTTAAGATAAAAGACAAAAAAAAAAATCCCTCATTTCGTAGCCAAGTGCCTAGAGGTAGACAGGTACTAGTAACAAAGTGCTGTGCTTGTGTACCAATTTTAACATTATCAAACCAAGGAAGTAGTATATTGCCTTATTTAATTGTAAACATAAAATCTGAGGGTAGACAGTTATATAGTGCAAAGATAAAAAAACAAAAAATTTTAAGATGAGACAAAAAAATCCCTCATTTCGTAATTAATAAAAAAAAAAGAAAAGAAATAATACATATTGCCTTCCTTTTCCTTAAAGGGACAGTGTGTAGGATTCGTGGCGCATAGGTGGTTACTAGCTATTCCACTTCCTCTTTTGGCTATGGCAGACCTCGAGGGTCACCCGGACGCGACGTAGCGCCGAAATCTCGCGTGCCCGCGCACGAACCGCGCACCGCTGTATACATAAAGCGCGGTCCCCCGTTCACTTTTTTTTTTTCTTTTCGCATGAAAACACACAATCCCGATCATGATTCATGACAATCTACACATCAAATGAAACCTTACAGTCTCCTCTTTTTGACTATGCAATTCATTTCCCTGCAAAACAATCACTCCCCGAGCACATGGGGCTTTTATACGGAAAAGCACAAAACTTAGCTTACTTAGCTTACCTTTGAAGGCTTTGCACAGGTCAAACTCTGTATTTCATCATAAACTTGGTCTCAATCTGTCCATAAGGATCCAGCGAATAAAATCCAGTAAAACAATTTAGTCCAAAATACGTGTTGTATCCATTACGATGTGTGATCCGGCAGCATGCTTCTTTACACAGGCTCCCCCCCTCCCCCCCCCCCCTCCCCCTCTCTCCTTCTGTCCTTCACTCCCAAACGCAGCGCGGCTAAGCAGCTGTTAGCAGGAGCCGAGGCGAAGGATGAGCCCAAATGTCCTTCTGTGGCTCTCGTATTCAAAATGGCTGCCTCTATATGGGGAAGATCCCCCTTTTATGTGACTATATCTAAGTCCAAAAGAATACTTTGATTTCATGATGGAAGTGAAAAGGCTAGGAAAACAATGTATTTTTGAATGGGTATCTTCAATTTCAGTAATTAACAGGTAAAAATCTTACACACTGTCCCTTTAAAAAACAAAATTCGAACTCCAAAAAACAAAAAACTGTACCTGTAGTGTAACATTTTTACATTTGAAGATTTTGAGCCAGGAACACCAATCGGTCAACTGTGTCAGGCTTAGGGCCTAGTCCCCACGACAACGTTCCTGTTTTTTTTTTTACCCGGGGTGAAAAAAAGTGTCGTCCACACACGTGTTGGATTAGAAAACCTTCGTGTCAGGATGAGCACGGAGCGCTGAGTGAAAACGATGTAGTACATATGTCACACCGATAAGTGGCGCTGTAAACTGGAAAGAGCCAGAGCCACCGGAAACGCAAGACTACAAAGAGCACATGCGCAGAAAGTCCTTTCTCTTTCGTAAACAAGCAAACACGTGTACTTTAGGGACCGTCAAAAAAAGCGAATTTATTTTGTCCCCCTGCTCCACCAATGTAGCAGCGACTCCCTCCGGTAATGTGAAAATGCTGACCGTCCCTAACATAGACAGACGCCACAGAACGAAGATTTGCGCTGCGTGAGCAGAGTTTTTGCCTATAAATCGATAGTTAGTATTACTTGCTATCGTTTTATTAGATAGACATTAACAAGTAGAACTCTCGTTAACCTTGCTCGTGTTATTTACGCCAAATGCTTGTTTGGATCTTAATACGGGAATGTTAAACATACTCGGACATTATGTTGGCTTTTCTGCGAGAATATACAACCGGGACCATCACCAACGGGCAGCTATATAGCTGTGTGAATTTGTGTAAAGAAAACAGAAATGCGTTTATATATTTTTGTGTGTTATACTGCATGTGCCTGTTTGTAAAAGGTAAATTTTCATTCAATAAAAAAGACAAGAAATGGTTGCTCTATTTCTTTATTTACAGCACACAACACCCTCAATTTGGTATGGGCTCCTCATTGTCCACTATCTGCCTTTTCATTGACGGGATTTTTCCAGTTTTAAAATACGTGTTTAGCTTTGAATTGGCAAACACTCGTGTGTCGTGCGTACCACGGCAGTGAAACACAAACGCAAGAAGGAGGCGGAGCGGACAGCTCCACAAACAGTTGAGGAAAATAAGCAGGGCGGTGAAATCTTATTCATTTAGCGCATTATCTCGAGTTTTTCGATATGCCAAAATCTTTCTCGATTTCATAAAACATCTCGAGATATCGCAAATCTCGATTAATCGCCCAGCCCTATGTGGAAGTTGCGTTTGTAATAAGAAACCCGAAAACTTCTCACATTTCAGACTCAAAAACGGAGAGTTGTTTTTATTAACACGCGAGAATATCAGAAAAGGCGCTGTGCTAGAACACAAAAGCAGCGTGTCAAACGTCACGCCTTTCTTAAAGGGACCGCAACTATTATCAGAAGCAGTGACTTTATAATCAAATGTCATCTCTCCGATAGTAATATTAGTTTTAAACTGTAATAGTATTAAATTAACAAACACAACCACACATACATAGGTGCTGGACAAACACTCTTTATTGAGGAATTAAATTAATTCTAGTTAATATTATATTAGGGTAATGAATCTGATACCGTTGCTATTTTTAGATACCGCAGTATACCGTATTACCGTATTACCGCCCAACCCTATTTCCTAGTCTTTTTTTTGGCGGTTCACCCATGTCACGCAAGCCTTGCAGTTTAAAACCAAAACTGTTTGCAATGAATACGGGGAAACATGGCGGTGACCACTGCAACACGACGACGACTCAGATCTTCGGCGTAATCTTGACGAGTAGTTAACAACACCATCGGGTTAATGTTGGGCTAACTGTACATATTAATCTTACTTTTTTGTAAGAAAGGGGAGCTAACGCTCTCTCACTTCCTTGTATCTGAACTGTGGCGAGCAGCAAGGGGGTGGGAATAAAGCGCTCTGATTGGCTGAAAGTTCTCTGCTTACATGCAGAGTCGAGCTGTGTGTGGAAACGCTGCTGCGCTGTAATGTGTGTTGGCGTCTGTAAGTGTCGGCGCGCATTTCATTGGTTTTGGCGAACTAATTTAAATACTCGATAATGTATTTAAACATCGTTAAAACAACAATCACGATAATATCGCAGACGATGTATATCGCCCACCCCTAATTGTATATTATATAATATATGCGCCCCTAGAAAAGCTTTTGAAGACATAAGGGCAATATACCATACCATACCACATGTTAGATCAGCTTTGATGGTTCATCCCCTTTTTCATTCCAGCTTTGAGGAAATATCAACTCACTTTATGGAAGAAAAGTATCATGTTCAGCTTTCTTATCAATTCAGTTTGTTTAATATATAGTTACTGTATATATAATTATACTATACATGTTGCTTTTGCCTATTTTTTTGCCCCCTACATTGATAGTTTAGTTATTAGACTGCTTTGAGGATTTACAAAGTTTTACAAATGTATGAGCCCTCCTTGCATAACTAACAGAGAAGCCGTATAGTCCGATGAGTGAGAAAGCTGTTGCGGAGGCAGTTGGTTCTTGGAGGACCATGGAGGAGTTTGTGATTCACCACAACATGTGATGGAGGTCATCACCAGTGTACCTGTTGTCTCTTCTCATCTTGTCGTGCTGGTTGTATCTGACAGCGTACAGCCCTGGTAGTGCAGTCGTCCTGTCAAATTGAGAGGGTTTCTAAATTAAAAAGTGTAGTATCCAGGTGCAGTCTCCTGTCCATCAGCACACATGCTTTATATTGTGTGTGTCAGGTTGAATCATTTGTGTAGAGACAGCAGCCCACAGGCTCATGGGTAAATGTCAACTGTGCCATTAGAAAAGAGCCTGGTGGAGCCTCCACGCCTCCTGCCCTCACACCGCCAGTCCTCACTGTGCCTACAGCACAGATGAGCTGTATCTCCACTGTCAGATAGTGTCAATGTACCGTATGCATTATGCCTGTGCAATTGATCACATTTGAATCAAGTCAACATCCAGTTGTGTATAATTGCCAGTGATCAGAGGAATACATAGTGCTGTTTTCTGTGTTAAATGGTATGCTCTTGAGTGAGTTTTCAACCAGTCACATATAGCATTAACTAGAAAACGGTGATATCACTCACCATTATGATGCATACATGTGGCAGAAATGACACTGAAATACTTGGTCTTAGTTGTTATGGGCTTATGGCAGGGTGTCCACATATTGAAGCATATTTGAAACTGAGAGCATCAGACCAATGTTGATGCAGCCAACATGCAATATGATGATACTGAGGTAACAGTGGGAGAATTACTTACATTTGCAAACAGTTCTGCCTATGATCAGTTGAGCCAATTCAGCAAGATGCTTGCCTGAGGGCTGCGTTTGGTATCCTTACTCTCCCTACCATCAGGGCCAGTCTGTCAGTATTAGGGATGTCCTGATCCGATCATGTGATCGGAAATTGGCCCCGATCACGTCGGCCGATTTTGGTCCGGATCAGATCGAAATCGGACGCTACCTCCCGATCAGGATCGGATATATATATATTCTTATTATTTTTTAACATATCCTAGATGAGATATCTGGTTATGCGGTGAGTCTCACAAAGTGAGACTTCAGCTTCAAGCTGCCTGCTCTTCGCAAAGTGCGAGTATAGAGAGGAGATAAGAAGAGCGCTATAAGAACGCTATAATGTTTGGCGAGTATGTCTGCGGTCTGGAATAATATAAAGTTGATGACAACAACATTGCCATAGCCAACTGTGGGATATGTAAACTTGGGATTGCAAGGGGTGGAATGGAAAGGGCAACATTTATCACAACAAACCGATACGACACCTCAAAAACAAACACCCAAAGACGAGTCAGCTCACGCTGCAAGAGAGTTTGAAAAGGAGAGAAAAATGCCCCTTGACAGCGCGGCACGAAGGCACAGGAGACCACAGCCAGGATAGCACAAATGATCACAATGAGTAACCTACCATTCGCCTTTGTAGAGAACCCTGGATTTCTTATGCTTATGGAGCACGTCAAACCTCAATTTGAAGTGCCATCTCGCCACTATTTCACCGACAATGCTCTGCAGCTCCTTATAAGAAGATTTCTGACAAACTACATGTCCTGTTATCAGATGTAAATGGTAAAATGGTCACATCTTTATATAGCGCTTTTCCACCTTCAAGGCACCCAAAGCGCTTTACAACAAGGAACCAATCACCCATTCACGCACACATTCACACACCAGTGTACGCAGACACTGGGGGCTAGGAGGGTTAAGTGTCTTGCCCAAGGACACAACGGCAGAATTCATCTGTGGGAGCTGGAATCGTACCAACCAACCTGTGGGTCAGTGGATCTGACCGCTCAACCACTGATGTTTCTTATGTCAAGAGCGGGATTTGAACCGCCAACCTTTGGATCAGTGGACTCTACCAACTGAGCTACTGCCGCCCCCATGTACCCCATGTTTCGTTCACCACAGACATCTAGAGTTCATCCGTGACATCCAGAAAGATAAATAATAAGTAATAAGTGTACATAATAATAATAATAATAATAATAATAATAATAATAATAATAATAATAATAATAATAATAATAAATAAATATAAGTGTACTTTTTTATGTATTATGTTAGTATCGGATCGGCAGATACTCAAAATCAAATGATCGGAATCGGATCGGAGGGCCAAAAAACCTGATCGGGACATCCCTAGTCAATATACATGTAATATTTCTCAAGTTCCATACGAAGGTAAAAAACACTCATTAGGGCTGTATACTGTTAGACAGTTGATGATCTTAGCTGACCAAAATGTGTATGGTATTAGTTGAGTAATTATTTTTGTTAGAGTTTAAGATTTATGTGGGGCAGCAGCAGACAGGAGAATGTATTGTGTGAGTTAGCGGATAGTTTGGGAGTTACTACCTTATTACATATAAATACAGGTTCCTTGTTTAAATTGCTGCCTTTGCATGAAGTCCAATGCATGTCTGTTTGGATGAGATACATATTTAGATCATAGTAGTTTGGATTTTTTTTGCCATGCTTGCTTTTAGTAGCCTAATCAGTTGACGGGGCTTATCCAATCATTTTTTGTTGTTGACTAGAGCAGAGCCCTACCACCCACAACAGGTCCCTGTGCCCGTCTATCTTCAGCTGTAGCCCTCCCTATTTGTGTGTATCATGTCAAGACTGTGGCTCTGGTCCACCCTCTGGTCACCTAGATCCCATGTGATGGAGAGGTACATCATGTCCAGACACAATGGGAGTTCTGCTAGGTTCTGACATTGTGTAAAATAATTTCTTGACAGATAGCATCTTGGAAATGGGCTCAGCCGTCATAAAGGAACAATTGATTCCCTCAAGAAAAGAAGTAAAAGTAGTGTCTGTGTCATGGACAAGACTGAATATGACAAAAGATAAAAAAGACAAAAGATGTTTTGTTTTTTAGTCCTGACCTTTGGACTTGAGCATGTATATGTTATTTTCCCATTATGATATTATTGTTGACCTAAATGTGATCTTATGTTATGTTAAAAAAAATAAAAAATAAATAAAATAAAAACCACTCTGCTTAATAATCATCTTTCATGAGTTAATTGTTTTCATTTTCAGAACTGCAAAGTTTTCTGACAGGTCAACACTGTTTGACACTAAATCAAAGACGATATGTTCTAGAATGCTCAAAGGGCCTGTATTTTGCTGATTTACGGTCAGTCCAGAGGCGTAATGAATACACTCTAGTCATTGTAGGAGTTGATCCAGTGCAGGAGCATTAACATGTGCTTTCCCCCTCTGGAGGACCACTTATCACAGATCTGATAACAAACATATCAAACCGCATTTACTTTCCTTTATTATTTTTGAACATCCCCAAAAAAGATGAGCTACGCTGCAGATTGTAGGCTCACAAGATTTCAAACAGTAAGTCATAGCTAAATTTACTCTTTTTTTTTTCCAACTGTTTTCATGTAGCAAATTGGGTAAGGCTGCTATTGTGTATGTTTTGAATGTCAGATAAAAGAAATGTACAAGGATGACCTCTTGTTCATGAGAGACAGATACAGTGGATATAAAAACACACACCCCTGTTTAAATGCCAGGTTTTCATGACGTAATAAAAATGACGACAAGACAAATAATTTCACAACTTTTCCACCTTTAATGTGACCTATAACCTGTACAATGCAAGTGAAGAACAAACTGAAACGTTTAAAGGGGAAAAATATAAAATAAAAAAAAATAACCCACGATAGATTAAATCCGTGAAGTAATCAGCTTTATATTGCGTGTATAAATATGCGTGTATTCCACCGTTCGTCTGACCAAGGTGCCTGGTGCTGCTGCGCTGTTACAGGTTTTATTGTAGTGAGAACGTTTCCGTGCGCTCTCAGGACTGGTTCCACCGCCTGGACTCCTGGTTCGTTCTGCGGAAACACTGCCGTTACTTCCCGACACGCATTGGCCACCCAGAGAAGTGTGCGCGCGGACATGTGCACCTGCACTCCTGGTCAAATCCGTAATAGAACAGCATGACCGGTGCGACCAGCCCCAGGTGAGACGCACGGCCGCGGCCCTTCTGGCATGTGCCGAAATGCCAGACCGCTCAGTCCTCACTGCATCAGAGTCACACTGCTCGTGATCACGTTTAAATAAATTTGGCAAACGGAACGCATTCTGTACAGCAGACACGGAGGAGAATGACTGATGAATCGGCAAAGGTCTACAGTCCCTTAGCCAATCAGGATGCAGAACACAATGCGTATTGATACACTATTAAAAAAATCTGCGAAACAGCGAGGGACCACTGTATTTAAATAAAATATATTTTGTTTGTTCATTTTCAAAATGTAATTCTATGGCACAAAGATGTTAAAAAAAATGTTATATGCAGTGTTATTTCATTTTAAATTTCAAAAGGGTTTTGTGGCTCCCAGTGTTTTCTTTACTGTGTGAAACGGGTCCACATGGCTCTTTGAGTGGTAAAGGTTGCCGACCCCTGCCTCAGACCATAACACATTTTCCCACATGTGTTTGGGAGATTTCAGATGTCTTTTTGCAAAATTAAGCCAGGCTTGGATGTTTTTCTTTGTAAGATAAGGCTTGCGTCTTGCCACCCTACCCCATAGCCCAGACATATGAAGAAGACGGGAGATTGTTGTCACATGTGCTATACAGCTAGCACTTGCCAGAAATTCTTGCAGCTCCTTCAGTGTTGCTGCCTGCCTTTTGGCAGCCTCCCTGACTAGTTTTCTTCTCGTCTTACCAATTTTGGACGGATTCCCGTTTGTGGTAATGTCACTGTTGTGCCATATTTTCTCCACTTGATGATGATGGTCTTCACTGTGTTCCATGGTATATTTAATTCCTTGGAAATTGTTTTGTAGCCTTCACCTGACTGATATCTTTGAATAATGAGATCCTCTGTGGACCATGGCTTGTACTGGAAGATTGTACTGGCTTGCACTGGCTACAAGAATGTGAGGAAAAGACTAGAACTAGAACGACTAGAACAGCTGAACTTTATTTGGAGTTGATCAGAGGCACTTTAATTGGTGACGGGTGTGTGCTGACTCCAGTTTAACATGAGTTTGAATGGAATTGGTTAAATCTGAACACAGCCACATCCCGAGTTATAAAAGGGTCTGCACACTTATGCAACCACATAATCTCAGTTGTTTATTTTTTACTTCATCTCCCTGAAAGATTTTTGTTTGTTTTTCATTTGCATTGTACAGGTTACAGGTCACATGAAAGGTGGAAAAAGTTGCGAATTTATTTATCTTGATGTAATTTTTTTTTTACATCACAAAAACCTGCCTTTTGAACAGGGGTGTGTAGACTTTTTATATCCACTGTACATGGCATGACAACTATACTTAATCATTTAATCTCTCCACTGTCAACTGCCAAATGTATTTTTGTACGTATTAGGGACTAGTTTGTGGGTGAAGGCACATTATAGGTGATAGATTTGCCATTGGAAACTATAATAATCCTGACTACTGTGGTGAGTCTCCATTTGTACACGACAACAACTCAAAGGTTTATTTGCCTTGTATTAATTGAATTTTAGTGGGAAAAGATTATCTCTCTTCATGTTATAGTTGAAGAAAATGTTGAAACTCAGTGTCTCATATTTAAGCACTACTAAACCGCTCAGTCGCTGTGCCAAATGACGTCATGGTGTGTCAGTAGTGTTGCAAAATTGATTATTCATTGGTTATTAACAATCACTTTATTGTTAGCATTCAGTGCAGAGATTGATGGAAAGTTTAGCCTTCAGATACATGGATTTTATAGAGATACCGGCTTATCTTACAACAACTGGTGTCGTGTAGTGCTTCAATTAAAATTTTATTATTAATGCTCGTATACAAACATCAATACTATGATTTATATTACTTGTTAAAACAGTTGTGCCACTGTTGTCACTAAATCTCTTTACTGGTGAAAACACAAACCTACACATTTAATACTTTAAAAGGAAAAATTGTAGTTTTATTATTAATTACTGAATATATTTAACTTAACCGGACTCATGTTTATTGCAAATAATAATAGCAGTATTTTCCTCAGAGGAATTGACTCCTTGAGCCTTTCTTTAAGCATGCAGAGGTGAGGTTGAGTGACAGGACTGTGTTGTCACACATATTCATTTGAGCTGTCTGTCTGCAGATTCTCAGTGGCAACGGCTCAGAGAAGTGCTGCACACCTGCACCCACCTCGTTGACCTGCTTGTCAGTGTGTTTCCCAAGAGACTGCTCTGCTACATCTGCTATTATTAGATCAGGGATGCAATAGTCACACAGCCAGTCCACCAGACCATCTACACAGATACAGAGCAGCTAAAAGACAGGGGCAGTGAGGGTGCATCAGTGCTGTCCTCTTCCAGGAGCGGGTCAGGGCTAGTCACATTATTATAGAGCGTCATACACGTACATGACATTAGGTTATGGCTCCTCATGTTTTCCTTTTTACATGTTTTAGATGAATTTTGGTGCAGTCTGCCTGTATATTATATCTATATTTCACAGATTTGCAGCATACACTACAGCATTGGTGAGACGAGAGAACTTTGATGAACTTTGCTGAGAAGAAACAAATGCATTTGAAATGGGTCTCTGAGAATATACATATTCAACATTGTTAGACATTTGCTTTAGTTTCTTTTCCTTTCATACTCTGCTACCAAAGTAATAGCTGAGTAAATTAAAACATCATTATGGTAGGCAAATTGTATTAGCACACCTGTTGACTGCAGCTGACTGGAGTTTAGTGGGTGCTAGTATCTTTTTCTATCTGACCTTAGAAGAATTTTCAAGAGATAGTCGGGGAGGATCCATTGTTGTTATTATTTTTTGATTCTTTAAAGCCAAAAGCTGTCTCCCCTCAGCTATCTTTGAGCCCACCTTTGTGCATTTTATAAGGCTTTTATTTAGGAGGAAATCTCATCACTGACAACAAGGTGTGTGTCCATGAGCTGTGTGTTTTTCTGCAGTTTTCCATTTCAAAGTTTGTTTTTGAAAGGTTTAGAAAGTAAATAAAAGAGGCCAATACATGTGAAAAAAATAAGGTTGTAGATTGAGGTTATGTTTAGTTGTGTTTGAAAACTCCGGCAATTATTGTTTTTCTATATTTCAGGGTCACTGTTTATTTGCTTTGAACACCTCTGAACCTGATGTTGACTAGAGCTGTATAATATAACTTACTATTTTTGATATTTCAGTAGCTTTATTCTAGTGAGGTTCAGGTAATAAAAAAAAAAACCTGTATCCTAAAGCTGCCCTAGTTTGTGTGCAATGTTAATGCAAATGTGTGTAATGGCTCTTTTCTGTGGAGTGTGTTGCTCTCAGTCAGTGGAAAAATGTATACCTCACTTTACTAGTTTAACTGATCCAAATAGAAATACCAAGACCAAGAACATATTTAATACCTGCCTCTAAAAATATGTATATATTATAATGAATAAAATGTATTTAATAAATGGGCCATGCTGTCTTCCTGCCATGGTGATCATCTTTAGGATTGCATTACATTTTTTTGAACAGCAACAGGTAAATTAATATTTCATGTGTTTACATGTTTAGATTCTATTGTATGTATTCTGGTCAGGCATAATGACTGTCCAGTGAGTGTGCAGCGGCTGGTGGTCGTAACTTTCATTGAATCCTGTAAATGAACTGGTCACAGTCAGTTTTGTATTGACTCCCAGTACCAAGCCCATTAGTTTTATATCAAAGTTGTAAATCACTTGGCAATTTCTCACCCATATTGAAATGTGCGCAAAAGACCTAATTACTAAATGCAGTTACGGAGTTCACAGACTTGTTTGACATCTTAATTAGATCTTAATGGCGTTTCAGTTGCAAAAGCTGTAGTAAGCCGATATGAGTCAAACCAATAATCGTGAAGGGGCACTGAAATACACTGGAGACACAGGACAGATGCAGAAATAGGGGAGCACAGACCACAAAGTACATGCACTGTGTGTCTGACACATTGGAACATCATGCCCTTGGATAGTTCTTTTCCCAGTGGGATACAGGCTATACATTGCACAGTAATTATCCATGTCCTGGTAGCATCTCTTGCCTCACATAGGCCTCCTAATCACATTCTTCACATTTATTAGCATGAAATAATCCTGGGAAATAACTAGAAATGCATGCTGCTGCCCAAGAGATGGCTTACTAATGGTTCTACTCTGTGTTGTATAGAAACCTGATTAAACAGAATAATGATGTGTCATATTGAGATTTCCACAGTGTAAATTGTCTTGGGGGTATTGGTAAGTCTACTGATGCATGTCATAATATGTAATTACTTACTGCTTAGTTAAATACATAATATGGTAATGTTAAGCTATTTATTTTTCAGTTGCATTATGAAAACATTTTACAGAATGTAAATTTAAAATGTAAGGGGGGAAAAAAAAAATGTATTGTGTGACAACACTGTGTCATAATGGATTAATTCTGCCTGTATAAATGGAGAGGGCAGCACTGGTTAACAAGACCTTTAAAAGCTATGTGTAAATCATTGTCATTGCATAGAGAAAGTCAGTTGTTTACCAGGCAAGAGCCAAAAGATTTAAAACCCTAAACCTTATCCTAAACCTGGCCTAAACTCTCCTACATGTTCACATTAGATGGGGCAAACCCAATATCAGTCTTTACTGGATATTTGAGGCTAATGTTAGTTTATAGTTTATTTTCTGTGCTGTTTTATCACTGTGCATGTTGCCTTGGGCTCAGCTGGCCTATGCTGCCCTTCACACAAGAGTTGCTATTAGAGGAGAAGGGACAGGCAAATAAACAGACCCCTCTCTAGTCCCATAAAAATATGATGAGAGAGTCTCAATAAAAGGCTAAATAAGTTGATCTTAATCTGGCTTTAATCAGGGGTAAATAAGACACGGTTGTGTAATTTTAGACTTGGACAAACTTTATTCATCCACATGGGAAATTACTTCTAACCAGTTTATTATTTTAATAACAGATCTAACCAATTACAAATGTAACAGTAGTTAAATGGCTAAAAGCTGTTTAAATGAGATACAAAAACTTTTCTATGTGCAAGTAATAGAAGATATGTACAAGGTGGGCTCAGGAGATGGTGTAACAGACAGTGTAACATGAGGTTATCTTTTACATTAGGGTGACCTGTTGTATATAGAGTAAGATTCCTTATTTGATTTAGGAATGGCTTCTCTCTCATATTGCTTCGCTTCCAGGAAATGGCGCATTTGAGATGATGAAATCTAGCTGTAAACAGTTAAAGCCACAGATTGTTCTGATGTTTCTTATATCCAGCTACGTTGACCAGACCGGCAACGGACATTGACTGGACCAGCCCTAATCAGCTTCTACTGCTGCTAACTCTTGTTCTTGTCAACATTTGTCTGTTTCTAGAGCCAGAATAACTGATGATTTACTAAGCCTCATTTGCAGCTGAACACAGACGGCATGTGCTTTACGACCATTGACTGGTCATAAGGAGCTCAATGATGGCCATGTCTAATTTTGTTATACAGTGACTCAGCTATTGACTGACAATATACGGATACTATATACTGCTGTCTGGACCGATTGTACTGCATTGAGCGGCATCTTAAAATAGTTAAACTAAGTAGTACTAATAAACGAAACAGTAGTTACCTCTTTTTCACTTTTTCAATGGGGTAAATATTGTGAAATGGTATTATTATTATTATTATTACCTTCATTTAACCAGGAAGTGCCATTGAGATTCAAAATCTCATTTTCAAGAGAGACCTGGCCAAGTTAGCAGCCAAACCACATAAATACCCACATGCATACAATAGTTACACATACCCACATACATATCAACGCTACACTTTACATTTTCATTATAAATAAATAAATACAGTATGTTAAAAACATCTCAAGAAAAACAAGCATCAATGCCATACTTTACATTCTCATCATAAACAAATAAATACAGTATGTTAAAAACATCTCAAGAAAAACAAGTGCATGTGTTCGTTACCATTTTTCTTATGGAAGTTTTAAATTCATTTATGGAGATGAGAGTTTCTAGTTTAAGGTCTTTCTGTAGGTTATTCCATCCCCAGGGTGCTGAATAGGAGAAGGTATAAATATAGATGTCATGTATGTTGTGCAATATTAATACAATATTAATTAATATACAGTATAATAAAATGTGTATGCATTATATATTTCATTCATATTCATTTGTGCACATTCCCGTTGACTGTATATTCAAATTAATCTGAATGTCTTTAGTCTTATAAGAGAGCTGACTGAATTATTTCAAATAACCAACCAGTTAACTCATCCTTCAAACTAAATATAATTTCATATATTAATTGCTTAGGATATTGCAAAACATGGTTCACAAAAAAGTCATGAATATTTATAATACATATAATTGTATAGTTATTATGATACACTTTACTGGCAACTGAACACATATAGAAACACTATACTAAGCAATTACTGGAGTAATTTGGGTTCATGATTGATCTTATTCAACTGCCTCATAATCACATTGTACTTGCTGTGATGTCACCTGCATTGATCTCTATGGTAACCAGCAACAGGAGGCAGCAACAGTCTTCCACTTGAATGGACTGGGACTGATGAGTATCTTTGTGCATATGTGTAGGTTCACGGAGGCAGACACTATTGTGATGGGGGACGTGACATACGGGGCCTGCTGCGTAGATGACTTCACTGCTCGAGCCTTGGGAGCCGACTTCATGGTGCACTATGGCCACAGCTGCCTGAGTGAGCATCATTTTTATCATGTTTTTACTCGCCGTTGTCAACAGCGAGCAGGTAGCACAATTGAAGTCAGCGGAGACAAATAGCCGCATCTATCGATCAAGGGAAAACTATAACTAGTTAGCACAAGCCGCCTACCTCCACAATGGGAAAGTGCAGCAGACCTTTGGAGCCTGGACTTCACATTTCTTCAGTGGATCAATAGAGAACATGCATTAGAGTCGTCCTTTGAAAACCTCAAGCTGTTCTTTAGGGCCTTCACCTCGCTCCCACTGTCTGAACATGGAGGAAATGCTAAATCAATACTTTTGATACCTCCCCGCCACAATAGCCTCCCCTTTTCAAAATACCAGAAATAACCAACAGAATCTCAATGCTTCCTGTTCTTCATCTAACTTTCCTTGCTAGTGTGGTTAATTCTTTCACCTAGAATCAAGTTGTGGTTGCTTCATAGCAAACCAGTCAAGGCATCTAATCACAAGATAGTCTGTGACTACAAGTTTAAGTTAAATGTCCAGTTAAATATCCGGAGTTATTTCATACTCGGATTTTTATGGAATAGGTTTCTGCAGCGCTTGAAAAATTACATTTGAACCTACATTTTGATATAGGGCAAATATAAGGGCAAAGGTTAGATTCCACAACAATGACAGATAAAAATGTTTTATAAATATTTATGGGGTATAATTTTTGACATGTAATAGTACTTTCTTTGATAATTCCATGTGGTCTGTTGCTCTGATAGATGAGGACAAGGACATTTCTTTCCAAGATGTGTTTTTTCAGTATTGATACTTCAATGGGTATCTAGTTTAGATATATATACATTTTTTATAGTATTTGTGTCAGGAGACGCTTTACTCTTTAGAATATGAAAAAGTGTTAAATAACCAGACAGAGTCACAATCTCATTCTAATACCTGTACAGGGAGACAGAGGGAGTTCCACCAGCGGGTGGCCAGGCGTCCAGACCCAGCTTCCTGGTTGTCTGAAAGCTCTCCCCTGTTCCACCAGGTTTTATTAAACTCAGTATTTCAGTTCAAGGGCGTACATTTGAAACAAAACACAAAGAAGCTTTCATAGCAGTGTTGCACATCCTATACCAGCCACCCTAACTCCCCCGCGCCACCCCCCACTTATCAGTAGTAGGGCGCGTACACTTGGGAGAAAGGCAGCACTGTGCATATAGTAAAAACAGCACTAAGCTAACAGTACACTCTTGATAATATATGTAAGAATAGAATATATGTATATATGCCAATTTACTAACATCTTGATTTTTGATAGTATTTGACAATCCTGGCTGATTCATTTCCACATAAAGCAGCGTGTTTGTGTGCTCCCTGCCTGCCTGTCTGTCTGTTGTGGACTGTTGGACACCTGTGGCAGATTAGAGACACTGACTCACTTGCTGGGACTGCCTCTGCTGCTCTTTTATTTTCTTTTCATTTCCTCTGGCACATATCTGCACTTGAATATTGCTGCCTTCTCATCTTTTGTCATCATAGTGCACCTTCTGCTGAACATTGAATGCAGAATAACATTTGCTGTGTTTCAATGTAAATTGCCGAACCTTGCACCTGAGTCCAGTTAACCAAGAAATATTTGACAGAAATTTGACCTGTAAAATGACCAAATAGACACAAGGGCATAATGTTTTCTTGTCAACAAAGGTTTTCAATTGCATGTTATGTAATAGTATGAAAAAAACTGTGATTAAATAAAAAAAAATACAGATTTTTCCTGATAAAAATATGCACGTCAGTGATTAATATATTAGAATCAATTTGGCATACTCTGTCATGCTTGGCCATTGTAATAATTTGTGTACAGTACAGCACTGTCATAGCATGGCAGTTACTGCTTATATTTTCTATCAACAATAAAAAAGTTTATATTTCATATCCCATAATACCTCACTTCAGAGTCATTCTGTCTAACCTTTAGTTAGTTATATTTTCTCCATTTGTTTGTTTGAGCCCAGTGACATTACAGGCAAAATGTACAAATGACTTAAAGATCCCATGACATGGTACTCAAAAATAAATAAATATCTCTCTCAAACACTTTATTATTGGCGTTGTTGCTTGAATGCTGATGCGCTGGGTAGGGGAGCTCACATTGACGTTAAAAAACCTCAAAAAGTGAAAATTTCATGCCATGGGACCTTTAAAATCCTTTCTCAGTTTTGCTCATCTCTTTGACTGCAACTCTGATTACACCTTTTAAGTGTTCTTTGACCACTAATGCAGATTATTGCCACTCTTCTTTTCTTTTTAAGGGTTAATAAACAAGCAGGTCACCTAATCGTAAACCAGGATCAACTCAACTTCTCTGCTCATTTCTAGTGTTATAAGGTTCCTCCGGTAAAGCACACCCCTTTAAGCCCCCTCCTCTTACTCCCATTGCATTTCTGTGACGCAGGGACCTACTCTGCACTTATGGTGCCCGATAATTGACCATTCACATAGCTCTTACCTCCACAACTCATGGTATCCTGTTACTTTTTCCACTCCTTCACCTCCCATACGTTCTATACTGTCTCTTCCAGTTCACCTTCTCTTCCCTCCTTCAGTGTTTGTCTGCTATTGAGGTGGGAAATCATATTGTAGGTTTAATAGAACACGATAAAAGGAGAAATTCAATTTGTCAACTGGACAAAGTTTGTTTGGTCGAAAGCGTTTCGCCGCTCATCCGAGAGGCCTCGTCAGCTCTGGTTCCAGTGCTGGTCAGACACTGCTTACATCCAGCTGCAGGGAGGAGCTCACTACACTGAAATAGACCCTTTTTCTGTTAGTAAACAAAGGCGCGGTTGCGCGCGCAGCTGGCAACAGAAGCATGGCAGAACTCCGCTACTCGTCAGTGTATGCAAAGGGACTTTCGTCAAAAGATCGCGAATGTTACCTCAACAAGCTGACTTTGGCAAATGGTGTCCGACTGCCAGATCCTAATGCGATCAGTGAGTGGCTGGATGATGTTAGCAAGTGGCCTAATATACAGAGCTCTGCCAGATATTTATACTTATTTAATAGAGAAACTGCGAGCCTATAAGTCACTGGACGCCTACGAATATGTTGTCTGTGGTCATGTACAGGACGTGAAATACCATGACATAGATTCAGAGTTTTGTGTGATAATATTCAAAGTTCTTCCTAGTCAAAGGCAAGGACACAGGACATAGGACATAGGGAATGTCTGAGTTGAGCCGTTATGCTATGTTACTATGTTATGTTACTGTTATTTCCTTACCCATTTAGTCATTAAATCATATCCCCAATGCTGATTATTATAGATAAATCATGTCTTTGTCTAATGGTAACAACATGTATGGAAAAGGGTGTTAACATCATTAACTAAAATATGGAACAGCCTGAGTGATGAACTAAAACACTGTTCAAACTTTAAGCAGTTTAAAAAATTATACAAATCTAGTATTCTGAGTCGTTATAGTGATGCAATGTTGTAATGGTTAGTATATTAAATTAGTATAAATGGCTTATCTGTGGACATTGTAAATATAAGTTATATAGTAAAAACGGATGTGACGAAGATGGTTCAGAGGAAACCGGACATTATTAATGTTTAAGTGACTGTAAGGAGTGGGATTCAAAAAGTTAACACTTCTTCCCATAACCCTTTGAGATATGTTTACTTCTGTAAAGAAATGATATTAATATGTCTACACGCACATGTATACGTGTAATGTATTATGTACTGTATATTGACTTTGTGACATACTCAATAAAAAATCATCATTCATTCATTACAAATAAATGAGATACTGTACAGTTTATTACAAGTCATTACATGTTAAGTACTGTACAGCGGTGTAGGAAAATATAGATTTACTCTATTATCTTTAAATTTATCTTTTATCTTTAAATTTTCAGCTCGTAGTGCGTCACACTCCTGTCGCAGGTTGACATAGTCTGCCTGAAGTTGACTCTGTCTCAGGTTCAGATCATCATACACTGTCTTTGGAATTGGGAGATCCTCTTCACCTTTAAGATAGAAAAGTGAATAATTGTGATCGTGATGCAACCAGTGCAGTAAGTTTAAGTTGTAAGTGCATTCCAGGTAGTTATACGATTTAAGCAAAGAAAGAACATTCTTGGAAGGGATGGGTTTTCAAGAATTTCATCTTACAATCAATAAGTTGATTGTAAGATGAAATATATTCATACCGGGACAATGATCCAGGCTGCATTCCTGTTCTTCTTCTTGGTTTAGAAGAAACGGAACTTGCTGAAGTGTTAGCTGTCTGCTCACTTCATTTTCCTATGGTACCTAACAAACAAAATATCGGAAATTAAATTAGCAAACATTAAAGTGCAACACAGGACAACATTTATATGCACAAGCAGATTCATACCTAACCATTAAATAACCATAAATAAATAAATGAACAGTACAGTACAGAAGAGTCAAGTCAGAGTGCTAAGATAGCACTAAGATGCTTAGATAGTGTCAGTAATAAAAGCAGCAGATGTAGTGCTTATGCAAGAGACAATAAACTAAAAGGGGAAAAAAATTAGAGGGGGATAACTTTAATTACTCTTAACCTGCCCATCTTTGAATGAGGATTCTGGCTTTGTTTTGTGTACGAAAATACAGAAGGCACGAAATTAGGACTACCTGCAAATGTACATGTTTATTTACTAGCCTAGCCTGCTAGCTGCTAACCAAGCCTAACACCAGCTTATCAAAATTCAGCTACATTTCATTATTAATTTACATCATACAGACACTCACTAATGTAAACCGGGCTTTCCAGCTAAATAGACAACCTTACCTGATATAAAGTGGGCGCTGCAGACGCGAGCATTTCTGATTATTGTTTTCATTCCAGTCAACGCGTTTGATCGCCTGCAGCCACAGACGGCGCCTGTTGCTTTGAAATGGTCGTGATCCTCTTGGAATCCGGTAAAACTTTAGTCCGCCGGTAGAATATCGGTTTTGGCAACCATACACACAACAGCCAGACATTTTTCCTGGAATTGGAAGCTGGAATGTGCTCGAAAAGTTCGCGTCTCTATCTAAATGAATGGAGAATAACGCCACTTCCGTTGCCAACTGCGCGCGCAGCTTTTTTTGTCACCGCCCCCATAAAAGGGTCTATTGTTTTTAAACTATCTCAACTAATTGTTTCTTTTGTTTTTCGAATTTCTCTGGCGTCTAGTTTAGCATACCTATTCAACCCTAACGACTGTCTCCACACCTCTGGCCCTGACCTGTCTGCCCTATTGTTTCTTTTGTTTGTTTTGACTTGGCCTGAGAATGGAACCATAGATGGGAGACAAGTTATGTCTGACTCCCCCATTTCTGTTTAAAGAAGGATTCTCTTTTTTGACAAAAATTGCCTCTTTAACTCCCCTCTCAAACCAGTTCTTTTCCCTGGCTAAGATCTGAACCTCACTGTCCTCAAAAGAATGGCCCGTGGCTTCTAGGTGAAGATGTACGGCAGATGACGGTCCACTCCGGCAAGCCCGTCTGTGTTGGCACATCCTCCTGCGAAGCGGCTGCCCTGTTTCTCCAATGTAGCGCCCACTGCAGTCCCCACCACACTGAATGGAGCAGACCACACCGCCCTGCCTGTGGCTCGGTGCCTTGTCCTCTGGGTGGACGAGTCCTTGTCTTAAAGTGTTTGTGGGTTTGACACAAACTGGGACTTCATATTGTCTGAAAATCCTCCATAGTTTTTTCGAAACGCCGGCCAGGCAAGGAATCGCCACCCCTTTCCTCCTGGGTTCGGACTCTCCCCCATCCCGTTTCCCGCCCCTGCCTCTCGGTGTCTGATGTAAGCGGTGTCTGACCAGCACAGGAACCAGAGCTGACGAGGCCTCTCGGATGAGCGGCGAAACGTTTTCGACCAAACAAACTTTGTCCAGTTGACAAATTGAATTTCTCCTTTTATCATGGATTCTACCTGGACGACTGAGGGACTCTTCACGCATTTTAATAGAACACATTTTACTGAAGCAGTTAGTTCAATGTGATATTTTTAATTTTGTACATTATAGTGTATTTTTCTCTTATTTTCTAAAATATACAGGATGTATGATTGTCTGGATTTGAAAAGTGTTAAGGGTGTCTTTGTCAAGAGGGAAAGAGTTCTAGAATTATTAGGCTGGTTGTTCTATGGTGAGCCAGTGACGTTGTAGTGAAAATGGATATTGAGCTAGGAGAAGATGAAGTCAAGCTGAAAAACTTAGACAATGAAGAGGAGGACCCCCAGGACAGAACTTTGGGGCACACCAGCAGCCACAGGGAGGAAGTGAGGACAGAGGAGCGAGTGACGCTGGACAAAGTTTTTGAGTTACCACTGAGCTAGATTGACAAAAATCTTCACTACATAAAATACGAAAAATAAATACATTTCCATGACACTAGGATTTCGTTCTGGTCATGGACTTACATAAACAGTGCTTTTAAGATGAGACTCAGATCCATGTTGGGTTGGACTTGAGCCTAGCTTTAGCCTGGCTTTGTCCTTTATCATAGACCTTTGGAGTCTTTGGTTTGACCATTCTGCTTTTGCAATGCTTGTGAATGTACAAAGTTCTCTTTGGATCAAGATTGAGATGGGGTGTGTGTGTGTGTGTGAGTGAGTGACTGATTATATGTTGTAGGACTGTCTGGATTTGAAGAGTGGAGAGGAGTCCATGTCCCAGAGGTCAGGAGCGAGAGAGTTCCAGAATTATTAGGCTGATTGTTCTATGGAGAGCCACTTTATGGCTAGGTTAGGTGGTGGCTGGTTTGCCTGGAAAATCCAGACTGGTATCTCTCTATATCCTTTTATACAGATGTCTATCAGTCTGGTCCTCACGCCCTCTCAACCAAACGTAATTGTGCAATCAGGTTTGTTTTTTCAGTTGCAAGTGAAACGAAGGAGCTCATTTGTGACCTATCATTTACAACCAAAGTTACATCTGTCTCTCACCAGATTAATGGAGTTTTCACAAATTGATTCTGGAGAAATCCACAATGTTTGTCAGACCCTTGTGATATTTTCCCTTTCTATACCTCTTAAAAAGCCATATTGTTTTGATGCAGATGGACTGTGTGTG
Source organism: Paratrypauchen microcephalus (assembly GCA_036785185.1). Taxonomy (NCBI): domain Eukaryota; kingdom Metazoa; phylum Chordata; class Actinopteri; order Gobiiformes; family Gobiidae; genus Paratrypauchen; species Paratrypauchen microcephalus. Next base: position 2,818,846 of record JAVJIX010000028.1, on the reverse strand, counting down.
CCATTACTTTACAAAGACTTACATCTTTATACCAGATTGAAGGAGTGTGTATTCTGGATCCCAGGAAGGTGATGATGCAGCTGCAGTTTCTGGAGGGGTTTATTGGGGAAACTGGAGAGCAGGGTGGAAACAAGAGATTACACAGGTGAAAGTAGGCTGAACAGGTAATGTTAGAGCAGAAGGAAAGTGTACTGTTGAAAAAGGCACTCAGAGACGTGACCTGAGTACAATGAAGGACCATAGAGTTGTTATTGGAAATGGCAAAATTGGATTTGTAGGCACAAGCACTTAATGTGTTGGAGGGAGCAAACCAGGGGGTGTAGTGATGTGACTTTCCGCTTTTTTCATGATTGGCCACTTTCATCCCTGAGCTGTGTGTGTGTGTAAAGGTTTATGCATGGGCTTGTGTGTATGTACATATGTGTATGTGTGTGTGTGTGTGTGTATGTGTGTGTGTGTGTGTGTGTATATGTGTGTGTGTGTGTATATTCGTTTTTATTATGGGTCTGTACTCTGAGCATGCCTCAATATTGTTGTGAAGTGACAAAGTTCTATTTTATATGAAAAGATATTATTATATCCTGTAAACATTTCTTGCCACTATTGATTTGAAGGAATTTTCAATTCACAGAGCCTTATATTCTTCTATTTGTAAATAAAAAATGTACTTTGTCATCATAAATCTCTCTCTGTTGTTTTAGATGTTTGAGGTGTCACTAAATCAATAAATATTGACGTCAAAATCACCGATCTGCTCGAAATGACTCTTTGTACAAAATGCTCGTTTTCTCCACTTTGTGGTCAAAAAACTGTGTTTTTGCTGAAACTTCCCTATGTTCTACTATCAATTACTTGAGAACTGAAAAGGTTAGAAACATAAGAGAGTCAACACTTTATTTTGATGTGTTCCATGTTTATATAGTCAAAGAACTCAGTATTCTGTGGGTCTTGGAAAATCAGTGAAAATACATTAAAACCTCCGGCACTCTGGGGGTTAGAATTTTGAAAACAGGCCGGCACTCAATGAGTTAAAGATCCCATGACATGGTACTTCTTGATGCTTTTATATGGCTCCTTAATGGTTCCCTAATACTGTAAATGAATCATTCTTCAAAATCAACACTCAGTGCATGAGAAAGAGAGATAAGATGAGAAAGAGTCATAAATGTCACTCTGGAACACTCCATTATGGGCGTTGTTGCTTGAATGCAAATGAGGAGGACATAGATGGCTTATAGTAGGGGGTGGGGGCGTGGCCAAGCTCTCCGCTCCGCTCTGTGACCCACTTTCGTGTTTTTGCACAGGGGGAGAGATGAGAGGCCTTCCATTGAAAAATAAACACATTTCCACAGAAAATAAAATTAAACCACTGCTGTTTCAGATATCCACAGGCTTAGATAAAGGACTTCCGAGCCTAGAAACACTTGCAAGTTCCTCCAGGCAAATAAAAAAACGTATTTCGCATTGCGTAGCTCCTCCGCAGTCCAAACTCTCTGGGCGTGATTTACAGAGACGCTGAGTACAGACAGACAGACGGGGGTGGAACTGCATTTGCATTTCTTTTTTCGAGCTGACGTCAATAAGTTTCCTTGTTCAAAATCGTCCGTTTGAGCTCAATTTTTTTCTAACGCAGAAAAGGATCGCAAATGCTCAGTTTAGACATTTCGCAACTTTTAACCATGGGGGGGCCCTAAACAGGGTAGGGGAGCTCACATTAACGTTTAAAAACCTCAGAAAGTGAAAATTTCATGCCATGGGACCTTTAATAAACACTTAGAAATACCTGAGCAGTGAGTTGCTGCTGCTGTGTTTGTGTCCACTGACTCCTGGACTTTCTGTTTGAGTTGTCTCTGCATTTTCTCCAGGAATGTCCTCTTGGCTCTTTTCAGAATCCATCTTCTTAACAGTAGACTTTGGATCTTGATGTGACTGGACTTTTGGTTTTCGGTTTGACTATTCATGGGTTGATCTGCTGCTGCTGTTTTGTGTGCAGTCTCTCCTGGATGCTCTAGTAACCTATGGGACTGAAAAATCTTAAACTCCAGCTTCTTTATCCTTCTCAGGACTCTCCTCCTGGTCTCTGGGAGGACTCTGTCCAGAGCAGAAGGTCTGTTCTTCCTCTTGCCCCTCTTCTCACTCAAACTGGTACATTTGGCTAAGGTAGGACCACAGTTGAGGTCAGGGGTCATCCAACATGGCTGCTGTCTCTTCGGCCCTCTTCTCTTCACCTGGATATGCTGACATTTAGCTGGTATAGGTGTATAGGTGACAGTTGGGGTCAGTTGGGGTCAATGGTTATCCAACATGGCCACTGTCTTTTTGGCCCTTTCTTCTCCGCCTGAACATGCTGATGTTTTGCTGGTGTTGGAGCACAATCAGGGACAGGGGTCATCCAGTTTGGACCAGGGTTTTTTTTTTTTTTTTTTTTTGCCAAATGTGCTATTTGAGATCATGAAGAAGGCACTGAGATCATGAAGAAGGCACCGCATTGGTTGCAGACATTTTGACTGAAAATGTTAAGTGGCTAGTTTTTCGGAAAGAATCGGGGCATGTGTAAATGACCATAATTACCACACTGGCGCTACTGGCCATTCACGTGACGATTAGCGCTATTTCTATTTTGTTTTTTTTCTTCCGCTAATCATCTGTGTGCTAGAAGTAAACCTTGTGGCTACTTAAGCTGCGTAGCTGCATGTAATTTCATTATTGAATGAAGATGTACCAAGCAAAATGTATTGCAAATGAGCTGAATCGTGGCTGTTTTACTGGACGCTGATCTGTCTGCCTCGCAGCGGAGGAGCTGGATTGTAAGATATCAGATGCTATATCTACAGTAACATTTGAAGAGGATAAGGACAGTGAAATGGAGAAAATCCGTAACATTGACTGTAAATGCTGCGTAAGAAGGAAGGAGAGCTCTCTCCTCGGGCCACGTTCATGTAGCCAGAAACTTTCTCTGGAGCTTATGTACAGAATGCGATCGGATTCTTTAGCTGCCGATAGACAGTGACAGAATATGCAAATAATTGGACATCTTGAGGCAAACAGATGTACGATAGTTACGTCTAGGGATGGGGCCGATCCGATCCAGTATCGGTATCGGGTTCCGATATCAACGTAATTCATGGATCGGAAATTCCGATCCTACCTGTGAAAATTTTCGATCCAGGAGCCATGTCTGTGTACACATTATCTGTTGAAATGACTCCACGAGTCGCCTGCTCTGCTCCTGCTGCAAAATGTGCGTATCACAATGATGCGCGGAGCTAGGCTTGTGGGTTTGCAGAGCTAGGCTCCGGTGCAAACTATGAGAGGCCGCGTAGGATAAAACACACTGGAATTCTTGCTATCTGGACTCTGTTCCCCTGCGCGGATCCACATGCTCTCCCGACCTTCCACTGTCTCCGCGCTGCGCTCTGGTTCAGGGGCACTTCCTGGTACGATAATGGCACATAGTGGTGCGCTAAAGGGGGCCACATGACCCGGACTGAACAATTAATGTTAATTTGTGGGTTTATTTTATTTTCATAAGTCTCTTAGTTAATTAAGTCATACCATATGGGGGGTTATTTAAGTATGTTCTTATTATGTTGAATTGCAGGTGTTTTACCATTATGGGTACTGTTATTTGTAGTTAATAATGATGATAATATTGAAAACAAACATTTTTGGTATCGGAATAGTATCGGTATCGGCCAATATCCAAATCCAGGTATCGGGATTGGATCGGAAGTGAAAAAATGTGGATCGGTGCATCCCTAGTTACGTCTGAGATGACCACATCCAGCAGAGTTGTAATTATCGATTAACAGTTTAGCATGGTTAGCATGGTTTACAATTGTGACACTTATGTTCTGCGTTACTTTTAGTGAACTGTTGTTTTAATTGTAGTGATGTCTGTTTTTAGCCGACGTTATCGTTTTCATTGAACTTACATGTATAAACAAGCTAGTTTTTTTGTTGAGCTTAGGTACCCGATCATCCTTGACATTTGTTTATGTTTGCGTCAGTTGTTGTGGCATCTGTAAATGTAGCATCCAGGTAGAGGCAAGGGATGGTGATGCAAATGGTAATCGAGTGGTGACCATTACGTACCCCTAGCCCTCTCAACTCGGTATCGAGGGGCAAGACAAAGATGTAGATAAAGGGGTAGGGGAAGGGGTAAGACAGAGTAATGGGATGCAGCCTATATAATAATTGCAGATACTGCAGTACCAGTTGCTAAATCATTAGCATCACAGTCAATTCTAAAAAGCTCCAGTCACTTCAAGCAATTCAAGCATTATTCCAATAGACTACCAAAAATACTTAATTTTACTGCATTGTACTGCATAATGCAGTATTTTGGACACAAAAACTAGTTTTCCTGTTATACACTGCAGTTTTTTTCCATAAAGGTGGGGAACAGAATACATCCAGAGTCAGGTGACTCGTGTAATTCTTATTATGCCTTTATGACTTTGACTTAACATATTATCCTGTGTATTATTAAATTACTGAATGATTAAATGAGTTCAAAGTTCAAAGTCAGCTTTATTGTCAATTCTGCCATATGTGTTCAACATACAGTGAATCGAAATTTTGTTTCTCTCTGGCCAAGTAGTGCAAAAAGACAGTGTACAAAATACAATATGAAGACAAAACACAACAAAAAACTATCTAAGACAGAGATCTAAAGTTAAAACTAAAGTCTACGATCTAAAATCTTAAAACAGTGCAACATAATAAATAAACTATACTATATACAGTATATATGAGCTTTTTTCAAAAATTCTCAAAAATGAGCTTTTTGTTATAAAAGCATTTCCATGTTAACAAAGTACCTTCTAATTCTGACCTGCCCTGAATGTAAACACCACAGTGATAGTTAGTCACTGCGTGCACATGGTAGGATCGGATTGGATTTCTGAAAATCCAATCCCGTTACTCGGCGGGTGGTCTCTGCTTAGATCCGAGTGCACATGAAGCTCGTGCAATCGGATAATGGTCAGCGACCTGGCCGGCTCCGCTACGCTATGTGGCGCTGTAGTCCAACTACTTCCGGGTGATGGCTACTCAATAAAAACACAACAAGATACGTGGCGGTATACAAAGATGGTGCTTGAGGAGTTTGATGGAGCAGCATTGGTGTACGTGTTGTGCATTCTTTCTTCGCAGCCATGATTTCGTCTGACCTTTCCGGGAACAATCGCTACTTATGACGGCGTCTGCGCCTCCTGCCACTTCCGGGTGAAATTCCTGGCGAAAATTCCCACGCATGCGCAGTACGCCAATCTGATCCTATATCGTGCACAAGGCGGCGGATTCGCGAAACCAATCCCTATACGATCCTTAGCCTGTGCACATGATACGATCCTAATCCGTTTGCATTCGGATTACACTCGTCCATGTGCATGCAGTGAGTGATGGGGGAAGTGCTTATCTTAATGTCATGCAAATGAGCACCATTCTGCCCCCCAGCCCTACAGTGAGACAAATGTTCTAGAGGCATTTTCTCAGTTTTGTGTTTTCAAAGTGCATGCTTTCAAATTATTCAAATGTGATCAGATTTTCATGTGTAAGGCATCGTTGAAACAAATCTACACTTTCAGAATTTGTGAATAACTTAAAATGGATGACTTGATGGATGAAATGAATAAGTTAAATGGATGACTTGTGACTGGTTTTGCCGCGGGTTGGTCACGATTATGGCACGGTGGCTGAGTGGCTAGCGCTCATGCTTCACAGCAAGGAGGTTCCGGGTTCGATCCCCGGGTTGCCCAGGCCTTTCTGTGTGTGTTCTGTGTGGTGTTTGCATGCATGGTCTGGGTTTGATCCCCGGATCGCCCGAGCCTTTCTGTGTGGAGTTTGTATGTTCTCCCCGTGTCTGGATGGGTTTCCTCCGGGCACTCCGGTTTCCCCCATCAACCCAAAACATGTTCCAGGTAAAATCCTCCAGCTTAGGTCCTGACCAAGCCGAGCAATAAGATCATGGAGGTGGGTCCCCGGGCACCTGAAAGACGAGCTGCCCACTGCTCCTGAAGGATGGGTCAAATGCAGAGAAATAATTTCCCTATGGGGATGAATAAAGCATGTCATCTTCTTCTTCTCCTCCTTCTTCTTTACCCATTTCTATCTTTAGACAACCCTTGAGGGTTGTTACCGAAAGAAAATATACGCATACTATATAGCAGATTACACTGTACCTCAAAGTTGGATCATAAACGCTTTGTTTTCAGAGTTAAATTACACTGTGTTGTGGACTGGCCTTACCTTGTACTCGTTCAGTTGGTGCTGGGTTGTCACAGTGAAGGGCCCAGATCTGATCAAATACACTGGCTGTTGGAAGAGGGTAGTTGTCAACGTTGTGTCAAGGAGAACATACACTCATTCTAATTGATGTAACATCATATAATTGAAATAACAACTTTGGACACTATGCCCGTGTATGGTACAGATCATATTTCCAGTCTGAGACTTAACACTGTTCTGTGGGCTGGTCTTACCTTGTCTTATCAGTTACTTATCAGTGAGAGCATGATTTAATGCCACATGATGATATCTTGTGTAGATTAAGTTTTGCTGAGTTTTATTTGATTCTGTAATTAGCGCTACATTTCATCGCTCACATTTCATTCTTCGCTCACTGTATGAATTGTACAATTATTGGAAGCAATCATACTTTTTACAGTGGTCCATCAGTCCCTCTTTGGACAAAATTTGGTGACCTGATAGCATTGTTGATTATTGCAGAATCAATCAATTTATATGTTGTCGAGAGCCTTTTTTGCTTGTCTGCTTTTGAAAATTTCAAAGTTTCACCTAAATTATAAGTCCCAAAATCCATATCTGAGTGGAAAATTCTGGCTTGTATAACATCCTAAATGTTAGAAAAGACTGATTTGAATGTTTCAAAACCTTTGTGCCCATCACTTCAATATTGAATACTTCCATATATGCTTATCCAAAAAATGTTGTCAACTGGGTAATGCCTAAGGGATAATCCCTCATAAATCTGCATTAGTTAGTCTTAGAGTTAGTCTGTAATCACAAACTCAACACCACAGTGAATCCTTAGCCTTTCCACAGTGATATTTAAAAATACATTTCTCAGGTTTAATCCACTTCTTTGAAAGAATCATCCCATTTTACTGCAAACCCAATTTCAGAACTTTTCAAACATCAACTTACATAAAATTTTAGATTTGGTCACAGGTTTGGAATGATCTTAATTAGCAGCAATAGCCCATGGTGATGTATGGGTCTCACCTCTGTAATAAGCACAACATCCTAAAATGTTACAAAATCTCAACTGGGTAACGCTTCCCTTAGACTCCATTATAAAATCAGCCTTATCCAGTTGACATTGGTGAAATTTGTGGCAGTTGGTTTTAGGGTTTGAAGCAGATACATAGATTTTTCTTACTTTATCTAAAGTGTTGAAGCTTCTTCATTCATGTTCAACAGATTCTAGATTTCGTCAAACACATTTGAAAAATACTCTATGATAATAAAATATCATAATACTATGATAATAAAATAATATTATCATAGACAACAGAGCGTCAACTGGATAACATTACCCAGTTGATGTGTTTTTCATATCATCCATGGATCTTTTTTGGGCTACAATTCCTTAAATATTTGGTTGTTTTGCATACAAAAATGACAGAGGGCATCACTCAAATTAGACCCTTTATCCAAATATAACAAACAATTTCTATATGTGTAATTTTTAAAGTTATGCATGAAAGTAAGTACCAGTCATGGTGAGCATTCAACCTAATGGACCATTAAACTGATCAGAATTCCCTGCTTTAAATCTGTCATAAAAAACACTACAGCCAGTGCCAAAAGGACAAAAAACCTATCAAAAGTGTGATACTTTGAGGACATGTCAATTAGGGGTGGGTATTGGCAAAGAAGTCACGATTCAATTCGAATCACGATTCATATGCCACAATGCGATACTATCACGATGCATCACGATACTTGAATTATTGCGATGCATTGCAATATATTCGACATACTTCAGTGAAAATGTACCAACAAAAAAGAGGATAACTTAAATATCAGTGGCCGTTTATCTGGGTAGTGTCTTCAATTGATACATAACTCTGAGCAACTCAGTTCATAACTGAATTTATTGAATAACAAAAACAAATAAACCAAACCAATAACAAAAAAAAGTGCATAGGATGTACATAGGATTTTTTCTAAAACAAAAAATGATGTTCAAACATTTGCCATTTTGGAGGTAGCTACCATCATCATTGATTTATTTATTAATATTACATTATTAAATATTAAATCATTAATTAATAATAATCGATTTTTGGCATCAGGAATCGATGCAGTATATTGTGAAAGTTAGTATCGCGATGCATTGTCATGACGATTATTTTGCACACCCCTAATGTCAATGGCCCATTACTGTTGACAAAATTGTTATTTAAACACTTTTAAAACAGGAGTAATTTTAAAATGACAAAAGTATAAGCTGGCTAAATAATTCTTTATGTCCCCTTGGGGGTCTATTTTGAAAATATGTAATTATGTTAGCAAAAAAAATATTTTTTAAGTGAAATGTGCCCCTAATTATAGAATCACCCTTAAAGTTTTTTCTTGGTAGAATTTATAAACTGTATGAAACTGTCAGAACAAATGCTGCTCAAAAATCTAGAACTCTGGACAGCATCAGCTTCCTCTGGAATACACGTCATCGATACTAATCGATACCACAACTAATACTGAAACTAGATACTCATTTGAGCAAGTATTGATACTGCAAAAAATCACATAAACAGTACAAAATTTGAGTTTTTCTGAGCAATTTTAGTATGATTTTGACCTCTAAAATAATGAAAGTACTATTGTTGTAATATTGTACCTGTTCTTTTTTTTTGTATGGGGTCACAACAGTCAGAGGTGGTACGCCTTATGTCTTACTTCCTTATCAGGCGTTTGCGCTCATCTTTTCTCTGCCCATTGTTTTATTCCAGACCATTAAGCAATCTGCATCTGCTTATAAAATATTCACACAGTAATGGCCTATTTGCCTAATCATAACAAAAAGCATGCATTTTCTTGCTGTCCAACTGAACAACCAAAAAAATACAGATAATTACAATAATGATCCTAAATGACAATTTGTTTCCCTTATCTGTGCCTTAGCCTGCTCTAAATGGACTCTTGCCTACTTTCTCTACATATCTAACTCAAGCACATCTCGAGCTAGCTACCTCTCCTAGGGCTTGGTGCGTAGGAAATGGTCTGTGAAATTAATAGCATTAATAGTAATCGCATGTGTCCTTCTCCTTCCCTAAATAATTGAGGTCTCTGCATCACTTCCCTCATGTGCAGGGCCCTGTGCAGAATGAGTTTGAGTTATAATGCGATGGAGCCTACTGCTGAGAAAAATACATATTGAATACAAACCTTTAAAGTCATGTCTGCAAACATGTGTGGTGTGTTAATGTCAAAGCTTGTCATCAATGGTGAATAATACACTGCAGGCGTACCTGACATAACACAGTGAATAATTTATTTGTCTTCGCTTTGGTCTCTGTCTCTCTGCAGTCCCTATAGACTCCACAGCAGGAATTAAGATGCTCTATGTGTTTGTGGACATCCAGATGGACAATGCACACTTCCTGGACACGGTCAAATTCAACTTCACCCCTGGACAGTCTCTGGCACTCGTTAGCACCATCCAGTTTGTGGCAGCTCTGCAGGTAATGGAGCAACAAGCGACTTTTGAGACACTGTATTTTGTGAGCCATTTTCTAAGTGCTTTATATTTGTGTGGGGAGAGAAACGGTGGCAAATCTCCAAAATTATTTTATATTCTACAAAGACAGTGACTAGAGATAATACTAGAGATCAACCAAAATATTTTCATTGTCAGTGCAGGTTGTTTAGAATCCAGAGTAATTGATCTCAGATAAGATCCGCCTATTTTTTGGGAAGCTTTTGGTCATTTTTCCCAAATTATCATCCACAACCTTGTTTTACTAGTAACATTTTTGCAATACCCTAATTGGACTGACATGTTCAAATAAAGCTTTATGTGTATATTCTTTATGCATATACACATAAAGAACATAAAGCTTTATTTGTGTCTATATTTAGGCAGCTGGTTCTGCCTAACAAAATATCTGCATCTGCTGGAGATTCAAGTCCAATAGCCGATATGCTACAAGCGCAAATGAACCCCGCAAATGAATGTATCTCTAAGCTTTACTATAAATGTTTTATGAGAACTCCGCATTCACCTCAAATATGAACCTGAGAGTTATTGATACTTTTAGATCTAAAATGTGCATTGAAGTAAAACATATGAGTCCAGCCGTAGTGTGATTCCTGCTTTTGTTCACTGCATAAGCAGAAGAAGCAGCTCTGTATAGGCTCCCACTTGAGTTTTCTGTATGTTTGCAGCATTTCTCATGTTGAACCAACACCACTCTGTTCCTACACTGACAGTCATGTTATTTTTAAACTCTACTGAACCGTGTGGGTCATATCTTATGCAGTAGTGTTGAAGTGTTTCTGTGTGTATATTGGTGTATATAGCAGCCTGGCCTTGTAGTTGATCTAAGCCTCCATATTTCTCATGTTTTTTATTGTGTAGGTTTTCTTGAGGTCAAAGTGTGGGTGGAAGGGGCTGATCGATCATTATTACTACCCACTCAGGCATTTAAAATTAGTTCAGTACAGTTAATCTCATCCTACCTCCAACCACAGCTAATTGTTGCTCTTTTACTAATATAGACCAGGTTGACATTGGGCTTTTTTGTTTAAATTAACTGTAATAAATAACCCCTTTCATGCCAGTCTAAGAAATATAATTAGCCAATCATAGTGTGTGTGTATATGTGTGTGTGTGTATATATATATACATGTGTGTGTGTATATGTATGTGTATATATATATATATATATATATATATATATATATATATATATATAAATATATATATACTGTATATATATATATATATATATATATATATATGTATATATATATATATATATATATATATATATATATATATATATATATATATATATATATATATATATATGTATATATATACTGTATATATATATATATATATATATATATATATATATATATATATATATATATATATATATATATATATATATATATATATATATATATATATATATATATATATATATATATATATATATACTGTGTATATATATATACATGTGTGTGTGTATATGTATGTGTATATATATATATATATATATATATATATATATATATATATATATAAATATAAATAAATATAAATTTTTCACGGCCCCCTTATGAATTGTTTAAAATCGATGATTATGAAGTCCCCTGTATGGCGCAGTCGCAGCCAGACCTGGGGTTGGGGCTTGAATGCGACCACCTGGTGGCCCACAGGACCCAGCCGGGCTCAGCCCGAAAGGACAACATGGGTCCACCCTCCTGTGTCCCAGTGAATGAGAGGGTCGTGTCCCTGCGGCTTCGAGTTGGAGACTGGTCTCTCACTGTGATGTCGGCCTAACACCAATATAGAGTACCCACCCTTTTTGGAGTCCCTGGGAGGGATACTAGATTGGGCAGAACAGCCTCCCTGATGTGAACCGGAGCAGCGTTTTGTTATTGGACTTCTGTGCTAATCCCAGTTTGTCCATAACAAACACAATGTTTGAGCTGGAGGTCAATGATTGACTTTGTTGTTGTGTCATCTGACCTCCGGCTGCGTGTCTTGGACATTCAGTTGAAGAGAGAGGCAGAGCTGTCAACCGATCACCATCTAGTGGGGGGTTGGATCCGTTGGCAGAGAAGGAAGCTGAAAAGACCTGGCAGACCAAATATATCGTGAGTGTCTGTTGGGAACGTCTGACAGAGCCCTCTGTCAGTGGCACTTTCAACTCACACCACTGGGAGAGCTTCTCCCAGATCCTGGGGACATGAAGTCCGAGTGGACCATGTTCTCCACCTCTGTTGTCAATGCTTCTGCTCGTAGCTGTGGTCACAAGGTCTCTGGTGCCTGTCGCAGTGGCAATCCGGCTGAAGGAGGACGGGACTCTTGAAGTACCGACAGGCCAAGCGTGCTGCAGCCTGTGCAGTCACAGAGGCTAAAACTCAGGGCTGTGAGGAGTTCATTGGGAACAGTACCATTGGACTGGTAGACCGGGGTGGTGGTGCCTTTGTTTAAGAAGGGGGACCGGAAGGTGTGTTCGAACTACAGGGGAATCACACGCCGCAGCCACCCCAGTAAGGTCTATTCCAGGGTACTGGAGAGGAGAATCCGACCAGTAGTTGAACCTTAGGCTACGTTTATATGGCAACGATCAAAACAGAAGACGCAAAAGTGGCGTCTCGTCTTCAATTTTTTTATCCGCGTTTAGACGAGCATTCTCAATAGGAAATGTTTGTTTATACGAAGACGCAAAAGTGGGCGAATTCGATTGAATATGCACGCCAGGCCGCTAATATAATGTCAGAGCTACCTTTTTCAGGACTCCGACAGGGGCTCTCATTACGGTTGTTTCGCCCTCGATGTAGGGTCGGAGCTATTCGCTTAATGCAAGAAGAGCTTGTTTAGTCATTCTGAAGTTTTCCACCCAAGCACTGTCATCAACTAATCCATTCTCAAAATTGTTCCACCACTGGGTTCTGCCCGGTCTTGTCCAAACTCGCCTCTGTCGCCTGCGATGTATTGGTATTGTTTTTACTGGCTTGGCGCATCCAGTGTGACGTCTGGTGTATGCGGCGTGAACATGTTTTGTGCTTCTTGCCGTGCTTCTTAGACGGAGACACGACCCGGGCCGTCTTTAGAACTCCACACTCTGGAAGGAGTCTTCAGATTTTTGTGGTTTCAGAGCCAGACGGCGCAGTTGCCATGTAAACGAAAGACACTTCCGATAGAATATTTTGTCGTTTTCAATCGCAATTGTCCTCGTCTAAACGGCCCCTTAGATTCAGGAGGAGCAGTGTGGTTTTTGTCCCGGTCATGGAATACTGGACCAGCTCTACACTCTCCATCAGGTGCTTAAGGGTTCATGGGAGTTTACCTAACCAGTCCACATGTGCTTTGTGGATCTGGAGATGGCATTCAAATGTGTCCCTCATGGTGTTCTGTGGGGAGTGCTCCGGGAGTATGGGGTTCAGGGCCCTTTGCTCAGGGCTGTTCGGTCCCTATATGACCGGAGCAGGAGCTGTGTTCGCATTGCCGGTAGTAAGTCAGACCTGTTTCCAGTGCATGTTGGAGTCCGCCAAGGCTGCCCTTTGTCACCGGTTCTGTTCATTGTATTTAGGGATAGAATTTTTAGGCGCAGTCAGGGCCCGGAGGTGGTTTGGTTTGGGAACCACAGGAGGAGGTGTTCTGGGCATGTCCCCCCGAAGAGCTGGAGGAAGTGTGTGTAAAGAGGGAAGTCTGGGCCTGCGACCTGGCTCGGACAAAAAGGAAGAAAATGGATGGATGGACAAAGTTTTCCTCAAAATAAGTTTTCATTAGCTGTATGAGAGTTTGACATAATCAGATTAGCTGTACAAATCTATATCTTAAATTATTCTGTATTGTTTTTGTATAAGAAAGAAAAAAATATTTTCTAGTGTGGGTTTTGTTTGTTTCCATTGTTGGCTCAAGGTTGATGTGAGTTTGACATTTTTTATTGTTTCCCTGCTTCTCTGTGCTGCAGGCGGTGAGTGCGGCTCTCAGGCCTGACTATGATGTGCTGGTTCCCCAGTGTCGACCTTTGTCACCAGGAGAGATTCTGGGCTGCACCTCCCCTCGCCTGGATCGCCACGTCAACGCCATCATGTTAGAACTTTTTCTGTTATTTATTGGGAGATCTTGACTCATCCTGTCACTTCCCACCTGGTTTCATAATTAGCCCAGTGATTGTCACACATGTGGCATGAGCCCACTACAGGATGACATCATTCCAGTCACCAGACCTGGCTCAGTCTGACATCTAATCATACCTCCAATAAGGCCTCCAATACACCCACATGGAAACAGCCAAGGGTGATCCAAATGTGGGATGACTAAAACATCATTCTACCAAGCAATACTACGAAATGTCAAAAGGTAGAAGTGTTGTCTACTTCTTAGACAAAATACTGTATAGAAGCACAGATTAATCACTACAATGTGAAGTATGAATTTATTTTATTTATTTTCAACCAATGTTCCCCCTAATTTTTCATGTGTCTGAGCAAACACATTAACTCCCTGAGCGTTCTGTGGACCCCTGTGAGCAACATCCGACATGCACACTGTGGCCGCACCAGTATCACACCTGAGATCATCGCGAGCGACATAGCTTATTCATTAAATTACTGCAGTTATTTCCGTTATATTACTTTTAATATAATTGATTTTTTTGGTCCACTTAGAATGACAAAGACAACAATCTGTTCATGAGCTTTGTGTGTCAGTGTGAGGGTCTTGCTGTGGTCAGTGAGACATTGAACTTTACAATATTTTGAAAAATAACCTCATACATAAAATCAAATTATATTGTATAAACCTGTAAAACTACATGAAGAGAGATTTTTTTCAGCTTGATAAATATAGCCTACATGTAGCTGCAGATTTTTTTTAGGGATTGTAGGACCTATAGGTCACTATAAGATGGGTCTTTCCCAAAATAATGATCTCCAAAATAAGTATACATTTTTATCAGTTTATAACTTGCTTTTTAATCATTAGCCTATTTAAGTCATTTTGTGTGAGTGTCAGAGCTCTGTGGTATAACGCTCCAGGGAGAGGATTCACACTTTGAGAAAGTCCCGTCTTTTTGGCTCACAAAAAACTATGGCTTGGACAGAAAGTAAACAGCTGAGGATTACATTATGGCTCTACCTCTTTCCTCTTCTGTTTTTCCCTACGTGGAGTGTGTGCGGGCGGTGCTCCCATTGGCTGGTGCGGACCTGCCGCTCTGAGGAGATGTGCACTACAACTACGGTCATACTGAAGGAATCGAGCAAAATGCAGTCGAAATGTGTCTGTAGTTGGCTTGTCCCTAACGCGTGTGCACATTCACATGTGCAACCTTAATCTATCAGATTAGATTCCGTGTGTCAAACCAGCACTGAGTTCAGGTTAGATTTTATTTTATGAGCTGAAAAGAATTTGATGTGTGCGCTGAACGTCTGGGCAGTGTGTGATTGCGCACGCGTGCCTTAGAGGGAACATTGTTTTCAACTCTTCTTTTAAGTAGGGTAGTAGAGTAAAGAAAAACTGAAAAAGCACTGGAAAGCACCATACTGCAACATACAGCTCTGCAAAAAAATAAGAGACCACTGCATTTTTTTCTGAAATCAGCATCTCTACATGTATTACAGCCATTCCATTCCAGCGTCTGTTGAATTCCAACACAAACACAAAGCTGAGCTACTTCATTTCTTGCACCAGGGGTGGAATACTATAAGTATATCAGGGACTGCAGATGGAAATTAGCTCAAAGAGCTATAGTCTGGTACAAAGCATTTCTTCATTGACTGTGATTAATGCTCCTGTACATGGTCCCTGTCAAATAAATTAAATAACTGAAAAATAAAGTCACCCAAGATTCCAAAAACAATGTGAAAGACTTGTGGAGAGCATGCCAAGACGCATGAAAGCTGTGATTAAAAATAAGGGTTATTGCACCAAATATTGATTTCTGAACTCTTCTTAAGAGTAAACATTAGTATTATGTTGTTTTAAAATGAATTTGATCTTGTTTCTTTGCATTGTTTGAGGTCTGAAAACATGTATCTTTTTTGTTATTTTGACCATTTGTCATTTTTCTGCCAATAAATGCTCTAAACGATAATATTTTTATTTGGAATTTGGGGGAAATGTTGTCAGTAGTTTACAGACTCAAACAAAAATGTTCCTTTTGCTCAAACACATACCCATAAGTAGTAAAATCAGAAAAACTGATAATTTTGCAGTGGTCTCTTATTTTTTCCAGAGTTGTATCAGTGGAGTACATCTTATGCGTCTAAGTGTCTGGTCCTTCCAAAAAGTGCTTTCTCTAGTGGCATGGTTCTTGTCATTATTGTATCAGCACATTTATTTTTGCAGAAGCATATTAGAAAATGTATACTGTATACTGTTACCATCTAACTGTTTTGCGCATGTTGAAAAATCTGTAATGTGAGGCTCATTACCGCATTACTTTCAGAATTCAGAGAGAGAAACTTATTATAAACATTTTTTTTTTATCTACCCCATCCTGTAACTAACTTTGCAGTGTGCTATTAAACAATTATGAAGTAATTTTGTTGAAATCACAGGCAGACATCAGCATATTAATAATGAGCAAAGCAGCAGGTAACCCCCTTTTAAAGAGCTTAATGATGTTGGGATTGGATTACTCAACCGGTGCTGTTTTGGCTTTGAAACTCAAATTGATTTTGTTTTACACATCCTTGCATCTAATAGAAAGTACTTAGTGGAATGTATTATCATTCATTGTGGAGAATGTCGAAGCCTTTTAGAGCTTCACAGTGCAGCAGGCTTATTGTTGGAGGAATAGTTTTCTCAAGGCCGTGGATGTTGCTAAGCAGTAGTCAAGCTCAAGGTTATCTCACCTTGTCATTCTGTCATTAGAATTTCTGCTCATGCTCATATAGGTCCAAATATATATGCCAGACGTGTCTTTAACTTATACATCTATATTCCACCACCTCCAGCATGTTCCGGGGTGTTCTAAACGCTGGCCAATTAGTGAGTTTAATTGTGCAGGCTCTCTCTATGGCACTTGTGAGACTACAGTAATGAGGAGGAGTACCAGGCGTAGACCTTAGCCTAACAGCAGGGATCTTCTCACAATGACCCCAGGAGGAAGGCTGCTGAGAAGCGGCTCTACCTGACCATGTATTTGTAGACACCTAGACACCAGTGCGTACTAGTAGTGTGTGAACTCTGCCCCCGTCTGGTGTAGGGTTAATTAGAATGACTTGCATTGTCTGTAAACAGCAGACTTCAATCATTAGGGTCACGTATCCTCCCATGCAGCCTCGGGGCCCTTGTTTCTAATTTAGAGCCGTGGTAAAAAGTCTTAGTAAAAAGCATTGGCAGTACTGGGATTGACTAAATTGGTTTATTAGATGTCGCATACTGCGCACATCCTGTCAGAATAGACATTGAACAGCTCCCGGGCCACATACGGCCCTTTGGTTGACCCTGACCGGCCCGTTTAAGCTGATTTGGAATTACAAAATAAACATAATTTTACATTATGTATGGACTAAAGTTGCATTGCTTTTATTTTAGACTTTTTTTTAATGAAATTTTTTGTAAGGCATCCTCACTTTTTCATATACTCTTACCAGTCTTACCTAGCCTGGGAATTCCCAGGCCGCTTCCGTTCGTTTCGAACTGGAAGGCGACCTGGCAGCTCGTCCAAGCGAGAGTCCCAGATTTAGGGCCCCAATCAGAGAGCGGGGGAGGGGTGGAAAGACGGTGACGCGTACTACATGACAAACGGAAGCTTGTAGTTTGAACTGACAACTGACATGATTGGCTATGGACTTACGTATACGCTCAATGATAGACATTCATAACGCCCAATAAACGGCCGTTGGCAATCGCTAACCACACCTCCGCTACGGGATTTTTCAAAGCGAGACCCATATCTCACTTGTGATATGGTCAGGTGTTAACCAGACTAAGTCTTACCAACTTTTTAAAATAATAATTTTTACTGCTTTTTTTTATAAAGAAATACAATTAATATTATGCAGAATTTAATTAAGTATTTTGGCCCGGCCCTCCACAATATTTTCTGTTTCTCATGTGGCCCCATGGAAAAAATAATTGCCCACCCGTGTCAAAATGTCGCTTATTTTCTATGACCTGGATTTTTCATGTGTGTTTTTCCAGCTATCTTGGAGATGGAAGATTTCACCTGGAGTCTATTATGATCGCAAATCCAGACATTCCAGCTTACAGGTATTGTTTATTTTTTCTAACATGTGCAAGGGTATCGATGCTGTCAATTTAAAAATCCAAGTCAATATGTCAATACTGGAAGAATCTAATAACCCTTTCATTATCTAGCCCAGAACTAAATCAGAAGTTTTATTGCCATTGTCAGTGAACTAAATTTAAACTAGGTATTTTCGCAGTATGGTGCAACATAAAACTTGGAATAATGGTAGAATGAAATCTATGAGAAAATAAGGTCATGCATAAAAAAAAAGTGTTATTAAATAAATGAAATAGTTTTAAGACTTAAACATAGACTGGGATTATTTTAAATGAGTTAAAATTGTATTAGGTAGAATACACTAGATTCAATTATAAATGCACGCGTATTTCTGTGCAGTCTATTTCTTACTCCAGTGTCATAGCATTTTACAAGTGCCTATTTGTATTCCGTGAGATAGCATTGTGTAAAAGATGCAGTCCTGAACAAATCACAGGTATCTCCCATAAACAAGATTTTAATCTCAAGTGAAGCCATTGTGGAGCTGAAAAGGAGATTATGCCTTTCCCCGAGATGCGTCACTCTTGATGGGTTTTTCTGATTAGATTTAATTATTTTTTTCCAAACTTTTGATGAACAATAAAGGTGGGGCACTCCGCATTTTAAAACTGTATGTCTCTTCTTTTCACATAGGTACGATCCCTACAGTAAGGTGTTCTCTAGGGAATATTATGACCATAATGCCATGCGAGAGTTAAGGCTCCAGGCTATTGACAAAGCTCGCTCAGCCCAGAGATGGGGTCTGATACTGGGCTCACTGGGGCGACAGGGCAGCCCTAAAGTCCTGGAGGTGAGTTTGTGTGTCCTCATTTCAACGGTTGACATGCCCTAAGGCTCTTGTGTAATGGCTTGCAACAGTTTCGAGAGGGCTGGGCTCAAACAAGGTGTTTGGTGGTATGTGGTTCTAATAAGACTTGACTCTCAAACTAGGAGATTGTTATCTCCTATTTTAGATAATGCAGCTATTAGCATCACCTTTTATTCTGTCTCATCTCTGTATTTAACATTGTAAATGTTTGTTCTTAATGTTTGCATATGGAATTAAAGGTTAAATAAACATTTTAAGTAAACCACTGGCAATCAATGAGAAGTATATTAAAGAAATATTTGTTATAGCTAAACCATTTTAACACTGCATTTTGTGAAATCTGATTTGTCAAAAGTCCTCATAGTTTTACCACATGTTAATCTTTGTTGTATCTATCCCTGTCAATTAAGCAATAAATATTATAAACCGATAAGGATGGATGTAATACACATTGAACTGACGCCACACTTCTGAAAGCTGTACTCCATTAACCAAAGCCTTCAGTCTTCAAAGGTCAAGCCTTCCCCTCAACTGAAAATTGATTATTAGAATGGTGGTAGACAGGAAAAGTAATATTAAAATCTGGTTCTATTTGAGACACATTTTTTTTGGCTTATTTTCTCAGCATCTAGAATCCAGACTGGAGTCATTGGGCAGGTCCTTCACCAGAGTCCTCCTGTCTGAAATTTTTCCCAGCAAGCTCGAGTTGATGACTGATGTAGATGCGTAAGTACTGGGATCTGAACTCTGAATTTTAATTTAACATATTTTAGCATACATTTTATTTTACATTTTAATTTGACATAATTTTATTCTTTAGATAATCTTTTCTTGATAAAATAAATACCTTGATTTTGTGGACATTAACAACATAGACTTTAATTTACTGCTATTTAAAACAAAAGTAGCCCAATTTCCTCTTGAGTACAAACCGCTAAGCTTATCAACGATGAATTATGACTGAATCTCAGTCTCTTTTGATTCATTACCCAGCCCTTGTCAGATGTTCTAGGCATGATTTATAAAGACCACTTCATGCAACCTTCTCAAATGTAGTTTGTACTATTTATCCATCCTGAACCTTTACCATATGTGATGTGATTGTCAGATGGACTGTTGTATTTCATCAGTTTTTTTTTTTTTTTAGTTCTATAGTTGATCTCTGTAAACGATAGTGGCTTATCGGCACCCAAAATTATGTAAATACCACTTGTTCCACTTGGTAAAAGCAGCACATATTTTTGACTTACATTAATCGCATTAGAAATGCCATAGCCCAGTCTCTTCCTCCCTATAGCTATGATTTAATGCAAATTGTGACCTTCTGCCATACCGTTTTTTACTAAATGTATTTAAGTTCTTAGCAGTGAGTTCCACATCTTTGTCTCATTTTAAAACTTTTTGCTGATTTGCCTATTGTCATTTTCATAAACAATAGCTAATTTATCTTTGCAATCCTGAATCCTGTCAGGCCTTTTTCAGACAGGCTGCTGCTGAAGTTCAATCAGATCAAGAAGATTTCAGATGTATTGTGCATGCGTCAGAGCACTCATAATTGGGTCATCAGACCATTTGTAATGGTCCAGAAGTATTTTAGACGAAACTCTGTAAAGTGTCTATTTTTTGCTTTTCATGTCTTTGGAACTTTCATACTCCCATTGTACCATTGTGAATCTGAATCTGACCAATAGCACTGAATGTATGATTGGAATCTTATTGTAATATCGGTTTATCTTACCACTTATTATACAGTACCAGTTACAAGTTTGGACACATTTCTTTGTTTACTACTTTCTACGTTGTATATATATACACTATATATACACCTTGACTCATATATATATATATATATATATATATATATCACCTTATATACATGTAGATGAGCGACTAAATTATTCTAAGAACACCGGAGGCATATTGCTAATCTACTGTAAATTGAGGTTGAAGTCATAGTAGTGCGTGATGTGGATAGAGGTTGATCTATGATATGATATCCTGGCCTATATGTTTCAATTGTTATGTCACAAGATTATATTAATGTACACACATTTTGTTCAAAAAGGGCTTCAGTTTTTGTAGATCTTTCATTACGTCAAAACATATACAGAGATATTTCCCCCTGCTCCGTTTTGGTTGTGAGAATCATGTGACAGGTGTTGTTTACTCACTAAGCTCTCTCTCACTCTGTCTCTTTCTCTCTTTCTCTCTGCAATGATCAAAGATAACATAAATCTATTCTTCCTCTGTGGAAATCATTTGAGACGCCCTGGTGAGGGTTGACCACTTGATCTGAACTCAAACCAGGAGCAGGAGTCAGAGGATGGACCATAGCTTTGTGCTAGTCTAATGTGCAACTGCTTCAATCACTGTAGCACCCTGTGTACTCTGATTGGCCTCTCACATGGACTAGTGTGCAATGTATCTCACACACACTGACAGAAGAATTTGGAGAGGTAGATGAGGAGGTGGTGTTGGCACCGCATGGTCACGGTAACAGTTATTTAACAGTTATTTGTGGCCATACCTACTTGTCAAAGCCTGATCTCATCAGATCTCAGAAGCTAAGCAAGGCAGGGACTGGTTAGTACTTGGATGGGAGACTGCTGGGAATTCCAGGTGCCACAGGGGGGCGCCAGTTGCAAAAACTGTTGTTGTGTCCTTAGGCAAGACACTTCACCCACATTGCCTAGTATGAATGTGGTGTGAGTATTGAAGGTGGTCGGAGGGGCCGATGGCACAGATTGACAGCCTCGCTTTCGTCAGTCTGCCCCAGGGCAGCTGTGGCTACAAAAGTAGCTTACCACCACCAAATGTGGAGTGAATGAACAATTAACTGTAAAGCGCTTTGGGTGTCATGAAAGGTGTTATATAAATGCTATGAATTATTATTATTATTATTTATTATTTTGGCTCCTCTGTGTGTGGTAACTCCAACATACATCACGGCACAAAAGATTAATTTTAACTTAATGCAAAATGTTAATGAAGTTTGGTGGTCAAATCACGTTTTGATTCGCAATACTTGGTACATGATACCAGTAATGCTACATATTTCATAATTTAAAAAAAGAAAACATCTACTCTCCAAATTACATTTATTGTTATAATCATAACAGTGAAAATATTGTTATGAGTATATGTTATGAGTTGTATTGTAGTACATACACAAGTTGAGTCTGCAATTTTGACACAGTATCATCCCATATTATATCACTATATATCAAAATATCAATATCCATCACATCTGTCTATATTTTAATAACTTTGATGCTTTTTTGGATTAATTAAAGGTACCATCTGTAGTTAGACTGGCTGACCCAGCCCTGTTGTATTCTCACATATCACCACTAGATGCTATGAACAAAAACCAGGTGAGAGGAGGGGGGAATGGGGCGGCAGGTTTCACATCTGCCATCTACTGGTTAATTAAAATGTAATAAACTTGCAGTTTTAAGTGCAGTTTTGAAAAAAATTGAGACTGAGCCCTAGGTTGCTGAAAAGTTTGTGGATGCTGTGAAACCCTGTGTATGAGTTATGAATGGTCCATGTTGTAAAAGGCTCAGGCTATGAAGAACAGACTCTGTTGAGACAGGCCAGGGCGAGGAAGGTTACATTAGTGTTGAGCTCCAGCCGACAGTGCACTAAGCTCACTGCAGGCTTTTACTGTCATTAGACACACGCTCTCACACTCATAAAGAGACACTATTAGCATATTCTCTTAAGTGTGTTAAACCAAATTGCTTTAAACCATTATAGTGATATCTGCACAACATTTCCACTTATCTCAAGTAAACCATAAATACTACCCACAACTATGATGTCTTAAATGTTTTCATCTAAATTATATTTTGTGCCATTGTAGTAGGAAATTGTTTAGACGTTTTAAACATTCCTCTCATAATTCTCAAGTATTTGTAAAGGTTATTTCTACTTGTTTTAGTGAGTTAAGAATGAAAGTGTAATTGAAGAGAAGCCATGCAGATAGAGGTGTGCCTGTGAGCATCAGGGTGTAATGGTCCACAGCAGGTAAGGCTGGAGGCCAGAGCCAGAATTTACAATGCATATCTGATCTAAATGTCAGGCTTTGTATTTCACTGTTACAGCTTTAAGGAGGACTTGACAATCTACTCATTTATTTTTATTATAGGTAACTATGGTAATCATTACTGTCAGTGCCACAGTGATCAATGGCTATGAATGAATGTTTGGGAAGAAAGAATTAAGCAAAAGACAAGACCAAATACCTACATGAGGACATAAGAAAATGTCTGTTTGCCCTAAATTCAGATGACTATAAGGTACGTTTACTAAATTATGCAGTGTAATGCGGTTCTGGTGTGTGGTTGTGGGTTCGAATTGTGCGGCGCGAAAGACACCTGGAGTCTGTTTACTTTTACCGATCAAGGATGACAGTTTTTCGCAAAGGATTATGGACATTGATTAAGCACTGAACAATCGCTGGACACTTTTGATACGTGAGTGTGAGTGTGCATGTTTGGCTCATACCCGGCATTAGCTGCGTAAAGCTAGCCACAAGTGACTTCGGCCACCGCGGCTCGCAGTCGGGACAGCCTAAACAAATCAGCATGCCACCGTAGAGAAATATGGTGGCCAAACAACTGAGCAGTTAAACTGACATTAATCATGACTGTTTTAAATATAAAAATGAGTTGTTGCACAGCTCTACAGGAAAGACTCAATAGTTTGGATCAATCAGAACTGGACTTATTTGGCTACTCACAGCACAATGAACTGGATATGGAAAATGAAATAGATCCTGATAACCGTTTTTTCTCATCCACAAATGTAGACAGCAAATATTACATAGTACAAGAATTTGAGCACTCTATTAAATGAGATGGTAAAGTTTCAATTATCCACTTCAATAGCAGAAGTATGTATACTAACTCTACTTCCAAAAAAGAATACTTACTGCAATTTTCAGCTCCATTTAGTATTATTACAGTATTCGAAACTTGGTTCGAGGAGGGGAAGGGAATGGACTTTAACATTGAAGGCTATGAACTCAACTGTGTTAACTGGATTGGATTGCTATCTGACCGGAAGACAACAGTGAAAATGAATGGATACATTTTCACATTTGGGAGTGCTACTTGTGGAATGCTCAAGGCTCAATTTTAGGACCTAAATGATTTAATTTGTACATAAATGACATATTTAAAACATCTGGTATAGTAAAAATGATTTTATTTGCAGATGACACCAATATATTTTATTCTAATGACAATTATAATCAACTCATTACAACTATGAATATGGAATTAAGTAAAATCAAATTATGAATGGATTGTAATAAGTTATCCCTAAATTTAAACAAGGCTATATTTTTTTTCAATTTTCAAAGTTTCAATTCATAGTAATGGCGTTAAAATTGAGTGGGTTTCTGATAATACATTTTTAGGTGTAGTGACAGACAAAAAGCTAAGCTGAAAACCTCACATCAGATACACACAATCTAAGGTCTCGAAAATATAGCAGTAATCAACAAAGTGAAACACATTCTTAATAAAAAGGTTCTTTACATATTGTATTGATCACTCATACCTCCATATATTGTATTGAGATTTGGGGCAACAATTACCAAACTTAACTTCTTCCCCTTTTCAAATTGCAAAAACGGGCGGTGAGAATAATGCATAAGGTTGGTTACCTGGACCATACAAATGACTTGTTTTTCAAATTAAAATAATTAAAAATGTTTGATTTAGTAAAATTCTACTCTGCTTTGCTTTTGTATAAAGCAAACAAAAATATACTACCATTCAATATCCAAAAACTGTTCAGTACACAAGAAGTACACTACCAATTAAGGGGAAGGGGTAAATTTAAAACTAAGTAGGTGAGAACCTTCTTTCCATCAGGAAAAGTGTGTGTGTGTGTGTGTGTGTGTGTGCGTGCGCGCGCGCATATATCTGTGTGTGGGGTCAGTCTGTGGAATGGGTTGGGAGAAAACCTGAAGCAGTGCCCAAATATTCACAGCTTCAAAAGAAATTATAAAGACTTTTGCTTTCGTGAGTGGGTGCAAAAACTCTTAGGGTGAGTGACAGCCCTGGGTGATCAAAAAAAACTTGGAAGTATAATATGTAGATATTTGTAAAGATGTGATCAATGTACATAAGCAACCACAAGTTTTTCTTCTTCCCACTCCTTTTCGAGAAATGTGCTTTTCTGTTGTTTGCAATGTATATATAATATGAGTATGATTATTGTTTCTGTCTTGGCACAAACTCGAAATAAATACGAATCAGTCAATAATTGTTAAATGTTAAATTTGATTTATACCTCGCGCTTAGGTATATCTTTTTGTCCACTTCATTTGACCCATACTTAAGTGGCAATTTAATCTGTCAAATTAATCCCTCCCTGATATTTCTTCCTGTTAATATAGTTTTAGTTATCTATATATAACATTAATATAGCTTTGGAACATGTGAAGAGTATTGTACTTGATCTTCTCCTCTTCTCTTAGGTTCAAACACTAAGCATCTTGCAGTCTATAGAAAGCAGATTTCTCTGTATTGAAGTACTTTGGCCTCACTTTACACAGAACTGAAACATTTTATCAATCTCCAATTCAGTCAGTGTGTGTGCTAATAATAGAAGAGTCCCTTCTGGCGCTGTGTGCCAATCAGCTCAGTGCTTCTCAGGAGGCCTCCTCCCCGCTCTCCCTGTTCTGCCTTGTGCTGCCTCCCTCTCTCACCACTTTCTGCTGTAGCCCTGAGGAGAGAGAGAGAGGAGTAGTCTGCCTTAATCACTGCTCATCTTTTACCCATCCAATAATCCCCTCAGCTACCCCCATGGTCCTGATCCACACCATGTACCAGCGAAGTGGCCAATTTAATCTGAGAACACTTACCTACATGTTTGTCAAGTCCCCAAACAGCACCTATGAGCGAGATTTAAGCAAGAAGCTGTTATACCCAAAACCATACAATCAATGTGCTATCAGACACAATTATATTCATTACTATTTAAATGTAATGGACACGTGGATAGGATATCACTTGAAATGCATTCAGTGTGCATGTTCAATATGACATGTGTTTGAACATTCATAACTCCTCATTGATATTTACATAGGCCTGGATTTTCTGTGAGCCCTTCACATGCACATAAACTCAGACTCCATGTTTAAGATAAGATAATCCTTTATTTGTCCCACAATGGGGAAATTGCAGTGTCACAACGCAAGTTTCAGAAACAGTTGGAAAAAAGAGCATGCATCAAAAATTAAGATAAATAATAATAAGTATGTACAATCAACTAAAAAAACAACACTGTAAGGTTAAAGGCACAGGAACGCTGCACAATAAATGTCTTTGATTCTGAGCAGTGAACAAACAGCAGTTAAAGTGACTCCAGTATATTAATATATAATATCACTACAATAAAGTGACTCAGATGATTGTGTGCAGTGCAGTGATGGACAGTGGTTGTTACACAAATAAGTAGCAGGTAAAGTGACTTTAAATAATATTGCACATGTAATTATTACTATGGAGATGAACATGACTAGCATTGATCATTGTACAGTCTGACAGCAGCAGGAAGGAAAGACCTGCGAAATCTCTCTTTAACACAGCGAGGGTGAATCAGTGTGTCACTGATGCTGCTCTCTAGAGCCGACAGAGCGTCCTGCAGGGGGTGACCCTCATGGTCCAGCATAGACATGAGTTTAGCCAGGACCCTCTTGTCCCCCACCTGCTGCACCGAGTCCAGAGGACAGCCCAGGACTGAGCTGGACTTCCTGATGACCTTGTCCAGTTTCTTCTTCTCCCTCTCTGTGATGCTGCTGCTCCAGCAGACCACACTGTACAGGATGGCTGATGCCACCACAGAGTCATAGAAGGTCCTCAGGAGTGGCCCTCTCACTCCAAAGGACCGCAGTCTCCTCAGGAGATAGAGCCGACTCTGGCCCTTCCTGTACAGTGCATCTGTGTTATGAGTCCAGTCTAGTTTATTGTTCAGATGAACACCCAGGTACTTGTAAGAGTCCACTCTCTCAGTGTCCAGATGTTCACTAGTGGGGGGGCAGTAGAATGGCGTCTGCGGAAGTCCACCACCATCTCCTTGGTCTTAGCCGCGATGATGAGAAGGTGGTTCCGCTGACACCAGTGCACAAAGTCCTGCGTTAGTCCTCTGTACTCCGTGTCATCATCGTCTGTGATGAGACCAATGATGGTGGAGTCATCAGAGAACTTCTGCAGGACACAGCTGTCCGTGTTGTGTCTGAAGTCTGCAGTGTAGAGGGTGAAGAGGAAGGGCGCGAGGACCGTGCCCTGGGGCGCCCCCACACTGCAGGTCATGAGATCAGACACACAGTCCCGGGCTCTCACAAACTGGGGCCGGTTTGTGAGGTAGTCCAGGATCCACTCAGCCAGGTCACAGTCCACTCCTGGACTGTGCGTTCAACACCATCAGGAGCAGCGGCTGGATGGTGTTGAACGCACTGGAGAGGTCAAAGATATCCCTGATGGGGATATCCCTGATGTCGATATCCCTGTCGATATCCCTGATGGGGCTCGATCAGTAGGATTAGAGACAGACCAGGATGTATGTGTTGTCTTAGCACAGATGATGGCTGATCTAACCCTGATCACCTGGACAATGCTCCGGTCACTCCTCTGCCTCTATTTTCCAATTCTTCATTTTGTTTTCCCTCCAGCTGTTTACATCCAGGCTCTGTTCATTCTGCTTTCATTCATTTTCCAGAGTCACTTTTGCCTCCTCTCTCTCTCCTCCCCGTCTTTGTTTTCTCTCATTGCTTCCCCTCTATCTGTATATCTGCGTCCTCTCACCATAGGACTCTTTTCTTCTAGTCCCTCAGCCTCCCTTCCTCCCCCGCCCTCCTGCGTCTGCTAGCTATGTAGGCTACCTCCGTGGAGACCGCCCTGGTGCTGCGTTATTCACACACACCTCACCTCTCACTGTCTTTTCCCTCCATGTTTTTTTCCTAGCGTTTTACCTTTGTTTACTTCCTTGTTTACCTTTTTTAACCTTCTAACACACCCATTTCCAGAAACATAATAATTGTTTTCAGCATGGCTTTTTACTTTACCCAAATGACAATACAGCAAGATCAGGTACAAAATAGATTTAAAATAAATTAGATTTGCATATTGGGAGACTTTGTTTTTCAATTAGAAAAAAAATGCTCCTGTACAATTTTATATGCAAGTAATTAAATAATAAATATAAAAATCATGTAGTTTCATCTTTTTCTTTAGGTGGGTCCAGATTGCTTGTCCAAGACTTTCTATTGACTGGGGAACTGCCTTCAAAAAACCACTGCTGTCCCCATATGAGGTAAAACATTTTAACTTTATGCCCAATTGGGTTTTTACATAAAATACAAAAAAAAACAAAACAAAAAAACTACAACATTGTATTATCAGGATACTTCTTATCCTACCGAACCTGAAATTCAGTCAGATTATATATACAAAAAGGGCAATTTACTGGGTTTTTTGTTTTGTTTTGTTTTTTGTTAACAAAACAAATACATTATACCCTCAGAACATAAGCTGTCTAGCGCCATCTACTGACCATAAGTTTCTCCCTGCTGTCAGGGTCTTCATTAGGGTTGTCAAAGTATAATAACTAGAGATGTATAATAGTGTTGGTCTTGGTCTGTATCAGAACTACTATAAGACCACATGGTATTATTAAAGACACTGCTATTATTTTGTGTTGAAAATGACATTCTATTGTTTACAAAAGGGTGGTTTAATATCACTGTGATATAGAGATCATTATAGAATATTGGGCCTTTTCATTTGTATTAAAATGGTGTTTAATACTAGTTAACTAGTCTTAATTGTCCTAAAGGAGGAGAGATTTATTGGTGTGCTCCATATAATGATCCATCTGAAGTGTTTTTGTGCGGATTGTGCAGCCATATAACATGCACGCTCTGTGATGATGGCTCATGATGTCACACTGTTTGGTCACAGCTGACATGAGCTATTAATTCATTCACAACATTTTCCCAAAGGACTTTACCTCATTTCACCTTTTGTGATGTCATGTGGGGGATTACTTTTCTTACTATAGTGAAAGTGACTAAAGTGTGCAGCAAATATTTAGAGCCGTTATTGTCGGTACAAACTAAATATGCTTTGATAGCAACTCAAATCTGTTTTCTTTAGCCTTCTATTGGAGTTGCCCAACATCTATTTGCAAATTATACATTTAAATAATTTGTAGTACCAAATCTGTGCTTATGTGTGCGAGTGTGGCAAGTCCCAGTTCAACTCACGCCTCTTTACATCTTGGGGTGGGTGCTTTTTAGTAAAAAGACTAAGTGTGAGGAGAGGGGAGAGGGAGAGAAGAGGCTGAAGGGAGGGAGTGAGGGGCAGAATTTATTTTCAGGCATCTCATGTTATATTTATAGTCAATAAGACACACTTGGCTCTCCTGTCAGAGCAGGGATTAGCAAGAGGAGCTAGCATCCACAGAGAGAGATGTGAGAGAGGAGCCAGCAGAGGAATCACCGGGTCAGTGACAAATGCACGCCCTTTGAAATGAACAGTTGGATCAAAGGCTTTTTTTTGTTATGGAATAAATAAGGTGTGGGTTTAAATATTTTATAGCTGCATTTCAGGTAGTTATAGCTACCCGGGGCTACAAACTCAAATTTACTCACTTACATAGTTGTAGTAGTACTTTTGTAAATAACATTCATAATCTCGCTTAAAACAATCCTCCCTCAAACCAGATGTTGCTTAACTCCACTGAATTTTATATATAAACTTGTGAGTGTTAAATGTAATATGTTTTGGCTTGCTTATGTCATCAGAGGCTGTAATACTCCCTAGAATGGAAGAGTAGCAACACTTTATATTATTTTAACGCCACTGTATAGTCCAAATGTGCAATATCTTTTTTCCCATACTCTCCTAGTTACTGTTCTATTATTATTACTTATTTTATTATTACTTATTTTATTCTATTCTGCCTGCATCCACTTTCTTTCTTGTTCAAACTGTCCCTGCCTGGAGCTACTGTGGCAAGTAAATTTCTCCTGTGTGAGATCATTGAAGTCTTATCTTATCTTTAACGGAGAGTACCACCATAGTATGTTGAGTGTTCATGTCTCTGGGTCCTGCACTGATGGCAAATAAAGTAATTCTTGCAGATTTGTTTTGTTTTGTGTAATCAGTAATGCGAATTGGTAGTGCTTGGTCTCTCCAGGTCCTGGTGTTTGGGCATAATTCTAACAGTTTTCACGATGATTAAAAAAATGCTTTTAATGTTAATGAATAAAACAAAGTCTGTTGTTTTTGCTTTGTACGGTTTGTTTGTCAGCTCATCTGTTGGATCCGTTAAACACACTTCCCGTCTCTTACAATCAATATTCACTGACTAGTCTCTCCATATGGAGCAGCCTGCTCTATCAGCACCGCACTGTCATAGCAGGACTGAAGCTCTTCATAGCAGCTGCTGCATCATGCAGCGCCACTGCATCAGGATGGAATGTTTAACTACTTTATGCCCTCGCTTAGAGCAGTTCTCAATATGGAATGTATTTTTGCCTGGGGTTTACCACGAATTGTCTCATTTAAAAAATAAACAACTCACTATATCATGATATTACCCCAGGCACACTGAGCCTCTTCCTTTGTTTCATGTTTGTTTGTGTGTTGGTCCATCAGGCAGCTGTAGCTTTGCAGGAGGTGAGCTGGAAGGAAGTTTACCCCATGGACTTTTACTCCAATCAGAGCTCTGGGCCATGGACACCCAACCATGCTGACAACAGGCCAGCGCTGCCCACGCGTAAACAAGCC
The DNA here is from genome assembly GCA_036785185.1 of Paratrypauchen microcephalus. Taxonomy (NCBI): domain Eukaryota; kingdom Metazoa; phylum Chordata; class Actinopteri; order Gobiiformes; family Gobiidae; genus Paratrypauchen; species Paratrypauchen microcephalus. Next base: position 2,788,256 of record JAVJIX010000028.1, on the reverse strand, counting down.
CTGGTGAGCAGCAGCAGATAATGGGATGAATGACAGTGCACACAAAGGCTAAAGTGAGGCTGTTAGGAGAAACTTGTGCCTGCTGCTCTAGTTTAATGCCTCTTATTTCAGCTCTCATTGTTGTTATCACACTGACACCCAGTGGCACAGATACCACAGCGAATGCAGTCACGATTATTGAAATATTTACTTTGACCTTGACCTTGCATAAGAAATGTAAAGGTACTAAGACAATCAAATTAGCTAGAATCTTGGCTGGATATTCTGCTAATTGCTGCTCATTGTTGTGACCATATTGCCCTATATTTTCACTAATCTGTCTGAGGCAGGTTTGTCTCTGTTCCAAGTGCTAATGCTCCCTTTCTTTCTGCAGAAACAAGGCTCGCAGCCAGTCTCAAACAAGCAGGATGACCGGACCCAGTGCGCCCCCTGTGGCTGCCAGGGAGAATGACACTTCAACTCTGCCTTGGACAGTTCGATGGCACTACCTCTGCTGCTACTGGAGGGATCCCTCCTCCAGTGCAGAGTGGACATTTCTATGTCAGAGACCAAAGCTATAGAGCCAAAAACAAATTATACTCTGAATAATCACTTCCATTGTCCCCAACACTAATTTAGAACCACTAACATTGCATTTTGTTGGTGGTTCTCAAATTATTTGCACAAAATACCACCTTTTAAAAATATTTGACTCTTGAGTGCCTCCAGATCTAAAACTGAATTAAAATAGAACTATATAAGGTTTAAAGTAGATTTAAACCAGGTCTAAAATTGGCCTTGAATAGTCCTAACTAGTCCTAACTAAGACTAACATGTACCACAGTCTGAGATGCATTTTTATTCTTGGCATTACGGATAACAAAAGAAAAGCCTAAATAGTGATATTTTTAAATGTTCATGTGAATTCACCTCCCATACAGCAGCCTGTTCACTGCAGTGTTCTGAGAAGGAGTTCTTTCTGTTCTCATGCTCAGAAACGTGTAGCTCTTTCAGATGCACAGAATCATGTGTCTCTAACTGACTGAGACCTTGAGCAAGGTGATGAAATAACACATATAATGTTCAGACTGGTGTGAATTAATTTGACTTTATTACACTCTCAAAAGAAATGTGTAATATACTTTATTTTCAGAGTAAATAATTGCCACATGGTATAAAAATATATAATTTATTTTAAAAGGTTACATAAATAAATATAACTAAATAAAAGTCTATTACCACAGTTTTTGCTTCTTAATCCATATTTTAATCCTTGTGTTTCATTTATTTAAATAAATGCTGCAATGCTGAAGTGAAGGACTTGTTTATAAGACTAAGAGCTATGAGTTTTTGTTTTTTTTATGCATGCAGCGCTAGTCACGACTGCTCTCCGTCCTCATAATTTATTGATGACAGCGTCTGTCAATAAGTAAATAAATATATAAACATTCTTTTGCTCATTGGTTTCTGTAGCAAAACAGTACAGCTGAGTGACAGTTAATGGGTCCCACATGTGATCCAGAGGACATGTGGAATCATTTAGCACATTTACTTGTTTATTACGTTAAATTCTTTAGTGGATTGGCAACAGGCTGCAGGTAAACATGTATGACTCATGTGAAGTCCATTATATGAAAAATATCGGCAATTACAATAGTAATAGCACCATAGCATCACTATGCCAAGAATGATCAATTACTATTCAATTACAACATGAGATAATAACGTGTTTATGGTTTAATCATATTTAACCAGCCAAAACCAGATAAGTATTCACCACTGAGATGTCTAGATCTGATAAGCACATGAGTATGATCTGTTGACAACTATAAAATTTCATTCACATTTCTGCTTGATTGGATCTGCTTAGCAACATGAACTGAGTCAAGCAATTTGTTTCAGCAGATGTCTGTTGCCTCTCTTGGTGTGCCTCACGTGTCCCCCTAGTGGCCCGCTGATTTAAGAGCTCTGAACCTGCTACAGTACAGCAAGTGGTGATTCACACTGGTCAGGAATAAATTATTGGTCTGTTCAGTTCTGATGTTTGATTCATCTGCTGCACCACATCAAGGGTAAATGAGAGCAGCCTCTCAAATCCTCTTTGCCTATGCCTAACATGGACTCCAAATATTTGTCTGGTACTGAAAATTAATCGCTTTTACTCCAAGTTAATCAAGAGGAAGAAAATTGTAAGCCCAGCATTAGAGTGCAGGTCTATCCTTCGTATGTGCATGGACATGAAAACCTATTACCAATATTAGGTGTTAAGCTGAAGACCACCAACCACAAAAATAATCCAAAAGTTCTCTTCTCAACCATTCTCAGCCATTGTCTTTGTCACCACATGTCTTTTAGATCCAATCCCCACCCCATTTTATGGATGTTTTAGGGATAAGATTTTGGTCATGATAAATTGCTCTCTTCAGACACGGGTCTTTCCCACGGCCTTCAAAGCGGCGGTGGTGAGGCCCCTGCTGAAGAAGAGCAATTTAGATTTTAATGATTTTAACAACTACAGACCAGTGTCTAACTTGCTGCTTTTAAGCAAGATTTTAGAAAGACTTGTTTTCATCCAACTAATCCTAACTTTTTTAGACAATCACAACATTTTTGTAAAAAATTCAGTCTGGTGTGAGGGTGAACCACAGCACCGAGATTGCCTTGGCAAAGATTTTAAATGATTTTAGAATAAATTGTGATTCACAAAAGGTAACTGTGTTGGTTCTACTGGATCTGAGTGCTGCCTTTGTCATAGTAGACAACACTATTTTTTTTAAATCTCGCCTAAAACACCTCTGCCTCTCTGGTGCTATTCACAAATGGTTCACGTCCTATCTCACAGACAGAACATTTATGGTGAGTGTGGCCACATGGCTCTTCCAAGAGCTCCATTTTAGGCCCTGTGCTTTTTAACTTGTACATGTTCCCTCTTGGTGGTGTCGCCAGGAAACATGGAATCAACTTCCACAGCAGATGATACGCAGCTTTACATCTCCATGTCTCCTGATGACACCAGGCCAGTGGATGCTCTTTTTAACTGCATTCTAGATATCAAATCCTGGATGTCTGAAAACTTTCTCCAGCTTAACCAGAACAAAACTGAAATTTTAGTCATCGGTCCTGAGGCCCACAGAGAGAGACACTTTTACCCAAACTACAAGCACACAGTCTTTTAACCCATCTCCTCAAGTGAAAAACCTGGCCATCATTTTTCACTCTGAGCTGACTTTTATCCCACACATCAAGAACATCACAAAAATAGGTTTCTATCTCCTAAAAACATAGCCAGAGTCCGCCCCATTCTCTCTCACAGGCCAACATGGAGACACTGATGCTTTTATCACCACTCATATATACAACTGTAATGCCCTGCTCTCTGGTCTTCCCAAAAAGAGTATTTCAGGTTTGCAATTATTACAAAACTCAGCAGCACGTGTCCTGACTAGGACCAGAGGGCGGGACCACATTACACCGGTTTTAAAGGAGAATTAACGTTTTTTACAATCTGAGCCTTATTTCGGTAATAAAACAAGTTGTTTTACTCACCCATAGCACTTTGGTGTCATTCGGAGCATTTCCGGAGATGTTTTAGTTTAGCGATCTCCGTAACGTGAGTTCTCGGGGCATATGTTTGCGGTTTCCAAATAACACAAAGTTTAGCACTTTTCAAATCGTAGAAGGTCAATGTCTTAGTCTACACCTTCATCCCGAGAGCTGAGAGCGAAATAAGATGTGACTCCGCACATGCGCACTGGCTTCCTCGTCTACTCGAAACTACGGCTAAATCTTTGCCTGGTTTACACCAGACCATATCACAAGTGATATATGGTCTGGGAGCCACCTTCGAAATATCTCATAGCGGAGGTGTGGTTTACGATCGCCAACGGCCGTTTATTGGGCGTTACGAATGTCTATCATTTGGCGTATACGTAGCCCATAGCCAATCATGTCAGTTGTCAATTCAAACTACAAGCTTCCATTTGTCACATAGTACGCATCACCGTCTTTCCACCCCTCCCCGCTCTCTGATTGGCTCCCAGAATCGGGGGAGCTTGTTTGCTTTAGTTGCCAGGCTGTCTTTCAGATCGGAACAAACGAAAGCAGCCTGGGATTTCCCAGATTAGCTACATCTCGGATTAGAGGCCACTTTTGACTCAAACGAAAGTGTAGACTAAGACATTGAGCTTCTATGATTTGAAAAGTGCTAAAGTTTGTGTTATTTGGACACCGCAAACATATGCCCCGAGAACTCATGTTATGGAGATCGCTAAACTAAAACATCTCCGGAGATGCTCCAAAAGTGCTATGGGTGAGTAAAACAACTTATTTTATTACCGAAATAAGGCTCAGATTGTAAAAAAAAAAAAGTTAATTCTCCTTTAAAATCTATCCTGAAACTCACAGGGAGCCAATACAGTGATTTTAAAGTTCTTTTACTGTTTTTTAAATGTGTTAATGATCTCGAGTCTTCTTATGTTTCAGAACTGCTTTTACCTTATGAACCTTCGCAAACCCTGTGCTCCTCTGGCAGCAGGCTCCTGGTCATTCCCAAAGTCAGGACACAGACTCACGGAGAGGCGTCTTTTCAGTACTACATCCGTCTATGGAACTGCCTGCCAGAGGACCTCAGGGCTGCAGAGAATGTTCATGTTTTTAAGAGTGGGCTCAAGACTCACCTGTTTAGCTTGGCCTTTGATTGAAATTTTATACTTTTATTTTATTATTATCCTTGAACTCATATTCCTTTATCATTTTTAGGATTTCCAGTGTTTCTTCTGTAGGAGTCCTCTGTGGTGGTCGGGTGCGGTTGCCAGGGTCTGTCCCGCGGGTTCCTGGAGGAGGAATGGTGCTTGGGCCTCATCTCTTCCCTGGGCCTTGTGCACCTTCCCTCCACTTAGAGTGTGTGTGTGTGTGTGTGTGTGTGTGTGTGTGTGTGTGTGTGTGTGTCTGTGTGTGTCTGTGTGTGTGAGTGTGTGTGTGTTTATGTGTGTGTTTATGTGTGTGTGTGTTTATGTGTGTGTGTGTGTGCGTCTGTGTGTGCCTGTGTGTGTGTGAGTGTTTGTGTGTGTTTGTGTGTGTTTGTGTGTTTGTGTGTGTTTGTGTGTGTGTTTGTGTGGGGTCAGGCAGCTGTGGGGGGCTGGTTTTGGTGGGTGGAAGGAAATGTGAGGTTGTTTTTAATAACTATAAAGTACTTTGTGTTTGTATGAAAACTGCTTTATAAATGTGAGTGAGTGATTGATTGATTAACAAGAAAATGATTAATATAAGCATCTAAATTACATTTTCTGCTACAATTGATTTACACGGTTACACTAGGTTAACTAGTCAATTTCTTTTTTCAATGTACGATTTTTATAACCTGCTCAGTGCTCTTGGCCTGCATTTGTTGTGTACACATGATTCTCTTCTTGTCCTTCACTTTTTACTCTATAATGAGCACAAATATTGAAGATATGGCACATGAGATGAGTGAGAAAAGATTAGTTCTTACCATATTGAGCCTCTCAGCATATATAGTTTAATTGGTTTCAGTATGTATTCAACACTAGCACTATTTCTCATGTAGCCTATAGATGGAATGTTTTGTTTCTAAGGGACTGTTTGGGATACTGTACCAATGTTCAGGACTCCATCTAGTGGTTCAAAATGATGTAACAGAAAGAGACCTCAATTGTGAGAAACCAATGAAAAATATTTGTCTGCGTAAAAATACATACTTATATCAAACAACATCACATTTGTTCATGATTAAGTTGAAACCACTCTTTCATGTAATATGAATATTTTACATTTGTTTTATTGTTTCACTATGTGCTTAGTGCTGTAAAGCACTTTGGTGCAACTTGTTAGTTTTAAATGTGCTATATAAATAAAATGACTTGACTTGACTATAGAGAGAATTTGCTGTACACTGTATTTTAGAAGGTTCTACATCAGCTGATATATCAAATGTTATCTAGTCTTTCTTTTCAGACTTTTATTTGTACTCATATTGCTTTCTACTGTGAACGACTGGACAGTTAGCCAGTGTTGTGAAGGAGGGTTTTTGTGAGATTATTCGATGGACTGCTGTCAAAAGATGAGTAATAATGAGTGGGAGATCCGGCTGTCATCAGGCCACAAGTCACCTCCAATTTCACTGAGTAATGTTACTGTAGTATATGGAGTGGATACAGCAGACCTAAACCACTCTCAATGCAATGGTAAGAACCAGGTAATAACTGAGATTAAAAAGGATTTAGTTTTTTATTCAACTTTGAAATCAGATTACAGATAATTAAAAATATTAAAAACCTAGAGCTGTGAATCATCTAAACTTAAAACATATCATGAACATACATTCACTATAAGTTTAAAACTCTCACTTCACTGAGAAGATGTGTTCTTGTAATCATCAGAGTCTTTGAAGATGCCACTCTTGATTAACAGGTACATGCACCCTACTTTGAACAGTTTGTCCTCAGAAGAGTTTATGTTCTGTGCTACATTATGGTTCTTGAAGCTGTTGAATATATATTTCTATAGGTTTTACATATATAAATATTGCACGTGGACCTTGATTTAACCTTTGTCCCTGTAGAACAAATGTGTTAAACAATATGCACTACCTGTGATCATTACACATTGATCCACTACACTTTGTACAGTCTACACTTCCTACAGTCCTTTGCGGTGTTAAAATCCCATTTCGGAATACTACTACTAACCTTTTTATACTATTGTATTTGGCTAATTCTAAAACAGTTTGCTCCTGCATAGATACCGTAATGATTCATACATTGTATGGTTCATTACTGCTGTGCCAAAGAGCTGTTGTACTGTATCTCATTAAATCTAACCAGATAATGAAAGCAAACTTATTTTAACTGTACTAGTACAACCAATAGTTCTGGGTATGTACCCAGGTTACTAAGTTAATGAGTGCTTAGATAATCAGACTGGACCTGTTCTCTTGAAGTCTTTTTCTTTTTATTTTATTATTTTATTTTTTTAAAGCACTTTCACTCATGAATATAGACGTTCTGCCTTCACTGCACTACAGTTCCCATAGTCCTTAGCTGCAGATTTATATCCTCAGGTTTCACAAGCTTCTGCCCCTTCCCCTTCGTTGTCGGCTTTGCCCCCTAACGACCATGGCTGTAGACTGTTACCAGTGGTGCTGTTGCTACAGTAACAATCTAATGCCACGGTCACCATGGAGACAAGCTAAGAGATACGATTGGCTCTTGTGGGCACTGACGGTGTTGCTGGTTTGATGATGCAAACGTGCTGGGCTCCGGAAGGAAACTTCAGCATCCCCTACGCTACAGCAGCATCTTCCCACTCATCTAAGCTCAAAGTACAAATATAACCATTGTCTTTTTTATTCAAACAGAGGAGATATTTGCCAGACATCAGTAGCCATGACTGTAGACTGTTACTGTACTTTAGAACAGTTTTAGCAGTAAGCAGTCTAGAGCCAAGGTATTGATGTACTGACTGATAGAAGGTAGGGATCAGAAAGAGTCGGTGGCTAAAAGCATGCCAAAAGGATACAAGGAAGTATAGAGAAATGGAATCAATTAAATATTTTTGTGCCCCAGTGTGTGAAGAGCAAAGGATGCTGAGTACTTTATTGCTCTTTAAAGTTACCTGGAACCTACTGAACATGTCATCTGACCCATTCCGTCCCATCCTATCCGTGTCGCTGATGTTGTGTGGTCATAGCGTATTTGTTTTGTTTGCAGTATTGATTTCCATGCCGATTATCCATGAGTCAGGCACAGGAAATGGACAGTCAGTGGCAAAGGGGGCCATAATGGTGGCTTATGCAAGCTCTACAGCACTGACGTCAGCTTCCAGGATATCCGAGTCCACTTAAGCACTGGCCTGGGTGTTTATATACTGGGCTCTTTGTACCTGCGAAGAGTCTAACAATAGTGCGCTTTGTGTCACCTCTGGTCATGTAGCAAGCCTGTAAAAAGCAATATCCGGTGGTTAGTGCCTGCAATTTCTAGCAAACAATTATTGAATATCATTTTATATATGTTTATCTAAATTGATGTTCCTGTTTTGATTCCTGCCCATGGTTCTGACCATGTTTACGAGTTGACCAGTAAGTAGGCCATAGTCAAGGTTAGAAGTCAAGCTATGATTTGGCTATGCAGTTATCCCCGAACATCAGAAACATAACGTCCATGCTTAAAACTTTTTTTTTTTTTATGTAAAGATGGATGTGCCACGATTAGCTTTGTTCTGCAGGTCACCCTCACGCTTTCAGCACCACGGAGAGCGCCAAACAGCAGCACCATAAAGGCACGCTGTCCATCCTTATCCTTATCTTGCTGTGAAAAGTCATTTGGACATAAGGATACTAGAATCTGGGACTTGGTTCATTGTCATTCCACTCTCGTGGCCCGGAGGAGTTACCTCAGGGAGTTTTGGCGAGTCCCTGGGCCTACCCACCCCCTCACCTCTCCTTTACCCCCAGCCCCGTACAGACACATGGCGATGCAGCTGCTCGACACACACAGGCGGCCAATACTGTACCTTTAAAAACTATCTGGCGGCTGATTGGGAGTCGTCTGCATGTGCGCAGGCATGACGCAAAATTGACTTCATCTCAAGAACGCGTCACGAAGTCATTTCAACATGGAAGCAGCAAAGAAACTATGTAGAAGCTTTGAGACTGCCAAAGGGAAGGAGAATAGCTCACGTCACCTCTTCAGGTTTGGAAAAATGAGGTGCGATCAAACACACACTTCTTTTGTTTTGACGACACCTGCTAAATGTGGCACACATGATGTGAAGAGGTGATGGTCGTGCCTTTGTCATCCGTCCCTGTGCGTGCTGATACGGGACGGTTAACATGCAGTCAGCGTCTATCCCAGCAGACATCACCGCTTTTTTCACAGCTGTCACTGCCCATGTGCGCCAAAGTGACTCACACTGCAGTAACTTCAGCTTCTGCTAACAGTCACGCACAAAACCATTCTAATTTAACAAAATAAATAGCCAAAAATACAAAATTCCACACGGAAATCAAAGCATTTCCTTATTCCACGATATAGTGATTTGTTGAATTTAAGGATTTGTTGCCCCTAAGGAAAAAAAAGAAAAGAAAGAAAGAAAGAAATAGAAGCATGCTTACCTTTTTCATGAATCCAGATGAAACTAGCTTTTCACTATATGAAACTAAAAAGTACGTTTGATGTGCCCATTTCACCCAAGCAGAAAATGCATATTTTAAGCTATTTTCTTTGTTTTCTCTCCTCGTATCATAATGGAGCCTACCTCCAACGCGCTATTTGCTGTAATTCATCGGGTTGTCCCGGAGATCTGCTCTTATAGACATCCCGTAGTACTAGTAATGGAGTTGGGAGGGGACACTCATTCATTCAGAAGCATCACCTACATGGCCAATGTACGTGGACTCTGACGTCATCGATAGTCAACAGGAGGCTTTGTGGAGGGGGAGGGGACGGGGGGAGAGTGAGCCTCGCGGGGGGCTTGTTTGGGGAAGTATGTAGGGAGCATGGGGACAGTCAATGGCTCTTTATTATTACACATTTACCCAGACATGGTGCAGCATCACTGGGGTGACTCACTAACTATAAGAAGTGGTAATAAGAACAATAAATTATTTTCCGAGGTAATGAAAGAAATATTTAAATTGCAAAATTGAATAGAATTCCATTCTGTTTATTTTAGCATTTAAACATTAGGTCAGTTTAAAGGTCTTTGTGTACATTTTTCTTGTTTTTTCACACTCCTTGGGTTTTAATTGTTTATAATTTGATAACTGATATATTGGGAAATTAAAGCAATATAACACAAGGACACCTCCTGCTGGCACTGTAGTGAAGCAATTTAAATGGGTCTAAACACAATAGCTGCTAGAACGAGATGAAATAAGATGATAAGAAAATGATAAAATGATAAGAACAAGACTTTGAAAACATGTAGTTTTATATTTGATATAACACACACACACACACACACACACACACACACACACACACACACACACACACACACACACACACTCTGTACACTCTGTAACTTTTCTGGTAGAGGGTCTGCCATTTGCTTGTATCAATGGAATTTTCCACTGTATGGTAGTAAACATATTTCTACATTGGGTCAAGCAAGTGATGCCACCAGACCCAGTTACAGATTAGATCTGTGGAGAGGCGATTTTTTTTGTACGTAAATGAGTGCAAGATACACATGTTTAATGCCATACTGTGGAACAATGCTCTCTGTGTTGCTCTCTTTTCTGTACCATTGCATAGCTGTGTAGAGTTGCTGAATTACTGAAAACTCATCTGCAGATCTTAACAGATCTTGTTCATTTTAACAACCCACTGCTGATACTGTATACCTCATTATGCTTAATAATGTACATATATGTCATAAAACCAAGGCTTGAAGGCAAACCTAAAGTGTGATGAGATATGCAAACTAATGAGCTGACCATAAATAAGTTATGCAGAATCAAAGTCTACACTGGTCAGTATTCTTATTCACCGTCCAGCCATCAGTGTGTTAGTGTTCATGAATAAAGTATGAAAACAGTTGTACGTCACTGGGACTAGAGCTCCCAGTGCACCTTGTATTCTCCGGCATGCACCCCGCCACACTCTTCTCCCCCAAGCCCTGTTTCTCTTCATCTCTGATCCCAGCTCTCATCCACAGCAAGCCACATTCACTTCTACTTATAGAGAAATACATCTTCAAGGCAATATATTGGAATTAGGTTGCCCTAACTTGGCAGCTTTGATACTTATTCCATAGGCACATAATCAACATCTCATTATAACTTTGCTATTACACCTATACATTGCTACCAGTACGGCTGTGAAGTTCAAATAAAGACTTTATGACCAGAAATCATAAACTATAATACTGAAATGTACATTACACATCAAATACAAATATCTGTAGGAGGAACAGGAGCTACAGTAGTGTAGAAATGATTAAGTTAAAACATTGGGAACACTTTATTATAACTACACTTTAACATAACATATTAATAAAACTTACTGCACAGTAAACAAATTGTTCATAGTAAGAATAGTTATTTCTGTAATCCCTCAGTCGTCCAGGTAGGATCCATAGCAAAGGAGAAAAGTTTTTGATTGATCAAAAACTTTTGTCCAGTTGACAGAATTGAATTTGTTGTTTGTTATGGTAAGAATGGGATAAATACACTAACACTCTCTTTAGTCAGAGCTGACGAAGCCTCTCGGATGAGCGGCGAAACGTTTTCAACCAAACAAACTTTGTCCAGTTGACAAATTGAACTTCTCCTGTTATCAACACTCTCTTTAATTACATAGTTACAAAGCCTGAACAAACAATGTGCTCATTATAATTACATCTTGGCTAATGCTTTATTAAGGGGGTAGTGGTACAAAAATATGAATGCTTATAGATATATATAGCTGCCCTGACCTATTTACCTACTGACCTTTGTTACACATAACATCAAACTCAGACACGTGTGTTTATGATCAGATGTGATGCTAAAAAAAACAAAGAATCGATTTATTTTCCGTAGAGTATTTTAGCATGTACAGTAAAAGCAGAAGAATACCCAGACTGCACAGAGCTCCCTCCAATTGATCCTATCTTTTCTCTCCTCCTCATCTGTATTCTGCTTTACCCCTTTAGCCTGTTCTTCCTCCTCTTTCCTGTCCCTATTCCCACTTTACACTAGCGACCCTTCTTGCCTATCTCTCACACAGACAGTTTTTCTAACCAAGCCACTGACCTGGATTCAGAGTAGTTTAAATTCTGAAGCTTAGAAATGAGGGCCGGAAGTCAGAGCAGAAGCTACAATATGCTGCATGGGGAAATAGGGACCCAACACAGCATATGCCAAGTCTCCTTGTATATGTATATGGTAATATCCTGCCTATGGGAAGGGGGGAGCTGAAAAAATATACATTCTTGCAGGTTTTATAATAGTTTGTAAGTCTATCATGTAGTGAGAGAGAGTGCATATTTTAGCCTCTTTTCTTTTCTTGTACAGGTGCGGCATGCTGCAGAGAATGTGTTGCTTTATTCTGGAAAGTTTGTGCAATATAATACCTATATAATATGGTGTGATTCCAGCTCCCACAGATGCTGTTGTTGTTTCTTTGGGCATGACACTTAACCCACCTTGCCCCCAGGGGTTTATATGAAAATGTGACTATAATAAAATGAACTTTATAAGAGAAAAAAATACAGTCGTATGCGCAAACAGAACTGTTTTGAGCCTGTATTTGAACATTGTCATTGTAGATGATGACATTTATTTCAAAATGTAGTAACCATAGAGTGTATATATAAATGGACATGGCTAACACGCTAATAGGAAGTTTCATGTGGGCTTTTCTGGTTCCTTCTGGCTCCCATTGACTTACGTTGGAATATTGTGCTCTGTACCTGCTGCTGTGAGCCTTGTCATTTTGGTCATTGGACATGATCCTGGTGATCCATGATCCACAATATAGAGCCTGCTCCAAATTTGCCCCTTTTTATAGAGTCTGTTTAGTAACCTACATCTTGATGCTAATTGCCAGCTATAGATTAGATTGACCCGTAACCAATATATTGTTGCCATGATTCCTGCCCCACCATCTCTACCGCTGTGTCCTTGGATAAGTCACCTGGCTCATCCCTTTCTGAGTGTGACACTGTCGTTTGAAGCGGCTGCCGCAGGGCACCCAAGGTATGTGAATAAGCAATGAGGAAAGAGAATTACTTTCAGACTTCTTTAACTGACGGCACTCTAAAGCAACAATAATGGGATAATTCACTGTCTGACTCAGCTTAAAGTACTTTGTAGGGGTAAAGTTTTTGGTCGTGACGAAGCATAGGTTGAGATATTGTTCTTGTTGAATTTATCTGGGAGAGAGCTGGTTAATCAATCCTGAATAATATAGTTGGGTTGATGCTAGTGCCTCTGAATGTGACAGAAACCTTATAAATGCCTTGCTCTTTCAGCTTGTTTGCTGCCTCTCTGGGATACATGAGTCATACTGTACCAATTTTTTTGTTACTGGTTCTCAAGTGATTTTTTTTTTTAGTGTGATAGTAACAGTATTTCCTAGTGGTCTGACTTGTGGACTTTATTATTGTTATATTCAAAATCTTAAGTAAATTATGCCTACAATGTAAATGTATAATGTATAAAGTCCCAGTTCTGATTAAAAGTAGTTAGATCAGAAAGATCACTCACAAATTGCATCAACTGCTTATAAATAATGAATGAATGAATACTATAACCCCTTAATTAAGTTACTAATCCTAATCATTCTTAATAAAGTATTTGTTAATTATTATATTGTGTATTTGTTCATGTTTTATTGAGGCTAGCAGCATTGTAGTTATTATAAAGTGATACCTTTTTCTATTGGTTTAAGGCCATGATGAATTTATGGTCCCCTCTTCAAAAGTGGCTGTAATGTTATGCCTGATGTGTGAGGGATATAAAGCCTTCCTTATCATATTATTCCCCTGCACATCTTCCATATTGTGCTGTAGCCTCTTCTTCTTCATCCTTTTCTGTCCACACACGCTGCACATGACTCATCCAGATGACTCACCCCAGCCCCCCCCCTCTCTCCCTCCTTCTCTCCCGCCCTCTCCCACACACAAGCTCACACATCTCTGTATTATCTATCTGCCCTGGCTAACCTTGACGGAGAAACATAGAAAGATGCTGTTGTTGTAAGAATTAGCCGTGATCTGCCTCATCATACCTCCTATGATAGCCAACGAACCTGTCCAAAAATATGTTTGGCTATATCTGCACATACTTGTCTTAAAAATCATCCATAGCCTAAAAATACATTGGTGGTGACGCAGTGTGCCTATTTTTAAAGTACATTTTTGTTTACATTGTAGTGACAGTATTTGAGCAAGGTATTCATTCACCTAACTGTCCTGAACGTTTTCCTACCATCTGGTGACAGTAATTGGCCTCATCATGCTAGCTCCAATGAAATCTAAATGAATAGAGAAGTTGCTGTAAGAACGAGTAGCTTATGTAAAATGTCAATCATTGTAACAAAATATGAGGATATGGCATCGACAGCTCATACAGAAATACTTTGTTTTGTATTTTATTTTATTTTATTTTATGGATCGGTGGTTAGAATGTTCACCCACCAACCTGAAAGTGGGCAAATTGAACCCAGCTTTGGTCATGCTGTTGTTGTGCCTTAGGGCAGTAGGAAAGTGTTGTATGAGCAAGCATAGTTCAAGTGACCAGTGGCGCAGATTGGTCTCACCTTGCTTTGATCGGTCTGACCCAGGGCAGCAGTGGCTATAGATATAAAGGAAGTGAATGAGAGATTATTATAGTACACAACTTTGAGAAGCCTGTAAAAGCGTATGACATTTACATGGATATACATTCAGGAAGAGGACAGTGAACTGTATAGTCAGCAATATTTGTGTTGACTTGACTTTTTAGCTCCTTTACTCTATATTAACTGAGCTGGTAATGACTATACTGGGATTACAGAAACTACTTTAGTTCATTCTCAGTGGTGTTTGATTGCAACGTTTTGACTTTTGGGATTTAAATCAGCGTAAACTGTAGCAGACAGTATGGAGTCAAGTTGAAACCTACAGAGTGTACAACTACTCCTATCAGTGGATATACATTTGAAATACATTTGGTTGAGCTAATCATAAGTCTGACCGGGAATGTGGTGGGTCTGTTAAGGCCAAGGTTTTTTTTGTTTTGTTTTTCGTTTTACTTGTTTTTGTGATCTTTCTTTATTGCAAAAAAAAAAAAAAAAAAAAAGACCATTATGATTATTAGTTTTATAATATTTAATGAATTCATTTTTTGTACTTTTCTTTTCTTAAGCACCTACAGCTCTGAAAAAAAAGAGACCACTGCATTTTTTTCTGAAATCAGCATCTCTACATGTATTACAGCCATTCCATTCCAGCGTCTGTTGAATTCCAGCACAAACACAAAGCTGAGCTACTTCAGTTCTTGCACCAGGAGTGGAATAAAGTCACCCAAGAACAATGTGAAAGACTTGTTGAGAGCATGCCAAGACGCATGAAAGCTGTGATTAAAAATAATAATAATAATAATAATAATGCATTTTATTTAAAAGTGCCTTTCAAAACACCCAAGGACACTGCACAAGGTTAAAAACGAAATAAATAATAAGGGTTATTGCACCAAATATTGATTTCTGAACTCTTCTTAAGTGCAAACATTAGTATTATGTTGTTTTAAAATGAATTTGATCTTGTTTCTTTGCATTGTTTGAGGTCTGAAAACATGTATGTTTTTTGTTATTTTGACCATTTGTCATTTTCTGCAAATAAATGCTCTAAATGATAATATTTTTTATTTGGAATTTGGGGGAAATGTTGTCAGTAGTTTATAGACTCAAAAAAGTAGTAAAATCAGAAAAACTGATAATTTTGCAGCGGTCTCTTAATTTTTTTCCAGAGCTGTATATTCTAAACTGCTCCTATCACTATGATGTGCAGGATATTTGTACTATATCTGAGTCGTGACCTCTTTTCTGAAGTTCTCCAGAATCCAGACCACCAGCAGATGTCAGTGTAGGTTTGACATGAGCGCTGCCCTGTACACTGCTCTGCATTTCTTTGTTGAACAGTACACTTCTTTTTTATTACTGCTGCTACACACATGATATTTTATACACACTTCCTAACATGTGTACTGACTCTTCTCTGCCCTGACCACTCTAACCTCCACTTTATTTATTATTTAGACACATCCGGTAATTCCTACTACAGTATAGTATGTCCATTGGAAAGATTTTGATACAGTTTAGGAGTTTGTAGTTGAAAATGTGTGACACTTACAATTTAAATTCCAGTAAATAAAATAGTAGGAAATATTACATTCAATATATTTTTAGGTAGATGGCTTTATTTTAATATTTTGTGCTGTGCCACTTTTTAGTTGCTGCTACTATGCCAAAACATAGCGCAAAGGAAAGAGTTTATTCAAAATCTATTGTTGTGAAAAGATGGTGAACATACTGAAAGTGAGGAGAACATGTTTCTATAATTTGGAAATTGTTAACTTTGTGAAATGGTTAAATATTTATGTAAACATTTACCATATACAGAAGGTCCGTCTGGATAAACCATAGAGGGCACTTTTGGACTTGACCTGTTAATTATGATTGTTTAAATGTTCTGTATTATACTACATTGACTCTTATGAGCTCTGAGCCATGTTTGAATGTTTTACCTCATCAAAAACATACCCAAGTCTCCAAAGTTCCAAATGTGCTGTTCCACCCTGTGATGAAGCATGAAACCTTGTCATGAAGCAGAGGTTTTCCAGTTAACAGCTCCTTTTACCGTTTGTTCAGTAGAGTTGGGCAATTCCAAGGCTGAAATCATCCATATGATTTTCGTGAAGGTTTATGGAGCTTATAAACACAGTGAAGTGCTTCCTGTATTACCACGTGACATCACAAGGTGGAACAGATTGTTTTCTGTTTGAGAGAAGAACTCAGCCTTAATATGCAGGGATTGTGTGAATTAAACATATGTGAATGAAACAAAACAAAACTCTGGGTATGTTTTTAATGCAGAACCAACATTATCACATAGCCTGTTTATTTGTGAAATATTCTGCCTGCTGATTTTATTCTATATAAAAGTCACACTGACTGTACCATTGTAAAATCCTAGTACATTCCTGTAGTGAGTGTGCTGGTTAGGATTGTGGCTGTGAACTGGCCTGGGAAGAGCAGATATGACAGAGATATGAAATGATTTACATTTACTGTCTTAACCGCTGCTGTTGGCTGCATCACTGGTCACCACACAGTTTGGGCGCCTCTATAATCTCTCAATGGTCAACCTCACACTAGAGATGTCAACAAGCTTACAGCCTGTGGAATG
Organism: Paratrypauchen microcephalus; assembly: GCA_036785185.1. NCBI lineage: Eukaryota > Metazoa > Chordata > Actinopteri > Gobiiformes > Gobiidae > Paratrypauchen > Paratrypauchen microcephalus. Next base: position 2,771,384 of record JAVJIX010000028.1, on the reverse strand, counting down.
CCTTCTTCCTCTAACTTGGCCTTCTAATGCTAGCCTGTGACATTTAGGGCAGTTGTGGTCATTTCAAATGATCATTTTAAGCAGGATTTTTTTATTTGTCAGGGTGTTTATGTGCCATTCTTAAACAGAACGCACATCTTTTTATTATCAAATATGAATGTGTGAAATTCAGAAAAGCCCACTGGAATTCTGCTTCCTCCAGACTTTTTAGATTTGTAGATCTGTTTATGGAGGACAGTTTGGAAAGACCCGAAGCGTACTGGGTGATAAGCATTATTGCATAAACATTTTTTAATAATGCATCTTGTTTTCAGTGAGGGATACTTATTATAAAAGAATAGGTGCAATTTATCATACCATTTGATGTTGAATAGGTCAATGAAAGCATGAAATAATTATTTGCTAGACATGTTTAGACAAACCAAGCTCTTATTAGAAAACCTTTACCATGTGTGGACTCAACAATTGCACAAGGCCTTTCTAAATCAAGAGCATGCAGCACAAAGTACACCCTCGTTGTATTGTGCTGGTGGATTATCCTTTAGCCTATGTGCTTAATGTTGTGTGCGTTCATAGATTGATGAAACAAATGTCCATGTACTTAAACAACATAAAATAAAACTGCATACCCTAGGGTGTGTGTGTATATGAGCATTTGTAAGTGGTGCATGCTTCCTGTGGTCTGGCTGCTGCCTTAGCGTGGCCAAAGTCACGTCCTTCATTGCGATGCTTGTGGGACTGTGGTGAGTTTAGTGGAGCCCAGCTCATAAAACACAGCAGCAGGGCACTGTTCCTCTGCAGACAGGGAAGCTGCGACCGATGGGGAAGCCACACAAGCTGCTATTGTCAAGAGCATCTCCACTTCTGCCCTGAGAGTCGCAACTCAGCTGACCCGGGGTTGTGACCTCTGCTCTGTGGTCTGGTCTAGGGTTAAATTGGAGTGCCCAGTTTCACTTCATCTGTAGTACAAAGATGCATTAGTTTCAGTAGGGGAAGAAGTACTCAATATTGGTACTTAAGTAAAAGAACCGATACGATAAGTAAAAATATTAAAGTACCTCTTATAAAAATGTAAAAGTATTTCATGCAGTTTTTGTGATCTAACAAAGCTTCAAATGAAGTGATTTTGATAAAGAATTTAATTAAAACATTTTTTCAGCCATTTTTCTTTGTATATTTTTGTTTGCTCAGGCTTTTCAGCAGATCTCTTTTCAGCAGAAAAAATACTTTAGCTTTTCAGTTCCTTAAAATGTACTGGAGTAGAAAGAATAGGTACTTGCTCTTAGATGTAGTGAAATAAAAAGTATCCACTTTAAAATCTACTTAAGTAAAGTACAGATACCTGAAATGTATATTAAGTACAGTACTTTACTACTTCCACAACTGATTAGTTTTCAGTGCCTACATCCCATGTTTGATGTGTGGGACATATGTTATTATTTATTTTTACACTGCAGACAGTAGGGCCCACGGTTGAATAGACAGCATATTTTTTCTCAACAGAGAAGTCTATTTCAGTTTCAAATGTGCTTGGGACAGATGACCTGCAAGTGGGGTACAGTTCGCAGTCACTTCATTGGAAAGTTCACGAATGGCAATTAAGTGTGTGACCTTACATCAGACCTGGGCAAACTGTTCCACAAAGCACCAGTGTGGCTGCAGGTTTTTGTTCCAACCAACCAAGAGGACACCTTCAACTGTCTGAAAACTAAGATCAGTTGATTAAATGAGTCAAGTCTGGCGTGCTGCTGCTGCTTGGTTGGAAAGAAAACCTGCAGCCACACCGGCCCTTTGTGGAACAGTTTGCCCAGGTCTGCCTTACATTATGAAATATGAATGAACTTACCACGTTATATTTCCCGTTACCGGCTGGTTAGCTCAACTGCTAAGTCACTTGACTTTCACCCGCGGGGACCTGGGTTTGAATCCCCCCTGGGCAATGAGCAAGCCAGTGTGGGTCCTTGGGCAAGACCCATCATGGTAGTGACCCCCGGGAACCTGAAAGATGAGCTGCCCACTGCTCCTGAAACGATTGGTCAAATGCAAAGAAATAATTTTCCTACAGGGATAAATAAAGGATATCTTCTTCTTCTTACAATGTCCTGCATACTCAGATGTTGTCTTTCTTTGACCCTGGGACTCTATAGCTGTGTTCACACTGTTTTACTGGTCCACAATTGACCCCATTTTAGCTCTGATATGGACATAGTTTGCTTCTAGTCTAGTACTTGTTTAGTCCTGGTCTAGTCCTGGTTTGATTTTGACTTTAGGCTTGATTTATCTCAGTTCCGATGTGATGACGCTCGAACTCTATATGCAAAAACATGTTGTGGGAAAATGTTATTTTACTACATTGGTGTGCATTGCAAAATCTTGTCTGTAGTGAATCAGAATGAACTAACAGACGTGCAGACGTTTTCTCAGTGACTGTGACCAAAGGGAACTTGCCTCATGAGAATTGACCTTTGGTTGCACTTGAGCTGTAGCAGAAGTTGCTGTGTGGTTAGCTGTGTGCTGCAGTGCAGAAATCCGAGGTGGAAGTATCTCTCTCTGGCCTATAGGCCCCACTCCCATGTCCGAGCTCTCACACGCAGCCAGGCCAACAACAATTAAAAGCAAAAGCAAGTCAGTGGTTCTTGGATGTTTTGTGCCTCATTATGGCCCATGCAGCGCAGTACCACATGTTTAACTCACTGCTGACAGCTCACATTTAGTATGAAGGGAAGAAGCTATATCAAGATGTGAGCCTGTACCCATCATATATCATCAGGCGCACAGTCATATACAGACTCAGTATATGAGTGTGCAGCTCATGTGTATTCATATTTAACTGAAGCTTTTATCTATTGTTACTACATCAAATACTACTCTAACTGATGTATTAGCACATAACAAGCTCATAACCATGTAAGAAAGTAATTGTTTTACTTTTTTACACCAGAACTAGACTTCTGTTACATAATTAAGACTGCTACTATTAGTACTTTTTAGTAAAACAGTATAGATCCAAAAAATACCACTGAGACATCATCCCATAACAGAAAGAACCTTTTTTTTTTAATAAATAAATTCTCATTGCCTACCTACTTACAGGTTAAGGATGATCTCCTTTTACCATAAACATTACACATTACCATTACCAGTGGCTCCACATCCTCCCGAGGACCTAGGACACATCTCCTCCTGCTCTTTGTCTGCTTCTCTCATCCTGCCATGTCCTCAAACCCTTGGAAGGTCTTCTTTGCACCATAAATGTCACAACACTTTTTTTCCCCTCTAAGATAAATGAACCTGCAAGTGAGAGCCAAACTCCATTATCTTTAATCAGCACACTGCATTTTCTGCTACCCTCTATCTCACTGTGGTGCACTTTTCCACAGGAAGTCAGGGACATTTTGAATGCAGATCAAATCAACTGCAACTGTGTCTTAACTAAACATGTGTGTTTCCTAATTCCTAACATATATACATTGTTATATAATCTTAATTAGCCCTGATTAAGCATGAACAAAGACTTCATAGTAAACAAGTAGTTTACTACAAATGATTGAGACTGACTACTTAAGTAACAGGATAGAATTAAGAGCTAGTGTTGGTGCTTTGATTAAATTAATAATTATGTGTGTATTTTTCAGTCATTTGTTTTTTGTTTTATTATATGCTATATTAAGGCTAATTCAAGTGTAGTTGTTATAAAGTGTTACTTGCTTTGGGATAACTCTATTTTGTGAATTTGCATTGCTACACCTGCCTTAATTTGAGCGCATCACTGCCAAAGCTGTTATCTAGTATCTACAATGTCACTGAGCAAGAGGAAGCATTGCGGTGCACAGTGGTGTTAGCTTATCTTTGGTAGCAGGTTGTGACTTGTAATGCCTCTTATTGAAGGTCATGTGGCCTATATACACTGCCATACAGTGCATGAGAATGTATTCTCCCTGTCTCCATTATAAAATAGTCTTTTCCAGACTCATTCACATGTGTGATAGCCAAGGTGCATACCTCTCATTCACTCTTCTCTGTTCCAGGATACTGATTGAATCTTGAATGGATGTGATTATGATCTGCTGTCAGTGTCTGGGGCCAGATCACCAGATGAAGGTAGGTCTAGGCCAAGCCAGCTGCTCTTGGCCACAAATTGACTCTTGGCTCACCCAAGTGGCTATCCCTTCTAAAGAAAGGACCTTATCGTGATACTGAAAATCTGCTGGAAACCTTTAGATCACAACACTGGCTCATTTTTAAAGCTGTCCACCTGTGCATATGGACACATCTGGAGGCATGAGGGAAGAGCCCCAGAGAGAGGAAGTATTTAGAGCACAGGAATACATGCAGTGTGAAAATGTGCTTGTGTGAATGCTAAAACAAGTAATCAATGAATCAGTTCACAAAACCATTATCAATTATTTTCATCATACCATTAGCACTGTTCATATTCGGCGCAGCATACTGGATGTGGTCTAGTAAAAAGATGTCTGAAGTAGGGACATTTGATAGTGTGACTATTTTGATCGCTATGATTATGTCAAACTGTAACTTTTATGACTTGGGATCTAAGTGAAATAATCGCGATCAGAGTTTGCCAGCATTTTTCGCAATTCTACCATCCATATGCAGCTCATTTGGTTGTATTAATTAAACTCATTGTCGGTTAAACGCGCTATTTTGAGTTTGCTAGTATTTTGTTCCTTCTACGCATCCGTAGGCAGCTCGAGCGGGCTTCAATCATTTATTTACAATTTCTCAAAGTAAGCACTATTACTGGTTCATTGTTACTTTTTCCTTTCTCTGCACTTTTTTGAAATAAAAAAAATGGTGAGAAATACTTTGCATTGTGAGTTTAACTTTAGATTCGAACGGTCTTACTGCAAGATATCAATTTTAAACATGCAAAATAAATCACGATTAATCGCGATTAACTATGAAATTTCTGAGATGAGTTGCGATCAAGAAAATTAATCGTTTGACAGCCCTAATATATATATATATATATATAAATGTGCACTATCTACACTTTCTGGTGTAGATAGCTGTTTCCATGGAGGCATTGTTGCTTTACCTGGAATATTCCGCTGTGTAGCAGTACATTTCTTTAGCTCAACTGAGGCAAACAGCTGACTCCACAAGGCCAAGTTACAGGTCCGATCTGTGGGGAGGAGACCCCACTCACAGTAAGAATCCATTTAAGAAATAACACATCCAATTGAATAAAAGTCAGATAGATTAATTTAACACTACACTGTCAATTTTTTACAGTTTTAACAAAGCATTGACATTACCATGGAGACCAGCACGTGACAGAAAAGTTACATTGTGCACCTTTAACATAGCTATTGTTCTGGTGGTTTTATTAAAATAAGGCCGGGATCAGCAGGTTCTTCACAGGAAGCTGGTCATGACTCACTACAGGAGGGAGAGGGCGGTAGAGAGAGCAGTACATTGGTGTTAGTGGGCAGAGAAAAGCAGCAACACCTCAGCAGCTGTTGCCACGGTTACTGCCTCTCGTCATCGACAGCAAAGTGGTGCAAGGACAGTCTCTTTCTTCAAGTGAAATGAATGGAAACTTTGCGTATGTTTTGTAACTCTCAACTATTTATATAGGCATTTGAAAACATTTGAAGGGTCATGTAAGGACTATGTGTTTCTGCTCTGTCTTCTTCTCGGCATTCAAAGTTGTGTTTTATTGAAACACTCAAAATAAATTACAGAACTGACAAACTAAAAAGTACAGCAAGAATAAGTATTTCATTTGATAAGCTCTGGTTAGAATTTACAATGCCAAATTTTCCAAACAAATAGTGCACTTCCATAAAAGAGTAGGAGCTAATAAAAGGTAAATCTCTCAACTAATTTCTTGTTCAAGTCCATTAAGTTTGAGCTGTTCATACTAGTCTTTACCATCATCCAGACTGTCCCTGTCAGCAGTAAAGCATTAAGGCACCTTTTCATTTTAAACTACTTGTACTATGTAAACATTATGAGTGTGTACCTTTATGGACAGTGCAGACCTAACAAAAGGATTATACCAGCTGACAATGGCCTAAACACCCTCATGCTTTAAGTGTGAGGCGTGCTCTGTCTGCTCCTGTCTGTGTATAATCTACAGAAACACTCCAACAGTGTTGATACAGGGCATGATTTATCCACTGCTCCACACAGACTACTGTGTAAACTATTGTTTTAATCCAAGACACTCAGGTTTACTGCTACTTACAGGTTAATGACTGTCTATAATCACTGTCTGTATAATGGACATAATGGTGGAGCTACGAGTGCTTTGTGCCTTTATAAAGCCTGATAAGTGTGGGTTATGGTGAATAAATTAAATCAATAAATTCAAGTCCTTTAAGTGTGATCTTCAACTTTTTGTATTTTTTGTACAAAAGCTTCTAATAGTATCGGTAGTTTTACCCAGGTCAATTTGGGACAGAAATGTGCAAGGAGCCTGTTGTTCATCTCAAACAATACTTTTGATATCTACTGACAGAAGCAGAGATAAGTGGAGTAAAAAAAAAAAAAAAGATTTTATAAAATATTTTTATGCTTAATTACATAAAATAGTGAAGAAAATTCGTCTAACATCCTGACCTACTTTACTGGCCTCAGTCACCACTCCAGTTGCTGTTCCCGCATTCATCAGTAGAGGGCAGACTCCTCCTTTGACAAACGAATGCTTCTTGCAACATAACCTGTCCTGTCGCGTTAACCGTGACACTGAAGCACACAACCTGACTGTTCAAACTCTGTCATTTCAAACTCTGTGCCTAAATGAGTCCTTATATCACTGTAATTCTGCATTGCATTGATGCGTTTGCCTTGTCCTCTTTCACTCCTGGCCTGATGCGTGCTCTGCCTCGGATCTCAGTCTTAGTTTGGACCAATCAGAGGAGGATTTAGGGAGGGCTCGGAGGCCATGAGAAAGACTTGGCCACCCCTTGAACAACCGTAACCTCTCCCCTCTGAGCAGCGCTGCTCTGGCCCCTGCCGACGCTCCAGCACATACTGTCACATGCGCATGAATAAGCTGCCTCTGCTTGGTAGTGTAAATCTCTCACATAGTCATTTATACACAGCATAAATGTCTTGGATACTATTTAAGGAATTTTGTAAATAGAAAAGGCACTGAAAGAAGGCATCCAGGAAGAATAGACCTAACCTGATCATATCTTGCAATTGCTGGGGTTCATAAGACATCACCACGCTCTATACAGTAATCCAATAATATTTACTACTGTTGGGGGAGTAGGTAAAATGTATAGCGTTAAAATTCAGACTTTTGTTGTAGTGAGTTATTGTAAAGTCTAGCAGTAAACTAATTTAACTTTTGAATATTTCTTGTGAAAGTACCATGTAAACAGTAGGAAGAAAAAATGTCTCTTGTCCCCCATCTGTGAGTCTGACATCATCACATTCAACAATATGAAAACCACCCATAACCTTGTGAAGAAAATCATAATCTGGATAAGCCCCAAAACCCATATTATTATTGTGTATGTTGTTGTTGTAATTTGGACTATCCTGAAGATTTCATTGCCACCACAAATTGTACTGCATTCATTAAGACGTAATCTCATTATACTGCAGTGATAGTGAAACACAGTGCTGCTCTGTTCCCAGGGTCAGGTTCCGTCTGTCAGTATTCTTAGAGTTGTCACAAATGTTTCTCATGTACTCATTTCCCTTAAAGCGAAGCAGGCAAGTTGCAGCACCCTCGTCAGCACGTTTCTAAGCAGGCTTTGATTCTGGCAGATTTGCTCAATGCTGAATAATGAGCGGCAAGCACACACTGGCACCTGCATATGTTGGTACTAGCGTCTATGGGGCAATAGAGAATATTTTCAGTGTGCCTGTCTTGTGTCTAGGTGCCCTCCAGGCCTTCTCACCCTATTTTATTCACCGCAGTCAGACTTTGATTAATGGGGAATTGCACTGTGGGATTCACAGAGTTGCACAGGGCAGCAGTATGAATGTTTATGTGCACACATGGTTTACATAAAGTGCATGCATGGGTCTAATCTGGTCCCTCATATAATATTTTTAAGGTCATAGTTTTTTCCACTAAATTAAGTAAATCTGTTCTACTGTCTGATGTTAAGAATGAATGTCTGTTAATGTTAAGACGAATATCTGCATGTTAAAAATGAAGCGATGTGCTCACTTTTTTCATGAAAGTGAAAAGAGAAAATCTAAAACTTTGAGTATCATTTCATAATAACCACACCTTAAGTAGCCTTAATTAAACATGATCATAGACTTAATTCATAATGAACAAATAGCTAGTTTATTAATTATCATTCATTCTTAACTATTTGTTAATTAAAGTTATTAAAAGTGTTATAAGGAAGTGTTATCAAACTTTGGCTATTGTCAAATATAAATTGCTATTTTCATCCACTGAATATAACTAATTTACATGTAAACAATATAACACTTTATGAATGCTCCTTAGCTATTCTATGTTGTCTTGCATCTTTATTTATTTATTTGATTGGGACAGTGCATGCTAATGGACAGACATGATACAACATTAATGTAAACACGCTGGATTAGAGCCAAAGGCTCATTTCCAGCCCCAAAGAGCTGGGGTCACAAAAGGGCTAAAGAAGAGAATATTGCACACTCCTCTCATTACACAGGTCCCATTATTGCACACACTTGTTGCACAGATCTGGATAATGAATACATTTCCACACACTGTGTAGATTGTTGTGAGACAGTGCTTTGACCTTAGCCGTATGCTCACTTTTAAACTTTCTTTTGTACTTCTACACAGACTCAGGACTATTTTAGTGAAGACTGAGTAAAAATACCATGAGACATTCACTTCGTGCGTGTGTGTGTGTGTTTGTGTGTGTGTGTGTGTGTGCGCGCGTGTGTGCGCGTGTGTATGTGCGTGTGTGTGCCAGTGACCTGTGCCTGAACCCTGACCCGGAGCACTGGTGTTTCAGTGCTGCCACACCAGGCAGAAGTGAAACTTGTGGGTGTGTGGCTTTGTGTGTATTTCCAAACATGGGTGTCTTTTCATACCCACAGCTTTACAGACGGCACTGTGCTGCACCTCTGACGCTCTCCTCTGCTTGTTCTCTATTCTGTCTCATTTTTTGCCGTTGCGGTGGGCATGCTTGCCTCAGTGCGGTCACACATATGCTCACTTTCACAGTCTGACTGGGGCCAAGAGTTATCGAAGCTCCAGTTCACACCGACCCACTGATGGTCGGCACGTACGCAAACCTGTCTGATGGTATGTCTCTATTGGCCAGGTGTATTCACATGGGAAGTACCTGCCATTAATGGGGTTTACACGTCACACAAACTTGGATTAAACAGAGACTAGACTTGAAAGTAAACCTGGACTTGACCAGAATTGAACCAGGAATAGAAAAGGACCAAAGTACCTCTCAGGACTAAACTGACCAAATCAGGAGTAAAAATGTAGCATCTGTGTCAGTTGGTCAAAAACCCTGACCAACTGTGTCAGTTGGTCAAGGTTTGTGTCAGTGGCCTTGTTGACTTGCAAACCAAAATCAGATTTCAGGATATAAATTGCAAAATCTGATGTGAGTAATCAGAGGGACTATGATCAGAAAGAGATTGGAAGATTTTGCTTTTTTACATTTCATTTAAATTAGCTTCTAACTTACAAACTCTATTATATTGATCCTATTTTGAGTTTGTGTGTAACTGCAGCCACTGTCAAGCCCAAATACATGAGGGACTTTGTTTCAGGAAGGGAGTAATTTATAATGCCAGTGCTAAATAATTTGTAGTAGCAGTCTCACCTTTTGTGCAATTGCGGAAATGACATAAAACACCAAAAGCATTTATATTAACTTTATGATATAAACCATAACATTGTGTTCATAGGGGGCACAAGCCAGTGAACTTTCTGTGGCCCTGAATAGAATAATGCCTTCGGTAAGAAATCGGGTGTAAAAAACAATGCCAAACTGTGAACCTTTGCACTACCACAAAACATGTTTATAACCAGCTGCATAGTGTCCAACTTTATGCAGTCCATATGTATAATCAATATGTTTTCGGACTCAAGGCTGAATAAATGATTTCCCTTGAGCCAAATTTAGTTGTTGGCAGGACAATATGAAGATATCAAAACTGGACAGGAAGACGAATAAGCAAAGGCTGTAAGTGCAGATCCAGCTTCGCTTCTCGGTAACGCACAGCTGAGAGTGATTCAGACACTGATGTGCTTTCCAGAGAAGCTCCTCTCAGTTTTCTTCCCGTGTGCCAACAACCACCAACCCCTCTTTCCTGGATTTGGCTTTACCCACGGGCAAAGCAAGTGGACCCAGGGGGCTGTGGGCAGGAAGTGGTGCGTGGGTAGCTGTGCCAGGTCATAGTCCAGGAAGGTAGAGATGATTTGTATTGTAGATATTTTTTGGACTACAGTTGTTTTTGTTGTATATGCAGAGTAAAACCAAAAGGGAAAAAATTACTATTGTAGAAGAAGCATTTCAAAGCAATAGTTGACAGTTTTCAGTTAGCTAGCTTCTCCAAACATGAGGGCAAGGACATTCATTCACTGTCCACATAGTACTACTTCTTTAGCCACTGTTGCCCTGGAGCAGGGGTGGGCAAGTATTTTTTCCAAGGGCTCATAAGAGAAACAGAAAATATTGTGGAGGGCCAGGCCAAAATGCTTAACTCAATTCTGCATAATTTATTGTATTTATATAAAGAGTATAAAAAACAGTCCCCTCCTTGAACCGCCACCTTAACGTGGTGGAGGGGTTTGAGTGTCCGAATAATCCCGGGAGCTATGTTGCACGGCCCGAAAGAGAGACATGGGGCCGTTCTCTCGTGGACCCACCACCCGCAGGAGGATCCATAAATGGTCACATTTTTATACAGCACATTTCCACCTTCAAGGCACCGAAAGAGCCATACACCAAGGAACCACTCACCCATTCACACACACATTGACACACCTGTACGGTCAGTGTATCTGACTGCTCAACCATTGATGTTTTTTTTAATGTCGAGAGTGGGATTCAAACCGCCAACTTTTGGATCTGTGGACAAACACTCTACCAACTGAGCTACTGCCGCCCCCGGTGCAGGGTGCATAAGGGGCCGGTACAGGGAGATCAACCAGCTCTCCGGACATGGAGACTAGACATGGAATGTCACCTCCCTGAGGGGGAAGGAGCCTGAGCTTGTGCGGGAGGTTGAGCATTACGATTACGGTCTCACCTCCACGCAAAACTCCTTGAGGGGGGCTGGACTCTCCATTTCTCTGGTGTTGCCCACAGGGAGCAGCGGCGGGCCGGTGTGGGCCTGCTCATTGCCCCACAGCTCAGCCGCTGTGTGTTGGAGTTCACCCCGATGAACTAGAGGGTCACATCCTTGCACCTTCGGGTCGAGGACAGGTCTCTCATTGTTGTGTGGCCTATGGCCCAAACAGCAGTGCAGAGTACCCGGCCTTCTTGGAGTGCCTGGGATGGGTACTGGACAGTGCACCAACTGGGGATCCCATTGTTCTACTGGGGGACTTCAGCGCCCACATGGGCAATGACAGACTGGAGAGGGGTGTTTGGGAGGAACGACCTCCCTGATCTGAACCCAAGCAGTGTCTTGTTATTGGACTTCTGTGCTAGTCACGGTTACTCCATAATGAACACTATGTTCAAGCACAAGACTCGTCCATCACCCTGGCTGAAGTGACTGAGGTGGTTGGCAAGCTCCTTGGGGGCAAGGCTCCGGGGGTGGATGAGATTCATCCTGAGTATCTTAAGTCTCTGGATGTTGCAAAGCTATCTTGGTTGACATGTGTCAACCAAGATAGCTTTGCAACATCTTTGCAACATCGCGTGGCATTTGGGGACAGTACCTTTGGACTGACAGACCAGGGTGGTGGTCCCTCTGTTTAAGAAGGGGGACCGGAAGGTGTATTCCAACTACAGTGAAATCACACTCCTCAGCCTCCCCAATAAGGTCTGTTCCAGTGTATTGGAGAGGAGAATCCGACCAATGGTCAAACCTCGGATTCAGGAGGAGCAGTATGGTTTTCGTCCCGGCCGTGGAACACTGGACCAGCTCTATACTCTCCATTAGGTGCTTGAGGGTTCATGGAAATTTGCCCAACCAGTCCACATGTGTTTTGTGGATCTGGAGAAGGCATTCGACCGTGTCCCTCATGGGGTCCTGTGGGGAGTGCTCTGGAAGTATGGGGTTTGGGGCTCTTTGCTAAGGGCTGTGGAGCTGTGTTCGCATTGTCGGTAGTAAGTTGGACCTGTTTCCGGTGCATGTTAGACTTTGCCAGGGGATACAAGCGGGCGAAGATAGTTTCCTCTGCAAAGTGGCGTTTCCTTAGAGATAGGGTGAAGAGCTCAGTCACACGGGAGGAGCTTGGAGTTGAGCCGCTGCTCCTCCACATCGAGAGATAAGATAAGATAAGATATGCCTTTATTAGTCCCACAGTGGGGAAATTCGTGTTGCAACGCACAGATCAAGAACAGCAGGAAAATGTAGCATGCAATAAAACAAGATAGGAGCCAGCTGAGGTGGTTCGGGCATCTGTTCCAGATGCCTCCTGGATGCCTTCCTTGGGAGGTGTTCCAAGAATGTCCCACCAGTAGGAGGCCCCAGGGAAGACTCAGGACACGCTGGAGGGACTATGTCTTTCGGCTGGCCTGGGAACGCTTTGGGGTCCTCCCGGAGGAGCTCGAGGAAGTGTCCGGGGTGAAGGAAGTCTGGGAGTTCCTGCTTAGACTGTTGCCCCTGTGACCCGGCCCCAGATCAGCAGAAGAAAATGGTTGGCTATAAAAAGCAGTAAATAATATTGTTTTGACACGCTGGTAAGACGGTAAGATTATATGTTATGACTAAGCAATGAAAACGTGAGGTTGCCTTACAATAGATGTAATTTTAAAAAAACACCTCTAAAATAAAAGCAATACAGCTGTAGTCCATGCATGAGGTAAAATTATACAATATACAATACAATATATTTATTTTGTAATTCCAAAAGAGCTTAAACGGACCAGTCAGAGTCAACCAAAGGGCTGTATGTGGCCCGGGAGCTGTACATTGCCCAGATCTGCACTAGAATATAACTGCCATTATGTGCCAATGGCCTCCCCACACTTCACTTGCCACACTGCCACAAGCACAGGTGTGTCTGTGAGAGTGAACCGTTTCCAACATTTTCCTGTTAGGACCAGTAATAAACATAAAACATTTTTTAGGGATCAGTCGATGGGATTGGGGCAAGGAATAATGCATACAACTAAAAGCCTATATTGCGGCTGCTGTGAGTTTTTAGGCATGTTAGAATGTTATTAAGAAGAAGTGACTTTATTGATCTCACACAGGAGAAATTCTTCTCTGCATTTAACCCATCCTGTTTAAAAGCCCTCCTAGGGACTGGTGTTGCGAATTAGCCATTGGCTAAAACACTGTGGTACCTGCATCAGATGTTAATCTATGTTTGTTGTATCTGTCCCTATCAAATAAACAATAAAGTAAAGTAAAGTAAGAAGCAGTGGGCAGCACATTACTATGCCCGGGGACCATCTCCATGATCTTCTTGCTTCGGCTTGGTCAGGACCTAAGCTGGAGGATTTTACCTGGTTGATGGGGGAAACCGGAGGGGGAAACCGGAGTGCCCGGAGGAAACCCACCCAGACATGGGGAGAACATGCAAACTCCGCACAGAAAGGCTTGGGCGACTCGGGGATCAAACCCAGACCTGCTGTGAAGCATGAGCGCTAGCCACTCAGCCACCGTGCCGCCCCATTACGTCCTCAAAAACATATCTTTACACATGTTTGAGTAACCCTTTATTATTAGTCTGTCTACATCTCTAAAGCTCAAAATGCTCTGTTCCTGTTACCTTTTGTTCAGTTGCGACTGACACTTCCAATGTTAAAATTATACAAATGATCAAAAACTTCCTGTATTACCACATGGCATCACCACATGACATCACACTGACAGAAGAACTCAGCCTACATATGCAAGGTTTGTGTTTTAAACATGTGTGAAGTATGTTTTTGATGAGGAAATAACACTATAATATACATAGATCAGTAAAAAGCATAACATGGGCTTTTTAACCATAATTTGAAAATAAAAGTCTAAATACGTGAAAAGTCCCTCAGTCGTCCAGGTAGAATCCATGATAAAAGGAGAAGTTCCATTTGTCAACTGGACAAAGTTTGTTTGGTTGAAGACGTTTCGCCGCTCAATGAGCAGATGAGCGGCAAAACATCTTCAACCAAACAAACTTTGTCCAGTTGACAAATTGAACTTCTTCTTTTATCAAAAGTCTGAATACTCATTTGCTGTTTACCAGGTTAAGTATTGCAGTATATATCAGAGTAAAACCCATTGATATGATGGTAGATTTAAAAAAAAAAGCAGTACAAGTCCTTATATATGATATGATAATATAAGATTTAAACTATTTTCCTGTGGACCCGGTGGTTAGAGTGTATGGCTTAGGACACAGCCCACAGTGGTCAAATCTGGCATCAAACCCACACCTATTTGTAGCTCTGCATTAGGTTGTGAGTCAAATCCATATGACATTTGTTGTAGTTACAAATACATGCATTTCACAGTTATTCATAAGTAAGAGGGAGGTGGGAGGATCATGTTAGAGATAAGATTTACCAGAAGGATAAGTGTGATTCATTAATTTGGAGAATTCAATGGGCATGAGGGTAGTACAGTGTGAGTGGTGGGGCAGTAGAGGGGGTGCGCTGGGGCAGAGGGGAGAGGGGGTGTGCTGACAGATGCCACAGTCCAGGCCTCTGCACAGGAAGTCATTCATACAGGGAAGTGCCTCCGACTCCCACACGCTCACTGTTTAAGATGAGCCAATTCTGGAGTGTTTGTGTCAAAAACTACCCACTCAGGGCGTCATCAAAAAGTCAAATGTAGTTTAAGTTTACTTATTATGCAGCATTTGATAAGATTATTATTGAATTATTTGATGTAATTTAAAACTTTATCTCTATTTTAATAATAACAATAATAACAACAAAATATATCTGCAGACTAATAAAGACAGCATTATCATAATTTCCCATTTTCTGGAGAGGCTTATGGGGTAAAAGTTTATTCTATTTTTGTACATTGACGGTCGCTGCAAGTGAACATATCCCTTAAAAATGATCTTTCTTTTTGTAATTGTGATACCATAAACAATCTTTGTTTCACTGATTCTCAACTGCTCTGTTTCTTCAGTTTTAACTAGTATTGTGACGTTTTCATGATTTTTTTTTTGGCCTTTTTCACACTAAAACTAATAATTAGTATGAGGATTTTTAGATTTGATGATTGATTTGAATCGTTTTCACATGTGAATGAATGTGATCAAATAATTTCAGCTTTCAGATCTGAGCAGGAGCAGCTGAAGATTGAGCCTTCATCTAGTTGGAACCATTTTTTCCAGATTCACAATAAAGGGTGCCACAAGTAATACTGTACTTTCATCCCAGTTGCTCCTTTGTTGACCCAAACCCTCTTTATTCAAAGCTTTATATGGACACAAATGGTTCACGATGGGTCAAGTTCACTATGATGAATTCTGTTAATTTTTTTGTAATTATAATCTCTAGAACTTAACTTATAAATTACATAGCCTAACATTATCTATTCATCTTCTTTGAGCCTTGAATAACAAATTCAAGTACTTGTTTATGCCATTCAGTAAAGGTTACATACTCACTTCCATCTTAACTTGGCCTTTTGGTTTGCAGGGTCAGGTTAGGTAACTCTGCTCTGATCCCCTGCACATATTTACATTTTCTCAGCTATCAACACCTCAGATTAATGCTACAAACCTTCAAACCTCCACAAGTAAATCATCACTTTGTAGAAGTTTTATGTCAAGTTCCACATTGCTTGTGTAGCAGTCAGGTCATGTGTAGTGAATGTATGAGGACATATCCTTGAGGGGCAGATCCGAATTTGGCAAGTAAGAGCTGCACTGTGCCAAAGAGGAGTCTGCTCAGCTCATTGCCCCCTTAACATACACACACACGCACGCACACACACACACACACACACACACACACACACACACACACACACACACACACACACACACACTCACACACCAGTCTCTTAAGCCCACTTCCTCTGTATCAGGGCATGGGAACTCCTCTGAACCAGCTCCCCCGCTCATCCTGAACTTCATGTCTCATCTTTTTCTTCACTTTGCTCCTTCAAACTTTTACCCCACCGTGCCCTCTCTCTGTCCCCCTCTCTGCTACCTTTCCTCAGCTGTCCTCCTCTGTGTTCCTCCAAGTGCCTTCTTCTTCTGCTTTATTTCCATCTGTGCCCAATTTATCCAGCGCACAGTCTGTGTTTTTTCCCCGATAATTTGTTTTTGATTCCTCTGAATTAGAAAAGCATTGAGCACTATACACTGCGACACACAAGCTGGATGCTCTCTCCAACACACACGTACGCACACATTTTTATTGTATTATTCTATAAAAGTTCATATAAATCACTGGTTATTAATCGGCCCCAGACGGCCCGTCCGGCTCTTGCTCCCCCGCTCCCCTCACAGCACAAACACAGACCAGATGCATAGGAAATGGGATGGCAAAAAGGGCACCCAAGAGACAGCCTGCACTCCTTTCTCTCTCCCTCTCTTCCCTCCCTCGCTGCGCCTGTTTTGTGCGAATACTCATTTAAGTACAAGTGCCCAGAACCCCGGACCTAAAGAGGAAATAAAGTTTAAATGAAAGTTTAGAAGAAATAAATGAAATAATAAATACAAATTGTGATGTACTGCCAAGTGGCCCGTTGTGTGGGATAAAGGTTACAGGGCCATCCTCTGTAGATGTGGATCTAGTTGCAGCTGTTTGAGTCAGGCCCAGTTCAGTCCAGAGTGGATGTGTTCATATGTTTAGTCGACCATGGGTTCACCCCGCCTCGCTCTGCATTTCATTCACATTTTGTAACAGTAGACTTCCTCATTGAGTGTTATATGGTTCATGAGCTTATGCCTGTGGAGCTATTCTGCAGATGGGGTAAAAAAGTGTTGACTAATTATCTTAAAATTGTTGTTCATGATAAGATAAGACAAGAATATCTTCATCTGGGGAAGTTCTAGTGTTGCAATGCCAAGTTTTATTCTGAACTATGGGCGAATCAAAACATGCAATCAAAAAATATGATTAATAGTTACTAAAATAGAGTTAAATCTAACAAGTTAACTAGAATATTAGAAATACAAAAAAGGTAAAGATAAAAATACAACTTGGCTACAAGGAACTAAATCAATGCTTCTCAGTGTTCTCACTTGTGGTATTGCGTAGTCACTGTTTTAATCCTTTTAAAATACATGTTCACCCAAGGAAAACTTGGAGTAGAGCCACTGCTCCTTTTAAAAAAACGAC
This sequence comes from Paratrypauchen microcephalus, assembly GCA_036785185.1. NCBI lineage: Eukaryota > Metazoa > Chordata > Actinopteri > Gobiiformes > Gobiidae > Paratrypauchen > Paratrypauchen microcephalus. The sequence continues at coordinate 2,754,006 of JAVJIX010000028.1, read as the reverse complement.
CATTGAGGTGGCCCACACATCTGTTTTAGGTCTTTCCTGTATGCCCTCTGCTCAGATCATAATAGGTGGGACATATGGTCTGTTTGTATAGGTAGTATGGGGAACACTATGGGATTACACTTGAAACGCTACAAGAAAAATCTGTGAAAAGGGAAGTGTGTGTTTCTATTTAAAGTGGACACTGAGAGTATTGCGATGCAGTCCACACCTGTGCATTACTGGCCGGTTTACATGGAGCTTTTGCCTGATTAACCACCGGGGGAAAGCCAGATTTGGATCGCACCACTCTGAGTTATAGTGGGACAGAGACAGGGGAAGAGACTGGGAGGATATAATATAAGCAAGACCACTCATCTGTCCCACCCTTGTCCTCTACTCGCGCTGATGTTGAGGCCTGAGGAATCAGTTCACATAGTGCAGGCAGAAAATGTGAGAAATATTTCGAGATGAGGGGGGAGAGAACATGGGCTTTTGAGGCACGCAGGGACAGCCTTCAGAGTTCTGCCAAAAGAAACATGGAGCTGTGTTCCTTGCAAGAGCTATGGGGGTAAGAGAGAAGTGAAGAGGGCGAGAGAACTAGAGGAAGATGAAGGTGTGTTGGGGAGGGCCGAGGGGTGATGGAGGAGACAAGGAGGTCCCTAGGGTGCTGCTTTGGGTTGTTGCCAAGAGATGTATAAGATGTGACCAGGCATTACGTGACCTGCGGAGTTGATCATGTGATAAAATCTAAACAGGACTGTAAAATATGCCATGTGTATCCATAGAGGCACGATGGATGAGGGCTATAGATTACGTCAACTGTCACATAAAAAGATAGAAGAGATAAGATTTCTTGATGTCCACCAAGCTGCACTAATATGTGAGTATAATATTTGATGTCATTAAGATGGGGTGATAAGGGTATGAGTTTGGGCTGTAGCCAAGGTGCAGGCCCAGATGTCCACTTTCAGCTGTCCCTCTTGACCACTGGCTTGCCTGCCAACACTTGGACTGAGTATCCCCACATCGCCGAGCAAAATATGTAAATATGTTGACTTGGAAGGATGTGCTCTTTCTCTTCCGACCTTGTAGCACTTTTGGAGAGAAGCAAGACAGCGCAGAGGAGAGAAAACAGTTCCAGCATTCCATATAAGGGCCTGCTTTGGGCTCAAACACCGGCTTCTCATCACTTTCGAAGTCCGCTGGGCCGTTGCACAACCCGGGCAACACGAACGGGAACCTTCACCTTCAACACTTCATATACACACACAGCATGCACATGGGCCAGTGGTGAACGCAGAGATTGACTGAGGCAGGAACTCTTTGGATAGTGAACAGTTTGTACCCTGCTCTGAGAGGATGCTTTGTCACTGTAAGTTCAGATCTGCAGAATACAAAAGCACTCACAAACACACACACCCATGGTAGAGCTTTATCTAGTATAAGCAATGTGCATCACTGCGAAGGATGCTGTTTAAAATAACATGTTGTCTGAGCAGGCAACAGTCCTCCAATTTACTTCCAATGTTCATTCATATGGGTTCGCAAACTAACATTAGGCAATAATTACTTAAATTGAACAATGTGTACAAAGATGCCTTTGTGGTCCTGTTTATCTGTGAGTGGAACTTTTGCTGGCCATTTACATGGATTAAGCAACAGTGTGCAATAGTTCCCCCATTGTTTTCATCTCAAGTGCATATTTTAAGTATTTGTTTCTTTCATTGTTTGTTTAGGAGCTTCTTTATATGGCATAAACTGCCCTTGCTTCGCTGTGATCATTTCAGCTCTGAAATTGCCTTCACTACATTTCATGTGGTTGTGTCATGTTGCTAATAGCTGTGCATCTAAATTCTGATTTTAACATATAGGTCAAATGTAGATAATGTAAAATACACCTTAAACTGTTATTGGTACAAACGCAACCACATTTCCTAATGCACAAATACTATAAAAATGTTCATCCTGAATGAAGCATAGAAAGTACCATGAGTGAGCTGTAAATCAAATCAAAAGCATGCTAAACTCTTTTACGTTTCCTAGTGTTTTGTGCTAAACGTTTAATGAACGTCACACTCATACAGTCATGTGATGGCACTTCTGTCTCACAGATTCAGTGTCATATCGTGCGCTGGCTCCTCTCCACCCACGCGTACGTTGTCCCAGCTGAACTCTGCGTGCCCTTTCAGACCCGCAAGATGAAGGGGGGTAGAGGAACTGAGAAACCTCACTCATTCTCTTTTTCCACAGCTCTACCTCTGAACTCGGCATGTGTGTGCTGGGTATTCAGCAGGCCTCTTGTGGGTACTGGCTTGTGGCTTGGATCTGGGTGAAGAGCACGGGTGAGGGTGGCCCAATACCAGGGCTGCCACAGTGCCACAGACATACTGGCACCACTACTGGGCCAGTTCCTCTTTCCAAAATACAGAACCACTGCCGCTTGCATATGTGCTAACCAGGGCATGAATTAGTGATTGCCTTGTGGTTCTCCAAGATCTATGTCTCTAAGTGATGGGCTTCCTCACACATGGCATATATATAATTACATATGCTTTTGACATGAATCTCTTCCACTGCAAGCGCATAAAGTACAAATGCAGAGAGGCATCAGTTACCCTGGTGAGGAAAGGAAAAGTGTGGGTTTTTTAGGTAAACACTCGTAGGTGAAAAGGTTAACTGTACTGTTTGCACCACATTTCCAGCTGTTGATGCCCTAAAGTCATACTATTTTACACATGGTAGCCCAATTGGCAGGATACTAGTGTTGCCAACCTTTCTGTTTTTTATGAGTGTACATGGATCTCTCCCTCCTTGGGGCTGGCAGCACTTTTTGGGCACTGGTTTCATAGCTGGCCCTGAACCCAAGCAGGATGTGGAGATCAGAAATGTGTGTGTGTATGTGCACGCCATGTTTTTTTTTTTTTTTTTTTTTTTTCAGATTCTGGTCTTGGCTGACTTTTTTACCTCTCGAAGAATTTGGATGGATTGTGAGATTTTTTTCGGGCTGCATGACTTTCTCTAGCGCACTTTCTCTAATGCTCACTGGGTCCCACTCACCCTGCGTCTGCTGTTGCTCGCGTTAATAGATCTCATATGTTGAAGCAGTTGACATCAGTCTTAAACTATTTTACATGTGATCTGTAATATATCTCCAGGAAATCTGACAAATACTTATTAGGGACAAATATAACTAATTTCTTTTGTTGTCTATTCATTTCTGTTCTCCGCTCTTTCCAAGTGTACGGCCCCTTTTTAGCTCCACTCATGTGTTGTCCCACTCTATTCTGGCCGGATTCTATTATCGCGGTTTATACGTGGGCTTTTTCCTTTCATTCATAAGAAACGCTCAGGTCAGACACTACAATGCACAGTTCTGGTTTGTGGGGGCCAGTGGTCTTCCTTTTCCTCTCGTAAGTTATAATTTAACTCAACTATTACACTTTTTACTTATAGCTTTGTACATATGTAAAGTTAATTATATCTTGGAGTATAGACTTTAACTGAATTAACTAATTAAAAAATGTAATTTACATATTTTGTATTGTTGTATTGTATATATTATATACATCTTGTAGTGGAGTTGATACCAGGAGTGCTGTAATAATATGCGTTCAGCTAGGTATATGAAAACTAAAATACGCATATTGACAATAAATATCCATTAAATACAATATACTTACTGAATTTCAGCCGCATGGAGTGGTGTCATCTGAAACCCAGAAAATACAAGTAGAATTAGCACTCGTGACCGTCAGCAACAGGAGCAAAAATGCATCAGTAAATATGTTTCCTTGTGTGAAATATGTTTCCTTGAGTGAGAGCAGGCGTCATGTACTATATGAGGGAGAAAGTTTGAAGCGTGAACTAAAAAATAAATAAATAAATAATTCATTCATTCATTCATTCATTTTCTTCCGCTTTTCCATTTTCTGGGTCGCGGGAGCAGCAGTCCAAGCAGTGTTCTGCTGCCCAGAACACAATGCACCAGATAAATAAATAATATATATTTATAAATAATTTTAATTTAAAATGATATTAGAAGGCCTATAGTTTATCTCACAGTGGATTTGGAATACAGTACCTAAATTCATATGAGAATGCTTGTGTGTACAGTACTATTAATGGGAATGTGTACTACTAGTATACTAAGATACAGCTCGCTTTACTCTTATCTCTATACTGCACTACTGTATGTACGGCAGCAGCTGAGTATATGGATGTCTGGGCCTAATGTACTGAGTCCCTATGTGTCCTCACTCCCCTCCCCTTCATGTGTGCTATATATTATACCTTACAGCCCTGTCCTAATACCCCTGACTCTGTCTCATGCAACTGCTGCTCTAAACTACCTTATAAAGACAGGTATGTGATCACAGAACGTACTGGAAACACACCCCACAGTGACACAATAAAAGTATTTGAGCGGAGACCATCTTTGTTCTCGGTCACCGCTAATGGACCCACCCCCGCCATCCACAGCTCACGACACCTGCCGCACTGAGTGTATGTGAAGATGAGTCCAGTCAGAGACACGCCCGCTCACATGGGACCTAAAGTGAAAATTTCCTAACTGTGATAGGAATAATTTGACAATGTTTGGACTTTGTACCTCCACATGACGACCTAGAATTTTACAGTGAAGCCGTAACATTCTCGATAGACCTTGTAACGTGAAGTGGTTTGGAGAAAAATCTACGCTACGTGTAGTTACTTAGTTTGTGTTAGTATATTATATAAAGTACACATTTTTAATAATATTATACATATTTCAAGCAGAAACCGACTTTTCAGGATTGTAATAATGCTTTTGGACTCTGAGTACACTAATTTATTTAGGCAATTCTTTATGATTGTTTTTCTATTTTTAAACAGAATGAACACTACATTGAATACTTTTATGACTGTTATTACTACTTATTACGTACAATTTATTTATTTATTTAGATGTAGATGTATACATTTCTTATTGTTTTACTTGTTAGTAGTAAGCACATTTAATAGGGATGGCGCAAGATCTGATGAGATAAAATTACACACATGAGGATAAAATGATCTTGTGGAAATGTTTTGCATATGTTGTTATGTATTTATTTGTGTATTTATTTAACAAAAGCTGTAGCACCAGAAAGCAGTCTGGAACTGTATGGAGGCAAGATTATTACAAGAAACAATTTAAAATGTAAAACCAAAATTGTAAACAGGTTATACATTTTTTCTCATGTCTTGTCCTCATTAACTTATTTAAGTTACACTGATGCAATCCCTACAAGCTGGGGAATAACATGAAGGCTGTACTCACTTTGGGATCTCTTTGGCTGGCTCAAAGATAGCTGGTTGATTAAATTGAATAATGAATCTGCGCTTTGAGAGTACAGATGAAAGTGAGGCATGCGCGTCATATATCAGTATGTGTGTTTGTTTTCTCTGTCTGTCATTGCCCGGAACAGCAGTCATACAAAAACAAAGGCATCAGCTCTTGGCACCATGAACTCAGCACTGTCCTCCCCATGCAACCTTCCCCCCTCTCTCCTCCCTCCACCCCCTCCTCCCCTCCGTCCTCTTTCATCCCCGTCTCACCAGCCCTCTCTCTCTTCTTTCTGGGGTCCCCTAAATACACTATCCATAACTCACCCGGAGAGACCCACGCCTACAGCATGCACTTTTATGCTCTAATCTATATTAAAGAAACCAAAACACCAACCAACAAATGCCATAAGATGAACCGACGTGGGGCCCAGTATACCGGAGAAGAGGTGATGGGGAAAATTAGGAATACAAGCCTGCTCCAAAATGCTTGTGTAAAACAAAACAAAACACACACACACACACACACAAACAAAAACATAGGAAGGGGGAACAATGAACTGGTAAAATACAGGATGCAGTCATTTTAAAATGGGAGAAGCTTTTAGAATTGCATCAGAGATAATTATTATGTTAAAAATATACAAATAAATATTTGTTCATTATGAAATAAATCTTTGTTCATGCTTTATTAAAGCTAATGAAGGTGTTGTTATGACAAAGTGTTAATTACTTAATCAATTCCTTCTTAACAATAAATCTTGGGGATTTTTTGTGACTACTGTAAATTATTATTATTTGCTTATTTTCGAGAGGAGTTTTCTTTTTCTTTCTTTCTTTCTTTCTTTTTTTTTTTGGTCTGGTGGAACACAGAGGTCGCAGATGTGTTGAGCTTTGCCAGAGGGTGCCTGTGTCTCTGTGCATTGTCTGTCTGTCCTCCATCGATTTATGTGTTTGTTTGTGTCTTCATCTTCGCCTCTGTCACTTCCGTAATCTTTTCCACATTTTCACCAGCAGCAGCAGCAACAGCAGCAGCACCCAGGCTCACACTGTAGCCAAAGCTTCTCTCTCCATCAGTGTACTTGGAGAGACATGTATAAGTATTCTCTTTTAAAAATTACTCAGTGATTACTATGATATATGATGCCATAACTGCTCACTGAGATATTATGGTTTGGCTCAGTTCAAAGGTAATGCATGGATTTGGATGAGAAAATGCATTTTCTTCAGGTATACTTTCTTCTTCTCAATTGTGTGGTTTAATTTGTTTGTGTAAACAGAAGAACTCAGTGAATGATTGCAGGATTGATGTTCGTCTTCTGCCAGTCTGCTATTAAAGGATTACAGGAGCCCACAGAAATCTCCAGTGATCATATACATATTTCAGAGCAACTAGAGTTATTTATGTAGTGTTCCTCGTGCTTACTCACTTTTTTATTGAACCAACTGCCACATGGGCTAGCCTCCTTTAATAAATAAAAGTGTATAAAACACTTAAAAGTGCACTGTAACTGCCCTGTACATGGCATTAAAACATGCATTTATGCAATAACAGATGTTTTAATTGCTTAAAAATACCTTTACATTGTTACTGTGAGTGAACACACCTCTTCACTGATCTGACCAATTACTTGGCCTAGTGGCTTCACCTGCTTATCTCCATACTTGGAGATACTGTGGGACATCCACAAGCAATGACATGTCTAAAACTTTTGTTTTTTTGTTTTGTTTTTTTAATCATTTGCTACAAACAGTACAATAAAGTTTAATCTAATGCACTTATGTTTACCCAATATAAGCACATGAATAAAGTCATCTGAAGATGCATCATGGATTGTGTCCATAGATCAGGGTGGGTCCCTGTGGTCAGATTCCTCCTCCACTCAGTCACATTGGGCATTTCTTTATCAAAAGTGCTCCGTAACAGAGGGAGTGTTTGGAGAAGGAGTGTGCTCTGTATTGTTGTAAATGAGTGTGACTGAGAGGTTAGATACCATATGGCAATGAAGTCATCTGGCTTGGTCCTTTTTTCTGGAAGCCCCACCCGAGCCCCAGCCAGGGAGAACGACGCAGGGCGCTAAGGAAAAAACATTTTTTAATCGATTATGATAAGCGCCATCTTAAATCTCCGCTCCCCTCTTCCTCTGCCTCTCCGCTGGTTCACCTCTCCCTGTCCCACCCCGGGGTATTCTTTCTTGGCAGAACAACGAAGCCAGCCACCTGCAAAAGCTCCCCCCTTAATCAAACGTTTACACACATAAACGCACATGAAATGCAACCCTCACAATCAGCCAGACACAAAAGCTAAGGATTGCAAAACATACTGTATTCTCTTAGTTCCCGCAACCTCATCCAAGATTTCCATTTGCACATGTATCAGATGTTTCACTAACAGCAGTATTATACTATTCAGAGTTTTAAAGGGGCACTATGTAACTTTCTGATGGAAGATCTGCCACTTGTGGGATAAGTTGCTATAACATATCACCTGTTTAACTCTATTGAGGTAGATAAGTTGCTATAAGTGAGCTACCTCAATAGAGACAAACAGGTGACGCCACTGGGTTACAGTTTTGTTTTGTTTTTTAGCAATAATGCAAAAGTGCAGCTGAATAAATATAAGATAGATAATCTAATGCTATACCACCTAATGCACCTTTAAAGAAAATAAAGAAAAATCACTGCTAAACTACTAAGAAGAGTGTTGTTTTTTAAAGTACCCAACATAGCTGGTATTACTTTTACATCAGATTGGTATATTTAACCAACATGTTATTTCACTGAACATTCAATACCACAAAAATGCTAAAACTAACACTAAGTACTTTCAGAAAACTATATACCCACATATATTTCACTGTAGTGGCTGATAAAACTTAACTCTCTGGAGTCCTATCAGTTAGAATTAGCAAAAAGTTACACTGTGTTGCTTTAAATATTTTGTGCAAAGAACATATTTGTCATAACAAGTGCAGTACATTTGGCTCTCACTTCAGAACAAAGCAAGAAACGGGATTTTCCATCGTACATTACAGTGTCAGGCATCTTCCATTTGTCTTGTTTGCATTAGCTCCCACTTTCCATATTTGTGTAACTATTATTTTATGCCCACTTACATTGTATCGCAGCCTCTGATTCATGAGAGGATTTTAATTCTGTCCAAAACTGTCAGGAACATCAGCATTTTACAGCCTACCGACAGTGAAACCAGAGCCAGTTAATATCCAGGCCTGCAGGTGTCTCCAGCACAGAATTGGCATTGTTAAAACAGAAGGCTATTGATAGTTTTACATTCAGGAGAGGGAAATAGAGGTTTAGAAAATTCTAGGTTGTCTCTTTCTTTCTATTGTTTGATCTGAAATTCAAATGTGTACCAAAGCTGTATTTTTGTCTTTGTGTAAATAAACACATCCATTCCCATCTGAGAATACGAAAAATGACGAGAACTCTGGAATTTGTGATGTTTAAATTCCACAGCTGTTTTTTTGCCTGAACTTCTGTCTGATCTGCTGCATGTCCACAGTTATTGCAGACGTAGTTTTTATATTTAAGAACTTTACAGTAAAACAATATAATGCAGAGATGAGAAGATAAAAGCCAGTGAGCATATACAAAAAAAGATTCAAATGACATTACAGATATATTGATATGTGAACAAGAGCCAGTAATGTCATCACTAAAACTGCTGAAGCATTTGGTCAGTTTGTGTTGACAGAGAATCTTTTTGAAAGTATAGATTTGTCATGGAAAATATATGAGAGAAGAGACAAGAGATCAATGAGAAGAAGGATTGTGGAGGGAGGATATTGGAAAAGAGGATAACATCTGAATATAATTTGTTGTATTTAGGAAAAAATATTGAATATACATACTTGTGTATATTAAATATAAGAAAAATAAATGTAGGAATATATTAAAAATCCATACAGTCTTATGTTTTAAGCAACAAACGGGTTCAAATCAGGACCAAACTGATACAAAATGTGAACATACCCTGAAATATACTTTCTGAAATCTAAGTATACTACTAAGTATATTTGTAAAAGGTAATGTACTTGAGAAAATTATCTGAGCACTGCACCTTCCTACCCTCAGTTTCACACAACAGACCTATCTAGTCTTATGTCCTGAAGTAAAAACAACTTCGTTTCAAGGCCTCATGAGCGGCCATCTCTTGCACAGCTCACTCTCCATGTTTCGTGCACTGGGCGCAGTGTCTGGGCCCTGCGTGAGACTGATTATAAACCATTTGTCGCTGGGTAGTGTCACTGTGCTCTGTACTGCTCCTGTGACAGACACAAGAGGCCCAGAAAACCCCCCTCCTGCCCCCCTGTGTGTGAGGAATAGCTCATCCAGGACAAGTGGCTCCTCTGAAGGGGCGCCCAAAGCACAGCGCTGTTTACACTGAGGAGGAGGTGTACCTTTATTGAGTTTAGTCTTGTTTCATCTTAAGTGTGGCTGCATACACACTCAGGTGCCTCCATCTCATCACAGGGACAGTTTACATGAGTGGAGGGCTCTGTTACTGTCAGAATAGCTGGTGCTTGACATGGCCCAGGTGTGCTGCATGTTACAGTAGCAACACTTGTTTTAATAGTTAAACCTGAGCACTTAGACAAACAGTGTAAAGTGATGGTAATTGGAGGTCACAGAAAAATCATCATACTGAATACCTACATTCTAATGCATTTTGTAACATATCCGATACATGGTCAGAGTCAGAGTGAGAGCCAGTCAGAGTACTTTATTCTGAATAATTAGAATATTTTCATGCTGAGTTGCATTTAAATTATAATTAAATACAGCTATATGTTCGTTTCAGCATTTCTTTAATCATCAAGTACGGCCATGTATTCTTTTGATTTTAGAAAAGCAACTGTAATCTGAATATCACCAAATGAAAACGTGACTGTACTGGAATACAGTTCAGAATATGTATTCTCCACCACTGTATATGGGCATGAATCTGATTATATGTGCGACCCCAAGACTGTTGAATCTAAAAGGTACCAAAGGGTCATAATCGAAAAGGACATTTCATTCAGGATGTGTTTCAGCTGTCCTCTTTTTCCTTCCTGACTTCATTTGAAATATATAATATTTAGTTTTAAATTGTTAAGTACTCAGGCAAAAATGCAGGTGCTAGAAACGTGCCTTTCTAGATAAATTAATAAACATATTTGAAATCACTCCAAGAGAAAAAAAAGTTACCCAAGTAAGTACTTGAGAAAAAGGTCTCAGACAAAAAGGGGTTTTCACACCAAAGTTACATGTGAGATTTTGTTGATTTCAGTTTCCTGTGGCATTTTCAGGACTTTTTTACCACTAAAAAGCAAAAAGCAAAAAAAAAAAACAAAAAAAAAATGCTGATTTTTCATCATTCTGAAACAAATGGATAAGTAACTGAGCATTCCAATCTCAGCATCTGCTAAGAACATTCACCCTAGACCTGGCCTCAATTTTTCACTCGACAAAATCCGGACTTTCTAATTGCATTTGTGCGTAGGTTTTTAACACAGCTTATGTCATTGCAGATTTCCTTGTGTGCAAAGAAGCTACAAGTGAGCATTATTGAAAGTGTTCAGTGTACTTTGTATGAACTGGAGCAGTGTGACCACAACAGACACTAGACCAGAAGTGGAGACATGAACCTCGTCTGAGAAACTGCCACTAAAAGTGCAAGTGAGCTGTCTACATCCTATTTTTATACCTCTTTGCTAGAATGAAGCAAAGGCCATAGTGATGTGAGAACAAAATACAAAATGTCTTATGAAGATGAAAAACTAGTAAACTGTAAACAGGTTACAGCAGTCCAAAGTTATTCCTCACTAATATACTGACAACTTTCTGATTTCATGATAAAGCTAAGAACAACTAGCATGCTTAGAGCGCACTTCCTCATTCTCAGACAATAAAACACTTCATAATTATAGATACAGACAGGACACAGCTGTCTCATTTTGACCCCCCAAACTGCTTTTACAATAACGGTAATTGAGCAAGACTAATTGAGCTAATATACATGGAAGAAATTGTGTACAGCCACTTCAATACGACAAAATACTTTCAAAATTCGAATGAGCCAATGTTTATCAGTGTAACATTTGGTCTCTCAAACAAATACCAAAGCATTATGTAATTTTGGATGAAAAACAGGAGGATGTAACCACAGAAACACTAGAGTTTGAGGCAGCTAAATTGTTCCCTAATTAGTTATTACAGCTGCCCTCAATGTACTGCAAAGCATCATCAAAGTTTACAAGTCTTAGGTTAGGATGGATAAATGTCTGAAGGGAGAGCTTTGATGAAGCTGTAAAAGCAGGCCGCTCTGTTTGTCCACACTCTGCTACAGTCTGGTGCTTGAACTCACATAGAAACTACACAAAGTAAACTCAAGTTGATACAGAGACACAATAGATTTCAATCTTGTCTCACATAACCCCACTCAAAATACTTTTTTGCCACAATGGTTACCACATTTCTAAGAAGGGGAAATGGGTGACAGTAGTGGTAACGCTGACACAAATACACAATAGCTGCAGATGGTCACAAAGTCTTTAAAGGTACTCATGTTCTCAGGCTTTTAAGAACTGACAACACTGTATGAGAGCTCAAATCTTTGTTCAGATGACTAACTTTCAAACCTTTGTTACTAAGGACCACTTCTGAATGAATGAGATACTGCATTGGCATCAGCTGGAGATGTCACATGACATGTAGTTATAGACAGCCAATAGCAGCTATGATGTGATATGGGGTGATGTGGAGGAAGAGCAAGCATATGGTATACATGTATATACAGTATATTGGCTTGTACATTATACATACAATTGGCCTGTTCCATTACACTCTAGTATAGTACGTTATGTAATGCACTCATTATAGCTTTCATGTGCTGATTTTTGAGCTATATTAACTTTTTTTTTTTTTTAAGTAAAACTTGAGTCACGTCAGCCTCTCCATCTCTCTTCTTCACCAGGATAAAGGCAAATCTATCTCTCCCTTTACTGCTTTGCTGGCATATTGACAGCTTATTTGCATATTTAATGCACCTCATAATTAGTTAAATCTTTCCTGGATACTTTATAGGCATGTGTTTGAATACTTGATATGACAATAAGACTGCTGTCTCAGGATGTTCTCCAGTAACCATGAACTGGTGGTGAGTTTACCAGCATCAGTGAAGAGCATCACAGCCCACAGACTCCGCCCTCTCACTCCTGTGTTATTCGGCCTGATTCACAGAAGAATGATCCTCAGGTCTGCCTCAGAACTGTTCAAGTGACAGAAAAGGCATTTTTCCAGAAGAACCGAGAAGAATGAAGAAGTTTACAACAGTAAATGATCATTTTGAATTAATCACCATCCCGGTGTGACACTTGTGTGCTCCTGACGTGACATTTGTGTGCTCCTGATGTGACACCTGTGTGTTCCTGACGTGACCCTTGTGCGCTCCTGACGTGACACTTGTGCGCTCCTGACGTGACACTTGTGCGCTCCTGACGTGACACTTGTGTGCTCCTGATGTGACGCCTGTGTGTTCCTGACGTGACACTTGTGTGCTCCTGATATTACACCTTTGTGTTCCTGACGTGACACTTGTGTGTTCCTGACGTGAGACTTGTGTGCTCCTGACCTGACACTTGTGTGTGTATGCTCCTGATGTGATACTTGTGTGCTCCTGACGTGACACTTGTGTGCTCCTGATGTGACACCTGTGTGTTCCTGACGTGACACTTGTGTGCTCCTGATGTGACACCTGTGTGTTCCTGACGTGACACTTGTGTGCTCCTGATATTACACCTTTGTGTTCCTGACGTGACACTTGTGTGTTCCTGACGTGAGACTTGTGTGTGTATGCTCCTGATGTGACACTTGTGTGCTCCTGATATGACACCTGTGTGCTCCTGATATTACACCTTTGTGTTCCTGACGTGACACTTGTGTGTTCCTGACGTGAGACTTGTGTGTGTATGCTCCTGATGTGACACTTGTGTGCTCCTGATATGACACCTGTGTGCTCCTGATGTGACACTTGTGTGCTCCTGATATGACACCTGTGTGCTCCTGATGTGACACTTGTGTGTCATACGTGACACTTGTGTGTGGCATACACACCTGTGTGCTCCTGACTTGTGTGTGTATGCTCCTGACGTGACACTTGTGTATGTATGCTCCTGATGTGACACTTGTGTGCTCCTGACGTGACACTTGTGTATGTATGCTCCTGATGTGACACTTGTGTGCTCCTGACGTGACACTTGTGTATGTATGCTCCTGATGTGACACTTGTGTGCTCCTGATGTGACACTTGTGTGCTCCTGACGTGACACTTGTGTGCTCCTGACATGACACTTGTGTGCTCCTGACGTGACACTTGTGTGCTCCTGATGTGACACTTGTGTGCTCCTGACGTGACACTTGTGTGCTCCTGATGTGACACTTGTGTGCTCCTGACGTGACACTTGTGTGCTCCTGACATGACACTTGTGTGCTCCTGATGTGACACCTGTGTGTTCCTGACGTGACGCCTGTGTGTTCCTGACGTGACACTTGTGTGCTCCTGACGTGACACTTGTGTGCTCCTGATGTGACACTTGTGTGTGCTCCTGATGTGACACCTGTGTGCTCCTGATGTGACACTTGTGTGCTCCTGATGTGACACTTGTGTGTGCTCCTGATGTGACACCTGTGTGCTCCTGACGTGACACTTGTGTGTGCTCCTGATGTGACACCTGTGTGCTCCTGACGTGACACTTGTGTGTGCTCCTGATGTGACACCTGTGTGCTCCTGATGTGAGACGTTTGTGCTCCTGACATGAGACACTTGTGTGCGTGCTCCTTACAGAGACAGTAAATATTGAGCTGGATCAGGTCTGAGTGCAGTGAATCTGTCCCCCAAGCTGCTATGGCTCTGCTCACTCTGTGAAAAACCCCAGTCACAGACTAAACATGGGACACTGGCCTTTCTCTACTCCCCTCAGAGGTGTCTGGACTAGGTACAGTTATGCTCAGGGTACATTTAAACCAGACTGCAGTTTATCTTATCACTCCATCTACTCTCAAATTTATACTGAGACATTTTACCAGTGTGTTAAATACCTCTGTCAACCCATTGTAGTAATGCTCAAACTCTTTTATGTGAATAAAAACAAAGAGAAAACAAACCAATCCAGTGACAGAAGGTTTCTGGGAGTTTGAAGTTATAACATATGAACAGACATAAGCATTGAAACAATTCAGCTAACCTATTTAAACATGCTAATAATGCTGAGGTCAGTTATTTGCTGTGATAATGTAAAGGTCATTCAGCATATTTTCACAAAGTAAATTGCAAATGCTGAGGAGTTTGTTTTTTTTTTTTTTTTGTGATGACCCACAAAATAAAAACACAAAACAAATACATTTATTTCTGTTCAATAAAATGAGGAAGTCATGATTCTTGTCACCTCCATCCCTTTTTTTCTGAGTTAAGTTCAAATTAATTTTCCCTAAAAACCCAACACATATTTCAGCAACCACAGTGTCAAGCTCAGATCTTCCACTACACAGGACAGAAGAGCACCAAGAGTATTAAATGAGAAAACTGCTGCTAAAATGTTTCTCTTTTGGTAAATGTAGAGCTATAGAAGTCTTTGTGTAAATGCCCAGATGTAATTTAGACTGGGCTTTAAAAAGAAGCAAACAGAGCTTGTTTTAGGGCTGTTTGTCATGATACAGTGGTGAATGGAATTTATGAGCAGAACATACTGTGTCTGTGTTCTTTACAAATGTTTAATAATTTGCCCTTGATTTTTCAAAGCTGCATGAGTAGTTTTATTTCACTAGATTTCATTCAAGATTTTCTGGCTCATATGCTTTTTTAGTTACATTTTTCTTTCAATATCATGGTCACATAGTAATGTCACATATGCTTTTTTTTAATCTTTTTTTTTTTTTTTACAGGGAAGCAGGAAATGTGGGTGAAGAGCAGAGAGGACATTCAGAACATCTTGGCATCATGGGGTATTGTTCAGAACTATTTTTCACCAAATATTTGTTGTACTTAACTTTAAAAAAAGAATAATTTATGTGCTATATTGTCGTACATTAGGTCATACATGTGGGGAAAGTTAATGGATAAACAAATATGAAACCAGACAAGACTCAATCATCCCGAGGGGTGTGGATGAAGGAAGTCAGAGGAAATGGCTCTAGACTCAGCTGTGTATATAAAAAGCCCAGGGATCTTAAAGTGACCATGTACACCCCCCCACCTCAATCCCTCCACCTTACACTGTCCAGTCACTTTCCTCTCTCTTCCAACCCCCATCCCTTTCTTTCCCTCTCTTTTTCTCTCTCCTCTGTTTTCTTGACCCTCTTCCTCTCCTTCACTGACCCTCTCTCTCTCCTCCTTCACTGCTTCGACCCTTTCTCTCCTCTACTGTCCTGACCCTCTCTCTAACTCTCACTCTCTCTCTCCTTCTCCCTTTCTCCTCTCTCCCTCTCACTACTGCCCCCCCCAATTGCTCTGATCCTCCCTCTCACCTTCCTCCCCACCACCATCTCTCTCTGTCCTCCACTTCCCCATCTTTCTCCTCTCTCTCTCTCTCTCTCCTCTCCCTCCCTCTCCTCTCTCTCTTCTCCACTTCCCCATCTCTCTCCCTCTGTTGCTCTCTCCCTCTTTTGCTCTCGCTCTCCTTTGCTGCCCTGACCAGCACCACAGCCCACATCTCAGGGCACATTTCTCCCACAGTTGGGAGTGAGGCTGTGTGGCGGCCCTGTTTACACTAGAGCATGGACTTCCTAGTGGCAGCTTGCACCTATCTAAACATCCCCCTGGCTGCAGCACTCTGTTCCTGGCCTTATGGAGCCCCGAGGCCTCCCTCCTCCTCCTCTGTCCATGCTCATCTTCCTCACAGAGCACTCTCTCTCACACCCACTGTCCTTCTGCTCTTCTACTTTATGATGCTTCCTATTATCCTATCAATCTCCATAAACCTTGTGTGTCCTCATTTTTGTCTATTATAATTGTACTGAATATAAAACATATATAAATTATATATTACAAAACGTTACCAAACACTTAAGTCAGTACAGTTTCAATCACATAATAAATATAAAAATAAATAAAGTATATATAATTCATCATTGTGCATTGATCTATAGAGTTTCATTGTTCCTGAATTGGGTCACCTGAGACAAAATGGGCAGAATGTTTTGCCCAAAGACACAAGGACAGTGTGTATTGGGTAACATAAGAATTGAACCATAAGCACACTTGAGCAACCTGCCTACGTTTCCAGCTTTAACGTAAAGTGTGATAATTTGGAAAGCATTACTATGGAGACAAAGACTGCATACCATAACGTCTCCAGTGTACAGTAGATGTGGGGGATGATGAAATTATGTTTAAATCAACAGTATGCACAGGTGTGAGCATGCCGTGTTTTATTGGTTCAAGAAATCCATTGGACACAGATCCATGTGCAGATGTCAGGCGTAGCACACACCTCTTCTTGTTTATTTGTGTGATTACGAGCTCCTGACCAAAAAGAGCAGGAGCAGTGGCTGTCTGGTGTAACACAATAGCACATGGGCTTCTCAGGGATCTCTATCTGACCACTGCAGTCGCTTTAATTCAAACATTAATAAATCTTTAGTTGATTGTACATACTTATTATTATTATTTTTTATCTTAATTTTGATGCATGCTCTTTTTCCAACTGTTTCTGAAACTTGCGATACTGTGACAACTTGTGACACTGCAATTTCCCCATTGTGGGACAAATAAAGGATTATCTTATCTTAAAAGCGTTAATGCTTCTTTGGGGTTTTTTAGTAATAAACTATAACATACAAAGGTCTTATTTTACATTTTGTTAATTGTAACCTTCAAAATGAATCAAAACTGGTTTAGAAATAGAAACAGGTTCACTGACTTCTTGTACAAAAGAATATAATTGAGAAGCTCTTTATCTTCATAGTAGTATTTCCTTGTAGCAAGCAGTGGATTTCCACTGACTTAATGTATTTTTGTAGTTGAAAATATTTACATGACATTTTTTTTACCCTATGCATGACCCAGAATTTCTATGGGCCTAAAGGTAAATACTAAAGTACTCAAATATGAATGAATCAATCTTCCCACTAGGAGAGGGAGATACAGTGTGAGGAGGAGAAGAAGGCCTTGATAGAGGAAAAGATTAGGTCAAAGGAGAGAGAGAGAGAGAGAGAGAGAGAGAGAGAGAGAGAGAGAGAGAGAGAGAGAGAGAGAGAGAGAGGAGCTCTTAAAATTACAGGTAAAGGAGCTTCAGGGGGGAAAAGGAGTGGCAGTCCAAACTAGAGCTCTGTTCAGAAGTGACTTTGTTGATCTCACACTGGAGAAATTCTTCTCTGCATTTAACCCATCCTATACATACTGTATATTAGGAGCAGTGGGCAGGGCAGCACATTACTGGGCCCGGGGACCATCTCCATGATCTTCTTGCTTTGGTTTGGTCAGGACCTAAGCTGAAGGTACCTATGCATGTACCTGGTGCATGTTTTGGGTTAGTGGGGAAAAACGGAATGCCCGGAGGAAACCCACCCAGACACGGGGAGAACATGCAAACTTCACACAGAAAGGCCCGGGGATCGAACCCAGACCATGCATGCAAACTCCACACAGAACACACACAGAAAGGCCTGGGCGACCCGGGGATCGAACCCGGAACCTCCTTGCTGTGAAGCATGAGTGCTAGCCACTCAGCCACCGTGCCGCCAAAGATAAGAGACAATAGAGAACTGTGGTCAAGACTGAAGATAACCAAGACTTTGAAGGAGGAAACTGTTAAACTATATCAGGTGAGACAGAAACTAGGACAAAACAGACTGATGCATTTTCTAAACTTCCTTTACCTTCTTTGAATACTGAGGGGACTATCAAAGCTAACATTCAAGCTAATGACATAGAGATTTTTGTGGAATCTTCAAATGTACTTGCAGTGTCAGCAGAAGCCAACATTGAGGTGTCAGAAGATCAAATCTACTGTTGAAATAGCAGAGCCCAAACCTAAACAAGAACTCCTTAGCTACAACAAAGATAATGAGGTGTCTGAGGAACTTTCACTTGTAGTCATGAAAACACCAGAATACACAGGCAAAGTCCCTGATAAATGTAACTGTGCTATGGCTGCCCAAAATGATGTCTATAGCGATATCTATATTGACAGTCGAGAACAGGGCTCTCAAGTTTTGAGCGGGGTGGTGCGTGAGATGCGTGAATTTTTGCGTGAATTTCTTTCCTGAGGACCGGGGGAAGAGTGACTTTTTTTTTGCTGAAAACATGCGGTGCCTGCATTAACTAACTGATTTTCTGGGCACAGAAGCGCTGTGAACAGTGGCTACAGTTTTACAGTTTTGAATTGCTTAAAAAAATTTCAGCGTGAGAAATACCATGTGTGGCGCGTGAGTGCGTGAACACGTCGAATTGCGTGTGTCACACTCTCAAAGCGTGAGACTTGAGAGCCCTGGTTGAGAAGCATGCTGAAATGACACAACTTACCCTAAACACCCCTGAAATATAAGGTGATTATCAAAGCTCAACTTCGAAACATGGAGGTCTTAGAATTATTTGATAACAAACAAGAACCAGTAGGAGTCAAAGTTGAGGTACTGCTAAACATTGTTCAAAAATGATCTGCCTACTTGCTGCAACACTACTGGTTGTGAGGACTGGCTGAGGAAGTTCAGGTCTTTCAATGTGTGCAGTAAGTTACTGGAGATCTTCTACCAGTCTGTGGTTGCCAGCGCCCTGTACTCTGCTGTAGTCTGCTGGGGGAGCAGCACCAGTAAAAGAGACATCGGACAAACTGATCTGTAAAGCTGGTCACGTGATTGGCTGTGAGCTGGAGACATTTGTCACAGTGAGGGACAGGAGGACACTGGACAAACTGCTCTCCATCATGGACACTCCTGCTCACCCACTGCACCAGACCATAGAGGGACAGAGGAGCTCATTCTCCAACAGGCTCCTACAGCTCTGCTCAAACAGTGAGAGATACAGGACTACATTCAATCAATCAATCAATCAATCAATCAATCAATCAATTTTATTTATATAGCACATTTAAAACAGCCAAAGCTTACCAAAGTGCTGAACAACATTAAAGGTGACATAAAAATCAGGTAGAGTTAAAATAACAACAATAATAACAATGATTACAATAATAAAATAATAATAATAATAATAATAATAATAATAATAATAACAATAATAAAACAACAACAACATCAACAGCAAGAAGGTGCCAAGGTTTCTCTTCCTAACTCGGAGTAAAGGCCAATGAGAAAAAGTGCGTTTTGAGCAGAGATTTAAAGTGCTCCAGTGATTGTGCAGTTCTAATGTGCAAAGGTAAAGTGTTCCACAGTCGTGGACCGGCCACAGAGAAGGCCCTATCCCCTCTGGTCTTCAGCCTGGTCCTAGGGACAACCAGGAGGTGCTGGTTAGCAGAACGCAGACCTCTGGATGGGATCTGGGGCTGAAGGAGTTCAAATAAATACACCGGTGCTATGCCATTAAGACTCTTAAAAACAATCATTAATTTTTTTTAAATGGATTCTAAAATGAACAGGAAGCCAGTGCAGGAATTTGAGAATGGGAGTGATATCATCTCTCTGCTTTTTTCCAGTTAAAGTCGAGCAGCTGCATTCTGGACCCCCTGTAGGCGCCTAAGCTGGGCCTGGTCAATGCCAGCGTACAACGAATTGCAATAATCAAGTCGTGATGTCACAAATGCATGAATGGCCTTTTCAAAGTGCAGATGTGGAATGTACGATTTAATTTTGCTTAAAACCCTTAGCTGATAAAAACTTGATTTAAGAACAGAGCTGACTTGCTTTTCAAATTTAAATTTACAATCAAAGATGACACCAAGATTTCTAGAATAGTCCTTTTCATAGGAGCTCAGTGGGCCTATGGCACTGTCACAGTTCAATAGGTCAGAATGACCAAAAACAATGACTTCACATACATTCATACCATACTCCATACAACTGTACAACAACTCACCCTTATGTAACAGATAATACTCCCTACAACTGTATACAGCTGCTACTGAACATCATATTTGATACTGTATTTTGTATTTGACTACTACTTTTCTATTTAAATCTGATTTGTACATATATATTTATTACCATTATCTTATGTATATAATTGTGTCTAATCTGACACAGGTCTATTGCTCTTGGGTTGCTATTCCATCTATTTTTCTAATTGTTCTTTTACCCTCTGTTTTATATTGTATATTATATTTAATGAGTGAGCTACTGTACCCAAAGCAATTTCCCTTGTGGATCAATAAAGTTTGTCTAAGTCTAAGTGGGGCGGCAGTAGCTCAGTGGTAGAGCGCTTGCCTGGTGATCCAGGGGTTGGCAGTTCGAATCCCGCTCTTGACGGGTGGACCACATGTGATCCAAGCTCCCACAGATGAGCGCTGCCGTTGTGTCCTTGGGCAAGACACTTAACCCCACCTCGCCCCCAGTGTCTGCGGACACTGGTATCCCCCATGGCAGAAGATACATCGAGGCCCGTTGTGACGTGAGCCACCTGTGGGAGGATTCTCCAGCCAAGGTCCTGACCAAGCCAAAGCAAGAAGATCGTGGAGATGGTCCCCGGGCGCGCCTCGGGTGCAGCCCACTGCTCCTGATGACAGGATGGGTCGAATGCAGAGGACAAATTTCTCTAAGGAGACAATAAAAGGCTTATCTTATCTTATCTTAAGTCTAAGTCTAAGTGTCCCTGATACGTCTATTCGTAGTGACATTGTATCAGCTGAGGTAGAAAGTGCAAGAGTGACTGAACTTCTAAACATGGAGGTCTTTGACGGACCTAAGAAAGATCTAGAACTGTCTAAAGATGTAGAACTGTCAGTAGAAGTTGAGGAACCAGAAAACATCAAGAGTATGGCTCAAGAAGATGTCTCTGCACCAGCTGTAATGCTGCTGGTCCTGAAAGTTAATGAGGACATTTCTAATCTGGCCAGAAAAGGGAATAAAATAGAAATGTGAAAAAGCCAAAAAGAAATAAGATGATTACAATATCTAAAAATCCTGCAGAAACTGGAGATACTGAAAAGGTGGTTGCAGAGAAGGTGGTGGGTGCTGACATTGTAGACCCTTTGGAGACAAAACAGTTTATGCCTAAAGATCATTAGCACAAATATAGATGAGTAGTGATGGGTAGATCGAAGAGGCAGGACAACTTCAAACTCCCAAAAGAACTCAGGAACATCAATGAATCTGAGGGACAGGCACCAAAAAAAGAACCTGTAACTTTGTCCAGATTCCAGCGATTGTTTAGTTAGCCATGTTTTTAGGCTCTGTGTGGCCGCTGTGGCTGGTTTACTCCTTGACGCTCTATGTTTGTTTTGGAGCTCCACGTGGGCGAAGGCTCTCATGCTGTTTGGTGGCACGAAGAAAGAAGCCATGAGGGAATCACTGTGTAATGACCAGCTTTTTCCTGAAGCCCAGAGATAAACCAGAATTATGGGGCATTATGGAGCGAGTGAGACCGGAGTATCCAGGCACACAGGCATGCTCCTAACTGAACCAAATGCAGTAACGTGGGGTAAACACAAATGTGTGCATGGACAACCCTTTCAACTTCATTTATGATCAGTGCCGCCAAACACTGGGTAAGGTGCACATTGACATGCCCAACAGCCCGGAGCCTGTAAAGGTGTTTGTGTGCATTTGTTGATGCATAGACAGATGCACTCTGCTCTGAATGTGCATTGGCATGTGTAAAAGGTAGGCCCAGAGCTTACCTTGAGT
Source organism: Paratrypauchen microcephalus (assembly GCA_036785185.1). Taxonomy (NCBI): domain Eukaryota; kingdom Metazoa; phylum Chordata; class Actinopteri; order Gobiiformes; family Gobiidae; genus Paratrypauchen; species Paratrypauchen microcephalus. The sequence continues at coordinate 2,731,926 of JAVJIX010000028.1, read as the reverse complement.
AGGAGTGCCATGTAGCCTATCCTGTCATTACACATGAGGAAAATGACTCTTCGGTTTGGCTCAATATTCCCCTGCTCATTGCTACAGATTATACACATCAAGATAAGTTAAATAAGTTCACATTAATATGAGAACTGATGCCGTTAAAATGTTATAACCAGTAATGATTACATTTAACAAGAAAACTTTTCTCATTTTATACTTTCTCATAATAAGGAAAAAGTAAAAAATGTTAAATCCTTGTTTCTCAGTTATATGCTTCTACGCTATGGTATGTAATTAAACATATATTTTCATGGAGGTAAGCATGTGTTGCCATGTGGTCTGTGGAGAGGTGATCCCCATCTCCTTGGAGACTAACAAGTGGTAGACTGTAAGAGTATACTATTATGTTATGTTAGTGTTTTTTATTATTATTATTATTTCTGTTGTGATTATACCTGTCTTATATATATATATATATATATATATATATATATATATATATATATATTTTATTTTTTTTTATTTATTTATTTTTATTTATTTCATTCATAAGTATAAAAAGACATCAACATTTGTGATAACAAATAACAAAATATTGAATGAAAGGGAGCAGAAAGAAGAGTTATCTTATGTTATCTGCCCCCTCTTCCCTTTTCCAAACACCAACACCGATAGTGACTGTAAAACCTTTCCTCATTACATTCCATTTCAATCACAATTATTAATCAATTGTAAACATAAAGCTTCATTGTTAGTGTAACAATTTAGTTTTCTTTTTCATACATACACATTACATTGGATTTTATGTATTTTTTAAATGCCATTATTGTACTTGATTCTTTGATTTCTTTGTCAAGATTATTCCATAAATTAACTCCTTTCACAGCGACGCTTCGCTCCATAACCTTGGTTCTGAATTTAGGTTTTTTAAACATGTAGGTTCCCTTTAAATTGTATTGGCTTGTTCTCATCTCAAACAGTCTTTGAATATTTACAGGTAACACTCTGCACTTTGCTTTATACATGACTTTGAGGAGACTTAATTCAACAATATCACACATTTTCAACACTTTAAGTTTAACAAATAATGGGTTGGATGGCTCTCTATAATGACTGTTGGTGATAATTCTCAAAGCCTTTTTCTGTAAAATAAATAATGGCTGTAGGTAAGTTTTACATGTCGGCCCCCAAATTTCCACACAGTACATCAGATATGGTGCGATTATGGAGTTATACAAGATTAATAATGCTGCACTGTTTAGTGAGAACTTTACTTTATGCATCACCGCAATTGCTTTAGCTATTTTGCTTTTTGTGTAATTTATATGAGACCTCCAGTTTAGTCCTTCATCAATCATGACTCCTAAAAATTTTGTTTCACTTACTCTCTTAATCTGTATCCCATCTATTTCTAATGATATGTCGTCTTTTTTATTTTTATCATTAAATAAAATGAAATTTGTTTTTTTAATATTAAGAATCAATCCATTTAAATCAAACCAATATTTTACCTTTTTTAGCTCTTCGTTTACTCTAATTATGACCTCTTTCATATCTTTTCCATGGTAAAATAATGTTGTATCATCGGCAAATAAAATTTTCCCAAGTTCAGATACATTAACAAAATCATTCATATATAAATTAAATAATTTGGGCCCAAGAATCGAGCCTTGGGGAACACCACATTTGATATTATATCTTTCTGATTCTGTGTCATTAATTTGTACATATTGTTTTCTGTTTTCTAAATAACTCGCTATCCATTGATGAGCCACCCCTCGAATGCCATACTTGTTCATTTTCTTAAGTAATATTGAATGATTTATTACATCAAAAGCTTTTTGTAGGTCAATGAATATACTTAAGAAATAATTCCCATTGTCAATTTCGGATGCTATTTTTTCAGTTAGTTCCATTATTGCCATTGCGGTTGAATGTTTTGCCCTAAATCCATACTGGTTATTATTCAAGATGTTTTGTTTCTGTAAAAAACTATCAAGCCTTATTGCAAACACCTTTTCCAATATTTTTGAAAACTGTGGAAGCAGTGAGACTGGCCTATAGTTGGAGAAGTTGTGTTTATCACCATTTTTATAAAGCGGTACTATTTTTGCTAGTTTCATTTTGTCAGGGAAAGTTCCCATTGTTAATGATAAATTGCATATGTATGTAAAGGGATCAATAACAGATTCAATTATATTTTTCACAACCATCATGTCCAGTCCCTCACAGTCAGTTGATCTTTTGTTTCCACAGTTTTTAACAATTTTTCTTATTTCATCTTTTTCCACCTTGTCCAGAAAAATACTGCTCACATTGTCAATGATTGTATTTTCATCAAACTTTTTAGAGGGATTACCTGCAAGGCTGGACCCCACATTAGCAAAGTATTCACAAAACTCATTAGAAATTACTTTTTCATTATATATGTCAGCATTATTCTTTACAAAGTAGTGTGGATAAGGATGCTTCCCTGTCTTGTTTATCACTCTATTTATTATTCCCCAAGTTGACTTAATGTTATTTTTGTTTTTATTTAGTTGTTCACTGTAATATTCTTTTTTTCTTTTCCTGATAATCCATACCAATTTGTTTTTATATTTTTTATACTTATCTTCTGCCTCTCCTGTTTGTGTTTTCAAAAAATATGTATACAGATATTTTTTCTTTCTACATGCATTTTTTATTCCTTTGGTCATCCATGGTTTATCTTCCCTTTTCTGTCGGGAGGTTACTAATGGGCAATTTTTATTATATAATCTTATCACTGTATCTATAAAAGAGTTGTATGCTTGATTGACATCATTGACATAAACTGAATCCCAACTTTGTGCTTTCAGTTCATCATTAAGTGCTGTTAGGGCTTTCATTGATCTGTTCCTTGACAGTTTTATAATCTTTCTCGGTTTTATTTTGTGTTTGTATTTACAAGATGTAAATATGGGTAAATGGTCACTGATGTCAGTTATTAGGACCCCACTTAGTACAATATCTTCATTTACGTTTGTAAAGATGTTGTCAATAACTGTTGCACTTTGTGCTGTAATTCTAGTTGGTTTGTGTATTAATGGAAATAAGCCCAGACTGTTCATTGTGTTTAAGAAATCCGCTGCTTTTTGGTCCTCCTTGTTTCCCAGGTTAATGTTAAAATCCCCACAAATAAACTGATTCCTGTTTCTATAATTATCAAACATATATATATATATATATATATATATATATATATATATACACACTCAAAATCCTTGTAAAACTGTTGTGTCTTGCTTTGATTCTGTCACTGCTTCTGTTCTGTGGGACTACAGATGGAAACTAGCCTTTGAGCTAAATCTGGTGTATTTACAGCACTAGCTGTTAATTAATACATGCTGTCCCATTTAAATAAATAAACTTAAACTTAAATAAACTTAATGTATGGTCAAATTAAACCTCAATATTGACCAGGTGATTGATTCCACAATTAATCCTCCAAGATGGTTTGTTTACACTAGAGCATGGACTTGTCTTAACTTATGTCTTTTTCAAATAGACAATTAACACATCATAATTTTTCACTCCTACTTCAGATGAACAATTCATTCAGTTAACATAGTATCCTAAGAAACTGTTAGCTATGCAGGCTACAGCTCTGCCGTAGGGTTAGCAATATCAACTTGGTTCATTCCAGCTGTACTGGCGAGTCCTTATCTTAGACGTGGTTGTACACGGTTGAAGAATGGACAGTCTCTGGGGGCTGTGTTGGACTGTTGGCTGGACGTGAGCCGTGCTGATTGAATGATTTGTTCTGCTATATTCTGTTGTTGCCACAGTAATGCGTCGAGGCCTCCTGGGATATTTGGGGCGTGTTTGTGTTTGCCCTGTGAAGAATGCCTTTGTATGGTAGGGGTAAAGTTGAGAGTGTGAATATAGGGGTCCTGGTGGTGAAAGCAGGCCTAGAGTGAAAGCGTGCCCTTGCTGACAGATGAATTGCTCTAATTAGAAATCCATAACATCCTGCCACATGGCCGCCTTATCCCCAGCACACTTCCTGCTCTGGGCCAGTCTGACAACAGCCAGCCCCACTCCCGGCTCTGTCACTGCAGGCACAAAAACAAGGACGAGTGGGTGTCTTCTAGCTCACAGCTCTTATCGGCTAGCCCTCTTCTGGACCAGATCGGAGTATACGCGGAGGGTGATCCATGGGCAGTGTCAGTGCATGCTTTAGTGTCTGCTGGCAGGCCCACTGTCTACATCACTTCCTCTGTTTTTGCCCCTCTCCATCATACTCTTAGTCATACTGCTCAGTGCGTCTGCCCCATCCCTCCAGGTGTCTGGATGGACAGCTCAAATGGATCCAGTCCAGAGCACAACGTATTATACTCATTAACAATGGGCACAAGCCTTCTTTGTGGGTCTGGTGGTAGTAGTGCCAGCTCTTGGACACATTGCAGAACAACTGGTAATTTGTAAGGCACATTAGGCAAGATATAACAAAGATCCATGGAGTGCTGTAAACATTATGCATAGTTTAATGGGGCTGCTGAATGCTCTGTTCTATCTCTGGGACACTGTGAGCCTAAAGGCTCAGGTGTGGTTGTAATGCCTTGTAAGTATTGCCACAAATCTTCAAACTCATTAAGCATTTTAAACAATATCATATTTTTGTTCATCTCCGATACTAATAATGTGAATAACAAGTGTGATTTCCACTGATGGAATGAAAGTTGTCCATCAAATCACTTAATCATATTACCTTTAGCAGCTCTTGTAAGATCTACAGTATTCACTGTTGGGTGTTGTAAGAATGGCTGAACATATTTGATTGTTTTTCAACCTGATTCAATAGTTGTGACCTCTCAAGTCCTGTGAATACATTTAGAATAAAAACCCCAAAGTCAGTGAGAAAGTTTCCAGAGGATGGAAGTAATCAGTGCGAGTGGTATTGTATTTGTTGGCATTATCATGCCCTCTGAGAGAAGGATTAGACCTGAAACCAGAGCAGGAAAACACCGACCATCTGCATTCAATAGAGCTCGGGTCTTTGCCTGTTTTCCTCTATGGCACTATCTGAAGTAAATGACTAAAGCTGGCATGTCATGGCAGACTGACAGCATAAAAATATTCAGCGCTGATTGAAGTAATGGAATTTCATGCAAAATACAGCAACACCAGACATGCATTTTTACCAAGAGGTTTGGCTAGTGGTCAAAGTCAGATCCAGCCTGACGCAGCAATGTACCACTGACTGTGGTTGGGCAGACACTGTAGAACTGCAGTTGTTTCATCTGTTTGGATTTTTTCTTGACTCCTCTTGAATTTTTGTGCATAGCAAACACATAAAAACCAGTTGAGATTGTGATCCTTCACATTCACACTGGCACTGGCACACATATCATGGCTCCATGTTTAGGTTTTTTGTTAAAGGGTTTGAGGAGGATTTGGAGAACACAAAATGGGACTGAGCGACCTATAGGACACACAGTACAGCACTGCAGAACAGCGCTGTGCTGCAGCAGCTGTGGCACTCCCAGATTTTCCTGATTGCTTTCAGCTGGTACTTGAACCCTGGGCCTTTTGGGTTTTGGAGGCCAGCCCAGACCCCACAATCCCCCCAGCGCCCCATCCAGCTGCCTGACCCCTCCCTGACCCCGCACCGAGGATAGGAAAATACGAGCCGTGCCAAGCCAGAGAGACTCTTTTATTTTGCCTGCTGGCATGCTGCCGGTGACCAGGGCTTACATAATGGGAAACATAGCAGGACCCAGGAGAAAGCAGCCCTCCTCTCTCCTCACCAATCGATCCTTCTCGCTCCCTCTGCATCTTCTCTCTGTTCCCAGCACTCTCCAGCTCCACTCGCCCCCTCGCTCATCCTCTTCCTCTCCAGCGCTCTGCCTCCCTCCTGTTTGTGATATATCTCTCTGGGCCCTCTTTCCCGGGCACATTTATTATAGACAGTCTCGACACAATCCTGAAGCAGAGCCACCAGCAACAGTCTTCACACTACACATGTGAGCATTTACAGAGTCACACCAAGAGAGCGCTTTTGATTAGACACTTCATTTAATACATTTGGTGCAATCTGATTGTTATTATAATATTAATCATTTATTTTCAATCACTCACAACATTTGTTTGTATTATATGTTTACAGAAATATTTAGATGGTAATGAAAATATATTGTCTTAATTTTTTAATTTGGACAATTTGCAAATCAGGCAATTTCAATTATTTGTACTTTGTAATGATCAAAAATTACATTATACACAGAATGAATGCAAGTAATTGTAATGTATTGTATACAATTGTGAACAATGAATCAGCATTACCAGCACTTCTTGAACACTTCAGCCTTGGTTGCTATTGCGGTGGATGTGAGCTGTTAGGGAAAACTCTTTTAGGGGAGTCTCTTCCCTCTTCGTAAGTACCCATTCCTTAATGATCTTTATATTTACTTTCACTGGTTATATTATAATACTTTTATAACTGCAATTCATGTTTCCTTTTCCACCCACTGAACTACCTAATAACCTTTCCGCTCATTTTAGCCTCTCTGTCAAATCTGTTGGGAGTCCATTTGGAGGTGACCATAAACCAATTAGGTTTGCAGTGTTTTTATAGCATGACATCACCACCCATCGTGCTGCAGTTATGTGAGGTCTAGACTGCTCAATCACACACCACAAAATCGGTGGCCTGTGTTGGCTTTACAAAAACTAAAAACATGAGTCCACAGGCTATTAGCGCTAGCCCCATTTTGATTGGAAACCATTACTGTAACTATAGGCAAATGAGGACAAGGGAAGCAGCCACTTTCTCTTTAAGGATAATTTATGTTTATTACAACTTTAATGTAATGCCGTTTGCACTGAACACATGCCCAAAGGGAAATTTTCTTTTCATTTGACTTGTTTCATTTAGTCCAAGGTTGTACTCATGCCATCACCTCCACGCAGCATGAAGGCCATGGTAGCAGAAAGCCATTTTTCACATTAATCACACGACCACTTGATGTTACATTTCCATATGTCAATATAAAACCATGTGTGTTGCTGGGTCACTGACTTTCACAGAGCTGTCAACATAATGGTTTCTAGGTAACATCAATGTTGTTGAAGATGACCTCAATGTTGGAGACTTTGTAGAAAAATGGTGTTTGAAAATACCAAACGGAAATGATACGATTCTGTGTTGAACATTATGGCTACGGAAGTTAAGTTTCACATTACTTTAATAAGTTCTTAGGAGTGACGCATTCAACCTGACAAAGTTTAATTTAGGTCCAAACTATCACCAAATGGAAAAAGTATTATTGAGGAATAAATGAAATGTCACATTAAAATATACCTAAAATGGCATGTACCTATAGCCACAAAAAATGACTTTTAGTTCATACACAAATTATTTGGCATTATTTGATTTTATGTTCATCCTTCCTTATTAAATTACAACACATTTCTTTAAATTACAATTGAATTACAATACAGGCAATTAATTGTACTATTCCTGTTCAACCAGCCAGTTACAGTCTGTGACTTAGCGGGCACACCATCATTCATGAGTTTAACGCTCACAAGAGTCAATTTTGTGTAATATAGGATCTTTAATTCAGTTTGTCTTTGCATTTTATGTGAGAGTTGAACTGTTAATGTGTTCCAGTTCTGTACATTTTTACATCCCATTCAAGGCCATGACATCACCTGAACTACATAGACATGTGTCGTATATTGTCATTGTGTCAAAGTATTAACCTCAGGAGATTCTGGATCACACTACTTCCTTCACCTTTTCACCACTTTCCTCCTCAGTTCCTGATGTGTCTGTCCCAACAAATCTTCATTCCTGGGCAGGTCTCTATAGAGCACAATCAGATTAAGTCATGAGTCTGTGTTGAAGGAAAATCTTGACTCTTTTTCCTTCTTTCCCTTTGTCTTTCACTTTTCACTCACTACTTCTTGGACTTGTTTTTAAAAAAGAGCCTTCAGTTTGTAATAAAAACAATAATGATAATAACAGTGATTGGCTCTTGCTGATGATGTTGTAAAGAAATTCAATCTAAAGAATAACAAACCCACTTGTGTCCGAAGATTGACTTCTGTTTAATGGGTGAGGGAAAATAGGCTTGGATCTGGACCCACATTGGCTATACTCAAAAATCTTCTCGTTACCGATATAACGCTCTTGCAAAATGAGTCCCCAAACTCCCATATGCAATCTATAAAATTCAATAACAAATATTTGCTGAACTAAACATTTTTTAAAGTTGAAAGTGAACAAAGTAATTGCAATACCTCTGCAACACTTTATAATATCTACTCTTCTAATGTCATAATAAAGCAAGAACAAAGGTTTTAATTCATAATAACAAACAGTTATTTAACGGTACTATATTAGGCTATTTTCTGATCTGGTTATCATGTTGTTTCCATTCACTTTCACTAGAATCATTTGGAATTTCCAGTCTCTACTAAACATAAGGTAAATGGTAACTGTTAACTAACTGCTTCATGACATCACAAGGTTGAACAGAGCATTCTAAGCTTTGGAGACTAATTACAAAAGGCTACTCCCAACTTGTGCAAATGAAACAAAACACTATGTTTTTGTGGAAGTAACAACATTATAACATAACTTGATAGTCAATTTTGTGTAATGTAGGACCTTTAATGATTCAGGCTTAGTAACTACATAATTAACACACTAACCCTAACTCCTAACCCTAGTCTGAATAATTTTAATCATCTTACAAGTTTTTGTTCATGCTTTAGAAGCCAAATGATTGTATCCTCCTATAGCTGTGATCTATGTTAACAATTTGTCAGCGATTTCCTGAAAATTGAAAATAATTAAATTGGTAAATCACATTCCTGGCTTAAACATTTGTGCAGTACTGTATATCTCATTCTCTCGTGTGTGTGTGTGTGTGGAAGCAGATAGACTAAGACAGTAGATGAACGCGAGGTTGCTGGCATGCTGTATACACGGTCACTTCCTCTGCACTTTAAACAGAGCAGGCTGTGCTGGCAACCTCCGCTCCCCTCTCCAAATGGTTTGCATCATTTTCAAGCCCCCCTGCCACCACCCCGCCTCCCTCCCCCAAACGCTTTTTCTCCCTCTTCCGTTCTCGATAAATCATCCAAATCTTCAACTTTTTCTCTTCAAAATGCCAAGATCTGTTGCATTCTCCTTGCTCCTGGGCAAAAGAAAAGGCCATAAAACGTCTTGCAGTGTCTAATTTTCCATTTTAGCTACCATTCATATAGTGCTTTTATCTGCTTTATCTTGGTATCAGCTGTCTTCTCTTATTCTGGTTGGTCATAGTGCTCTCCTGTCTAGTCTTTATGCTGCAGGGCTCCAGTAAACCAGCACAAGAGTAGAGTATATCTTATCTAAGCTTAGTTAATGACTTGATTAATGCCAGTCATTTGTGGTAAATCTCTAAATGTTTTAGTTGGACTCAAATGGGGCACTTTGATAACAAGTGATAAAAGTAAAAGCACCAAAAAGACCAAAATAGCCCGAAGCACAATTAGAAAAACATATTTAAAAAAATATCACCACCATGCACTATTGGTTGACCACAGATTTAATGGACAAACTGGGATCAGGCAGAGTACTCAAAGGTCCTACATTTCGCAAAAATTCTTGTGAGCTTTTAGCCATGTTAGAATGTTGTTACCTCTTCAAAAATACCTGGAGTTGTGTTTTGTTTCATTCAAACATGTCTAAATAACCCTTTATTATTAGTCTCCAAAGCTCAAAATGCTCTGTTTCTGCTTTGTACTTCCTGAGTGTTTTCTGTTTGAGAAGAAATGTTTTGATGAGTAAACAATATTATAACATACATAAGAAAATAGTGTAATATGGGCTCTTTAATGACAGAAAGTCATCCTATTTAAATTGTAGCTATAAATTTTACTTCCATTCTTCACATCTAACCTCTTTCATTATTAGAGTTTTCAGCCTCTGCAGAATCTCCAGTGTGGAAGTTGCTCTAGGCTTTGGTAGTAGCAATTATCCACAATGTCTGGCTGCCTCCACGCACAACTGAGAGGAAAATCAGATACACTACACACACAATTAGATCATGATATTCAAAACTTCATATCATCCCTTTATCTAGATATTGATACTTTGCAGTGATATCATGCTGAGGGGGTTCTAGATTAAGATTAAGTCTTTATTTGGTCTCACACACAATGACACACGGGAGAAATTTGACTTCTGCATTTGACCCATCCTCTTCAGGAGCAGTGAGCAGCCATCTTTCGGCGCCCCGGGGGTAGTATCGTGAAGGGTCTTGTCCAAGGACCCACACTGGCTAGCTCATGGGGAGGATTTGAACCCACATCCCCCGAGGAAAGTCAGTGGTGACTTTGCAGTTGAGCTAACCAGCCGTGTATTTATATCTGATGGAATGTTTAGCGGTTACCATGGTGACACATTTCACACATTAGCAATAACTAGTCTGAAAACGCAAGAAAAAATACAAAATGGATTTAAACAGCACAATTTCAGTTACACTCGTCTACACATTTTTGGACTCGATCTTCTTCCGAGATAAAAGTGGCTAAGATGAAAAAAAAAAAAAATATATATATATATATATATATATATATATATATATATATATATATATATATATATTAGGGCTGGGAATATTAACGAGTTAATCGCGATTAGATTAATGTAAGTTATGATCGCGAACAATTTTTTTAATCGCGATCAGAGTTTGCCAGCATTTTCCGCAATTCTACCATCCATATGCAGCTCATTTGGTTGTATTAATTAAACTCATTGTCGGTTAAACGCGCTATTTTGAGTTTGCTAGTATTTTGTTCCTTCTACGCATCCGTAGGCAGCTCGAGCGGGCTTCAATCAAGTCGTCGGCATTGGCAAGGAAGGACACGCTGTTGTCTTCAGTTTAGCCAACTTAGCCACTATTACTGGTTCATTGTTACTTTTTCCTTTCGCTGCACTTTTTTAATTAATAAAAATTGGTGAGAAATACTTGGCATTGTGAGTTTAACTTTAGATTCGAACAGTCTTAGTGCAAGATATCAATTTTAAACATGCAAAATAAATCACGATTAATCGCGATTAACTATGAAATTTTGAGATTAGTTGCGATCAAGAAAATTAATCGTTTGACAGCCCTAATTATATATATATATATTAGGGGTGTGAATCTTTCACTCACAAAACGGTTCGATTCGAATCTCGATTCACAGGCTACGATTCGATTCAGGGACGATTCATAAAATTAGTAAACGATCCGGTACGATTCGATTCGATACGATTCGATCCGATCCGGTTCGGTTAATTTCGATTCAGTACAAAGGTAGATAAGGTAGATATCAAAAATAAAAAAAGTAGTTATAAAACAAGCAAGTTGCCTATTAAAGGCAAAAATCTGAATGAATCAGAATTAGTGCTTCAGTCACAGTTTCAGTAACTGTATAAAAGTGCAACATATCACTGACAAGAAGATAGATATTACTAGGCAGTTATAGAAAACATTAGCATGTTAAATCCAACATGTCTTTTTATGCCTGTAATTAACTTTTCTTAACAAAAAAAAAAGAAAATCAGAGAGAGCTCTTAACACTGAATAATACTTTCTCTCCATCTCATAACATTACCTCAGTCTCCTTTGAGACAAAAATCATCTGTGTGTGAAGTACATTTCTATACACACAAATCATAAGTATTTAATACAGAAATGCACCAATTCTGATTATACATTGTATTTTCCACACAAAAGTAAATTAACCAAGTCAATTTTAGCCCAAATCAAATATACATTGCCAATACATGAATGTTGTCTAAATAAATCACCCAATCCACTAACCGTGACAATAAAAACGCTAGTATCATACAATTGTTATGGTCTACTGCAGACTACGGAGCCGATAGTGAAACATCAGACCGACAGTGAAAGTTTTATCAACGCGACACAACACTGGCACAAAAGTTAACCACGTATAGGAACCATGTCCATAAATAGCGGTAGCGCACAAAATTAACTTAAACAACAGCTCAATAAAAGGAAACTTAGCTTAGCTTGCCCATAGAGTAGATCTCCTGACGAGACGAGGCGGCGGGAAACCCGCCCTCCGCACAATGCGAATTGAGACACGGCTGTACAGTGCAAACATTTTGTGCTCGCTTCCGCATATAGCCCGCGCCGCTCGCATGATTGGCAGTTAACCAGCCAATAAGCTTCAACCCCAGGTAAGTGAACCACCCACCGTTCGCTAAAGAGCGCAGACACACACAGAGCGGCTGCTGCGCCGTGAGAGAGACCGCTCAGGAGCCGAGAACCGATTCTTGGCCGTAAATCCGGTGCATCGGACCTTTCGTAGTGAATTTGGACCGATCCGGGCTCCGCTGATCGGTACACTCAGATCGCAGAGGTCACAGACCGATAACCGATCCAAATCGGTTAATCTTTACACCCCTAATATATATATATATATATATATATATATTAGGGGTGTGAATCTTTCACTCACAAAACGGTTCGATTCGAATCTCGATTCACAGGCTACGATTCGATTCAGGGACGATTCATAAAATTAGTAAACGATCCGGTACGATTCGATTCGATACGATTCGATCCGATCCGGTTCGGTTAATTTCGATTCAGTACAAAGGTAGATAAGGTAGATATCAAAAATAAAAAAAGTAGTTATAAAACAAGCAAGTTGCCTATTAAAGGCAAAAATCTGAATGAATCAGAATTAGTGCTTCAGTCACAGTTTCAGTAACTGTATAAAAGTGCAACATATCACTGACAAGAAGATAGATATTACTAGGCAGTTATAGAAAACATTAGCATGTTAAATCCAACATGTCTTTTTATGCCTGTAATTAACTTTTCTTAACAAAAAAAAAAAGAAAATCAGAGAGAGCTCTTAACAATGAATAATACTTTCTCTCCATCTCATAACATGACCTCAGTCTCCTTTGAGACAAAAATCATCTGTGTGTGTGAAGTACATTTCTATACACACAAATCATAAGTATTTAATACAGAAATGCACCAATTCTGATTATACATTGTATTTTCCACACAAAAGTAAATTAACCAAGTCAATTTTAGCCCAAATCAAATATACATTGCCAATACATGAATGTTGTCTAAATAAATCACCCAATCCACTAACCGTGACAATAAAAACGCTAGTATCATACAATTGTTATGGTCTACTGCAGACTACTGAGCCGATAGTGAAACATCAGACCGACAGTGAAAGTTTTATCAACGCGACACAACACTGGCACAAAAGTTAACCACGTATAGGAACCATGTCCATAAATAGCGGTAGCGCACAAAATTAACTTAAACAACAGCTCAATAAAAGGAAACTTAGCTTAGCTTACCCATAGAGTAGATCTCCTGACGAGACGAGGCGGCGGGAAACCCGCCCTCCGCACAATGCGAATTGAGACACGGCTAAACAGTGCAAACATTTTGTGCTCGCTTCCGCATACAGCCCGCGCCGCTCGCATGATTGGCAGTTAACCGGCCAATAAGCTTCAACCCCAGGTAAGTGAACCACCCACCGTTCGCTAAAGAGCGCAGACACACACAGCGCGGCTGCTGCACCATGAGAGAGACCGCTCAGGAGCCGAGAACCGATTCTTGGCCGTAAATCCGGTGCATCGGACCTTTCGTAGTGAATTTGGACCGATCCGGGCTCCGCTGATCGGTACACTCAGATCGCAGAGGTCACAGACCGATAACCGATCCAAATCGGTTAATCTTTACACCCCTAATATATATGTATATATGTATATATGTATATATGTATATATGTATATATGTATATATGTATGTATATGTTAGTGCTGTCAGGCGATTAAAAAATTAATCTAATTAATTACAGGATTTGTAATTAATTAATCTAATTGATCGCATTTTTTAAAATAATTTTTTTAGGTGGTTTATTGTGTTTTCCCACAGTACAAAAAAGGTGTGATTTATAGTGGTACAGTGAAAAGAATGCAGACTTCCCGTTTAAAAGATAAAAGTAGAAATTCAATTTGTCACCTGGACAAAGTTTGTTTGGTCGAAAACGTTTCGCCGCTCATCCGAGAGGCTTCGTCAGTTCTGGTTCTAAACAGGGTCTAACCAGCACTAGAACCAGAACTGACGAAGCCTCTCGGATGAGCGGCGAAACGTTTTCGACCAAACAAACTTTGTCCAGTTGACAAATTGAATTTCTCCCTTATCATGGATTCTACCTGGACGACTGAGGGACTCTTCACGCACTTCCCCTTTAAGTCTTTCGAACCCGGCGCGGATGTGTCCGGACCATCGCACGGAGGAGGAGGGAGGAGGCGGCGGCGGCACCGCGGGGTGAGTATTTAGTATTTAGCGTGATTTGGATGGGCAAAACTAACGCTTCTTAAGTGTGCACCCTTAGTCACGGCAGAACACGCTGGAGAGGTTATGGGGAATTGAAAGGGGTTCAGTGCGTGCAGCGCAGCAGATACGGAAACGAACGCGGCGTCTTCACGTGCTCTCCCCGGCGTCTTCACGTGCTCTCCCCGGCGTCTTCACGTGCTCTCCCCGGCGTCTTCACGTGCTCTCCGCGGGGACAGGGGGCTTAGAAACGGATCTGCTCCGTCACATTTTTATAAATAAACTCGCCGTTCAAAGGCCCCGCACGCCAAATTTAAAATGCGCGCGCATTGAATTGCGCTCATAATTAATTGCGTTAATTTTTATAACGCGTTAATTAGCAGTGTAATTAATTAATCTAATTAACGCGTTAAACTGACAGCCCTAATATATATATATATATATATATATATATATATATATATATATATATATATAGATAGATAGATGGATAGATGGATAGATAGATAGATAGATAGATAGATGGATAGATAGATAGATAGATAGATAGATAGATGGATAGATAGATAGATAGATAGATAGATAGATAGATAGATGGATAGATAGATAGATAGATGGTTGCTTGTAGACACACTGTACCTTCTGATAAACTACTGTTTTTGTCTTATTTCACATAAATTTCCTATTTTGATCCAATACTATATTTTGGAAACTATAGCCAATCAGCACTTCTGACTTACTTTTTCTTTATTAGTGACCTAAACCAAGAAAAATTTCACTACTTTTGGTCCGGAAGCATTTTGTTTGTAGACCAGTGTTATCAATGTGACATGACTTCTTAAGTGAACAAATCATTTCACCTGTTGTAATCAGCTCTTTCTGATCAGACTGTGTTAAAATAAAGCTCAAATTAAGTCTAACTTGTGTAACAGAGCTTCTAACAGTAGTGCTTTCAGTTAGCTTCACACCCTCAGGAAATATTGATGACATCAACTATGAAGTTACAATATCATCAATAATATGGTATGGACCAGCGCTAGTGCCAGGTTATATAGACCGTATAAAATGTGTAAACAAAAACATTGTAAATTCCAGAATGGAGGCAGCTGGAGGCAAAAGTGAAGTGGAACATAATGTGATTTCAATGAGAAAACTGGGATTAATCACATAATATCACAAAATATGAATGAAAAATCGAGGGGAATTTGGCAAAAGAAAACAACTAAGATACATGTGTGATATCAGAGCCCAGTTTAAAAGCATTTACTATTGTGTTTTATGATATTTCTTCATTTAAGAAGAGATTAAATGGTCACATCTTTATATAGCGCTTTTCCACCTTCAAGGCACCCAAAGCGCTTTACAACAAGGAATCACTCACCCATTCACACACACATTCACACACCAGTGTACAGAGACAAATTATGATGGATTTTTCTGGACAAATCCTTACAGACAAGTTGAGTTCCCTACAGTTTGTCACTTTCATCCACAGATATATTACACATTTCATTATAAATTATACTTTTTGTGAAGCTTAAATACAATTTTGAGGTTAGAACATTGCATTTTTCCATCCTTCTTAAGTCAAAGTGAAAGTATACGTTATTGTCAATTCACTATGCAGCAAGCATTACACAGAGCACTGATATTGCATTTCACCAGACACCAAATGTGCAATTTAAACTAAAAACAAAAACACACACACACACGCACAAACACAAGCACACAGCTACACTCATGGACATGAAGTGTATACAGACATCAACAATAAATAGACATACAGATAAACGTATACTCTTCCAACAAGAAGGAAAGTTTGAGGTAGCTCTTCTTGGTAGCTGGTGTCGGTGAAAAATGAAATGTGCAGTATGTAAGGTGCAATAAGTGAAGGTGCAGGTGAAGGTGCTGAAAGCAGCATGGACATCATTGTGTGTAAGATTGTTTTTTGGATGTCGTAACATGTTCATGAAATGTTCATGGAATTTTCTTCAGTGTGTTGATTAAACTGATGGCTTGTGGAAAGAAGCAAAGGAATTAATGTGTACCTTGAAAATTGAAAATGGTTGTTTATTTTTGTTATAATGTCATAAAACCATTCGTGCTGTTCATCAGTTTATCATTGAAAATACATTATGTCTGCTATGTTACCTACATTTCAGAATTTGGAACATTCTGATGACATTTGAAAGGGTCTATTTGTCACCACCCGTCTAATAAAGTTATTATTATTTATCTGAAGAATTTGATGACATGTTTGCACCTACCATACCTGTCCATAAGGGGACTGGACAGGCTCACTCAGTCATTCAGTTAGTCTGCCTGAGCTCAGACCTTGCTCTCGTTCATCAATGCTATCGCTCCAAAGACCAAGGAAAGTATCTCACTCAGCCAAGATATTTTGAGTGTGGTCCCGGCCTACTGGCTGGCACACCCACAAATGGATGTACACCCCGAGCTCTACATGGGTGGGCATATCTCTTAAGCCGCCAGTGGAGCTAATCAAAAGGCACTCAGCGGTGAAGGGGAGTGAAAGGGAATGCTGGGACACAAACTTATAATTCAATAAGGATGTCAGACTCTCCACAGAAAAGATAGTCTTGCTTATGTCCAGACATGTGCATTTTCTAAATCAGGCTAAAAGATCTCATGAAACAAACCCTAAATGGAAAAATGGAAAAGTGAAGTTGGTATTGTTTTATTGAAGAATTCCTGTTGTTATTGGCCCATTACAGATATTTCCTGAACTTCATAATAATCTGAATAAAAAGATGGGGAAAAAAATGAAAGCATTTTTGTAATCTCCATCCCACACCTTTCTAAATATTTTGCCAAATACTTTAGCAACATTCATCTTAAACACTACAATACCTAAGAAACATTGCTTTAGGTAGAAATGGCAAAAGGAGAAATTCAATTTGTCAACTGAAAAAAAAAGTTCATTTGGTCAAATACATTTCGCAGCTCATCCAAGCTGCTTCTTCAGTTCTGAAATGTAAAACTCTAAACTTTATACAAAAACAATGTATTCAAACTTCCCTGGCAGGACATGGTACTCTATCCCTTTGGACTACATTCACATAAATTAATGAATTAGGGAATTACCATTGTGTGAGGAATGAGGATGAGGCATTCTTCATTTCCATTTCAATGCGCTGCCTTGCCTTCCAGCTGTGGGCTCACTGACTGAACACGTTCCCTGTGCAGAACCTGGACCCGGATCAAAATAAGACTTTGATTAACACCATTAAAAACCCAGGACTATGACTACAGAAGCCCACAGAAACCACACAGCATAGCCCCAGACCAGGTGTGAGGGAAAAGGATCCAGTCATATGTCTTCATAATAACTTCATATTCCAGGGAGAAAGCATTTTAGTGAGGTATCATTTACAATAGTTTGAGCTCATACAAGTACTAACTATTACAGTTGTTTTGGTAAAAGTGTGACAAAATGTTCAGTAAACATGGTTTCAATATCTAATGTTTGTTTTCCTATAATCAGTCAACGTTCACTTAAATGTACTATAACTCTTGTGATAGTAATGCTATTTGACCAAAGAGCTTAATGTTAATTATTTTCTCTCACAGAAAAATATTGTTTAAAGACTTTTTTCATGCCAGGCATAGTACAAAAAAATGTACAAAGTTCTTTATTTTAAAATTACCTATGCCATGGCCAAGAATAAGATTTATGATGTGGCTTTAAAACAGCTGAACCCAAGAACCATTACCACTTATTTTCCATAGCGAGATAGGGCCACCACTTTTTAGTTAAATCACACAAGAGATTTAGATGACGAAAGAATCAGACACATTTTTGAGTTAATCAAGAATTAGTTTTTAAACTATTCCAGTCAATGTAATGCCTTGGCAGAGGTCCTCATTGTACAGAGGACACAATTAAGACAATATTTTGCTCATGGATTATGGCTTGTGCAAATTAAAGGCGCATGGTAACGAAACCATAGACAGAATCCCGTTGCATGGCTGACTTAGAGAAATGCTAAGGGGCCATTATTTTATAGCAGGAGATTATTTCAAATATTGGGTCAGGAGACCACAAGACTGTGACCGTGTCGTAACTTTGGCTTGTTAAGTGTGTTAAGACTCACAAGGCCGTGAGTGCTCCAGTGCAAAAGGTCATCAGCAGCATCAGTTTGTATCCACTCTAAAGTGTGGCAGAGAGCTCTGCTGGCTCACGCTGGACCTAATAGAAAGCAGCTGACCTGAGAGCACAGAGGAGCAGGGTACAGCCCTCTCACTAATCACCTCTTGTTTTCATCCTGTGGATGACGGGCTAGTGTGCCACATGTGGCTCCAATAAAAGACATTATCACTCTCCAAGAAAAGGCCGATCTCGACAGCACTGTATCAGTAAGTGCTCAGAAAAGTGTAGTTTAACCTGTCTCAGTCAGAAATCACATATATGTAATCCACTTACACAGTATTAGACACAAACTATAGCTGAGTTTTCTGTGTTGGGCTAACTATTAGAACAGTGATCACTCACCTCTGGCTCAGGTGGTAAAAATGTCCATTTATTTTCCCGTTTATTTGTGAAAATGAAAATAACAATGAAGGATGGAGGCTCATGGACTATGGGATAACTAATGACACAATTATAGTTAAGCTAACATACATAAGTTTGTTCTTGAATTTACTTTTGGTCACAGTAGAACTTTGTATATTAGTAGCGTCCAACACTTTACTCTCTAAAGCTGCATGTACCTGTCTATGCTGGTGGTACTCCACTGCCTGTAGTCTGGCCACTGTGTGGCTACAGGTGCTTCACATTACGGCTCGTAAAAGTCAGCGAGAAGCAAAAAATTACTGCTTCAATTTGTCTGAAGGAGGGAAAGGTGCGGGGTACTGGAGCAAAGCTGTATATGGACAAAGTATTGACATATGAATTTGTGACTGTGTTGTGTCTGCTGAACGCTTCAGCATTCCTCCTGTGTGCCAAGAAAGGCCATATTGTTTTTGAATTGAACTCAACGTCATTTAGAGAGAGATGATTTAGTGTGGTGTTTGTGCACGCTGGCCAGCTGGCACACTCTTCAGCCCACGGTGTCTATGCCATACCTTCTGAGAGGAAGGTTATGGGACAAGGGTCATGCAGAGTGCACACTGAAAAAGCGGAAAAGGCCTAATCTGAAAAAGCCTGGCAGCTTCCTGCTCTGAGTGGAGGGTACACAGAAAAGACTGTCCTCTGTCCGGATACCCAGCACATGAGTTTACAATGTAATTCAATCAAGATCAGGCCACTCACACCCACCACACACTGTAGCTCAGAGGAGACCAGACAAAGCCTTCAATCACCTGCTTTATATTTAGCCTCATACTGTGTCACTGTTAAGTACAACAATGAAAATCAGTGACACAGTTATTTAGATGGCAAAATAAAGCAAAATTGAAGTCATTTCACTTAGTTTTTTAATTTTACTCTAAATTCAAGAAATCATTTTAAATAGTTACATAATCTTAGGATGACAATCACATCCAGCAAACCACCATAAATGAGAAGAACACAGCATCATAACCTTGTGACAGTCATGAACTGTGGTTACTGTAGCTATTCTGTGTTTATGTGCTTTTTTAATTTAAGAGCATCATGATGAATTGTAATGGCGGACTAAAAAGAGTTCAAAGACTGCTCATTAAAAAGTGTATAAACACAAATGAGTATCGAGGAAGAGGGCTGAGAGGCTGGTGAGTGTGTTAACAGTGGGTAGCTGTGTGGCTCGTGTAATTACAGTGTTAGCACATAATGAAAGCCATTTATACTAATTACACAGCCATGTTCACTCCAGAAGAGCTGTGAGGAGGAGTGTGTTCTTTCACTTCAGAAACTTCTTCAGGTGTGAATTTGTCAACAATTAAATAGTAATTAAAGGTGCACTGTGTAACTTTCCAGCTGGAGGGACTGTCACCATGGAGATGTTGTTGCTTTAGCTGAAAATGTTCACAGTATGAAATTAAAGTATGATATTAAGTGTATTTCCATGACAAACGACAAGCCAATTTGCAAGTCCTATTTGTGGAGAGGTGGGCTTGCTTAAGGTAGAATGCATATTTTTTTAAGGTATTGTTTTATTCTTCAAAAAAAACAAACAACAAAGCAATCTCTCTAACTTACACTATATTACCAAAAGTATTCGCTCACCTGCCTTGACTCATACTATGAACTGAAGTGCCATCCCATTCCTAACCCATAGAGTTCAATATGATGTTGGTCCACCTTTTGCAGCTATTACAGCTTTAACTCTTCTGGGAAGACTGTCCACAAGGTTGAGGAGAGTGTTTATAGCAATTTTTGACCATTCTTCCAAAAGCGCATTGGTGAGGTCACACACTGATGTTGGTCGAGAAGGCCTGGCTCTCAGTCTCTGCTCCAATTCATCCCAAAGGTGTTCTATCGGGTTCAGGTCAGGACTCTGTGCAGGCCAGTCAAGTTCATCCACACCAGACTCTGTCATCCAGGTCTTTATGGACCTTGCTTTGTGCACTGGTGCACAGTCATGTTGGAAGAGGAAGGGGCCCGCTCCAAACTGTTCCCACAAGGTTGGGAGCATGGAATTGTCCAAAATGTTTTGGTATCCTGAAGCATTCAAAGTTCCTTTCACTGGAACTAAGGGGCCAAGCCCTGTGGCCAGGCCAAGTGATTAGGACACCTGATTCTGATCATTTGAATGGGTGAGCGAATACTTTTGGTAATATAGTGTATCTTGATGGACTTTTACCATCTCCATTAGTCTCTACAAGTGCACCCGCTACTCTTCCTGGGGTCCACTCTTTAAAATGTGTGTGTGTGTGTGTGTGTGTGTGTGTGTGTGTGTGTGTGTGTGTGTGTGTGTGTGTGTGTGTGTGTGTGTGTGTGTGTGTGTGTGTGTGTGTGTGTGTGTGTGTGTGTGTGTGTGTGTGTGTGTGTGTGTGTGTGTGAAACAAACATACTTAAACAACACTCTTAACAACTGCACTTATGTAAGACAACATAGTGATTAATGTCTCCCATAACATGTTTTAGTTTGACAAAAATATTCCATCCTGCCAAATAAATATTGTGAGCAAGTCATTATAACCACAAAGTGACAATGTAAATATTTGTTATTGCAGTGACAAAATATTTACCATTATGTCAAAAGTCTACATTGTTGTTAATCGTATCATCCACAAAAACAGGCTTTGCGGCTGGTTTATTTCTCCTTCCCTGCAAGCAGAGATCTCAGATGAAAGAAATCAAATGCCAGTGTTCAGATAATCTATCATCGACTTCTGAGGTGTGAAAGCATCGGCCTAATGTCACTGCGGTGCCAAAATAAAGATTTGGATAGCTGTGAATCTTAGCATAAATTTTCACACTCTTTCTCTGTTTTCCACTTGTGCTCCCCTCACTCACCGCGTCCTGGATGAGAGCAGAGCCAGCCGAGTGTCACTGGTGTTGGGCAGCTGTGGGGCTCCGAGTGCTTCCTGTCGGGAGTCGGACATGAGGAACTGCGGCTGCTCTGGCCCACACTCAGAGGTGGAAAGTATTCTCTGCTCAGGCCCACAGCCCACCTCCCTCCTGGCCTGGGAACGGAAGCCGCGGGCCGCCAGAGAAAACAAGCAGGCAATCAGGTAGGGCCGAGCTGGATCATATTAGGATGTATGACATACAGCAATGTAATGAATGATATAGCTACATATAGCTATGGGTAAATCTGAGTGGCCATTTTATTAGGTATAGTACATGGATGCTTTTTGGGATTCTGTTTTTACCTTTGAAAATCTCTCCAGTTGTTGTATGTAAAAATCTAAGAAAATCCCCATCAGTTTAAGAGTTTTCACATTTTTAACTTTAGATCAAGTACTAATATCACAGAGTAAAAGGACAAACATAATAAAACTAGTATAAATCAGTAAACCATGTCTAAGTGGACCAGCTCTATAGTCAAGTCTTTTAATTGAATAGATCTGATAGATTTGGTCTTTTGTCTTTTTCGCCCACTTTTTCGCCCACTTTTCTATCAGCGGAATGTGCTTGGATCCACTGAAATATAGAAAAGTGAGTGAAAAAGACAAAAGACCAAATCTATCAGATCTATTCAGTGGATCCAAGCACATAAGTATCAGTGGGATGTGCTTTAGACCCTGGTAACTGAAGTGAAAACTGATATGACATTTGATAAACATCCAACCCTTACAGACAGTGAAGCCCCCTCTCCTCGTCCCTGTAGGCGCCCCCTCTCGCCTGGCCTGAACCCTCCCTGTCCCCTACTGGCCAGTGTCCTCAAACAAACATAGTCATGTACACAGAGCGCTCCTCTTCTCACACTGTAGCCCATGCGCAGTACAAACAACATGGAGTCCAGTAGGGATTCAATATAAGGGCACACACAGACACACACGAGCGGGACAAGCTGGCCCTTGTAAAAACATGCACATCCTTTCACTTTCTTTGAACATGAGGAAATGTGCACACAAACACATAAACTGCAGCCCAAGCACATATGAGGTGTAGCTCTGTGATGGACCAGTACAGGACATCTCAGTATATACAACAAACAGTGACACAGTATTCTTCATGGTACAGATTTTAAGTGTTATCTAATTTGTGTATGTTCTTTATGTGCAGCCCAGTGTAGCCTGGAAGCTCCTTGCAGTGAGTCATGTGTGCTTTGTATTCACACTTTTTTCAGTAGGTAGAATGACCATGCACACAGTAAACCGATCTGACAGGGACCATAAATTGTCAGAAAGAGGACAATTTGATGTGGCAATATTAGGGGAAGAAATACGGTAAATAATAATGATCTTCATTTAAAAAAAAAAAAAAAAAACTTAAACAATTAAATCTAATTTAGGTTATTGTTATTTTTGTATTTTAACATTTAATTTGTCCACAGTTTTGCCAGTGTTTTCTGCTGGAATGTGTTTTGTTTCTCTTTACTGTTTAGGTTTTTTTTTTTTCAATTCACCTCTAACAGAATCCTTTCTCTGAGGAGGCATTAAACGCATAAGAAACAGCTCTAAATCAGAAATACTTACCCATATGACAGATGATATCCTCCTGTATGTGTAATAGAGTCTCATTACATTACATAATTTGGCCATTAAGCACCCTCAAAATCTCTTTATAGTAACTTAGGTCTATAAATCTGTCACTTAGTTCCTCCTAGTATTGATACAGAAGGCACCTTATGAACATGCCTGGTTTACAAGGGAGTTTTAAGGGCTATTTTTTCAGCAAATATTTCTGTAAAGTTCCCATACACCTGTTATTCTCACCCCATATGCAGATGATTTGCGTTCTTAGCTGGGAGGCTGAGGTCACCGGATCTACTCTGATGATTCTGGTTTAAGTTACGCTTTTTAAATCTTTAAGTCTCCCTAATTATTAATCATACATTTAGCTAACTGGACCAACATTGCATAACTAAAAAGCCACACACTGTATTGTGTGTGTGTGCAATGGGTGGTCTTTTGTTTTGGTACGTGCTCCATTGACTGTTCCCAAATCACAATGGGACCCCAAGCGATTGAAACAGAGTTGAGACAGGGGACAGAGCCAGAGGAGGAACAGCAGCCGAAGTGAGGATAGGGAGGAGGGGATGGACGTGACATCTCGGGACGGTCAGTGACATCACACCCAAGTGGACAGGAAATAGGGGAGTTGGGGAGGGTACACTGGGTGACATCAGTGCTCCGTCTAGGGACCTTGGGGTGCTCCAGCTGGGTAAACTAGACAGAGACAGCCCCCGGTCCAGTATACTGTTCTCCTCCACCCCCGCCCACACGTACACACCCATCCTGCCCTGGGGAGTCATCTCTGTCGTGGGTCCATTCTTCGACATTTTCTTGCAGCAAACTCCATAGTGCCATGTGTTTCCTTGTGTTTTATCTAAATGGGTCTTTTATGTGCGTTTGTTTGTGTGTCTGCTGCCTATCCGCTCGCTCTGACCTCTATTCACTGAAATTAAAACTCGGATGTACCTCCTGTGGCTTACATGTATACACATAAGGACTGGACATGCACAGTAGTACAGAGGTTCTTTCTAAGGATGTACAGGAGATGAGTTTTTCAAGTTGGGATTGCGGGAATTAGTACCTTGAATATGTGGTTAGTTATTAGTTGTGTATTTATGAGGACAGTGCATGTTAATGAAAGCTGTAAACATCCCAGACTGTAGCAAATTTTTATCCATTATCCCACATTCACTCTCACAAACAAACATTTATTCATAGCCTATGGACACTGGAGGCAAGGTGGATGAAGTGTCTTGCCCAAGGACACAACAACCATGGCACTTAATATTCCCAGTGGTGTCCCAAGTACTAACCAGGCCAACCCTGCTCAGACATCTGACGAGATCGTAGCAGTATGTCCAGCCATCCATCCATTTTCTTCCACTTATCTTCCTCCAGCTCCTCCGGGGGTACCTCAAGGCGTTCCCATGCCAGCCAGGAGACATAGTCCCTCCAGCGTGTCCTTCCCCAGGGTCTCCTCCCAGTGGGACATGCCCGGAAGACCTCCCGAGGGAGGCGTCCAGGTTCTGAGGCACCGGACGGTTTGCCAGAATTTCTTTAAGGCTGTTCGATAGTCTTCCTACATGGTCTCTCTGAACTCCTCCCAACCCTGAGTTTTTGAATCTGCGACCGCCCGGGCTGCAGCATGCTTGGCCTGCTGGTACCTGTCAGCTGCCTCAGGATTCCCATGAGCCAACAAGGCCCGATAAGACTCCTTCAGCCTGACAACATCCCTTACTTTTGGTGTCCACCACCTCCCCGGTTCAGGGATTGCCGCCATCACAGGCACCACAGGCCTTATGACCACAGCTACGACATCAACAATAGAGGCTGAGAACAAAGCCCACTCGGACTCCATGTCCCCAACCTCCCCCAGAATCTTGCAGAAGCTCTCCCGGAGTTGTGAATTGAAGGTCCCTCTGACAGAGGGCTCTGCCAGACGTTCCCAACAAACCTTCACTATACGCTTGGGCCTGCCAGGTCTTTCTAGCTTCCTCCCCCCAGGTGGTGATCAGTTGACAGCTCTGCCCCTCTCTTCACCCGGGTGTCCAAGACATGGCCGGAGGTCAAATGACACGACAACAAAGTTGATCATCAACCTCTGGCCTAGGGTTGTCCTGGTGCCATGTGCACTGGTGAACACCCATGTGCTCAAACATGGTGTTCATTATGGACAAACCGTGGCTAGCACAGAAGTCCAATAACAGGACACCGCCTGGGTTCAGATCAGGGAGGCCATTCCTCCCAAACACCTCTGTCCAGGTGTCACTGTCGTTGCCCACGTGGGTGTTGAAGTCCCCCAGGAGAATAACAGAGTCCCCAGGTGGTGCACTGTCCAGTACCCCTCCCAGGCACTCCAAGAAGGCTGGGTACTCTGCATTGCTGTTTTGCCTGTAGGCCGACACAAAAGTGAGAGACCTGTCCCCGACCCGAAGGTGCAGGGACGTGACCCTCTCGTTCACCAGGGTAAACTCCAACACACGGCGGCTGAGCTGTGTGGAAATGAGAAGGCCCACACCTGCCCGCCGATGCTCCCCGCGGGCAACGCCAGAGAAATGGAGAGTCCAGAAATGGAGAGTCCAGAACTCAAGGAGTTCTGTTCCAGCGCCCAAGCTGTGTGTGGAGGTGAGACCAACTAGTTGGTAACGCTCAACCTCCTGCACAAGCTCGGCCTCCTTCCCCCCCCAACGAGGTGACATTCCATGTCCCCAGAGCTAATTTCCATGTCCAGAGATTCGGTCGTCGAGATCCCTGCCTTCGACTTCTGCCCGAATTTCTCTGCACCAGCCCCCTATAGATCCTCCTGCAGGTGGTGGGTCAACAAGAGGACGGCCCCACATCGCTCCTTCGTGCTGTGCCCGGCCAGATCCCGTGGGGGAAGGCCCGGCCACCAGGCACTCGCTGTCGAGCACCCACGCCAGGTCTGGCTCCAGAGTGGGGCCCTGGTAACACCAGTCCAGGTGACGTAACAGGCCTTGGCCTATTATTCATCATAAGGGTTTCTGAACTGCTCTTAGTCTGACCTGTCTCCCAAGACCTGTTTGCCTTGAGTGACCCTACCAAGGGCATGAAGCCCCCGACAACATAGCTCCCGGGATCACTTGGGCAATCAAACCCCTCCACCACGTTAAGGTGGCAGTTCAAGGAGTGGAAAAAATTTTCATTAAGGGGGAATAATAATTTGGATACACTTTTGTTCAAAACCAATTCATTATTATCATTAAGGGAGAATAATAATAATTGATAATTGATTGGTCCAAAAGTGTATCCAAATTAGGAAGCACTACCAAACTAAAATACAAACTAAATACAGTATAAAACAAGGCAGATGTACTTCATTGTGGTAAGATATTGAAATAAGATTTCAAGTAGGATTATCTAGAGCTTTTCTGATGTTCTACACAAACCACTAAGATTTTGGCATTTTTGTCCTATTGATGTAATCCTAATTTTGCTCTGAAACGGTAATCTTGTGAGGCTTTATCAAATCTAATCCAAGATAAAGATAGACGGGAGAGGGAGAGAGAAAGACAAACAGAGAGAGAGAGTGAAGGAGGGAGAGAGAGTGGACTGCCAGTCACCCTGAGTGGTTGGTTTGCACATCTCCGCTCTGAATGTGAAACACATGTGAAGTGTGGGTGGGAGTCAGGAGAATACAGGAGAGGGTGTCTGTGTCTCAATATCACAGCCTCGCCCAGTCCGTCCATCTGCAAGAACATTACAAAAGAGGACGTCACCATGGGAATTTCTCAGCTGCTATGTCCCTCTTACCCTTGTTTATGGCAAAGTTTCTCACATTGTCAGTCGTTTGTAGACTGACAGAATTTTATTTATTACATGAAAG
This sequence comes from Paratrypauchen microcephalus, assembly GCA_036785185.1. Classification (NCBI taxonomy): domain Eukaryota; kingdom Metazoa; phylum Chordata; class Actinopteri; order Gobiiformes; family Gobiidae; genus Paratrypauchen; species Paratrypauchen microcephalus. Next base: position 2,704,743 of record JAVJIX010000028.1, on the reverse strand, counting down.
AACTACTCTCCCACACAGTCATATACCAGTGTAATAGAGGTTAAAATGGTACTTTGTTACTTTTCTGGTGAAGGTTCTCCTGCCTGTCTTCATGAAGATGTTTTAGCTATGCATAGAATGTTCCACTGTATTAGACTTTGCCTACATAAAAACAAGTAGGTAAAGCCTCCAAGTCAATTGCCAAGTCAGATCTGCGGAGAGAATACTTAATTTTCAAGGTATTTTGTTAAGTGTTAATATACCATTAAATACCTGCATACTGTTGAACATTCCAAGTGAAGCAGTCACATCTCCATGGAACATATTCCACACCGGAAAAGTTGCATAGCGCATTTTAGCACAAGTATCTTGCCTAAACACACAAGAATCAAATCCCAGCTTCATATCAGTGGGCAAAATCTCTACCAACGCAGCTTATGCCCCCTGCAGTTTTAGGCTTAGTCCTGGTTCAGTCCTAGATGTAATCTTGCATAACAACAATCCTCTTGTTTCTATGGTGATACTTAATGAGTAAGAAAAGGAACTGAGGGGAAAATGGAGTGTATTTCCTTGTGTCTGTTTTGTTTTACCTTGTTTGTTTAGGTGTGTAAATGTTAGCTCTTATCCCCTCTTTTAATTTTCCTCTGTCAGTGTATGGAGTCCCCCCCCACCCCTCCACTCCCCCCCCTTCCCTCAGGTCTCTGGTCTGTCTCAGTGCTCCAGGTCGCGTCTTTACGGTGTCTGGCGGAGGCTGTAGAAAGCGCAGATGGCCGGGGCAGAGAAGGCAAGGATCGTACCCGGGCCAGGGAGGGCGTAGAGGTGGGAGGTGTGTGGTTGCATTAATATGATCTGCACTTCTCGTTAACGCTAATCAGGGGCTTCCTGCACAGAGCAACTTCACCTTCCCGACTACCCCATGCGCACATCACCACACATATACTCCCTCCCATTGCTCAACTTCCTATCTGTGAATATGCTTGTCTCCTGAGCCTCTCTAACTCTCCAACCATGTATCCATATCCTCCTCTGTTTGTTTGGCTCTTCTCAAACGGGCCATAAAATGAACTGGAAAGAGCTGAGAATTAAGTCCCCCCCCCCCCCTTTTCCACTCAGAGTGCGACTTACCATATGCAGTGAATCACGTGAGCCTGCAGTAAAGGGTAGACGCTCCCCTCTGAAGCCGTTCGTCCCAACGTGAACTTTACAAAGGGGGTCATGAACTTTAACTGAGCGCTAAAGAGAAACTGGCACCAGAATGTTTAGCTGGTGTAACCTTGAGGAATGTGCTGTAAAATAAGGCAGTTGAATTGTAACTCATCTGGCCCTGGCATATAGCAAAAAAGCCATCAGAGCCTGTCGAGAACCAAGTGCATGTGTGTAATGGCATCTGCAAGCGTTTAGCAGTGTGGAGCTTGTGTGGCCACGATGGCATGTGAAATCTCTGGGCAGTGTGCTGACCACAGAAACAATACAAGTCAGATTCCACAATGAAAATGTCATATGTGCCCTCGCCCTCTCCATCCCTTTCTGCTTCTTCTCTCCCCACTCGAAAGGAGCCCCTAGGGTCAGATGTATGTGGAAATCAGATATTGAAATTTTTGCCCTCACCATGCTCCCCTGGTCCTCCTCCTCTGGTTCACCCCAAAACCTCCCCTCCATTACTCCCCTGTCCCACCGTTGTTGCTAGCTTTAACAGACTTTAATACAGCGCTGGGAGAACTTGTGATAGATAGACTGAGAAGAAATCAAAAAGAGATTCTTCTATTTTTTCTCTAATGTGATTTTTCTTTTACAGTGCCCTGGGCTTTGCAATTGATAGCCTGCCCCAAACGCACTGCTGATGGCCCCCTCCTCTTTATACACCTTCTTCTCTGCTGAACCAAGGCCAGCCACAGCTGCCTGGCCAGATGTGAAAGAGGGAGAGGAGGCAGGAGCGAAGGAGGACAAGGAGAGGCCTGCACCTCCTGTGGGGAATAAGTATTGAAACAGCGAGAAGAAAGAATATGAGATAGGAATGGAATGCATAATTCAACTGGTAAATCTGACAGAGGATTGTGTTGCGTTCATTATTTCTATAGATTAGACATGGATTTATCATTATGGACCACCTACTCAGATCATACTTGAACCAAACTTCATTATAAGACATCATCGTAATCATTTTTGACTAATGGCCTTTTGTGGGAAGAATAGAGGTAGGTGTGATAGGGGGGTGGAGAACAGGGAGAGACATTCAGTAAATTGTCAAAGCTGGGAATTGATCACAGTACTGAGTTTAGTATGTGTGCCACAGCCAAGACTACCAGATCATGCAACCCCAAGGAGTTCAATTTTTTTATGTCAACTTTTTTTCAAGCAACTTAACTGTTGTTATTGTTATTGAAACATCCTTTTTCCATTTTTACCTTTCTAGTATTTCATTTTAAGTATTTATTGTCCAATTAACAATAAAATACATGTAACTGAAAATTCAAGATAGGTGTGTTTAATGCCATACTGTGGAACATACCAAGTGAAGCAGTTTCATTTCGATTAATACAAGCTGGAACATATCCCATACCAGAAAAGTTACATAGCGCACCTGTAAGTGTCTTGCCCAAAGGCACAAGGATCAAATCACAACTTCAGATTCTATTTATTGTCCAATTAACTAATTATTGTCTTCATATGACTTGCCAGATTCAATGTTTGTTCTCATTTACATAAGATCTTTGTATTATTCAAAAATACTAGCTTTCCCAAACAGCCAAATTAATTAAAACCAACCAAAACATATGAAAATGTCAATGAAACACAATTACTCAGAGGACATTTGGCAGGTTCGTTGGTGTGTTAGTGGAGAGTGCATGTATCCTGTATAGGTGACTGAGTGGGCAGGGCTGATTTATGGAGCAGCTCAGCGCTCTAAGCCCACAGTCTCACAGTGGACTCCGGGGGGCTCTGTGATTAGAGATGGAGGAGACGAACCATGCACTCACACTCTGCTCCATTTGGTTTTGATTACACGCTTCTGTCACGCCCTCTCAGAATACACACTCATATGCACATTCACACAAGAGCCGTAAGTGGTCCTATATTTACTCCTTATGTTATTTATGGTCTTCTTTGTTATTTGGTCAACTTTTTCTTTAGTAATGAGAATTAGTCTGGAACGGTACTGATTCATTTGTTTTTCCACATATTGAAGTGTTGTAACTTCCATGTCCATTTTTGGAAAAGAAACAGAACAGAACACTTTTTTGATCAATCTCAAACTCAGCATTTTGCACATAAAAGTGAATTTGCATAAACATATAAATTAGTCAGTCCAATGGGAAATTTGGATGATATCTTAGTCTTCATCATTCCTTTCTCAAATTCTTCGTCAAATTAGATGACAATTGGCGTCTTAAAAATAAATAAATAAATAAATAAATAAATAAATAAATAAATAAATACATACATACATACATACATACATACATATTTTGAATGGCTGTTTTAAATTAACAAATTCCAAAGATTCAGCTCCCATCAAAGAGCCAAAATCCCATACTGCCAACTATAATAAAATTACATTTGCATGTAGTTTGCAACACATAAACACTTTATCCCTCTAAGTCTCACCCAAAGAAAATATTATTTTGTAATAATCTTCTGATGTTTTCTGCACTTTTTTGTGCAAAACTATAGTTCTAGCTTGACATGTGCGACAGTAAAAGAGTTCAAGTCAAACTAAACTAATGTAAAATAATTTAAGTTGTGTTCATATGACATAACAACTTTCTGAACTGCCTATTGTTTAACGATGAACATACATAACTTTTAACTGTCAAAATGCAGATGTTTGTGCACAGAGTTCAACATCCTCTTTGCACAAATGAACGAACGTGAAGGTGAAAAAAGGTGGCACTACACAAGTACAATTTATGATTCTTGTCAGTAGAAAGGACTATAAGCAACAAGTTAATTTTTTTTTTTTTTTTTTTTAACCTTTATTTAACCAGGTAAAAACCCATTGAGATCAAGTAATATGTTTGTGTATCCAATATCTGACAATAATAATCTGCTTCAGTTAATCTCCCTAAGAGTTACTAAGGCCCTTGCTCTCCATCTGAAATGATTACATCATCAATTTCTACATTGTGAACGCAGCCTACACAATCATTTAAGTGGACACATAACAATCACAGAGTTACCTGTTATTCTCTTGATTGTCCTGCAGATGTTTCCCAATCAGTCATGGCCTCTGTGCCAGTGCAGTGAGACAGAGCCCAGGTCCCTGTGCTCCCACAGCACACCTCCTCCTGATAAAGCACAATAAAGTCAGCGTAATGAGTGGAAATAGAAATAGGTCAGTCTCATCATCAGCTCACCAATGAGGAATCCAGATGAGTTCAAATAAAACAGTGCACACAGGTTATGACAGGGACAAAAACAAGTTTCTGAACATTTTAGAACACAAAATCTCTTTTCATATATCAAAAGCGTAGACTGAATGTAGCAATAGTAATTGACAATGTTTAGGCTATAAGGGTGGGTACTGTAATGTTTTCCTCATATGATCACTTATTTTGTTTCTTTGTTCTTATCAAAAACAAATAAAATGTCAATATTAATTTACCAAACATAAACAATACAAACTTTAAATGAATGCCATTTAACAAAAAAAAAAAAGAAAGAAAGAAAAGAAAAGAAATAATTCCTAGTCTGATCACATGCTTTTGCTGATAGAAGATTGGCTGTGAACCTCTTAATTAAAAAGATCATGACATGTCTGATCATGGGCATAGATAGGAAATGACTGAATCTTGGATTTCAATTCAAATTTGATTAATTGCACGGCCTTCACTTCACCTGTTGACTAACTTTTTGCAATATACTTTGTTCTTATAACCTTATTTTACAGTAGGAAATTAGCGTTCATAAAGACTATAAAGTGCATCGTTGACTTCATGATTTAGGAGGTCTTCACATTTGCACATACTCCTTCTTAAAATTGAGACTAAACTTAGGCTAAACCCTGAACTAAACCTGGAAAAGACTTTGACTAAACAAGGGGACTCATTTATATAATTTCTTACTTAAAGTGTTTTATAAATGAGACCTCAGAACTTGAACAAAACCAAGGACCAGGATCAAGCTGGGACTTAGAAATGTGAATACATCAGTCTGTATTGTAATTTGTGATTTTTATACCAAATGCCCTTCCTGCCATAACCAGCCACACCACAACTTCTGGATATGACACCCAGTGACACTGTCTGAGAGGTCGCTGTGATATCTGTGCATATTTGTGTGTGTGTGTGTGTGTGTGTGTGTGTGTGTGTGTGTGTGTGTGTGTGTGTGTGTGTGTGTGTGTGTGTGTGTGTGTGTGCGTGCGTGCGTGCATGCGTGTGTGTGTGTGTGTGTGGCCTGGTCTCCAGCAGCAGGTCAGGGCTGTACAGTCGGCAGGAAGTGACCCAAAACATAAGCACAACAAGAAGATTTAACCCTTAAATGTGTCAGTACACTAAAAGAAAAATGTGTAGTGAAATTGCACAAAACCTCTTCATAATGAAAAAAGTAGTTTATTTAAAATGTTTCAGACCTAGTTACTTAATGAAGGGTCAGGATTAGAAATTACTGAATTAATTAAGCTTGAATCATCATCAGTTTCTAACTCTGAATCATTCTTAGTATTTGTTCATTATGATTTTTTTTTTTTTTTTGCTTTATTATTAAGAAAGTGTAGATATTATTATGTATTACCAATGGCATTTTTCAATATATAAATTATTTTATAAGTATTTCTATACCATAATGTTAAACATTATCTAACAAAGCAATGGTTGTTATTAATTATATTAAGTTACCTTTTTATTTGGCCTGCTTTCTGGGCTTGTTTGGACTTTATGATGATGAAAGACATGCATAGTGGTTGAGTCAGTCTGTATTTTTATGGAAAAGTAGTAAATGTTTTCTCACCTAGTTACTACTGAATGATGTAATCCTGTTAAGTGGATGAAGTCACAAAGTGTATACGTGAGCAGACCTGAAGCACGTAAGAATATTTGGAATATTTGTACTGTAGTGCTCTATATTTAGCCCCTGCCCGACATTTCCACTCCCTTCCCAACACTTGTGGCTTCCAGGTTGTAACAATGGACCCCCCTCAACCTCTTTCACTCCCTCCTCTCCCTCCCTGAGCTACTGCTACCTCCCCATATAGGTGTGTGTGCTTGTGCGGTGCATCTGGCCTCTGGAGTCCCATAAGGAAGAGCCAAATCCTAAGAATATCAAGCACTTTCCAATATGGCGTCTTGGTGATAGCGAACGACACTAGACCTGGCAGACAGGAAGAGGCTCTTTAGGCGACATTACTGAATAGGAAGTCAGCATTTATTGGCAGACACGTTTGCATCTGTCACACCTATTCAGTTTGACCTATTAATTCTGTGTTATGCAAGTCATTTTAGAGCATAGACACCCAATTTGCGTCAGTCTGTGTGCCTATCAGGGGCCCATCCTGCTCCCTGGCTCTGAGGGCATACTTGTCTACAGTTGGACACAAACACAGGTTGTGGAGGTGAGCTCGGTGCATCCTGTTTTTATGTGTGGCTTGACCTTGAAGCTTGTCATTTTTCCTCAAGTGTCCTGGTAATAGCAGACCTCAGATAATGTATGTGAAAGCCTATCTCACACTGCTTTGTTTTTGCCATGAAAAGGCATTTTGTGATGTAGCCATTTGCACCACACCCCTGGGCTATTTCTATTTGTACTGTATTTAGTCATTAGATATTTATTAAAGGGGATACCAAATCAACTGCCATGTTATAATGCTGTTCCTTCATCATTATTTTACTCGCTATCCCCCATCTCTGTCCACTCCCCTATAACTTGTTTCGAAAATAGACTCCGTGTCAGGTAGATTGGAAAGAAATGGCCAGTTGTACCCACTTGCTACATACACTTTTGAATGGGGATATAGAGGATATATTGCGCAAAACCAACTTTTATGAGTTTGTAGCAATGTTATACTGCTCTTCCCTCACCATTTTCTTACTCAAACTTGTCCTTTGATTAGTTTGTGCATGTTTGAGTAATCCTGTTTTGAGCCTTGTCTGCTCAAAAACTTCCTGTGTTCCCCTACCCCTTATTCCTGCCTACTTCCCATACAATATTTAATTAAGTTGAAGGAAATAGACTCTGGATCATACATGTTCTAACAAATTACATAACATAAAAACCCAACATCCAATTCTTGCTAGGGCGAAACACAAGTATGAGTTGGGGCTGATCAATTCTGCATTTTTAACAGGAAGTCAGTTGTCTTTCTGTTTTAGATCAATTTTGTGGTTTACAATAAATCATCTCAGCAGCCTGTCAAATGTCCTTTCAGTTTCAAGAGAATCCAGTCAAACCTTAGAGTGTAGATCAAAGTTAACATTTTCACACAATAACACTGTAATATACTGCAAAACATGTCATTGAAATTATTATGAAAGGAAGAGAAGTATGCAGTGGTAAGTTTGCACAGACGACAACTCAAACACAACAAAACTGTACTTAAAACAATAACTAATCCTAATAGAGTTTAGTTTAGATAGGACAAGCTGCTGTTTGTGAGTGTCCATCTCTTCATGGCAGAATTCCAGGGGTGCTCAGGCCAGTGAGTGGTCCCAGTCTCACATCCCTCTTCAATCAAACACAAACACACATGTCCGGCCAGTCTTCACCCACGCTATCTTTCCCTAGACCCTCATGCCAGATGCACACACCCTCCTGCATTCTCCTGAAGCCCCAGCATTCCTCCTCAGCCTTCTCTCTCCCCCGCCGCTTCCCTCTGTGCATCACATTGTCTCTCCGCTGGCTCTTCATCTTTCTCTACTTCCTGTCTCCTGCTCCCTGTGCCCCCTGCAGCCGTCTCCCCCTCCTTCCGAGCCCTCTCCCCTGGCCGCCTCTCTCCTCGCGACGTGACTTTGAGCACAGACATTCGGGATGCTGCCAATAAACTGGGGCAGAATGTGGTTGAAGATGCTCTCCCAGTGGTGTCCATAACAGCTGGTTCTATAGATCTGGTAGGTCAGTACTGTAACCTTGTGTATTTTACTACCAGCAATAAAAAAAAAATAAAAAATAAACTTTATCATGTGGAAATATAATCAAATCATGTTGTGGGTATCTTGATTTATACTGTGATTTGAATGTCTGGTTGAGAGGCAGGATAATAAAAGTAACCAATCTAAATCTAAATTGCTTAACTGTTACACAAACAGTACAATAAAGACAGCAGCTTCTTGCCGAAGGACACCACTGTATGAAGAAGTGGACAAAGGGAGCGTGTCATCACCCATAGCATTCGGGTCCATTAAGAATAACAACATAGTGACATAAAAACACTAGGATCATGTAAAGCAGGTTAATATGAACATTTTTAGTTTTTTTTTATGCAAAGTCAATTGGAGCCAGAGTTGATGGAGCCGGAAGCACCCCCATGCTTACTTTCTATTTGGAACAGTTTAGTTATGTCCATTTATATAAACAGTCTATGGACACAACGTGAAACTCAGAATAGCAGGATGTGGACCACGAACAATCTTAGTGGATGTCTATGTCATTGGTGCTGTTATGCATTGCTTTCATTGATCTATGACTCAATACATCATCAAAACTGGTGAGTGGTGACCCCCTCGGAAATGAGATGGCGAGACACCTCAATGGGCTTATCCTCGAAACAAATAAATGTATTGTAAATGTATTATAATTAGTATGAGAGTCAAAATATGCAGGGTTTATTTGTTAAACATGTGTGAATGAAACAAAATAAAACTTCAGGTGTGAGGAAATGAGGAAACATTATAACAGTGTGATATGGGCCCTTTAACCAAATCAATTTTGCAGTATAGCCTACTACAAAAATGATTCAATGATTTGCTGCAGACATAGATTACAGCTGCACTTAATGTTAGAGCCATTAGCAATATTTACAACTTTATGTGACACTGTGCTTATGAGTTTTAATGTGATCGTGGGAATGAAGGACAACCCCTGGAGAGCCCACACTGAGCATGGACAAAGTGCAGCTGGCACAGGAAACCATGTGCCAGTGGAGCCAGAGAATCATGAGAAGAGTCCAAACAGCAGTCTCAACAGATACCAGACCAAAGTCCATGCACACACATATACACTTACTATATACACATGTGGCACTGTCCAGACATTTTATCAGGACAGTCGAGCTGAAGTTGGAAGACGTCAGCTCATCCTTCTCTCAGTCTGTTTACTCTTACTGTAAACAGCCGGCCTGCCACTGGGACTAATGGGCTCCTAATCTACAGATGGATGACACACACATGTTGTCTTCTCAAATCCCCAAACACACAATAACCTTTGAGGGCCACATGTGCAGAGGAGCCAAGAAATGTGCACTTAAACAAGAAAAAGTGTGGATGTCTCCCAAGTGTGCTTGCATTCCCTATAGTAGATCTAGTGTTACTTTTTTCTATTTCAAGTGCCTATATTATGCAAAATTGACTCGTGTGAGCTTTAAGCCATGTTAGAATGTTGTTACCTCATCAAAAACCTGGAGTTGTGTTTTATTTCATTCACACATGTTTGAGTTACCCTTTACTATTATATCTGTCTACATCTCCTAACTTTTAAATGCTCTGTCCCACCTTCTGATGTTATGAAGAAGTACTTTTCAAGTTAACAGCTATCTTTTTACCTTTTTACCTTTTACCTTCCTAGTTTTACCTTCCTAGTTCAATAAAGGCAATTCCAGGGCTGAAATTAACCAAATTATTGTAGTGAAGGTGCATGGAGTTCAAAAACACAGTGGAGCACCTGCATTATCAGAGCACGAGGTGGAATAGTTTTCGGTTTGAGAGAAGAACTCAGCCTAAGACTACAGTGTTTGTGTGTTTAACATGTGTGAATGAAACACCAGAAATCAGAAAATAGCGGAATATGGACTCTTTAAGTATAATCTGTAAAACTGTATTCATTGACATTCTGTAAATACTTCCAACTAAATAATTATTATGCATAATTTTATGTTTTGCAGAGTTATATTTTGTTGTTTTTATGTGAGATAAGAATATATAAACACCACGTTAGTCTTTCATTTGATCCTAAGATAAAAAAAAGAGGGGGGAAAATCAGTGTGTGAGATTCAATACTTGGATTTGCTGTGTAAGGATTAAATACAAAAAAAACAGGAGTCGTGATATAGCATTTCTCATTTGAAAATTAGCTTCATTTTTGTACAAAGAGACATCTTACTGGTCGAACAGTTTAGCAAGTTTCCCTATCCCTAACTGCCACAGCTTTCACACAACACAACTCTGTTTTCTACTGTCTGATAAATAAAGACCATTACTCATGTGAGAGTCTTTCCAACCACACACACGCGCTCAAAGTGAAAGTGATGAAGTACTTTGAAATGTACAAACCTGTCAAACTTACTAATGGCTTGCTTTTAAGTAGGTAACTCCACACTCTGAATGTAATGGACACCCTGTACTTAATAGTTCACTTCCTTTTGTCAATATGGTGCATGTCCTAGAGAAGTCACCAGGCACAGTAGCATCAGTTCTTTTGGCACTTTCACACATTGAGTCTTTCAGAGCAAACACTGCTCCTGAGATGAAGTCATTCTTGTTCACTCAGAGTTGGAGCTCACAGTTGTTCAGACTCTTTTAGCAGGTCACCTTCTGAACTGTAATTGTTGGGATGCCAGCTCATTAGTTTGTCAGACGTCTCCCTGCAGGCCCTCTCTATAAAGTCCGCCTTCCAGTTTTCCCTTCATAGATATAGATCTCATTATTACCTGTAGTGTTGGCCTGTGTGTGTGTGTGTGTGTGCATGTGTGTGTGTGTGTGTGTGTGTGTGTGTGTGTGTGTGTGTGTGTGTGTGTGTGTGCATGTGTGTGTGTGTGTGCGCGCGCGTGTATGTGTGTGCGTGTGGCCAAGAGACTCTGTCCAGGCTTGTCTGGCCTCTGCACTCCTCCTCTGAGCTCAAATTTACGATGTAAAGTCCCTTCTTATTTTATTGTCTGTTGTTTCCAGCATCAGTGAATAACTAATTTATGAACTACCTATCGTTTGCCTTTATTAACACTATTCATTATATTTTAGTGCAACGCCAGCACAGGTAGCAGCCCAGTGTTGCCAAATAGTCACTGAGTGATTTGTTGCACTGGATGCCCTCCTGCCCTCACTGACAAGAGTGTGGGTGTGTTCTGAATATGATAGTATCCACTTGGAGACAGGGTCACTCCACAACCCTCTATTTGGCAGGTTGGACTCTGTCATTCTAGTAAAACCATCAAGATAAAATAAATTTAACCTATGAACACAAACTTTGATAATTATTGTACTTTTTTCTGAGCCTGTTATCCTTTCTTTGCAGAATATACAGATGTGTCTAACATAATCTTATACAAGCACAGAGAAACAGGATGGGTGGACTTGTTAGGGCAGGTGCCCACATGTTAGTCAATCTGCTACAGGAAATTGCACTGGCACACGCGCACACATGAGCATGCACAAACACACACACACATACACACACACACACTCACACACACACACACACACACACGCACACACACACACACACGCATATACACATGTGTGACCCACAGTTTTTCACACCAGCCAGAGCAACACTTCCTCTGCACCAAATGTATACACTACAAACCTGCTTCTTAAAAACACATTTTTATTATTTGCTATTACTTATTTTATTAGGGATTATTTCTTTTATTACTAAGCTAATTCTCTGCAGTGATCAGAGTCTTATATACACTCGGCTCATAGTCTTGATGGAGGTCAGTTATTTAGCTTTCTAATTTTTCAAAGGTACACTATGTGCTTTTTTGGTAGAGGGTCTCTCATGTAACTCCATAAATCCACCACCAATCTGACCTGTAACTTGGCCTAGGGCATCATCTTCTTGTCCCCATGGAGCGGTTCAAAGCCAAACTGTGGAACATTTCTAGGCAAAGCATAAATAACTCCTTGGAGACAGACAGGTGATGGACACTCCCCAGAAAAGTTGCACAGTACCCCTTTAGCTATGTGAATTACAGTAAAACAATTGTAATTCTTATACCAACAAGTATAAATGTTTTTTAATGCTCGGATTTACAGTAAAAGCTCATATCTGTGTTTCTTATCAGTGCAAGCTGTCATTGCTCCTGCCCCAGAGCCTTTTATGAGAACACAGCTCTCCTCTAAATGGCTTTTCGCTCAAAAGCACCACTTTTTTTTTTTACATGTTTTTGTCTTCTCTGTGACCTCTGATGACCCCGCCGTCTGACTGCACTTGAGTATCATGGCCAAATAGGCCTGACACATTACTTAACTGTACGAATACCTGTGTGTATAACTCAGCTGCCTTATATCTGCGCCTTTTTCAGAGCTGTCAGGAGCAGGAGCAGCCATAACAGCGACCAATCACTAGGGAGTAGGGTTGGGAAAGAAATTCACAGAAAGAAAGGAGAGTACCATATGTGGGTGAGGAGCATGTTCTCATACAAGCTGTTTTTCTTTTGTTTCAGCTGCACAGCCCCACCTTAAAGAGGACAGGGAGCAGGGGAGCGGACTGGATAGAGGAGGGGAGATGGGAATTCATTGAAAACTTGGGCATAATGTGCTTTGGGCAGGCTCTGGTCCAGCTGTTTTCCATTCAGTGGGAGTCCGAGCAATGAAATGTAGCAGGGGTGGGATCGGCCAAGGGGAGAGGAGGAGAGGAGGAGAGGAGGAGAGGAACATGACACAGAGAGGTGAAGTTAAAGGCAAGTCCATCCTATTGTTCACCCTTTTAATGTGAAGCTGTATGCATCATTATTGTCAGACTTTGTAGTTGGTTCAGTGCTTTTCAGTACAGACAAACATTACATTAAATGTGCACTATATAACTTTTCCAATGAGGTTTTGTCTGATTAAAGATAAATCTTACACTTGGACTTACAGCCTGCATTATTTATTACTGGTATTTTTATTGCTAAAATGCTTTGAAAAACATCCACTTTCTGTGAGTGGACTTGCTTTGCCATATAACCTCCAACTAGACCTGGTGGCATCACTTGAATGTCTCTATTAAATTGGTTTAATGCCACAGTGTGGAAGATTCGAGACAAAGCATATGGAGAGATGCAGGTAGCAGGCCTTCTTACTACTTCTGCTTCTGTTCTACATTATATTTCTTTTGTTTGTTTGTTTGTTTGTTTTCCTTTTTTACTTGAGGTGCCCATAACTGTACATATAAAACATTCAATGTGTATTTCCACCTTTGACTAACTGAAAATACACAAATTATAAAGTGAATGAGTGGCACTACAACAGTCAGCTATACTAAACCCATACTGCCATTGAGTCCTTGAGCAAGACACTTTACCCATCATACCAAAATGAATGTGCTTCCATGGCATCAACCTCATACTTCTACACATTACATAGGACCCAGGATTATTATTGAAGCATCCTCCACCATGATTTGAGTGAGCAGACTACAGTAACTATCCGTTCTATTCCTGTTGACCATTGGAGGTGTGCTTGACAAATAACGGCACTTTCCTGCATCTTTAAACACAAGTTTTATAAAGTACAAGACGAAACAGGAAATTAAACACCTCAAACTCAACACTTCCCTGGAAATGAGTGACTAATGTGTGACAGACTGCTTCTATAAAAGCCCGAGCGGTGACCTTTTCTCTGCGTGAGACTGAATCAAAGTGAACGGTGGCTTTGTTTTCATCATGACATAACAATGAAAATAGCACTCTGGAGATAATTACTTACTACTGTTATTGGAATGAATATGACCGACTTCAACACATGAATCTAAAAATACTATGACTAAAAACATAACACAGAATAATGTAATGACTTAGATTTAGACAAACGTTACTGGTCCACACGGGAAATGATCTAGACACAGTGGCTCATCACAATAAAGGTAACAAAAAGCAAAAAATAGAACTGATAATAATAAATTGTAGATAAGTAGCAAAAATAGCAAGAGACTGATGTAAAATAAGACAGAATTATATCAATATATATGTACAAGTAAAAAATAAAATATAGAAATATAGTAATTCAAATATATCTCAGCTATACAAGGTCATAAGGAGAAATTGACAGATGTATGTATGTATGTATGTATGTATGTATGTATGTATGTATGTATTATAATAGTTGTAATAGTTAATATTTGCTTATTTACCTTATTTAGTAAATATACAGTAGGTCCTGTCCCAGAGTATATTGTAAAAGTAGCATTTTGTGGCCAAATCAGACCACTGTGTGTTGTCTGCATAATAATTAAGTATTTTAGTCATTTGGGCACCCTTGATGCCAGAAACTGAAGAGCTTTGTCATTTAATCTGGTATGGCAGAGGGCACTGGGGCCAGCTCCGCCCTGGACTCCGACCAGTGCCACTGAAGGAGAGAAATCATGTATCAAAAACCATAAAATAAACAGACTGCCTTCTCTATTTTGGTTGTTTATGTTATGATTTTGATAGGAATGCAACTATAAAGCCATCACTGTCCCTCGAGAAAAGATCTTCTTTCTTGCAAACCATGAAATTTAATTATTCCAACATGTATTTTTCCAGACCGATTTTGTAGATTGTGGTGTTTTGAGAGTTCAGCTTGTTTACTTGATTAAATCTCTAGCCTAAATTATACAACAATCTGGTAAAGAATTAAATTAGAATTATTCCACATATAATTTATCAAAGACACAGGAATCTTCTCAGTTAGTAGAAAGCTCTGGGGCCGACCGAGCCTTGACCAGAGACCCTGAAAACCACTTTTGCCCCTGATTTTGATACCACATTGGTAGTTACTCCACAGCTTGAGATCCCCTGTACTAAAGCGATGCCTCTTGTCACTGAGCAGTCTTGTTGTCCTCATAGCACCTTCCTCAGGTAACATTAGGGAATGACTCATCTAAAAGTAATGCGCACTGAATATTTTTATTATGCTACAATGCAGATCTCCATGGCAACTGAGTCTATAGGGACACACAATTTGATGTCAGATGAAACTTTTGATGAAAATAGCCAAAAAATGACCAGTTTCTAATCGCTTTGTAATATAAATCAAAATATTATTATGTGCTGATGTGTAGTTATAGTTAATTTTAAATAAAGGATTAGTCTCTCTGATGATTTCAGAAAGCATTTACTAGCACATTCGTGGGTTTTGATTTTCTGGATGCCATTTTGAGGACTTCTTATCATCCTACAGACACAATAAATAGAACTAATAAAAACAAATACCTCAATACGTGTGAAACGTGTGATCTGCTATCTTCTCCAGTTCTCCATCTGTTGACAGCAGATGATGCTATGTTAACTAATGCAGTCCATAATGAAGGCTTATGAGTGTGAACACCTGTAAAAGGAAATGTTCATTTGCCTGATACAAAATGTGTTTCCTGATTCGTGTATGAAACATCTGGACATCAGGATAATTTCTGGTGAGGTGAATAAGGTGCGTTCAGGGGCGATTCGTGAATATGGTCAGGCCGTATTGGCTGCCGCTGACAGAGTAATGGATCCGCTCGCTGCTGCATGTGGACTGTGTATGATGTATGGGATTCATTTGAAATTCTCCCTGTTAAATGAGCCACTCTGTGCATATAGGGGAATTATCAGAGAGTCAGAGTGAGATTTGTATTTGTGGTTAACATGGCAGTCAAATGGCTTCCCTCCTGGTGTTTTGTTTCAGTGCTTTATTTTAATGTGAAACTCATATCATGCACAATAAAAGTGTTTTAGCGTTCATAGGCCCAATGCTGTACCACACTCACATGTTACCATATATTTTCTTACTTTGTTTAGGTTAGCATATTTTTTAAAAAAGAAACATTTTGAGCGCTGTTGATTCTATTGTGTTTAGTGAGTTTTCACAGCTATTTAAATTAAAGTTAAAGAAATATTAGTAATTATAACTGTGGTGCAGTAGCAAAATATTTTTGAGTACTACATCATCTGTCACATATCTCTGCTTATAGTTGTATTTCTAAACTGAAATTCTATCAGAAATGAATGAAATGTAAAATGTGTTTTATATTGAAATCACAGGTCAACTCTGCTTGGTATTCAATTTATTTTATTGCCAAGTTGATTTTGAATATATGAACAAGAAACATTTCACATTGGCTTCTCCACAAAGCCTTATCAACATGATTTTATCAAGACACTGTCATTAGATGAAATTATTATTATTTAAAAAATGTACACACAGATAAACTATAAAACAATTTTGACATGCATTAAATACATTCAATTTACCAAAGCAAAAAGATCAATATTGAAAAATGCAGTGATGGGAGTATAAGCTATTTTGTATTACTTTAGTTGACTTGTATGGTATTTGAAGCGCAGCCTTGTAATCCACAAAATCACTACATCCTCCGAAATGTACTTTAAACAAATCAGCCATTACTTTCCACTGTAAATCTGTGTTTTTCCATCATCCTCTGCCACGACTGTCTATCGGCCTTCTCTCAACTTTCTGATCCTTAAACCTCAACCAGACGATGATAATCTCCGTCCCTCATCACTCTAATCTTTATTACATCATAACATCATAATCAATGGTAAAACAGAACCTAATCCAAGCCCAAACTGTGGCTTTGCTTGTCTGTCTGTGCTGGCCTTGAAGTGCTGTGTCCTCTGTCAACATTTCACTGTGTTCTGGTGTGAGCTTTCAACACAGTGGCACTTTCTGATAAAGACTTAACTAATGACCGTGGTGTCCAGTGTGAGGCTCAGTTTTGTGTTTTACAGTTTTTTACCACATCTTTCTGATTTTCAACCCCTCAAACGCTTCCATTCACAATATATTGCATTACTACTTTCATTAAAAGATTTTTTTTTTGCTTTCAGATCAGACCTAATATAAAAACTGCATGTTGGGACAGTGGCTTTAGACTGGCCATTGATTATTTTTGAGATCACTTCATAATAAAGGCTTTCAGGAAAAGAACACTCCACTCAAGCATTTAGGCAACTGTCTTTTTGAGGCTAAAAACCAGCAGAGTGCGTGTGGATGATGACAGAGGGGGGCAGTGTAATGGAGAAGAGCAGGCCGAGGTGAGGAGCACTGAGTGAGGTAACACTGAACTGGTGAACTGAGAGGAGGAAACTCAGAGACTTCTAGTGGATTGTAACAGTATTAAAAATACAACTGCAATTTATCTTGAAAAATGCAAAACATTAAGCAGCTGCTTGTAGTAAAATTGGTAACTTATAAGAGAATAAAGAACTGGCAATTTATAGTAAAACTTTAAAAAATAATAATAAAATAAAAAATGCTCTAATTTTCATGCCTTTAAAATGACTTTACTGTGACTTGCCAACTTTGTAAATAAAATGAAAACATAATTACAAAACCTGTATTAATAGTGACGGATCAGCCCGTGTTGTCCAAATCCAGACATAATAAACTGTCATATTACAAAGAATAATAAAAAAGCAAACATCCTCTGTGTGTCTGAATGGCTTCCTCACAGTGTCAGAGGAGTGTGATCTTGACCAGAGTGTACTCCCAAAGAGGGCAGAGGGAAGGAAAAAGACCAGATATGCCTTGTTTTGTGAATGGACAGTTTTTTCGACAAGCTTTTCATGGTGAGACAATGGCCATGGTCCACCCTGCTGCGCCTGCTCCCCTGCTCCTCTCTCTTCTCCTCTCCTGGTCCCGTATCTCACTGTGAGCACAAACACGAGGCACATCCGCCCAGAGACACACAGCAGCCAGCACAGCGCTTCCTGCTCCTCTCCTCACCAGCCTTATTCCCAGAACATACAATGCCCTGAGAACTGCCGTGGCAGAGGGACACAGGCAGACAAGCTTCCCAAATAGAACTACAGTGTTCCTAGGTTATCTCATTCTTTTCTCCATTCTGTGACAGCTGAAATGTTGGTGTTTTTTTAATTGAAAAGAAAATACATTGGATAGATTTGAGGGGCTGAACACACTGGGGTGAGAGAGTACTGCTACAATTCCCATGACCAACAGCCACTGTACCTCACACAGGAGGCAGGTCAGGAGGCCCTATGTCTCACACAGTACTGTGCAAATGTTTACAAGTTTATATAACATGGAAACAAAAGTTTACAATTTGGAGAACAGAGATCTCTACCAAGGCAAAGTTGTTTTTGTTTTTTTTTATCTCTTAACTGTCTTGAGGCCGTAAGTCAAAGTTCAAATTGTTCGGTTCAACTGTTATTTTTATTTATAGACTAAATCTGTATCCAGTAAAATATTCAGGATTAATAGATTTTCTCACACCAGCCTAAAAACTTTGAATTGTATTATAAATTTGAAATAACAAACAATGTAAACATTTGCAAGTAAAACATCATGCTTAGCCTACTATTTATGGATTATCAAGTCATGCTAAAAATACCACCTGCCAATAAAATTGGTCAAACAAAAACATCTTGTGGGACAGGTCAATAGAAAAACAAATACAAAGTTGAATATTACATCTTATCCTCTCATTATGAGCCACACTTAAATACACAGGTTTGAGCAAAGACAAAGTGCCCTGTAAAAATGTATGCACAGGATTACTCCAAGTGTGGTGTTTAGTTAAGCTTAGCATTGGGGTGTAGGTTCAGTCCTGAGGTACACACAGCTAACATGTGCACTTTAGTTTAAATGAACGGCCGAGAGACACAGTACTGTGCAAAAGTCTGATGTGTCATTCTGTACTAAAATCAACAAATAAGAGGAAATCACAGAGCAATTTATTTTTTTTCCTATTGACAATGAATATATTGCTTATAACTGTGAATATTCTATGATAAACACTGCACTTTTTAAGAATTACACTGAACAATTTACATGTAGTAATCTTTATTAAGTCATTTTCACATTGAATTTTGCACAGTACTGTATTAAAGCATGTCACTAAGTACTAACCCTTTAAATTATTCTTACATTGAAAAGCAAAGCACTTTATTCCTTTGATTTAAGGCGTTTCAGATATATTACATATATCACAGTGTAAATATGGCTTTATAAACTTCACATTCGCCGACTGAGGTTGGCAAAGGCAATAGTGGTCAGACATTTCCAAGCTAAATAAAAAAAACAGGTCACAATGTTCTTTGGAATAAACATTTAAAAACAAAAATTACCCCACAATTATTAAGTGCTTTTGTTGAAGGGGCGACTGGTCAGCCAACAGGAAATATTTCATTGTTTGGTAGGCAGATGGGAGACATTTACATCTGCGGGACACGATGTTAAAGAGTGGTTATGGGGGTAGAATGGCAGGCATAAAATGGGGACATGAGGCCGAAAAGCTGCGTGAATTGTTCTGAAGAAAAATGATACTTCACAGGGATTATTGAAACACAACAGCTGGGACATCCCGTTTGCAGTCGGCTTTTAACACTTGGATAGCCCCAAGTGTGTTCATATCACTGACAGATTAGCAGCCCACTGTTAAGAAGCAGTGAGCGTACACAACCAGACTTAACATTAGGACCACCAGCTGATATGCAATTAACTAGCACTTTTAACAGATATTGACCAATGCGTGCTCGGAACAACCTACAAGAGCTGCCAAGGTTTAGGAGACATTCTGACCCAGATACTTAAAGCTACACTATGTAGGTTTTCTGGTGGAGCCTTCATTGCCTGCTTGTCTCAGATATGTTATTGCTTTTCCTGGAATGTTCAACAGAATGGTATAAATGTGTGGTATAAACGTCCATGTATTCAAGTACAGGTGTTTTTATTGCTACTATGCAAGTCTCCATGGAAATAGATAGGTTTCATGCCATACCTTGGAACATTTAGAGAAAATGGTATGGACTCTCCACCAGAAAACTTACATATTGCACCTTTAAATTAGAAAACGTACTCAGACTCTTACCAGTTTTTATGATTTAAAAATGTATACATTGCTCTCTAATTTCTCACCCAACTAACATGTGTTAATTTATCTGTCAGTTGTCATTATTTTCTGCTGTGTTAAAGCTTGAAATTGTCCACCATAGCAAGGCCAGCAGACAGCAAGCCGCAAGGGAGTCAGGCCAAATGGTCAGTGAGGCACACAATCTGACCACACTAGCACTGATTAACCAATAAACTGCTTCTGTTCTCTAGGCACTGAGTTTCCTGGACACAGCTAATGGTGGACATTAACAATGGCAGGGGCAACACCCATGCATGGTCTGCAGCCTATGAAGAATCTGCTGTCATCATGCGCAGGGGTTTTATGTCATCTGTTGGCTGTGGATCATAATGCCACAGCTATTGGATCACTGCTCCGATTGCCACATCACTAACATCGAAAGGGGTTGTGGTTGTAGTTAAAAGTCAAAGGAAGTTTTAGCTTAAGGAAGGTTAAACTGAAGTGTGAGATTGAAAAAAAAAGCAAAGTGAGTGGCAAAATAAAAGGAAAAGAATAAAATGCTGTTAATTTGTTTTTGTCTTTTACATCAACTGCCAAAAAGGCTTTACACTCAAGACTAGTGACTAGTACCCAAATTCAAACATTACAATATTAATAACAACACATTTTCTTTTTACGTCCAGATATTTGGCAAATGTTACATTCTGGACACAAACGCTGATGTGCTTAGGTTTTTGCATAGGCTAGACAAAGTATTTAAATGTACACAAGTTAACAATCTGTAAGCAAAACATGTTTGATCTTTGGATTATATCATCATACAAAAATAAATAGGACAACTTTATTTTGGTTTTCAACCTGTTGCTTTGGCTCAATTGCTGGAATAGTGGTCTTTGCTGCACACTGTACATGAACATAAAAAGTGTTCTTTGGTCATTGAAAGGCACAGTGCTTATGCAGTAAAACTTTAGTTACACTAGATACACATAAAGGCACCTATGGTGGGGTGTGCATTGGCAGGCCAACAGGCGTCAGGCCTGAGTCTGAGGTGTACAAGATACTGAGGTGAACAGTGTCACAATACTGCTGTGTATGAAGACTTACTAATGTTGAAGTCCTTTGAGAAAGGTCTTAACTGGGGGAGAAGCGGTCGATGGTGCGATTGTCAGAGATGGCCTGAGGAGGGAGGGGTGGTCCCAGCATATCCATCTTGTCCGGGGGTAGCCCGAGGTGCTCTGAGGCCAGTTTGGACAGAGGATACAGACTCTCTAAGGCCTTTGCATCGGCCACTAGCTGCTGCTGTGCATGTAGGAGAAGCTCACTGGCCTTCTCCTGCTTCAGCCCCAGGTGCTCTGCTGTGTATTTAGTCAGGGGGTAAATACCCTCCGGAAAGTCCAGCTTCAATTTGCCATCCACAGTGAGCCCCCCTGCTGCCCCCCCACTGCTGTGCATCTTCATGTGGCTAATAAGGTTACGCTGTTGAGCAAACTTCCCCCCACAGACCTGGCACTCATAGGGCTTCTCCCCGGAGTGAATCCTCATGTGCTCAGTGAGCCTGTACTGTCTGGTAAACCTCATGCCACAGGAGTCACAGGCAAAGGGCTTCAGGCCCAGGTGGCTGCGCATGTGACGAGTCATGGTGCCACGCTGCGTGAACTTCTTACCACAAATACTGCATGGGTATGGCCTGGTTAGCCAGTGGGTCTTCTCGTGTTGTCTCAAAGTGGCAGGATCTTTGTAGGACTTATCACAGGAGGAGCAGCGATAGGGTCGGATCATGTCTCCAATGCCCCCTGCTCCTTGACTGGACTTATTCTCCAGGTGGGACAAACTGCTGCTATTAAGACCTGCATAGCCATTCATATTACTGCTATTGTTTTTGGTGCAGTTGTTATTGCCATTCACCATGTCTCCGACAGAACTGGTGTACAGCTCTTCCTCTGTGTGCGTCTCCACATGTGCATTGAGCTGCTCTGAGCTGGGGAAGCCTTTATCACAGGGAATGCAAACATACAGATTGTCCCCAAAGCTCTCGGGCTCATACGGCATGTGGAACCTGCCCATAGGTCCTGTTGGAGAGGGACGGCCTTCACTGCTGCCTGTCTCCTCAGTCCCTGAGCCACTCTTGTCTTCTGCTCCTTCACTCTCCTCTCCCACTTTGTGATGGCTGTGATGCTGCTCTCCATTTTCACCTGCTTCATCATCATCCTCCTCATCTTCATCTTCACCTGGATATGAAACAGGCTCATGTTTGACCCAACGGTAGATGTTGCCCAACTCCCTGCCAGTCTCTGCCCCCTCTGAAGGGGTACCAGGGCTGGATGGACATGGGAAGCGCTCAATGGCTTGTGAAGTGGAGCGGTGCAGATGGGGCAGGTGGGGGCCCAGAGGCTGGTTTAGATGGGGGAAAGGAGGGGGAGAGAGAGCACCTGTCTGGTCACTGGGCTCTAGTTTATCTGATGGAAACGAGGCTTGTCCATTGATGCCACGCATGGGGCTGGTGTGTCCGCTCAAAGTGCCCTCTCTCTCCTCCTCATTGTGAGTGCTAACCAGATGGGACTGGGTGGGTGTGTGCTGCGACTGTGAGCTAGGGCTTTTCTTGGTGAGGTCCAGGCCAAGCATTGGGGAGCAGTTTGTGTCTGGGTGGGCTGAGCGCAGGCCCAGCTGAGCAGGCAGACCACAGGGAGAGGAAGGAAACACCTGAGATGGCTGCGTGGATGTGGGGGCATACAGTTCTCCTGTGTGGATGCCCAGGCGATGTGGAACAAGCTCCTCTAGTGGAGGTGGTCGAGGGCCAAGGCTGTTTGCCATTCCTCCTGGAGGACATGGCTGAATGACAGGAGTAGAAACTCGATAGCGGCCACTCAACCCCATACTAGGACCCATCTTGGGATAGGGCAGAAATGCTGGACTTGGACGGGGCAGGTACTTGCCATTCCTTTTCAATTTCTTTTTACACAAGGCCACTAAGTCGAGCAGCTGTAGGTAACTAGCTGCAGCTAGCACAGCCCCTAGACTGGGTTCAGATGGAGAGGTGGGGTCCCCTTCATTAAGACGGCCAGTGTATATATAGTCCAGAATGACCCTGAAGACCCCTGGACTCACCATCTCATGGTCAAGGTTGATGAGATTGTCATGCACCACTAGTGATTTCAAGTAGTGGCTGCTGGCAGCCAAAATGTTCTTGTGAGCTCGGAAGAGCGCGTTCTGCACCACAATGATGACATCGCAAAGAAAGCCCTTGGTGCGCTGGCTGTTGAGCTGCAGGAGAAGATCCCTCGCATGACTTGGAACTTCCATGGCATCCAGCATCGTCTTCAGTCCAGCACCTGTAACAATAGAAATGTGTCAGTGTCACAAAGGCCAGCTCCACAGCGCACAGGAATGCAATGAGGAATTCAGTCAAAGCTGTCATTCTTCAGGACGATCAAAACAATTATGATTAGATATACATTTTGATGTATGTATCTTAATCTTAATCATTTTAAAATATTGTTAAAAGAAGTGCTGCAGTCAGTGTGGATGTTCTTCCTCTGATAGAATATACAATTTGTACTGTATGTGGAAACTGCGCAGTAATGTGACCTTTTATGAAAGGTGAGTGGATGCAATGGTTTTCTCATTATCAGACATTTTATTGCATCAACTTCCTTTGTAGAAAGTGAGTTTAAAAAAGGCACATACTTGTTTATGGTTGGTAAAATACTGAACATTGTTGCTATCAGTGATAGCAACATGCTATCACTTTTGATGTTTCCCAGAGTGTGATGTATACCAGGTAATCTATAACTGTGTGCAGAAGACATTTCCAAAAAGAGAGGACACTTTCTGAGTCATATAAGGAACACTAGATGGCTGCAGTGTAAATCAGAAATAGATTATGAACTCCAGTAATAATGACACACACACACACACACACAACAAATGGAACTAACCTCAACTATAATTGTTTTATCAGGTCAGATATCATCACACAGCATTTTGTTATTAAATTAACATTTCAACTAGACAATGTATTTATAAGATTTACCGTGTTGAAGGATTTGGTCTCGCTCAAGGGAAACAAGCAACTAAACAATGTCCATGTCAGAATCAAGTAAACAAGAAGTGGATAGAGTGATGTCAGGAAGACTTGATCATACGATCATGCCTTCCTGACATCACTCTATCCACTTCTTGTTTACTTGATTCATAGATACACTCAAAGATACAGTAGATTGGTACACACTGGAAAGTCCAATCCTCACACTGATAATGACTATGAAAAATATTGAAGAATGTGTGTCTTTTTCTTGCCTTATGCTTGCAAATCAAATTGCTGTTGTGTATTTTATTATTATTTTAGGCAGAGATTTAGGCCATGTCCTATTAAAATATATTTCCATTGATTTATAACATGTAAAGGGAATGAGGTTGAATAAACAGGCAGCTACGTGGTAGGTTAAGATGAGTTCACGCTTCATCTTGTCCCCATGCATCATGTTAAGTGTTTTAAATTCAGTTACGTGTCTGTGTTTTATTACTCATTTAACATATGCTGCAGTAAATATTGGTGCTAATCAGACCAAATATGTTTAGGAGTGAGTGTGATATGAAGAGGTCATGAACTCTGGATAAGTCACTGAAAGTTGTCCGCTGCTTTATGTTGTTTAGTCTTATTAACAGTAACAGTTCACTGCATGAAAACAGTGATACTACCTAACGGAAAGCATTTATTATTTAACTGTTGATTCAGTCACTGCAATTATAAGAAATAAAACACATTGAAATAAAATGTATATATTTTAGAAAGGATGAAGAATGAACTTTACCATTTTTGTCACCTCAACAGATTTTAATCTAACACTTAAACAGATGTGACCTTGATTTAAGACACTACAAAATGTCACCACATCATTACTGTTGACCGATTTTTATTTATCTGCAGAGCATCCTGTTAGGTAGAACAGTTTTTAGACTGATAAAAAATGTATCATGTTTTGTATAATTTGTAAGAATATAAATGAATTACACATTAAATACGCCATAGAAATGTCCCTATAGAAGAACAGTGCACACATCACGTGTATGTTCTTTAGAAGTGCACACTGGGCAAAGTGTGTACAGTTTTGAACTTTTCACTTACAATGTACTGTGCCTTCGATGTGTGCTTTATTAACAAAAAATCTGTATCTGTATTTAATAATACCACGTATAAATTCCGGTCATATGTGCTCCCGTTAGAATAGACTGTCCTTCGTTAATTACAGTGGACCTATTTGCCATTTCCCCTTTTTGCCTCTCTTAATGAGCGGAGAATTTCAGAGAGTTTTATAAAGACAAAAAATATTTGATATTTTGATTGTGTAAATACGTTTTCCCCAAGTAAATAATAGTGCGTAAAATTTAGGATTAGCCTATATTTTTAAACTCAGGTTACCATGCGAGATTTTTTAAAATAACAGTTTACTTCTCTGTCCAAGTTCATCAAACACCCATAGCTGTATCTTCATGGCCCATTGCAAGAAAAGCGCAAAGCATTGCGCAGTGAGTCTGTCGGGCAATGACACTACGCCTGTCTTTAATCTATTTTATTCTCCACATATTGTTGTAGTAAAAAGTTCACGAGTGGCTTCATCTTTTCCTAAAGCTGCCCTTATCTCTGTCGGAGAGTGAGGTCCTAAATCACATCCAGAAATAGTGCTTTAAAACAAGGTGTATCTCACAGATGGTTCCAATCCTGGGCTGTCAGCAGCACCACGAGCGTCTACTTTAATTAGGTTTTGTGATTGCCCTTAGGCTTCAAGCAACACATGTAAAAGCAAAACAATGCATTCAACATTTGTACATTTACGATTTATAAAATCCTTTCCATACTAATGACATTTTCAATATTTAACGTTTGCAACTTCTGTGATTTTCTTTTTTATGAGGCTATTTGAGCTTAATTAGGCAAAAACAAAACCGTCATCAGAAATGATTGATTAGGCCTTATTTAAGTTTTATTAGACCAGGCGGATTTCCATTACGTTTTAAATTGTTTTTGGTAGTTAAATTTAAGAAGGCCTGCATGATAAATAACGCACAAAAATAGTTTATGTAAAGCTCGCAAATAATTAGGCGAGCCCGTTGTGGTTATAAGTATGGATGTGTTTTAAAAAATCCCCAGCATGTTAGTGTGTTTAAGTGGAGTCTAGCGGACACGCCTGTAGCCCTGACCGTGTCCCAGTGCCTGCGCCCCGGCCGTGCGTAAAAGCGCCCCGGCTGTGCGTAAAAGCGCGAGTGCCTCTTACCTGCATGCCCGATGTCTTCTGTCATACGCTCTAAGTCTCCCTTAATGATCATCTCAGCACTCTCCAGAACTCATATCTGACGTTTGAGCTTTAACTGCCAGCCTCCAAAAACCATGCCAGTTTTCCGAGCGCGTCTGCCAGCGTTTTTTTTTCTCTTCTCCTTTTTTTTTTATCTTATTAATTGATATGAATTTCTTGTCGCTCTTACGGGCCCGTCCTCCCACCCACCTCTCTCCTTGTCACTGCCCCTCCTCTACACTTTCTCATCCACTCCTATAAAAATACGTGCTTTGACCAGCATCAGTTTCCTCTAACATTTTTTTTTTTTCCTCAACAAATTCTCTTAGTTATTTTGGAGTAAAACGCGCACTGGGATGATAATGGCGTCTTTACGCGCGTTAAGTGTTTTAGAGCCCCGTCTGATGTCAGTCTATAATAAAACTAAAAGGTAAAATCGAGGGCAGGAACTTCATGTGACCCCGACTCGAACTTCTCAACACATCGTCTTAAAGAGACAGGCACATATTGAATACATATGTTCATAAACTTGCATATTTAACATCTTTTAGGTCAAACATTTCTGACGGTTTTGAATTCAATAGACGACACTGACTATGATTATTATTATTATTATTATTATTACTATTATTATTGTTATTATTATTATTATTTCAAATTGTCACCCAACTTTATACAGCCTATATTTTCTTAGATTAAAATAGTGATTCACGAATTTTCTTTCTTGTGTAACCCTTACAAGAGTCTATGGTCACACCTGATGCACCTGACCTCTAGTGTCCAGCGTAAAATCACAGGCGCCAACGTTAGAATCATTTGAAATTACGCATTGAATATATCTACCATTTAAAAAAAAAGCTTGTACAGGGTATTATTTATAGTATGTTGATCAAAAACATATTATAACGGGCTATAACTTTTGTATGGCCGTTCGGTTACGCACAAGACAGTCTCTCCATCCAATATTGGTAACGTTCAGATTACGCGTAAATGACAGACGCTGTGAATCTTTAGAAATGTTACTTCCGACAGCTGTAGTTGCGTGGTAAGTTTTTTAGTTTTGAAGCTCTCACTCACTCGTTTACCTCGGATTCATGTCTGGTGATCTGGCCGTATAACTGCGGTCCTTGTCGACATTCCCACCGTATCCTTCCCTCTGTCTCCACGATGAGTTCCTCAGAATTCTTCCACGTAATCTCGCTGTGCGGACTCGGTTTTCCCTCCAGGATCCCCCTTTCAGACCTTGGTCATAATCTGGGGTTTGACTCACGTGTTGGCGACAATCTGACACTTCGGATTGTTGAAGTTGTGCATGCTGAGAATTCGCTCGCACAGCGACACCCAATGGCGTTTACGAGAGAGTCCCACTCTTCTGAGCCACTGCTGGAATTAGTTGAAATGTTTTTCTTTCTTTTTTTTTTAAATTTATTAATTTATTTTGCATTTTTACAGGTTGGACAGAGCATTTTCACAAAAGATATAATGTGTAGTTGTGCAGATTGTTTTTTAACTCTTTTTTTTTTTTAGCCCTACCATCTCTCTGTTAAAGGTAAACTATGTACCTTTCTAGTGGAGGGTCAGCTATTTGCTTGTAGCTAAGCCTGGAATGTTCCACGGTATGGCTTTTTTTTTTAATATTGCATTTATTCAATCACAGGTATAATACTGAAAATACGCATTCTTACTGAGTGTGGTCAGCTCTCCACCTGTAACTAGACGTGGTGTTATCAATCGCTTGTCTCCACAGAGGAAGATAGATTTAATGCCATATACAGACAAGCAGGTGGCAGATCCTCAACCATGAAAGTCACAATAGAGCCTCTCAGAAAATATGAACATAAAAATAAAAACAGATGTGCTGGCTTGTATTGCATATTTAATGTAGCATGATATTTGCATGCACTTTATCAATCAATCAGATCCTTTCACCCGTTGTGATGGGTGTGTGGTGAAAGACTATAGACAGATATGAATGTAGCCCATTATTTTAACATTACAGTTCAGATTAAACTTGTGACCAGTTCCTGTTTATTTTTTGTCCCACTGCAGCTGCCAGTGCTCATATCATGGGTCTTATTTTGGAGGTCAAGGTGCGTCTGTCCCGCTGAAGCTGTCCGGGGACACCTTGAAGACCCCCAGAGGAAGCTATTGTCTGACTTCCATGTTCCCTGATGAACCACAGATAACCCTGCAGACTGAGGTGTGCCATAGAATACATTATGCTCTATCAAGGATGTCTCTCAATTCATGCTCCAAAATAGTCTTTTCCATTCAGGAAGAGACACAGTGATATCATTAGTGCATTGCCAGGTGCAGCATGATGAGTTTTAAATCTACTGCTCTGCTTTGTGCGGACATTATGGTGTTTTGTGCGGTGAGGTTATTCAAGAACATACATTACAATGTATTTTGTTTGTGTTAAATTCTTACTTCAGTCTTTATGTGGGCAGTTTGGAGAAGTAAAACAGTAGACCTGTATGGCAGTGCAGAGCTAATATCAGCAGTAAGCTATTGACAGTATCAAGGTATAAGTGTGTTATTGTCCACTCGTCACATCTACAGGGGATATTGACCCATATTTGATTAAATGCCTCAGTGCAGGCAGGGACCATTGTCCAGTTCCTGAGCTAGGTTTGGTCAGGAGGACTGCTTGATTGTGCAGGTTTTAAAGCTAATTGAGAAATCCAGAATACCTAGAGAGACCTTCGTGCTGTGAGCTGTAAGTGCTGTCATCGATAGCAGCATGGGCATTAGAAAGGGTGTAGTATAGTACAGGATTGGGAATGTCTAGTATGAAAGTGGCATGTGCATGAGCATGTGCATAATTGGTGATGGTCGGAGGGGCTGATGGAGCAGACTGGCAGCCTTGTTTCTGCCAGGGCTACAATAGTGCCTTACCACCACATTATTTTGCAAAATTTACTCTGCATATCAGATTGTTGAGTTAGTATTGAGTATGTTTTATATTTTTGTTACTGTGAATGCCAGATGGGCTTTATCTTACTAATCAATCAGTCCTCTGAGCCTGGACATTAAACCTCAGCTTGTCCAAACACAATCTAACATACCAAAATCTGGAGCTCACTAAACCTGAAACGCTGAACTTCTAATGAACTGAGAAAGCCTCCAAATTGCCGGTTGTAAGCAATGATTCAATTAAAGCTGCCTGCCACAGGCCCACAAACATGAGTCGAAGAGCCCATCCCAATGTCATGTGTCTAAATCCCCAATCCTCTGCATGGGACCAGAGCTGGAGGTAAGTGTGAATGGTACATGCATTCAGCTCAAACACTGAATCTGAGACAATTCTGTCACACTTTAAATCATACGTCTGCTCGTTCTCCAGGTTAGAGATGTGAGGTTTTCATTTGTTTAGATAGGGGGGTCGCATAATTAAAATATAAAGTGATTACTGAATAGAGATTACTCCATTATAATAACTACACTTTATTCATGCCTTAATAATGCAAGAGAAAAGACTTGATTTATAATGAACAAATAGTTTATTAATGATTCAGGCGTAGCAACTAGGCAATTAATCCCCTAACCCTAAACCCTTAAGTAGTTACTAAGCCTGAATCTTAATAAACTATTTGTTACTTGTTCATTATGAATTAAGTCTTTTCATGCTTTATTTAGGCTAATTAAAGTGTAGTTATTACAAAGCATCAGTCTGCTCTGTCTTCTCTCCCTGAGTAGATTTGGCCACGTCTGTCCAAATGCTGCTGTGACCACTCGTCATACCAGACACACCCCGTCAGCTTCAGATTGCCATTGTCACCAAAGATTGAACAGTATAGGCAAAACACACACACGCGCGCGCATACACGCTGCTCCTAATTCATTGTAATGACCAGTTTTCAGACAGCTTTAGAGCACAGGCCTCCACATCTTATCTTGAAAGCTGGTTTACCCAACGTGGCTTGTGTGCTTTAGTGCTTTGATGGCAAGAGTGTCTGTAAGGGTTAGGGCTAGTTTTCATTTTACAATTTTAAAAGACAATTTTGCATTAGCCTAAATATATATAAAGGTGACATAATTTTAGAACATATAGGAGGGTCATATTGTTAAAATGTAATAAATAGTGACATGAAAATAATAGAGCACCTTATCACGCATTTGTGACACAGGGCCTTATCAGTAAATTCCACTGTGCCCATCAAAGTCTTCTTAAAGTTGTCTTTCTGATGCAGGATTTGCCTCTGCTGGTTTCCATGGCGATGTCATTGCTTTGTCTGTTTTAAAATATTTTGCATTTAACTTACATTTTTATTGCTGAAAATACCTTGAAATGAATGCATTCTTGCTCTGAGCTGAATTACCTTTCCACTCCAGGGAGATAAGTTTAAAGCCATACTATGTAGAGTGAAGACATACTTGGAAGCTGATGACCCTTAATTAGAAAAGTTACATGGCGTACAAAATATATTGGATAGGCTATACATAACTCTTAATATCTTGCTCAATATAAAACTCAGTAACCTTGAACTATTTATTAATGTTTATTTTAACAATGTTTCCTTCCATTATGTAAACGTGGGTTACTCCAGCGTGCACTGGGCGTCTGTTTAGCACATGCTTTTCTGCTGCGTGGTCTTTGCTCCCTGGTCTCTCCTCATTAGCCTCACACAGAGCAGCCTCTCTCCTTCTCCTCTCCTTCACACTCAGGGGGACGAGCCAATCTTTTGTTTTCTGTCCAATCCACGCACTCTTCCAGTCCTCCTTTTTTCGCTCCTTTCTCCCAAATCTCTTTTCCGGCTTGATACTGCTGAAAACCATATGGTGTGTGACATCATCAGGGCAGGAAGCATGGTGAGGGGAGAAGAGGAGAGAGTGGGTTGCCAGGTCTCAGTGCACTGATGTCAGCACTAAAGCACTCTGCATGGGAGGCCCTCAAGGGGGTCAGAGCTGAGCAGGTTGGAAATAGTGCGTGTGTGTTTTTAATTTCACTGCCACTTGTAGAGACAGCAATAGACAACACTACTTAACTGATTTTCTTTTTCTTTCAGTTGTAATTATAGTGTATATACCTGGAGGTGTGCTTTGTTTCATTTGTATATTTTAATAATCCTCCACTTTCACCAATTTACTTCACCTGTAGTTATCCAGGATATGTTCATCCCCATTTTTAATACCTTAACTAGACTTGTTCTGGTCATTTCAAAGCATTCCCTGCTTTCACTGCGATGCATCTCTTGCTAATAAGCAGCTTTAATACAAAGCACTATTATTTTAACCTTAATTCATCCTATTAATCAATGTTTTTATGAGATCAAAGCTGAATTACTATTGCTCATTGAATTGGGTTTTACATACATACCAAAATTTAGGTTAGAAAACATATTAAAAAGTAAAAACAAGTAGCTTAATATAGCCTTAATAAAGCTTTCTAAAGGTTCTTTGATGTCATTATTTTAGGAGTAGGGGAATAAAAAGTGACAAAAACATGTACCCACATTAGTCAGTCAAGTCTTGTGGACACTTCGTCTTCTTTGAGATCATTGCATTCAGATCTAAATATACTTAACAGTTTGATTTGCCTGTCTTCTCTTTAAGTGGCATCTAAAAATCTCTCTTCCCGTTCCTGACAGAGCTGAATATGCACGCCATCAGGGCCTGTGTCTGTGCACCCCTCCCTCTTCTGTTCTCTGTGTGAACCCAGAGCTTTGTTGTGAGGTCCTGGTCTCCATACCATCAGCAACAACACATCAGCCCTGCATCACAGAGTGTGGATTGGCATAAATACAGTTGACATCTCACATGCAGAAATACCCCAACCCTCTCATCTGATTAATGGCAGCAGTGGGGAGGATGCCAGGAGAGGGAAGAGGCTGATGGAGCTGCAGCTGTGGTTTTGGGCCTCACAAACCAGGGAGCCCGAGGGACACGGAGAGAAAGAGAGATGAAGAGGGAGAGAAAGTGAGAAGTCCAAATCACAGAAGTAAAATTTATACAATTGTAATAAGTAATAATTTGAAGCAAAATCAAACAAACTGTATGAAATAGTATTGTTTCATATGCCACAAATGACCATTCTTTTCAAATGATAATCTAATCCTTCTTTAAAAAAAGTTACATTTCATTACAAAAGTGGTGCCATTTTTGTTTTCCTTTCAGTACTGACACATACTCTTATCTAAACCCTTTTTGCTCACTTACTGGCCCATTTCCGTCAAATCTGATATAATATTATGCTTCTTTAAACCACTTGTGTAAATCAATTGAGATAAAAATATGAGCTCTTTTATCATCTTTATCACGATGGAAATGTACTGTATGTAAAAGGGAGGTTTGAGTGGAGGATGCTAAAAGTAATAACCATTAACCCATAAGTCTTCATCCGGTGTCCCATGCTGGTGTGTTTTGGGGGGGCTCTCTGCTCCCCTCTCCCCCTCCTCTCCCCCTCCTCTCCCAGTATTTTATGGGTTGTGTGCTGTGGTGGGGTGACCTCCCTCTCACCCCGGTGCCACCCAGCCCGAGTGCGATTCCAGGGAACTTGGCCCCTGCCAAAGCCCCATAGCGCCACATCTGCAACCCATAAACGCCAGCCACTCGCTCCAACTGCCTTTGCCCACACTCTCACACTCCTCCATTTCACCCCTTCGTGCCTCTCTCACCCACTAACTTTTTATTTTAATTTCCAGATTCTTTCTTGTGCATTCCTACCTCCCTAGCTCCTACCACCACTGACTGGATTCATGCTGACTCTTATCTTTGGTTCCTTTGCCGCCCTCCTCTCCTTCAGTTTTTTTATCCACATCAAATGGAAATAAATAAATAAATAAATAAAAGTCTCTTGCCCATCATACCTTCAGTTAGAAGCCAGCTAACTGGTGGCAAAGACTGGGAACCGCAAGACATTCCTGTTCAGAGAGACAAGGACAGCATATCATCTGGTTGCTTTACCCATGCCTATGTGTGCCACAAAAAACAACATAAGTTTGTTTCAAGTTTTTTCATAGATTTTCTTCTGGCTGCTAAAAGCATACATGCTGCAATGCTGCATATCCTTACTGCTCAGTGGTACTTTTTCACATGAATAATTTCACTTTTGCTAAGTACAGTATATGTGGTTGATACTATCATTTAGTAATATTTTGAAACATGGAAGTGAGTACCATTCAGTTAATCTAAGTTTACATCAATTTTGTAGTTCTGCTATACAAGGGCAACTTCCTTACCGTTTTAATTTATCAGTTTACTGAATCATCTTATCTAACGTAAAGCATATACAAGCCCTGTATGAGGCTCATAGCAAGTCAACCATCCAAGTCCATCTATAAAAAGGTTTCTGGTATCATAACAGCCTGAACAGCCCTAGCAATCTCTACACCACCAGTCTTAGTGCTAAAAGTGTTCAAGACATCTATTAAAGCAAGCTGTGAAAAATAATTACTGATTCCCAACTTAGTTTTCTTATGAATATTGTGAAAGACACTGAAGTATTTCAGATTTATAACTGACGGTCCTGTTTGCTCTGGCTTCAGGTCAGTGTAGGACCAAGGAGGACCACAAAAAACCTGCTCATAAAGGCCAACCACTTCACTACAAGATGCAAGGAATTAAAAATATGCCGATTCATATTTCATTCACATTAATCCACCCAGTTAATACCAATGGTTATACCAATGCTTTTTAGACCACTTTCACACATTCAGAAACACCACCTATGAACATATTTGACTCACTGCTCAATGAGTTAACCCTTATGCACCGAAAATGATTCTTCACTGCCATCTAGAGTACTCATGTAACACTGCAACTGCCTCCTGTCAGTTAGGTCTTTTAAGACTGTAAAAATCAACCAATCATGACAATGGACCAGCTTTCAGTCAATTTTTAATTTATAGATGCTATACACTCAGAATACAAGTTTAAATTTTGTGCATCTTCTATGTATCACTACTCCATATCATCCAAGTCCTGCATCTCCACAGTCACCTCTCTTTTAACCCATGGTAAAGGCAAAACCACAAAGGGGTCGTACGTCCAGCGAGGGTACACTCTCTTATACAAGTTCATTAGAACTGTGTCTTGAGAGCGCAGCTGATTATCAAATACACACTTCATATGTCCATGGGTTCCTGAAAGATAAAAGAAAATCCATCAATGTCTAACAGTTACAGTAACAATGCATTATGTTTTGGCTGAGGTTTGTATTTTACCTAAAGCTTCTTTAATGTGGCCTCTTCGTCCCCATTTAGTCCGCAGCTCTACTGGCTTGAACCACATGATATCATCTTCAACAGAATAAACAAATATTAAAAGAAGTGCAAACAAAAATATCGTATTATGAAAATGATCTGCTATTCTTAGTGTTCACCTCGATTAAAAAACATGTATCGAACAACTGCTGATCGTCTATTGATTTTGAAAGGGTGACCACTGAGGACAATTCTCTTTAGTACAATGCGTTGTGGATCACAACTAAGCAGACTGCCTGTGGCCACAAGATCCTGTGCACCTAAAAGAGAATGTACAAAATCAATGGCCAGTCCAGGATTAGTTGAAATGGATATTAAATCAATACAAAGATGACAAATGTTTAAAAATCAGCAACACTATTAAGGTATTAACCTCACCATCATCCCTTTGTTTGAACAGCAGGGCTCCAGCAGGGTTGAAGGTGATGGGAGCATACACTGACACAACAGTGGGGGCATCTGGTCTGAGAAAGCGCTCCATCTTATGTTTGTCAGCTAGCAACAAAATACAAATGAATATGACAGATATGTAGAAACACCATTGGCAAATAAAATCTAAATTAGTTGAGATGTACCTGAGGTGTGCTGAGAGAAAATAGGAGAGGCCCTGAATCTTCGAAATCCACAATGGAAAATAAGTTCCTCTTTGGATTTAATTGGCTCTGTGTTACTGGGATGCCTCCTTACCAAAAGATGCATAACAGACATCTGCAATAATATAGAAGTATTAGACCTGAGTGAGCTCTTGTCTTTTAAAACACATAGCATGTGAACAAACCTTCTGTTCATGGGGCAGAAGAGAGACCAGAACAAGTGGTCTGCCTGCCTGGACACTGTCCATCACAGAGGACGGGACATTGATAATGTGCAGCGTAACATACCAGCCCACCTAAAACAGTATGTGGAATCATAAAGAAGACAAATCACAACATTCAAATGCACTTATACAGCAGATTTACCATGGCCCCCTCATCTTCAACTGCAGCCTCAGTCAGGATGCGTCTGCGGGTGCGTTCAAAACTCTGGAACTGGAAAATACGTGAATAGTCTGGGGGCAAGTTTTCCATGGGATCCCAGGGAGACGCACGAAAACTCTTTAAACCCCTATAGCGCTGAAACCTGAAATATATGATACAATTTTAAACCATATACCTATTGTTGCTAGTTTATTCAGATAAATGTAACAGTGAATGACCTGTTTCTTGCGGGTGTATCTAGGGGAGTGTCCACTTCATCAGGAAACATCTCATTGGCTCGAGCCTCTCGGTAACGCTGAAGGCCCTCCTCTTCTGCAGCTTTATCCATGTTCACATCATAGCGTTGGTCTGCCCCAGCTCGCTCCGAGGCGCACACCTCTTCCTCCTCCTCTTCATCCTCTCCACCCTCCTCATCAGAGGCACAACTTGAAGTAGGTTCCTGATTAGTAAACACAAATTTTAAGTCTTGAGATGATAAAATACACAGCTTTATTTTAAAAACATTGGTTAATATATTACTATGTGACTTCATACAACGACAAGTAAAATGTACATAGCCGAGTCACACTGGATAAGGAGGTAGACCTTTGCTGTATTGTCTCCATAGAAATGCTGCGTAGAATACACAGACCTGTGTTCTTCTGACGATCTTCATATGCCAGACACATGAGGGGAAGGTACACCGCATGGGGTTGATTCACAACCTTTCCAACATCCTGGCTACAGCAATAATAATAATTATCAATTGAAGTACCACTTACCTCCTAGCTAAGATATTAAATCCTGCATGGTCTACTTAACATCAAACACATATTAAAAATAATTCAGATCTCAATGGTCTCTTGCATAAGAAGAGTTTCCTAGACGTCTTTTCAACCAGAGTTGCAAATAAATAAATGGACAACCCCTCCCTCTGTCCAGACAGGAAGTTGTGTTCACTGAACAGGAAGACAGGAGGCTTCTCCTGGGACTCCTGCTCCAAACACTATTGTTGTGGCCAGCAGCCTGGCATTGAAGGCCAGAGACAGACACTGTGAAAACAAACAAAGCCTCTCAGACCTGAAGTGCACCGTCTGGAGGTCACGTATACGCTAGTGCCGGAAACGGTGACACTGAGGTTGAGCAGCTGTTAATCACCTTCACAGGAACCAATCACTGCTTCTATGGCAACAAGCTAACCAATGAGAGTCAGGTTTACAACATCAAGCAGTCCAAAAGATGAAAGGTCTAATATCATTTACTCAGTGTTACCTGTGAATTTAGATCCTCATCTCCCTCCATAGCTTCATCCATCATGTCGTCATCATCGTCATCTTCATCACTGCTGTCTCCATCTAATTCCCCATTCTCTTCATCTTCATCCACAATCCATGTAGCCTGGTAATCTGATGTTCCTTTGGGCACTTTCATCACACGCTTGTTCTTCCTGGCCTCTGATCATTCAGCACAAAACATTTTCAACCACCATTACACAGAATGCTTCATAAGGAAATGAAGACTGAATAGCCATTTTCACAGTACTCAGCAAATAAATAAATAAATTAATAAATTCATATAAGTGATACCTTCAGCTTCAAGCAACTCTGCCTCTGTGGGCCATGTTTGTTCTCCGTCCATGGGGTCCACCTCTGCCTCGGCCTGCAAACTTTCCCTGCGAGACGGGTCTGCTCTCATTAGCACACGAGTGGTCTCCTCTGTACCTCCATCCTGGCAAAATTAACAATTATAATGCACACAAATCCACAAATCCTCTAATCTAATTTTACTACTACATTCATTAATAAACTTTTTAGTAGCCTGTTTGAGTTTCAGTCTAAAGTTGCTAATAAGCAGATTACAATAGCAATATAATTATGTAAAATGAATAACTTACAATCATGTCAACATCTCCTCCTTTGCCAGGTTTGGGAACTCGTGGAGCTGAAAGGTTCAGAGGAAGTGGATCTAAGGGGGCATCAATTTGGCTGAGCTGAAAGTCCCCATGCCCACTAATGTGAACTAGACTGTCCACTGACAGAGGACAGCCTCGGACATACCCAGAAACACAAAGAGTCCCAAGACCAGTGTTGCCTTCAGAATTAGGAGTAAAGGTGATGCTCTGGCCTAAAAGGTGAGAACGTCTAGAGCGAAATCCTAGTTTTCTCTGCCGTTGACTGCCCAGGTGTCTTAGCAAGAGTGTTGCTTCCTGCTCTGTGTCGAGGGTGAATAGACGTGCATCAGGAAAACGGGCCTCAGTTATTTTTGAGAGTGCTCTTTTGGCTTCCACCCTCTTTTTTATGGGAAGATCTGTCAGTCCGAGGCAAACCAGTGCTATGAAACAACAGAAAATACAAGTTTAACCCTTGTGTTTGTTTATTTAGTTTGTTTTGACTTTTATAACTGGGAAACTACCTTAAACCATGTCTTACCATGACTGGGCAAGCCCTGAGCAAAGAGACATGAAAGACAGTAGTCCCCATAGCAGTCCCAACCCTCAGTAGAGTCCAACACAAACACAAGACTGTCTGCAACCTTCGCAATATCCAGAAGAGAGTGCAAGTCAGCTGTTCAAATAAAGTACAAAAAGTAAAGTAAAATAAGTACTAAAAAAAAACCAAATCATTCATTTGAAAAATAATTATAAACTGAATTTTAATTTAGCATAATGTAATTCCATACCAGTATTCTGATTCATAAAAATAAATCTTTGTTTAAATCGAGGCAGAAGTAATCCAAAACTTTCGGGAACCCCACTGATAAGACGTTCTTGTTGTACAATGCCCCCTGCGCTTTCCCCACGCAGGAGTGTAGTGATAATGCCAGCACTGACTTGGGCATGAAGCGGCACCACAGCAACCAAGTGAGGAGGGCCATCCTTACTGCCTAATCGCCTTTTCTCTGTCAATACCTGGAAATACACACATGAAAATTTACCACAAATAGCAATATGATTGTGGTTAATAAATTATGAATTTATAAATTACCATGTCTTTTTTATTTCGACGCAGCTGGTTTGCATTATGTCTCCTGTCCATCTTCCTTTGCTCTCTTCTCTGTTTTTTGCTAAGGACTGTCACCGATACTCTGCCTAAACATACAGAATATTAAGTATTAAATCACCATTTCGCATTAGAGAGTGAGAGAACGATACACTGGGACTGCGGCTACAACTAACTACTGATTAATTGACGTCGATATTTCATAATAACAAAATAATTCAATGAATAAATACTTAGTTTGTCGATATCTACTATCCATTTTTAGGCTTTAGTCATAAAAAAATATGCTAACCCTGTATTGTTTGATCCAAGTGTCAGGTATCAGTTTAAGCCATTAAAGAAACCAGTCTAAATTAGTTATAGATTAATTGGTTATGGGCTAATCAGGACATTCTTGAAGACGCCTGACTCTTTGAGGAAAACATTATACATTCATTGGTGGTAACAAATAACATGGATATACTGTATGTTGGTGTAAAATACGTCGTTAAACCGTGTAGAAGTAAATTCAAAAATAGTAACACAAATGGCATCCCATGATACACTTGGCATTGTGTCTTATCTGATGTAATGAAATGTTTCCAAGCCAAAAGACAACCTTGACTGTTATTTTAAGTCATCGAACACGTGAGTTGTTCCACCGCTGCATTTTTCCTGAGGACCACAGCTTCATCGCTGACAGAAAAACCTACCTTTATTTTCTCTTTCAAGTTCACCTTTCGTCCGATGCTTGCCATGTTTGTGACCTTTATTTTTCTGCTTATAGATCCCAGGTCTGTGGCCCTGTTGTTTTTCTCCGTTTGCAGCCATTTTTGCCATGTGGGAAAACCACAGACACTTCCGTAAAGTGTCGACGTCATCGCAGAGGCGTGTCTTGGGATTCTTCCGGCACGTTTCATAATAAAAGTAGATCAGGAATTTTGAAATCATAATACAAGATAAAGGGCCGATTGTAGCAAGATTGTAGATTATGCATTAAAAACAATTTATCCGTCTATCCAAACAAGTTTGCGTGTGGCTTTTACTTCTTCAACAGTATTCCCCACAGGAAAGACTACTGCCTATGAGCCATACCAGGTAAGATAACACAATAAGCACATCACTGTTGACCTTTTATCCTTATTCATTTCTATATTTTGGGAGTTGTTCCATGGGGCAGCTGATGGTCAAATTGCCCTGATCCCTTTATGCCTCTGACACAGAAGATGACACAGTTTTGTGTCATCTTCACTCAGTGCTTTTACTGTAGGAGTCATGAAGGAACCGCTACTGCACTTTGCCGCAGGCACTTCCGCAGCGCAGAGTTTCAACATAACTCAACAACAAAGTAGTTCGTTTCTCCTTACTTACGTAGTACATGTTTTAACACAATAGCGGATACTTGTGTGGATTTTGTATGACTTTTTGACGTGCTAGGACGACTCTGGCGGGTTCTGATCGTATTTTGACTTAGGGAGGCGGCGGAGAGCTTTGGCAGCCATCTTTGGATCAACCTGGGAGTGGGACTCGACAACTCTCGCTCCTCACTTACTTCAGGGTGGGGATTTTAGTCCGTAACATTCAAGGAAATATCTATGCTTAAGTCGATTGACAGTCCCTGAGACCCTACGTTTTTGACACATCCACATCTCTACATTGGGAATAAAAAAGGAGGATTTACTGCCATAATCTCCAAGTGTTGTGAATTACACGACATTGTCCACAGCGCAGAAGCCTGGCCTGTCAGAAGTGGGTGAGTTTGAGGTGGCTAAGCTAACGCAGCAAACAGGAGGGAGATTAGTTTGTTTATAAAGTGATTTTTCATGTGGTTATTAAACACACCCAGTTGTAAATCATATATTTATAAATGCTATGTGTACGTGGACATAGTGTCATTAATCTACAAACATTTTAAAATCATGACACGTAACTTAGCCGTGCTAACTTTGGTGTGTTGCTATTTGCTAACATAACACTGTTGATAAAGGCTTAATAACACATCAACATCTGTAAAAAAAAACTCACTTAATTGTTTTCGTTTTGTGGCAAATGTGTTCAACCTATCAAGAGTATATTCAAGGAAAAAAAGTAGAATCCCTGAAGTTTTTACTGTCCTGTATCTTAATTTATATAGATAGATAGATAGATAGATAGATAGATAACAGTACTGCTTTGTACGTTTATTGCTCCCTTACTTGGTTTTATTGCTGACAAGGGTAACTCCTGTCTAATATCTGTAATCTGTTCAATTTAAATCTTCTAGACACCTAATCTATATAGTAAATAGTGTGAATATGTTTCATAATATATAGTATATCATTTCTTTGTCAAAGAAACACTGAAACTTGGCCACTGTGTTTGACTTAAGGGCACACTATCGTTTATTAAAATGTTCCCAGTGCTGGAGGTTACCAAATGAACATCAGGACAGCGGTTTCATAAACATTATTTTATTATTGTTTTTTTAATGTAGACTCTGTTACAACCTGTGGATAATTTGTGAACAGGAAATGTACAGATATGCTTCACTGTGAGTGCATACATTGGGAATTCCAGCCCTCCAGCTTTGTTGTCCTGTCCTTCTGCATTCTTGTGCATGTGCATGGTGGAATGTTAAGGTGTTTTTTGAAGGTATCAGTTATCATCACTGACTTGTATGTTCACCACAGCCACAACTAAACACGCCATCATTAAATATGACAATACGACTCATTCACAAGCAACAATGTCATAAAGAACAATGATGATGATAAAGAGGCACAGTCCCACGTGGAAACAGACTTTTATTTCAGAGCGCTGGTTGCATCACTGTCAGATAGTGTGAGCTGTTCAGTCTTGTGGTGGTGAGACAAAAGATGTCTGCTTAAACTGGGGGCTGTTTCTTTCCGGCTGGGCAAAGGTCTTGTGACTGTAGCGTCAGCTCTACATCTATTTACCACTGATCATCTGAGGCAGTGGGACTCGGTATACTTTCCAAAGCAATTCCTTCTTGCTTCCATCCAACGTCTGTTTAAGCTGAGCTTCGTGTATCTGTTAGAAATATTATTTTTTCACTAATACTGATTAATAGTCTTATTAATTTGCATTAAAGTCAACATTATAATAATTTAATATTGGCTTTTTATGTCTGTAATTTGGGTATCATAATATTCTGAACGTGAGTCTCTATTAACATAGTAGGTGTTAATAGGGCCTCAAGTTCTTCCATTTGTGCACTATTTTAAACAAGACAAATTAATCAAATCTGCTCTGATGAATGTGTCTAAGCTATTTTGTTTTCAAAGATCAAAGTCAGCTTTATTGTCAATTCTGCCATATGTGTTCAACATACAGTGAATCGAAATTTCGTTTCTCTCTGGCCAGGTAGTGCAAAAAAGACAGTGTACAAAATACAATATAAAGATGAAACGAAACAAAAACTATCTAAGACAAAAGATCTAAAACTAAAATCTAAGTTCTAAAAATCTGAAAGCAGTGCAACATAATAAAATACCTATTTACAGATGTCCAAAAATGTGCAGTGTACATCAAAATGTGCAATGGAAGATACAGCAGTGAAAGGGTAATGTGCAATAGAATGTGCTTAGAGCTGGGCGATATGGCCTAAAAATAAAATCTCCGATTAAAAAAAAAAAAAAAAAATCAGATTTCCGGATGACACAACGGATGACAGACAAATGGCTCAAAACAATGCAACGTTCTTTTATAAAACAAATACATTACACCTAGCATCAATTAAGCTGTTATTGTTTAAAAAAATATATATATATATATATATATATATATATATATATATATATATATATATATATATTTTAATTTTCATTTATTTATTTCATTCGTTAAAACAAAACAAAAATAACAGATGCAACACAATTGCATCTATACAATTATAACTTAAATAATATGAATGAAAAGGGAACAGAAAGAAACATAAGCTTATGATATCTGCCCCTTATCAACTCAAAATTATATTACAACAAAATATATACAACAATAATAACAGTTATATAAATATCTTTCTTTTTTAAAGAAGCATTTTATGGACCTAAATTATTCCCTGATTGTGGGAACGATGGACTGGAGTGGGTAGTGTTGTGTTTTAGTTTTTCCTCGAGTGATGCAGAAAAGCCACTGTCTGTGTTCATGTGTGTTAGCTTGTGCAGTCTGTGTACAGCTGT
This sequence comes from Paratrypauchen microcephalus, assembly GCA_036785185.1. Lineage (NCBI taxonomy): Eukaryota > Metazoa > Chordata > Actinopteri > Gobiiformes > Gobiidae > Paratrypauchen > Paratrypauchen microcephalus. The sequence goes on along the minus strand of JAVJIX010000028.1, from coordinate 2,662,301 downwards.
GGCAACACAAGAAAAATATTGGTAGCACATACTTCGGGTCCAAAACTTTCACCATGTTAATGAATCTGGGCTTTTCCACAGTATATATGGGCACCATGTCTTTTACAATATACATCAAATTTTTGGTAAAACATAAAACAGCGTGTGTGATTGCCTTCCGTCGTGGGCTTTGCTTATCATACTGCAAACAATTCGAAAAATGTTTTAGGGACTGGACGGTGGTTATTTTCATTCCGTTCGGACCTGCACGTGTCCCACTCCGCTGCGTGCAACAGCTTTCGGCGCTAGGATACATTTTTTTTCATGCTGCAACAGCTTTTGAACAGACCTTACAGCGAGCACTCATTTGTTCTAAGTCTGACACAAGAAAACCAAACCAGTTCCATATAACAGATGTAAACACCTTTGTTTGGTACAAGCTCCGGCTTTAGCTCACTCGCTAGCCGCGCTAGCTCGTACAATGTCTGGGTACGCCCCGCTAACTTACCCGTGTAAAACGTGACCGCGCATTAGTTCCCCTCGCGTGTAAAAAATAACTAAAAAATCGATTTTCATAAAAACACATCGCCCTGTACTGTAAAGTCGAATTAATCGATTTAATAGATTAATCGTGCAGGTCTAGAATGTGCATTGAAAGTAAAGATAAAAATAAATGTGCAACAGTAGTAATTCTAGTGCAATAACAGTAGTAAACAACAGTACAACAGTAGTAAAATTCCAGTAGTAAATGTGCAACAGTGCAACAGTAGTCCTTAGCAGCAGTTTTTTAAAGTGTCTAGAGTGATATGTCTTTTAGAAGAAACATGAATATGAATATTTCTTTATATCAACAACTGGTTGGACAGGTATTTCTCATCACCGAAATGTTTTTGAATGTCGAGCAGGCACAAAGCAGAATGTGACCTGTGCTATGTTTACCTCTTGATTAGTATCATTTAAATTTGATTTTTTTTTTTGTCACCAATATTCAAGTTTGTCCTGTCCCACATCCCCAAGGGTTGTGAAAAAGTACCCAAGATTTATCACTGTGCATGTTTTGTATTTGTCAGTTGAAGTCATTGATACTAATTAAGTATATGCTTTTCTGTTGTAGATCTGAACATATGAGACCATTGTCCTGCAGATGAGCCGTCAGAGGGGGCATTTAAGTCGCTGTCGCAGACCCAGATAGTTCCTGGCGACAGTGGCGTTGCCCCCAATTTTCCAATTATGCCCAACAGCAGTCGGGCGGGGAGTCTGAAGGACCCCGAAATTGCAGACCTCTTCTTTAAAGAGGACCCAGAAAAGCTTTTTGCTGATCTGCGTGAGATTGGCCATGGCAGCTTTGGTGCTGTATACTTTGTAAGTAACCCATTAATTCATAAAGACACACTTTTCAATTTTTCATTTATTGTTACGCATTTTCCAGTCAAGACTATAATTGGATAAATTACATTTGTATTACCCCAAATGTGTGGTTTTTTTTGTTTTTGTTTTTACTTAAACGAAGTCAATAAAAAGAAAATAAATTAATTTTGTTACAGGCACGTGATGTGCGGACAAACGATGTGGTTGCTATCAAAAAGATGTCCTATAGTGGGAAGCAGCCAATGGAGGTACTATTATAAATTGTACTAATACCAATAAAATAAATGTTTTCTTACGATAAACATCTGTCTTTCTATTGTTGTTGTTTTGTTTTTTTTAGAAATGGCAAGATATCATTAAGGAGGTGAAGTTTCTTCAGAAAATACAACATCCAAACAGTATAGAATATAAAGGATGTTATCTACGGGAGCACACTGCCTGGGTAAGCTGTATTCTGCAGATAAGGGTGCTCCACTCACTCTCCAACACTAATAACTTCAATGTGTCCTCCTTTTTTGTCTGACTTTATCTTAAGTGAAAGTACATTTAAACTTCCATCATAGTGTCAACTGTTACTCAGAAGGGTTTGAGCCAGGTTATGCTCCGATTTAGTAGTTGCTAGCTGTGTATTTTTGCAAAATTTTCCCCACAAATTATGGAACTTGTTTATGTAAATTTATTACTGAATTTGTGACTATTTGATTGGAGGAGTTTGAGCACCATTAGTTATTGTAACAGAGTTGTTAAACAGTGAACTAATTCTGTTTATAATTTACACAGCTTGTGATGGAGTATTGTCTAGGCTCGGCATCAGACTTGTTAGAAGGTAAGATTGAAATGTATGTTTATCTCTTAACATTGTGTTCTTCACTTCTTATCCCTCAATTTACCTGTCTTCACTAGTTCACAAAAAACCTCTACAAGAAGTAGAAATTGCTGCAATTACCCATGGTGCTTTGCAAGGGTTAGCCTATCTTCATTCCCACAACATGATTCACAGGTGAGTGCTTTGCGAATATTATGGAGACTGCTTCAGTTATCTGGGGCACTGCTTATTTTTGGTAAATCTTTAAAATCATTGTATTAAAGGGATAGTGTGTATTTTTATGTGAATCTGTATGGCTTCCCATTCAACAGTGTCGTGAGATTAACACTCCTCCGGTTAACACCTCCGGTTCCGTAGCTCGTGAACAAAGTTCCGGTAAGTTAGCCAGGACAGTTAATAAAGCTTGTTTTTCTTCTCAAAACAATATTTGTCCAAAAAGTGATATATTTTAGTCACAAACAGTTGTCCGCTAAAAATTCAGCAGCCTAATTCGCATTGGGGTTATTTTCTCTCGACTCGTATCACTGTGCGCAGATTAGCTTAGTAGCCTGTTCACTTGTAAGCCGATGTTTACGACAGATGCGGAACGATGACATCCGCCGTAAGCAGATGTTTACAAGTGAACAGGCAATACAGCTAATCTGCGCACAGTGATACGAATCGAGAGAAAATAGCACCATGCGAATTACCCTGCTGAATTTTTCGTGGGTAACTGTTTTGTGATGCAAATATGTCAGTCTTTGGACAAATGTTGTTTGAGAAGAAAAACAAGCTTTATTAACTGTCCTGGCTAACTTACCTGAATTACGTTCACGAGCTACGGAACCGGAGGAGAACTGGGCCCAGATCACGCTGGCATGGGTAAGTCAGTGTTAATCTCACGACACTGTTGACACAGTTTTCTCTAATTTGTCTATTTCAATAATAATAATAATAATAATAATAATAATAATAATAATAATAATAATAATAATAATAATAATAATAATAATAATAATAATTATTGTTATTATTGTTATTATTGTTATTATTGTTTTTATTATTTTTAGTTTTATTGTTGTTGTTATATAATTATATATTATTCACCTCACTTTTCACAGAGACATAAAGGCAGGAAATGTCTTACTGACGGAGCTTGGACAGGTCAAACTGGCAGATTTTGGTTCTGCTTCTATAGCCTGTCCTGCAAACTCTTTTGTTGGAACACCTTATTGGTATGTTGCATTTTTAATTTAAAATACTAAAACACTCAAGACTCCTGTTAATCTTTTGTGCTTTTATCACTTAGGATGGCTCCAGAGGTCATTTTAGCAATGGATGAGGGACAGTATGATGGTAAAGTGGACATCTGGTCTTTAGGAATAACCTGCATAGAATTGGGTTTGTCAGACTTTGTTTGTTGATTGATTTAATTTAGATAAATATTTCACATAAATGTAATTACAAAATGCATCTATTGTATTTCATTTCATCAGCGGAGAGAAAACCTCCTTTGTTCAATATGAATGCGATGAGTGCCTTATACCATATTGCACAGAATGAAAGTCCAACACTCCAATCAAGTGAATGGTAAGTTCTGTCTTTTAGATTTAGAAAATGTGTCATCTTATTTTGATGTAATCAGTTTGATTAATAAATAATCTTGATCTGTAGGACGGATTATTTCAGAAACTTTGTAGATTCTTGCCTTCAAAAATTTCCACAAGATAGACCCAACTCTGAAGAGCTCTTAAAGGTGAGGTTGTAAACACTGTAACCTAAGATAATGTTTCACTTACCTCTAATAGACTAGCTTATCTTAATAGATCATACATTTTATTTTGTTGTCTTTTTCAGCATGCATTTGTTCAGCGAGAAAGACCCGAATCTGTTTTAGTGGACCTAATAAATCGAACGAAGGATGCAGTGAGAGAATTAGACAATCTGCAGTATCGCAAAATGAAAAAAATCTTGTTTCAGGAAGCCCACAATGGCCCAGCAACTGATGTACAAGATGAAGAGGAGGTATGCCATTAAATTTGTTATACTGCTCCAAGTAGAGCATTCAGGTGTTGTTTCTTGTTTTTTTAAGTATTGAGCTCGGTTATTATTGACTATTTTTAGGAGCCAGAGACTATGGTCAGCCGCACTGGCACCGTGAACAGTGTAGGGAGCAATCAGTCTATTCCTAGTATGTCAATAAGTGCCAGCTCCCAGAGCAGCTCTGTCAACAGTCTGACAGACGCCGGTGATGACAAGAGCGAGCTGGAAATCGAGGCTGGCCACACAGTTATGTCCACTAACTCAGTCATCCACCTCACACAGGTAAGGAGGAAGTACATGACACCAAACAAGATTTTATTTGTAAACTTGCCATTTCCTACATGTTCATATTTTAATAAAGAATGAAGAACCTGTTAGTGAAAAAGCCGAGCCTCAGACTCGACCAACGGAGCCACAGTCCCCACCTGCACAAACTCAAAGACCAAAGAGAAACCGAGAACACTTTGCCACTATACGCACTGTATCAGCTGTAAGTGATTACACATTCATAAAGCATTCGTGTAGTAATACTTTCATAACATGATTTATTTTTTCCACAGCTTACACGCCAAATAAAAGAGCATGAGCAAAATTCCGAGCTAAGGGAACAGATCATGGGTTACAAACGAATGAGACGGCAGCATCAGAAACAGCTAATGGCTCTAGAAAACAAGCTAAAAGCGGAGATGGATGAGCACAGACTACGTCTTGACAAGGAACTGGAGAACCAGAGGAACAGCTTTGCTCAAGAGATGGAGAAACTAATCAAGAAACACCAGGCATCCATGGAGAAAGATGTAAGGCTACAGTTTTGTGATGTCAGATGTATGTCAGAAATACATTATAATGGTATAAACCTTTCGCAGGCAAAAACCTTTAGCAATGATGAGAAGAAGTTTCAACAGCACATTCAGAACCAACAGAAGAAAGAACTTAATAGCTTTTTGGAATCCCAAAAACGGGAATATAAGCTACGCAAAGAACAACTTAAGGAGGTATGGATAGTTCATTGTAAACTAAGTTGAACAGATAATTAATTTATTATTATACTACCAATTACTACTATTCATTATTATATTACTACTTGTTGTTGTAATTGCTCTTGTCGGAGCTGAATGAAAACCAATCAACACCAAAGAAAGAAAAACAAGATTGGCTGTCCAAGCAAAAAGAGAATTTCCAACATTTCCAGGCAGAAGAAGAGGCTAATTTACAGCGGAGACAGAGGCAGTACCTAGAACTTGAGTGTCGCAGGTTCAAGCGGAGAATCTTAATCGCCCGCCACAACATTGAACAGGATTTAGTTCGCGAAGTGAGCATTTTAAGCTTTATTACATATATTTTAGATTTAATGATTTTCATATGAGTAATACTTGGAATGCTATAGTCATGCTTCTGTCTGACTTTTTAATTGTCTCATAATTAGGAGCTAAACAAGCGACAGACACAAAAAGACTTGGAACATGCTATGCTTCTTCGGCATCACGAGTCCATGCAAGAACTGGAGTTTCGTCAACTCGGTATCATCCAAAAGACCAGAGCTGACCTCACTCGCATGCAACACCAGACTGAGCTCACTAATCAGCAGGAGTACAACAAAAGGAGGGAGAGGGAACTTAGACGGAAACATGCCATGGAAGTGCGGCAGCAGCCCAAGAGCCTTAAGGTGAACTTCCTCTCTAATATTTATATTGGTCTGACTCTGAATCCATTACATTAAACCTCTATAAAAATATATAAAATATATATTTTCTGCTTAACAGTCCAAAGAGTTGCAGATCAAGAAACAATTTCAGGACACCTGTAAAATCCAGACGAGACAGTATAAAGCTTTGATCAATCATTTGCTGGAGACCACACCAAAGTCCGAGCACAAAGCTGTCCTCAAGCGTCTTAAACAAGAGCAACATCGCAAACTGGCCATCCTGGCTGAGCAGTATGATCACTCAATCAACGAGATGCTTTCAACTCAAGCAGTGAGTGTGAAAGCCTCAAGACTTAAATTAACGCTGCATGACATTTGTGAATGGATTTTGTAGTAATATCCTCTTTCTCAGTGTTGCTGATGTTGATTCTCACCCTTTTGGTTTGTTCTCAGCTTCGTCTGGATGAGACTCAGGAGGCTCAGTGCCAAGCTTTAAGAATGCAGCTGCAGCAGGAGCTGGAGCTGCTCAATGCCTACCAGAGCAAAATTAAGATGCAGACAGATTCTCAGCACGAACGAGAGAAGAAGGACTTGGAGCAGAGAGTGTCCCTGCGCAGAGCACTGCTGGAGCAGAAGGTTAGACTTGCATGCATCAGTACATACATCAGTACATCAGTAAGAAACATCTTTAAGTAGGATTTTTAACCTCAACCTGTTTTTTCTTGTCTTGGTAAAGATTGAAGAAGAGATGTTGTCGCTAAGAAATGAGCGCTTGGAACGAATTCGGAGTCTTCTGGAGCGACAAGCCCGTGAAGTTGAAGCTTTTGACTCTGAGAGTATGCGCCTTGGCTTCAGCAACATGGTGCTTGCTAACATCTCCCCAGAGGCCCTCAGCAATAGCTTTCCCGGCGCTCCAGGGAACTGGAGCCATCAGCACCAACACCCATCTGGGAGTTCTCATGGACAACACTGGGGAAGTGGCGGTTCAGGCCGCTCAGTCAGCCAATACCACTACCACTCCAGTCCAGGAGGTGCACCAGGACAGCAGGGATGGGGCCAGAGCATGCAGGGTTCTGGGGGGCAGCACCCATGGGGACACTCATCTGCTTCTCTGGTTTCTCGTAGCAGTGGGGCAGTACAAAATAGTCCTCAAGGAATGGGCAGGACACCTTCAGGAGGACGCAGTGACCCAGCCATGAGCCGGAGTGCCAGTGTAGCCTCTCAGATCTCAAACGGCTCACATCTTTCCTACACTTAGATCCATAGTTTTCTGCCGGAGAAATGACTGTCCTGCAGCTCTGCACTCAATTCTCTCTGTGCAAATGTGGATGTACAAGGAAATACATGTTGCTCAGGTTCAAAGGGCTTTATAAGGCAGATGATTGGCACTCATTAAAAATCTTTCATTGTTGGACACAGAGTATTTACACAGTACTCCCATTTCCACCGATTTCTACCCACAGTCATCACTTTGCACACTGTTTACCTTAGGTATGTACAATCTCAGATTTAACATAATTTAAAGTCCTTTCTCTTAAAATGCCTGTTCTGGTTCATTATCATTCATACACTGGCTGATTTTCTGTTGTTGGTCTGAGCACACCACTTCTTAATTGCTTTGCTGCCATTATATAAGCCTGCTGTAATGGTCTATGGGTTTAATTTAATATCTATTTAGTAACTTGACTTGCAATATGTGTTTTATACTTAGAACACTACTACTGTGCCTTTTACACCTTTTTTGTTTAGGTCAATTTTATTATTGTTTTTAATCCATCTTATTGAGAGACATGCAAATGAATGTTCACACACAGATTTTATTGTTTTTACCACATCTTTAGCAGCCTAGCAGACAACAATGATCAATTTAAGATCTGTCAAGTATATTGTCTTAATATCTTGTTTGGAAATGTATTCTTCATACTAACTATATTGTATATATGCTTTGGATTAGTGGTACTAGAAGTTTACACCACAAACCCTTTCATTTTTCGAAGGTCTGCGGTTCATTTGCCTTTTGTCATATTTGTAATTAATATAATTTAATTGGTGCCTTTAAAACTGCTGCCTATTTCACAGCACTTTACACAGCGCTTTATTTCTAGAGTAAATGTTCAGATTGATGCTTTGATAGTATGTGTTTAGTAAAGACAACTTTTTATGCAGTGTGCTAGTATGATTCTGACCCATACAACGGTTCCCAAATGCAGGAGACCTTCTCGGTGTATGTTAGAATTTCACAAATATTATTATATGCTTAAGTTAGACTAAAAATATTGTCCTGACCATAACAGCAGGCTTGGCACTACTAATACTTGATAAACTACAAAGCTAAAGGCCCAGCTAAGCAACACTAATGATATAAAGGTGCTTGGTCACACATGCCACAACATGAGTGACTGAACTATAAGCACATGCTCTACTAACACTGTAGTAGCAGATGTTCTTTTACACACTGTAAAAATGGCCAAATACAATTGAATAAATGTGGCAAAGCACTTAGTTACTTTGAGTGCCCTCGTTTGCTCACAGCTTGTGTTTTCATGTTGATTTAAGCATATTAGTCAAAAATGAAAGATTATCCTTCAAGTTTAATTTAGTTTTATGTTTATATATGTATATTTTATTCAAGCATTCAGTGACTAAAACATGTTTTTGAAAATAATTTCTAAGATTAACTATTTAACTGCCAGATCACACTATTAGTTACTCTCATGTAAAAAGAAAAGAAAAAAAAAGTTCTTATTTTCCAGAAATAGCTTTTTATAAAGTATTTTTGGTTTTGTTTAATCTATTGTGTATATTTTTCCTCCATTTTCATCGTTCTTTTAACACTTCAGTTGCTGGGGTCATTATATGTATTGCTGTTGTGCTCTTCCTTGGATCTAAAACACATACAAACAGCATTTATCTTTTGTTTGGTACAACGTTCTCCTTGTCGTATTTGCTTTTTTGAAATGATACCGCGCAAAAAGGCAACTGTATTTATATTTGCCTCCCTGCGTATGTCAGCAGCCAAGAGTTTGAATGTTAGGCCATACAAACCTCATCAGACATGCCAACCAAGTTCTTATGCACACCATCTGTTCACTGTTTGAATGTTTTGTGTGAGAGACGTATCCATGCTTATTCAACAATTATTATATGTTATACTTCGATGTCAAAATGTGTCCTACTGACTGAATAAGTGCAAGATTCTGAATGAGACTGGGTAAAAATTGGCATTTGTCAAACACTGTGCCATACTGATGTCTAAAACAATGGCAGCCCTTTACAGTCTTTGCTTCAATCTCTTTGCAAAAAGGCCTGAAGGATTTTGTGACAGACAGGTTATGAAAAGAGATTGCATTTCTTTGAACATGACAGTATTCTTCGGGCACATTACCACTACAACTCATAACTTGTATTAAAGTGTATAGATGGTGGAACATGCTATTGAATGTCAGAGATTATGCTACATAAAAGATGGTAAAGTACTAAATATGGGTTAAAATGTGTAAAAATTATAAAACAATAAATAGATCAAATTCTTTCTTTTGTTGGATTATTTAACATTGGGCAAACAAATTGCTTAAATTAGCTCTAAATTGTGTTAGTTTTTTTTTTTTTTTTAAACTGTTATTACTGAGCCTACTCACCCTGACAGTCCATGGTCCGCGGACCACAGTTTTACTCACTGCAGCAGTGATGCAGAGTGATGAGGATCATAGTAGTGCACATGTCCAGTTTCTAAAAGAAATAGAAATGTTGCCTGAAGTCAAGTCCTAACGTGTGTGTGCGCTACAATAGAGCACACTTTGTGATGATTTAGTATTATTGTAATAACTTTTAACCCAAGTAACAACCTCTTGCCAGCGTTTGCTAGTATGCTAACTAGTTGTTAGCTGTCTTAACCCGACACATATTGTGACAAGCGATTCTTTAAACACAAGTAAAGGCAATGCATTCATGCTTAACCTTGTTCAACAATGTTGAGGTCCACTGGTGCACTTTTAGTTAACACCTCTGTACAAACTAAATGTCTGACCACTTAAGGTAGCGTAGGTAGATTATTTATTTCAAATCTTATAAACATGACCTACCTGAGTTTGTGTGTCCCCAGATGAGGTAGTGTTAAACATGTTAAAATCAAATGTCTATTTTACTGATAACAGCAAACTTTATTTATTCCTGATACATAGTTTACATGAAAGTTGTTGCCAGTTTCAGTGACTAAAAGCAGTTGGTTTAAACCTCAAAGGACTTTCCCTGATCCTCACTACCAAAACCTAATCATGAATCAGTGCCAGTGCAGCTTCTGCAGCCCAGTGAGTGAACTCTGGTGGTTCTGAGCTTTTGCTTGAGGGATGGTCTGCCTGTATATGAGAATGAGCAAATCATGTCTGTGTCCTCAGTATGCAGTTCATTACACAATAAATATTTTGACTGTTTCTGCAGATAACACTTTTATAAGATTGTTATTCAAATCAGGACAAATTTAGTATATTAAGCAAAATATGTTTAAGATAAAATTACACTCTGAAGATGTTTTAACAAATCATCTGCAGGTGTGATAACACATTATTCCATCCATCTGTTTTATTCCTCTTGTATGGGGCCGCGTCGCAGGGGCAACAGTTTAAGCAGGGACTCCCAGATTTCCTTCACCCCGGCCAGCGTGTCCTGGGTCTTCCCTGGGGCCTCCTCCCGGTGGAACATGCCTGAAACACCTGAGGGAGGTGTCCAGGAGACATCCGGAATAGATGCCTGAGCCACCTCAGCTGGCTCCTCTCAATGTGGAGGAGCAGCGGCTCCTCCCATGTGACTGAGCTCCTCACCCTACCTCTAAAGGAGCGCCCAGCCACTCTGCAGAGGAAACTCATTTTGGCCACTTGTATCCGTGATCTTGTCCTTTCTGTCATTACCCAAAGCTCATGACCATAGGTGAGGGTAGGAACATAGATTGACTGGTAAATTGAGAGCTTTGCATTTCAACTCACCACAAAGGTCCGATACAGCAACCACATCACTGCCAACGCTGCACCAATCCACCTGTCAATCTCAGGCTCCATCCGCCCCTCACTCATGAACAAGACCCCGAGATACTTGAACTTCTCCTCTTGAGGTTCAGAAGCCCCCATGATGAAAAACACAGCAAGGCCAGTTACGTCACCCGGATTGGCGTTACTGGGGCCCCACCCTGGAGCCCCACAATGAGCATCTGGTGGCTGGGCCTTCCCCCACAGGGTCCGGCCGGGCACAGTCCAAAGGAGCACCCGCAGGAGGATCCTTAGGGGGCCAGTGCAGAGAGATCTGGGCAGCAAATCGAAGGCACTGACCTCAACAACTGGATCTCCAGACACGGAGACTAGCTCTGGGGACAGAGAATGTCAGGTTGAACATTACCAACTAGATATAGTCGGCCTCACCTCCACGCACAGTCTGGACTCTGGAACCGAACTCCTTGAAGAGGGCTGGACTCTCCATACTGGATAGTGCACCGATTGGGAACTCCGTTGTTCTATTGGGGGACTTCAACGCCCATGTTGGCAACAGTGACACCTGGAGAGGGATGTTTGAGAGGAATGGCCTCCCTCCCTCCCTCATCTGAACCCGAGTAGTGTCCTGTTATTGGACTTCTGTGCTAGTCGCACCATGTTCAAGCACAAGGGTGTCCACCAGTGCATGCGGCACTAACCCTAACCCTAGGCCGGAGGACAATGATTGACTTTGTTGTGTCATTTGACCTCCGGCTGCTTGTCTTAGACACTCGGGTGAAGAGAGGGGCAGAGCTGTTAACCGATCACCACCTGGTTGTGAGTTGGGTCCGCTAGAGGAGGAGGAAGCCGGAAGGACCTGGCAGACCCAAGCGTATAGTGAAGGTCTGTTGGAAACGTCTGGCAGATCCCTCTGTCAGGGGCACCTCCAATTCAACTCAAGCAGTGCTTCACCAACACTGTTTACAGTGCGGGTGGGGAGCTGTTGACCTCGACTGGGGATGTTGTCAGACGGTGGACGGAGTACTTTGAGGATTTCCTTAATCCCACCGTCACTTCTTCTGAGGAGGAAGCAGAGGCTGTGGACTCAAAGGCAGACTTTTCCATCACCCTGGATGTTGTGGGGCTGTCTTGGCTGACACGTCTCTGCAACATCACGTGGTGGTCAGGGACAGTACCTCTGGACTGGTAGACCAGGGTGGGGAACTAGACTGTGTGTTCCAACTACAGGGGAATTATGCTCCTCAGCCTTCCCGGTAAGGTCTATTCCAGAGGGCTAAAGAGGAGAATCCGACCACTGGTTGAACCTCGGATTCAGGAGGAGCAGTGTGGTTTTCGTCCCGGCCTCGGAACACTAGTCTGGCTCTATACTTTCCATTGGGTCCACGTCTCTTGGCTAAGGGCTGTTCGGTCCCCGTATGACTGGAGCAGGAGCTGTGTTCGCATTGCCAGCAGTAAGTCGGACCAGTTTCTGGTGCATGTTGGACTTCACCAGGGCTGCCCTCTGTCACTGGTTCTGTTCATTGTATTTATGGGCAGAATTTCTAGGTGCAGTCAGGGGCCGGAGGGGATCTGGTTTGGGAACCACAGGATCTCATCTCTGCTGTTTGTAGATGATGTTGTCCTGATGGCTTCATCAGGACAACCTCAGGACCAGACCTCCAATGTGCACTGGGGCAGTTTGCAGCCGAGTGTGAAGCGGCTGGCGTGAGGATCAGCTTCTCTAAATCTGAGGCCATGGTTCTAGCCCGGAAAAAGGTGGCTTGCCGTCTCCGGGTGGGTGGAGAGTCCTTGCCTCAAGTGGAGGATAACACATTATTCTAATGGTGATATGTGAGAATACAACAGGGGTGAAATGGCCTAATTACAGATGGTAGCTTTAAAGGAAAAGTAACGTTTTTTACAATTTGAGCCTTATTTCGGTAATAAAACAAGTTGTTTTACTCACCCATAGCACTTTGGTGTCATATGGAGCATTTCCGGAGATGTTTTAGATAAGCGTTAGCCTAGCGCGACTTCTAGCCATAGCTCGGGGCATATAATATATTCCCCGAGCATGTAATATGCCCCGCGCGGGCTTCAAATAACACAAACTTTAGCACTTTTCAAATCATAGAAGATCGATGTCTTAGTCTACGATTTCATTTGAGTCAAAAGTGGCCTGTAATCCGAGATTTATCCATAGTTTACAGCTTTGCGTTTCATGTTTGGGTCCTGGGAGCCGAGAGCACACTCCGCACATGCGCACTGGCATCCTCATCTACTCAAAACTATGGCTAAATCTCGGATTACAGGCCACTTTTGACCAAACGAAATCGTAGGCTAAGACATCGAGCTTCTATGATTTGAAAAGTGCTAAAGTTTGCGTTATTTGGAGACCGCAAACATGTGCCCCGAGAACTTACATTATGGAGATCGCAAATCTAAAACATCTCCGGAAGTGCTCCATATGACACCAAAGTGCTGTGGGTGAGTAAGGCCCTGTCCCCACGACAACGTTTTTTGGAGGAAACGGAGAAGTTTGTGTGCGTTTGGGCCTGCCGTCCAGACGGCACCGGCGTTTTTGGGGGTGAGAATGGAGTTTTTCAAAAACGGGTTCCAGAGTGGAGAAGTCGGAGAACTTCTCCAACGCCCACATGCGTTGGCATGTGGGCGGCAAAAAAGCAGGTGAGAAAATGATGACGTCGCGCTGCCGTAATCATCACGTGACCGGTGACCAGAAGGTAACCCTGCGCCTTCCGCAGGTAACTACCAGATAACAACCGTTGAGTTTGTTATGCGGACATTTCTACGTTTATTTATACTATGCAGTGCAACCTCAGCGGAGACGCATGCACAATTACACACGTTGTGGCCTGGCAGTACGCACGACACACGAGTGTTTGCCAATTCAAAGCTAAACACGTATTTTAAAACTGGAAAGATCCCATCGCTGAAAAGGCAGATAGTGGACAATGAGGAGCCCATACCAATATGAGTGTGTTGTGTGCTGTAAATAAAGAAAAAGCAACCATTTCTTGTATTTTTTATTGAATGAAAATGTACCTTTTACAAACAGGCACATGCAGTATCACACACAAAAATATATAGCTGCCCGTTGGTGAGGGTCCCGGTTGTATATTCTCGCCAAAAAGCCAACATAATGTCCGAGTATGTTTAACATTCCCGTAGTAAGATCCAAACAAGCATTTTGCCTAAATAACACGCCCAAGGTTAACGAGAGTTCTACTTGTTAATGTCTATCTAATAAAACGATAGCAAGTAATACTAACTATCGATTTATAGGCAAAAACTCTGGTCACGCAGCGCAAATCTTCGTTCTGTGGCGTCTGTCTATGTTAGGGACGGTCAGCATTTTCACATTACCAGAGGGAGTCCCTGCTACATTGGTGGAGCAGGGGGACAAAATAAATTCGCTTTTTTTGACGGTCCCTAAAGTACACGCGTTTGCTTGTTTACGAAAGAGAAAGAACTTTATGCGCATGTGCTCTTTTCTTGCGCTTCAGGCGGCTCTGGCTCTTTCCGGTTTACAGCACCACTTATCGGTGTGACATATGTACTGCATCGTTTTCACTCAGCGCTCCGTGCTCATCTTGACACGAATGTTTTCTGATCCAACACGTGTGTGGACGACACTTTTTTTCACCCCGGGTAAAAAAAAAACCAGGAACGTTGTCGTGGGGACTAGGCCTAAAACAACTTGTTTTATTACCGAAATAAGACTCAGATTGTAAAAAACGTTACTTTTCCTTTAAGGCACTGGGAACACAGGTTCAGTCATGTGAGTTACATTTTGAAGAGGCTACATAGTACATATCATTCCTTTCAAAACTGTTTATAATAGCCATATGATATAATAAAAACTATTTTTTCCCCTAGTTTATTGCCAGACTTGACGATGCTGTGTGAAGTTGTGCTGTCATCTCTCTGAATCCTGTTTATCCTATTTTGGGCGGAGACTCAAAGTGTCTGGATGTTCCTCTACATGTTCCACCAGGACAGGGCATTTTACCAATCTGGAGATGGGTAAAAAGAACAATCCATCCATCCATCCATTTTCTTCCGCTTATCCGGGGCCGGGTCGCGGGGGCAACAGTCTAAGCAGGGACTCCCAGACTTCCTTCACCCCGGACACTTCCTCCAGCTCCTCCGGGGGGACCCCAAGGCGTTCCCAGGCCAGCCGGGAGACATAGTCCCTCCAGCGGGTCCTGGGTCTTCCCCGGGGCCTCCTCCCGGTGGGACATGCCCGGATCACCTCCCGAGGGAGGCGTCCAGGAGGCATCCGAAACAGATGCCCGAGCCACCTCAGCTGGCTCCTCTCCACGTGGAGAAGCAGCGGCTCTACTCCGAGCGCCTCCCGTGTGACTGAGCTCCTCACCCTATCTCTAAGGGTGCGCCCAGCCACTCTACGGAGGAAACTCATTTCGGCCGCTTGTATCCGTGATCTCGTCCTTTCGGTCATTACCCAAAGCTCATGACCATAGGTGAGGGTAGGAACGTAGACTGACCGGTAAATTGAGAGCTTCGCCTTTTGGCTCAGCTCCCTCTTCACCACAACGGTCCGGTACAACGACCGCATCACTGCTGACGCCGCACCGGCGTCAAAGAACAATTATGCCTAATAATAATTATTTTCACATGTTAAGGCAATTTTTCGTGTACATTATATTATGTTAATATTACTGACTCAAGGCACACAAAGTCCAGTAGGTATGTTGATGTTACTGTAAAATAAAACTAGGTACATTACACATACAACTATATAACATATTTTGTGCTTGCCCATATAGGTAGACGATGGGGACAAAATAAATATATTGATATTTTTGGGATTAGACTTTATTGATCCACAAAGGAAATTATTTGGAGAACAGTTGTTCACACATCACAATAAATATAAAACAAAAATATTTATCTCAGTGATAATATTCTGTGGCAATTCATCACAAATTTCCAGAGGTGCCGGAAATCTGCTAAAACATTCCTGAGTATGTCTTGGCTGAGGTTCAGTCTTTACAAATGCTGTAGTCACCTCTTTTAAAGGTGACACTGTTTGTTTAAGCAAAGTATTGTCCTTTTACCTAACACGGAAGTAGATTTCTATTACATAATCTGGTATAATGGTCAATTACCAGGATCCTGAAAAAACTGCTGTACTTGGTTTTGCTTTATGTAATATTGCAGTTAGTAATATTATTGTTCTATCCCTCATTCACAGGATGATTCTTTCTCCACAGAGAAGACCACATTCAAGTAGGGATGCAGGCCTGACAGAAGAAATGTAATAGTCCCATGAAGTGGCTGCTGGACTGTAGTGTGGTGCTGAAACACGGAAAAAAGCAATACCCTTTGCTCGATTTAATTGAAAATGTCTTTAAAATAGGTCAATATAGCATAAAATCTATGTGAAGGTGATGCCAGTCTTAGGGGGGCACAGTGGAGTCACCTGCCCTTTCAGGAGGAAGCGCCAAGAAAAGACAGTTCCTTGAGGGTCTCTTTGAAAAGGTCAGAGAGCTAGTCCTTTTCATAGTCACAAGAAACTGCAGCCTATATATTGCCACTATGAATCTTATGTGGGCCCAGTTTGTTTGTTTATTGGTTTATTTGACAGGGACAGTGTACATGAATTAACATAGCTCTAAATGCACCAGAATTAGCCAAAAGGCTATTTTTCATCTGTTGTCCCTGGACAGATCTTAAAATGGTCTCCCTAAAAACAATGATAACAAAATAAGATTACACAGTGAACAATATGCAATTATTAACAAGCAGTAAAATTTTTGCTGTAACTATACAAATCCAGTTGATAAATACAGTGTACACAAAACTTTAAAATTATCGACAGTTAAAAAATATTTCAACACATCACAACAAGACAACAGAGACACAAGAGGCAGCACAGTGGGGTTCGGGGAAAGAAAATAATAAACATTAATGATGACATATCTGATGTGTTATGAACCAGTTCTTTAGATGTTTTTATACAGATTGTATGTGGTCAGTTCTCTGATGTTTGAGGGGACAGAGTTCCACTCCTGGGCGGCTGTAACAGAAAAGGCACTCTGACTGAGTGCACTTTTGCGCAAGGGAACAATACAGTCTCCCCGGGCCACCCCTCCTGGTCACTCTGTGTGTGGTGGTCCTAATGTTTATGAACTGAGTGAGTGGAGGAGATGACAGACCATGAATGATTTTGTATATTAGACAAAGGTTTGAATATTTTATGACACTCTCCCAACGTAACAGTTTATGTTTTTTGTAAAATGGTGCAGTGGTGATGTCTTAATAATAATAATAATAATAATAATAATAATAATAATAATAATAATAATAATAACAACAATAATATTAATAAGAATAATAAGAATAATAAGAATAATAAGAATAATAATTTTATTTAAAAGTGCTTTTCAGAACACCCAAGGACACTGCACAAGGTTAAAAACGACTAAAAAAGGTTTTTTATCCAGTATTTTGTCTGTTTGTATAGTGACTCTATGGGCTTTAGTGTTGTTTTATTTGCTGTGACCAGATTGTAAGACAGTATATTATATGTGATAGGACCATAACATGCATGAACATTTTAGCTGCCTGTAATGATAGATGTGATCTTATGAACCGGAAATTTGAAATATTAAATTTAACATGATTGCAGACCTTTTTTGTGTGAGATTTGAATGTTAGTTTTGAGTCTATAAGGATCCCGAAATATTTGAATTCTGACACGACTTGAATTTTTTCCCCAGAAACATGAATATCTGGCAGATTATTTGCAAGAACATTGCAACTGTTTTGTTTACCAGTTGCTCATAATGCATGTACTATTATGAAAAATGCATAAAGGTAGGCATCTGAGGGATATATTTATTTGGGTGAGAGTTACTGATAGCTCTGTACAAATAGAAGCATGCATTTTATGTGAGCTGGACATATATGAAATTATCTTTTGCAATTTTTCATGGCATACTCACGTAGTATTGGTAATTAAAAACATGTCATTTGAAATGTTATTTGATGCTTTTGTATTTTATGCAATTATTGCAGTTGTTTAGGTTTCAGGTTTCAAAGAGAATTGATGCAACTAGACCAAGGCAAGCCTGCTCACAGTAAGGACGCATTTCTTTTTGATTTTTTTTTTTTTTTAAGAAAGGAAAAAGAACACCTTTAGTTCAAATTCTTGAATGTGATGATGTCCTACTCCCAGATGGAGGCAAGAGCCAGATTTTGCTACTGATAACAATGTATTTTCATTTTTAAAAAAAGTGTTTAGAACATGTAGAACTTGCTATATTTCTACAAAAAACAGCATTTTAACCCTATTCGCCCTTAATAAATATAACTGTTCTATAGGGTTAGTTAGCCCTCCAAACCAGCAGGGGGCGTGTCTCCGTTCTCCTACATTTGAACCCCGCTTCACCACGAGTGCCATTCTGCCCGCCTGTCGTAGCAAAATAAAGACACAATATTTATGCTTCTCGATCGGGTTTAAAGACGTTTCTTTAGTTTGCTTATCACGGTTTGAATTTGTGTTGCCTGAAACATGGCACCGACCATTCAATCTCAGGCTCAGCGCGAGGACGGCCACAGGTATGTACAAGGATTCCCTACAGTAGTACTGCTTACTTCTTGATACTTTGTCATTATTCCTCTTATTAATAGCAGGATAACAATGATCTAGCCTAATTTATATCTAAAGTGCACTATGCCAAAGTGTCTGCCTGGAGATGTTATATGTATTATTTTGTCCATGAGGAAGAGCAGGTGATGTTACCAGGCCAAGTTACAGGTCAGATCTGTGGATGCACTCGCAATTAGAATGCATTTTTTTAAGCAATAAAAGCATCTGTACTTAAATACATACACGATCGAATTGCTGTACAGTACTGTGGAACTTTTCAGGCAAAGCAATAATATATACATGGTGTCTAGCTGGTCCAGGCAGCAAAAAACCCTCCACCAAAAAAGTTGCATAGAGTACATCTTGTATAAGAAATGTAATCCAAATAATTGTTATTGTATATTTTTGTGTAAACATTGCATGTGACCCCATTTTAATTAAAATTGCTTGTTTTTTCAGTAGGCCGTCCTCTCACAGAACTGTGCCTGAGAGGTAAGAAAATTGTTTACACTAAAACATGCATAATAATTGATGTGAAATTAAATTACCCTTACTTAATTTAGATCAGGAGTCGTCTGCCGTGTGAAATATTGCAACAGCCTCCCAGACATCCCCTTTGACCCTAAATTCATTACATATCCATTTGACCAACACAGGTGAAAAGTTTCTCATTTGAACATTGATACTAACATGATTATGATGTAAACTCTTGTTACCATTACCACTACTCTCTGGCCACTACTATAATATTTGTTGACGCTTTAGGTTTGTACAGTACAAAGCTACATCTCTGGAGAAGCAGCACAAACATGAGCTTCTGACTGAACCAGACCTAGGAGTCACCATTGATCTTATAAATCCTGATACCTACCGTATAGACCCCAGCAGTAAGTACTTCCTTTTTAAGCTCTGGAGCAGATTGTAAATGTGTGAGATTTTATATAATTGGACTGATTGCATATTTCTCATTGGCAGTATTGTTAGATCCAGCTGATGAGAAACTGCTGGAAGAAGACATCCAAGCTCCATCCAGTTCAAAGAGGTATGAATGCAGAGTGCATAGTGCAACCACATAATTACTGAGACACCGTAATTATGGAACTTGAATACCCTGCAGACCAAATATTGTGTATTAAAATAATTACTGTGACAGACCTATGTAGTACACTATTTGAATTGTGTGATCAGACATTTTTTCATGTTTTTCCATAAGGTCACAGCAGCATGCAAAAGTTGTTCCATGGATGAGAAAAACTGAGTACATTTCCACTGAGTTTAACAGATATGGCGTCTCTAATGAGAAAGTGGAAGTCAAGTAAGTGTGTGTTCAGAGGTCTTTTCTATACCTTTTGTGAATACATATAACCCATAATGTTTGTGGTTTTAGGATTGGAGTTTCTGTTAAACAACAATTCACAGAAGAAGAAATTTACAAAGACAGAGACAGTCAGATTTCGGCCATTGAGAAGACATTTGAGGATGCACAGAAAAATGTGAATTTGATTCACTTTTATTTTGTTTACAAATTACTATATACAAGCTTTTTATATGTTTGGGTATTGAACTTTGCATACTATGTGTTTTTCTACAGATTGCACAGCACTACAGTAAACCCAGAGTTACTCCTGTTGAAGTATTGCCCGTGTTCCCAGATTTTAAGGTACGCATACATTGACAATACACACATATAATTATTATTGTATTTATTATTTGATGAAAAAATATTATTTTTTTATTCCCTAGATGTGGATCAACCCCTGTGCTCAAGTCATTTTTGATTCCGATCCTGCTCCAAAAGACATATCAGGACCTGCAGGAGTGGAAATGATGTCCCAAGCCATGATTAGGTTTGTTGAATGACTGTTGTATCTAACCAGTTAAATTACCATTCCATACCCTTTTTGATTTTTTTATGCCTAACAAATTTCCTTGTGTAATACAGGGGCATGATGGATGAAGAAGGTAATCAGTTTGTGGCCTACTTCCTGCCCAATGAAGAAACTCTTCGGAAACGCAAAAGAGATTGTGAGGAGGGTGTGGATTATATGCCCGAGGACCTGTACGTAAAATCACTTTATCTAACTATTAAACCTTCATTAGAAAGGTAGAGGCACTCACCTAAACCATACATTTGTGGTTTGCTTTTTGAAGGTATGATTACAAGATCGCCAGAGAGTACAACTGGAATGTTAAGAACAAAGCCAGCAAGGGTTATGAAGAAAACTATTTCTTCATCTTCCGAGATGGCGATGGTGTTTATTATAATGAACTTGAAACTAGGTAACATCTATTTTACAAATTGCTGTGTGCCCTATCCTGTCTGTTTGAATATACATATCTGGACAGGTGCTGATTTACTCAATATCTTGTCTCTTTTCATTTCTAGAGTGCGTCTAAGTAAGAGAAGAGCTAAGGCGGGAGCGCAGTCCACCACAAATGCTGTGCTGGTTTGTAAGCACAGGGACATGAATGAGAAAGAGCTTGAAGCACAGGTAGTACTTAGTTATGCCTACTTCTCAAATATTTTAGAATGTCTTTGTAATGCTGCATTTACTATGGATATATTTTTATTTTCAGGAAGCTCGTAAAGCTCAGTTGGAGAACCATGAACCAGAAGACGAGGAGGAAGACATGGACATGGATAAAGATATGCAGGACTCTGGTAAGTTTTTAGATAGCAGCCACATCTGTTCATGTACATTTTATTTCACAACCTTCCTGTTGACCTTAAATGCATTTTACAGGTGATGAGAAAGAGAAGGGAAGTGGCAGTGATGGAGATAATTTTGGCAGTGACTCTGAAGGAGAAGATGAAGAGCAGGACCAAAGAGAAGAGGATGAGGAGGAAGAGGACCGAGGGAAGCGGAGGAGGAAGAGCAGTGCCAGTGGCAGTGAAAGTGGCGAGGAGCGCACCAGAGAGATGCGCGATGAAGAGGAGATCTTTGGCAGTGACGACGACAGTGATGACAATGAACCCAAGAACTCCGCACGGAGCAGCGGAGATGAAGGCAGCGGCAGTGAGGATGAAGGGGCAAACAGAGGAGGCAGCAGAAGTCGGAGTGCTTCTCCAGCTCACAGTGACCACAGTAGTGTCCATTCAGAGGCACATGCTCAGAGCGCCAGCGGCAGTGAGCGTGCCTCAGACTCGAGTGATGCCAGTGACAGTGAATGAACAGCTCTGTAAGGAACAGATATACCACTGCAATTTCTTTCTTCTCCTTATACACCAAGTTGACATCATTGCTAGTCGCAACAATAGTCCAGTCTTGGTGTGTATGCTCTTAATTACCAGCTAATAACTATTTAGGAATATTTAGTCAAAATACCATTTTTATTTGTAGCTTCAAATATTTTGAAGAATGTAAATGTCTATACCCTCCCCCTCTGGTAGAATGCCATTGTGGTACAATTTGTTAGTAATAAAATGCAGGTGACATTTTCTACATCTGTGGTCTTGGCTGAATGATTTATACAATACCATACTGAGTAATCCAAGAATAGACTTATTTTTGCAGTAATTCTTTATGAGGGTAAAACTATTAAATATACATCATTAGAGCCACATATTTCACTGATTTCACTGCAGAACATTCAGCTGTATCGATCCTCTGCCAGTAGTAGTCTTGAGGAATATAATTTTTGTATGAAACTTATGAAACATGAAGAAGAAAATCGACAGTGGGCGTCGCTTTGGTACGCACTGTGCAGGCGTATGACGTTCTGTCCGCGTCTTACGTCAACTAAAAATCGAAGTAGATTCCTCCAAGCGTACTCTTCTTTATTCTCTGTATATGCAATAAACAATTTAGTACATGTAGTGTAACATGGTTTTAGTAGGACCGGAACTCGCTTCTGTAAGGGGAATAACATTAGGAAACACAGCGTATGGGACCGATCTACGCTTCTTCCAGCTAAGCTCACGTTATTGTATCCATTAGCAAAACTGCTATCGCCAAAGCTACCACTTAGCTTTTCCTCCCATATCGTCGAGCTAAGCTAAGTATTAGCACTTAGCCAGGGTCGCTAACCACTGACAACTGACAAAGGTAAACAGACGTCTCTCCATGAATATTAGTTGCGTGTTTATGCATATACAACTTGTTTTAGTTTCTGAAACCTTATCGATTTATAGAGCGAAAGGGCGCAGTGTGTGCAGGGCTGGTTAAGTGCCCAGTCAAAGTACTGAGCCTAGAAAAGCGGCATACCAGCAGCAACAGCGTCAACGATAAACAATACAAATCTTCAATCTCCTCTGACTAGGCCGATCCAGCTAACACTTGCTAAGTGCCTCTTTGATATACACTTGGGAGTGTATTTTTTGCATCGTTTCGGTACCATTATGCTATGTTAGAAATGAAGGGCCCTTTGACAGAGTTTGAACCAGTCATTTGGGTGTGTTCGGTTAAATGTTGGCCCAATGTTACAGGTGTTACCTCTGGCTCTGTTGCCTTCTGCAGTTTCACTGTGTCTTGTTTCACTCCCCGAGCGCTTGCACCAGTGTAGTAGTTATTTTATGATATCAGAGAATTTGCTATCTAACATGCGTTCTAACAAACCCCAAAAATTGCATTAATATACTTGGCTTTCATCCAAAATAATAACTCATATTTATTTGTGGGAACTTAATTTGAACACAAAATCAGAATTAATCTCAGTTTATTCACTGATGTCTTTGATTGTTCTAAAACTGCTATTAACATTATCATATTACCTAGCAGTTTAACATACTATAAAAAAAATAATATCTTGTTTGGTTTAACTTTGTTTCTTTTATAGGAAATGGAGAATGTAACTTTGGATATGATAAAGTAAGAAGTGCTAACAGTGAGCCAATCCTACCAAGTTTTGCTGCCAATCCTTTCATGCCACAGCCTGTATTGAACCTGTAGCTAAACCATGTGAGGGCTCCTTCTCTGGTCTGGGGGCATCTCAGGACTATACATTCACCCCTGCTGTGCGGGGAGGACTTGTTCTGTCTGTGTGTAACTGAGTAGTCATTAGGTAGACCATACCTGCCTCCTGCCCAAGGAGACACGCCATGATGTTCCGAGACCAGGTAGGAATACTCACAGACTGGTTCAAAGGCTGGAATGAGTGTGAACAGACGGTAGCACTGTTGTCCCTCCTAAAGAGGATTTCGCGTACCCAAGCTCGCTTCTTACACATCTGCCTTGAGCACTGGCTGGCAGACTGCACAGAGATTCACATACTAGAAGCAGAGGCCAACAATGCAGGTAAGATAAAGCAAATATTGATTTGATGCTGTTCAAACTTTTTTCTTTGTTATTTTAAACTTGAAATTGTGAAAATGTAAAATCCTCTAATTAAGTTCTCTTAAATTGTCTATCCTCAGCTATTGTTAGCCAGTGGCACCAGGAGTCGAAGGAGAAAGTGGTGTCCTTGCTGCTGTCTCATTTGCCACTCTTGCAGCCACGCAACAGTGAAGCCAAATGTGAATACATGAAGCTGCTGCAGAAAGTATTGAGTCACACTATTGAAAGCAGCTTGTTTGTGGAGGAGAGCAGACAGCTGCTGTCTTATGCGCTCATTCACCCGGCCACCACACTGGAGGATCGCACGTCTCTGGCCATGTGGCTGAACCACCTGGAGGAGCACCTATCCAGCGGATATGCCCCCACCTCCCGCGCCCCCTCAAGCCCTTACCACCCCCACCAGGGGTCCGATGAATGGCAAACCTCTACTGAGGTCCTGGATCCAGGCCTCATCTGGCAAGACAAGTCCAGTTCCTCAAGTACCTCTCCAGCAGGACAAAATGGACACATGCCTTTTCCAGGTGGAATGTCCTCACCCATTAACAGCAATAATGCAGGTAGGGTAATCAGTGAAATTAATCTGGAAGCCCTAAGTCAGTTTCAAAATGACATTTAATTTTTTGTAGGCATGGGTGATCAAATGCAGCCGAGCCCTTTGAAAAAATCCATGTCAGTCATTCCCTCAAGTCCCCAAGCATGTGGCTCAGAGTGGGTCTGCCAGGATGAACAAGGAGGTCGACAGGCTTATATTTCAACAGATCATGCCCCACTGTCACCCCAAAGCAGTGTTGCATCTTCAGGCAGTGAGCAGACAGATGATCAGGGGTCTCTGCGCAACACTTTCCAAGAGGATGGCAGTGGCATGAAAGGTACTGATACAATAAAGTTTCAACAGCTGTGTACACTAAATCTGAACATCTGTTCTTTACCTGTGTTTTAAGATGTTCCTGCATGGCTGAAGAGTCTCCGGCTTCATAAATATGCATCACTTTTCTCTCAGATGTCCTATGAGGAGATGATGATTCTTACAGAGCAGCATCTGGAGTCACAGGTTTTTGACTTAGTCAATGATTTTTTTTAAATAATATAAACCTCTTGGAACATTTGTGCTCAACTTTTCTGTTTACCAATTATTGGGGCCAAGCAGCGCTAAGCTGCAAGGCACCTATAGTGTTTGTATTGATTATTATAAAATATTCTTCCGCCTCTGGGAGTCTATGGCAACCTCTAGAACCGTCTGGTAAAAAGTTGTGAAATTTGGCATGCTCATTCCAGCCAGTCTCCTCATTACCCACAGCAATTTATAGGCCCCCACCCCCAACCCTCTAGCGCCACCAGCAGGTCAAAGTTGCAGGAATTTTCAGGTACATTTCTGCATGTAACTTTTGAACCGTATGTCCAATTTTCAAAAACTTGGCATCCCTGGACTCCTTGGGCCAAGCCGAATCCAACGCACCATATGACGTCATTTTCCGCCAGGGTAGATTTTCCGCCATTTTGAATTTTATGAAAAACACTCAAAATGCTTCTCCTTGCTCAATTTTGGACCAATTTTGCTCAAATTTGGTACATAGCATCTTTGGACTAAACCTCATCAGAAATATCCCGGATTTTTGGATATCTCTTATAGTTTTGTCGTGACATCAAACGCGTCCGAAAAGTCACCAAACAGAAAGTGAGCTCATATCTCGGGAACCCTTAATAGGATTATTTTCAAACTTGTCACAGATGTTCGCATCCTTCCCAGGATTCCCCACAAAAAATTACAGGGCCCCAGCTCAAACCCTCTAGCGCCACCAACAGGTCAAAATTTGAGGGACATTTCTGCTTGTAACTTTTGAACCGTAATTCCGATTTTCAAAAATTTGGTATGCCTGGGATCCTTGGGCAAAGACTGATCCAACGCATCCTATAACATCATGTCCGCCAGAATAGAATGTCCGCCATCTTTGATTTTGTGAAAATCAATAGAATACTTCTGTTTCTACAAATTAACTTGTAATTTCCACAACAAATGGTGTGCACGCACATTCTAGACAGTCTCATGATGCCCTTGAACAAATTTTACATCTCCACCCCCAACCCTCTAGCGCCACCAGCAGGTCAAAGTTGCAGGTACATTTCGGCTTGTAAGTTTTGAACTGTACGTCCGATTTTCCAAAACTTGGCCTCCCTGGACTCCTTGGGGCCAGACAAATCCAACACATTCTGTGTCATTTTCTGCCAGGTAGATTTTCCGCCATTTTGAATTTTATGAAAAACTCTCAAAATGCTTCTCCTCCCTCAATTTTGGACCAATTTTGCTCAAATTTGGTACATAGCATCTTTGGACTAAACCTCATCAGAAATATCCCGGATTTTTGGATATCTCTTATAGTTTTGTCGTGACATCAAACGCGTCCGAAAAGTCACCAAACAGAAAGTGAGCTCATATCTCGGGAACCCTTAATAGGATTATTTTCAAACTTTTCACAGATGTTCGCATCCTTCCCAGGATTCCCCACAAAAAATTACAGGGCCCCAGCTCAAACCCTCTAGCGCCACCAACAGGTCAAAATTTGAGGGACATTTCTGCTTGTAACTTTTGAACCGTAATTCCGATTTTCAAAAATTTGGTATGCCTGGGATCCTTGGGCAAAGACTGATCCAACGCATCCTATAACATCATGTCCGCCAGAATAGAATGTCCGCCATCTTTGATTTTGTGAAAATCAATAGAATACTTCTGTTTCTACAAATTAACTTGTAATTTCCACAACAAATGGTGTGCACGCACATTCTAGACAGTCTCATGATGCCCTTGAACAAATTTTACATCTCCACCCCCAACCCTCTAGCGCCACCAGCAGGTCAAAGTTGCAGGTACATTTCGGCTTGTAAGTTTTGAACTGTACGTCCGATTTTCCAAAACTTGGCCTCCCTGGACTCCTTGGGGCCAGACAAATCCAACACATTCTGTGTCATTTTCTGCCAGGTAGATTTTCCGCCATTTTGAATTTTATGAAAAACTCTCAAAATGCTTCTCCTCCCTCAATTTTGGACCAATTTTGCTCAAATTTGGTACATAGCATCTTTGGACAGAAACTCATCAGAAATATCCCTGGATTTTTTTATATCTCTTATTGTTTTATTGTGACAGCCAATCAAACGCGTCCTAAAAGTCGCCAAAAACAGGAAGTGAGCTCATATCTCGGGAACCCTTCATAGGATTATTTTCAAACTTTCACACGTATTCTAGTCTGGCCCAGGATTCCCCAGAAAAAAATTACAGGGCCCCAGCACAAACCCTCTAGCGCCACCAACAGGTCAAAATTTGAGGGACATTTCTGCTTGTAACTTTTGAACCGTAAGTCCGATTTTGAAAAACTTGGTATCCCTGGGATCCTTGGGCGAAGACTGATCTAACGCACGTCATCAAATTAGGCTGGGTCACTGCTTGGCCCCACATTGCTGCTTGCAGCTATATTTATTTTTATTTTTTTTATTGTTGTCATAGAATGTCACTAAAGGAGCTCGACATAAAATTGCCTTAAGCATCCAGAAGCTGCGAGAAAGACCAAGTGTGCTACGATCCTTAGAAAAGGTATACACAATATTTCAGCCACATACAATTGTCACCAAGTCTCACTGTTTTTGTCAATTGTATCAATCCATTATAGGACATTTTGGAAGGTGGAAATCTGCGTAATGCCCTCCAAGAATTGCAGCAAATCATCATGACACCTATCAAAGCCCACAGTCCACCCAATGTTTCACAAAGCACCCAAGACACCTCCCCTTCAGACTCAGCAAAGGCTGCAGTGGACAAAGAGCCTGTGCTGGAAGGGTTCCAGCCCCACAACCCTGCTCCCTGTGACGGGGACTCCTCCGGCACGCCAATTTCCGACAGTGATATTCCTGGACAGTTCACTCGGGTGATGGGAAAAGGTAAGAAATTGTACTCTGGTGTTAATACGATCATACCGGTCTTAACAAAATTAAAAAAAAAAAGTAGAAACAATAGACTATATTTCATATTTAATACTTTTTTTTACAGTGTGCACACAGCTGCTTGTTTCAAGGCCAGATGAGGAGAATATTAGCTGTTACCTTCAACTTATTGAGAAATGTCTTACACATGAGGTAAAAGATTTTGAATTTTCTTTACATACTTGTTTGTTATCTCAGTTATAATCAATCAAATGTTGTCCATTTTGTTACGTCTATATTTTAGGCATTCACAGAAACTCACAAAAAAAGGCTTGTGTCCTGGAAGCAGCAGGTCCTCAAACTGCTCCGCCTGTTCCCTCGGAAAGCTATGCTGGACATGCCTGTTTATCGACAGAAAGGGTGAGGTCTTTCACTTATGTGAATTTTTTCTTTCTTTATAAAACCTTTGGTTTGCAAAATGTCTTCTTTATCTTTGTGCAGCTGGACATATGGGTCAAACTCGCTCCCCACAGCAGGATCTGTGAGTGCAGGAGTTGGACGGAGGGGCCAGAGGCAGTTCCAGATGACACCTCGAGGAGGTCTCTCTGCAGGACGCATGGGTCTTCTGAGTCCCAGTGGAATGAGTGGAGCATCCCCACGGCACTCGCTCACTAATCCTGCTTTAGCTGGCCAGGGTCGCCAGGTAAAACTGTTGTTTACTGTTTATTCCTGTTACTGGCTTTGGTCATTTATAATTTCTGTCTATTTTTTCAGAGAATATTAACTTGTTTTTCTATGTACAGAGCCTGTGGTTCGCTAACCCTGGGGGCAGTAACAGCATGCCAAGTCAGAGCCGCAGTTCTGTTCAGCGAACACACTCTCTCCCTGTCCACACTTCTCCACAAACCATGCTCATGTTCCAACAACAAGGTACCATTTCTGCTCTAATGGTTAAATGTTTAATTCAGACTTCTAAACAGGAGACCTGTGGTAGATGCTGCACACATTATTTGTGTCATGACCTAAGTATTAAACTGTCTGATTTGCATGTGGAAAATAGATTTTACTTATTCATTCATATTTGACTTGCACTTTATGACTCTCATTGGAATACAATATAATATATGTATTTAATATATCAAAACAAACTTTTGACTATATATTTACAAAGGAATTTAATAAATAATGATCTATTTACAAAAAAAAACCCCAAACATGTCACACATTTTTACAGAATGCCAAGTTCCGGGTGCTGACCTTGAGATCAACCCAACGCTGGAGTCACTGTGCCTCAGTATGACAGAGCATGCCTTGGGGGGTAGGTGTCTTCCACAGCACAACGCTAAACGCACTATTAGCTGGCTAGCCTCATGCCTCATTTCTTTGAGTGCGAGGATGTAGACAGGGCTAGAACCATAAGATTGCTTCAGGCAGACCCTACACAGACTTTCACTACTCTGCAGGAAAAATGCACAGTTCATAAAATATATTATAATTATATACAAATTATATTCCAAAGGGATAAGTTCAGTTAACAGCTACATAAAGCTTTTTTTCTAAGAACGCAACCTTGCTTGGCTATGGAAAAAAATATGATTCAGATTATTGTAAACAAATAATTATTCAAACAATTATTCACACAAAGAGGAAAAACACTCCAACCATCAGAGAACTCACAGAAACATGAGTACACCAGTTGTATGACATTACAATTGTTGTGATGTAAAAAGTGAAAAAAAAAATAATGTATTGAAAAAAAAACACTGAAAAAATAATGTATTTCATATTTACTTTGTTTTTATTTTTAATTAACTATTCTAATTCAGTGTGCTGTAGATGTTCCTGTCTTCAAAAGCATTTCTTGTCTTTCCAGATGGAACTGACCGTACATCAACAATATAAAAAAGAAAAGAGTGAAAGAAGAAAGATACACACTTCAATGGAGGGCTGTTTGGTTCCTCGTCATCCAGCACAAAGTATATGTATGCTTAAGAAAAACGGCAAAGCAGTCACTACAAAATGACAAAAAACTGTGTATATGTTCTCTAATATTTTTGTACTTTATTATATACAACTAAGTTTATTAAAAATGGAATACAGATAATTATTATATCACAGGACAGAGAAAGGGTTAACTGTGCCGACTGCCTCATGTCACCTGCAGGACTGTGACATGCTGTGCAGCGCCACAGTTTGCTAGAACTGGACAGAAATACAGTAAAATGGTGCTGTTTTCAACAAGTTACTCTACTCCTCTTTTCCACTGTCCTAGTGCAAGGCTGCTGTCAGGAAGACACTGATGGCGACAGGTCCTTAGCCAGCAGTATATAGATAGACATTTTCCCGCCAGAAGTTAGGCACTTTTTCAATGAGGCACTAAATATTAAGCCCCAACAATGTATCTACCAAATGGTATCACTTAAAAGATTGCCTTGGTATATTATTTCAATACATATTCTAGCTTTGGTAATTGCTGTGTATCCAGCACCATTGATAGGGTTTGTATTGATTAGAGCTTTCCCAAGTCCTTTGTATTATCTTGTATGGAAACATTTGGAATTTTTAAAAACTGAACAGTTATTTCAACAGTAATCCTTTATCTAGCTTGTGGCCCTATACTTATTCAGTTAGGAAAATACTTTCCTGCAAACTTTTACAACGCCAAAGAGAGGTTGTGCATTTGTCAAATTGAGAAGTGTATCTGAAGTGAAAGGAAACAAAGGCTGTCTTTTCCCCAGAGAACAGCAATTTGAAGAACTGATGCCAGCTGCAATTTGTTTCGTTATTTTCTGTCCTACTACATAAATGATGATGAATCTCATTTTGTGCCGAGGAACCTCCTGAATGAATAAGGGCTGGGTGGTCTTTGTGGGAGAGGAGAGCTAGTGATATTGAATAGATAAAAGCGGGCAGTGTAGAGTGTTTTCAATTTACACTCTAATGCTGGGTGAGAAAACTAAATGAAAGCCTTCTCAACACTGCCACCCGCATGATTGGATTTGGGAAACGGAACTTGATCTGGTAATAACCGCTCTGGTGAGCAGCATGTCATCCCACTGCCCTTTTCCTCAATGGCCAAGGTGATGATTTGATGAATCATACTTTTCAAGGTGCTTGACGATGTTGATGTTTCTGTTTGTGTCTCCGTGTGTTTCACTTTCAGAATCCTAACATTATCATGTGGTATCAGTGTTGAATCAAAATCTGTCTTATAAAGCCTCTGTCTTTGAATGTGGCAGAGCGGAGGTGCATGTATGTGTTATATGGTCTTAACTATTGGATCACTTTTGGTTGTATCAAAAGGCAGGGATAACCATATTTTATTTCAGCAGAGCCATAGGAGGTCTGTGTAGTAAAATGGTTATTTACAGATTTTTCCAGTTGTATTTTTTACCCTTCACGTGATATTGTTAACTTATGCTTATTTTCTATATTAGCATGTTTTGCCACACTAATACAGCACTGTTGTAGACAGAGGACATGGGGGTTGACAGATGACAGTAGTCGCCAAAAACTCAAAAGAAGAAATCTTAACTAATGTTATATGTTTCTTTTAAATGTCACTGTTTACATCTGGGATAACACCCATTTCATATGTGACATCAATATATTTTTTTGTATGAAATGTAAAAACTGAAGCTTTCTTACAGCCCGACACATTTTATACTCAATTTTCTTTTTTAAACATACAAGACATGTACCACCTGTTTCTGATCATGCAAGAGGAATGCCGTTCTTGGCCTTGCGATCAGTGGCTCTAATGTCTGTAGAAACTGTGGTGGAACATGTCTAATGCACAGCTCCAATGTGTACTTTGTGTTTATCCATGAATGGTCCTGAGCAGTAGTGTAGTCGTTGATTTCTTCAGAGCAGGCTCTTGGATAGATCTGACTTGCTAATGCATCATACTCATGTCCACAAATAACTTCTGTGAATTAACAATGTTGATCACTTTAAAACTCTTTATTTTTTAACAATTCACTTTATTGTAATATCAGCTATTTGTTACATATAGCCTGGATAGTCCTTTTCAAAACCTGTGCAAAATTAACATTTCTGCAGACAAGAGACAGGTACTGTTTGTCAAAGGAAGCAGCAGGGGGTGGCAACGTCTATCTGAGCTTTTAATTTAGTCAATTTCAAACACATAGTTGGCCAAGGAACATGTGTACTCAATGTTTACATTCCACTGATGAGTGAAATGTTTTGGGAAAATCATTCACTAATTAATATTTTGTATCCTTCCTGCTGCATCTGCTGGGAGGTTCAGAATGATCAGCTGAGTCATGTACCAGGTGGTCCTGAGGTCATATTAAAGTCCCTGCCAGGTTGAATATTGTCTCTAGTCAGCTGAATGCTATGCTGTATCATTGTCTTGTACAATTTATATTTAAGTATAAATACCCCAAAATTTTCTAATATTTTGTGAACCCTTTGCATCTGTTGCTAATATTTTTACTGTCACTTGTGTTATGGTCTGAGGTGCAGCATCCATCGGGTCACTGACAGTTTAAATAAAGAGTTCACTTGTTTTGCATCTTCATTTGTAGATTGTCACTTTGTTTTGGCCAAGTTTTTATCATGTTTTGATATTTTGAAATGGTTACAATTCCTACTTCCCCCTCTACTTCCGGGTTATTCGATCGTGAAGGAAAAAAATGTTGGCCGAGCAGTTGCCTTAGCTAAACGCCTCTTTAAATAGTGATTTGTTTTGTTTACACCAGGAAAAAACAAATGTACTTCTGGAACATCAGCTGTGACTCCCAGGGTAAGATGTCTGTGAAATAAGAAATAAGTTATTGCGTCCGTATGTAAAAGCACTCACCAATGCTGGTTAGCAGATTGCTAGCTCCTGAGCTAAGTGACAGTCTCATGACAAGAAACTGTTATTATCAACATTGTGACAAATCTAAACGAGATTTTCTTGAAAATATGCATATATGCACACAGGTTGTAACGTGAGTGATCTTGATATTATGTTAATATAGAATCTAAGCCTGACTGTAACTTCTTAAGCTAACGCCGCTAACTCTTCCCTAGCATCGCTTCCTCTTATTGAGCTGGATGCACTGCTTAGATGTAAACGTGAAGATGGGCTTAAACCATTGCTCTATGAAACAGCTGAGAAGTCGACCTCGTAAAGAGTTTCTCGGGTTGCTAGTGTGTTAAGATGATTTGTTTTGTGTTTTGCAGATTTACTAATCAGAACTTCACTGAAGATGTGAATAGAAAAACCTCTTTTCACCCACTGCATTATTCTTACTGACCACTCTACCAACTGTCTGATATACCTTATTTATAGCACAAAATCATGTCATTACCAAAGGATCCAAGCAATCGGGGGAAAGAGCGAGAGCGGGGTGCACGCCCTAAAGTTAGACAGAGTCGGTCAGAAGAGAGACGGGACACGGGTTCTGGGCGAAAATCTGGAAAAGCAAAGAAAAAAGGCCTTACTGCTCATGAAGCCACAGCAGAGCGTCCAGTGAGTGATGGCTTTGAATATGGGGAGCTCCTAAATGACCTAGAAACCAGGGACAATTTGTCATTTTCCCCTCTGCAAGAGAGCTGGAGGTGGCAGGGATCAGAAGTCACTAGCTCTGTATTAGGACAGGAGAGGACAGTAACAAGGCCAGGGCTTAGTACAGTAAGCTCTGTGGCAGAATTACCCACATCTGGTGATTCAGAGAGTAGAGGATCCAACAACAGCCGCACCTTAAGGCAAAAGATTCAAGATGCAATGGGCCAGTGTTTTCCAATCAAGACACACAACAGTGCATCTGCCACACCAGCACCTCCCCTTTCATCATCAACAGCCTGTTCATCCTCAAAGCGGAAGATCCATCTGAGTGAGCTGATGCTGGACAACTGCCCATTCCCTGTAGGATCAGAGTTGGCTCAGAAGTGGTACCTCATTAAGCAGCATACAGCACCCATTACACAGCCACCCTTACTGGATTCTGCTGTAGCTTGCACTGCTCCACTTGCAGCTATGGCCACTATGGTGGAGGATGTTGATGACAAGTTGCGAGAACGACGTCGAATCAGCATTGAACAAGGTGTTGAGCCTCCACCCAACGCAGAGATCCACACATTTGAGGTGACTGCTCAAATGAACCAGCATTATAAACATGGCCCTAAACTGGCACATGGCATGAATGATTTAACAGGAGGTGACCGGGCCAGTGCCCTCCAACAGCAGCTGCTCCTGCAGAGGCAGCAGCAGCACCAGCTCCTTCTCCAGAGCTGCCTTGACACTCTGGATGAGGTGGTGGCGTCTGCGTCTGCCTCCGCGGCTGCCCACGCCGGGGACTCCGACTCAAGTGAGAGCTCTGAAATTGCAGCGACCGACCTGCCATCAAGAGCCATAGTGCCTCACACAGAGTCTCACAAATGTAATGATGGCTACCGCATTCACACTCAGATCGACTACATTCACTGTTTGGTTCCAGACCTGCTCCAAATAACCAATCTGCCTTGTTACTGGGGTGTGATGGACCGCTACCAGGCAGAGACACTGCTGGAGGGAAAGCCTGAAGGAACATTCCTGCTCCGTGACTCTGCTCAGGAGGACTACCTCTTCTCTGTGAGCTTTCGCCGCTACGGCCGCTCACTGCATGCACGCATCGAACAGTGGAACCATAACTTTAGCTTTGATGTCCACGACCCCAGTGTGTTCCACGCTCCAACTGTCACTGGTCTATTGGAACACTACAAGGACCCAAACTCTTGCATGTTCTTCGAGCCTCTTTTGTCTAACCCCATCTCCCGTACTCACCCCTTTAGCTTGCAGCACATTTGTCGAGCTGTAATAAGCAGCTGTACAACCTATGATGGTATTAATATGCTTCCCATTCCTAATGCTTTGAAAAAACACTTGAAGGAGTACCACTACAAGCAAAGGGTGCGTGTACGAAGAATGGATACTTGGTGGGAATAAAAAACAAAGTTAATAGAACAAAATACAGGTTGACCCCAAATTATTCAGAAAACATATTGAATTTTCACTTTGATCCATAATTTTACTGGTGTTTTTGACTTCAGCCTAAGACACTTCAGTGCATACTTCACTCCTTTGGTTAAGCTTTAGATACTGAGCAGAAATAGAATATATAAACTTGGACCTAGCCTGGTGTTGAATCACTTCTATGCCATAACCACCACTGTAATGGACCTGCTTTTTCCTGCTGTATGCATTTGTCTTTATACTAAACTGCACTGATGGGAACAATGTAATCTGACTAATATTGCACATTCTTATTCTTTTATCATTAAATTAAACATGATTTAGTTCCATTATGTTCAAGTGCTCATCTGTACATACTTGGCTTTTTCGAGTGTGACTAAATCAGCTTAATTATCTGTGGTTGAGAGTTCAAAGTGGCCTATTGTGAATGGAGATGATTATAATGGACCTGTTCATCACTCCCGTGCTGGGAAGGTGGAGCTCATGCTGACAAGGTTTTCTTCTTGTTACCGTGGTGTTCGAGTGCAGCATGTGTTAGTATTCATCATTATTTTCCTTATCGAGTTGAGAGCTGATTATAATAGGTAAGAGGATGACACATAATATGCTACCTGTTCCTACTCTGATAACAGCCAGCTGATTATCAATTTAGTTCATGCTAAGGCACAATGGGATAAAGTCGTTTTAGCTTTTAGAGGAGCATAGTACAGTGAGAACCTTCTATTATAATTCTCCAATATTACTTTTTTCTCTACACATCTCTTTTGTCTTATGCTGTTATGCAAGTCAATATTAGCAGTGTCATTAACTGAATGGCGTGGATTAGTCACAATGAACAAACAGCAAGGAAAGATCATTAAATCCAAGCACATTGTTTTGCCAGCTTAATGGCGTTATTTTTTTATATCGTTCTGTTCGTGCATCAATTTGGAAACCTCAAACTTTCAATTCAGGCTTACTTGTTACAAGCTGCTTGGTGGTGAAGAATCTAATCAGAGCAATAAAACAAATGAAACAAAATCATTTGTGAACTGTGGGTCTTGTTAGTTGTCTGCATCACAGACTTGTGCTGTAAGACTCAAAAACCTCTCGACTTTAAACCACCCACATTTTAAGATTTTCTATAAAATATGAATAATGCACTAAAGTATTGTTTCCTCAACAATACATTATTTGATGCAAAATGCTGTCTTCTTGACATTTACTTTTATTTTTTATGTTTTATTTATTGTCAGAAACTTGGCTGGGACCAAAAAGTGTTCATGTGTCGAATTTGCTTTGATAATGATAATAATAATAATGATAATGATAATGATAATAATAAAGGAGATTTACATGGTGTTTCCCTTTAATACAAAATAAGTTAACACCACAATATGCATGTACTGTTAAGTATTAAGTTAAAAAAAGTACACTTTTTTTTGTTGTGACACGTCTTTATCCATTGCTATTACATTACCACATCACATTCTAGTACACAAGCTGCCATATCATCAAATTCGCCACAGCCCCAAACACTTTCTGATGTTGAAGGATGAAAAAATGTCCTCAAAATGTCACCTATAACAAGCTGAGACCCATGAATGTGCTGTGTGGCGCTAACTGCTGTGTGCCCCTAAGCACAGCAGGGGGCTCTAAAGGGCTTTGGTGCTTCACATGGGCTGCATTGTGGAGCATGTCTCTCCCGTGTGGGGCGCTCTGAGACGCCGAAAAAGAGGCTGGATGTGGCCGTTGCAGCTGGGACCACTGTGGCTCTCATCATGCAGGTATTACAGACCCTGGGGGGAGAGGAGGACTTCGCCTTTTCTTTACCTGGATCAACAATCCTCGAGGGGCAACCTGCTCAGGCAAAAGCAAAAAGCTGATTGGTTACACATCCTTGAGTGGTCGTGCCTGTTAGCTGCCCATTTTGCCCCATAGAAGGAGGGGATTGTGCTATATACGTCTAATCCCTATACAGTTGGAGGTGGAGAATAAGCTTGTAATGATCTTTACACCTAGGGACATTTACAATCCCATAATCTATACGTTATAATGCAATGCATGTCTTATACAGTAGACCTGCTCGACTACCTCTGTACTTATGCATACAGATTCATATAGACTTTTAACTACCATGAGACAGTGGTGTATCTAGGCCATTAAATCATGGGAGGGGTATATCAAGCTGATTTCAAATTCTTCCAGATTCTTTGGAGTTGACACAAACCCTCTTATATGCCCAGAGGGGATAAGAGGAGGAATACATTTCACTGCCAAAGGAATCATTGCAACTGAGTTATTTTTGGTCACTGGATCCTGTAACTTCATCTTCAGTCAGTTTTTAAATTATTCAAGTTTTATCACCAAAATGTTAAAGGCACAGCATGCAACTTTATGGAGGAGGTACGCCACTACATGATTCCATGGAAATAGAAAATGGAGCACAATGGAAATGTGATAGATACGTTTTTGAGCCATACTGTGGAACATTATAACCAAAGAAACAGCAGAAATGCTACTTTATCAATGCTATTTCACAAATCCATATCAAGGGTCATTTTATTGGGTCTTTTTGTAAATTGTAAATTATTGCTCCCTAGATGTAAAGGGGTAAATGTGCATTAAAGGTCCAATGACATGGTACTTCTTGATGCTTTTATATGGTGCCTTAATGGTTCCCTAATACTGTAAATGAATCCTTCTTCAAAATCAAGATTCAGTGCATGAGAAAGACACATGTACAGAGTCAGAAAATCTCTCTGAACGACTCATTCTGGGCCTTGTTGCTTGAATGCAAATGAGAAGGACAGAGATAGGTTAGAGGAGCGGGTGGGAGGGGGGCTAAATGCGCCCGCTGGTTCCTTGTTTTAGCAGTGCGCTGTGTGCTGGCCCCACTTCCGTGTGAGCGGAGGAGGAAAGGAGAGCTTTTTCAATGAAAAAAACACATTTTCACAGAAAATAAAATTAAACCACTGCTGTTTCAGATGTCCAGAGGCTCAGATAAAGGACTTCCGAGCCTAGAAACACTCGCACGTGCCTCCAGGCAAATAAAAAAACGCATTTCGAATTGCGTAGCTCATTCGTGGTCCAAACTCTCTGGGCGTGATTTACAGATATGGTGGGTAGACATCCAGACGGGGGGTGGAGCTGCATTTTTCGATGTGACATCACGTAGTTGCCTTGTTCAGAATCGCCCGTTTGAGCTGTGTTTTTTTCTAACGCAGAAAAGGATCGCAAATGCTCAGTTTAGACATTTCGCAACTTTTAGCCATGGGGGGGTAAACAGGGTAGGGGAGCTCACATTAACATTCAAAAACCCCAGAAAGTGAAAATTTCATGCCATGGGACCTTTAAAACATTGCTCAATGACCTGTTGGCATACCTTTTTTTAGGCCAAAATAAATAAATGAAAATATTAATAATAATAATAAACCTCACATTGCCTCACAGGGCTCCGTAATTTCGACACACACAAAAACTGAAAATAAAAAGACACGAATGACACATTGGGCGAGACAAGACAGTGTGGCCATGTCCATACATTTCAAACAGATCTTCCAAGAGCTGTAGCCCCATATTCAGAACTTTATAACACAGAATGACTTTGCATTAAATGCCAGAGCAAAAGTACATTATGGACAATTTGAATAATTAGGCACTGGAGATATAAATGCACACCTGGAAATCCCTGTAACTTTATGACCCTTCATCAATCAGGTAAGTTGTTTAAACCTTGTGTGATTTCCTTATCTTGATATTGGTGCTATATGTTTGCCCGACCTTTTCTGTTATGCTTCTGATATAGGTAAAATGTGTTTGCGTGAAAAGTCCCTCAGTCGTCTAGGTAGAATCCATGATAAAAGTTCAATTTGTCAACTGGACAAAGTATGTTTGGTTGAAAACGTTTCGCCGCTCATCCGAGAGGCTTCGTCAGCTCTGGTTCTAGTGCTGGTCAGACACTGCTTATATCCCTGCAGCTAGATATAAGCAGTGTCTAACCAGCACTAGAACCAGAGCTGACGAAGTTTTTGTTTGTTTTTGACCAAACAAACTTTGTCCAGTTGACAAATTGAACTTCTCCTTTTATCATAAAATGTGTTTGGTTTAGCTAGCAGTTAATGTCAGATCAAATAAATAATACAATTAGCTAGCAATTAGCATTAGCCTTTTTTTCCTAGTGATTTCAAATGTGATCTGGATACTGGAATGTTTTAAGACTTTTAGTAATTTTGCGGATGACACTTGATCAGTAGGCTACTGCTTGGAATAAAAAATATAAGCCTACGTAATGTTATATTAAACATATCTCTATCATAAAAAAAATCAAGCTACTCAAAGGTGATGCTTCTTTGAAAGTAATGTGCTGTTTTCAAAGCTCTTACTAAAAGCTTTGGGCCGATCCCCACAGCACTATCCCAGAAGCATTAACAACATGTACTTGTGCTGTGGACAGGACAGGACAAATGAAAGAACAGCGCGGAGATTCTCAAGCACCACTCAAGGGAAGAAGAGAGCATGGTGAGGCTGGCAGCATGACGCTATTGTGATACATCTACCTGGGAGAGTAACAGGCTTCACTGTGTGCTGATGCAGAATTAAAGGTCCTTTATTACGTAAAATGTACTCTTTACTCTTATGTTTTATTTCATTCACTCATGTAATAATTTATTATTATTCTGTTTACATCTCTAAAGCTCAAAATGATCTGTTCCACATTGTGATGTCATGCAGCAGCAGTTTTCAAGTGTTTTCTGTTTGAGAGAACTCAGCCTAAATAGATTAAGAAGAAGAAAGAAAGAAAGCTATGCCCTTATTAGTCCCACAGTGGGGAAATTCCAGTTCTGCATTTAACCCATCCTGTTATCAGGAGCAGTGAGCAGCACATTACTGCGCCCGGGGACCATCTCCATGATCTTCTTGCTTCGGCTTGGTCAGGACCAAAGCCAGAGGTACCTATGGTGCATGTTTTGGGTTGGTGGGGGAAACCGGAGTGCCCGGAGGAAACCCACCCAGACGCGGGGAGAACATGCAAACTCCACACAGAAAGGCTCGGGTGACCCGGGGATTAAACCCAGACCATGCATGCAAACTACCCACTGAGCCACCGTGCCGATTAGATAGATACTTTATTATCCCAGAGGAATAACATGCAGGATTTGTGTGCTAAACGTGTGAATGAAACAAAACAAACATGGCTATGTTGGTGATGAGAAACCAACATTAACATAGATCAGAAAACAGCGTAATATGGACCCTTTAAAGTGCATTTGACAGGTTGGACTACACATTTCACAAAAACAGGTAAAATAATGATTATTAAAAAAAATAAGTTAAAAATTTTGTTGAAATGTTTTACTTTTTA
Organism: Paratrypauchen microcephalus; assembly: GCA_036785185.1. Lineage (NCBI taxonomy): Eukaryota > Metazoa > Chordata > Actinopteri > Gobiiformes > Gobiidae > Paratrypauchen > Paratrypauchen microcephalus. Next base: position 2,622,377 of record JAVJIX010000028.1, on the reverse strand, counting down.
CTTACTGGTGAGACACGAGAGACAGAAATTACATTTATGTATTAGAAATTATTCCATAACTGTAACCTAGAAATCAAATAGTTATGATAAGAAAATAAATGAAGGTTTAAACTATTGCTTATACATAAAATTGTCTCCGCATTTTGGATACAGTGTTGTCCAGACAGATTCTTTTTAGAACTCAGTACTGCTTCCTGTATTTTTATACTATTCTTCAACTCTTTTCCACAACTACCACTTAACTGGTATACAACGATGATAAGTATTTACCACAGGTTTTGTACTTGTCATGGGAGAGAAAGTGTGAAATGTTTGCTTACTGCGTTGTTAATAGCACATTTACATTGGTTACACCTCAGCAGCCAGCAATTTAATCATTTCGATAATTTCTTGTCATAATTTGCCATCCATATAGTCTAACTAAATGATACACATTTCATAATTTACTGGAACCATGCATGAACTATAGGAGCTATTACATTTGCAAGCATCATTGCATGTAGGCTGGAAAACAGCATTTAGCATTTTTGGTCTACTAATCTACATAAATTCTAAATTCAAATTCAGCACCACGGACAGCTCGTGGATTACACTGTTAGTACTGATAAGGCTTGACAAGTTATGGCTGCACATAACCAGACCACAACTGTTTTAGGCTAATAAGAAAACTAGTATTAATTATGGCAATATATGTATTTAAATATGAGTGGCTGTAGTAGTAGTAGTAGTAGTAACATGTACATATTTGTAATAGTACTGGTAACAATTGTAGTGATTGTAGTGTTTCTTTCATTTCCAAATGATAGTACCAGCTGGGTGTGCTACATTATTAGTGCCTATATATATTTAGTAATGTATTGTTGATCTACCGTCAAAAACATATTTATTAAAAACATAGCATTACCTAGCCTTTGCCACAAAAATATAATTAAGCTGATGAAAGCCTTAAAGGCAAATTAACGTTTTTTTTTACAATCTGAGCCTTCTTTCGGCAATAAAACAAGTAGTTTTACTCACCCATAGCATTTTTCTGTCAATTGGAGCAGTATCGCAGAACTTATGTTGAGCTGTTCTGTTCTAGTAATGATCCCGTATCCGTTAACATGGTGCTCATATCATATGCTCGGGGCATTACTTTGCGGTGTCCAAATAACACAAACTTTAGCACCTTTCAAATCATAGAAGCCCGATGTCTTAATGTAAGATTTCGTTTGAAACAAAAGTGGCCTGTAATCCGAGATTTAGCCATAGTTTCGAGTAGATGAGGACGCCAGTGCGCATGCACGGACTGTGCTATCAGCTCCCGGGACCCAAACATGAAACGCAAAGCTGAAAACTATGGATAAATCTCGGATTACAGGCCACTTTTCCTTCAAACGAAATCTTACATTAAGACATCGGGCTTCTATGATTTGAAAAGTGCTAAAGTTTGTGTTATTTGGACACCGCAAAGTAATGCCCCGAGCATATGATACGAGCACCATGTTAACGGATACGGGATCATTAGTAGAACAGAACGGCTCAACATAAGTTCTGCGATACTGCTCCAATTGACAGAAAAATGCTATGGGTGAGTAAAACTACTTGTTTTATTGCCGAAAGAAGGCTCAGATTGTAAAAAAAAAACGTTAATTTGCCTTTAAAGACCTCCAAATGTTACTGCCTGATTAACATTTATAATTGACCCATTTGATTCCACCTTTATTACATATCCAAGATTCTACCTAGATTCTCATAAGTGTTCAGTGGTGTGTTCACCTCTGACTCACTGCCATAGCTAAAGGGTATAGCCAGGTAATAACCAGAGAAAGACTAAAGTGAGCTGTTGTCCGTCTCGCGTCTAATGCTAATGCTAATGAGCCTATATTAGATGGAGGCCAGGGTTCATTTCATTAGCTGCGATTGTCAGAAGAATTTACACCTGCCGCACTTGATCATTATTTTTCACATGTTCAGAGAAGTCGATTAAAGCAGTAAGTGCATGCTGCCATACCTTTTGACATTTATTGCTATGTACGGCTATGGCAAGGTGCAATACACGTGATTGTTGTTATAAGGGGTCAATGAATACCCAATTAGTTTTAAAAAAATACTGCTACTACCACCACTATTTGCTAACACTTTACAGTTATACTATGTTCATAATTCAAGTCAATGTACTTGACAAAATAACTTGAAAAAAATTGTACTGATTTTTAACAGTGTTCACAGCCACCACTAATTTGAATTCTGGCACTGCAAATGGTTTTCTACTACTTGCTTCAACTCCTGCTTCATACGAGGAGCACTATTTTTGAGGTTTTAAACATTTGCGATGTGTTCAAAAAGTAGGTTTCTGTTCAGAGTGCACGTTTTAAACAATTCCAGAAGCAGTAACATTTGAGCGAAGACTGATAAACTAAGAGTTTCACAAATTTAATTTCAGAACACTTTTGTATTTTGTTTGTAGGGGTCTAAACTGCAGGTACAATAATAATATCTATAATGTTCTTTGCAGAGAACATTCTATTTTATTTGACCATTCATCTGAAACAAATGCATATTGGGCAACCCCACTTCCTACTGAAATCCTATTACTTACTAACTTTATTTATAAGAAATCTACATTATAAATATTGCCACTATTTTCTCTTTTCTCTATGTACTCAAAGTGGACTTATTAAATGAAGGTGTTTCTTTCCACCTGTGTGTTATAAGGCTTTGAAACGGAGCAATAAAAATAAAATAGATGGTCAAACGCCTACTGGGAGAAAAGCAACCAAGTCTTCTTTTAAAAATCCACTCTCATTGATGGAAGGAGCTTCAATGGAAATTCTGTTACCTGCTTAGGATGTGAAATTCATTTGCATGCTTTAGTCGACCATAACGGGAGCTGATTGTAGAAGACTGACAGAGCTGTGGGAGTGTGCTGCCCTGGAGCCATTCACAAATGCAGCGTCAGCAGATTATCAGGCTTCCTCTCATCTACATATCTACATCCAAGTGCCAAGAAATGAGACGATGAATGTGTTTTTCCACTGTTGGACAAGACCGGCCTAAAGATCCTCTGAGCACTGCGCATAATAGACACTTGCGTATTGGACAGTGCTAATGGTCAGGGAGAGTGTGACTTTATAAAGAGGTTTGAGGAAGGGGGGGGGGGGGGGGGGGGGGTCTGTACCTTTTCTAGTGCACTTTAAAAAGCAACTACAAGATGTTGTTGATGTTATTCTACTTGTGGAAGTTGCATTGACGATTCTTTCAACGCAAGGCTTAACATTTAATCACGCTAAACAAATAATCAATACTTGGAGGGTTTTTCACAAAATACCTCTTTAAATGTACACTGTGTAACTTTTAAGGTGGACGGTCAGCCAACTTGTTCTGCTCTAGTTTGTATTGGAATTAAACTTATCTTGTATTACAAGTGTTTTATTGCTCATAAATACCTTTAATACCATGCATTCTTAGTGTGAGTGGGCTTGCCTCTCCACAGATCTGACCTGTGACTTGGTGCCATCACTTGATTTTCTCTTTGGAGATATGCAGTGGTGTAATAATACATTTTATCTGCGGTACCTTTCATTGATTCAAAATATAAAACATAATGGCACGTGGATTCTTCTTCAGTTCCAGTAATACTTTTGCACATTAAGTTAGTCCTTGTTTAAAACTACAACTGTCCTGTTTTAGACCAGGTTTTTTCCTAGTTTTTAATCTAGTGTAGTCCTGTTTCGCATCTGTTGTTACTTTTCTAAATATTTTCTTAGGTAGTAGTTGGTGTGAAAAGTTTGAATGCTGTCAACTGCCATATTGAAGATTCCAGGCAAAGCAATAGCATCACTATTGCAGTGTATTTAAGTTGTATTTGTATTTGGATGACTACTTTTGAAGTAATTATGCTCTGTTACATGTCGGCTTGGCTCCTCTGCTTATTGTGGTTTACAGATAAGATTATCACGGTAACACATATATTGCTAATAAATAAATAAATTGCTAATAAATAAAAAAGTAAAAGTAAATATAGATGATAAACAATAATACTGAAACTAAACCAATCCATAAAGCAGAATTATCCACAAAAACTATTCTAAATGTACAATATTGGTAAAAAACAAACAAACATGAGTTCTATAAATTAATAACAGAATGCAACACTTAAAGGGATATGCCACCCCCAAGTCAAATTTGGGCATCTCCCCACAGTTCAGAGACTAAAATAAGTGGTGGAAAGCGTTTTTCTGGTGACCCAGCCATTGTCCGAGCCTGTCGCCACTGACCGCCGCGGTATCTGCTGCTCCTCCGCCTTAGACTGGAGTCTAACGGCGCCAGAGAAAGATTTCGGCCAAAAGAAATTAATTTGCTCGATGCATTTCCCAATTACTTTCTGTGTAGTGCGCATTCATATCGAGTGCAAATAAATGTGCAAATCAACACGGAGAGCTTGACTTGGTCATTTTGGGTGGGAACTATTTTTCAGTGCGGAAAAAGAAAGCCGAATCACACAGCACGCTGCCAGGGGAATCCCTGTTACGCACCAGGAAGGGAGTTCCCCTGTTGCGCAGCGTGGTGCGTGATTCGGCTTTCTTTTTCCGCACTGAAAAATAGTTCCCACCCAAAATGACCAAGTCAAGCTCTCCGTGTTGATTTGCACATTTATTTGCACTCGATATGAATGCACACTACACAGAAAGTAATTGGGAAACGCATCGAGCAAATTAATTCTTTTTGGACGAAATCTTTCTCTGGAGGAGCAGCAGATACCGCGGCGGTCAGTGCTGACAGACTCGGACAATGGCTGGGTCACCAGAAAAACGCTTTCCACCACTTATTTTAGTCTCTGGACAGTGGGGAGATGCCCAAATTTGACCTGGGGGTGGCATATCCCTTTAAGTAGTTAGTCTGTATAATGAGTTATAGAAGTTCATAATGCAACACTCCACCTACACCTCAAATCTCATTGTAGTACAGAAAAAAATAACCAAACTTTTCCTTCTAGTACAAAGAAAAAGCACACACACAAGAAATACTGACCCCCCCCCCCCAAAATGATTGTCCCATTTGTCATGTATTGAATGATGTCGATATAGTAATTATCATGACAGGCCCATGCGCAATATGATCAGGTTTGGAGTTCATCTTTGCATACTGGGTTTCTGTGCCGCAGTGAGAGAACAGGAAGGGCCAGAGATTGAATTACCATCAGAGAGAAAACTATGCTACCTGCTGAGCTGAAACAGCAGAAAGTGAGAATCTGCATGTGTGCGTACGCCCCTATGACTGGGCATCTTTTGGTCCATTTTACACTGGTTATATAACTTCCTGTGGTTTCTGACCACATGGGCTGAAAAGAAATGAGGACACTGAAGCACATTATGGAGGTTACATTTATGGCAGTGTGTCTGTTGCCTTCTGAGCATGTTTTAATTGAATCATCACTTTTACATCACTATTAAAAGCATTCTACCTGATTTTCTAGTTCAAAGAAAATGGTTTGCAAACTTATTCATCACTTACCTTATGCATTCCAAGAATCCTAAGTAATCACTGCAATGAGTTTAAAAGCACTTTTTCCTAACTTTCAGAGATCAGAGCGGAGTTTTGTCGTTAGTAAAGCTGACAACAACTTGCTTGCTAACACGCACTTTCTGAATATCTGACAATAAAATGCTTTATTCTTAGATGGAGACAGCACGCAGATGACATTTTTACCCCAAGAGCTGCTTAGTATACAATATCCGTACTGAGACATTTTGCTTAAAGGGCTCACACTATTTCCTGATTTATGTTATAATGTCACTTCTCCATCAGAAACATACCTTGAGTTTTGTTGACGTAGTTTCTTTCAATCATTTTCTCTTAAACTGAGAACACTTTGTTCCACCTTGTGATCTCGTGGTAATACAGGGAGTGCTCAACTGCGGTTTTCACCTCCATATACCTTCACTTGAATCATTTGGATTATGTCAGTCCTGGAATTTCCATTCTTTACTGAACTAAATGTGAAAGGTACCTGTTAAGTTGAAAACTACCACTTCATGACATCACAAGGTGGAACAGAGGGCTTTGGAGATGTAGACAGACTAAAAATAAAGGATTACTCAAACATGTGTGAAACTCCAGGCATGTTTTTGATGAAGTAACATTATAACATGATTTAAAGCTCAAAAGAGGTCATTTTGTGTAATATAGTATAATATATACCTTTAAAAAATGAAAAAAACAACAACAAAGAAACATGCCTTTAATTATTTCTTCACGCTCACCCCTATTTCACTTATAAAGACACGCATGTGCTTTAATTTCTTTATAGTTTAGTTTTGTTTACACAGAGCATATAATGATTATGCCTCCTTGACTCATAAAATCTATAGTGAAAGGTTTAATGACGGCTGCCATTCTTTTATCTCCCTCAAGGGAGCTCCGGCATCTTTTGCAAACTTGCTTCAAAGATTAAAATATCCAGTTATTTTTCTTACTTCTGTTGCAAAGAGTCAGTGTTTCAAAAGGTACCAGAAAGAATGCAAATGTTCTCTTTAACAGGAAAACCACTCTGCTCTTAACATTCAGTTATGTCTGAGAAGCCAAGAAAACCTTCTGAGTTAAAAAAAAAAAAAAGTACAGAACTATTATAAGAATCGAAAATAACATTGTGAAACTTGAACTCAAATAATAATGAAAAAGTGATATAGATAAAGCTTTATTTTGTAGATGTTTATTTACTATATCCTCGAGCATTTAATCTTCCTCCAAAATTGATAGGGTTTATGTGCCACCCAGGAATAGTACAGCTCAGGCCAAATGTCTGTAGTCTGAATGTGAAAATTACTGTAATGATTTTTGTTGCCTCCAGTAGATAAGCCATATCTTTCCAAAGTTTTTCTGGGCTTTTGAAGAGGCTGCAGACAGAAATAGCCAGTGGTTTCTGAATTTTGGGGATAGAATCAGCAATTACTGCTCAACCACGCATGTGATCAATAGAGTGACATTGATCAGATCAGAACATTTGCCATATGTTAGTTGGGAAACCCTTATGTGAATAGCGTAGTAATAATAATAGTATGTTTGTTCAGATATTTGATAAATGATAAATTACATGACTTTATTGATCTCTTGAAGTGTTAATGTGTTGCTGTTAATGTAACTGCTTTTATATGACACTTTGGTTGCTATGCCAACAAGTTTATATCAAGGTTCCATGCGTCAGGAGAGATTGGCTCTGGCTGAGTTGATACTGTTGATTAGTTGTTGTTTTGGCGTGGGTTTTGGCCTACATGAGCTTGTGTTCAGAAAATAAACAACCAGAAGAAGTTCATGTGTACCAGAACGCTACAGTATTTACAATTTCACAGAATGTATTCCTTTGATGATATTTTTTTAACAATGGTGTAGTGTCTCTGACTTAATTGTTATTTTGATTACAGATTTTATACATCAAAATCTCTCTCTGAAATTATTTTCAGTGAAAGTCAAATCTCCTTGATGAAATATAGGTACTTCTCTGTGTAAATAAATGCAAGTATCCAGAATGCAAGTAAAAATATTGACTTGCATCTTGACTTGGTGGCACCAGCTGCTTTAAATACCATACCATGGAACATTCTAGGCAAAGTAACATCTCCATGGGCATAAGCAGGTGGTGGACCCTTCTTTAGAAATGTTACATATTGCACCTTTAATGGAAGACATCAGATACTCAAATTTAATTTACTTTGCAGCTCCCTACACATTGGCATTTACCGACAATCATTAAAACTATTATCACTAAGTCTGATTGATTGCCGGGGAGCCTGAATTATATGCCCCATCATTGCACTTCTAGCACACTCTCTTTATTTGCACTGTGCAAGCTGGCTTTTAAAATGATGATCTTGTCTGATTATTACCAGTGCGTAGACGCCCCTTTTACAGTTACACCTTGTCAACAACACAACAACGCACAGGTGTCTATTTTTAGTTTTGTCTCAAAATCAGGCACAGATCCAGCATTTAATTCTTCTAGAAGGACAAGTTAAGCTTAGAAACAGTCATTTAGCCCAATACTCCTCTGAGGAATCTCATCAGCGGTCACTCTCTCTATAAAGGCTTGAGAAAAGATTTTGTTTCTGTAGTCTTTGGGTAGCTGCTCTCTCTCTCTCCCCTCACACTCTCTTCTCTCTCACTTTCAGTGTAATTAGGAAAAGGCATGGTGTGTGTGAGAGAGAGCTTGAGTTTAACCTTCACATATCCTTGTTTTACCAGGAGTGAATTTCCAAGTCCTATTTAGGTAATCCTCCTGCACACTTCGCACTCTTATGTTGCCATGGTAGTGCGACAAGATCCATGAACATTCTGTCACTGCTATTTATCCTGTGCAACTGAGCCTAGTGATTCTCTACAGTAAGAATGGAGCTGGAACATAAAGGTACAGGTATGGAGCTTTTCTGGTGGAGTGTGTGTAACCTGCTTGTCGAAATTGAGATCTTATTACTTTGCCTTTGAATTTTCCACTGCATAACATTTTACTTAACTATTGCCATGGAAACAAGCAAATGATGCTACCAGGGCAAGTCACAGGTCCATCCTGTGGAGAGGCAAGCCTGCCTGTCGGAATAGATGTTTTTATAGGTATTTTTAGCTATAAAATCACCCAGAATTGAATAAATGCAAGGTTGAATTTTAATAAGAATCTGAAACATTCCAGGCAAAACAATAACATCTTTATGGAGATGCTGAACCTCCCTACAGAAAAGTTACATAACCCACCATCAACAAGCTATATATTTTTGTTAGATGAAAAGAAAATTACAAAATAAGATTAGGCAACATGGGTATTGGTAACAAACTCATTAACTTTGTGGCCAGAGTCATTGGCCTGATTTGATCACATTTTGTGAAGCAGTTTTATAATTCCCAAATTTAGGTGAACGTTGAATATACAATGTCCTCCTGTGGACCCAAAACCCGCGGGAGGATTCACGGGGGCTGGTGCATTGTGTTCTGGGCAGCAGAACACTGCTTGGACTGCTGCCCCCGCAACCCAGAAAATAGAAAAGCGGAAGAAAATGAATGAATGAATGAATGAATATACAATGAGATTTTGTTGGAGCTCCAGCAGCCTTAGTTACCATGAAACACAGAGATGAATCGTCTGTTCTGATTGCACTACTCACTTTGTATGCCCAGAGAGCTTGTTGGCTGTATGCCCTTCTTCATGCATCAAGGGAATCCCAAATTCACCGGGTAAAAAAAAATGCCCAGGAAGTGGTGACCTCTTTTGAAAGCCTATGAATCATCCTGTTATCTTCGTCTCTTCGGTGGCACAGACTTGCGGAGTCAGGACGTGCTAAGTGAAGTGAGAAAGGATTCGTAATGACACTGAGATGGAATGAATGAAATTGGTGGATAGAGTTTATTGAGATATGCAAATAGAATTATGGGCATAAGGGTGTTGTAGTAGGCAACTGCAGTCCTTCAAGAGATGAGAACAAATGTATTTTCAGTTCTAAGTTATAATGTGAAAAAAAAGAAAGACTGTAAATGGACATAGCTAAGCTGCTAGCAGCTTTGATATACCAATGACATACCAATTTTGATACCTCAGTGAATTTATACAAATCATTTTCGACACAAAATAATATTATTTCTTCATATTGCCATGTAGTCTTAACAGAGATCCATACCATACTAAAACTAAAAAAAAAAAAACAATTAGAATAGGTTCACATTTGTCCTATGTATTTAATTTCATAATCAGTATTTATTCAAATGAGTATCTAGTTTTAATACTAGTTTTAATATCGATTAGTATGGTGTCGAAAATGTAAAAGATTCTAAGAAATGGAAGGTGAGTACAACATGAGCACTCCAATTTCTGTTCTGTAGATAGATTTCAACATGAGGGGAATGAACCACCCTCACTCATTACCATATGTACGCAACTGAGTTAAATTACCCCCTGGCCTTACACTGGTCTGCCTCCATCACAACCAGTGCCATGGAGTCCTCTGATTAAACTCTACAAATGCCTGTGTTGGCTGATTCCCTGTTAATTGGTGGGAAATTTCAGGCTGCAAGTTTAAATGAATATTCCCTGGATTCCAGCTTAGTATGCACCTCGTCCCTTGGCACCAGGGAACTCATTTATCCTGAAAATGGTACAGTTTAGTAATAACAATCTGATGAGCTGCACATGGACACGGTAAAGTGTTTTTTTTTTAGGGAGGTGTGGTGATTTGTTTACCTTGATTTGAGGGAACACATCCACAGCAGGCTCCTGGAGAAATGCTCTTTGATGTTGGATTCTTCATGGCGTCTTCGCTGGATCCGTCTCTTGCCTCCTTTACATTTTGTGTAAATGTAATATGATTCACTGCGCTGTGTGATTCTGGATGCAAAATCACTTCAACAATCATAACAATGCTATTCTTTCTTTATATTTTGTATTCAGCACCTGCAACACCACAAGAACACAGCTCAAAATGTTGAACTGACAAAATGATGACACCACTAGGCCAAATCTGATTTGTGAAGAAGCGAGCTCACCCACAATAAGACTAATAAATTCAAGATAAGCCTTTAAGTATAAGTTTAATATCATAATGTAATCTCCATGGAAACAAGCAGGGGATAGACCCTAAATTCTAAACGTTACATTGTTCTTCTTTAAGTTAATTTATTAAAGAGTAATTGAAATATATGAACAGGGAACATTTGATTTTCTTGAGTGAAAAAGTGCTATTTCACAATTTAGACGCATTTGTATTCAATCTAGCATCAACATCTGCAGCCGCTTGATTTACGGAATCTTGTCTATCACTTTAAACTACACTGGCTATACTTTGTCTGCTGTGTGTGTCATCTGTTCCCAGTTCACCATCTCCTCCTTTGGTCCACTTGATAGACGATGATGCCGCAGACCAGAGCTCCCCATAATAATAATAATAATAATGGCTGCAGCTTTGGAGATCCTCTGACCAGCTCATTTGGCTTCACAAACTGGCTGCTGGTCAACTCAGACAAATCTATTCTCCAAATCCCCTGCTTCTGATATAATCTTAGAGGACCAAATATTTAGCTTGGAGCCTTAATACCCTCCAACTAACAGGTGCCATGCTAATCTACTGATAACCTAGTTCACTTCACCTGTTGTAACTTTTCGGTTGGGGATCTGTCACCCTCTTGTTTCTTTGGCTATGTCATTGCTGTGCTTTGAATGTTCCACAATATGACATTAAACAGATCATTTATTCAACTACAGTGGTACCTCACCTTACGAATGACCCAACAAACGAAAATTTCAAGTTACGAAACGCCTTCATGGTAAATTAAATAAATAGTCTCTAGATACGAAAGAAAATTCAAGTTACGAAACGCGAAATCTCAAAAATTCAAATAATGCGCGCTCAGCCACACATACGCTTTTTTCAGACTGGATTTAAACTTTTCTCACATTTGTCTCTCGTTTAAACGCTCAAATTTTCATAGATTTTCAACAAAATTATTAATAGTGAAGCGCAGGGGGAGGGGGGAGAAAACTGCGCGCGGACACGTGTGATAGCGCAGCATGACCCGGCGCGGGGCTGCCAGCAGGTCTAGACCTGGACTAAACCAGGACTAAACCTGGACTAAACCTGGACTAAACCTGGACTAAACCAGGACTAGACCAGGACTAGACCAGGTGGATTAAAGCGCCTCGCGCGGGTCTATTTCCTGGTTTCGTTTCGAGTCACAGCTGAGGCGAGCAGCGAGGACTCCCATCGGGATGGCACGCAGCCTGAGTGCATGAGCGCATGAACGAGACCCACGAATGCATGCAAGAGCCGCGGTGGTCTAGACCTGCTCTAGACCTGGTCTAGACCAGCACGGGTCTCGTTCATGCGCTCAGACTGCGTGCGGCCCTCCTCGCTGGTTCAGTCACCCTGAAGATAGGAAGGTGTAATGCTATACTGTGAGACATCCCAGCCAAAGCAAAAACATGTCCATGAAGAAAAGCATCTGACGGACCCTTCACCAGAACAGTTAGGCTACGTTCAGACTGCAGCCTCAAGTGACCTAAATCTGTTTCATGCAACCTGTACCTGATCTTTTAATGACAGTCTGAACGACACAGATCCAATTTTTTCAAATGAGACCCAGGCCACTTGGATATGTGCTCCTAAAACCAATACATATCCGAACTTTTGACATGCGACTTCAGTCTGAACGGCCAGGTCGCGTTCATCCGACCTACACGTCATCAGCAAGCGAGAGTGGTACAAATAGTAGCTCACAAATGTACACAAACGTTCTTCTCGTCATATGAAAATTGTGTATGAACGTGAAGTGGCTCTTGGCTGCGACTCCGCACCCACACGTTCCTTTCTACGGACGTTGCTGTCACTGCCGCACAAAAAGCCATGACCGAAAACCTTGTCCTTCTCCTTCCCAATCTCTTCCTTAAAACAAATTGATGTACATGTTCTGGCTCCAGTACTACAGCAACTTTAAAATCTCCAGGTGCTCAATGCTAATGTCCATGTTTAGGCTCCTTCCGTAACTTCCATAAGTGCGTGTGACCTCGTTGTGTTCTCCAATGCGCATGCGGGTCACTTTTGGGGTGTTTAAAGTTCACACTGGAGATCACATACAAGTCGCATTTAATTAGAAATGTGAACGACATCGCAAAAAAAATCAGATTTCACAAAAAAAAATCCAAATTGAGCATTAAGTTCTGCGGTCTGAACGTAACCAGAACGCATCTTTAAACCTAACTGTTGTATATTGTAATATTAAATGCAACTGGGTTTCATTTTCACATTTTTCAGACTGACAGAAATCTACTGTTCTATTTATGAGAGTGAAATCCTACCAAGATTAAAGTCATTCCATTCTTAAAAATAGAATATCCGGCATCCGTTTTTCTAATCTGATTTGCAAGAACAGAATGACTTGCAAAGGTCATTTCGCCTCTCTGTAGACAGACATAATGGATTTGTCACTTTTTTTACCCAAACCCAGTAACCTGCATTTTAGGAATTTCCCCACATATACCCCATTATACATGTCTGATTTACTTGATCTATGGTTTATGCATTTTCATTTTGGAGAAGATATTAAATGTCATGGTATCATATTGTAGAATCCCATATGTTATTTATGAGCAACCATGAAACCAAATGGTATGTTACAGTGGGCATTGTACCGTTTTGTTTGTAGCTATGAGTAGTTGGTGTGATGAAGTGACCTAATATTTTTGGGTGCAATATCTCCCCTGGTGGAAAATGGCAACAAATAGACAGAGGAACCCAGAAATACATTCTACAGTACGGTATGTGAAATAGAAACAATGACTGCAATGGATTGTAAAAACACAATTTGAGTTTCATCATTTCCTGTCATATTGTTCGTCTAGAAAGCAATTTACATGGACATGTTTGTGCGAGTTGAGGCTAAAGATGCTGTGGTGGTATTTGCATTTGGCACAAAACCAAATTGAATTCTGGAAAAACAGGTTTGAGCTGGACTTCTGCCAACACAAGTAAATGTAGCTGTATCCAAATGACTGTGTCATCCGCTGTAGCTCGATGATGTGTAAAGATGACTAATAATCACTGCTGTAACTATTAGTACGGTTCTATTTCAGAGCAGCTATGTGAGCCCTGCACTAAAGACATCTCTGTATAAAGTGGATTAGTTTGAGTTTGTATCCCTGATGACTGTGGCATTTCTAAATCCCCAAAATAGGCCACATTGACAGTTTTAAAGGGGAAGATGGGGCACAGGTGATCTCGAGCTGGCCACAAGCCCAGGGAGTGGGAGAATATCTAACCTTTAAAATAAAATCAGATTGGGTAATTTATTCTTGTTAGCGTGTGACTGAGCTGAGCTGAGTACACAAAATAGGTGAAATTGCTTAGTAATAACTTTTGTTTTCTCCTCTCCTGACACAAATTTAAAGGTCCAATTTTACATTATTCTCTATTATAAATTGTTGTTTCCTCATCACAAACATACCTGGATTTGTGTTTTGTTTTGTTCACACATGTTTAAAGGTGCATTGTGTAACTTTTCAGTGTTCACCATCTGCTTGTCTCCGTGGAGATGTTATTGCTTTGTCTAGAACAGGCATGTCCAAACTATGGCCCATGGGCCTAATGCGGCCCTCAGACATATTTTTCTTGGCCCCCAGGCTTCCAAGTGAATTGGCCCAAATCACCTTGAGCAGAACTTTTGACTGCAAGTTTTTTGAAAATCTACCTTGATAAGACAATATTTAATATTTATTTTACATGCATATATTTCAATTATCCACTGTACTGAGCACCAGTCTCTGGCCCTCAATTGGCCCTCTGCTTTGTTTGTGTTTAGATATGTGGCCCTTGATGAAAAAAGTTTAGACACCCCTGGTCTAGAATATTCCACAGTAGAGATTAAGCTCTCTCTCTTTCTCTTCTCTCTATCGCTCTGTCTCTTCTCTCTCTCTCTCTCTCTCTCTCTCCCTCCTCTTTCTTTCTCTCTCTCTTTCTCTCTCTCTCTGTCTATTCTATCCATCTCTCTTTTCTCTCTCTCTCTCTCTCTCTTTCTTCTCTCTCTCTTCTCTCTGTCTATCTCTCTCTCTCTTTCTTCTCTCTCTCTTCTCTCTGTCTATCTCGGTCTCTTCTCTGTCTTCTCTCTCTCTGTCTCTCTCTGTCTCTTCTCTCCCTCTCTCTTTCTGTCTATCTCTGTTTGTCTCTCTATCTCTTCTCTCTCTCTGTTTATCTCTCTGTCTCTTCTCTCTCTGTCTCTTCTCTCTCTGTCTATCTCTCTGTCTCTTCTCTGTCTCTTCTTTCTCTGTTTATCTCTCTGTCTCTTCTCTCTCTGTTTATCTCTCTGTCTCTTCTCTCTCTCTGTCTTTCTCTGTTTGTCTCTCTATCTCTCTCTCCCTGTCTATCTCTGTTTATCTCTCTGTCTCTTCTCTCTCTGTTTATCTCTCTGTCTCTTCTCTCTCTGTCTCTTCTCTGTCTCTTCTTTCTCTGTCTATCTCTCTGTCTCTTCTCTTCTCTGTCTCTTCTTTCTCTGTTTATCTCTCTGTCTTTTCTCTCTGTCTCTTCTCTCTCTCTGTCTCTGTCTCTCCCCCTTTCTCTCTGTCAAGGGAGACAATTATAGGCTACATTATGTCAGGTCTGTGGAGAGGCCACCCTGTTCAATAGAGAGAGTTATTGTATTTTTGAGCAATAGAAACACCCATAATGAATAAATGCTTGATAGATGTGTTTAATGTCGTATCATCGAACATTCTAATCCTCCAACCGAAAAGCTGTGCAATGCAACTTTAACACACAAATCCACCTTGTAATGTCATGTGGTAATACAGGAAGTGCTCCACTGTGTTTTAAAACTCCATACACCTTCATTAGAATCATTTGGATGATTTCAGCCCTGGAATTGCCAGTCTCTACCCGTTAACTTGAAAACTACCACTTCATGGCATCAGAAGGAGGAACAGAGGGTTACTCAGACATGTGAGAATGAAACAAAACACAACTCCAGGTATGTTTTTGAGGAGCTAACAACATTCTAACATGGCTTAAAGCTCACAAGATTTAATTTTGTGTAATAGTAAAAGGAAAACCTCAGGTGCTGAAGCAAGATATTTCTTATAATTAAATATACTATGTTGTTGAGTGGTGCCATATAGTGCTTTTCAATTTGACTCTTGAAGTTAGCTGCAAAATTGTTAGTGAAGTTAGTGAAATCATCCAAATGATGTGCGTGAGTGAAATGTTAACAGTAAAATAGCCCATAGTGAATGGCTGGTTGTATTCAGCACATCTCCCTGTGTCCTCCCTCCAGCTAAATACCCATTATCCAGGATGAGCCCCAAAGAAGCAGGCATTTTACTCCTACTGTACTGTAGACTCCGACTCCCGTTGCACTGTCTCTCGCATGGAACATTTATTTTTAGCATCAACTGTTAAACACGGCGTGCTTTTGTGTATAGTTAACTTCTTGGAGTCTGTCGGGTGTTAAGTAGAGAAATAGGTGTGTTATAGCAGCAGAAGCCTAGTGTTGAGATTTTTGATGTGATAATGAATCGTACACGGCTGTCCCTGCTCCGTTTGACTTAATGACTTGTACTTATCAGTGGGAGACAACTCGCTTTGGGAAGACTCTGCTAATCACTTACAGTCACTATGTGCATTGATTATGGCTCTCCGAAAGTGAATATTCATGTCTGCACTGCACTGCACACAAACACCTGGGTTTGCACATGAGATTTGATGTTTTTTTTTTTTCATTTGAACATTTTCAGTGTTAAAATTTACCCATCTTTTCTCAACATTAATATAGCAAAATTATCTTGAAAGCAAATATCGCAGTTTCATGGTATGCTGTGAATATTTTGTCATTAATAATAATAATAATAATAATAATAATAATAATAATAATAATAATAATAAATATAGCTGCAAGCAGCAATGCGGGGGCCAAGCACCGTTTGACAGGGTCTAACAAGGTCTGACTGGATCTAACAGAGTCTGACAGGGTCTGACAGGGTCAGGGTCTAACCCTGTCAGAACAGACAGATCAAAGACAGATCAAAGGTTGCTAGGTGCGTTGCTAGGCAGTTGACAAATTTCTGCAACTTTGACCTGCTGGTGCCACTAGACGGTTGGAGCTGGGGACCTATAAATTGCTGTGGGTAATGAGGAGACTGGCTGGAAAACTTTTAGATCATTTTCACAGATTTTCCAAGACTAACAGAATACTGAGTTCTTTGACTATATAAACATGGTACACATCAAAATGAAGTGTAGACTCTCTTCTTTCACCTAGAAAACAGAATTATGTAAACTTAATTCTTCTCATCTCATGCCTCTTTGGAAACCAGGATCCAAGATAGTAAACTTCTTTGGCGCTGTCGTGATTCTAATTATTTAAAAAAATGCTGCTTGTAGCTATATTATTATATATTATTCTTCTTATTCTTTATTCCTTTCACCATGGGGAGTCTGTGTTTCAGCAAAAACAGTTTTTTTTACCAAAAGTGGAGAAAACAAGCATTTTCTACAAAGAGTCATTTCAAGCAGATCGGTGATTTTAACGTCAATATTTATTGATTTAGTGACACCTCAAACATCTAAAACAACAGAGAAACAGATTTTTGATGACAAAGTACATTTTTTATTTACAAATATAAGAATATAAGGCTCTTTGAATTGAAAATTCCTTCAAATCAATAGTGCCAAGAGATGTTTACAGGATATATCTTTTCCTATAAAATAGAACTTTATCACTTCACAACAATATTGAGGCTCAGAGTACAGATCCATAATAAAAATAAAAATTAATACACACACACACACACACACACACATATATGTACATACACACAAGCCCATGCATAAACCTTTACACACACACAGCTACACACACACACACACGCACACGCACGCACACACATGCGTATACACACGCACGTACACACACATAACTTCATTCATTACAATTCCCACACAGCAGCATCATGTAAACTTAATTCTTCTCATCTCATGCCTCTCTGGAGACCAGGATCTACTGCTCCAAGTCAGTAAACTTCTTCTTTGGCGCTGTCGTAGTTCTGATCAGAGTTCTTGCTCCGCGCAGCGCACACACGACATGCCCCCTGCCTCAGACAGAGCAGATCTCGGCCCTGACCTCGCTGCTTGATCCGGCTTGTCTCTGTGATCCTCTGATCCAGGATCCTAGGTCCCAAGAGCGATCAGACCGCTCCATAGGCGCTGATCAACAGTCATCTGCTTTTCCGGATTCCCTCACCATCTTGCTCCTCTGGCCAATACACAGTACACAAACTACACTCTTCCTCTCTTCCGGGTCTCCGATCGGCAGATAATGATACAAGATTGCTACCTACAGGTTGGGAGACGTGAATTACACCTTCAAAGCTGCTCCAGGTCATATTCTAGCGACCCCCGCTGAAAAACACCCTTGACAAATATATTCGTCACGGCACTCAACGTTTGGACTCAACATGACAAATTTCTGCAACTTTGACCTCACCGTTTGACAGGGTCTAACAAGGTCTGACAGGATCTAACAGAGTCTGACAGGGTCTGACAGGGTCAGGGTCTAACCCTGTCAGAACAGACACATCAAAGACAGATCAAAGGTTGCTAGGTGCGTTGCTAGGCAGTTGACAAATTTCTGCAACTTTGACCTGCTGGTGCCACTAGACGGTTGGAGCTGGGGACCTATAAATTGCTGTGGGTAATGAGGAGACTGGCTGGAATGTGCATGCCAAATTTCACAACTTTTTACCAAACGGTTCTAGGGGCTGCCATAGACTTCCTATACTAGAAGAATAATAATAATAATAATAACTTTCAGACCCGAACATCAAAGCAAAGATCAAAGGGTTACTAGGCAACTCGCCTAGGCAACGGAATACGATTCCTAGAGGGTGCCCAGCACCTCTGGTGCTTGGCCCCCTAATAATAATAATAAATATAGCTGCAAGCAGCAATGCGGGGGCCAAGCACCGTTTGACAGGGTCTAACAAGGTCTGACAGGATCTAACAGAGTAACAAACAGTTCTAGGGGCTGCCATAGACTTCCTATATAAAATATCCTTATATTTTTTACCACAAAGTGGAGAAAATGAGCGTTATGTACAAAGAGTCATTTCGAGCAGATCGGTGATTTTGATGTCAATATTTATTGATTTAATGACACCTCAAACATCTAAAACAACAGAGAAACAGATTTTTGATGACAAAGTACATTTTTTATTTACAAATATAAGAATATAAGGCTCTTTGAATTGAAAATTCCTTCAAATCAATAGTGCCAAGAGATGTTTACAGGATATATCTTTTCCTATAAAATAGAACTTTGTCACTTCACAACAATATTGAGGCTCAGAGTACAGATCCATAATAAAAATAAAAATTAATACACACACACACACACACACACACATATATGTACATACACACAAGCCCATGCATAAACCTTTACACACACACAGCTACACACACACACACACACGCACACGCACACACATGCGTATACACACGCACGTACACACACATAACTTCATTCATTACAATTCCCACACAGCAGCATCATGTAAACTTAATTCTTCTCATCTCATGCCTCTTTGGAGACCAGGATCTACTGCTCCAAGTCAGTAAACTTCTTCTTTGGCGCTGTCGTAGTTCTGATCAGAGTTCTTGCTCCGCGCAGCGCACACACGACATGCCCCCTGCCTCAGACAGAGCAGATCTCGGCCCTGACCTCGCTGCTTGATCTGGCTTGTCTCTGTGATCCTCTGATCCAGGATCTTGGGCCCAAGAGCGATCAGACCGCTCCATAGGCGCTGATCAACAGTCATCTGCTTTTCCGGATTCCCTCACCATCTTGCTCCTCTGGCCAATACACAGTACACAAACTACACTCTTCCTCTCTTCCGGGTCTCCGATCGGCAGATAATGATACAAGATTGCTACCTACAGGTGGGGAGACGTGAATTACACCTTCAAAGCTGCTCCAGGTCATATTCTAGCGACCCCCGCTGAAACTGTCAGAACAGACACATCAAAGACATATCAAAGGTTGCTAGGTGCGTTGCTAGGCAGTTGACAAATTTCTGCAACTTTGACCTGCTGGTGCCACTAGACGGTTGGAGCTGGGGACCTATAAATTGCTGTGGGTAATGAGGAGACTGGCTGGAATGTGCATGCCAAATTTCACAACTTTTTACCAAACGGTTCTAGGGGCTGCCATAGACTTCCTATACTAGAAGAATAATAATAATAATAATAATAAATATAGCTGCAAGCAGCAATGCGGGGGCCAAGCACCGTTTGACAGGGTCTAACAAGGTCTGACAGGATCTAACAGAGTCTGACAGGGTCTGACAGGGTCAGGGTCTAACCCTGTCAGAACAGACACATCAAAGACATATCAAAGGTTGCTATATGCGTTGCTAGGCAATTGACAAATTTCTGCAACTTTGACCTGCTGGTGCCACTAGACGGTTGGGGCTGGGGACCTATAAATCGCTGTGGGTAATGAGGAGACTGGCTGGAATGTGCATGCCAAATTTCACAACTTTTTACCGGACGGTTCTAGGGGCTGCCATAGACTTCCTATAGAATAGAAGAATAATAATAATAATCCTGAGACCAGAACATCAAAGCAAAGATCAAAGGGTTACTAGGCAACTTGCCTAGGCAACGGAATACAATTCCTATAGGGTGCCCAGCACCTCCGGTGCTTGGCCCCCTAATAACTTTCCGACCCGAAGATCAAAGCAAAGATCAAAGGGTTACTAGGCAACTCGCCTAGGCAACGGAATACAATTCCTATAGGGTGCCCAGCACCTCCGGTGCTTGGCCCCCTAATAATAATAATGTTCCATGGTATGACATTAAACATATCCATCTCACATTTATTCATTACTGGTGTTTTTATTGCTCATACCTACAATATTTCCAAATGTGAATAGGAGCGACTCTCCACAGATCTGAATTATAATGTAGCGTAATGCTGTAACCTGCTGTGGAACATTCTAGACAAAGCAATTACATTAGAAACAAGCAGGTAGCATAAAACTCTACCAGAAATGTTGAGCATTGCACCTTTAATATCCCTTGACAATAAATAATCTATTATATATATCAAGTATTATGGTGTTATGGCAGTGAAAAAATGTTTTATTGTGCAGACAAAATGGCAAAATCATTTAAACTCTCCCGTATCAAAACACTTACCCACATCTTAATAAATATTTGACTGTGGGCGATTGACCTTTTCTGAAAATTTCATAGCATTAAAATTTAGTATTTGTTAAAACACTCTCAGTTAATGACATGTTTTCACACATCAAAAACATTCACTTGAATGTCATCTGACTCACTGGTAAGGTAGAAACTGACAAGGGACTTAAAATAAAACTAACTAGGGCTGTCAGTTTAACACGTTAATTAGATTAATTAATTACACTGCAAATTAACGCGTTATAAAAATGCTATTAATTATGAGTGGCAATTGAATGTGCACGCATTATAAATTTGGCATGCGGCGAATGAATCGCTGCCAGGGCCTTTGAACGGCAAGTTTATTTATAAAAAGAATGAAGAATGAATGCGGTGATTTGTAGCTTTTGTCAAAAACAATTTTCTGATCACCGAAGCTGCTCCAGCCTGACGGATCATTTGAATGACAAACACGTTTGGACAAGTTCCATTGTTACCGGTGATAGTGCGCACTTCACCAAACCACCAAACCACTTGCTCGCTTGCTCACTCACTCACTCACTCTCAATCTCTCTCTCTCTCTCTCTCACACAGATTAAAATGTGATGAATTAGATTGATTAATTACAAATCCTGTAATTAATTAGATATTTTTTAAAAATTTCCTGACAGCACATATGTCATGTTTAAATTACATTGTGATCAGGGATGAAAAAATTCCGCTTTTTGGCAGATTTCCGCTTTTTTATCAGCTGAATCAAAAATAGTGTCTAAAACAGGGGTGCTCAATACGTCGATCGCGACCTACCAGTTGATCGCCAAGGTAGAGGGGATAGATTGTAGTGTCCTAGTACTCGACACCGAAGGTGGTCTCGAGATGATTGCGATCATATTTCACTATGGCTGCTGCTGTTAGCAATAAACTTTTACCGATGTGAGAGCGCGCGGGGCTTCTCACTGCAGCCTGTGTCACCACGAGCACCCCCAGCGCACGCAGCTTGTCCGCAACAGCATGTACCCTTGTGTCCCAGCATGTATCACAGAGCAGGTTAAACTTTTTTAAACACCCTACCTGTCAGTTTGCCTCACTTCAGTGCGCCTCTCCTTTTCACGCTTTCTCCTCCTGCTGATTAGAAGTGCAAGGACGAAACGCAAAGCAAAAACTAACTTAAATTTATGTTACAGTGTCCGCACAGAGCAGGCCTACAGCACAGAGCAGGCCTACAGCACAGAGCAGGCCTACCATGACACGTGGTTGAATTTTGCCTAATAAAAGTGCACAAATGCATCTGTTTGTCAAGACATGCATTTGATAAATGTGTAAGAGCAAGGTAATGACAAAAAATGTACAGATTGTACATGTAAAGAATTGTCAATATATTTATAAATAAATAAATGATTTGTATGTCACCACTAGCACCTGTGAATAAAATGTGGTTTGTGGTTTTATTGCAAACATATATCAGCGCTCTCAAGTCTCACGCTTTGAAAGTGTGACACACGCAATTCAACGTGTTCACACGCCACACATGGTATTTCTCATGCTGAAATTTTGTTAAGCAATTCAAAACTCTAGCCACTGTTCACAGCGCTTCTGTGCCCAGAAAATTGGTTAGTTATGCAGGCACAGCGCCGTTTTCGTTATCCCCCCTACACGCCAACCAAACTTCAAAACTTGAGAGCCCTGTATATATTTGTAAAGTTTTGTGAGAAGGTAGTGCAAAGTGGGATCATCAAGAGGGAAAGTGAATCCCCCCCCTAAAATGGGTGGATGACATCTTAGTTTTTATTGGCTGGAATGACCCCAGATTGCATCTCAGAGCATCTAGAGTTCAAAAATACAATTAAAAATGAAACAGTCAGAGACAAATGAAAAACTTGTTTGATTTTGCATAGCTCCATAGCAGCAGGGAGCCTGTAATTCATATAGAGTTATAGTCAGATTGCACAGTGCTCTCTGCAGCCTTGTGTCGTCCTCTTTTAATATTTTTATTTTCATTAGGTCATTACACACACCAAATCCTACTATATTAGACTTGTGTCATTGTTGGAGCCAAGTTAACTCTCTGCCCAAAGGAAATGAACTGGGCCATCTTAACCTTTTGTGTGAAGACGGAAGGGTCATTCCAGAATTGGAGGACATTTTGTCTTTAAAATTCTTGAAAAAGAAACCTTCACTTTTATGATTTTCTGCTACATATTCATCAATAATAGGTAATAAACTACCAAATGCTTGATTAGCTCAGCTTACGGTCAATGTTCATTTTTTTATTATATGATTTATTTGGTTTATTTATTTATTTACTCTAATCACAGGGTTGCAGGTAACAGGGTTGCAAAATTGCGCTAATGTTAGCTTTATCTCAGGAATAGAAGCTAGCTGTTTAGCTGTTATTACTAATCAAGAGGAAAAACTTATTTATGCAAAGACGTAAAGGGAAAAAAATTGTCTTATTCTGATCATTTGCATAACAGGGTTGCATGAGGTAGAGTGAGACATTCAATCAAGGTTAACTGTTTTATAAAAAATATGGAAAATAGAAGAGAAGCTAAACCTTTGCTCTACCTATTCTTTTGGAAAACTGTTTGATGATGTCAAGTCCAGGGGATCATGTGGTTTTCTTTTTTCTTCAACCAGGCTAAAAATGTTATGGTAACAAGGTTGCATGCATGTTGTGGGACACATGTTCCATGAATAATAATAATAATTTGAAATATTATGTCTATTAAAACAAATGTTCCCACAGTTATAAGAGATGGCAATGAAACAAATTATAGAAAAAACAAGAAATTTCAATTCAATTTTAACTGTTTTATTTGAGATTCAATTTGGCCATTAGAGGGGTGGGACAAGAGGAAAATGGCATTTTGGGGGGTATTCCAGACATATTTGGTACTATAAAAGTATTTTCAAGCATTCTTTTCTCTTAGTTTTTTTTTAGATTTGGTCTCAGGACAGGTAAATTCACTCAGAAACTGTATGTTTTTGTATTTTGTATGTGCATTATTTAATATTTGATGGGTGGGACGTAAAATGTCCTCCAATTCTGGAATGACCCGGAAACAAACTGCTATTTGAGAGAGTGCTGCTACAGGCATGGACAAAAATAGCTTTGTAAATGTTGACTGTTGTATTGAAGGGGTAGAAAATACACAAACAAATAAACGTTTACAAATGATCAGATGACAATGATCAGATATCGACTTCTAAATATCAATTCAGTCGATATCCTGGTTGAACATTGATGTAATAGACTGTTTACTGGTTGTAGTTGGCTCACAATGTCTCATAGTGTTTGAACTTTTATTTATAAAGTTATATTGGGATATAAATAATAGCTCCATAACACTTTTGCATCAATTTTGTCTTATTTTATTTTAATTAAGAAATAAATGCTGTTTTCAGTCTCTACACTAGTATCAGTTCGATTCACTGTATGTTGAACACATATGGCAGAATTGACAATAAAGCTGACTTTGAACTTTGAACTTGAACTTTGAGTTGATATCGGGTATCGACAGATACTTAAAACCAGTACTCGAGTTGGGAAAAAATAGTCAAAAATAGTCAAAATCATCCCTCTTCTAAAACGGGCATCCCTTCTTCCATCCCTTCTGGCATTATATCAATCAGTCATGAAAATCCCTCACCAAAATTCGCCATTTTGAAGTCAAAATAGCCAGTGCCAAGAGCCAATCATAGGCTGAACTGCGCTCCAGCTTCCAATCATGTTGCAGCATAATTACCCACCGCCAATCATGATGATTAGCTCCGGAGCTCCAGATTATTAAAGACCGTGACACGTGCATACATGGATACGCAAACTATCGGGAGTGACCGCGTTCTTATGGGTGAGTCATATTAACAGATTATTTCTGCATCAAAGGGACAGATTAGCTGACAGCAGGTCTAAACCAGGTCTAAACCAAGACTAAACCGGGACTAAATCAGGACTAAACCAGGTCTAAACCAGGACTATACCAGGACTAAACCAGACTAAACCAGGTCTGAACCAGGACTAAGGTGTGTGTGTGCATGTGTGCGTGTGTGCGTGTGTGTGTGATAACATATATCCTGTGTATTATTGATTACTGAATGATTATATGGAGTTTTTGTTATTAAAAAAAATTCCATTTTAACGAAGTATGTTCTAATTCTGCCCTGCCCTGAAACACCACACCACAGTGATGTCAGTGATGGGGGAGGGCTTAGCTTAATGTCAGGCAAATGAGTTCCTTTCTGTTCCACAAGCAGATCTTTAACAGGGAATTTCTCAGAATGTTGCCTTCAGAATGTGCTGCTTTAACCAGGGGGGTTGTTTCTTTTCGATAAATAGTATTGTCTTGTGGAGGCCATGCAACTGAGAATGCAAGCTATGAATCAGATGGGATTTAGGATTTGCCATGTCTAGCAAGTCACCCTAAAATGGACTAGAATGCAGGAAATTGCATCTAAGAAATACAAATTTTGCTGTGGGAGGACCCCCACACCCCCACAGGAAAATATGTCACATAAATGAAAAATTTCACCATCTCCCCAGTTTCATTTTACAACTCAACTACTGCTTAAAACTATAGTATCAGAATCAGTATTGGAACTGAAAAAGTTGGAGCATCCCCAGTTTTGAGGAAAACATATTTTTGTGCAATAAAAAGACAGGTACTCCCGCAAGCAAATACAAAATGGTAGTGAGCTTGAGCTGTAACTTTATGAAGTTCATATGTAACATAACTGGTTTTTATGTGTTTCCTTCTGTTCCTCACAGCAGTTAATGTGTCTCATATGGTCAAGTGATTGCATTTTATTTTTTATAATAAGTAGAAAATTACATTGTCACAACTTTGGTCCTGTTGACAGAATTCGATTTTCTTTTGCTATTACATTTTCACAAGGAAATGGTTTAGTGTCAGTGACAAATGGTGGAGCCAGGTTTCTGATCACACTGTTTTAGAGATGCAGCAAAGCTCAAAATGACACAAGATTTTTCATTATTTCAAGTAGAACGATTTTTAATTTTCAATACAAATGTTGGTTACATCCAACCAATGAAAGTGGAATAATTTTTTTTTCTGCAACTAAAATATATGCATGTTAGTAGCAGCATTCCTTGTATCTTAATTTGTAGTTTTGTGTGCAAAAAGAAAAAAAGAAGCTTGTGGTTAAATCAAATCAAAAATCAAATCAAAACTTTATATATAAAGCACTTTTCATACATAAAATGTAATACAAAGTGCTTTACAGTGATTAAAGACAACCCACATTTCCTTCCACCCACTCAACCACAACCAGCTCCCCACAGCTGCCTGACCCCACACAACCACACACACACACACACACACACACACACACACACACACACACACACACACACACACACACACACACACACACACAAACACACACACACAGTAAACTATACACAGTTAAAGGCAAATTAACGTTTTTTTTACAATCTGAGCCTTCTTTCAGCAATAAAACAAGTAGTTTTACTCACCCATAGCATTTTTCTGTCAATTGGAGCAGTATCGCAGAACTTATGTTGAGCCGTTCTGTTCTAGTAATGATCCCGTATCCGTTAACATGGGGCTCGTATCATATGCTCGGGGCATTACTTTGCGGTGTCCAAATAACACAAACTTTAGCACTTTTCAAATCATAGAAGCCCGATGTCTTAATGTAAGATTTCGTTTGAAGCAAAAGTGGCCTGTAATCCGAGATTTAGCCATAGTTTCGAGTAGATGAGGATGCCAGTGCGCATGCGCGGACTGTGCTATCAGCTCCCGGGACCCAAACATGAAACGCAAAGCTGAAAACTATGGATAAATCTCGGATTACAGGCCACTTTGGCTTCAAACGAAATCTTACATTAAGACATCGGGCTTCTATGATTTGAAAAGTGCTAAAGTTTGTGTTATTTGGACACCGCAAAGTAATGCCCCAAATACTCATGCTAACGGATACGCTACAACATAACTTTCTTCAAACAGCTCCAAATGACACGAACGTGATATGGGTGAGTCAAACGACTTGTTTTATTACCGAAAGAAGGCTCAGATTGTAAAATAACGTTACTTTTCCTTTAAAAAAAAAGTGAAAATGAAAAATAAAACAGGTAAAAGTATAAAATTTCAATCAAAGGCCAAGCTAAACAGGTGAGTCTTGAGACCACTCTTAAAAACATGAGCGTTCTCTGCAGCCCTGACTCAGGGCCCCTGAGGTCCTCTGGCAGGAGGACGAGGGCCGTAGTACTGAAAAGACGCCTCTCCGTGAGTGTGTGTCCTGACTTTGGGAATGACCAGGAGCCTGCTGTCAGAGGAGCACAGGGTCCGTGAAGGGTCATAAGGTAAAAGCAGTTCTGAAAGATAAGAAGCCCTGAGATTATTAACACATTTAAAAACCAGTAAAAGAACTTTAAAATCTATCCTGAAACAAACAGGGTGATTTTAAAATCGATGTAATGTGGTCCCACCCCCTTGGTCCTAGTCAGGACACGTGCTGCTGAATTTTGTAATAATTGCAAACCTTAAATACTCTTTTTGGGAAGACCAGAGAGCAGGGCATTACAGTAGTCTATTCGACTGGTGATAAAAGTCTCTGTGTTGGCCCGAGAGAGAATGGGGCGGACACTGGCTATGTTTTTTAGGTAATAGAAACCTATTTTTGTGATGTTCTTGATATGTGGGATAAAAATCAACTCAGAGTAAAAAATGACGCCCAGGTTTTTCATGTGAGGAGATGGGTTAAAAGACTGTGCTTGTAGTTTTGATAAAAGTTTCTCTCTCTGGGCCTCAGAACCGATGACTAAAACCTCAGTTTTGTCCTAGTTAAGCTGGAGAAAGTTTTCGGACATCCAGGATTTGATACCTAGAATGCAGTTAAGAGCATCCACTGGCCTGGTGTCATCAGGAGACATGGAGATGTAAAGCTGCGTATCATCTGCATAGCTGTGGAAGTTGATTCTATGTATCCTGATGATGCCGCCAAGAGGGAGCATGTACAAGTTATAAAGCACAGGGCCTAAAATGGAACCCTGGGGCACACCACATGTGATTTTATGGATCTTGGAGGAGCACGAGTCCACACTCACCATAAATGTTCCGTCTGTGAGATAGAACATGAACCATTTGTGAACAGCACCAGAGAGGCGGAGGTGTTTTAGGCGAGTTAAAAAAAATAGTGTGGTCTATTGTGTCAAAGGCAGTGCTCAGATACAGTAGAACCAACACAGTCACCTTTTGTGTATCACAATTTATTCTAAAATAATTTAAAATCTTTGCTAAGGCAGTCTTGGTGCTGTGGTTTACCCTAAAACCAGATTGAATTTTTTTCCAAAATGTTGTGATCATCTAAAAAAATAATTTAGTTGGATAAAAACAAGCTTTTCTAAAATCTTGCTTAAAGGTCCAGTGTGTAGGATTCGTGCCGCATAGGTGGATAGTGGCTATGGCACTTCCTGTTTTAGCTACGGCAGACCTCGAGGGTCACCCGGACGCGCTGTAGCGGACAGCTCACGTACCCGCGCGCACCCGGCGCGCACTCGGCCAACAACAACGGTATTAATAAAACGCGGTCTCCCGTTCACTGTTTTTTTTTTCTTTTTGCATGAAAACACACATTCCTGATCGTGTACCATGACAATCTACATATCAAATGAAACCTTACGGTCTCCTCTTTTTGACTATGCAATTCATTTCCCGGCACAACAATCACTCCCTGAGCACATGGGGCTTTTATACGGAAAAGCACAAAATGAGGTTTGTTACTTAGCTTACCTTTGAAGGCCTTGCACAGGTCAAACTCTGTATTTCACCACAAGCTTGGTATCAATCTATCCATAAGGATCCAGCCAACAAAATCCCCCCCCCCCCGACCGGCACCTCTCTCCCTCTTGCGCAGCGCGTGCCGAGCGCTCCGCCTGCTTTGCCTCCGGTGCTACCACGAGCCTTGCCGAAGGCGGAGCCCAAATGTCCTTCTGCAGCTCTCGTATTCAAAATGGCTGCCTCTATATGGGGAAGATCCTCCTTTTATGTGACTATATCTAAGTTCAAAAGAATACTTTGATTTCATGATGGAAGTGAAAAGGCTTGGAAAACAATGTATTTTTGAATGGGTATCTTCAATTTCGGTAATTAACGGGTAAAAATCTTACACACTGTCCCTTTAAAAATGGTAAGTTAGACACTGGTCGGTAAAATCTAAATTGCTCTTCTTCAGCAGGGGCCTCACCACCGCCGCTTTGAAGGCCATGGGAAAGACCCCTGTCTGAAGAGAGCAATTCATCATGACCAAAAGCTTATCCCTAAAAGATCCATAAAATGACTTAAAAAATGGAGTGGGGATTGGCTCTAAAAGACATGTGGTGGGCCTCAATGAGGACACGAACTCTGTCAAGCATCTCAGCATTAACCAGGACAAAATTGTCCAGTGTTTCCTCTGGTCCGACAAACACTCAGATGTGTTAGAAACAGAGCTTTGATGAGATAAAATAAGATAAAATATCACATCTGATAGTGTTTATCTTTCCCACGAAGTGGTCTGCAAACTGCTTACAGAGAGTGTCAGTGGGTGTCAAGTAAAACGTGCTAAAATGTGATGACACACATCTACAGAGGCGGAGTTTGAAGTTGAGCCACACCAATGTGTCAAAGGGCCTATATTGTGCTATTTTTTTAATAATGTTGTTTTCTCATCAAAACACACCTGGTATTTTGTATTGTTTCTCTCAAACAGAAAACCACTGTGTGATGTCATCTGGTAATACAGCAATACACTGTATTTTTAAACTCCATACACCTTCAATAGAGTGAAAGGTAAAAGGGAGCTGTTGACTATAAACTACAGCTTCATGAAAGTGAAGGTGGAATGGAGCATTTTGAGCTTTGGAAAAACAGACTAATAATGATAATAATGACTAATAATGCAGGATTACTCAAATATGGATTAAAGAATCAAAACACAACTCTAGGTATGTTTTTGATGAGGCAACAACATTCCAACATAACTTAAAGCTCACAAGTGTCAATTTCGCATGATAAAGGACCTTTAAATTTAGTCTTATCTTGTGTCTTGTCGTTTAATGGAAGTTTTGCCAACTTGTTCCAGCCATAAATTGTTATTGTTATTTTTTATTGTTTTAGTTTGATTGGCAAAATCTGATCATGGCTAGTATTGTATAAGTTCTTGCAAGTTAGACATTAACTTTTGGCTTTTAGCACACAACAACTTTGATAGCCTCAACAATACATTTTTCTTGTTTTTATTACATCCGGAAAACATTAAACATCCCATTTCCCAACAGCTTATACTTAAAAGACTTGAAATAATTTGTCATCACATGTCACCCCTGTCAGCTGCAATGCAAGACTCCGTCATTCTACTAACAATCACTTCAAACTCGGATCGACCATTTAACTTAATGTTTGATTTTTCCCACTTTTTCTCCAAGGAAAAAAGTAGAGGAGAAGGAGTAATTGCGTGACAGAGAGGACACTGAAATAACCAAGAAAAACAAAAGGACCATTTGACTGGACACTAATGGGCTTTAAATGAATGCATGGTAAATAATGGCCGCGGGCTGTAGCATTAGCAGAAATAATTCACAGTAGCAGGTTTATTATTGGAATTACACTGCTTAACAATCACACTGTGTACCTACAGCGTAAACAATCACTATCTGTCCTTACACGTTTATGAGCAGGTCTATTATAGCATGGAGGGTTATTTGTCAAAGTGCACTATAGAACTTCTGGTGGAGGCCCAGCCATCTGTTTCCATTCAGAGGTTATGGCTTTACCTGAATGCTCCACAGTATCACATTATACACATATATATCCATGTCAAGCAAGCAAATCCACAAGGCCAAGTTACAGGTCAGATCTGTGGAGAGGCGACCTGTAAAAATCCATGTTTTTTCAGCTATTTTTTCAGTTTATTGCTGAAAATTACTTGAAAAAACATGCAATAAGTGGTGTACATCAAATGCCTTTGTTATAAAGGATTTAGATGAATACAGCATATAAGAGAATTGTGCATATAATTGTACTTCTTAGTATTTATAATACCTTTAGGTGAAAAGTACTGCTATTTTCTATAACATATACTGTATATAAAAAATACAGAGGTCATAAAATGTAATTATGGATAATACCAGCAATTTATAATCATAATAATGGCTGCTATTACACCTAAGTGCATCGTTTAGAATGCAGCTCTCTACTTTGGATGGCTGTATCCACAGCCCGCATGATTTTAAGTAAGCTCTAGACAGTCCAGTGGCACACTCTTTATTACCACGGAATTAGTCTGAACATCAGCATTGCATACGCAAATCATTGTTTGCTTTTGTTTATTTTAAGCACATGAAGGCCACTTGAGGTGGAGTTTACTGATGCTACTGCTGATTGGAGATGAGTCACAAAGTAGGCTGTTGTGTGGCAGGGAGTAATTGGGTATAAATGAATAATCGAAGAGATAGAAGCACTCCCTGTTTGTACTCCTATACTTCAACATAATACTCAAGTACTACATTAGTAAATCTGTATTGTTGATTAGCACATTGTAATTACTGAACAGCCAAACGTCTTCTGCTATAGCCCCAGCTTCTCTGCTGTTTCACTCATTATACAGAACCAAACTACAACTGCTACCGGTTATAATAATGACAGCTACTTTTGATAATACTAATTCCACCACATCTACACACCTGTGAACTCATTACTAAATGACTTCCATGGAAAAAAATAAATTAAAAAAATGCATTTTTCTTTTTCCTCTAAAACATTACATTTACACCCTTATGAAGTGGCATAAACTTTGAGTTAATTTACAACAATGGCTTGTTTATTTTGATATCCTTAATGGTTCTGTTTTGTGGTTTCCAATGGTCATCTGAACTCTCCATCATGAGAGCATTGGCCAGGTTGGCCAGATGGAATGGCAGGATGCAGTGTCCAGACATCTCCAACTGGCCCCAATAAAGGTTGAGTATCACTTGTCTACTTTTTCAAGATTTCATTACTAACAGATGTGAGGAGCGGCATTATTTTCCTGGGTGTGTGTCCATCTGTAATTCCTGGCACAGATTCATCGCCATTGTTTGTGTGTTTTTCAAAGCAGAAACCTTCAGGACTTTGTAGTATTCCCTGTGTAGTTGCTCAAAGCTGCAGTAGCTGAGTTTTGCCAGTGGGCAGGCTACAAGAGGTGAAAAATCTCATAGAAATCCTAGAGTCCCCAGAGCCATATTTTCTTTATGGGAACAGTATTATAGTAACATTTCTCAGCAAAACACTTTTACAACAAAATGACTGTTCTCTATGCCTCCAATGTAGTTAGTTTTAGCAACAGCAAACAATACAAAACATGATTTTATGCCCTGATGAATGGTGAATACTGTATTCAAAATTCTCCAAATGTGAACTGATTTTTTGCTTCCTGTTGTGATCCTAGGGTGGTGTATGGTGATGTATGGGGGGGGGACCCCTCAAAGTGCCGTGGGCCACACCGCCCACGAGCCTGAATCCCCCGTGGTGCCCCCGCAAGCACTTGGTGCCCTACGCGCTGTGTGTGATGTGCGTAATGGGGAGCGACGGTACTGGTTATGTCACTCAAATGTAAAGCAGAACGGTAGATTCAATAAATGATTAGGACTGTGCAACTTCTATAATGTAACCCATAACTGTGAGCCTGAGATATAGACAGACATCCTGACTGTGTTTACCTGATTGAATGACATTCTAGTCTTGTCACTGTAGTGATTTAGTCCATTAAAGTAGCATTTTTTACTTACAGCAGTTTTTAGTTAAGTTGAATAAGAGAATTGAGAGTGAATAGTATATTTACACATTCTTTACACATACACATAGGCAGTCCACTAGTACTTTTTAGAATTCATTGTCCTTGCATAAAGATAAGAGAAATAGAGAGAAATGAATAATTTTGAGAGCTTTTGCCATCATCATCACCCTCCATTCTATTCAGCAAATTGCTGTGCAGGGCATGTCTTGAGAATTTCTTTAGACAAATACATTTCTAATAAGTTAATATGAATTACCTGATACATCCCATTTTAAGAGCACTAGATGAATCTGTCAACTTTTTAACCCTCGACTTTGTAATACTTGTAATACTAGCGGAAAAAGTATAATACAGTGGAAATAAACTGGAGGCTCTAGTCTTACTGTGTGTGTGAGTGATGTGAGTGAAGGCGAGCCGTCAGAGAATTTTGGCCTGCAGGATAAGTACGGCATTTGAAAAGGTTGAGATGTATGTGACACTACAGTGCAAGTTAAGGGAACAACCACAGAGTCAAACACAGTCAAATGCTCATTTTTTTGTTTAGAAAAAAATGCAAGTAAATCTTTCTTTCATTTACTGTTCTTTGCCACCCAGATTCTATGTTCTCTGTTCCTTTAGATGGTGTTTGTAGTGTGCGTACTTCATAGAAATTCTTCAAGGAGACAAAAGATTGCCCTGGGGGAAATCGAAAAACAACAGAGTGCCTTTCCTCAGCATTACCACTGCATAAGCCACCAGCAATCCAACATACATACAGCTAAGGTTATCTGCTTCCTGTGTGGGAGATTATATTTTGTCTCAAATCTGTTTTTTTCTGCCATAGCTGCCACATCTATTGTCAACAACAGAGTAGAATGAAGCTGAAATGCACTTGCAAAGATCTAAAAGTCCATGCCTTGTATTGTCTACTTAGAAAGCAATTTAGCCAGCAGTAAAATATGGAACAATGGTTATATGTGAGTGTTTGTGTACTGCGGTGTGGGTGTGTGTGCTAATGGGAGGCTAAATCATAGTGTCTTGTTATCATCGCTTCCTGAATAACTTTGCAGTAGCAGGGTTCACACGTTATGTATATTAGATTATCTTTGGCGATATTTTCAGCCAGGAGCTCAGCAATTTAATGTCACTGCATATTTTAGCCACTATGCACGTACTTCCTTTTCGCCTTTAGAGGAACTGTAGAAGTCACATGAAGCTGGAGTGATATATTTATGGCATTAATATTTCCAGGAAACCAGAAAGATAAAAGTCTGTATGCAGTGTTTTTGTTGTACACATTTTTAAAATAACTTTATTTTAGAATGGGCTGGAGCTGCACAGGGTGTGGTTTGGTGGGGAACCTACCCACACAATTGGGTATATTGACTTATTGTACAATATATGTTTTGCATGTATTGTATATACATGCAATATATGAAAGCTGGAATAATATATTTTGGAGCTTATATCATGTGTACAATTTCTTTGTAAAAGTGGTGAGATTTGGGGTATTTTTGAATTATCAGTCAATTCTGCTATTCTTTTGTTGCAAATAATGCCACTTACTGATACCGTCTATTTAAAATGGTTTACAAGGATTATCTTGCAGTATTGATATTGTGTCAGTAGCATTAAGTAGTTTCAATATTATTGTTATCTCTCTGTAGTAGAAACTAGAGAAATGCCAGGGACTCAAGGAAGAGCTGGAGAAGGCCTGGAAGGTGGAGGCATCAGTGGTGATCAGAGCACTCCAGGTGGTAACCCCCAAACTGGAGGAATGGTTATAGCAGATCCTAGGAAAAACATCAAACATCTCAGTCCAGAAAAGTGCAGTACTACTCAAGCTCCCAGGCCTCTGGTAGAGGACCCGAGCTGGATGAGGGTGAGGAGAACCACTGTGGAAGGTGTGTCAGAAAGGGCAAGGCCAGAGGACCCAGGAGCAGACCCGGAGACAGAAATGTTAAACAATGATCAGTTTATTAAGGATAGAGGTGAAGGTAGGGGTTGAGACAACATTTTTGGACATTTTGCCACCTCACGTGGCAAAATGTCCAAAATATAATAATAAAAAACACAGGAAAACCTCACGTGGCAAAACGTCCAAAAAATAATAATAAAAAACACAGGAAAACCTCATGTGGCAAAATGTCCAAAAATAATCAAAAAACTAGTGATGTTACAAGATGGGCCGAGGCTGCGAAGCGTGTGTCGAGTAATGAAGGGGGCGTGTCCGCGAAGCGCAATTCAAGGCTCGCTTCATTTGGGGGAGGAGCCAAAATGATGACGTTCGAAGCCTCGCTGCCCGCCTGTACCACGTGGTTACTTCGGGAAGCGGTTCAGATTTTGCCGCGAGCTTTTCCAGCTGTATAGACCCTCAGGCTCCATTCCAAATGTGGAGAAGGAGAGCTGCATCAGTTGAGAGTTTGGATAGAGTTTGGAGAGTCTAGATACTAGAGTTGCATAGCATTTATATAGTTTGGAGATATTTTGGAGAGGGTTTGGAAAGTTTATGGAGAGAGATTTGGAGAGTGAGGAGAGTAGGATAGGTGATAGCAGGGCTCTTAAGTTTTCAAGTTTGGTCGGAGTGAGATTTATATTGGGGGGCGGAGGGGTTCGAGTGAGTTTTTTCGCTGAAAACGGCGCGGTGCCTGCATAACTGAGCCACACAGACCGGTTTTCTGGGCACAGAAGTGCTGTGACCAGCGGCTAGAGTTTTGAATTGCTTACCAAAATTTCTGCGTGAGAAATACCATGTGTGGTGTGTGAGCGTGTGAACACATTGAATTGCGTGTCACACTCTCAAAGCGCGAGACTTGAGCCAGCGAGGAAGAGGAGGGTTTCCCCTGTGTGGGAACACTTTGATCTGAAAACCAAAACTTGTTGAGAAACTCATGTTTCTGAATAAAAAATAAATACATTTTTTCCCCCCCTGTCCTGTACATCATTGTCCAAGTTACACAAGCATAATCTGTGTCCTTTTCCTAGTTCCACAAGAACTTTCACTGTCCTCTGCCCGATTATGCCCTTGTCATTTTCAGAAAAACAGCTTAACATTTAATTTTATTTTATTTATTTAACAGGACAATGTACAGCCACATAATGCTAAAGGCAGAGATGCTTGTACCAGATTGAAAGCTAATTTCCATCTGTAGTGCTGTAACCTGTCATATATGATAATTTTGGGAAAATTTACACACACAGAATACATACAAAATTGATTATACACATATGAGATAATATATGTACAGAAATTATTTGGTCATACATGTTTTGTAATTCATAGTCTTTCCCAACAGACACAAAAACACATTCTGTGGTTCAGATACAGCTGCCTGTGATTACACACTTGGCCAGTAGGTGGTTTCGTGCGCACTTGAAGCTTCGAGAAATGAACCTTTTCTCGAACCAATTGGCTCAAGTGGTTCAATGCCTCATGAGGCTACATCTCACCATCACTACAAAAAACACATCAAAAAAAAAAAAGGCAAGAGTCCACAAAGATCCTAAAACTTACATGGTAAGGATAACAGACTTTGCAAGGCATGAGCAGAGCAGAAACAACAATCTCACAATGAGCATTGGCTTGGCTGGGTTAAAAAGCTGTCGCTAACGAGGGGATTGGGAACAGGTGTAGCGGGCTGTGGTTGGGGAATGGCTGTTGGTGGAGTGGTGTAAGTCAGGCCAATGGCCACCAGAGGGCAGGGCCACACCTGTATGACTGGTGGTAGGACAGGTCAGGGATGGGGTGTGACAGTGAGGAACATGGCAAAAGGAGAAATTCAATTTGTCAACTGGACAAAAGTTTGAATTTGAATTTCTGTATGTATATATTATATACATACACACACACTACTTTATTGCCAGTGAGCAATAAGCAAGCCAGTGTCGGTCCTTGGGGAAGACCCTTCATGCTACCGCCCACGTCATACAATGATGAGAGACAATGAACCTTATGAGATGCCGGCTCAGACATCGCCTGGCCAAACAAGGTCTGCGTCAGGTGCTGGGGACCCAGAGCACCTTGATGAAAAATGGGCTACTGGAACAAGGCGGAAATGAGCGAGATGAGAGAACAAGGCTCTGTTGGAATGCTACTACTCCAGTAACCTTAGGCAGAGGGGTTACATGAATAGGATGTGGGAGAAATGGTTACCTCCCACAGTCCAAAATAATGGCCAAACAACTAGCAAGGGGGAGCCAGGATGCTAGGTGAGGGGAGTTGACACCAACTCCCCAACCAGAGATTGGGTATGAAGCCCCAATAAGTATCACGCTGAGCGAGGCAGCGTCTGACCTGAAAGATAAGATCATGGCCCGAATTAACACAAGGCAACCCCGACGCCAGTTACAGAGGCTAAGTTAAGTACCATCTGAAAATCTCCTAGAAGATGTGAACGCAGTACTGAGAATGATCCCTACCACACCCATCACTGAGACCCATGAGGTGATATACACTTCAGCAGCAGTGATCCAAGAGGTGCAAGGCTATAAGAGCAGCCATGAGAACCATGAGACACAATACTCACCATGGAAAAGATGGTTAGAGGCTAAAATCAAGCCTCGGAGAGAAGTGAGCCAATTGTCAGAGGCCCAGAAAGGTGCAATGAAAAAGCAAGTACCCAAGAGGTACAGTCAGTTGCCCATACCTGAAGCACTCGAAACCGCCAAGCAAAGGCAACAAGCCTTAGCCAGCCACCTAAAGAGGTACACTCGAGATACCAAGGCCAGATGAATAAACTGGTTGTTCGCAACACAACCTGCGAAAGTGCACACTCAAATGCAACTCGACTTGGACTTCAATATCAATAACTCGTGACTTCACTTGGACTTAGGCCTTTTGACTTGTGATGACTTGCTACGTCCAATGAAAAAAAAAAAAAAAACTCTAAAAGTATGTTGATAAGGACCGCACTCGTACTTGTGAATCTGCGAAAATGTATGCAAAGAGCATGTGCCCTCGGCTTGCACAACATCCAATCACAGTAGATCTACGTTGCTTTCATTCGACCGCATCCAAGGCAAATTGCACAACAAATAATGCGGAAACAAGCATCCACGCGCCAGTTTGCAAAATGATGCCGAAGGTGATTTGTTATATTATATGATTTGTAGAAATTTTATTTCTTTGTAAAGGGGACTCGAAATGACTCAAAACTAAAATGCTAGGACTTTGGACTCGACTTGAGACTTGTGAGCTTTGACTTCGGACTTGACTCGCCACTTGGTTACTCTTGACTCGGGACTTCACTCGGACTTGAGTGCAAAAGACTTAGACTTACTTGGGACTTGCCCAGCAATGACTTTGTCCCACCTCTGGTTAAACTAGAGACAAATGTGAGAAAAGGTTAATTCCAGTCTGAGAAAAGCTCATAATGTGTGTGGTGAGGCATTTACAGCCTTAAAACATGTAGAATAATTGTAAAATATACAGTTGTCCGGGTTATTTCTGGAACCTAACCCCCGCGATATACGAGGGATTACAGTATACCAAGGAGACGCACTGTCCCCACTGCTGTTCTGCATAGGTCTTAACCCCCTCAAACAAATCATCGAAAGCACTGGCTTTGGATACTGACTCAGAAATGAGGCCACCATCAGCCACCTCCTCTACATGGATGACATCAAGCTGTATGCTAAGAGCGAGCAAGACATTGACTCACTGATCCACACCACCAGGATCTACAGCACAGACATTGGAATGTGATTCGGGCTTGACAAATGGGAAGGTAATCCACACAGAGGAGATCTCACTCCCAGAAGGAACAACTGCAGACAGTGAGAACAGTTACAAGTACCTTGGTATCCCACAAGCAAATGGCAACCTCGAAGAGGCAACAAGGAAAGCAGCTACGGCCAAATATTTGCAACGAGTAAGGCAAGTCCTAAGAAGTCAGCTCAATGGGAAGAACAAGGCACAGGCAATTAACAGCTACGCCCTGCCAGTAATCAGATACTCAGCAGGAATCATAAGCTGGCCAAAGGAGTAGATACAGACCACAGATGTTAAGACACAAAAGGTCTTGACCATCCCAAGAGTTCCATCCCAAATTCAGCACCCTGTAACTGTACGTGAGCCGGAAGAAAGGAAAGTGGCCAAGGACTAGTGAGTGTGGGAACCACTGTCCAGGATGAAACCTCCAAAATCCATAAATACATCAAGGACAAGGCCCCGACAGATGATGTGCTCAGGGAATGCCTCAGACAGTGGAGCTCAGAGGAAGAGGAGCTGGAGGGACCATCATGGCAGGACATGCCCCTACATGGGGCATACCACCGAAACATAACTGAAGTGGCTGATAGGGTTGGGCGGTAATACGGTATACTGCGGTATCTAAAAATAGCAACGGTATCAGATTCATTACCGTCATTAAAAAAAAAATCTTGCCCTAATATAATATTAACTATAATTAATTTAATGCCTAAATAAAGAGTGTTTGTCCAGCACCTATGTATGTGTGGTTGTGTTTGTTAATTTAATACTATTACAGTTTAAAACTAATATTACTATCGGAGAGATGACGTTCAATGAAGTTTCTGGATGTTGCGTCGTCACGTGACATTGCCGCTCAGAAGGAGGAGGAGAAAAACAAGACAACATGACAGGCTGCGCTGAGTTGGTCCCAAAGTAAAACACAACGTCTGCAATTTGGCAGCATTTCGGATTTCGGCCAAATGACAAGGGAGAGTGTGAGAAGTTTTCGGGTTTCTTATTTCAAACGCAACTTCCACACGAGGCTGTTATTCTGGGAGATGAAGACCCCCTTCTTTGGTGGAACGAGGGTTGCCCGAAAATACCTGTGCTCTCCATCGGAACGGGTCTTCAGCACCGCTGGCAAAGTTGTCAATCCACAACGTGCCTTACTCAAGCCGGAAAAAGTGAACATGCTGGTTTTGCATTCAATAGCTTAATATTTTTATTTTCAATAAGGAGTAGCTTTTTCTGACGGACGAAAATGGTTCGGGATGTTGTATAGTTGTACGTTTAATTTATTTGATTCATGTTAATAGATTTTAAAAATATACAAACGAGCAGTATTTTCCACTGCGTTCTCAGGACAGGGTTATATATGCACATTTTCGGTTATGTCTTGTTATTTATTGTTCAGATTTTCTTATTTGATAAGATCAAGTATTTTATTTATTTGATTCCTGTTGGTTTGTTAGCTTTAGCCCAGTTATTTCGTTCCGTCGGTTGGCTGCTGTATTTGCACTTTAAACATTTGTTAATAAAAGTTACTAATTTTGTGCATGTTTTGTTATGTTTTCAGTATCATTAGGCCTATGTAATGCTTGCTATTCTGTTTCTGAACGGTATAGGTGCAAGCTGCCATTTGGCGAGGCCACTCCACGGTAGTGCTATGAAGTGTTTTTTTTTTTTTTGCCTTAGCAACGGTAATACCGTATACCCCAGGAAAATGTGAACACGGTTTAACGGTATCAAAATTTGGATACCGCCCAACTCTAGTGGCTGATATCAAGAAATCCTACCAATGGCTGGAGAGGACCCTCATCCTGGCTGCACAGGAGCAGGCCTTGAGCACCTGGGCAATAGAAGCCCAGATCTATCACACCAGACAAGACCCAAGGTGTAGGCTGTGCAAAGAGGCTCCTGAGACAGTCCAGCACATAACTGCAGAGTGTAAGATGCTGACAGGGAAACTATACATGGAGCGACACAACCAAGTGGCGGGCATAGTGTACAGAAACATCTGTGTAGAGTACAGGCTGGAGACCCCAAGGTTAAGGTGGGAAACACTTCTGAAGGTTGCAGAGAATGACTGAGCCAAGATCCTGTGGGACTTCCAGATATAGACTGACAGAATGGTGATGGCGAACCAACCGAACATAGTGGTGTTGGATAAACAAAATAATATATATATATATATATATATATATATATATATATATATATATATATATATATATACCTCCAATATACATCTATTACAAATTATTATACAAATAACAAATTAATGCAGAGGCAGATAATGTATTGTGATCCTCAGGGTGGAAAAGTCTTGAAAATGTTATTGGAATGGAACATGGAGGTGTATTCTTTGCTGTTAAGAAGTTTCTAGAGAGGTGCTGACAGTTTGATAAGTTGATTTAAGATTGAATACTTCCTGTGGGTGGTGGGAGGATTCATGGGGGCTGGTGCATTGTGTTCTGGGCAGCAGATCTGCTTGGACTGTTGCCCCCGTGACCCAGAAATGGAAAAAGCAGAAGAAGATGGATGGATGGACTTCCTTTGCAAAGAGTTGAATTTATATTTTGGTATCTGGATTTTCATGAATGCTGTGAATACAGCCAGAATATGATTAAAGGTCTATATTAGACAGATTTGACTCATGTGAGGTTTAAACCATGGCATAATGCTGTTACCTCATCAAAAACATACCTGGAGTTGTGTTTTGTTTTATTCACACGGTATATGGACTTCCTGTATTACCACATGCCATCACAAGGTGGAACAGTGTTTTCAGTCTGAGAGAAGAACTCAGCCTAAACATCCAGGGTTTGTGTGTTAAACATGTGTGAATGGAACAAAACACAATGCCAGGTATGTTTGTGATGAGGAAATAACATTATAACATAGATCAGAAATAGCGAACTATGGTCCCTTTAAATACCAAAGTAGGCAGATGCTTAGCTGTGTGAACTACAGAGAGAGGAAAGGAAGAGAGAAAAAAAAAAGTCAAATCATTAGTAAGATCGACATCAACATCACTGAATCAGTAATTGCCCAATGTGCCCCTTATTTACTTACAGTATGTTCTAACGCACTGTTCTAAAACATGTTTGACAATAGTAACAGCGATTACTCTTAACCACAGACAAGTCAGTGCCACAGTATTTTGGGGACACAGTTTGAGTGTGGGAGTGAGTGCCCTAAGTGTGCTGTTACAGATCTAATGAAACTGGAGATGCGGAGGGGGGGGATGGGGAGGCAAAGCGCAAGCAACTTTGATCTCCATCTACTTGAATGAACATTGGCGTAAATTGCTGCATTCACTATCGGCAGTGAGAATCAAATGAGATGTACAAAAGCATTCCTCTCGATGTGGTGTAACTGTTGGCAGAGGGGAAAAAGATATCATTAAACATCAAAGTGGTGGGAGCAGACAGATGAGACTGACTGATACGAGTTAAGACCAGAATTATTCATAGTTGGGTCTTAAGGACAGGGTCAACATGAAGTATCTCAGACCAAAGTTAAATAATCTGATTGGGAATTTGCAAAGGGAATGAACAATGGCATTCCATGGGACTGTAATAATCCAGACTTTGAAATGTTGTATTTAACATGAAGTGTCACATATGTCACCAGCCTAAATTGTTAAAATAATCTTCAATAGCTTTTCCAACCATGCAAACACTTATTCATTCCCTCCATACTGTTTTGATAAACTATTTTCTGTAGCCACAACTGTACTGAGGTAGACTGATGGACGCAAAGCTGCCAATCTTTGCCACATACATACATTCATATTAGATTTAAGATTTTATTGTCATTGTCTTAATAAAACCCCAAAAGCTGCCAATTTTGCCACATACATTGTCAACTATTAACCAGCAGCCCTGAATAAATTCCTGGAGCACACTGCGGCTTGTCAACTATTAACCAACATCACACAGCATGATACTTTTTTTTTTAGATTCAGTATTTTATTGGCAAAAACTGACAGTGTAAGACCTCCGGGCTGCTGTATCTGTGTGCTCCGCCATCTTCAAAGGCAAAGTGGGTGAAGTGTCTTGCCAAAGTACACAACAGCAGCATGTTCTAGTGCGACTGCTGTTTTGCTTTAGCTCCTGGTATCCTCAGCGGATTCTCATCCCAGTGCTAACTAGGCCCAGTCCTGTTTAGCTTAGCTTATGAGATTGGGCACTCTGCAGGTGGTAAGGCTGTATATGAATGCACCTACATTGTTATGTGCATGTTTTATTTGAGCTCAATAGATCTTACATATGAATGGGGTATGAAGCATTCAGGCATACGTTATGGTCAGCTTTGTTTGATACATTGCTGATTTTTTTTTTTTTTTTGTCTTTGATATCACATAGAAAACCAGAAATGATAAAAATACATGAGAACATTAAGCACATGTCTGCCATTTTAGGTCAGTGAGAGTTGGCAGGAGCTTTCTCTGCATCACTGTCAAACTATCACCATAAATCTCTTGCATGCAGTGGAAGATGCTGGCTGACACGCACTGGCCTAGAGCTAATGTACACACACAGACACATTATTTTGAGGGCAAACTGATTTTTTTGTCAGAAATTCACAAAGATGTCTGCCAAGAGAATTTCAGTGTTTTATTTTTATACTTTTTGAGAAGATGGAGCGCAATCAATCTCCCCCATCTTGTGATAATGAGATCACAATCCAACGTGCGAAATTTGGTTTGGGATTTTCCGCCTACCCGTGTATATTCTTTTGACTTCAATAAGGCATGCAGTGTGCTCCAGGAATTTATTCAGGGCTGGCTAGGACAAAAAATATGATAACAAATGATAGTGGTCAGAGTGTGTTTTGTGCATTTTAAGACTGGATCCTTTATTTTTCTCATTTAAAAATAATACATTATTTTCCTAATGAAATGAATATGTAATGTTGACATGTGTTACATGGAAGTGTCTTCATGATGTCCTAACTAAAAAATAATCAAAAATTGAGTAATGTCGCTTACATGATTACGTGATTTTGATGTTAGCTACTTTATCTGAATCATAAAACCTCTTGTCTTAGCACATTGCATATTTTGGTGTCTGTATAGTCCAGATAACAATATTTTTGTAGTTGATTGTTTCAATATTGGATTAGGTGCAATCTACTGATAGATTGATTGTATCTATCAACTTTCAGCACTACTTGCATGATATTCCATTGGTGAAGACAGTAGAGCAAAGATAATCAGCTCTCCCTAATAGTGTCAGCATCAAGTTTTGTAACTTCAATCATTCCAGCATCTTCACATGGGAATTTAAAAGTTACTATTTCATTTGCTGTTAATAGTTGACAAGCCATATGTTAGACTCAAGAGAGTAAACTTTATGTAAATGCTTCTTTCTGTGTGCTTTGTTTTAAAATAGAACCAACTAAATTAAATCAAGAAATTGCCTCATCAATCAAAAAGTTATGAATGTTAAGTAGGAAAAATACATTCAACATCTTTATTTATTACAGATTGGATGGTATGGTGGCTCCGTGTCTCGCCTCGATCTCAGGTTCTATTGCTTAACCTGGTGAGGCCTTTATGTGGAGGTTTTGTGCGCTTCCCTCTAGTTACTCTGTTAACCATGCACAGTAGGCTAATCCTCCAGCTACTCCTAACTCCTAAATATATTATAGACTAAAGCTCTGAAGATGGGTCCCCAGTGGTGCACTGTTCATGACTGGTTCTCTTGGGGGTTTAAAAACGGCGTTGTAGCCTGTATAGAACCT
Organism: Paratrypauchen microcephalus; assembly: GCA_036785185.1. Lineage (NCBI taxonomy): Eukaryota > Metazoa > Chordata > Actinopteri > Gobiiformes > Gobiidae > Paratrypauchen > Paratrypauchen microcephalus. The sequence continues at coordinate 2,578,484 of JAVJIX010000028.1, read as the reverse complement.
ATTTACTGCCAAGATCGGTAGCCCCATGCAAAATAATACAACCAGAATGATGATGGCGGTATCCACAGTGACTTATGGAATGTGAATACAAAACTACTTTTCTATAGTTATCCACACATTTTTGACAACAACATAGTTTTCAATGCTGTGGATGTGCAATGGTAGTTTCTCAAAATAATGTCTTCATAATGAGAACTGAGGCACTTTTTTTTTAATTATCAGATCAAATAATTAGTTTTTAATATGACCCAGAAAATTAAGTTGTCTAATGCAGAAATCTGTTTATGAGGTTGCAGAATCAACTCCCAGCAGGCAACACTGACACCGGTGACCATATGATATGCTAATGTGTCTGCATAGATTAGCCACAGCATTGGTAAACGCATGTAACAATATGTAAGTTGTGCCAAGGACAAGAGTGTCATAGAGCTTTAACAGTATCATTCATAACCCAGTGATGGAGATATCAACATGCTGTCTGCTTTTATGGCTCTTGTTGCTGGTATCAGGGCTTATTTGCGGCCTGGTTATGAAGCTGTAAAACGTTTTGACAGGAGACAGAGGTGAGCGCCTGCCTCTGCCTCTGAAAAAGCAGGCCTGCAGAATAATACATGAGACTTGCAGCTCACAGGATCACAGCATTAAACACTGATAGTGGATCACAGCAATAGCACCGTGCCTCTGTCCAATTAATTAACTCGCTTTTGGGAAACTGAAAGTATGTCAGCCGGTTAGACAAATGTTTTGGCATTTTGCGGAACAGTGGTTAACAAGGTCACCTCAGCAAGATACTCTGGGGTTTGATTGCTGATTTCTTGTATCAGACAGCCCAAAATCAGCAAATTATTCTTGATTAAAAACAAAACAAACAAAAACATTATTCATCACATCATAATTTAAAAAAAAATATATATATATATATATATATATAGTGCTTTTCCATCTTCAAGGCACTCAAAGCGCTCACCCATTCACACAAACTTTCATACACCAGTGTACACAGACACTGGGGCCAAGGTGGGTTAAGTGTCTTGCCCAAGGACACAATGACAACATTCATCGGTGGAAGTGGAATCACACTGCCAACCTGTGGGTCAGTGGATCTGACTGCTCAACCAAAGATGTTTTATGTCGAGAACAGGATTTGCCAACCTTCAGATCAGTGGACAAACGCTCTATCAACTGAGCTAATGCCGCCCAAGGATGCGCAAAGATACACACATATTCCTCACTTACCTTATGCAGTCCGAGCATCCTAATTATTCACCATGTTCAGTTTGTCAAAGTTCAAAGTCAGCTTTATTGCCAAAAAACTATATGTATAGGTCGCACACACAGGATTTGAAATTGCTGCGCCCCCTAGGCCCACAGTGAGCATAAAACATCTGATAAGCAAGACAATAAACACAATGACATATACCCGTAGCAAAAGTACCATGGCCTGTGGTTAGCCCCCCCCCCCACCCCTAAAAGAGGGGGGTAGAGAATACTACCACCGTATTCCCTGCGTGTCGTAAAAGGTGACTAAAAGGGACGGGGCGAGAGGACTGGGAATCCTCTCCCCTGTAACTGTTTCCTAGAAACGAACAGGGCTGAGTTGGGAAGGGGAGGTTGTCTCCCCAAACCCCAAAGATTGGGTCCTTGAATGTGCGTGGGTGTAGTACGAATGAAAGTAAAAGAGATCTGATTGGAAGGATGTTTGGAAGAAGGAGATTGAGTGTGTTAGCACTGAGTGAGACAAAGATGAAAGGGAAGGGTGAGTGTGTGTTTGGAAGTGTGAGTGGGAGAAGGTCTGGTGTAGAGAGTGGGAGAGCAAGAGAAGGTGTGGCCTTGTTGGTGAGTTGTGAGGTGAGACGATGTGTGGTTGAATGGAAGGAGATTTCACCAAGACTGATGTGGGTGAAAGTGAAATTTCTGAATGAGTTGTGGGTGTTCGTGAGTGCGTATGGTCCTGGCAGTGAGAAGAATGAAGAGGAGAGAGTGTCCTTCTGGAATGACTTGGATGAGTGCCTGCAGGGATTTGGAGCAAATGTGAATGTAGTGTTGATGGGAGATCTGAATGCGAGAGTGGGTGATGAGAAAATTGAGGGTGTTGTTGGTGTGCATGGTGTACCTGGAAAGAATGATAGTGGTGAGAGACTGATAGGAACGTGCCTTGAGAGAGAGATGGTGATTGGGAATACATGGTTCAGAAAGAAAGAGATTCATAAGTATACGTGGGTGAGGCAGGATGGTGGAAGAGTGATTGATAAAGCATTGATGGATTATGTGGTGGTTTCAAAGGTTGCATGTAGTAGATTGTTGGATGTAAGAAGGGGAGAGAGTGAAGGTATGTCTGATCATTATTTGGTGGAAGGAAGGTTGCGTGTGGGTATGCCATGGGTGAGATCGAGAAAGAGTGGGGATGCAAGAGAAGTTTTGAGAGTGAGTGTTTTGAAGAACAGAGAGAAAGTGTGTGAGTATCAGGAGAAAATAGGTGGCAGGTGGAATGAGGTGAAGGATCAAATGATTGTTGGTGTGGAGGAAGAATGGCAACAGTTCAAGAGTGCAGTGGTTGGGTGTGCAGAGGAAGTGTGTGGTGTGAGACGTGTTGGAGGTGGTGTAAGAAAGGGAAGTGAATGGTGGTGCGAGGATGTAAGGTTGGCTGTAACTGAGAAGAGACGTGCGTATGAAGTATGGCTGCAGAGAAAGGACAGGGAGTCGTATGAGTGTTATAAGGAGAAGAGAAGTGATGCAAAGAGAGCTGTGCGTGAGGCAAAAGTGGCTGCGGACGAAAGGTGGGGCCGACAGTTGACTGACAATTTTCTGGAGAACAAGAAAATGTTTTGGAAGGAGGTGAAAAGAGTGCGAAAGGAAGTGTCTGGGAAGGAGGAGAAAGTGAAAACAGAGGATGGAAGGATGCTGAATGAGGGGAATGCTGTAAGAAAGAGGTGGGCGGAGTATTTTGAGAGGCTGTTGAATGTGGAGGAAGATCTGGATGCTGTGATTGTGATGGATGGAAGGGAAAGCAGATTGAATGTACTGGGAGAGTTGAATGAAGCGTTGATTACGAGAGAGGAAGTTGAGCAAGCTGTGGGAAAGTTGAAAGCAGGAAAGGCTGCAGGTGTGGATGGGTGTACTGTGGAATGTTTGAAGTGTGGTGGAGCGAGTGTCACCGAGTGGTGTGTGAGATTGTTGAATGTGTGTTTTGTAAGTGGGCAGGTGCCACTTGACTGGACGAGTGCGTGTGTGGTTCCACTGTACAAGGGTAAGGGTGATAAGTATGAATGTAGTAGTTATAGGGGTATTAGCCTGTTGAGTGTTGTAGGCAAGGTTTATGGAAGAGTGCTGATTAACAGGGTAGTGGAGGGGACTGAGTGTATGATTGGTGAAGAGCAGTGTGGTTTCAGGAGAGGTAGAGGATGTGTGGACCAGGTGTTTGCTGTGAGACAGGTGTGTGAAAAGTATTTGGCTAAGGGGAGGGAGGTGTTTTGGGTATTTATGGATTTAGAGAAGGCGTATGATAGGATTGATAGAGAGGCGTTGTGGGTTGTGTTGAGTTTGTATGGTATCGATGGTAGATTGTTGGAAGGTGTGAAGAGTTTTTATAGAAACAGTAGAGCGTGTGTGAGAGTGGGAAATAGCACGAGTGAGTGGTTTCCTGTGAGGGTTGGTTTGCGTCAGGGATGTGTGATGTCTCCGTGGTTGTTTAATGTGTATATGGATGGTGTGGTAAAAGAGGTGAATGCAAGAGTGTCAGGTAAGGGTGTGAGCATGGTGAATGTTGATGGCAGTGAATGGAGCATGAATCAGTTGTTGTTTGCAGATGATACTGCACTAGTGGCTGATTCAGAGGAGAGCTTGGCACGTTTGGTTGAGGAGTTTGAAAGGGTGTGTGATAGAAGGAAGCTGAGAGTGAATGTGAATAAGAGTAAGGTGATGAGGTGCACGAGGTCAAAGGATGAACGCAGGTTGAATGTGGCATTAAATGGGGAGTTGTTGGAAGAGGTAGAGTGTTTTCAGTATTTGGGGTCGCATGTTGGTGTGGATGGTGGAATAGGGGGTGAGGTAGAGTTTAGAATGAATGAAGTACGTAAGATATGGGGGGGATGAAGAGAGTGTTTGAATGTAGGTCACTGGGAATGGTTGCGAAAAGGAGATTGTATGAGGGTGTGGTGGTGCCTGCTGCGTTGTATGGGGCTGAAACGTGGAGTTTGAAAGTTGCGGAGAAGAGGAAGTTGAATGTAGTTGAGATGAGATGTCTGAGGAGTATGTGTGGTGTGACGCGCATGGATCGTGTGAGAAATGAAGATATCCGAGAGAGAACTGATGTGTTGCGAGAGTTGGCTGAGAGAGCAGAGCAAAAGGCATTGGGATGGTTTGGACATGTTGAGAGGATGGAAAGGGAGCGATTGGTGAAAAAGGTGTATGAATCTGATGTGAGTGGAGTGAGAATGAGAGGAAGACCGCGAATGGGATGGACAGAGGGTGTAAGAAGAGCGTTGAATGCAAGAGGGATAACTGTGGTGCAAGGGAGAGAGGCTGCTCAGGACAGGGATGAATGGAGAGAGTTTGTGTATGAATGAATGGATGGGTGTGGTAGAGGACGGGTTTTGATATGAAGTGGCAGGGGGAAACCAGCTTTGGCTGAGGCCCTGCTGTGGAAGTGCCCACACTGGGCTGTGCAGCTGACCCTGGTGCAGTGTGGTGTGGTTTAGATCGGTCCTTAGACCTTAAACCAAGGTGTCCTTTTCCCCAACATCATCATGCCTCTCCGGTGACGTTTGGGTGGTGCTGGCGTCTGAGTGCTGGTTTGTTCTGAGTGCTGGGTTGTTTGGGGGGTTGCTGGCAGGCTTGGGTGGTATCACCAGGTCTGGTTTCGGGGTGCCGAGGGGGTGGCTGGCTGGTGCTTAGGGGTGTGGTCCGGATGGCCGCCTGGATCCGGGGTTCTTTGGGGTTTTGTATGGTGGACGGGGGCACCTGGAGGGGGGCGACGTTATCTAGGTGCACCTTTAGTTATTACTGTTACTGCTGTTGTAGTGGGATGATTGCGGATGGTCTGGACCTGGACCCTCTCCCAATGTTTTGGATTGTTTTTAATGCATCATTTCTTAGTCAGGGCAAGCTGAATACCTACACCTAGGCTGCAGGACAATGTCCTCCTTCTTTTAATGCATCATTTCTTAGTGAGGGCTGAACACCTACACTTAGGTTTGCAGGACAATGTCCTCCTTCTTTTAATGCATTTAGACACATTATAAATAGCATACACATTATACACAATATAGGGCAACATAGGATATGAAGAAATGTTCGGAGAGGGGGGAGAAGTGGATTTTAAAGTGGGGCGACAGCGGTGATGGTGATGGACGGAAGGTGTGCTTGGGTGCTCGTCCCTCTCTAGGTGCTGTCCCTGTGTGGTCCTCTGGAGGATTCCTGGGTGCTGGCCAGTGTTCCCTCTAAGCTGCGCGCCTGCGCAATTGCGCACTGCTTGCACATTCTCAGCGCACAAGAAAACCTCTTCAGCGCACTGTAAATTAATTAGATCTATATTTTTTTCTGTATCATTTTGCTGTAACTCAGTGAGTGACAGGTGCCCAGCCAATCATACGGTACGATTCACTTACGCTACACAGCCAATCATGACACTGACAGTACTTGCGTACGTGCCCTGACCATACACGCTATACCAGTAATAACAGTGCAGCGGAGTTAAGATACGCTAATGCTAACCAGAGCTCCCTCTAGGTGCGTGCAGCGCATAAAATAAAATCTAACCTCAACTGACAAACAAAGCGCTGGTTAGACGCACGGAACGACCAATCTGATAGATGCACATGTGAATGTGACACGCGTCAGGGAGAAGTCAACTACAGACACATTTCGACCGCGTTTCTCTCGCTTCCTTCAGTAGTTGTAGTTGCACATCTCCGCTGTCAGAGCGGCAGATCATGGAGGGAAGAACACAGGAAGAGGAGACAGGTAGAGCCATAATGTAATCTTCCCCTGTTTACTTTGTTTTCATAGTTTTTTTGTGAGCCAAAAAGACGGGACTTTCTCAAAGTGTGAATCCTCTCCCCAGAGCATTATACCACAGAGCGCTGTCACTCATGCAAAATTACTGAAATAGGCTAAAAATTAAAAAACAAGATATAAAGTGATAATAATTTATACTTATTTTGGTGATCATTATTTTGGGAAAGATTACCCATCTTATGGCCTATAGGTCCTACAATCCATAAAAAAATTCTGCAGCTATATGCAGGCTATATTTATCAAGCTAAAAAAATCTCTTAATGTAATTTTACAGATTTATACACTGCTCATTTATGGGCTGTAGCCCACAGTTTTTTTCAAAATATTGTACTGTTTAATGTTTCACTGACATGCAACATATACAAAGCTCATGAACAGATTTTTCTTTGTCATTCTAAGTGGACCAAAAAAATCAGTTAAATTAAAAGTAATCTAATGAAAATAACTGCAGTAATTTGATGAATAAGCTGTAACTTGTGATGATCTCAGGTGTGATACTGGTGTGGCCACAGTGCAGGTCGGATGTCGCTCACAGGGGTCCAAGGAACGCTCAGGGAGTTAGTGTGTTTGCTCAGACACATTAAAAATTAGGGGGAACATTGGTGCTGGCGGTGGTCCGGATTGCGCTCTGGGTCTGGCCGGTCATCCCTTTGTGCCGCCTGGGGCGGGTCCTGGGGGTTTTTCCGCTCGGGTTCGCTGGCTGCCTTCTCGGTTGCCCAGTGCATGGATGGGGGGTGGGTGGACGCCAGTGTGGGAAGAGAGTGGTGATGGTGATGAGGAAAGGACGCTGGTACAAACGAAGGGAAAAAAAAAAAAAAAGTCACGGAAGGAGGGTTTGGGGAAAGGAAGGAAGGAGGGAAAGGAACAAAAATGTATGCCCTGTCTAGGCTACCCCACTATGGTGGGACACAGCCTTTGTATATAGATAGATAGATAGAAAAGTACCATGTCTGGGTGGGTTTCCTCTGGGCACTCCGGTTTCCCCCACCAACCCAAAACATGCACCATAGGTATAATCCTCCAGCTGAGGTCCTGACCAAACCGAAGCAAGAAGATTATGGAGATGGTCCCCGGGCGCAGTCATGTGCTGCCCACTGCTTCTAATATCAGGATGGGTTAAATGCAGAGAAGAATTTCTCCTGTGTGAGATCAATAAAGTCATCACTTCTTCTAAACTTGTATAAAATACAAATAGGTAAAACACACAATGTGTAGCGTAGTAAAGCTCAAATGGTGTCATTTAACCAGTAGTGTCAGTGTCATTTAAGTGTTTATAATCTGAGAGAAAAAAATAAGTACCAAGAGTATGAACCAAAAAGTAGACCTATAGCCCTGCTCTATAAATAATACTTGACTAACTTAGTCCAATCTAATTAAACTAAATAAATTAATACGTAAATATTATGTCTCTCTTCTGTCCATCTTTAGCTCATCCCTTTAATCCCGTTTTTGCCAAACACATCCTCTATATTCACTTTTCCACTTTGTGGTACAGCCTGATTTTGTTGTTATAAACTTCACAATAAACTGGGTTTGTTCTTTTTTATTAAATAAATAAATAAATAAATAATTGCCCATAGAAAAAAAGCACAATTTAATGTTGAACAGAAGCACCCCTGCGTCCAGGTCAATAGTGCAAATCACAACCACAATGAAATAATGATGATGAATAAAACACGAACATCCAATGCTTTGCAGGTCCTCTAGTTAAAAAGAAATGAATTTATTGGAAGTCATCAAGAATATTTTAACAAGCGGTTACAATTCTGAGAAAATTAAAAAGATTCACATAATTATGGAGGCAAATTACTGCTTGCTTAAGAGGACCAATCAAATCAACCTTGCCTCAGCTGTAAATGTATTCAGGTGGTGAATTACGTCCCTGTGATTATCTATTGAACAAAAGCTGTTATAAAGCTCATGCAGACACACATAATGAGTTGTAGGCGAACTTTGACTGGAATCTTTATATTGGCTTTATCTGTTTACACAAATAGGAAAACTCTTTTGAGCTTAATAATATTTTTGTGAAGTTTGTTTGTGAAGTAGTTCTGTGTTGTGATGGAGGGTGTGTTAAGAAATGCAAATAAATCTCCACAAATTTTCTTTGCCCTGTGCATCAAAGGAAAACTATTTAAAGGTACAGTGTGTAGGATTCGTGGCGCATAGGTGGATATCGCTATTCCACTTCCTCTTTTGGCTACGGCAGACCTCGAGGGTCACCCGGGCGCGCCGTACCGCAGACAGCTCGCGTTGTTGCGCGCACCCGGCGCTGTGCGAACTACGATATAAATAAAACGGCCCCGCGGTCACTTTTTTTTTTTCTTTTCGCATGAAAACACACATTCCTGATCGTCTACCATGACACTCTACACATCAAATGAAACCTTACAGTCTCCTCTTTTTGACTATGCAATTCATTTCCCTGCACAACAATCAGTCCCCGAGCACATGGGGCTTTTATACGGAAAAGCACAAAACAAGGTTAGCTTACCTTAGAATGCTTTGCACAGGTCAAACTCTGAATTTCACCATAAACTTGCTCTCAATTTGTCCGTAAGGATCCAGCGAATAAAATCCAGTAAAACAATTTAGTCCAAAACATGTGTTAGATCCATTACGACGTCTGATCCGGCAGCATGCTTGTCAAAACCACGAGGCTCCCCCGTTCCCCCCTCCCCTTCCCCTTCTCTCCTCTCCTCGCCTGAGGGAGCGGGAGCCGCTGCTAGCCTCCTGCTAGCAGCGGCTGAGCAGCTGCTAGCAGGAGGCTAGGCGAAGGATGAGCCCAAATGTCCTTCTGCGGCTCTCGTATTCAAAATGGCTGCCTCTATATGGGGAAGATCCCCCTTTTATGTGACTATATCTAAGTCCAAAAGAATATTTTGATTTCATGATGGAAGTGAAAAGGCTTGGAAGACAATGTATTTTTGAATGGGTATCTTCAATTTCAGTAATTAATGGGTAAAAATCTTACACACTGTCCCTTTAAAGTTTTTTTTACCAAATAGCAAGAAAAGTATATATATAAAACAAATTACATACTGTGAAATATTTCAATCTTGCAGTTTACTTTTCGGTAAAGTGAATAATTTCAAATCAGAATCTATAAATGTACATGAAATTAGCATTCTACTTCAGTGTACCTTAAAGCATCCAAATGTGTTCATCTTTGGCAAGTGGGTGAGCTGAGGTGACACTGAGCCAACTTGTTTATAGCAGACAGATGGATATGCTGCTTCCTGTTTATGCTGGCCGCGACACAGTCAGGCCCGCAGCTACAGTAACGAGTGAAGGGAGTGGGTAGTTCACCACACTGCAGTGATCAACAGCAGTACCACAGTGTTGGAGGCATAACATTTAGTTTTAGTGGAAGTTTTAGTAGTTTTAGTGAAGTGGCAGCAGCTTAGTTAGTAGAGCCACAGGTTGGTGGTGCGATTCCAGCTCCCACAGATTAATGCTGTCATTGTGTCCTTGGGCAAGACACTTAACTTACCTTGCCCCCAGTGTCTGCGTACACTGGTGTATCAATGAGTGAGTGGTTCATTGTTGTAAATCGCTTTGAGTGTCTTGAAGGTGGAAAAGTGCGATAATCAACAGGGGCACATTTGTTTATTACTGTTAATCACTGTAAACCTGTGACTCATCGGCAGGGCTCTCAAGTCTCACGCATTGAGAGTGTGACACACGCAATTCGACGTGTTCACACGCTCACACGCCACACATGGCATTTCTCACGCTGATTTTTTTTTTTTTTTTTTTTGTGCCCAGAAAATCGGTCTGTGTGGCTCAGTTTATGCAGGCACCGCGCGTTTTCGGCGAAAAAAACTCCCCCCCTTCCTCCTCGCCCCGCTCCCTCCTCCCTGCGCCGCTCAGCGAGTGTCTAAGCGCGCACTGCACTGTCAGTAGGGTGACCACCGGCATGAAACAGGAAAGGAGGAGGAGGGGGCTGTTGTAATGCTGGATATTACAACATGGATATAGCCATGTCCAACGTTTACTGTAAATCAGGGATGAAAGAGCTTTTAGCGGATCTCCGCTTTTTATTCAGCCGCGGGGTCATTTTTTAAAAAATATCTGCAAAGTGCGAGCCGCGCGGTGGGGGGGGGGGGGGGGGTGCATTTCAGATGTCGCTCAGGGAGTTAGTGTGTTTGCTCAGACACATAAAAATTAGGGGGAACATTGGCCATGTCCCAATTCCAAGTATTACTAGTCGCAATAGAATAATATTTTTGTCTGTAGGGAACAAGGAGCAGACCACCCGGCTCATTGAGCTGAGGCGGGACCTGTTCCATTTCACAGACGCCCATGTGATGCACGGACTGCACTCAGGGCTCAGCGAGTATGCACCGCCTCGACTGCAGACTGAAACCACACTCCGAACCGTGCATTCGCTGAATTGGGAAACTGCGAACATCGCAGCGTAGCAAGTGTAAATAATGGGTGGGGATTTATGACGATTTATGCAACGGTGGCCGACGAGGGTCCGAAAGGAGGACAAAATATAAAAAAGGAGGACACGTGACAGACGGCCGGACAGACAGCTCTAAAACCGGACTGTCCGGACGAAATCCGGACGAATGGTCACCCTAACTGTCAGTGAACGACAAAACGGAGAACCATCAGGTAATAATTTCATTTATATAACTCTCATTAGTTGCTTTGTAGTTTAAGTTTGCTCTTCAGAAATTACAGTCTCATGCACGACCCCGCTCAAAACTTGAGAGCCCTGCTCATCGGAATGGTGAAGTCTTTTCTGAGCTGCTGTAGAACTGCATAGAAAGTAGGGTTGTGCTAAAATATTGAAATATGGATATATCGTGATACTAAGTTTGGTGATATAGTATTGTTATCGTGGACTGCTGTATACAAATAAGAGACCACTGCATTTTAAATTTCTGAACTCTCCTTAAGTGCAAACTGTGAGATTTGATTCTCTTATATTAAATGGGTATTCTACATTTCTGTACACATGCGTTTCTGTGAAGATTGTGTAACCAATGAGAAGGGGGTTTTGCACTTTGGACGGTGGTAAACAACCTAAGAATAAGCGTATGTTTTCCATAGGTTGGTGTAATGGGATATCCACTTGTTCCCAATCCAGCAACTATTGACTAACTTTAACTATTGGTTGGTGGACTCCCCTCCTGTTATTGGCTACCTTTTGGGAGCTTATATTGCATACCACAGACCTGTATTTAAGACAGCAGTTGTATGTGACCAGTGTGTGGGGGAGAGATGGTGATGTGTGAATCGGGAGAGACATGTTTGTGTGAGGTGACATGATGTGACCACATGAAGAGATGTCCTGATGCCATTTTACATTTGTATTCTGCCTAATTCAACATTAAATGCTAATAACGTCAATCTTGAGTCTATGCCCTTTTTCCGATCCCTTTCTGAAAGCTCACAAAACATTAGTATTAAAATGAATTTGATCTTGTTTCTTTACATTGTTTGAGGTCTGAAAACATGTATCTTTTTTGTTATTTTGACCATTTGTCATTTTCTGTAGATAAATACTTTAAACAATAATATTTTTATTTGGAATTTGGGGGAAATGTTGTCAGTAGTTTAAAGACTCAAACAAAAATGTTCCTTTTGCCCAAACACATACCTATAAGTAGTAAAATCAGAATAACTGATAATCCTGCATAAGCTCTGCCAATATTTTTAGGCCGATTTGGATTATTTTCCCCCTATTATTTAAATTTACTACAAACTTTCCCACAGCCCATTTTAACCATAAATCAATAGGCAAAGTGTGTAGACATATTGTGCAGTTATTTCAGTGTTCAAATACAGTTTGTGTTTACTCTTTAGGCAGCAGGTCACCCAAAACAAAATATTGGCCTGTACTTGAGATATAAAGCCGACAAGACACTAAATAGTGCAAATATCATCTATCTGCAATGCATAGGCCTAAAAACTATATTTCTTCACTATTATTGTCTCAACAAAGCACCTTAGTTCTCATATCTAAAGTGAACACATTGACCCCATAAATTAATTACAGTATTTGAGGTAGCACTAGGATTTGGCCATGGCTTTCAATGTTATTCTATTGCTTTACATTACAGCACATTAGCTCTCTCACAGGCGCTCAGTCCTCAGACATGAGAGGGTGTCCTGACAATCCCTTTTGTTAAATTGAGGCCACGGGGAAATGAAATGAGAGCGTGCGGTGACATACAGTGAACCAGCTGAGTTAACTGTTTTTGTGACCTCCTGCTTAAGACCAGTGTAGCGTCCATTCTACACGCCCCATGTCCCCACTCTAATTGTGCTCTGTGTCCATTTCAGAGCTGAGATTGGAGGATTATATTGAGAGTCCTTCAGACCTGTCCAACATTTGCTCAAATGGAGTTCAATACAGTGCCAGAGATAGCAGCTGATAGGCCTCCTCCTTTACACCCCACTGCTGTAATTGCTCATGACAGTTTGGTGTGTGGAAAAAAAGTTGTAGTTCCAGCAGTGTTTGTGCGGATGTTAATTATCGCCCCATGTGTGACACGAAAGAAGCATTTGAAACCATCCGACCATTTCATTAAGCCTATGGTGGAGCAGTGCGAAGCAGCTTTGTCTTTGAGCAATAAAAAGGAAAAAAAATCCTCACCGCCAAAGTTTAATGAGAAAGGGCACAAGCAAAAGACATCTTGAAGTAGTCATGAATAAATTATAACATTGCAGTTTTCATGGGGGATTCAAGTTGTGCTTTTCCATCTTTTATTTGTATCTAAATCTAAAATTCTTTTTAGTACAGCTGTGATTTCACTCAGAAATAGGTAGGGCAGCACTGGGTGGTGCTGACAAAAATAAGAAAACCTTATCACAGTTCAACATAAGAGACCAGCTTAATTTAATATTCAAATGTGGCTATTATGTCAGCACAATTAAACAGCATTATTATTGTGAGGGGATTTGGACCAGTGCTTAGCAAACAGTGTGTGGCAGCTTTCTTGTTGTGGACCATGGTTTTGAATAGGGCTTGAGACAGCGTGACTAATTTAAATGAGAAAGTAACGTTATGTACCCTATGCTCTTACAGTTTTTTCTCAGTATATTGAAAGTTAATGCCTCATGCGAAAGCTTAAAGCCCCCACAATTCACTCTGGGGCTGCACTAGCACTGCAGGTACTGGTTGGTAGTGACCGTACAGATCAGAGAGAGACCTTTTACTTTTAATCTGGAATTCAGCATTGAGACTGGCAGCTCAGTGAGGCTCATTCTGCTTTCTGATTGAATAATTGTCTTGAGAACCAAAACACCAAATGACACGATAAATAAATGTTCAATGTTTTTAGAATAGTTATCAGTAAAAGCTATTTTTCTTTGAGCATGTTTACCTTGTATCAGGGAACACGTGTAGCTCTATAGACATCTCAAGGTTGCACTAAACTAATCCGATTTTTAAAGTTCATGCATCATTTTCTCTTGATTTTCTATTTAAGACATATGCGATGAAGAGGTATTTATAAAAGTCCTTTGCATGGTGTCAGTGAATGTCCCTCCATAACTTACTGTCCGTTGCACTCAAATATTCATTATTATTTTATTATTATTTTACTGTTGTTTTTTCTATGGTCTGTGGATACACAAACACTTTTAGAGTAAGAACTGCATGTAGGAAAAACACCTGATATTACTTTAACCGGGGTTTGGAGCTGATAGGAGTAGGTTGGTGATAATGATTAGCAGAGAGCGAGAGGCTTTTAGCTAGAGGCAGAAAGGAGCTGTGGGCTTTTGACACATGCTGCACCCACATCTGTTTATACAAGCACACAGCCCTGTACTCAGGAGAAACAGGAGAAAACTCTGTAAAAATCACTTCATGAGCCCCAGATGTGTTGTCTTGTCTTTGAGCTCATATGCAGAACAGCATGGCATGTTTCATTACCACAATACAGCTTTTTATACAATTACTGCTGGAATATACAGGCTAATGTTGTGCTTCTGGTTATAGTAGAACATCTGCTATTGGATGGTGTTTTGTAAATTGCATTTCTGGCTCGTAATATTGATTTTTGTGTGTTTGTGATATTACGGGCAGATGGCCATGCTCTCATCATCCATGCTACTGAAATAAAGTCACAGTGCATGTGTCCATTATTTGTAATTTAACCCTCCGGTCGTGTTCGCCTCCAGCCCCCTACTTTAGTGTTCCCGGTCAAAATTGACCGGTCTGTTTTAACTGCTCTTAAATGAGCACAAAACATTTTTTTTCACCACCAATTTTTTTATTAAACATTCTTTAGTTGAGAACAATGTTTCAAAGTAGTGTCTAACAACAATTTATTGAAGTAAACATTAAATAACATCAGTGAAAGTACAATTGGGCACTGAAAATGAACTACAAAATGAACATATAATACAAAAAATAAATGGAAAACCAAACACCAAACTCAACAGGGTGTGTGTGTGTGTGTGTGTGTGTGTGTGTGTGTGTGTGTGTGTGTGTGTATTCATGCGCATGAGTGGCATGTGACACTCAGGTCAGAGTGGGCCTTGCAAACATAAGCATGACATTAGCAGCATGTCAGGCTCGTTTTGATGTCTCTACGGGCACAGAGGCCACAACGCTTCCTTTTCTGCCCATGTCCTTGTTGGGGGAGAGCAGCCAGGGCAGCGGCTGGGGCTGGAGCTTGCATGCTCCTAACCAGACTGGCGGAGGCTGGTGTGCAGGGAATGTGCTGGCATCGCTGTATAAGACTTTGATCTTTGATAAGAGGAGTCACCAAAGCTTTCCCCAGCTCTGTGAGGAAAAGTCTTCTCTTGAAACTTTTCCCCTGATTCCAGGTTGGGTCGATTGCTGTCCACACCACATACGTGTTGAAAGCTGACACATCCAGGATGTTGTGGAACAGTGCCACAGGCCAGCGAGCCGTCATCCGCTTACAGGTGTATGTACCATTAAGCTTCAGTAAAGGAACAATAATTAATAAGAGATTAGGAACAATATTCAATCTGTCGTACACAAAATGCTATGATTCACCTAGATAAAAATAAAATAAAATGCATGATGACACTTTACATTACCTTATCAAGGCAGTCAACGCCTCCCTTGTTCTTGTTGTAGTCCTGGATCATCAGGGGCTTCCTGTCCTGTGGTGCTGACAGCGGCGTCTTTATGTACTGTGCTCATCAGGATGACATTTCTGTTCTTCTTGGGAACGTATGACACAAGAGTGTGAGTGTCAGTGAATGCAAACTGTGATGAGAGTGCCTGTCTTCCTCTGGTCGATACCAGCACAGGGGGAAGTTCGGGCTTGTTCTTCCTCACTGTCCCTACCATGGTGAGCTTTCTTTTCATGTTTTCTGTATGTTGAATGAATTTACTCTGGATACCCATTCATTTCCTATGGCGGTCACTTTTGACCGGGAACACCACAGGTGTAACAAGGTTGATTAAAACACTCAAAATTTAATGAAATAGGTGATCATCACTTTTATATGTTCAAGTACACAGTGTGGAGGATATCATAAGGTCTTGGGGTATTCAGATGAAAAACATAATATTTATGAGTATTATAAGTTGTAAAACGGTCAGATTTGACCCGAACACGACAGGAGGGTTAATACAGCCTGGAAGGTTTTGTGACAGGGAAAGTGAAGACCACCAAAAATGAAGATTTTTCAAGTGGCACTCTGGGAGATATTGCATTTATGGGTGGTCTGCTCTCTGTTTATTCTCTTGGTTTTACTTGTTGACAATGTTTTACTTAATTGCTAAGCAGCAACTGAAGGTATGTGGCCAATATGTTAGGGGTGTTCATTTTAGTTTCAATTTATTAAGACTAATAAAATATTGACTGTCTCGTTAAACTACAGCAATCAAAGACATTTTAATTGATGGCTACTACATTTTAAATGAGCAAACTAACCAACTCATTTATTTTCTTGTATAGTGTTCGGTTTGTTTCATTTAGATTCATTTGTTTCAGAATAAAGCTTAAAGGTGCACTGTTCCCAGGAATGTTCCACAGTGCGACATTACATTTATCTATTTCCATGGAGATAAAAAAAGGCCAAGTTACAGGACAGATCTGTGGAGAGGCGACCCTGCTCACAGTTTGAATACAAACACCCCTCTAAATAAGTTTAATGGCATATTCTGACAATGTAGGCCAAGAAAAATATCCCAAACAAGCATGAAATGACCCCCACCAAAGTGATGATAATAGACTCATCACACCTGCACTGTTATATCCTTGTATTCTTGTAAATTTGTTAATTTAAGTTTTCTACTTTATTTTATTCTACAGGGGGTCCTCGGGTTACGACGTTGATCCGTTCTTAAGATGCGTCGTAACCCGAATTTCGTCGTAAGCCGGATTTTGCCTTTGATCTTCCAACCAAAGCACCAATAACCTTTCCATCTCAATAATTAGACCACTACGCTGCTTGGTTATCACTGCCGCTTTCATAGGAGCAGATCAGAGCCCACATCAGGTACTTCCGCCCACATTGGGCAGGCACCCGAGGCTGTCTTCTTCTCCCTACAACCACAACAGAGCGTATTCTTCCGCCGCGCGCCGTTCGCGTTTGTTTACATCTCTTACCACGCTAAACTGCGTAAGACGGAATGACGCGTAATATATATATATTTTTTTTAATGGGGGCGCGTTCGTAACCACAAAACGTCGTAACCCGAGACCGTCGTAACCCGAGGACCCCCTGTATTTTATTCCGCTCCAAGTACCGAAGCAATTTCCTAATGTTGTGAACATATTCAAACATATGGCAATAAAACCTTTCTGATTCTGATTCTGATCATTTGTAACTGTCTTTTTGCAGGTTAGCCGTCCATTGTAACAGTTGTTTCTCAAACACATAATTTGTAAAGTAAATGTCTTCAACATCAACTAATGGAAATGTTATGATAATGTCATTGAAAAACAAATAAGCACCATGCATTAGCAACCACAAATGCACTGTTTAAGCTAATGGCGCAAGGCAGTGCAAGACAATCTTTCTGAATATAATTTTGAACAAAAGGAGAGTGCGCTGACATAGCAGTAGGCCAAATCTAGGTTTATTAAGATGCTGCTGACATATGGTTTACGTTAGCTAATATTGATCTCTGTCGTTTTTACTTGAAAATGCTTTTTTTTTCCCCTAAACCTTCATAGCTGTACAACACATTCAAAGTTCGCCAGCAGCAACACTGAAACATCTTCTTGCACTCATCAGCTATAGGGATGCATTGTGCACGCATATGGTATGTTTGACAAACCACTTCCAGAGTCTGTCCGTGGAGCGGGACAGGGACAACAGCCTGTCCCCAAAGGTGTTCTCTTGTCCAGTGATGGTGCTGTGCAGGGGGTGCTGGGAGTTTTCCATGATGGGCAGGACTCTTTTCTCAGACTTCTCAAGCCCTGCACCCACTACAGATCCTGCTTCCTCACCAGCTTATTCAACCTCACAGCATTCTTCTTTTTTAAGCTTCCTCCCTGCGTTTGCAGAGGACACTGGGCATGACTGTCTGGTATAACATTAGCAGGAGCTTCTGAAGGATGTTAAAGGACTTCAGCCTTCTGAGAAAGTATAGCCTGCTCTGTCCCTTCCTGTGGAGCAGGTCCATATTCTTAGATCATTCCAGCAACTAGCTAACAACTGCCAGCACACTAACAGCTTGCTTCTGATTTTCGGACAATAAAATGGTTTATAATTAGAATCACACAGTACACATACACAGTGCTCTCACTTTGACCTTAAGCTGCTTTTACAATATATCTGTACTGGGGCAAGAAAATGGAAAATCTTGTACACCCACATTAATAACAAACCAGGACAGTTCCCAGCTTGGATAAATGGAATGAAATTCAAATCTGCAGTTTATTAGCTAAAGTAAATATAAAATACTGGAAAAGCTGAGCATATTATTTGCTTTGTTTTTCTGACCAACTTACAATATTTTATTTATCATTTTATCATATAGTGTTTTGCTGTAGTTCACTAAAAAATACAACCAAATACACAAATACAATTACACATACTGTAGCTACTAGCAATGTGAGACACTTGGATGACTTGGTATTGCTTCTGTCAGTGCGTTTCTGTCACAGTGAAGCTTCCATAATGTTCTACTAAACTAATTCTTCACAGCAGCTTTCCTGGGATTTTAAATAGTAACATTAATTTGCAGTTCAAACCATTTATTTATTTCTTTATGCCACCAGCAGCAGAACTGTTGCGTTTCTCAGGTCGGTGCCTTGTTTGGGTAGTGAAGCGTACAAAGCCTAAAGGGAGTGTGCTTTGCTGTCATAAGAGCTGCACACAGGTTGACTCTTTCTCTGCTGTGCCTCTGTCTGTGGTTCTTATCAGCTCTCAGAGATCTTGACATGCAGACAGTGATGCGCATTACCTCACTAAAGTGGCAATAGCTGCTCCGGAACAGCAGGTAACAATCAACACTTACTCTTATCACTTCTCCAGGGTGAAATGCCCCATTTAAACACACAGCTATAGCGTTCTTTTATTATTGCTTGGTTTGGCAAATCATCTTCCAAATGTGCAGTGATTGGAATACTGAGTTATTTTTGCCTGATGCTCTATTTGACACAATCAATGGATCTTGGTAAAAACAAAACAGTCAAGTTAAAATAAGACAAGACACTGTTCATTAATTCAACTTATAAACATAATGAAATAGGTTACATCAGTATGAAAGACTGTATAAAGAAGTGGACTAAGCCACTTTTCAGGGAGTGTGATGTCATAGCGTTTGGCTCCAGTCAAATTAAGCCACTGAGGCGAGCAGTTATAGGAGCAAATTTAGAGTCACGTTCCATGTTAGGAATAGGAGTTTATTTATGAACAAATTAGCAAAATAAAAACACCAGGATTAATGGAAAATATAAATCACTTGGAGCATTGATGGAGCCGGAATCGCCATGCACACTTCTTATTTGGAAAGCGGTGACTGTTGAGTTAGCTATGTCCATTTATACAATCTATGATCATTACACATTTTTTATTGTGATTAATATAGTAAGACGTAACTCTTAAAAACATTTTGAAATTAAACATCTGAAGTCTGCTTGTAACATTTCCAAGAATTTGATTAATCAACAAATTCCACACCAAAATCCTGCCGATGATAAGACATGTGGTTGAAGTGTCTTGCCAAAGGACACAATGACTGTTTCCATTAGAATCACTGCTGCCTCACTGTGGAATCTGCGTAGGTTAGGTTAGTTTATTTGCCATTTGTCGTTAAAGACCACGTTTCAAAAACATGTGAAAAAAGCTCAAAATACACCACGAGATATTAAAAAAAGTTAAAGTTAAAATATTAAAGCACTTCATCAAAAGTTCATCATTAAAGTTCATTCCCAGCGGTCTCCCTCCAAGTGCTTAGTTTCCGAGATCCGACGAGATGGGACCAGAAGTTGTTTATGGGATTATTTAAAATGGTCAAATTAATGTAGCTATTCAGTTTATAATTTGCATATTTTACAAAATTAACTACACAAATCACAGTTTATATTGGACAGTACTCTTAATAACACAAACCAAGTGTCTTCATCAAGTTCCAAACAAAACAATGTCAGTTCACAATTGACTGCCAATTATAATATAGTTATAACATTGTGAATTTAACTTTTTAATTATTTGTATGCCTTCTTTAGTCATCACGGGCTGTTTCACAAATCCATTCTTACACTCATTTCCTCCTTTTACAGGATGCAGTGATGAAAACATAATGTGTGTTATTCTCTTCACTTATCACTTCATTATGACACACGAATGATTGGACTGTACATCTCTAGTCAAGTATGGAAACTAAATTCTAATAACTATTACTAATTCTTCATGACATACATTTTTCTGACTTTTTGATTGACTTTTCAAACTTGCTGTTTGTGTTTGAAATAGAATAATTGGAAGTTCAGTCTTTTATAGAATTACCCAGATATGTCTGCTCACACATTACAGTGTTGTACTGTGTCAAACATACACATTTAAAGTGTATGACAGGTTATCATGTTCTTGTAATACTTTTTTTTTTTTTTTGGTTATGATGTGATACATATTTATAGTTGTACAGTATTAAAAGGTTTGGGCACCCCTCTGAGGTTGCATAATAATTGATTCTGTCTTCACAGAAACTGATCACAGTGGCATGTCATTCATTTACCTATAAAAGGCGAGGACTGGGTAGTTTTCCAGACAGATTTTAAGTGTAGTAATATTGATTAGTATGAAATTAAATCAAATGTGAAAAAATAGGTTGTGCAAAAATGTGGGCACCCTTGTCATTGTGTTGCTTTGAATACCTGTAACTAATCAACACAGAGTAATTGGAACACAAAATTAGTTTGATGAGCTCATTAAGCCTTGAACTTCATAGGCAGGAGCATCCAGTCATGACAAAAGGTATTTAAAGCGGCCAAATATAAGTTGTTCTTCTCTTTCACTCTGGCAACATGGGGGCCTCAAAACTACTCTCAAATGACCCGAAAACAAAGATTGTCCAGCATTATGGTTTAGGGGAAGGCTCCAAAAAGCTATTTCAAAGATTTCAGCGGTCAGTCTCCACTGTGAGGAACATAGTGAGGAAATGGAAGGCCACAGGCACAGTTCTTTTTAAGGCCAGAAGTGGCAGGCCAAGAAAAATATCAGAGAGGCAAAGACGAAGGATATTCAGAATGGTCAAAAACAACCCACAGACCACCTCCAAAGACCTGCAAGGTCATCTTCTGTAGATGGTGTCACTGTGCATAGGTCGCAAAGCAATCTGCACAAGGAAAGGCTGTACAGGAGAGTGATGCAGAAGAAGCCTTTTCTTCATAGATGTCACAAACTGAGTCGCTTGAGGTATGCAAAAACACATTTGGACAAGCCAACTTCATTTTGGAATAAGTGCTGTGGACTGATGAAACAAAATTTAGTTATTTGGTCATAACAAGAGGCGATATGCATGGCGGCAAAAGGAGAAGAAGAAGAAGTGACTTTATTGATCTCACACTGGAGAAATTCTTCTCTGCATTTAACCCATCCTGTTATCAGGAGCAGTGGGCAGCACATTACTGCGCCCGGGGACTCCATGATCTTCTTGCTTTGGTTTGGTTAGGACCTAAGCTGGAGGATTATGTTGCATGTTTTGTGTTGATGGGGGAAACCGGAGTGCCCAGAGGAAACCCACCCAGACACGGAGAGAACATGCAAATTCCACACAGAAAGGCTCGGGCGACCCGGGGATCGAACCCGGAACCTTCTTGCTGTGAAGCATGAGCGCTAGCTGCTCAGCCACCGTGCCGCAGCATGCCAGTAAAATTTGGTGGAGGTTCCATCATGCTGTGGAGCTGTGTGGCCAGTGCTGGTATCATGGAGTCCCCGGGCGCAGTAATGTGCTGCCCACTGCTCCTGATAACAGGATGGGTTAAATGCAGAGAAGAATTTCTCCAGTGTGAGATCAATAAAGTCACTTCTTCTTCTTCTCCTTTTGTCGCCATGCATATCGCCTCTTGTTATGACCAAATAACTAAATTTAGTTTCATCAGTCCACAGCACTTATTCCAAAATGAAGTTGGCTGTGTGCCCCAGGGTTCTACACTAGCGCCGGCCCTCTTTGCTCTGTACATGCTCCCCCTGGGTGATGTTTTTAGAAAGCACAATGTCACTTTTCACTGTTTTGCAGACGACATTCAAATATATCTGCCAGTGACCGCAAATGACAACCAGAGCACGATCAAAGCTCTGCAGGATTGTCTCAGGGATGTACAGACTTGGCTGAATGCAAATTTCCTAAACTTAAATCAAAGTAAAACTGAAATTGTTGTGTTTGGGAAAACAAATCCACTGCTTGGTCAGGACAGTGTGATTGGTCCTCTGTCCTCCTACTGTCTTCCTGCAGTGAGGAATCTTGGGGTGATTGTGGACTCCATGTTTAAACTGGACAAGCACATAAGTTCTGTGATAAAGTCCAGCTTCTTTCATTTGAGGCTCCTTGCCAAAATAAAGCCCTACCTACCTTGTGCAGGTTTTGAAAAAGCTATTCATGCTTTTGTAACTACGCGTCTGGACTATTGCAATTCTCTGTATGCGGGGCTAGACCAGAGCTCCCTGCAACGTCTACAACACGTCCAGAACGCTGCAGCTTGTCTGCTCACTAACACTAAGAGACGTGAACACATCACACCTGTGCTGTGTGACCTGCACTGGCTCCCTGTCCCCTATCGGGTGCAATTTAAAGTGTTACTAATTGTGTTTAAATGTTTACACTCTTTGGGTCCAGTCTATTTGAGGGAATTACTGGAGCCCTACACTCCACCCAGAGCCCTGAGATCAGCCGACCAGCTTCTGTTGGTCATTCCCAAGACTAGACTCAGGACGAGAGGGGACAGAGCCTTTTCTGTGGCAGCGCCCAAACTGTGGAACAGCCTTCCTCTTCCTGTCAGATCCTCTCAGTCTGTAACGCAGTTTAAGACGAGATTAAAAACTCATCTCTTTTCCCTGGCTTTTAATACTAGTTAGTCAGTTGTTTTTTATTATAGTTTTTATTATAGTCCTTACACTGTGTTATATATGTATATGCTCTTTTGTCTTTTATCCTTCATGTGAAGCACTTTGGTCAACTGACATTTTTAAATGTGCTATAGAAATAAATTTGAACTTGAACTTGAACTTGGTATTGGGAATCTTGTTAAAGTTGAGGGTCGCATGGATTCCACTCAATACCAGTGGATTCTTGAGAATAATGTTCAACAATCTGTCATAAATTTAAAGTTGTGCCGGGGCTGGATATTTCAACAAGACAACGACCCAAAACACTGCTCAAAATCTACTCAGGCGTTCATGCAGCGGAACAAGTACAATGTTCTGGAATGGCCATCCCAGTCCCCAGACTTGAATATCATTGAAAATCTGTGGGATTATTTGAAGCAGACTGTCCATGCTCGGCAACCATCAAACCTCATTGAACTAGAGGTGTTTTGTAAGGAGGAATGGTCCAATATCCCTTCATCCAGGATCCAGACACTCATTAGAGGCTATAGGAAGTGTCTAGAGGCTGTTATTTTTACAAAAGGAGGCTCTACTAAATATTGATTATGATTTTTCTGTTAAAGTGCCCAAATTTATGCACCGGTCTAATTTTGTTTTCATGCATATTGCACATTTTCTATTAAAAAATAATAATAATCTCACTGCTGAAATATTATTGTGTCCATTAGTTATTTGATAGATCAAAATGACGTTGTGGATCCAAACACCCAATGATTTATGAATGAAAATAATGGCAATTGTTGTCTGTATTATAGTTTTACATCAGTTTCTGAAAAAAGTAGAACATTACAAAAAAAAATATATATGAATATTATAAAAGAATGTATGTATTTGTGTAATATTGTGTAAATTAAACAAACTTTGGCCATTGTTTATGATGCCAAACAACATAATAATTAGCCTACCTGTTTATGTCACATCTGGTCAGGGATGGTGCCAGACATTTTTGGTTGGAGGAGCCATGGGGGTGCCTAGTTCTTCAGTGGGGTGCGCATTTAACATGTTAATTTAGAGCCTTTTATGGATGTGAGTGCAACTTCATCCCATCATATTTGCTTTGCTGTTTTAAACAAGTTTTTGTACATAACACCCTGTAGTGATTTACAAAACCTAATGGAATTATCTTTTATTGTAGTCTCATTTTAAACACTCTGGGGGTTGCCATTTGAACATTTTAGTCAAGATTGAATCATAATGAGGCAAAAATCTTTGCGGGAGCTTTGGGGGTGCATTGGCCATTCAAGGAGAGGCTAGTGCCCCCTCAAACATCCTCTGGTGCCACCCCTGCATCATGTCCAAAATACAAAATAGAAATGTTACCAGAATGTTCAAACTGTAAAGGCAAATAGTGAAATTAATAAAGTAATCTGTCATATGTATTCTAAGCAGCATAATAAACTACTTCCTAATTTTCTATGTGGCTTTTTTGTTATCTGAGCCTCTGCCCCCTAAATCTCTCTGTACAGCCCTCCTCAATAATATTATTTTTTATTGCCCATAGTGACTTTAGGCATCTGTGGCTGGCTTCTCTTGACTGATGTGAAGAGTATATGTTGATAAAAATATGCCCCTGAGCTGCAGTTGAGTGACACAGGTGATAACAGTCATTTCAGGTCAGAACCAACCTAGCCCCACGGCGAGTCTTTAAGAACATTCTTATCACCCATTTTGGCATTTGTTCGAGCAGGAGGTTTGCGACCCTTAAATTCTGTGGATTAATGTCCGCTGTGATAACCGACAGGATGTACCGCTGGACCTGCTTCTCCAATCCCCGCACCCACTGAGCCGTAACGCCCCACACTGCGCCCCATTTATTTTTGTGGATTGAAAGAAAAAAGAAAATAACTTAACCAAATGAATAATAAATTCGAGTAAAAAAAAAAAGCAGTGTTATTTTAAAACGCTGCCTGCAAAGTTGGAGTAAAAACTGGGTTGGATAAGAAACTTTTTCTCCCTGGTGCAGTAGCAGAGCGAGGTACTTCAAAGAGGGGTCAGGCAGCCCTCATCTGTGCTAGGTGGGTTTGATTAACTTGTCATTCGTGCTTTGGAGAGGTCTCGCCCAAGCTCCCAGAACTGGATTTACTGGACAATTCTGCAGTGAGGAATAGATATCAGCATGCTTGAGTTACTATACATACACAGGCACAAATGATTCTTGACATACCCCGTTAAGAAACATTAAAATCTGAGCTAATTTCTTAATGCAATTAGTTTGACATAATCCTGAGGCGACTGAGTACTTAGTTGTAGCAAGCCGTTTAGTGGAGAGTGAATTCTAAAGAATTCAGATGCACTGAGGGAAATGTCAGTGGAGCTGTATGTATTTGTGTATCCACTTATTATCTGTGCTAAAGAGGAGCAGGCAGGGAGGAGCATGCAGGCGGTGTTTTCATCAGACTGGGCTTGTGCTGTTATTCTCTGAACTATTCTTGACCTTTTAGAAATGTGGCTCTCCAACATTCACATTATTAAAGATAAAAAGAACAGTAATTATACACGCCTGCTATTGACATTTTACCTTAGTGGTTTTAATTTCATGTAGAAATCTTAAGGTCTATATTAGGGGTGTGAATCTTTCACTCACAAAACGGTTCGATTCGAATCTCGATTCACAGGCTACGATTCGATTCAGGGACGATTCATAAAATTAGTAAACGATCCGGTACGATTCGATTCGATTCGATTCGATACGATCTGGTTCGGTTAATTTCGATTCAATACAAATTGACAACTTTACTCCCAAATGTTTTAAAGTTATTAAGAAAAGGAGAGAAACAAAAATGAAATTTCAAAATAGTATCCTTTTGTTTATTTAGTGTCCAACAGACAATACACCAGGTCTACTGAAAAACTCTGCTCATACTTAAAATACAACACATTCCTTCCCTCAAGCAATACAAAACAATAAGGTTAGATATCAAAAATAAAAAAGTAGTTATAAAACAAGCAAGTTGCCTATTAAAGGCAAAAATCTGAATCAGAATTAGTGCTTCAGTCACAGTTTCAGTAACTGTAAAAGTGCAACATATCACTGACAAGAAGATAGATATTACTAGGCAGTTATAGAAAACACTAGCATGTTAAATCCAACATGTCTTTTTATGCCTGTAATTAACTTTTCTTAACAAAAAAAAAAAGAAAATCAGAGAAAGCCCTTAACACTGAATAATACTTTCTCTCCATCTCATAACATTACCTCAGTCTCCTTTGAGACAAAAATAATCTGTGTGTGAAGTACATTTCTATACACACAAATCATAAGTATCTAAATACAGAAATTCACCAATTCTGATTATACATTGTATTTTCACACAAAAGTAAATTAGCCAAGTCAATTTTAGCCCAAATCAAATATACATTGCCAATACATGAATGTTGTCTAAATAAATCACCCAATCCACTAACCGTGACAATAAAAACGCTAGTATCATACAATTGTTATGGTCTATAGCTGAGCCAAAAAACAAACAGCAGTAGCGACGTGCCCTGTGCCGCTGTGGACCGCACTGCACACCACTGGTGGAGTGGGGCGAGTGCAGAGGATGGAGCTGAGCGCCACTTAGTTTGCGCACCGGCGCAGATTGTCTCGCGCAATGCTGCGCCCCGTACTCATTGGCCTGATTTATTAAAAAGGTGCACCAAGGGATAAACGGGATATGGTACGGCGGGTACAGCGTGGCTACAAGGGACAGATATATGAAAACTGGGGTATTTTAAATGAATGAATGAATGAAGAGAGAGAGCGGTTATGCCTGTCGCTGTGGAGGAGGGCGCACAGCGACGCACACTTAGGCCAAGGCACACACCACAGGCCAATGGTCAAGCTAAAAGAAAATAATCATTGTGACCACTTGGACGTTTCGAAAGGGACAGGGCAGAAGGTACCACCACTACCTGTTGCGACCGACGAGAGCGCACGAGGATGCTCCGTAAAGCTCAGCGTCGTGGAAAAGAACGGAGCTGGGCGCGCGGTCAGACGGCGGCACTAAAAGGAGTATAGAATAAGAATTTGGAGATAATGCGAAATACAGGTTCAAGGATTGGATTGGATTTACCTGGCCGTGGAGGACAGAGCAACCTGCACGGGGACCCGGAAATGCGTGTGGGCAAAAGGGGGAGCAACGAGAAAGGGAGCGCTTATAAAGTCCACCAGCCCGCGCCGTGGGGTGCCAGGCAAGCCTACGCACACCATTGGCCTCAACAGCCATCTTACCACAAGTCACTTTCACCATCTTCCAGTTTTGTATCTCTTTTTTATATTTGTATTTTGCAATTATGTTTTTAACTTTTTATACAGTGTCCTTGGGTGTCTTGAGAGGCGCTTTTAAATAAAATGTATTATTATTAGGCCCCGATTACCCAAGTGAGTAATCGATGAGGTTGCGCTCGTCATTGACAATGGACCCCACGGGTGCGTTACTGGACGGGAGCCCTTTCCATTAATATATATAGTGCCACCATAGGTTGTTATTGTTCTGGTTTTTTCTTATTCTTATTATTTTCCTATACACTTTTTTCAGGTTTCGGGTACTTCCCACCGACGAAAACTCACGAAATTTTGCACAAAATTCAAGAATGCCAAAAAAGGAATTTACAAATAATCTGTATTAAAAAATCTTAAAAAATGTCTCGACAGCGCCCCCTGGAAAATCAAAATACATTACGCCTATGGCTATACCCGAAAGATGAACTTTGTCGTAGATAAACGAAATTCGGGTGGTGGATAGGTCATGTCGTTACGAACCAAAAAATATATTATGCCATTGCTAGGCGACCAACAGGAAATCGGCCATATTGACCCAAGCACGCGACCCGGCGCCGAAGGCGCATTTTCTTGTCCTCGTATTTTAACAAACTCCTCCTAGGGTTTTTGACCCAGACTCACCAGAATCGTGCTGTATCATCTAGACAAGTGGGACATTAAAAGTTATTAAAAGTGTTCTAAAAGAGTGAACGGTGTTTCCGTGACAATGCCACAAATTTCGGGTTCGTTTTTGCGGCTCGCCATCAAACTTCGACGAGCGATAATTTGCGCATACTTTGGCCGATTTCACTCAAACTTTAATCGTTGGTGGACACCCCGGCCCTGAACAGATTGATAAAAGAAAATCTGAAATGGGTGCTATAGCGCCACCTAGGGAGATTGCATGGAAGTGCAAAATTTTACTTTGTCGTAGACATACCAAATTAGGTCCACATATTCGTGACGGGGTATCGATCAAAAAACTCAATGACGTCAACACGCCATGTCCCATCGTGTTGCCATGGCAACAGGCCAAACATCTGTCGTCGCCAATGGGATGCCTGGCAAAAACTTTGTCGTAGCCAAACCAAATTTGGTACACAGATGCATCATGGGAATAGGAACAAAAAAGTATATTATGCGGTTGCTAGGCGACCAACAGGAAGTCGGCCATTTTGGACCGAGCATGTGACCTGGCACTGAGGGCGCATTTCCCTGTCCTCGTATTTTAACAAACTCCTCCTTGGGTTTTTGACCCAGTCTCACCAGAATCTTGCTGTATCATCTAGACAAGTGGGACATTAAAAGTGATTAAAAGTGTTCTAAAAGAGTGAACGGTGTTGCCGTGACGCCACAAATTTCAGATTCATTTTTGTGGCTCGCCATCAAATTCGACGAGCCGTAATTCGCACATACTTTGGCCAATTTCACTCAAACTTCAATCGTTGGTAGACACCCCGGTCCTGAACAGATTGATATGAGAAAATCTGAAATGGGTGCTATAGCGCCACCTAGGGAGATTAAATGGAAGTGCAAAATTTTACTTTGTCGTAGACATACCAAATTTGGTACACACATTCGTGACAGAGTCTTGATCAAAAATCTCAATGATGACCCCCACAGCATCTCCCATCGTGTTGCCATGGCAACAGGTCAAACATCTGTCCTCGCCAATTGGACACCTGGCAAAAACTTTGTCATAGCCAAACCAAATTTGGTACACAGATGCATCATGGGAATAGGAACAAAAAAGTATATTACGCCATTGCTAGGCGACCAACAGGAAGTCGGCCATATTGGACCGAGCACGTGACCTGGCACCGAGAGCGCATTTTCCTGTCCTCGTATTTTAACGAACTCCTCCTTGGGTTTTTGACCCAGACTCATCAGAATCGTGCTGTATCATCTAAACAAGTGGGACATTCAAATTTATTAAAAGCGTTCTAAAAGAGTGAACGGTGTTTCCGTGACAACGCCACAAATTTCAGGTTCGTTTTTGCGACTCGCCATCAAACTTCAACAAGCGATAAATCGCGCATACTTTGGCCGATTTCACTCAAACTTTAATCGTTGGTGGACACCCTGGCCCTGAACAGATTGATATGAGAAAATCTAAAATGGCCACTATAGCGCCCCCTAGGGAGATTGCATGGAAGTGTAAAATTTTACTTTGTCGTAGGGTTAGGGGTTAGGGTTAGGGGATACGGATAGGGTTAGGGGTTAGGGTTAGGTTTAGGTTAGGGTTAGGGTGTTAGGTTAGGGTTTAGGGTTAGGGTTAGGGTGTTAGGGTTAGCATTAGAGTTTAGGGTTAGGGTGTTAGGGTTAGGGTTTAGGGTTAGTGTTAGGGTTAGTTAGGGTTATGGTTAGGGTTAGGGATAGGGTTAGGGCTTAGGGTTAGGGTTAGTTAGGGTTGGGGTTAGGGTGTTAGGGTTAGGGTTTAGGGTTAGGGTTAGTTAGAGTTAGTGTTGGTGTTAGGGTTAGGGTGTTAGGGTTAGGGTGTTAGGGTTAGGGTTGGGTTTAGGGTTAGGGTTAGGCTTAACCCTTTGTCTCGATCAAAAAACTCAACGATGACCCTGCGCCATCTCCCATCATGTTGCCATGGCAACAGGCCAAACAACTGTCCTCGCCATTAGGATCCTCTGCAAAAACTTTGTCATAGTCAAACCAAATTTGGTACACAGATGCATCATGGGAAGAGGAACAAAAAAGTATATTACGTCGTTGCTAGGCAACCAACCAGCCATATTGGATAGACCATGTGACCTGGTGGCAACGGCGCCATTTCCTGTCAAACTTCGACGAGTGATCATTCGCATATACTTTGGCCGATATCACTCAAACTTTAATCATTGGTGGACACCTCGGCCCTGAACAGATTGATAGAAGAAAATCTAAAATGGCCATAATAGCGACTCCTAGGGAGATTGCATGGAACAGAAAAAATTTACTTTGCCGTAGACACACCAAATTTGGACCACACATTCGGGACATGGTCTCGATCAAAAAATACAGTGACACCCCCACTCCTTCTCGCGTCATGTTGCCATGGTAACAGGCCAAACATCTGTCCCCGCCATTAGGATGCCCGGCAAAAACTTTGATGTAGCCACACCTAATTTTAATCGTTGGTTGACACCCTGGCCTTGAACAGATTGACATAATAAAATCTGAAATGGCCGTAATAGCGCCCCCTACGGTAATTGCATGGAAAAGAAAAATTTTACTTTGCCGTAGACACACCAAATTTGGACCACACATTCGTGACACGGTCTCGATCAAAAAACATAGTGACACCCCCCTGCCATCTCACATCGTGTTGCCATGGTAACAGGCCAAACGTCTGTCCCCGCCAATAGGATGCTTGACAAAGTTTGGTATAGCCCAGTGCTTCTCAATTATTTTCTGTGACACCCCCCCTAGGAAGAAGTAAAAATTTCACGTCCCCCTTCCTGCGCGTGACTATAAATAGTATTATTTGTCTAGAAAATTGTTATAAGAACACCATTGTATCCTTTTATTAACATTATAAACAAAAAAAAGAAAGAAACTTACAACAAAGACTGCACTGAGTACTCAAATATTAATGTGTTTTTAATGCTTTGCGCACATTTGTTTACGTTTTACAGAAATGATCAAAGGAGAAGTTCAATTTGTCAACTGGACAAAGTTTGTTTGGTTGAAAACGTTTCGCCGCTCATCCGAGAGGCTTCGTCAGCTCTGGCCCTCATGCTGGTTCGACCCTGTTTATATCTAGCTGCAAGGGAGGAGCTAGCTTCCCTGAACCAAGCTCTGACCTGTCCCCGCTACTCTCTTCCGTACCTGGCCGGCGTTTCGGAAAAACTACAGAGGATTTTCAGACAATATGAAATCCCAGTTTATTTCAAACCCACAAACACTTTAAGACAAAAACTGGTCCACCCAAAGGACAAAACACCGAGCCACAAACAAAGCAATGTGGTCTACTCCATTCAGTGTAGTGAAGACTGCAGTGAGCGCTATATTGGGGAAACCAAGCAGCCACTTCACAAGAGGATGTACCAACACAGGCGGGCGGGCCAGAGTGGACCGTCATCTGCCGTTCATCTTCACCTAGAAGCCGCGGGCCATTCATTTGAGGACAGTGAGGTTCAGATCTTAGCCAGGGAAAAGAACTGGTTTGAGAGGGGAGTTAAAGAGGCTATTTTTGTCAGAAAAGAGAATCCGTCGTTAAACAGAAATGGGGGAGTTAGACACAACTTGTCTCCCATCTATAATTCGATTCTCAAACAAAGAATCATTAGGACAGACAAGCCATTGCAGAGGGGTGGAGAGGGTCGTTGTCTTGAATAGGGAATTGGACGCCAGAGAAATTTGAAATACAAAGAGACAGATTAGCTGATGGTTCAGAGTTGTTTCAGTGTAGTGAGCGGGCTGATAGATATGCTAATACAAGACGCCAGAGGAATTCGTAAAACAAAAGAGAGTAGCGGGGACAGGTCAGAGCTTTGTTCAGGGAAGCTAGCTCCTCCCTTGCAGCTAGATATAAACAGGGTCGAACCAGCATGAGGGCCAGAGCTGACGAAGCCTCTCGGATGAGCGGCGAAACGTTTTCAACCAAACAAACTTTGTCCAGTTGACAAATTGAACTTTTCCTTTGATCATGGATTCTACCTGGACGACTGAGGGACTTTTCACGCGTTTTACAGAAATGAAACTTAAAACCACCTCATTTGCATAAGCTAAAAGCACTGAAAAAAAAACGCTCTCTCCTTGTGCCACTGATGCGTCAGCTTCTGTCGGACTAAAGGACACGACTCAGTGGAATATACGTGTTTTTTCTGTGACAGAGGATGTTTTGTTAATGGTGATACTGTGCGTAAATCACATGTGAGAACGCCACTGCCAACTACTGTTGTTGATGTGCAATTACACTTAGTTCTAGTACAGTACAGCAAAAAAACATGTTTCCCAGGGTCATACGCGCCCTCCCTGGCATCACGCCACGCCCCCCCAGGGGGGCCCGCCCCACTATTTGAGAAGCACTGGTATAGCCACACCAAATTTGGTACATAGATGCATCATGGGAATAGGAATAAAAAAGTATATTACGTCATTGCTAGGCAACCAACCAGCCATATTGGATAGGCCATGTGACCTGATGTGAAAGGCACCATTTTCTGTCCTCATATTTTTATTTATTCAATTGATTTTTAAATGTTTGCACCCAGCATTTAAAACAAAAATACACACAAAAGAAGAAGAAAATAACAGAATAGTGCAGGAAAGGCTTATGATTGACCCTCCTCTTAAAATTATTTAAAATAAAAGGCAAAACAAACAACCCCTCCCCACCTCAACCCCAGGCATTCAACACAAATGCATCCAGATAACGCACAAACTCACACATGCATGCAGCTAGAAAAAAGGGGAGGAAAATGGCGCGTTAGCGCCACCCCCCCAGTGAGTGCAAGCGAGGGCCGATCATCGCCGCTTGCGGCTATATTTATTATTATTTTCCTTCCTCCCTTTTTTCAGGTTTCGGGTACTTCCCACCGATGAAAACTCACAAAATTTTGCACAAAATTTAAGAACCAAATTCAACGCCAAAAAATGAATTTACAAATGGCTCGACAGCGCCTCCTGGAAAATCAAAATACATTGCGCCTATGGCTATACCCCTGTTGCCATGGCAACAGGCCAAACATCTATTTTCGCCAGTGGGACGCCGGCAAAAACTTTGTTGTAGCCAAGCCAAATTTGGTACACAGATGCATCATGGGAATAGGAACAAAAAAGTATATCACACCGTTGCTAGGCAACCAACAGGAAGTCAGCCATATTGGACCGAGCACGTGACCCGGCGCCGCAGGCAAATTTTCCTGTCCTTGTGTTTTAACAAACTCCTCCTCGGGTTTTTGACCCAGACTCACCAGAATCGTGCTGTATCATCTAGACAAGTGGGACATTAAAAGTTATTAAAAGCCTTCTAAAAGACTGAACGGAGTTTGTTTTTGCAGCTTGCCATCAAATTGATTCAAAAGTGATAATCCGTGCATATTTTGGCCGATTTCACTCAAACTTTAATCAAAAATAAACTTTAATCAAAAATAACAGAACACTGCAGGCAAGGTTTATGAGTGACCCTCCTCTTAAAATAATTGAAATTAAAAGACGAAACAAACAACCCTCCCCAGCTCACCCCCAGGCATTCAACACACACATGCATCCAGATAACACGCGCCCCGCGAGGGCCGATCATCGCCGCTTGCGGCTATATTTTTATTATTATTATTATTATTATTATTATTATTATTATTATTATTATTATTATTATTATTATTATTATTATTATTATATTACACAAAATTTACTTTTGTGAGGTTTAAGGTATGCTGTAATGTTACCTCATCAAAAACATACCTGGAGTTGTGTTTTGTTTCATTCACACATATCTGAGTAACCCTGGTTTATTAGTCTGTCCTCTCCAAAGCTCAAAATGCTCTCTTTCACCTTGTGATGTCATGAAGCGATTCAAGTTAACAACTACCTTTTACCTTTTGTTTAGTAGAGACTGGAATTTCCAGGGCTGAAATTATCCAAAGGTTCTAGTGAAGGTGTATGGAGTTTAAAAACACAGGGGAGCCCTTCCTGTATGACATCACAATGTGGAAAAGACTGTTTTCAGTTTGAGAGAAGAAGTCTTCCTAAATATGCAGGATTTGTGAGTTAAACATGTATGAATGAAACAAAACATAACAATACAACATTATAACACAGATCAGAAAATAGCTTAATTAGAAAGCAAATTAGGAGCAGTGGGCAGCACATTACTGCGCCCGGGGACCATCTCCATGATCTTCTTGCTTCAGCTTGGTCAGGACCTCAGCTGGAGGATTTTACCTATGGTGCATGTTTTGGGTTGGTGGGGGAAACCGGAGTGCCCGGAGGAAACCCACCCAGACACGGGGAGACCATGCAAACTCCACACAGAAAGGCTCGGGCGACCCGGGGATCGAACCCAGACCATAATATGGGCCCTTTAACAATGCACAGGATGTTTGATAGCAGTTAGTAGCATTTGATCAATCATGATGAACATGTGAATATGGTCAACCCAAAACATGCGCCATAGGTAAAATCCTCCAGCTTGGGTCCTGACCAAGCCTAAGCAACAAGATCATGGAGATGGTCCCCGGGTCAAATGCAGAGAACAATTTCTCCTGTGTGAGATCAATAAAATGTCAATCTTCCAATCTTCCAATCTTCTAATCTTCTAATCTTTAATCACTGTAAGGCGCTTTGTGTTACATTTTGTATGAAAAGCGCTTTATAAATAATGTTTGATTGATTGATTCATTGATTGACTGTTGAATCTCTTGACTTATGATGTGTTATGTTAGAGGAGCCACTAGAGCAAAGCAATGGTGAATAATGCACCAAATTTCTTTTTACTTAAAAAAAAAAAAAAAAAAAAAGGATCTTAGATTTAGCTTCGAATGAGCAAATTCTGTGCAGCTAAGTGCTAGACTATTTCCTCTGGTTTGTATCCACTTGTCAGGAGCATGTGAAAATAGTATATGATGCAACATTAAACGCAGGGTTTCCTCAGTGCTGTCATATCGTATTCAAATCTGACATGCTGCCTGTAAGAGTGTGCTTAATAGGTCATTAGTCTGGCAATTAAATAAATACTCAGGCTTGAAGCATCCCTCTAAATGTGGGGATTTTGTATTTGAAGTGGCAAACGGCACATGGGATAAACAATATTTAGCAGACTTGTGAGGAAAGGCATTGCACACAAGGAGAAGGGAACATCAAATAAAAGGCATATTTTGTGGCTCAGAGACCTAGCTAACACAAATGTTAGGATGGATAACACACTACTAGTGTACATGCTAGAAAAAATAAGAATGGTGAGCAAACAATGGGACGAATTAGTGTCATTTACGGTAATATAATTGTCCATATATCTGCTTTTCTGTTTGTGCGTGTCGTTTGATAAAAAGGTGACTGTTTATAAACCTGAACTGACAATAGGCTGCAGATTATAATGTGACAAATTGAAATGACATGTAGATGAATGTTTTGCCAGAAGCAAAGCATATCAAAAGATCGTGTTCATTTGAGGAATGATCAAAAGGAATAAATTATAGTTACCGTTGATTAAAGAACAAAATATACAAATAACTTGCTTTTCTTAGTAATTAAAATCAGTCGATGTGCTTGTTTTGATTATTTCACTGCTAAAAATGTGTGCAGTTCTTAGACACAGTTTCTTCATTATATTCACTCCTCTTTCACACAGAGGGCAGAGATGTGATCCTTTGACCTCTCTGTCTCAGCCTGGCTACGTCCCATTGTTCTTATTATGCACTGAACTTTTATTTAACATTATAATACTTAATATTCAGCTTTAGAAATATACTATATGCCAGCGTACAGCCTTGTAGGGTAGAAGGTCCATTAAAAACCGTGTTGAGCTTGGGCATATTGAACAATTCCATCACTAACATGTGCACACACAATACACACTGCGTATTGTCTATGTAGTGTCCCAGCCGAAAAAATGCGGACAGTCTGCAGCACAGCACTGGGGTTTGCTTTTACTAATCACACTGCAAGCACTCTACATTACAAGCTCAATAATCAATGTGGCATTCAGCACCAAAACAAGACCAGCTCAAAATTAAAATGATCCAAATGTGAACGTTTTGATCCAGTAACATGCGCTCTTCAACCAAATCACCAGAGGAGCTTTTATTTGTCCAAAGATGTAATTACATTTTTAAGGAGCAGTAAATAAGGTGTGGAGGTCTGTGTTGGTGGTTGTGGATGCCTATTGGAAAGACATCAGGCTGAAATATTGGTATTGCCGTTGAAGCTGGGAAGATGCTTGTTTCAGCATGTTGTGCGTGTCACCCTTCCTGCCACATCCCCCAATCAATGAGGGCTTGACAAATCTCCCCCAGACTGGGAATCATATTTTCAAGAGCTCGGAGGGCACTAGCTCAGGCACACTGTAGATGTGACCTGGCGCCAACTCACATTTACCGCCTTTTCACATCATTTGACAGAAATAATCCACTCTGTATTCACAAGTCGAGCCCAGGATGTCATAAACCTGCACATCTACGCCGCCTGATACCCGCTTGACTAATTAGAAAAAAATATATATATCAAGCTGGATTACAATTCTCTGTGACATTTTAAGTAGGATATTGCGTGATTTTATGCTAATTGAAATGCTACACATCTTTCACAATAAGATGAAATATAAGCAGAACAGTAGAGATATAAGTGTGAGTATATTTTGAATTATTGTAAAATGTATGATTTTCTCTGACAACACAAACAAATCTTGTACAGGCTTGTCTCTTTAATAGTTGTTAAAATCACCGTTATGTTTCTCTTTATTAAAATCCAAATGCTGTCACTCTTGTCCATGCCTTCAAAGCCCACAAAACACCATATTCCTGTATTTAGTGGCATATGAAGACAGTATAGCCTTGCTGATTCACTTCAGAGCTCAAAAAGGTAATTTTATATACACTGTAAAGATGTGATTACAATACAATTACGGTGATTGTATAGTGCTTATAGTAAAGACCATTAAAGCACATTTCTGTCATTGTTCTTCACTGTTCTTCAACTCCGGTTATCACTGATCTCACCCAACGCAGTAAAGCACTTTGAATTACTCTGTGTACAAATTCTGCTACAAATAAACTTTCCTTGACAGACAGACCGCTGTGGTGAAGGGTCTGTCTAGGATTACTCTGGGTCCCTCCAAGGAGAGGTTAGACTGGCTCTACCTCATGAGATACAGGCGTCCATGTTTATGTATTTATGACTGCAACAGTAAATCAATGTAGCATCAATCAGTATTCCTGTGTATTAGTATTCCTTGTGTAACATAAATAACAACATTATGCTATTGGATTTAGAAAGTTAATCCAAATCAATATTTGTCCTGGTCACACCCCATAAGGGGCCTGGAGTGTGGCCTATATTTTGCAGCCTGTGCACATGAGTGCACCTGTAGTGGGCCTCTGACCCGTGATGATCAGCTGCTGGTCCAACAACTTGTGATGTGGGCACTTTACAGCTCTGAGTAAGTTGGTCTTCCTTCACTATATGACGTCATCTCACCTCTGGCCTGCCCTGAACTCTGACCCTGATCAAGTCTACAGAGGTTTTCAGGGTCCAGGGAGCACAACCAGTCTTTGCGTATTGCTGGACGGCCCTCACCCCTCCCAGTGCCCTGGTAAACTCGGTGTTTATCTGCCCTAGTAGTGTAAACAGTAGCAGCTGAATGAGAAAGATAGAGAGTTCCCGTCAAGAATTTATTTTATGAAAATACTAGTTTATATATTGGTGATACCAATAGTGCAGCAATGCAATAGTGC
The DNA here is from genome assembly GCA_036785185.1 of Paratrypauchen microcephalus. NCBI lineage: Eukaryota > Metazoa > Chordata > Actinopteri > Gobiiformes > Gobiidae > Paratrypauchen > Paratrypauchen microcephalus. The sequence continues at coordinate 2,541,335 of JAVJIX010000028.1, read as the reverse complement.
AGGGTGTGTCAGAATTATTTTGCTCCTTTATTTCTGATGAGTGTAAACAATCCCTTTTTGTCCAGTATGTTTTAAACAGCACTACTGATCCTCCATATGAATGTCTCAGCTCCACTGGTATCTGTCCTTTGCTGCAGACGCACAACAACATTTAGTATAAATTTAGAGAAATGTAAAATACTGTTCCTGCCGAGTGTCCCCTTCCTTAACTGAATACATTACCCATGCTTTGGTTTGCTCACAAAATGTGCTTGAATTCTCTTTCATCATAACCATACAGAATGTGTAACAGAGCAGATTATCCACAGATCGCATGAGAAGATGAGCAAAACCGTGTCATATTTCTAAATGACAGAACACAAAGTGCAAAGAATTCCTCCTGAACCTGACCACAAACAAGTCCTGCACAGAATGACACACAAATAAGCACGGTGCTACTGCTAGCGCACTCTTAAACTTTCAAGGTGATACCTGATTCTTTGTATCAGCAGGAAACGGTTGCCAAGGGAACAGAATTACTTGACTGTTGATAAAGAATGTCAGGCAATCAAGAGGGAGCTAGAGGCAGGAGAGCACACTGTGATAGGGCGCCACCTCCACCACATCGTCGTGGAGACACTGTGGCCGACTGACAATCCATCTGCACTGGACACTGGTCACAACCAAAGCATCTGTGTCCACTCCAATGTGGAGTGGACACCGCGAGTGAGGCAGAGGAGCAGTGTCAAGCAGAGGCGTTCATGGTGATAGCCATTACCTGACAAAAATAAACATTTGAAGGTCACCTGCAGAGCCAGTTTTACACAGAGGAGTGCCCGCTCAAGACGTCAGTGCACAGTCAGTTAGAGCAGGATCTATAGGCTGACATTTGGTTACTTTTTCTTCAATGTGTCTGCTGAGTATGAGCAGAGAGAACTGTCAAACATGAGCACAAAGCCCTCTTGTCTTTATGTAACACAGCTAGTCTAATGCTACTTCCCACAACAGGCTTGTTGCAAGTGGGAGCACTCACATCCATGCAGTGGTCAAGTGAATATTCTGCATAGAAAATGTGATGGGCTCAGAATTCTTCAGGCGTGTTTTGAAGTCTACTTTGGTTTATGCCTGTCTGTATTAGTAATGTAATGTATTTGCAAATGTATTGGAGTGATAGACACACCTTATTTTGTGTTTTCCACATACTGGTCTCACTATGTACATATTGGGGCTAATGCCAAAAAATACTAAAAGACAAACCTTTTCAATGTGGCATCATTTTCAACATTCTGTGGGTATAAAAAGCTGGTATTGCCAGTAAGTCATTCCAAGTTCATCATTAAAACAGCCATGAACGCACGATGTCACTTAACGGATAAGCAGCGTCACCTGGCCATAGTGCGCCTTCGGGTCGGTAGCAGGCATTCAGATGTTGCTCGTGAACTTGGTGTGTCTCAAAGTGTCATCAGCAGACTTGCATCAAGACATAGAACTACTGGCGGAGTTTGTGACAGGTCCAGGAGTGGAGCCCCACGAGTGACAGACCGCAACGATGACCAGTACCTAAGGATCTACGCACTCAGACATCGTCATGCAACGGCCACACAGATGCAGGCCCATTTACGAGAGGTGAGGGGGACTAGGGTTTCCAGACAAACCATACGCAACCGACTTCACCACTTTGGCTTGAATGCCAAATGACCGTTGCAGGTGACTCCACTGACACCAAGACACCGCCGTGAACGTTTGCAGTGGGCACAAGATCGTGTGACCTGGACAATGCAGCAGTGGTCTACCGTTTTGTTCACTGATGAGTGTCGGGTCACCTTGCACAGAAATGATGATCGTCAGCGTTGCTGTAGAAGGTGAGGTGAGCAATACGTCGAGGTCAACATGGTCCCCAGGGTTCCCTTTGGTGGAGGCGGTGCAACAGTCTGGACAGGCATCACCAGTCAGCGCAAAACAAATCTGGTTATTGTAGATGGCTCAGTAACTGCACTTTCTTACCTCAGAGACATCATAGAACCCATCATCATCCCCCCCAATTCCGCCAGCACACCCCCAACTTTCTGTTCATGGATGATTATGCTCCACCACATCGAGCCAGAATTGTCACAGCTCGACTTCAGGAAGTCGGGAGTGCCTCGTGTTATGGCCTGACCTGAACCCCATAGAACACGTCTGGGACCAGTTGAAGCAGAAACTGGATGATCGTACCCCACCACCACATGACCTGGCAGAACTGCGTGTAGCACTTGTGGAAGAGTGGAATGCATTGCCTCAAAACAACATCATGAGGGTAGTGAGGAGCATGAGACGTCGCTGTTAAGCTGTCATTGCGGCAAATGGTGGTAACACCCGTTACTGACTGTCAAGTTTTTGTTATTTGGGGCTATCTTTGTTATTATAATTTTTGGGGGTGTCATGAATTAAACTAATGAAAAAGGTGTTTTTTTCCATTCATTATTAGTAATACCAAAGGGAACTTTTACTCATTTCAATTAAATTCAGAACAAATAGGAAAAATACTCATAGGAATAACAATATCCCTAACTTATTGTGAGTAGTGTGTGTGTGTGTGTGTGTGTGTGTGTGTGTGTGTGTGTGTGTTTACAAGCAGTAATACATGAATTTATATGTTGAACAATGATATTAGCTAAAGCGATTTTTTAAAAGGCAATATCCAGTCCAGCAAATCTTTCAGTATCCATGTTAATATCCAATATCGGATTGGTGCATCCTTAATATTAACGGCAGGGTTTGTTGTTGTCATTTCAGTAATTACAACAATAGTGGCAGTGCACTTGCAACATAGCAGTGTACGTTTTGCTTCTGTTCTAAACTTATAATCAAGTAGAGCTTGGAAGGACGCCTTTGTAAACACATACCTAATTGTGCCTCTAAAATGAAGCTCTTGAAGTGACGTGTCAACCACAGTATCATGCATCTTTATTTGCCGTCTATTAATTCAGCTTTTTGTGCTCAACAGCTTTGAGCCATGTTCTTAGCTGCAGCTCAATCCTCTCCACAATGGTTTCATACAAATTACCTTTATCTTAGCGCCCCCTTCGTTCAGGTAATGAGGTGAAGAGCCATTTCACTGCCACCATTCAATAATCCTGATTTGCAGCTGGCCCTCACAGAGCCATACAAATGAAGCGATATGCAAAGGAGGCCATCAGTTCCTGCAAGTTTAATCTAACGGTTCATAATTTTTCTATGGATAAGATGGAATAAATCAGCTCTAAGAGGCTGGGGAGGTTAAAATAATTAAAATTGTGTATGTAACTAATAATCGCAATGTGCCAAAGCTGACATTTAGGTGGTTTAAGTGTTTAAGAGGCAGAATGCATACTTATCTGACTTCATAAAACTTAAAGCTGCAAATTGGAAGTAATTGGCTTTCGTAAATACCACTCTACAGAGACTGCTTTATGTTACCTTGTTGAAAACATCAAGTCCAGCATCGATGCTGGCGGTGTTGTTGGCGCAGTGTTCATCGACCTAACAAAAGCATTTGACACTGTCAACCACCACACGCTACTACAAAAGCTCACTTATTTCAATTTTTCAGAAACAACTTTAAACTGGTTACAATCATATCTGGCCTTGAGAAAGCAGTGTGTCTGTGTGCACAATATAAAATCTCCAATATCCCAAAACAATCTTGGTGTGCCTCAAGGCTCGATTTTAGGTCCATTATTGTTTAGCATGTACATAAATGACTTGCCTCAAATTTGTCCATCTAATGTCGTCTGTCAGATGTACGCTGACGATGCAGTTTTGTATGTTCATTCTAAAAACAAACAGCAAGCTGCACAGGACCTGTCAGTTGCTATGTTAAAGGTAGCAAACTGGCTACAAAATTCACATTTACATCTCAACATCTCAAAGTCAGTTTGTATGTTTTTCTCTAAAAAGCCCAGCATGGATACAGACCCAGATGTATCTGTGCTTGGAACGAAACTGAAATTGGTCCATGAAGTGAAGTATCTGGGAGTCACATTGGACCCACAACTATCATTTAAACAACATGTCAAAAGAACAGTGAATAAAATCAAATATCATTTATCAAATTTTCGTCATATAAGAAATAACCTAACAACAAACTCTGCAGTTATGTATTTAAATTCAATGATCTTGCCGCACCTAAATTATTGTATCACTAGTTGGACTCTGACAAATAAAACTACTCTTAAATTAGTTGAAACTGTTTATAAAAAAGCACTCAAAGTATTGGACAAAAAGCCCGCAAGTTACCACCATTGTAGAATTCTGGACAAATATACATTTCTTAATTGGGACAACACCATCAAATATGCAGATTTAATTTTGGTTTACAAAGTTTTTAATAATCTTGCTCCACCTCCTTTAAAAGAGTTTGTGAAAAGAAATACAAATCGCACAACAAGAGCCGGTTCTAGAGGTGACTGCTCTGTGCCGTTAAGGAAAAGCGCTTTTGGACAGTCCTCTTTTGCTTATCGAGCAGGTCAAACATGGAACACACTGCCTGCTCACATACGAGAGCTTCCAACACTGGCAGCATTTTCTAAAGCTGTAAAACAGTGGCTGTCCACTAGTCAAACATGCAACCATATTTAACAAAATTGAAATATACTGAGGTGTTATTGATTTAACTCTGAGACTCTTTACTTGAAATGACTGAATTGTGTGTATAGTGAGTGCTGGTTTTATGTACTTTGTGTGATTGTTGTACTTTTCCCTGTCCCTGATTTGACATCAACCTGCCGAGGGACTGAAGATGGAAATTAGCCACGCTGGCTATAATCTTTACATATTTACATTTTAAATGTTCATTAATATGTGCTGTCCCTTTACAAATAAATAAAAAAAAAAAAAAAAAAAAAATTATGCCCCACTTAGCACCGAATCACTTCTCCCAAGACTCTTGCATGCTCAAAGATTTGAATGACACGCAATGATGGAATATTTCAGTACCACTTTTGTTTATATAATTAAAATATCCTGCCCAATGTTCGTGTTACGCTGCTACACTCTGTGTCAGTCTGTGGGGTTTGAATGCTGTGAAAGCCATATTTATGGACATTTTGGAAACTGAATATAACACCATTCAAGGATTGTTGGTATCTTGTTGCATGAAATTTATTGACAGAGCAATGCAGAGCAGATTTGTAAGACTCCTGGCAGAACTGATACAGAGAAATGGGGAACAGATTAAACAATTTTACACTGACTCCAGATCTGACAAATTAAAATCTTATGTAACTTTCAGGATTATAGTAAGTCAGTATAACATAAATTAATTTGATCTGCTAGGACTATGCTTTGAGACTGTTTTCTTTTTCTTTAAAAAATAATAATTATCACAAATTCTTTTTAGTTCAATTTATTTATTTAATGAAACAAGCACAGTGCAAAATATATATTAACCTTAGAAAGATGCATTGTCCCTGTACGAGCCGGTATAGTTTATAAAATCAAAAATTAAAAGAAAATGACTAGACTATTGTTAAATAAAATAGTTCTGTAACATCAATCGTCTGATTCAACAGTTCCACAATGTGGACACAGTGTTTTGGAAAATATGTATTAATTAAAGTAACTGCAGGCTATATTAACAATAAATAAATGGAAAAGCACAATTGAGTTGTTCTTCTCTTGTCGTATTCGGGCTCAAATATTATTAAGGGGATTTTTCCCAGTTGGCATTTCTCTCAGGATTTTTGGCTGGGTATGTCTGCTTGAAAAGACAAACCAGATGACTTCATTTGCAGCTTATCTTTGTAACAATAGCCTTTATTGTATTATGTTTCAGACACAATCTTCCGACTGTCAAAACTCATTTTTCTAGCCTTTTATCATATTTGATTCAAAACATCACCAAGGCAATACATTTGACAGTTTAAAGTTGTTGTTTTTTTCATTCATCAATCAGATGGTGGAACATATTCAGTATATATCTATATCTATATATGCCAAGAAGTAATTACCACCACACTGGGTGTTATTTTGTTTTTAATGTCAAGAGAACTGGCACAAAAGACATAGACAAAGCCAAGTGTGAAATTAATGATGAGCCTATACGCCAAGGTAAAATTCAGTAGAGTTTCAGTGCATTTTAAAACAAAACTTATTGTATTGTTATCGTACTTGCTGTTACTTGGTATCAGATTGAAACAAAAATCGCTGGTAGGCCTGTTGCAAGAACAAATTTTGGAACTTCGATATATTGATATTATAAAATATTAATGATAAACTATAATATTGAAACTTATTTATGCCACTGACACAATAACCCTACTAAAAACTTAAAGGTCCCGTGACATGGTACTTCTTGATGCTTTTATATGGCTCCTTAATGGTTCCCTAATACTGTAAATGAATCCTTCTTCAAAATCAACACTCACTGCATGAGATATGACTCTGACAGTCTTCATGAGGCTAGATATGTGTCTAAAATGCTTTATTCTGAGTGTTGCTGCTTCAGTGCAAATGAGAAGGACAGAGTGATTGGCTAAGGAGCGGGGGGGGCGGGTTTCCCCCGCAGCTCTGCGCAGCTCGTCTCCTCTCTTCCGTGTTTAACACAGGAAGACAGATGGGAGACTTTGCAATGAAAAAAAAAACATATTTACACAGAAAATAAAATTAAACCACTGGTATTTCAGAGGTCCAGAGGGTCGGGTAAGGGACTTGCGAGCCTAGAAACACTCGGACGTGCCTCCAGGCAAATAAAAAAACGCATTTCGCATTGTAGCGCATTCACAGTCCAAACTCTATGGGCGGGATATACAGGGACGCTGAGCGGAGACAGAGGGAGGGGCTGGAGCTGCATTTGCCGATCTGACGTCAAAAAGGTGCCTTGTCCGAACTCGCCCGTTTGAACACTGGTTTTGTGTAACGCAGAAAAGGACCGCAAATGCTCAGTTTAGACATTTCGCAACTTTTAGCCATGGGGGGGGGGGCTCACATTAACGTCAGAACCTCAGAAAGTGAAAATTTCATGCCATGGGACCTTTAAACCACAAAAACTATTCAGACCCTCCAGGAATTCGCGATGTTGCGATTTGCAACTTCAACGCAACTTCAGCCAATCCCCATGAATTCAGGGCGGTGTTGCAATTTTGGCCAATCACCGCAACTTTCCCGCAATTTTTACCAATTTTGACCAGTCATCGGCGACGTATTGAACTCACGTCGACCAGCTTCCTTCTGCCTTGCTTCCGTGTGACGAAACGAAACTGCGGCCGTGTCCCCAGTTCGGAGCGTGGTTTGAAGGGGGCTCAGACTGCAGTCAAGGCGGTTCACACTTGCTCAGCCCTGAGTGCACTCCGCAGACCGCATGGCCGTCTGCGAAATGTGACAGGTCTCGCAACTACGGGAAGCAGCCGCCGACTCCATTTTCTCCCGTAGAAGAAGTAGCACACGGTGCATGCTAGGATATATCAGTGTGCGAAGCGTGCATTTTCACGCGCTTGGTCCACGCCCCGATTTCCATGGAAACGACTGCGGTCTTCGGACCGCATGTTAACTGCGCATGGGACAAAAAAGAAATGACGCACATGCCCTTCAAACCACGCTCCGAACTGTGCACTCTGGGAATTGGGACACGGCTTCTAATGGCAAAGAAACATGTCTGCGGCGCCATTTGTCCACAAAAATAACAGCAAAAGACCGGGCGAAACAGTTCCCCTCCTAGTAGTAGGCCTAATTTATATTCGATGTTGGCAAGGTTGTTTTAGGACCATATCTGTGATCTCTGTGTCTTTGTATTATTCTTTGTCAGTAATAACTCAGTATTCAAAAATATTATTCAATTTTAATTACAAAAAGGGAAAATCGCAACTATTTATCGCAACTTTCACTTCCTCCCGCAACAAAATCGCAACAAAAACCTTAAAAGCACCGCAACTTTCATCGCAACTTTTTGGAAAAGCTCACAAAAATTCAGGCATTTTAGCCCGCAACAATCACAAAAAATGCCCGCGAAATCCTGGGGGGGTCTAACTATTCTAAAGGGGTATTCACACCTGCCTTGTTTGGTTCGTTTAAAACAAACTAGAGTTCCTTTGTTGCTTTGATCGGACCTTTTGGACTGGTGTGAATAAAAAACAAAAATCTCGGTCCGGAGCAAAAAAGCATGGCACGGTACCATTCGAATCCTGGTGCGATTCGTTTGAGGTGAGAATGCAGACCGGACTCGATCCGACACAAGTTGGCTTTTTGTACTTAACAAGCTCCTGTCGCATGTCGAGTATTATGGGAAACCGAGGCTTACGAAACGAAACAAAACTTATGAGGCTTACTTACGTTTGTAACTGTAAAAACAGAGCAAACCATATCACTAAGGCTAGATTGAAAACAGCACGTAACGCCATGATTCTCCTCCTTCCATGTTTGGACATGGCGCTTTGACACTGCTCATTTCTGTCCATTGGCTGAACGACCTCAGCACACGTGCTTTTGTTTACAGACGGTCCACTTACAAAAAAGGTGCAGTGTGAAAGCGAACCGCACCAAAATTTTAAAAATAAATAAATAAATAAATTGGTCCGGACCAAAGCAAGTGAACTATCAGACTTTCCTGGTGTGAATATGACCTAAATGTACAATATTGTTAAGAAATCATGAGCTGCAATAAATAAATAAATAACAGAATGAAACACAACACAACTTTTCTAGTTGTCTCAATGGAGATGTTACTGCTTTACCTGGAATGCTCCATGCTTTAAACATTTCCATTCAGTATTTATACATTTTGGGTCTTTCTACTGCTCAAAAATACAATAATTGCTTCTCCCTTGTGATAGGTTTAATCTATACTGTGGAACATTCTAGACCAACCAATAACATTTCCATGGAGACATCAGGTGGTGGATCCTCCACTAGAAGTGTTACACAGTGCACCTTTAAATCTTATCGTATAGCCTAAAAAAAAACAATAGTTTCTCAATAGTGCAAAGAAAAAGTACACATGATAAATATTGCTCTAGCTTTCATATACTGAACGATAAGTTGATATAGTAATTATCGTGACAGGCCTACTGATATCACGCATAACTTGTTGACATCATTTTGTTGTAAATGCTCCCTCTTTGACTTTTCCCTCAAACCCAAGGAAAGAATTAGTTGAATCTTGTCGGTTGAGTGGTCAGTGACTGAAATTGGAGTTCAAATGGAGCAGTGGATCTGATAGTTTCATTCACACTGCTCATCACCTCTGGACAAAGTGAAAAAATCACTTAAGTCGAGGGGTATTGGGGGATGGTGAGTGGCCTCAATCGAACCAAGACCATTTATACCCCATCCACCTGCCTTCCCCAGGGCTCCCGTAGATGGCACTGATCCAGGAGCTGACCACTGTCCAACACACAAATGTCCTGACCGCTTCGAAAATGCTTAAAGTGCAAAGAAACTGCTGCTACAACAAATGTAATTGCAGTGAAAATCTAAGCACCCAATTTAAGCAATCTTCTTTAACACAACATTGTGAGTGGCCCTTCAGATTTTTGTAAACAGTTACTACATCAACTATTTAAAAGTAACAGGTCTTGAAATAAGCCTTTGTCGCCCAGAATGCCCCAGGAGCCCTCGTTTACTGAACAAAATAACAAAGGTATGGAGTGCCTACAAGACCTAATACATTACAATTACTCACCTTTGTCACATGTTTTATTGGCATCTCACATCACCATTTGTTTTTTACACTTAGACCTGTTGACTTGCCCAATTAAGTTACCCACGTTTTAGAATAAGCTTTGTGGCTGGAGTTTTTGGCAGTTGGCTATTTTTTAAAGTGGAGGAAGTATATGGTATGTTGTTCAAAGTAAATAATCTCAGCAAATTATGATGTCAGGTGTATCAATAAAAATTGAGATTAAAGGTACACTGTGTAACTTTACTGGTAGAGGATACACTACCTGTTTGTATCTATGGAGATGTTATTGCTTCGAGCTGGAACGTATACAGTACACTTACAGTATGGCAATAAACTTATGCATCGTCACAGAAATGTCTCCAAATCAAATTACAGATCAGATCTGTGAAAAGGCAACCCCAGTAACCAGTGGTGTAGTGGGGATTTTTTAAGTGGGTGTACGCGATTTGTGACGTCATGTTAAATTTCTGAAATTTGGATTTCTATATGCTATATGTTAGCAATAAAGTAAAACTGTACATCAAAGTACAAAAAAAAAACACATTTTATTAACAGGTATTAGTAGTATATATTGGATTTGTTTTTGCTTTGCACTTTGTCTAATCAGAGGCATTGAGGAGGAGCTTATGCGCGCTGAAAGGCACAGGTGAAAAAGTGAGGAGCGACACGTTAAGTGAGGCACGGGCAGGTAGGATGAGGTATATAGGATGTTTTATAAAGTTTAACCTGTGTACACGCAATGGTACAGGCTGTTATGAAAGAGCTGCGCTCACTCGCTCGGTCCGCGGCTCCAGACACGGACTCGCGCAGTTTAATACGAAGTTTAATACGAGATACACGTACTTTTGTTCTGAATACGGGACGATTCTGTTTTTCAAGGGACGGTTGGCGACCCTAAACACAACTATACATATATATACACCCAAAATCTTTCTCAACCAATTTGCACAGATGTAAAAAATAAATAAATAATAGGCTACCCCGCGGCTGAAAAAAAAAACGGAACTCTTTCATCCCTGAATTTATATTTGTTATTTTTTTTATATCTCACGTCGGGAGAAGTGGGTGGACGGCGTACCCCCGCGTACCACGCCCACTACACCCCTGCCAGTAACGGTAAGAATGCATGTTTTCAATGTATTTGCTCAATCAAAAGACCTGTAATTCAATAAATGGATTAATGGCATACTGTGTAACATTCCAGGCAAAGTAATACTATCTCCATGGAGACAAACAAGTGACAGAGCAGAAAAGTTATGCAGTGCACCTTTAAAAATGTTGTTGAATGTTGATGTGAATCAAGTGGCTTTTATTTTCACTTAGTTAGAAAATAGAGTTAAATAACTCTGGTCTATAAGCAAAATGCTTCCGGAACAAAAGTAGTGGGATTTTTCTTGGTTTAGGTCACTAATAAAGAAAAAATAAGTCAGAAGTGCTGATTGACTATAGTTTCCAAGATATAGTATTGGGTCATAATATGAAATTTATACAAAATAAGGCGGTAGTTTATCAGAAGGTACAGTGTGTCTACAAGCAACCACTTCTATCTGAAAGCCTGTCTGCACATTCACATACACTCATTTTAATATGTCTAGACTTTTAACATCAAATATTTTTTTATTTCACACAAGAGAGATGCCTCGAAATTGTGCGCACCTGATGTTTTAAGATATTTCTTGTTTATTTCTTGACAGATAAAGAAGTGCAAGTTGAATATTTTCAAAATATAAATATTTTTAAACAAAAATGCCTACATTTATTGTATAAGCAGATGCGATTTTGATGTAAAACAATCATTAAATGTCTTGAATACATTAGCTAACCAGCAGAGTTATCAATTGATTTTCAGTTCATCTTATCAGTGTATAAATGAGATTTAGCCACTTTTATCTCGGAAGCAGATTGAGTCCAAAAATTTGTAGATCAGTGTAATTAAATCATGTCTCAAATTCCTTTCACTTGCTTTTAAAATATTGTGTGATGCTTATGACTCCGTACTCATGGCACATCATGACATATTTACTTAATGTGACATGAAGGTGCTCTAAATGTATCGTAGCATGCTTTTATATTTTAAATCAAACGCCAAGAGCAAAGTGTGTGAGTGTAATCCCACTGACAGCTGCTCTATGTCACATCCTCACCCCAAGTCCAGTTCAAATCTCAGTAAATTCTCCCTTGAAAAACACAGTCAACAGACACCATTAATGTCTTAGTGGTCCATCCGGAGAAGAACAGAAGTACACATGTAAAGCATGTGTTTTTATTGACAGACGCCACTGACAGCTCAATATTCAGTCAGTGTTGGGGAAAAAAATTCTGCGCAACCAAAGCAGTGGCAAAATTGTAACTTCTCTCTCAAAACCAATTGCATGTTTCATTTAAATTAAAATATATTAACTTGAAACAGAAAGCCAGAGTTACTTAACATACTGTCAGTGGAATAGAAATATAACATTCCAGTTTGAATCAAGCGACTGATTCTTACAGTAAAGCAAAAGTTACACTGTATTGTTCCTCCAGGGAAACTTCATATACAGTAAAGCTGCATAAATACAAAAGACGCACAAAAAAGACAAATGAATGACACAGGGGGCGGACTGTGCAAATACAGTGAATGTAATGAGGCTTTACATCATTTTGTATCATTGCCTTTTACCCACTAACAGACTTACCAACTAACAAGATCTTAATCACCGGTCTTAAGTTATTCATCTTGATGCTTCCCAACATACAAAATCAGCTCCTGTAATATTTTCAAATCAATCACACCCTCTGGAAATTGTTCAATTACCATCAGAACTAGAACCAATTAGTATTAACAGGTTGCTCTGCTTGAACAACTCAAATAAAACAAACTACACAGGACTCTTTTTAGAAGATGTCTGTGTACCTCCAGTCATACCTGTCACACAGCTTGAGAAACACTGCTGTAAAATGTATCTCATATTGACCATTTTCCATTAGCTGTAAGAATGACATCTTTAGTATTGCAGGATTTATTTATTTATTTATTGGTTTTGTTTATTGGGACTCAGGGTACTACAAATTGTACTAACATTTCATAGCAAACACCCCCCTGTGTCCTCTTCCTTATTACTGTAATAATATACTGATATATGTGGTAAAGGTATTGAGTGGTTGCTAATAGAATTCATGTGGTTTAAATTAATCTCAGGTGTTGTTGAGTCCTTGAAAATGAGTGCTGCTTTTTTCAACCGTTTCCATTATTGTCAGTTTTCAAACTCCTGTCTCTGTCCTTGCTTTAGATTGATGTTTGTAGATAGCCAAGGTTGCATGTCTTGCAAGACCTTGGCATTGTTGCTTTTTTCTTTTGAATGTTATCATTGAAAAAATTCATTAATCTGTAGAGGACAAACTTTGACGTTAACTTTGTGAAGTGACCAAGCTCTTTAACCAACACAAAAGAGTTTACATTATAGTGTAAATCTTAATGTTGTAAGCCGTACTATTTTATTTCTATTTTCATCCCTGAACTTTTTTGCCCCTGCATATGAATATATGACATTCAGAAAACATTGAAAGGTAGTATCACTCCCTGTTCAAGGAAGTCTTTGTCACAGCCACCATTCCAACCATCTGGAAAACATCCACAATAATCCCCGTACCAAAGAAACCCAGGCCCACGGACCTCAACCACTACCGACCTGTGGTACTCACATTCATCATAATGAAGTGCCTGGAGAAACTACTGCTAAACATCATCTTGCCGGTTGTTGGCCCGCAACTAGACCCACTCCAATTTGCCTACAAAGCAGGGAGGGGCACGGAGGATGCTGTAGCCTGTCTGCTGCACCTCCTCCTCCAGCACCTAGACTCTCCAGGACACTTCACCCGGATCCTCTTTGTGGACTTCAGCTCAGCCTTCAACTCCATCTAGAGGCACCTGATGATCCAGAAACTGCAACAACTCAATATCTCCACCAGACTGATCCATCTCATCCATAACTTTCTGAGCAACAGACAGCAGGTTGTACGGTTGGGCGCGACCACATCCTCTGCTCTCACCATAAACACCGGTGCACCGCAGGGATGTGTGCTCAGCCCATTTCTTTACACACTCTTCACAAATGACAATATTAGTCCCTCCACAAACATAACATACCTCAAATACTCAGATGACACTGCTATCCTTGCCTTGCTCAAAGACAATAATTCAGTTATGGACTATTACAACACAATCACAAAATTCACCAGGTGGTGCAGTGAGACCCATCTTCACCTTAATGACAGTAAAACAAAGGAACTCATTTTCACCCCCCCTAACTACAGCCACCCATCATCATTAGCAGCCAGACAGTAGAGACAGTGGACACTTTCAAATATCTCGGAGTCACAATAGACAATGCACTTACATTTGATCACAGACATTTACAAAAAAATCAACGATTGTCAATAATCAGAAAACTTAAAGGACTCTATGTTTCTCCACATCTGTTATTACTGTTGTATCAATCCATCATCCAGTCTATTCTGTTGTATTGTTCTACCTGCTTTTTCAATATGCTCACTGTTAAAAACCGGTCTAAACTCACGAAGGTAACTCATACAGCTGCTAAAATTATAGGACTCCCCACACCCAACCTTGCAGATCTCAACAACAACCCTCTGACCTCAGGACGGAGGTACAGGGCGATCAGGTGCAGGAGGGCCCGCTTTGGCAGAAGCCTGATCCCTTCAGCCGTCACATTTTTGAACAACAGGCCCCGCCCCTGTATGTCTTTGTGTTTGTTGTGTTGTTGCTGTGTGTGTCAAACAGGCTCTGTGTGTGTGAAAATGAATTTCCCCTTGGGGACAATAAAGTCTAAAGTCTAAAGTCTATCAGTTTTAGTGAAGATGAGTTTTGTTATCTTAAAGGTTCACTGTGTGACTTTTTTGTTGGGGGTTGTTTCTCTAGAGATGTCACTGCTCTGCTTGGAATGTTCCACAGTATGACATTAAACATCTCTACCTTACATTTATTCAATTACAGATGGTTTTATAGCTCAAAAATACCTAGGAAAAATAGGCATTCTGACTATGAGCAGGTTTGTCTTTCCATAGGTCTGACCCGTAACTTGGTCTGATTGGGTCTTTATGGTTAAGGTTTAATGCAATAGTGTGAAACATTCCAGGCAATCTCCATGGAGACAAGCAGGTGGGGGGCCCTTCATCACAAATGTTACATGATGCACCTTTATGTTCCCATCTTGTTAAACCTCAGCTGTGACCTCTTCTACTTCTTTCTACTCTCAGCCCCTCGCACACCCCTCTTTTCTATTTCTCTTTCCTTCTTCTTTTGGATTTGGGGGGATTCAAAGCCCCAGAGCCAATTACCTGCTCGGAAGTCCCTGAAGCTTCCACTATCACCACCTCTGCCACGATCGTTATCTTCATCATACTGTAAACAAAAATATTTGACTCCATTCTTAGGTTGTGGTACTTGCTCATGAACCGTGTCGACCCTAACATTATTGAATTGTTTCTGAATTACCAAAGTTTATTGATCTCATGGCGAATTCCATCAATAGGTTAGGTTCATGTGACAACCCAATATTGTAGAAAATGGAGCTGAAGGGCAGGTCAGAGTTTGCTGTTCAAGTCAAAATACCTAAAGGCCTATTTTGACAAGAGGACATCAGACGAGACTTTTGGTTTAGTGAATGATGGAAGAGGACGTGTGACTCGGAGGGCTCCTGCTGCCCGAGCTTCAGAGATGAGCTCTGCAGATTTTAAGGCTGAATTGCTCGCCAGCCTCCGGGACGAGGTGGTAAGCATTTTTAGAGCCGAGCTGGCGACAGCCATGTCTGATAATTTGACTAAAATAAAATTGGAGTTGCAAGATGTGAAGACTGAGCTAAATGGTAGCATTGCAACTGTGAAGGCAGAGGTAGGTAATTTAAAGGTGACTGTATGTGATATGGAGGGCTCGCTGATGACCTGTACAGATGACGTGGTCTCACTCCAATCTAGAATCAACAAGTTGTCAGGCCAAGTTATCTCTCTTGAAAACAAATGCGACGACTGGAGGTGAGATCTCGCTGCAATGACATTAGGGTTTTGGGCTTAATTGAGGAAGATGGCCCCGTCACTACGGCGTCTGTCTCCGCCCTGTTGAAAGAAGCATTCGGCCTGGATAAACTTGTGGACCGTGCACACAGATCCCCACAGTCCAAGTCCGGTCGGCGTCCCCGTCCCATCGTGGCAGATTTACATTATTACTGTGACTGTGTTGATGACCTACCGTGTGCCAGAGTTCAGCAGCGGATAAAGATGAAGGATGCGGCAATCTCTATTTTTCCGAACATACCAGATGTGTGATTTGGCATAGTACATCCAGCTCATCTCCGGATCACAATAAGGGTTTCACAAGGAAGTTTACATCATCAGGAGAGGCAAACGTTTTTGTGAAAACACTAAAGTAGACTTGTTGTGTGACCATAACGTTGTCCCATCAAAGATGATAATGATAATGATGCCAAATGTTGTGTTTTACCAATAGTGGTATTATTACTATAATAAAAGGAGAAGTTCAATTTGTCAACTGGACAAATTGAATCATTAGAATCATCTAATCATCTAATCATTAGAGCTGACGAAGCCTCTCGGATGAGCGGCGAAACGTCTTCAACCAAACAAACTTTGTCCAGTTGACAAATTGAACTTCTCCTTTTATCATGGATTCTACCTGGACGACTGAGGGACTTTTCACGTATTATTACTATAGTTTCTATCTTGCCACAGGTGTTGATGTTCTATGATGTAATCGTATACTTGCTATTGTGCTAGTATATGCATTGAAAATGTTATTTAGGATTCCTCAGATTATTTTACTCACAGTTAATCACTGTGGTAATAGTCCTGAATATTAAATACATATGATATATTTAGGATAGATTTAGTTTTGATTTTTTTAATCCCTCAACATTCAATAGATTTATTTAGTTTTGAATTGTTAATCACTGTGACAGTCATCAACATTCAATTCATAGGATATGTTTAGTTGGCCCTCGCCAGTGGTATTGTTCTTCATGGGTTTCTTTATTATTATTCTTTTTCCGGCAAAATGATCATATTTTTGACCCCCTGAAAAAGTGCCACATGGGGGTATAGAATTGATCGGCCCGGCGAAAAAATTGATAAAATGGCCATCACGACAATGCCAAAGACTGAGGGACTCTACACATTAATATTGTGCAGTTTAAAGTCTGCATTGCATGATGACATATTGCATGATGAAATATTGCATGATGAAATAAAAGTATTTATTTAACTTTAGGAAAGTAAGTGTATTCTGAATCCCGCCAGATAAAACAGTAACTGTACTGAAATATATTTTTAGAATACTGGGCAACAATAGCTCAATTGGTAGAGTGTTTGTCCACTGATTCGAAGATTGATGATTCAAATCCCACTTTCAGCATAAACATCATTGTTTTAGTGGTCAGGTTAGTGGATGCTCTTCCAGCTCCCACTGAGAAATATTGTTGTGTCCTTGGGCAAGACACCCTGTGTCTGTGTACACTGCTGTAATAATGTGTGAGTGGTTTCTTGATGAAAAACTCTTTGAGTGCCTTGACGGTGGAAAAGCACTATATAAAGATGTGACCATTTACCATAGAATACAGTTACTCAAAATTAGTATTCTGAAAACATATTTTTGTTACATGCATTTAGATTCTTCCTAATTAAATGTTTTTGTGTTTTTTGTAGGACAGCATGATGTACTGGACAGACAGAAGCAGAAGTCCAAAGATCGAGTCAGTGTGGATGGATGGACAGCACAGAGAGGTGCTTGTGGGTCAGGAGGACTTGGGCTGGCCCACTGGACTGGCTGTGGACTATACCAACAGGATCTACTGGTGTGACTCAAAAGAAAACATAAAACCAGATGGTTTTTTACTCTGGCGACTAGTTTAGCCTCCCTATTCAAGCCTAACGACCCTCTCCACCCCTCTGCCCTGGATTGTCTGCCCTAATGTTTCTTTGTCTGTTTTTGACTTGGTTTGAGAATCGAATTATAAATGGGTTGAGAGGGGGGTTAAAGAGGCAATTTTTGTCAAAAAAGAGAATCCGTCGTTAAACAGAAATGGGGGAGTTAGACATAACTTGTCTCCCATTTATAATTCGATTCTCAAACCAAGTCAAAAACAGACGAAAGAAACATTAGGGCAGACAATCCAGGGCAGAGGGGTGGAGAGGGTCGTTAGGCTTGAATAGGGAGGCTAAACTAGTCGCCAGAGTAATTTGAAAAACAAAGAGACAGATTAGTGGAGATAGTTTCAGAGCTATTTCAGTGTAGTGAGCTCCTCCCTGCAGCTAGATATAAACAGGGTCTAACCAGCACTAGAGCCAGAGCTGACGAAGCCTCTCGGATGAGCGGCGAAACGTTTTCGACCTTTGCCCAGTTGACAAATTGAACATCTCCTTATATCATGGATTCTACCTGTACGACTGAGGGACTCTTCACGCATTATTATTATTATTATTATTATTATTATTATTATTATTATTATTATTATTATTATTATTATTATTATTATTATATACACATCTTTTTGGTTATTAATAATAGTAGTAGTACTTTATTATCATTCTATTGTTATTATATTGAATGACGTATTTCTTCATATTTCCTCAAGGTCTGAGTGATTTGTTTTTGTTAGTTAATTAAGTTATGTTTTCTCTGCATAAAAATTATCTGTGTACAGTGAACCCTCGCTGTATCGCGGTTCACTGTTCGCGGCCTCGCTGTTTCGCGGATTTTTTTTTCCAATTTTTTTTTTTTTTTTCAATTTTTTTTATAGTGTAACTTTTTTTTACAGTGTAACATTCTGTCCTGCGCCCTGATTAGCTAAGAGACTAGACCAGGACTAAACCAGGTCTAAAGCAGGTCTAAACCAGGACTAAACCAGGTCTAAACCAGGACTAAACCAGGTCTAGACCAAGGATGGTGACGCAGGATGGTAGGGACAGAGTCTCTGATGTCCTTCACGAGAGCGCCTGGGTGACAGGAGGTGTGGCCTTTGTTTACTTGCACGAGCCATGGAAGAGAGTGCGAGCCGGACCATGGAAGAGCCAAGAATCAACATGGACGGGCCGGGGGAGCCGCAGCGGGGAGAGCCGCATTCGAGGGAGCCCGCAGCGGGGGGAGGACACTCGCGCGCACAGAGGAGACAGTGGGTCTTTCCCGTCACGCCGAGAGGACGAACCCGACCCCGTCCTAGAGAGCTGTGGAGTATTGGCGACGCATTGATAGCGGTCTGATTTTGGAGCCGGGGTGAAATGCAACCAACTCTTGTGAGCGCAGGTTGGTCTTACCTGGTCTTGTGGTGAGGACTGGTGCTCAGAGGCGTCTGTTAGCGGTTTGGCACTGTTAGTGGCTTGAGTCTTGCCCAAAATGATATCCAGGTCGCTTTCCACTCGACTTTCGCACATGGCATGGATATGTGGTACCAAAACAAACACACGTGTCCGCGCGCACGTGTCCGCGCGCACGTGTCCGCGCGCACGTGTCCGCGCGCACGTGTCCGCGCGCACGTGTCCGCGTGTCACGTGCCCCCCCCCACTATTAATATATTTCAATGAAAATCTACAAAAGTTTGAGTGTTTAAACAAGAGAAAAATGTGAGAAAATGTTAATACCAGTCTCAGAAAGGTGTATAATGTGTCTGGTGAAGTGTTTTCAGCCTTAAAACATGTAGAATAATTGTAAAATATAAAATTGTCCTACTTCGCGGATTTCACTGATTGCAGGCTATTTCTGGAACATAACCCCCGCGATAAACGAGGGTTCACTGTACATGTGTTGTCTGAATGACATAGTACTTATATCTGTTTACACATTAATAAAAATATATGAAACAAAAAAAAGAAGACGTCAAATAAGATTAAAAGGAAAACCTAAAATCTAAGACTGGGATGAAAATAGGGTCTCAAGTTTAAAAACGTAATGAAGAACAAACTAAATCCAAAAGGCAAATCCAAATATAAAACTTAAACAGGAGCATATCCAGGTATAAAGATAGGCATGAGCAAATAGACCAAACAAGGACACAGGAAACACAAGGTTAAAATGAAAAATAGCGTGAAGCGCATTAGGGAGGGTGAGCCCAATCAACAAACAGGAAGTACAATTTAGAAACATGTGTACCCAGCTATTATTGAGCGCAGCTTCAAAAAGTGTCAAAAAATAAAATAAAAATAAAAGTGTAGCCATTTTTCAACCCCAAATGGAGCACGACAGTGGCTGCCTGCTCCAGTCCCATTAGACTTATTTTTATTTTTATTTTTTTTATTATTATAACTTTATTTAACCAGGGAAATCCCATTGAGATTAAAAACCTCTTTTTCAAGGGAGCCCTGAACGTTTGGAAAAATTCAAATATTAAGAGTTCAAAGGCATCATGGAGGCTAATCAACTACATGCCAGCTAATATCCAAGCACATTAAAAATGCAAGATTCTGCAAAATGCTTTAATAACTTAATAACTTAGCTTAACTTAAATTTCAGAAACAGATTTTAATTAAATAAAATTATAGGTCTTGTGGCCATTAGCTACCACATAGCTGATTATCCCGGCGCAAACTCCAGGTTCAACTTTAGTTTTTATTTATTTATTTTTTAAAAGTCTGTTAGAAAAACGAATGAGAAATTTAGTTGGGGGTCACTGTTGAGCTCCATAAGATGATTATGACAAGTTAGCAGAGCTGTGGAAATCTGTCACGTATAAGGAATATTGACATTTAGATATCATGTATTATGAAAAAGTATCAGCAGTATTTGGATGGATATTGAATTAAGTGTTGATGTTGAAATGAGAGTAAAAGAGGTGCATCATTTTCTATAGATTTTCCTCTAAATACACGCTGTAATCAGAATCGAGTTTTAGCTAAGAAAATGTATTTAAATGCATTCATGTACGACCTTGACAGTCTCTGTGCAAAGCAAGCATAAACACAAATGAAAAATGAGTCATGATTCACCATATTTGGATAAACTGTCCCCTCCGCTCTTCTCAATTAAGTGTTATTTTACTTGGACTCCATTTAATTTTTTTTAAATCATTCTTTTAATATTTTAAACTGTCTCTGGTGAGTCATAATTATTATATATGCCAAGTCTTTTTAGTACTGAAGTTTGAGTAGTTTTCAAAGGAGTCAAAAATTAGCTGTCTCAATTTACAAGTCTATATCAGCCAGTGATTTTTAAGGATACAACCATTACCTTTAAAGGTCCTATATTACACCAAATTGATTCTTTTTAGCCATGTTAGAATGCTGTCATCTCCTCAAAAACATATGCAGAGTTGTGTTTTGTTTCACATATCCTTGAGTAGTCCCGATTACTAGTCTGTCTACATCTCCAAAACTCAAAATGCTCTGTTCCACTTAATAATGTCATGTAAAAGTAGTTTTCAAGTTAATAGCTACCTTTTACCTTTAGTTCAGTAGAGATTGGCAATTCCAGAGCTGAAATTTCAAACTATTCTAGTGAATGTGTATGGAGTTGTGTTACCACATGACATCACAAGGTGGAACAGTGTGTTTTCCGTTTGACAGAAGAACAACTCATGCAGGATTTGTGTGTTAAATATGTAAAATAAAACAAAACTCCAGGTATGTTTTTGATGAGGAAACATTACAAAAGATCAGACAATAGTTTAATATGGGCCTTTTAAAATCTGAAAATTAGATATCTGTGTTTTCAGCTTTGTATTGTGACAGTTTTGAGAGATGCTTTGTTGGGCATGCAAATAGCTTTTAGCATAGGCGCTGACAAGGACACTTTATTCAAATGTATCTCGGTGTATATTTTGCTTGGTAATGCAGTCCCCACTTTTATTCATGCAGAACTCAAGTACAGCTCGGGATGAAAATAAGAGACTGCAATTTATTCTTGAAATCAGTTCTCCCAAAATGGTGACTTTTCCAAGTAACTCACTTCGCTCTGCTTATGGACTCACAGATCATCAAGCAGAACCATGGCATCAAGTTCCTAAAAGTGCTCTCCACGGCACGCCATTGAAAAAACATAATAATTATACAAATCTGAGAATTTTATCAGAGACAGTTTTGACAATGCTATTTTGGTTCTGGAGCTTTCTGTGAAACTATGGGCCTCGATCAGAAAAGGTTTTATTGCAAGACACAATTTTGAGACGTGAGATTAGGTCCACAAGAATGAGACAACATGAGATTTTGAAATTATTTGTAATATCCAGTTAACAATTTTGGCCTCACCTTTTTTATTCAATATTTTTGCTGTCATTGTAGCTCTGCTTTTTAGGACTACAGCTTCTCAAAAAATGTCATCCACCAGAACTTAACTCCTTTTTTTGTCCAATCCAAATGTGAAGACATGGGGTGACACTTTTGCTTGCAAGATCTTATGGCATCTTTTCTCATCCCTAATGTCAGTGAATGGAAAAGACAATCTAAGAACTGGCTTTGGCATGGCTAAAAAATAAGATGTTGAGCTGTTAAAAGGACTTTGAATATAAAGAAACAAAGATACACAATATAATTCCACAATGCTCCAATATATTCTATACTCTACGCCATCTCTGAACTACATAAAAGATCCAGTCTAAATGTCAGAGCTTACACAAAGTCATGCACAAAGAAAACATGATTATTAGACCCATAAAACAATTCTGTTTCATAAAATGTTATTTTTCATTTCCAACACAAGCCACAATGGAAAGATGAAGATAGAGGTGTTTACAATACAGACCTCCTCACAGGATGACAGCCTGATCCCATGATCCTCTGCAGTGATTGTGTGCAGAAAACATGTTATTGGTCAGGGGTAAAACTGCCACAGTCCCACCATCCACCATCACATGGAAGTCTCTATTGAATATTGAATGATCTGGCCCAGGGGAAATTAATGGGGTATAAGAGCTAAGAGCAGACTCGATCACATGTCTACTCCAGAATGACACTGGCAGAAAAAAGGGGATGACTGCAGCTGAGGGCGACTACGCTAAGCTAGTTCAGCATCGGCTTCCTGTTCCCTGCCAGTGGAAAGAGCTACAGCAGCTGTTTAACCCGGAGCGCTGATTGTCCATTGGAGAGGATTTATGGATAAAAGGATGTCAGACTGGGATAGAGACAGTACTGCCAAACTCCTTTCCTCCAGCCATATACAATGCAAGTCGCAAAATTAGATTCTACATACTGCACAGCTCTGCAAAGAAACTATTGCCCTGCATGCGAGGGAAAACAAACAAAGTCATCTTGAAAGAGATAATAGAAAGTAAGCGCTCCTTTGGTGAGGCTTTTGTCAATGTGGTAAACACACCAGCTTAAACAGACTATTGGACCTACGCATAAAACTAATTCTGTACAGAGACTCCCAGGTCTACTCTGAATGCCAGAAGAGAATGAGATGCTGCAAACAACTGACAGTTCTCAAAAAATACAGAAAGAAAAATTTAAGCTCAAAGGCAATTGATGTGCCGAGAGTGACTTAAAGGAAAAGTGACATTTTTTTTACAATCTGAGCCTTCTTTCGGCAATAAAACAAGTAGTTTTACTCACCCATAGCACTTTGGTGTCATTTGGAGCAGTTTCGTAGAAGTTGTGTTGTAGCCGTATCCGTTAACGTGAGTGCTCGGGGCATTGCTTTGCGGTCTCCAAATAACACAAACTTTAGCACTTTTCAAATCACAGAAGATCGCTGTGTCAGCATAGACTCTTAGTGGATTCCAAAACGGCCTGAAACCCGATATCCAGCTATAGTTTCATTTGATGACGTCATCGGAGAGGACAGTGCGCATGCGTGAACTCAGCTGTTTAGCAGGTAAACACCGCTAGTCCGAAAGAAGATACCTTTAGCTAACTCTGAACTTTACTTTTCTGTTGCGAGACATGGCTGAAGATTCTGACTTTGAGATTGAAGAGGACTTATTTGAGTATGATGGCCGTCCCTACCTTTTTGAGCCTGAGTTTACAGAGGAAGAGATATTAGAAAGAAGGAAGCGAAGAGAGCTTGAGGAGCAGCGCACAAGAGAACAGCAAGAGACGGCCCGTCTACGAAAAGACAGCACGTTGTGGTGTTTATGTGGACATTGTATGTCAGTTGAATTGGAGGAGCCAGCCAAAGCCTGCGGGACCAAACGGGCAACTTTCAGTTGAGTAAGTAGCCAACACACAATTATTTGTTTGCATTGAATTGGTTTGTTATGCCTATACAGTATAGTCATATTTTGATAATACTGTGAGTACTGCAAACACGAGGGTCCAGACGTCTTACAGCTTTCCCTGTCATGTTTGGGTCCATTCTCAAAGCAAGTAGCCACATTTTCAATAAATCAGGATTCTGATGCGGAAGCCTGTGAATGCTCAACTTCGTCCAAGATGTCATTTTGTTTTTGCAACCAGGATAAATGCATGTTTGCACCATTTTCTCAAGCGGAGATGTTTTCGTCTTCTAAGCTTCTTACGGACTGTACCCGAGAGCTGACAGCGGTGTTTATCAACAGCTGAGTTCACGCATGCGCGCTGTCCTCTCTGATGACGTCATCAAATGAAACTATAGGTGGATATCGGGTTTCAGGCCGCTTTAGAATCCACTTAAAGTCTACGCTGACACAGTGATCTTCTGTGATTTGAAAAGTGCTAAAGTTTGTGTTATTTGGAGACCGCAAAGCTATGCCCCGAGCACTCACGTTAACGGATACGGCTACAACATAACTTCTACGAAACTGCTCCAAATGACACCAAAGTGCTATGGGTGAGTAAAACAACTTGTTTTATTACCGAAATAAGGCTCAGATTGTAAAAAAAAAATGTTACTTTTCCTTTAAGCTTTTACCAAAGACGCCTCCACCAAAAATACACCAACCTGTGCATTTTGATTGGTGAAGGTTGTATTCTAGGCACAATGCTTGAAAATAATTCTATTTACAAATTTGCAGCTGTGAAGAAAAGGAGGAGGAGGAGGAGGAGAGATTTTCTGGAGAGGGGTGCACACAAATGGAATCACTTAGCAGCGCATAAATTCTTTGAAGAAATGAAGACCCACTGGACACATTGCTGAAGGTCGTCAGATGCAAGAATTGAGGGACGGTTGGCAATAAGAGACTGAACAGGAATATTAAATAAGCTGTTGTTCCAAGTTCAGGCTGGAGGAGGACATTGCCCACCTGGTGAAAGGGGAAGTCTTTATTGTTGAAATGAAGTGCATTTTAAATGAAAAGACATTTTATGAGCAGGTGTAACATTATGAACACACGTCTATCAGATACAGTGGTTATCAGACTGTATAACTCCACTATATAGTCTTAATGTGCAATTGTTTTTTTTCCTATATTCTCTTATTTACTTATTTTATTAGTATTATTACTATCTCAACTGTCTGCATGCACTTTTTTTGTTCTAACTTTCTTTTGTACTAAACTGCCTGGAGCTAATGTGGCAAGTGAATTTCTCCTGTGTGAGATCAATAAAGTCTTATCTTATCTTATCTTATCTCTTAACTCCTCATTGTGGTTTAAAAAAAAGTACTTAAAGAGTAAAAAGTAAAATTATTTTGTGCAGAGGTTGAGATGTAATAAAGCTTCAAATGTAATGTCCAAAAACAATTGATCCCCTCCCCCCTAGCTGTTTTTATTTGTATATTTTTGTTTGCTCAAAGTATAACCTTGATTAAAACAAACCCCTTAGGCTTTTCAGCAGGTCTCCAAAATGTATTGTAGAAAGTACAGATACCTGCTCTCAAATGGAGTGAA
Source organism: Paratrypauchen microcephalus (assembly GCA_036785185.1). Lineage (NCBI taxonomy): Eukaryota > Metazoa > Chordata > Actinopteri > Gobiiformes > Gobiidae > Paratrypauchen > Paratrypauchen microcephalus. Next base: position 2,515,985 of record JAVJIX010000028.1, on the reverse strand, counting down.
GTAAAAAGTATCCACTTAAGTACTGTTTTGGGGCCCTCATTTCCATAAAACATCTACTGAAAAAGGGAAACAATTAGATAGGTAACATATGCACTTGAATACACAGAAAAAGATATGCTCTGAAAGCTGAAGCAATAGCAGCAAGGGCCAAATCATATGACAGCCAAACATTGGTTTGATTGAAAGTGTGAGATGACCTCATGGCTGTTTCAACGACATTAGCAGGGTATATAAATTACCTGCCCTTATTACACCTTATCCGCTAATAAAAGCAAACTTTATCATCAATCTTTAGCTGATTCAATTCTTTGTATCGAACTCGTGTCTTCTTGTTTCCAAATGACATTAAAAAGTGCTGCATGGTCCAAAGTCACAAGTGCCAGAGACAGTCATGCGCTGTTGTGTACACAGTTTGCTAATGAGGAAGCGCCGTGCTAGTCTGAGCACTGACCTGCCTCCATGATTTATCGGCGTCCTTTGGGGATTTCACACACAGTAGCTGCGTCTTGACTTGAACACGAATTTTCTGTCTGGAAAAGAAAAATGAATTAAACACATCTTTATTTTAATTCATTTTTTATCACCATAAAACCTTTAACCGTGTCCTTGGAGTGCAGGGTTCAAAGTTAGAACAGCAGTCGGCCATTGCTACAACATGTTTTGTATAATCAAAGGATTTTTGGAAGTTTTGTAGTCCATGTGCATTTCTGTTTTGTTTTGTTTTGCTTTTCCCTAATTGTAGCAATGAGAATTTCTGATTAGGTTTTTGTAAAGGATACATCTATTAGGTGAGCAGTGCAAATTTATTCAATTAATTACTAGAAATTGTAACTAAAACAAATTAGGCAATATTCTGGGGAATTCTGAAAAACAAATTAAAAAATAATATCTTATTGTAAGCAACACTGTTTAATTTGTTCCCCACTAAACAATAATTGAAAGAATTTGAATAATTATATCCACACTTCATGTCCACTGTTTTAGATTTCTTTGAAAACATTTAACAAAGTGAGCAATCCAAGGAGCAACCCACTGAACGCAATCTAATCAGATCCGCGAAGATGAAAAGCCAGATTCATGGTCTACTATTGTCGACACTTATCAAAGGGATCTTGAATTCTATTATGAACAAGTGCAGAGCTACTCCTACTGCATCTGGTCCCATATAAAGACCATTCATTTAAACCTATTGATACTTTGCTGTGTCATCACACTGGGGTGTTGTACAGGTATCTCTAGTGGCAGAAAGTTCAGAAGTTACCATGGAGATACAATTCATTGATTAACCAGCAGTGTCAAACAAGCTGGTCTGAAAACTCAAGAAAAAATACAAAATGGATTTAAATGTGTTCCTGTTTAGATCAGTGACATTCTGCAGTGCAGCCGGTGCAATACACCAGGCCCACGGCATAACTGACGAAAGTGTTGGCTAATGCTAGTTAGCTTGTGACTGTGATTTTATGTGTGAAAGGCTTGTTTAAGCGCGCAAATTATCTCACCTGGAACATCAGCTATTTTTTCAATTAAAGCTCAAATTAAGTCTAACCTGTTTAACAGAGCTTCTAGTGCTTTCAGTTAGCTTCACAGGTAATGTTATCAGTTGCAAAGTATCAATACTACAATACTTTTTCCCACACATAAGGAAACTGTACGATTGACACATGTTCTCTTATCAGGTCTGACAGCGGCCCCAGTCTAAATCACTTGTTTAATTTCCTATGGCACATTTGACACATTATATTCACTGATGCAAGCTCCCACTGTGCTGCCTAGGAAATCACTAATGAAATGCCAGGCTCCAGAGGTTTTCAGCTTCTTGTTACAGAGTCCAACCGGAGAATACCACCTCTCTATCTCCCATGTTATATATTGCTCATCAGAGTACTGCTCACTTTAATGCTTGTTGCACCATTGAGCACAAGTAATGCATAAATCAGCCTCGCCCCAAGGTTGTTTCACCCCTTGGCCCTCAGTGTCCGCTTCTCATACTGGCGGCTTTGACATTCACCTGCCCCAGCCCCTATGGCACTAGTACTAACAGCCCAGTCGCCCTAACCTTTTACTCGTCCAGTGATTTAGCTTGCCTGTCTGCCATGATAACACTCTCTATCACCGCTAGCGTACAACACGAGATGAGGGCTGCACCCTGACACTACTGGGAATTTTAGTCTTAGTCACCAGCACCTGTGTTAGCCACTAGCCTTTTATCTCCCAGTCCTCCACTGAGCGCACATCTACTGAACCTTAACACTATTCAACAGCAAAGGAGCATGGGGCAGAAAACCTTGAAGCGGCACCTACACAAGTAATGTTCACAGTGGCAAGCCCTCCAGTTGAATGCCCTTTCATTAGAGTTTATAGTTTACTTTATATAAGAGGACCGATCTGAGAGCGCAGTGATTAGATACTGTCATGTTGATAACAATATGTTTTGAAATACACTTCAAATAATGCCATGACAAATTACAAATACATTCAAGTATGAATCAAAAATACAAAGAAGAGAGAGACTAATATTATTGATGAACAGAGGAACAGTCCTTAATGCACTGGAAGGATTACTTTGTTAGTTGTTGGGGACATTTACCTGAGTTCATTTCTATTGGGTCTAAGTAAAATCCTTATGTCTTCTGTCCTTCACTTAACGGTGCTCATGCAGACTTTACATTCTGTCCCTGTATGCTTTTGTTGTTGAAATGAGAAGGTTTCTCTGTGAAGAACTATTTTTTCCCCCATTGAGTAGTTATTTCAGTTTATTTACTCAAATTACTCAAAAGGACAAATCCACAATATGGATTCTGTACCAAAACAACGTTCTATCTAATCCTGAGCTATATTGCTGTTTTTGTGAAGAGATCCGTCATATTTAAATGATTGTTCTTGGTCTTGTCGCTTCTTAACCATCTTTGGCACTATACACTGTTCTACACTAATGATAAAAAGCAACTGTGGCAATGTAATTGAAAAACGTAATACCTCAATGTGCAGCGAGTGTGGGATTTTTTTGGTCAGTTTGTCCTTAGCATAAATAAGATAAGATAAGATAAGATTTAACATATGATTTAACAGAAACATAAACATATACAGAAAATGAATGGATGAATCATCTTTCATCCATTCATTTATATTCACCACAGTGTCTTGTCCTTAGACTGTAATATATAAATGGACATAGCTAACCTTCTAACCGCTGCACTCCAAATAGGAAGTGAGCATATGGGCGCATCCTGTTCCACTAACTCTGGTTCCACTTGATTTTACATGAAAAAACACTCCTTTCTCTAACTGCTGCAGTGAGCCTTGTCATTTTGCTCTTAAAATGTTCTTATTAACCTGCTCTACATGATCTTGGTGGGTTTTTTTTGCTATTTTGTATGTGAATAAATTCCTATTCCTAATATGCCACTTGGCATTAAATCCTACTATAACGGCTAACCTCGGTGAGCTGCATTTGACTGGAGCTGAACACTATGGGTGTAGTCACACTACCTTAGTCCACTTCTTTATACAGTTGATGGTCTTGCTTCTGACCCACCGTAAATATTTAAAACAAACTTTCGGAGGATTTTGGGCTTTTCTGGGCCTGTATAATAAATTGATGTGGACTTAGATAGGACACATGAACTGAACTTGAAACAAGAAAAACAGAAACCATTCTCTTGCTTAGTTAAAATAGAAATGTTGCCTTAATGGAAGTGTGAGCTTTGGTTAATGCTCTTTCTTTTTTCTTTTGATTTATAGCAAGGACTGGCTGTGATAATAGTGGTTTGACATAGGTGGTACGGAGTGTTCCTCTCAGAGACGTCTAGTCCTTGTGCGTGATTGACAATATGTTAGAATAAAGCCTTCTGGGAGTACTGAACTAGAGGCTGCACACTGTGACTCACCACGCAAAAGCTCCAAGTCTAGAAAATGTATACCTTAGCAGCACTGTGTACTTTCAATTATATTTTTCTCTAATGTATTTTTACACTTTATGACCCACAGGATTATATAAGTGTTTGTGCCATTAAATCTTAAAATCTTCAGTTTCTGCCTTGTCAAACACCAGACTATTCATGTTACCCATATGACATGATTAATTCTCTTTGGTTGAGTTGCCAAGAAGACAGCCACATATCAGGTAAAATGCAACTAATTGCTTCAGTTCCATTGAGACTAATTGTGTTTTTTGGATTGACTAGATGCAATGGGTGCTGGTTGTGTGGTGAAAATTATGGTATTTACAGTATGTAGGTTTTTCCTATGATGGATCCTGCATAGGTTCACTTTAAAGGTCCCATATTGTGCAAAATTGACTCTTTTAGCCATGTTAGAACACCAAAAACACACCTTGTTTCATTCACACATGCATCCTAAATTATTGGGCTGTCTACATCTCCAAAGCTCAAAATGCTCTGTTCCACCATGTGATCTCATGAAGCGCTATTTTTCAGGTTTTCATTTAGCTTTAGTTCAGTAAAGATGGGCAATTCCAGAGCTGAAAGTATCCAAATGATTCTATTGAAGGTGTATGGAGTTTTAAAACACAGTGGAGCACTTCCTGTATGACATCACAAGTTGGAAGTGTTTTCCAGTTAAGAGAAGAGCACAACTCCAGGTATGTTGAGAGAATACTACTCCAGGTATGTTTTTGATCAGAAAATAGTGTAATATGGGCCCTTTAATATCAGTCATTGTTTTTTTTTATTTTATTTTATAAATTGTCAGTAGCTTCTGTAAATCTTTATACACTATTTACAGTTATAATAAGCGTGGGAAAAGGCATAATTGGCAAATATAACATGATCAGTGAGAAATCCAATGCTAACTGCTCAGTGGTAATTTTGCATATCGTACAAGTAGTCCAGCATTGGCTAAATCACCATTCTGTATCATTGTTCTGTAGCACTACTCTGCGGACATCACCATTAACAAAGTCTCAACTGCTGTGACTCTAGAATGGAGGGACTAACTTCATGTAAAACGATAAATAATACTAGTATTTTAGACATTTACATGGACAGGATTTTCATATTTATAGGTGAGCCATTTCAATTTGTGTCTATGGTACGAGCACATTAAACAGATCTGCAGTGGGTCTTGGAGTGTATTTAAACTGGATTAGCATGGCTCCTTGTTAATGCGTACTGAACAAATTGTTTGTAACTTCTTTGTAACTACTTCATTAAAGGAGCAGTTTGCAGCAGTCCAAAGTCATTCCTCACTTATCTTAAACATGCCAAGCATCCTAATTATTCACCACAATGACTTCCTAAGCAAATTTCACAACCTCTGAAGGCCAGAGTGAAGTTTTGCCATCACTGCAAACAACTAGCATGCGAAACACGTACTTCTTGATTATCGGACAAGAAAATGCTTTATAATTAGATGCAGAAAGTACCTGGTACCAGTACAGTAGTTGACTTACTTTGACTTCAGGAGCTGTTGATACAATATACAGTATCTGTACTGGGGCAAGACCAGTGTTGCAATTTATGTTGGTTAATTAATCTCAAAAGTCTTTCTTCCTGTTTTATATACAGTGAACCCTCGCTCTATCGCGGTTCACTCTTCACGGCCTTGCTGTTTCGCGGATTTTTTTTTCAATTCATTTCATTCATTCATTTCATTTTTTTTTATAGCGTAACTTTTTATTTTTTTTAATAGTGTAACAATGTGTTCTGTTCCGCGGACTGGAACCCCGCTTCTGGACACGACAAATGAATCCGGTCACGTTCAACTCCTTTGAGATGCAGATGACTAAGGTTGGGAACATTGTTTCATTTTATTGTATCTTAATCTATCGGCCGCCTGGTCCTGCACGTTCTTTCTTGGATGATTTCGCAGACGTGTTGTCTTCTATTATTAAACTTGAGAGAGTTTTGATACTCAGTGATTTTAACCTCCATGTAGATAATCCCTCATCCTTCATCCCTTATCCACGATGAGGGGTTTATCGTGGTTAAATCTGTGACAGAGCAGCACGTGTGGCGCACTTCTCCAAGGGGTTGGTGCACGTCTTGTCCCGGGACGTGGCAGTGCTCCTCGTACATCTGGCGGGGCTCCCGGGGCCGTGTCTCCCCCTACGCGCCACTATTAATACATTTTGTTGAAAATCTATGAAAGTTTGTGTTTAAACTAGAGACAAATGTGAGAAAAGGTTAATTCCAGTCTGAGAAAAGCGTATAATGTGTGTGGTGAGGCATTTACAGCCTTAAAACATGTAGAATAATTGTAAAATATTAAATTGTCCTACTTAGCGGATTTCACTTATTGCGGGCTATTTCTGGAACCTAACCCCCGTGATAAACGAGGGTTCACTGTATTATGCTAAATTGACTCGTGAGCTTTAAGCAATGTTAGTTGTGGCCATACCAGCTTGTCAAAGCCTGATTCCGTTTTCTCAGAAGCTCAGCAAGGCTGGGCCTGGTTAGTATTTGGATGGGAGACCAGTGGGAATTCCCAGTGCTACAGTGGGGCGCCAGTGGCAAAAAGTTTTTCACTTCACCCACATTGCCTAGTAGGAACATGGCGTGTGAGTGTTGGTGGTGGTCTGAGGGGCCGATGGCGCAGATTGGCAGCCTCGCTTCTGTCAGTCAAGTGTGGAGTGAATGAACAATGAACTGTAAAGTGCTTTATGTGTCTTGAAAGGCGCTATATAAATGCAATGATTAATTAAATTAATTAATTAGAAAGTTGTTACCAACCCAAAAACATACCTGGAATAGTGTTTTATTTCATTCCATATTTGAGCAGTCCTGCATTATCAATAAAATGCTCTGTTGTAGAGTTCAAAAACACCGTAAAGCACTTCCTCTATTACCACATGAAGTGTTTTCTATTTGAGAGAAGAACTCAGCCTAAATAAGTAGAGTTGTGTGTTAAAACATATGTGAATTAAACAAAAGACAACATCAGGTATGTTTTGATGAGGAAACAACATATAGATCAGAAAATAGCTTAACATGGGCCCTTTAAGGCTAATTAAAGTAAAATTATTGTAAAGTCTCTATGGAGAGTTACAGAGCTCTTTTCCTCCTTTTTGTGATTTTAAATGTAGATTAAGTTGTAAAAATGTCTTTCCACCTTGTGTATATCTGCTGCCCAACCTCCTGTGCTTCTAATCAAAGGCCTGTCCACCTCACATCACTATGCCAACGCTTTAGGTGCTAAACTAGCACGTGCAGTGTGGACTTTGATCTCCTCTCTCCAGCTCCACTCAGACTGTGTGAGATAGCACTCATCATCGTCCTTCATGTGACAATATGACACCAGGAATACACATGTCCAATCAGGGTGTTGCCTTTTGTTCACACTAACAAATTGTCTCTCTTGTAATCAGTCTCTTTTGCTGCTGTTCTTATCCAAATTTTTTTCAATGGTCTGTTGCCATGGCACCTTCAATAATCTGCTGGAGTTCACTCTCTGTAGTTCTTTCCCACAGATAGCGATTATGTCTCTCTCATTTAACATACCGGTACCTTTGAATAAGACTAAAGTCAAATTAGCACAATGACAGAAATAGACCAGCTGGAAGTTGGCACAAAGGGATCAATGCATTCTGGCAACAACATCTTTTGTATTGGCCTACTGTGTAATACAAGGTATAATTTGAATTTTTTTTGGCATTAATTGTGAATTGATTCAAAATTGAACTGCCCTACTAATTCATTCTTCCATAGGTTAAATGTACTCACCTCTGCTTTGCTATGTATGTTTTCAGTGCAGCAGAGTCATCTATCATAGATTACAGTAGTACCCATTGCAGCTCCTGTGTCCACATAATTATATTAGCAGTGCCCAGAGTCTATTTGAGGTTTCCTTAACCTTCAACCATTAAAACAGGAAAGTGATTTTAATTTAAATCTCATATTTCTGTAAGTGCACTTAACTGTAAGTTGATTGGTCCACCTTACCCTCATTAATCATTCAGTCTCATAATTTTGACCCACTTTCAGATTGTGTGGATGATAGAACCATATTGTTAGCACACTTATGTTGGTGAAGGTATGCAGTTTTGTTTACATTTTACACTTTAAAAGGATGTCTTCTTTCAAGGCCAGTAGCTATCATGAGTCTGAAAAGCTGTCTGTCAGTATGTTCAAAGGCTTAAATCGCTCACTCAACATCAAAGGGAATCACACACAGTAAACAAGTAAACAGAATATATTCACTTCTTAAGAAGGGAAAGACAAGGCTTCCCAGTCTCTGCATCCTCTCTCTGAGTTTTATGATAATGTCCAACCAGGAGGCAAACTGCCCCTCATGCTCTTACAGGCACAATGACCACATCCAGGTGCTTCTTACAATTACTGCCTGCAAAAGTTCATTAACTGTAAAACAACACATTTCATGTGCTGGACGATTTCAGGCTTTCATACAAATTAAAACAGAGTGTTCTTTTAAAGACTAAATTACTATGGTAAGTACTTCTACACTCTAACAAGAGTGTCACAAAAAAGAGTTGCTCCCTCCTCTGCATACCTCTAAAAATCATTATTTTCACAATAAGTGGTGACTTAAAGCAACACTGTGTAATTTTATGGGTATGGCAATCAACTGCATTATTCTATAGAAATAGAATGTTAAAACCATTCTTTGGAACCTTCTCCATGGAGAATGAGGAGGGTTTTGTGTCATACTGTGGAATATTATAGCCAAAGGAACACATATGAAACTGTTTTGTGCTTTAATTTTAGTATATTTAAAGGGATAGTGCGTTGTTTTTTTTTTTTATGTGAATCTGTATGGCATCCCCTTCAACAGTGTCGTGCATTAACACTGGCTTACGGCTAACCGGGTCGTCTGAGCCCAGTTCTGCTTCGGTTCTGTTGCTCATGAAAGTAGGTCCGGTAAGTTAGCGGGGACATTTAATAAAGCTTGTTTTTCTTCTCAAAACAATATTTGTCCAAAAAGTGATATATTTGCATCACAAACAAAAATTCAGCAGTCTAATTCGCTTGGTGCTATTTTCTCTCGAGTCGAATCACTGCACGTCTATTATTATTATTATTAGCCTGTTCACCTGTAAGCGGATGTTTACAAGTGAACAGTTTTCTATGCTATCAGAAAAAAGTCAGATTAGCTATACAAATGGTAAATGCCCATCATTTATCCAATATCTCATTTTAATCACAGGCAGGTAAATGAGGTTAGAATGTATTCAATCCTTCTGATAACATTCCAGTAACAACCACCACTACATGTTTGTACAGTGCATGGAGAAATATTAACTAAGAAGTTTTTATTCATATCATTATACATTATAAAAGCCCTGACTGTGCATTTGAAACATATGAGGAGCAACCGGCTTTTGTTGTATAACTTCACAGCATCTATTGAGTGAACTCTAGCTCACATCTTACTATAGACGACCTACATCCATCTTACCCTACTCCACACTAGAACAAGCCCTAAGACAACAGAGAAGCACTTGTTTTATTCCGCATTGACTAGATCAATGAGATAACATACACAACATGAAAGACTAGCTAGTCACCACACAGCCACTGCAGCTCAGCATGTATGAAGATGAAAAATATGGTACCCCTTTTAAATGGATAGCTGTAATAAAGAATCAACTTTCATGCATCAAACTGAAGCGGAAAACAAGAAAATCTGTATCACTAATGACTCATGTCTCACCTCGGATAAAGGCACCCACACTCCATGCACATATGAAACCTACTGCATTATTCTGTTGTAAATTAATGCCATATGGAGTACATAAACAGTTATTATATCAAGTCTACAGCTGCAAGATTTTAGTCATACAGTCATACAGTCGAATAATTAGATGATTCATCATGCATCTTACTTGTCTTGGTTTGATGCAGGTTTGTGCCCAGTTTAGTCCTAATGTAGACTTGGTTTGGCCATGTTTTAGTCCTGGTTTAGTCCTGGTCTAGTCCACTGTGGTTGTACCCTTAGTAAACACATTTTTTTGTTAATTAATTATTTTATAGGGATTAGAATGGATTTATCTAGGGTTTAGCTGGAGATTTGGGGTGATTATGAGCTTTGCTTTTTCAATATAAATTTTTTCTTTTCTGTATGAACAGTTGTTCCTGTCTTGTAAGAATATCTGTTAGTTGTTTAAAGTTATAGTATTTAACTTGTTCATATGTACATACACTCAACAAAAATATAAACGCAACACTTTTGTTTTTGCTCCCATTTTTCATGAGATGGACTTAAAGATCTAAAATTCATTCCAGATACACAATATTACCATTTCTCTCAAACATTGTTCACAAATCTGTCTAAATGTGTGATAGTGAGCACTTCTGCTTTGCTGAGACAATCCATCCCACCTCACAGGTCAAGATGCTGATCTGACATCATGATTAGTGCACAGGTGTGCCTTATACTGCCCATATATACTGTAATACATGGAAAGATGTTGATTTCAGAAAAAAAAAATGCAGTTATTTTTTTCCAGAGCTGTATTTAAGATGCGTGAAGAGTCCCTCAGTCCCTCAGAGCTGTATTTAATCCTTTTGTAAATATCCCCTATTTTTCATTGTCTTGTAAGAGCATGGTTTAATGCATGGTCAGATCACACAGTTCTGAGCGATGGGACCACGCCCCCTTTTAGTTCAACTAATCGTTCATTTTGTGATAACCCATTCAAGAAGGTAAGCTTCTTTTCCATGTAACAGCAGGTTTCCCCCCATTGTTTCAGGCATGGTGCTAATTCCCATTCGATGTACACAATGACATTCAATGAAAGACAGAAGCACTGGAGCATCACATTAAGAGTCCCTTTGTGCCGAGGAGACTTCCAGTGTCCTCAATGGGAGCAGACCTGAGCACTATGTTAAATCACTGACAAGGGCAAGTGTGTTATGTCAGAAATGGCATTTGATAACAGACAGATACAAAATACTATGCAGCTGATCCCGAATAGGGCCACCTCACTAGTCATCTGTTCCAGGTCATTAAGTGCTCACTCGGTGGCTAGCGGTGGATGTTGTTGAACTGTAGATGTCCCTGTGTGGGACTCAGAACCAGTGGTCTTCTCTTTTTTTTTTTTTTTTTTGAGTGCATGTATGTGACCCATGCCATAATGATGTCCATAAAAGACTAGTGTGTGTGCAATGTTATCACTTTACCTGGTTGAAACGGACAGTCCAGCAGTATCGCAGTAATCAATCACCTTTACTGTGCATTACTGTGAGAGCGATGCGCCCCATGGAGAGCTGCTGATATAAATAGCGGATTGGTTCCTCAGTGGCTCTTCCTCTATTTCTATCAGTATTCACGGCATGAGGCCACTGCTCACCAGCTCCACAACACACTTGATTCAGCTCTCCAAATTCCACTTTAGACATAGATTTACTTACATGTTTATAATGTTTAAGCCAATCCAAATAAATACTTAAAAACTATCACATACCCAGATAAATACAGTAGTTTAGTTGCCCTAACAAATGTGCTCCCATGAAGAAAACATTATTACATAGGTTATTTTGTTATTTTCCATTGAATGGCTTAGATTTTTAGTAAGAATTTGGCATGTTAATATTTTGGCCCTTTTGTAAACATACCCTATTTTTGTAAACCGTAAACAAGTAAGTGTGTTAGTTTTAGAGTAGTTTCAGTGTAGTTAGCTCCTCCCTTCAGGCAAATATAAGGCAGTATCCAAAAGCAATCTGACCAGAACTGAAGAAGCAACTTGGATGAGCTATGAAATGTATTTGATCCAGTTTGTCCAGTTGACAGAATTGAATTTCTCCTTTGCTATAGGACAAATGGTAGTTCATGCTGAGATGCTCACATTAAAGAAAATGGGGGAAGTACTTCTGTAGCTCAGTGTAATAAAAATTCTTGTGATGTACAGATTGAGAATGAAGGGAGCTGAAAAATCTTGATTTCTAGAGCAATGAGGAATTATATTCTCTCAACAAAAGCAATATGAAATTTAATTTTTGCCTGACTGAATGTGTTTTGTTCATGTGAATGTCCTGAGTACGAGCAAAAGCCATTATGGGCTTATTTTATCTCTTCATTTTACAAGGAATGGACCGTTGAACAGGACATTTGAACATTACGAAAACTTTTTTGTCCCATTATGACTCTGAAATGTAGTTAGGCTATTTATAAGCCATAAGAATAATACACCAAAACCTGGATGTTTATGTAGGAGTGGATAGATTTTTAAGTACAGCAGTGTCCCAGCAGCCTCCTCTCCTCCTCCCTCCGCCCATCTGCAGTATCGTGTTGTGCTGGACCACGAGCCACCGACGGCAGCCCATACCGGGGTATCACAAACATCTCACATAGCACCTCCTCCTGTCCACATGCATGCTACAACACTAAGATCTCATCTACACCACAGCAATAAAGCCGGGCGCTTCTCGTGTCTCCAAACGCAGCTCAAATGACATCACATTGCTGCAGTGCTGCACTGTCCGTGAAAGGTGTCAGTCGTTTCCTCGGATAACCAACGCTCGTGCGTCCAGTTATTGGACCACTCCGGGCTGTGCTCCAGACATCATGGCGTGACCGCGAGTATTTACACCGCGAGGCTCGTTACACTGGTGGACGACGCTCTGAAACGGCTGCTTGTTGTCCGGGACACATCGTGATTCTCTCTCTGAAGAAATCCTCCGCATTGCTTTGTGGAAGAAGTCGTATAAGAGAACTAATTGCTCACATGGGCTGCGCTCTCGGAGGACGGAACACGCTATCCGTGCTTGGGTGGGATTCCATCGTTACGCTCGAGACGGAGAAGTTGTGGCAAACCTAAAGCCTGTCTCAACTGCCCGTATCAACTGGCCGTGAGACTGGCGTGATAACTGGTGAAAACCGCTGCTTGGTAGTTTTTGAGCTTCGTGGTTTTATTTTTTAGACTTGGCGCAGAATTTGACGCCAGCATCCCAGGCGTCAGATGCGCTTTGGAAGCGACTGCAGTTTTTCGTCAACGATCCATCTGGGCTGTGAACGCGAACACGCGTGAGACTTATTGGAAATTAAACCTTCCCTTATTTTTGCGCTACGATGCTCCGCGCGATGGACCTGAAACGACCACGTACTGACGCTGTGTCCCCGTAGAAACACAACTCGGGCACACCTGACTCTAAGCGTCTTTTTTTTCTTTTTTCTTTTTTACCTTGGGCAATGGATTTTGGCTTTAGGCTTTAGCCACATTCCGGTCGCTGTTGAAATTAAGGTGGGGTTTTTATTCCAGAGCAGGTAACAGGGATCCCGCTCTCACACCGAAGGCTGCATATCGCCTATTGGATTTTTGCACCAACCAGACAAACCTAATAAGAAAAAAGATAAACGCACGATGGGAATAAACGAGTGTATCTGCATCCGACGAGGGAAAACCGGCCCCACTCTTTAACGTGTGTTTTATCTGGATTACTTTGGGTAAGTCACATGGCACACTTGGGGAGAAGGGGGACCATGACTTTAACACCTTTTGATATGCTAAAGTATGAAATATTCTATCTGTCTATGTATCTATCTATCTATTTCTCTATTTATCCGAATGTTCTGTGGATACTTGAGCACAGTGGAGTAGATCTCACGTGGTGGAGCACTTATAGCGGGTAAGAATGCCGTTAGGCCTACGATGAACAGCCTTGGCTCTTTAGTGCGCAGCAGAGATGCTTAAGCTATGACACATGAGTTGAATGCCCAGAGACAGTGAGAGCGCGTGGAGAATGGTCCGGGTGTGTCTGCATCAGCACCACGAGAGGAGAGGCCAACAGTTCAATGTGAGCTTTGACAGTCCCTTCAGCAGGACCTGTCCAAGGTGCTGAAATAGTGGAGTCGTCTATGGCCAGAAAGCAAAAGTAGAACTTGTAAATTGTTTTGTGTTTTGTTTAGTTTTTGTTTTGTTTTTACTAATGAGACTGAAGCTGGATGTCTTGTCATGTTGTTGTTGTCTACTAATCAGTCTGCTCTATTTGAAGATGATAGAGTCCCAGATAGCCTGATGCATCATGATTACGATCTCATATGCACTATAAATGAGTGCTGCCAATTGTGGCTGCTCAAATGTTCAGCCCCTGCCATCATTTTGCCATTATTCAATGAGCTCCACGGGCTCAGCTTCCACTCAGCACTTCTGCACAAGTTACTCCCAGATTCTAATTTTGGCACAGAGAGGCAGAGAGGGCCTCAAAGGTCACTGTCTGGTCTCTGGGACTGTTCTCATCACTCAGAGTACAGAAGAACAGCAGATGGGGATCCATGTTGTACAGCGCAGGCACGGACACAGCCAGGTTGTAAATTTATTAGATTGAGTCGGGGTTAGGAGTCAATACACTTACACAGAAGTCAAGAGTACATCCTTCATACAGGCCAACTTCATCCTCATAATTCTGTCCAGGAACCCTCCGGGGAACAAGTATTGGCCAGTTCTGCTATCAGGGGTTAGCCACTAGTCTGACTGCAGTGAACATGGAACTACTGGGAAACACAGTAGCATACAGGCTGCTTTACTTAAGTGAGCTTAGGGAGTGAGCAGTGCACTCATACCTAGAGCAGCGGTCAGTGGAGAGCTTTTTCTGCTCAAATAAAACAGCAGGGGGAAATGGAGGCTGTCGCAGGGTTGTGGCACTGCAACAAGCAATAAAGACACTTGACTTTTATGGCTCAAATAAACAGAAGCAGCTATTTTGGGCATATTGTTACATTTCACTGGATGATAATGCTGTGTGTATAATTGAATTGGATGAAATAGTTTGCTTAACTCTCAGCACTATAGGTTTAACTCTGCAGTCTCCTGAAATAGAGGTTAATGAGCTGTCTCTACCTTGAGTTTGTAAATTGTGTTGTGAATAAGTGTTTAATGCAAACTGCTTAAATGTTTCAATGTCCTTGTTTGTACCAGTTCACTGTTGTTGGCAGTGGTCCTATATGGCTTTACCAGTGCGTGTGTTACAGCAGAGGCTCAGAGCACCGGCTGTCATGTGGGTGCATAATGTAATCAGACAGGATGGTCATTATCATTATCATGAATTATTCTACACTCTCACCAGGTAGAGCACTAGTCCAGGATGCACTAAACATACAGCGCTGTAGCAGTAAAGGCTTTCAAAGTGTCATGGCAGATGGGGGGGGGTCTGTTTTTGGGTGCTGTTCTCAGACCTGGGGTTAGATTAATGGGGGCTCTCTCGCTTGCCATTCTGTTGCATTATGTTACAGCAGCTGCTTGTGCTGCCTGTGTCATGTGTTCACATTATGAATCTATGAAGTCTAGGTTATCAACCACTGCAGGTATCGGAGTAGAATATAAGTGTTACCTGTTCATTTATAAGTCAGTGATAGAGGCTTTAAGAAGAGATTTTAAACCTGAACTATGAAAATAGCTTGGGTGACTCATCCTCGCTGTGACATTTGCACATTGTACACAGTTGTACCAAAGATGTTTTTCAAGTACTCTGAGCTATGAGAAGGCAAAGAGACTTTTTAGCATGCATGTAATTTTCTACTGCTAGACACAATTATGCACAGTGGCAAACAACAATAGCACAAAATGAAGAACATAATGCGGCAGTGTGTAGACCAGGGCAATAAAAGAACCAATTTATTAGAAAAGAAGGGAGGTTAGGCCATGGTCTTGTTAGGCAAATGAATTTAAATTTCAAAACTCAGTTTAGCATTTGTGAACTGCTTCTTCCCATTCTGTGATATTTTGTAAATAAACAATAATACATCAAAGAATGAGATGATGAAAAAGTGTGAAATAGTTTGAAAAGAGTGATGTCAGGGAAAGAAAATGCTCTACCATTTTGGTAACAGTTGGGTATGGAGTCTGAAAGAAGAATTGATTCACTTGTGGAAAAAAATATTGCAGTGAAATTGGTACTTTTAGACAGAACAAGATGGATGCTTCTACCAAGACTAGTTATTTACTACTGTAAATGTGGAAAGTTTGAAGGAAGGCATAACTAATTCTTCAAATTATGCTGTCAGTATTTTACCACCTTTAATAGCAAAGGGCACTTTGAAAGTCAGCATGCAACACAGTAAAAGAAAAGAAAAGAAAAGAAACCTCCAGCTAAAACGGCAAATAAAATATTTTCTTACATTTTCTGTAACATCTGCACTGTTTATCCGTTTATATACTTTACTCAACTTTAGCTTTAGCAACATTTAAGCATTAATGAGAATAAACAGACAGATACTAAGTGTATAAGGAGTTAGATAAACATCTCAGCACCTGTTCATTACCTCCTGAGCCTGCTCACATGAAGATGGAGCACTAATGGCTACACTAAGCACCACAAGTTATATTTTAGTAATGAAGTATGTGTTGTGCGTGGGTACAGTATTCAGCTGTTGTACTTGTGGAAGTATTTATGACTTTATTTAGGTATAGGGTAAGTAACTAGATTTCATTCAAGGGAATTTCTCCTGTGTGAGATCAATAAAGTCTTATCTTATTTCATCTGTGTTATGCACCGTATTAGTAGTAGCAACACAGAGGTAATAGTTATAGTACTAAATTAGATTACAATAATATTTTTAATTTTCAATTGAATACAATAACCAACCAAATTCAAAATAAAGCCAGTGTGCGCCTTTATTGCACACCACTGGTTAATTTATGGCTGCCTATATTGCTTCAGTTGCAGGTCTAGTCCTCAGCGTGACCTCAGGACTGACCCACTCAATCTTCTCAGTGCAGAGGCGGCACATTTTCACAGTTTTGAGGCCCAGACTTACACAGAGTTCAAAGTGACACGGGTTAAATGAATCACAAACTTGTGGGTGACCTTGGTCCAGTCGCAGCGGGCCTTTGTCTCTTTACATGCTGAAATAATCTGTATCCTGCTATTAAAAACAAGACACAACAGCATGAAAATATGGGCACTCTCGTGAGATTGTGTAAAAGGGAGTGAGACTGGGATTATTGTGTGTTGGTGAGTCAATGGAAAGCATTTACCCCTCAATTATTTATTACTTGTATGTTTTTCATCAATGTCTTACATGTATAAACTATCCAAACTATCCAATCATCATTTGATTTCTGGATGTATTTGAAATCTGATTTCTTTCTGATTGTTCACACCTGTCCAGGCTTAGACAAGTCAAAAAGGGCAACGGATGGTGCAAAGACAAAAATAATTGAGAAAATGTTATAGATTGAAAAAAAAAAATTAAATGCATCTTCCAAATACAACAATTACTCCATTGACTGATTAACCCACTGATTAACTGATCTATGTCACCAGGTGTTTCGTCAGATATTTTGTGCATGTTATCACGCACCAAAAAACAGATCCAATTACTGGGTTATCTGATTATTCTTGTTATTGTCTTTTTCAGCACATGCAAACGTGCCCATTGTGAGCTTTAGGATGCTTTGTAGTTGCCTAATTGGTTTCCTTTTCTTTCCTCAAAGTCTTAAAATGCACATTATTCCAGCCCATCAAAGCTGTTTTCAAATGATAACCTTGTTTGTCATTTTAAAAAATTACATGGGAAATGAATGGTTTTGGTGTTGCGTTTTTGCCCCTTTAACCCTCTCTACATAATAATGGTTGTGTCATTTGTTATTGTGGATTTGGAGTGTGTGCCTGGAGCATGCCTTTTAACCATGTCGGAGCGTGTTGTTTTCCTGACACATGAATAGAACAGATGAGCTAAGGAGCTGCTGCGCTTCAGCACTGACCCTCTCACCACTACATGACGAATGTCACATAAAATGGAAGCTATAGGGTGTGACCAGCATGTACAATAGAAGTCTGTGCTGGGAGGAGGGCACTGCGAGGCTCAGGCAGACTACAGCTGGAGAAAGAAGCACACACAGCCAAGTATAGGATTAACAGCAAGCTAATACTACTCACTAATACTCTCACTAATAGCTAATACTCACTGAATGTAATCCTATAACAAACTGTTCAGCTGAGACATCATAGTTACATCAGTATACCATAAACAGTCAGTGTACAGAATTGAGTTTTTAAAAATGTCTACTAAGTGGTTACACAGCATTTAATTAAGCCATATAAATACAAAAAAGGAATTAATCTATAATCGTGATATCATAGTTCATAAAATTGTGAAATCATATGCTAAGAACGGGTTAATATTCGAATACACACATACCATAAATGCTTTCTCATATCACAGGTGTGCCACAGCACAATAGGGCTCCACAACATGAGGGGATGAATCTGAATGCATGTTTTCTTTACAAGTACTACTGTACGATTGCGATAAGATTTGTTATTTATGTTCGAAAGTAGGATTCAGAGTCCACATTGTAAACCTATCCAGGATCATTAACAAATGAGAGAAGACTGAAATATGAACTGAGAAACTACAAGAATAGCATGCATGCAAGTCTAAATGGCATGTACAACAAGATTTTTTCTATAAAAACACGGGACATGTACCGTCTAAATCATTGCAACATTTTGATTTTGTTTTGATTGTGATTAATCTTGCAGCCTTACTGTACAATAGTCAAAATATACTTTATACAAGCATCACATTTATTTAACACAATGGTTTAGTGAACATACAGCTCTGGAAAAAAAAAAAAGAGACCACTGCATTTTTTCTGAAATCAGCATCTTTACATGTATTACAGCCATTCCATTCCAGCGTCTGTTGAATTCCAACACAAACACAAAGTTGAGCTACTTCAGTTCTTGCACCAGGAGTGGAATAAAGTCACCTAAGGACAATGTGAAAGACTTGTGGAGAGCATGCCAAGACGCATGAAAGCTGTGATTAAAAATAAGGGTTATTGCACCAAATATTGATTTCTGAACTCTTCTTCAGTGTAAACATTAGTATTATGTTGTTTTAAAATGAATTTGATCTTGTTTCTTTGCATTGTTTGAGGTCTGAAAACATGTATCTTTTTTGTTATTTTGACCATTTGTCATTTTCTGCAAATAAATGCTCTAAACGATAATATTTTATTTGGAATTTGGGGGAAATGTTGTGAGTAGTTTATAGACTCAAAAAAAAAAAGTTCCTTTTTGGCCAAACACATACCTATAAGTAGGTAGTAGTAAAATCAGAAAAAAACTCATAATTTTGCAGTGGTCTCTTATTTTTGTCTAGAGCTGTATAGTCAATTCACAATTCACTTGATAGCATGTGTTTCCCAGAGGGTCTCTCATTCATCCTAACAGCGCTGCTGCCTTGACCCCCTGTATGAGTATGACTGCCTATGGGCATTTAAATAAATGTTTTAATATGCTGTGGACAGTACTGAGGCCATTGTTGCTGTAGTGGACTCTTGATGGACTCTGATGTATTTCACTACTGTCTTCCTCTATCGTCTTCCTGTGTGTAGCTGAAGGTGACATTGATTCAGCAGATGCTTTCACTCCCCGCATCTGTTCATATTGATCAATAACTTCTACCAAGAACAACATTTCCCTTTTGGCTCTACGGAGTAAGCCAATTAAGAAAGCTACTCCCTCCCATGCTCATGTGAAATGCACACCAGTCCCTTTAAATAATGCATAAGAGTAATATTTTATTGTGAAGCACTCCTACACTAGCTCACCTGTTCTCTGCTGCACCACAGAGCAACAGTCCAAATGCAGGGCAGTTAATGGAGCACTCTGTCCTGACTGGGGCATTAACAACAGATAATGCCCACATACGTTATTGCCACTAAATATGTCACTATAATTGGAGCTTCTGCCAATGCACATTGATTTGTTGGTAAGCATACTTCTGCAGCTGCACTGTCTAGCTGAACATTGTAGCCTCTACCTGGAAACAAATTATTTAATATAAAATGTGCATCATGGATTATAAGTATATAGGAGGGCCAGGCACAATATGTCTTCTTCAATATCTTATCAACTATCATCCATACATTTAAATTTGGTCACATAGTCTTTAAAATTATGCTTGTTTTTTGCCTGTAATGAGATGGTGAACAGGTCACAGCAGTCAGTTTGGCAAAGGTATTGATGCTGGTTCAGAATAATGCATTCTATGTTTTAAAAGGGGCTGGAGCTAATCATAACAATGTCTACAAGTAAGACATTATTTTGTCTTATTTAAAACAAATCAAAGGGTACTCAGTAATAATTTTTTCTCTCTACAATGTCTGAACTCCTCTCCAAACCACCCGCTTTTAGGATGGGCTGTAGATCTCTGCAGTAAAAAGATCCCAGCTGATCACTGCAGATTAGATGTGACTGAACTGAACGGAATTAAAATTTGATTAACTGCTCTACCCTATCCAGCAGTAATATGAAAATGATCATAATCAGACTAAGTGAAAATGAAGAGCATTAAAATTTTTCTAAAAGGCAGCAAATATTTTCAGTTTGGTGTATTTTTCCATCACGATAAATCCCCCTTCTGAAAAGCTTCAGCCTTGACCTTTTTTTCCTTTCCTTTTTTTCTGCAAATCTTTTACTGGTATTGCTATGCCTAATAGAGCTACCCACATTTTTCCAGCGAACACAAGAGGCTTTTTCAATTTGTTTTTGCATATTATCTTTCTGAAGATTGTTGTAAAAATCCAAGGTCTGCGTCTTCTTTTTAAACTAGCTGAGAATTAGTCAGATAATTTGTTTTTTCCTTACTGCTTGATTCATAATCAAAGCTCTAAATACGGAGAATTCACAACTTGATTTTTGATGTGTGCTTTTTGGTGCGTGCTTTGAACCAAAAACAAAGAATGCTCAACCTTGATTTAAGACAACTAAGCAATGAATTTCACTGAATAATAATAATAAAAAAAAATACTGCTTCTGAAGATGTAACTTGGCTTGTAAAAACAATCAGGAGCGGGGAAAAAAGAGAAATATATTAGCTTAAAGTAGAACACAAACTATTCATGTATTTGGCACAGGTCCAGCTTTTTAGTGTATGTGCACGGCTCTGGCAAACTGGTAATTTACCGCTGTGTACACTTTCAAACAACAAGCTGGCAGGTTTATTTTAAGGTATACCGCTACAGTATATGTGCAAAAAGTCTCTGATTATTGCAGTTTAAATCTTACACTGCTCTGAAGCTTTTATTGGACTGAAATACAGAGGAATGTACACGTGGGCAAGATTTCAGACGCAGATATGCTATGATGGCGCTACTAAGGTTTAATTAGAATCCTTTTAATAACGTGATTAATTCACTGACAGAAACACATTGGAGAAGGTGTGTGGACTGGAGCTGTAACAAAAATAATATTAATGCTGTTAACTAGGGTGAATTTATTCTTTTACTAAAGTAGTACTGGTGTCTTGGTCTAATGCGTCACCTGCTTGTGTCCATAGGGAAAGTTTAATGAAATATTGTGGAACATTCTAGAATAAAACATTACGGGTTGGGCCTTGTGTTGTTTAAAGGTCCCATGACATGGTACTTCTTGATGCTTTTATATGGCTCCTTAATGGTTCCCTAATACTGTAAATGAATCCCTCTTCAAAATCAACACTCAGTGCATGAGAAACAGAGATAAGATGAGAAAGAGTCATAAATATCTCTCTCAAACACTTTATTCTGGGCGTTGTTGCTTGAATGCAAACAACGTGGCCAAACTCTCCGCTCTCCGCTCAGAGCCCTCAGCTGATCCATTTCCATGTTTTTGCACGGGGGGAGAGATTTGAAGCGTTCCATTGAAAAATAAACACATTTCCACAGAAAATAAAATTAAACCACTGCTGTTCATAGGTCCAGAGGCTCAGATAAAGGACTTCCGAGCCTAGAAACACTCGGACGTGCCTCCAGGCAAATAAAAAAACGCATTTCGCATTGCCTAGCGCATTCGCAGTCCAAACTCTCTGGGCGTGATTTACAGAGACGCTGAGTACAGACAGACAGGGGTGGAACTGAATTTGCATTTCTTTTTTCGATCTGACGTCAATAAGGTGCCTTGTTCAAAATCGCCCGTTTGAGCTCAGATTTTTTGTAACGCAGAAAAGGATCGCAAATGCTCAGTTTAGACATTTCGCAACTTTTAACCATGGGGGGGGGGTGTCTAAACAGGGTAGGGGAGCTCACATTAACGTTCAAAAACCTCAGAAAGTGAAAATTTCATGCCATGGGACCTTTAATGCTGGGTCCGTTTAATGCATTCTCAATGGAAATGTTTTGTCTGGAGTGTTTCACAGTATGGTAGTAACCTTTCTATCTTCATGAAGACCAAACCAGACCACATTACAGGTCAGATCTGTGGAGAGGCAACACCTCTCACAGTCAATTTTTTTTTTTTTTTTTTGAAAGTTAGCCACCTGAAATTGAATAAATAGAATAATAAAGGTAGATCTTTAAAAAAAAATGCTGTGGAACCATAGACTGTATATAGAAATGGACATAATGTAGCTAACGTGCTATCCACTGCATTCCAAATAGGAAGTTCCCATGTGGGCTCTACCAACTACTACCCTGGCTCCCACTGACTCACATTTATTATTTTGGCCCCTCTTTCTGTAACTGCTGCTGTGAGCCTCATCATTTTGGTCTGTTAGTATTAACTCTCTCTACATGATCCTGGATTTTTTTATTTCACTATTGTGTTAGTCAAAAATAATCCTATTCATAATATAGAGCCTGGCCTCCAAATTCACCCCTGTAACCGTTGGCTTTGCGAGCTTCATTGCGTGGCGCTCAGTGCTGTGGGTAACACTCGCTTAATCCACTTTTTTATACAGTCTATGTGTGGAACATTCCATGCATAGCAATGACATATCCATAGAACAAGCAGGTGACAGATCCTCCACCAGAAAAGTTACACAGTTCACTTTTAACATCTCCATGGAGTCAAGCAGATGATGGATCATCCACCAGAAAAGTTGCATAGTGTTCCTTAAATAAAAGCACCTTGTGACTTCACCTCTTACAATATTTGCATGCTTTAGTATTGAAAATGTGGTTCCTGCGTGCCATATGTTATTTGAATAGTCTTTAGCTAAGCAGTATAAGTCATTGATCAGCACATTATTACACATACATGGGCAAAACGATTCTTCAGCGAGGTAGTTTCTTGCTGACAGTGACTTTGAACTGCGGCTGAGAAAATCCGTTCAACCGATTCACTTGTATTGGTTGTTTCTTCCCAGTGTCCTCACTGTTTACCAAAGTTTGCCTGTTAATTACATGGACCAGTGCTGATGCAGAGTGCACGCTAATTTCAGCCATACCTCATTTTGCTATTTATTGCCATGTTTCGTCAAATTGATTTTTGTATTTGTCAGATTGTGCGCAGGCTCCCCTGCATCCAGTGGCTGATTTCCTATTTAGTAAACCTTAATAAATCCTTTAAAGAATAATCTACATGTCTCATATGCCCTTTAATGGGATGCATGCTGAGTGCAGTGGAGCAGTATGATGTTATGTTTACCAAGCCCACTTCCTTTAACCATTGATAAACTGTACTTATACTATACAATATGGCGGCACGGTGGCTGAGTGGCTGGCTTCACAGCTTCACTCAGCCACCTTCTTGCTTCACAGCAAGAAGGTTCCGGGTTCGATCCCCGGGTCGCCCAGGCCTTTCTGTGTGTGTTCTGTGTGGAGTTTGCATGCATGGTCTGGGTTTGATCCCCGGGTCGCCTGAGCCTTTCTGTGTGGAATTTGCATGTTCTCACCGTGTCTGGATGGGTTTCCTCCAGGTACTCCGGTTTCCCCCATCAACCCAAAACATGCTCCAGGTAAAATCCTCCAGCTTAGGTCCTGACCAAGCCGAGCAATAAGATCATGGAGATGGGTCCCCGGGCGCCTGAAAGACGAGCTGCCCACTGCTCCTCATGGATGGGTCAAATGCAGAGAAATAATTTCCCTACGGGGATGAATAAAGTCTGTCTTCTTCTTCTTCTTCTTCTTCTTCTTCTTCTTCTTCTTCTTCTTCTTCTTCTTCTTCTTCTTATACTTATACTTATACTTATACTTATACTTATACTTATGCTGTACTTTGAGCCACATTACTGCTTGAGCAAACGTGCAGGAAAGCACTGCAGCGCATAGTGAATGCAGCTGGGAGGATCGCTGGTGTCTCTCTCCCCTCCCTCCTAGACATTTTTAACACCGGGCACACCCGCAGAGCGTCCAGCATTGTGGGTGACCCGAGCCACCCCTCACATAGCCTGTTCAGCCTCCTGCCCTCGGGGAGAAGGTACCAGAGTCTCCGGGCCCACTCCACCAGACTGTCAAACAGCTTCATCCACCAGGCTGTCAGGAGGCTGAACTCTCACCTGAACTCTCACCTGAACTCTCACCTTGCCCATCTCCCACCCCCCACCTCCCATATTGGCATAACCTGTATTCCATAAAAAGACATATCACTCTACACACTTTAAAAAACTGCTGCTAAGGACTACTGTTGCACTGTTGCACATTTACATTTACCACTGGAATTTTACTACTGTTGTTTACTCCTGTTATTGCGCTAGACTTACTACTGTTGCACATTTATTTTATCTTAACTTCAATGCACATTCTATTGCACATTACCATTTCACTGCTGTATCTTCCATTGCACATTTTGATGCACACTGCACACTTTTGGACATCTGTATATAGGTATTTATTTATTATGTTGCACTGCTTTAAGATTTTAGATCTTAGACTTTAGTTTAACTTTAGATCTCTGTCTTAGATAGTTTGTGTTGTGTTTTGTCTTTATATTGTATTTTGTACAGTCTTTTTTGCACTACCTGGCCAGAGAGAAACGTAATTTTGATTCACTGTATGTTGAACACATATGGCAGAATTGACAATAAAGCTGACTTTGATCTTTGATTGTACTTAATATTACTTACATATCAATTAAGTGATGGTGAGATGAAGCCTCATGAGGCATTGAACCACTTGAGCTAATTGGTTCGAGAAAAGGTTCATTTCTCGAAGCTTCATGTGTGCACGAAACCACCTACTGGCCAAGTGTGTAATCACAGGCAGCTGTATCTGAACCACAGAATGTGTTTTTGTGTCTGTTGGGAATTACTATGAATTACAAAACATGTATGACCAAATTTCTGTACATATATTATCTCATATGTGTATAATAAATTTTGTATGTATTCTGTGTGTGTAAATTTTCCCAAAATTATCATATATGACAGGTTAAAGCACTACAGATGGAAATTAGCTTTCAAGCTATAATCTGGTACAAGCATCTCTGCCTTTGGCATTATGTGGCTGTACATTTTCCTGTTAAGCTGTTTTTCTGAAAATGACAAGGGCATAATCGGGCAGAGGACAGTGAAAGTGCTTGTGGAACTAGGAAAAGGACACAGATTATGCTTGTGTAACTTGGACAATGATGTACAGGACAGTGACACTGTGACACTGTTTTTTTATTTATTTTTATTCAGAAACATGAGTTTCTCAACAAGTTTTGGTTTTCAGATCAAAGTGTTCCCACACAGGGGAAAACCTCCTCTTCCTCGCTGGCTCAAGTCTCACGCTTTGAGAGTGTGACACGCAATTCAATGTGTTCACACGCTCACACACCACACATGGTATTTCTCACGCTGAAATTTTGGTAAGCAATTCAAAACTCTAGCCGCTGGTCACAGCACTTCTGTGCCCAGAAAACCGGTCTGTGTGGCTCAGTTATGCAGGCACCGCGCCGTTTTCAGCGAAAAAACTCACTCGAACCTCCCCGCCCCCCAATATAAATCTCACTCCGACCAAACTTGAAAACTTAAGAGCCCTGCTATCACCTATCCTACTCTCCAAATCTCTCTCCATAAACTTTCCAAACTCAATCCAAAATATCTCCAAAATATCTCCAAACTATATAAATGCTATGCAACTCTAGTATCTAGACTCTCCAAACTCTATCCAAACTCTCAACTGATGCAGCTCTCCTTCAAATCCCCACATTTGGAATGGAGCCTGAGGGTCTATACAGCTGGAAAAGCTCGCTGCAAAATCTGAACCGCTTCCCGAAGTAACCACGTGGTACAGGCGGGCAGCGAGGCTTCGAACGTCATCATATTGGCTCCTCCCCCAAATGAAGCGAGCCTTGAATTGCGCTTCGCGGACACGCCCCCTTCATTACTCGACACACACTTCGCAGCCTCGGCCCATCTTGTAACATCACTAATATCAATATTCTTAAAATTTACCATTACTATTAAAATATCATCTAAAAATTCATGCATAATGTACATAAAGAAGGGCATTTGTATGGGTATAAAAATAAAAGGAGATACTCACCTGAAAGTGCAGCTATATCACTTTTCTGGAGGATCCACCATCTGCTTGTCTCCATGGCGATGTTATTGCTTTGCCTGGAATGTTGTAGAGTATGACATCAATTACTGGTGTTTTTATTGCTAAAATTACCTTGAAAAACATGCATTCTTTCTCTGAGCCACCTTTTTTGCCACCATAGAAAAGGTTTAATACCACATTGCAGAAAAATCCAGGTAATGCAGTAACATCAGCAGCTGGCAACCCTCCACCAGAAATGTTACACAGTGTACCTTTAATGACATAGAAGCTATTAGTAGTAGCACAAGTAAAGCAAAAGTATATATTTGGTATGAAATTGCAAAAATGAATGTTAGTAATGAACACATTGGCTTTCTTTTCTTTTTACTTTTAAAGTGCCCATAGTTTTTTTATTTTCTGATCTATGTTATAATGTTGTTTCCTCATCAAAAACATACCTGGATTTGTGTTTTGTTTCAGTCACACACGTTTAACACACAAACCTTGCATATTGAGTTTTTCTCTGAAACAGAAAACGCTCTGTTCCACCTTGTGATGTCATATGGTAATGCAGGAAATGCTCCACTGTATTTTTTGATACACTCTAGACATACTAGAGCCATTTAGATGATTTCAGACGTTGAATTGCCAATCTCTACTGAACTAAAGGTAAAAGATTCAAGATGCAGGATCAACACAAGGTCAACAATGGAATGAAATGCATAGGATCAGAAGAACCCTAAGATAGTCAAGAAAAGGTAGGTGTTAACTCAAAAACTACAACTACATGACATCACAAGTTGAAACAAGATTGCGATTTGGAGATGTAGACAGGCTAATAATAAATGGTTACTGCAGGTATGTTTTTGAGGCGGTTACGACATTACAATATGGCTTAAAGCTCACAAGAGTCAATTTTGCCTAATATACTGTAGGACCTTTAAATATTCAGATATAGGAAACAAAGATGTGTTGTTTCTTATTAGGCATTATAAACCTTTTACAGAATGAATGAAAACCTTTATTGCCCCTGTCACATAAGAACACAGATAGCCACACATAGGATTACAGTTGACTGAACAGCAGAATACTGCGTGGGACAAAGGATATAATGCCTCTCATGGTCCAGAAGATATGAGGCTGTATTCTGCTACGGACGCTTTGGTGTGCTGTGAAATACTTACACAATGTACATTTTTTACGATTTGATAAACACTGATTGCCTGCCCTTTTGTTATCTGTAATTCCGACCTGAGGGGAGAGCAGGAATGACAGTAAAGCATCAGGTTTGCTAATTGGCTAATTTGCACTCATAATGGCCGGGCTAACCAGCGCTGTGAACAGCCAAGGAGAAAGTTGACATAAAAACATCCAGAAGACCTTTCCAAGTGGCTGCTGTGTAATTGACTAGATATAATTGCGTCCCACATTAGCACCTGGTCATTGCACCGTATTTAGCACAGCATCAAGGTGACATTGGTTAAAACAAGATATATGCAGAGTTAAAAAATGGACACAACATCTTTTTTTTTTTTCAAACTCAGAGAATGCTTTTGTCCTTAATCTAGCCGTTTCCAAAGTAGAACTTCTCTATTTCTTCAGGACCAGTATAGTGGTTCACGTGAAGTGGATCACTACGAGCAGCTGCTGCCAGGTCCTAATGTAACACAGACCAAATATAGACTCACAATAATGCTCCCACTGCACGCACTTTTTAATGCAAGTTGCTAGGCTTTGAGAAAGTAAACAGGCTTAGTCATCAGAAAAACAAAGATTATCAGGTTATTTATTCAAAAGTACAGAAATGGGAATAAAAGCTTTTGGGCTTTTTAGGTCTGGAGAAAGCTTTTATCACTGAATCCAAAATCTACTAATGTCACCCTACTTGCCATGATGATTGGCAGGTGCAAGGCAGATGGAAGGTACTCCTGGTTTTCCTGGTCGCTTTAGTTATACGAGGGTCATTCAAAAAGTTCCAAGACAAATTAAAAAACAACTTTATTTTTGAAAGTAACAAAATGATTTTTCTACGTAACATCCACCTAAATCAATACACTTCTGCAAGCGATCTTTCCACCGAAAAATTCCTTCTTGATAGAATTCTGGAGCCTGTCAAGTCAACCAGGTCACAACCTCCCTCTTCGTTCAGTATGGACTGAAATCTTGTTGCTTTTAAATGTTCCTTCAACTTTGGAAATAGGAAAAAAACATACTTAAACATTATGCAAAGCTTCGATTTCTTTTTAGGTTTCCATTGACGTTTTGTTAGAAATGTGATGTTTGCTCGGACTTCAAATCGGCTCATTTTGGAGGGTCAAAAAAGTGGGTTGTGCAATATGTAACATAACTCTTTGAATAACAAAGCTAGAATGCCGAAAGTTGTCAAATGTCTTTATAAGTCATCAGTGGTACGATTCAAGGTCATTTTGTTGAACTAGTTTGACTCATTTTGAATTTATGGCATTTGTCTTAGAACTTTTTGAATGGCCCTCGTACATACATACTATGAAAAATCTTAACTTTTGTGAATGAGTGTACTCTACAAGAACATTTCATAACATTTTAAACTGACAATTTTATGGTATTAAGTAGTTGTGGTAATGACAACATTGGTAGGATAATCCATAGTTTATCAGCAGTGCAGTAACTTTGGACAGTCTTAAAAACAGTCTTGAATAAAAGAACTAGGCTCAATTTAAACATCTACATTCATAAGCAAGCGCAAAGTCTCTTGCCAATGCTAACAACAACTAGCATGCTAATAATGTTCTAGTGTTACTTCCTGGTTTGCAGATGCTAAAAACTTTATACATGTAATTACGTAGATGCAAGCTCCGCACACTGGTCTAATTAACAAACATTTAGTAAGTAGGCTTAGTTGTCATAAAAACAAAGATTATCAGGTGACCTATTCAAAAGTACAGAAATAGGGATAAAAAGTCTTTTTTTTTAGGTCTGGAAAAAGCTTTTACCACTGAATACAAAATCTACTAATGTCCCACTGGCCTCCATGATGATTGACACTATTAAACGAAAAGGCAGGTGTACGGTACTGCTGGTTGTGTTTTCAGTCACATTGGCCTAGTTTTCGAACAATCTGCATAGTTTGTCTTTTATTTCTTGTCATAAAATCGTCATTATTCCTGACCTTGGTTAAATTGTCAGGTCGTCCACACCTCAAGATAAGAAAGACCTACTTTGCTTGGTTACACAAAAATATATGTCAGGATAACAATAGGAGCTTTACCCAGTACTGCAATAAGTACATGACACTGTGCCCTACAAATGTGGTTTGTGTTCAAGAGAATTAAAGCTTTTTTTGTCCAGCAGTGCCCCAATGTACTACACAAATGCTGCAGTGATCGGGCCCGTGCCAAATGGCTTCAGTTGATCCGTTGTTTAGTCTTAATTATGACTACTGAGCAAGTGTAACTCACTGTGGAGATGTGAGTCTGCCAAACTCAGTGAGCCTAAATGCCGGATGTGAATATTTAAATGGCCGACACTGAAAATATGCAAATTTTCTTAAGTTTTCCTGGTGTCTTTAGGCATACTTAAACATAAAAAATGACTAAATACCTTCGCATTTGTGAATTTGTGTACTGTACAAGAACAATTACATAACATTAAATTGGGTCAATAGGTTTTATGGCGTTTGTTAGCTGTGGTAGAATAACATTGTGGTAGCATTATCAGCACTGCAGTAACTTTTTACAGTCCTAAAAACATGAAAAACAGAACTAAGCTCATTTTAAACTGTTTTAAACTTCTTAATAA
Source organism: Paratrypauchen microcephalus (assembly GCA_036785185.1). NCBI lineage: Eukaryota > Metazoa > Chordata > Actinopteri > Gobiiformes > Gobiidae > Paratrypauchen > Paratrypauchen microcephalus. Next base: position 2,486,119 of record JAVJIX010000028.1, on the reverse strand, counting down.
ATTCCTTGCAAATTCCAGACTTTATGAGCACTTTTCACAACTTTCAGAAGCAAGAGCGAAGTTTTGACATCACGCCAATGCTATCAACATCCAGCATGCTAACAGTGTTACTTCCTGGTTTGCGAATGATAAAAACTTTATAATTAGATGCAGACTGTGCACACTGGTCTCATTTTAACCCCGAGAGCTTCTTTTGTAATTTATTTGTAAGGGAGTGAAACTAATTTTACTTTATTACATGAAAAGGGCCACTGAAATTTCCAATTCTCTACCTCAATGCATTTGTCTACATTATATGCTACTCTTGCATGTTTTGAAGGAACTGAGCCACTCACTCTGATTCAAACAAGCGTGAACTGGCCAAACAAGCGTTATAACTACTCAGACCTCAGACTGAGCAAAACAACATCCTCTATATTCTGACCCCATCTCGCTCCTGTCTGTCAAACTGTCTCAAGTACACCAGTCATTCCTGACCGGTGGTGCAGAGATTCCGGATCATACAAAAGTTTTATGCCCTGTTCTTGGCTATGCAACTAGCAAACAAGCAGAGTGTAGTAAAAGTGCTGGCGTTGTTAAAGTGAGTTGGAGAGAAGGAGGTAGTAGCAGGTGGTTGCAAGAACAGCCTTTTTGAAGCCACTCAAGCTTGTGTTTATTGATGGCTCTCTGACAGGGCGAGGCAGGTCATTAGATATACCAGACAAACTATCTCTCCATCGGGAGGTCTGATGAATGAAGACAGCACAGAGGTGTCATGGGCCCAGGTTCTATTGACTAAAAGTGCCTCATTTATGAAGCCAAAGATTAGTGATATCGAGCCTAATGTGAGACAGCATCCCACCAGTTGTTTGGATAGACGCCATGTTGACAAAGTTAACTTCTTCGTCTTTTTTTTTTTTTCTTTGTAATTTATAAAGGCTTCTTCTTTGGAACAAAGAAAACGCCTAGTCACAGCTTGTGTTTTACAAAAGGGAAAATTTTCTTCAAGATAAAACAAAGTGAAAAATCAGTTCAATACTGAATGCAGCTTATTGTTAAGTCCTTGGTTCTGAGATGTAGCTTGCATCCAAAATACTACATTAGCGTTGTCAGAAAATGTATGGCCAGATACTCCAAATACTATACTAAAAGCTAGTATAGAAAAGGAAAAAAGAAAATCACATTTCCTTAAAGGTGCACTGGGTAGCATTTCTAGTAGAGGGTCTGCCACCTGCTTGTCTCCATGGAAATGTTACTGCTTTGTCTAGAATGTTCCATACTATAGATTAAACCTATCACGAGGGAAACAAGCAGGTTATAGCACAATGCTACATTACATTTAAGATCTGTGGAGAATCACCCTACTCACAGAAGGAATTATTGTATTTTTGAGCAAAGAAACAATTACATATTGTAAGGTTTATAAAAGACTTCTCCTTAGTAATACAAATTGAGACATCCTTATTCAGGATGATTCATTTGTGTTATTAGTTTTGCATGTATGTATGGCCATAATTCCAATATTACATTTGTAAGTTACCATATGACACTAAAGATTTTTAGAGACAAACATTTAGGTGTGATATGTGTATGTCTACATTCTCTTGCCCCCTATAACTGTCAGCCTTGACAAGCTTAATTTGACTGCATCCGAACACTGTGGGTGACATCACACTCCCTTAGTCCACTTTTTTATACAGTCTATGTAATGGACATCAAACCTTTAGCTCTTCCATATATTATGCATACGTCTGATGTCTCAAATTAATTTTTACATATAAACAATTGCTATTACTGCAAGAAGCTCTTGATAATCATGTTTACATAAGTTGCTTGTTGGCCGTGTTCATTTTGTCACATTTAACTTGGAGTGTGTCTAATTAATAATCTCCTATTTAAAAGATTTGTCAGGATTTCCACACTTAATTTTAACAAAGAATCTGAACAAGTCCTTGTTGGCAGTCTTACCCTTGTGCAAACTACTACGTGCCGAAACCCGCTCTTAACTAAAACAAATATTTTTTTTGTGTATAATTGATAGCAAACTGCGAGGACATGGAACCATTGTCCTCTGTTTTTGTGCACTTTGTTGATTAGATGCTGCTGAATGTGTCTCAGAGGAAATAAAGTCCTGGCTCATGATGAAAAGGGGATGGTATTGGAGAAATACCCCTCTATGCCTAGCATAGCATTAGCCTAGTACTAACAAATACTACAGCAGCTTTGATTCATGGCATTTCATTTCTTCAGCAGCAGTTAAACGCTTCTATTGTTTTATGTTTACTGTGGTGCTGGACTGTTGGATAGTATAATTAATAAAAGAATTACATTAAACTGAATATAATGTACTGCTTATATAGAGAGATGGACTTCTAATTTGGAGCAGACACCACTACTGATAATGGATTAGATTTATAATTGTACTTTGACTTTCTCTATTATTCATGAGGTCACTCGTCAGTCACATTTGGTGGTGTCAAACTACAAGCTGCATTAAGTGTTTTGCCCAAGGATACAGCAACAAGAAACTATGCTAGCTTGGAGTTTTAACTCAAATTTTTTTAAATCGAGCACTTCTGTAACAATTCTGCCATGACATAGGTTAAAATTAATGTTTTATTACATCTTATGATGTATTTTTTATTGCTTGATGCATCCTTAGTGTGAGTGGCTTGCCATTCCTCAGACCTGACCCGTAGTAACAGACATATCACCTGTTTGGCCTTAAGGAAATATAATTTCTTTGCATGGAATGTAAAAAACTCATTCCATAAATGTCTTCATTTAATTTAAAGTACTCTGTTACACCCAAAGTATCAAACTAAAGTAAATCTAATGAATATTTCAAACTCCCTGCTGTTTAACTTTTTAAAAAGCGTCATGTAATTTTTGATTAAACTGCTGAGTAAGCACAGCACTTGGCAGCAGGCTGTCATTTGAGACACTTGGGGAAGAGACGTGCACTCACATTTGTTCCTCTCTGATCATTATAGATGTACAAAAATATAAATATGATGAAACTATTACTGCACAGGAGATACAGGACTGAGCTTTGTATTGTTGTTTGTATTTCTGTCTACCACATGCAAAATGGAGTGGTACAAAAATGTGAAAATTGCTTTGTATGCTTGTGGCTTCATCTATAAATGCTACTCTGCAAAACCCTATGCATGTAGGAGTAAATAATACTGGTCTAGTGTTTGAATACTCTCCCCAGAGCCTCTATCAATCAGCTCCAGTTTGCTGACTTTATTCAAATTAGTTCCTATGGAATTGGATCTTTCCAAAAAAAAAAAAAAAAAAAAAAAAAGGGTTTATACACTCAACAAAAACATAAACGCAACACTTTTGTTTTTGCTCCCATTTTTCCTGAGATGGACCCAAAGATCCAAAATTCACTTCAGATACACAACATTACCATTTCTCTCAAACATTGTTCACAAATCTGTCTAAATGTGTGACAGCGAGCACCTCTGCCCCGCCGAGACAACAGTGGACCAACATTCCACAGGCCACAATTGACAATCTGATAAACTCTATGCGAAGATGTGTTGAACTGCATGAGGCAAATGGTGGTCACACCAGATACTGACTGGTTCTGAGTCCCCAGACCCCCAATAAAGCAAAAAAAAAATGCACATTTCGGGGTGGCCTTTTATTGTGGGCAGTCTGGGGCGCACCTGTGCACTGGTCATGATGTCAGATCGGCATCTTGATGTGGCGCACCTGTGAGGTGGGGTGGATTGTCTCGGCGGGGCAGAGGTGCTCGCTGTCACACATTTGGACAGATTTGTGAACAATGTTTGAGAGAAATGGTAGTGTTGTGTATCTGGAGTGAATTTTGGATCTTTGGGTCCATCTCAGGAAAAATGGGAGCAAAAACAAAAGTGTTGCGTTTATATTTTTGTTGAGTATACAAGTGGCACACTCTAAAAAAAAATACACTGGCTCAACTTAAAAAAAAACGTCGTAACAATTTGCATTGATCTTTTTAAGTAATCCCAACTAAGTAATTAATGAGTATTTTCCATGAGACTTTTATAGTTGGACTAACTCATTTCGTTGAGTACAACCAACATGATCTGTTTTGTCCTCTACAAGCTTAATTATGTTGAACCAACTCAATTTGTTTTTATAGTGGCCCAATTATTTAAGTTGCAATAACTCCTTTATTTTACTTTATTCCTACTCCAAAAAGTCCATGCAAATTGTTACCTCAATTTTATTAAGTAATACTAACTTATTTTACTGAAGTCAGAATAAATTAGACATGGCAATTCCATTTTCTAAAATGTATTTAAGCCGATGTCAGCATGTTATCGTTTCATTCATTGTCTATCTGAACAGTGTTCTTCCAGTTGGTCTGTGTATTATTAAATGTACTGAACTTGAACAGAATAAAGTGCATACAGCAAAACCTTACAAAAGTGCAAATAAACCTGCAACATTTCCTGCTGAATTAGTGTACAGCCTAATTCTTCACATTTTAGTGCAATGTTACCTGAAAAATGAACCTTTAATAAACTTCAAGTGTACTTCAGGTGTAAACTATGTGTACTTCAAGTACTGTAAATATACAGAAAAACAGTGTATACAGGAAAACTGTACACAGCAAAAACTTCACAAACAGTGTAATATAAATGCTTTATATGCCTAATATAAATTTCCTGCTCAATTATTGGACAGTCTGCACATTTTTTAGTACAGCAGTTTACTTTTCAGAGATATTACTTTCGTGCTTGATTTCAGATCATCCAGCTCAAGGAATACCTTTTGAAACACTTCAAAAGTGTTTTTCAGTTCCTTCGGGTAGCTGAGATTTATTGCGTAGATCAGCCCCATCAGTAAGGCACAGGCCCTGGGTATGTCCACATCTTCCAGGACTTCTGTTCCTTCAATTACAATCCGTGCACTGGCTGGATCAGATGTGGCACTTCTGGTAACAATGATCTTCATCACTTCATTGGTGAGATTCCCGTCAACCTAGCATAAAGAGGTCAGAATCAATGTCAGAATTAAAAACATGATTAACAATTAACAACAAGACTAACAAAGTATAGTTTTTCTGTCATATTAACGTACCAACTGCTCTTGAAAGAGATTCTCCTCCTTTTCTCCAAGGTACACCATCAATCCACGGATCACAACCTCTCGCCTCATTTCCACAGAATCATCCTGCGAAGACGACAAAAAAATGTTTACCTACTCCTTCATGAGGAAGGGTTTCTAGTCAGGGTTCACAGTCTAGTCTAGTCAGGCCGTCGCCCCGAGAGCAAACATTCCCTCAAACCTCCCCAAAGTTCACAAACAACACAAACCCAGTCCGATATTTATTGTCCATATTGTCCAAGACTGTCCATGCAGTCTTCACTAATGTGTGCGTGTTGTGTGTGTGTGGAAATCTCTTCTCTCGTTGGCGAGTTATTTTGCAAACTCCCAAGTCTGCCAGAAGTTCCGCAACCCCCCCTTCAACGCACTTCTAAAACATGTCACTTTGGAGACATTATCTAAAGGCTGAGGACAAAGCACGCTGTGGACACTTCAGTTTTAGTGTTGTGTAACTCGACTGAGCGCTGCTAGTTATTTGCTGATTGGACATAAAATTAAGAAATTAAAAATATATAATTACTCACCAAATCAGGCGGTCTCCCCCTCGCTGTTGCACCTTGCATCTGGCAGCATACATAAAATGGGCGTTGATCACTTCCTCTGCATGCGTATATAATCGGAAGCTGCACTAACTTAATATTATGAAGTTTCACTAACTTAATACTTTTCCTTGTTAAGTGAAAGCAAAAATGCTTATCCAAAATCAATGTATTTCTGAGTTGTGACAGCTTTCTTTATTTTTCATTTTGATCAACTTCTTAAAATAAGCTATCAACTTAATAAAATAATAGGCATGTAACAAATTGTGTTTTTCATGCTGAAAGCTCATGTTTTTAAGTAATTCAAACTAACCTCCTGAATCATTTTTCTCAGTGCATCTAGAGCTGTAGTCGACTAAAGAAATTCTTGGTCAACTAAAGACACATCCTGCTGATTGATTGGTCAACTAAAAAGGGAGTGTGGCATTAGGTCTGAAAATCGTATCTCTATGTATCTGAACCCAAACTGCACTCACAAGACTACACCTGCACAGGGGTTTATGCCAAAGTAACTAATACAGAGGAAGGAAACACAGACAATATGAACTTGTGAATCTTGTGAGTTTAATCTGCCTTTTTTTAATGTAAATACCAAAATACTAAATCTTCAGCTAACTCACTCCATCACTAAATTCTCGTTTCTGCTCTTATCCCATATGAATCCTTATAATCTAAATAATATGGGTGACACTTTAGTTTAGGGACCACTAAGTGGTAATTGGTATGCTAATTATAATAATATTTATCAAATACTTATTAAAGCTGTACTATGTGACTTGTTTCTATGGATGTCACTGCTCTGCCTGGAATGTTCCACCGTATGGCATTAAACAGCTCTACCTTACATTTATTGAAATACAGGTGAAAGGTTTAATGCCATACTGTGAAACATTCCAGACAAAACAATAACGCCTCCATGGAGAAAAGCATTTAACGGACCGTCCACCAGAAAAGTTACACAATGCACCTTTAAAGGGACAGTGTGTAAGATTTTTACCCGTTAATTACTGAAATTGAAGATACCCATTCAAAAATACATTGTTTTCCAAGCCTTTTCACTTCCATCATGAAATCAAAGTATTCTTTTGGACTTAGATATAGTCACATAAAAGGGGGATCTTCCCCATATAGAGGCAGCCATTTTGAATACGAGAGCCGCAGAAGGACATTTGGGCTCATCCTTCGCCGAGGCTCCTGCTAGCACCTGCTCAGCCGCGCTGCATATGGCTCTTCCTCCCCTTCCCCTTCTCTCCTTCGCTCCTCTGCTCCCATATGCAGCCAGGAGCGAAGGAGAGAAGGGGAAGGGGAGGGGGGGAGGGGGGAGCATGCTGCCGGATCACACATCGTAATGGATATAACACGTATTTTGGACTAAATTGTTTTATTGGATTTTATTCGCTGGATCCTTATGGACAGATTGAGACCAAGTTTATGGTGAAATACAGAGTTTGACCTGTGCAGAGCCTTCAAAGGTAAGCTAAGTAAGCTAAGTTTTGTGCTTTTCTGTATAAAAGCCCCATGTGCTCGGGGAGTGATTGTTTTGCAGGGAAATGAATTGCATAGTCAAAAAGAGGAGACTGTAAGGTTTCATTTGATGTGTAGATTGTCATGAATCATGATCGGGATTGTGTGTTTTCATGCGAAAAAAAAAAAAAAAAAGTGTTTTATGTATACAGCGGTTCGTGCACGCGAGCTGGCGGCGCTACGTCGCGCCCGGGTGACCCTCGTGGTCTGCCATAGCCAAAAGAGGAAGTGGAATAGCTACTAACCACCTATGCGCCACGAATCCTACACACTGTCCCTTTAATGCTTATTAAGATTTCAGTGTATGTACAAAATCATCTACTGAAATCTCCACTACTGCAGTTGGAAGAAAATAGGTAATGGCGTAATATTTGAAATATACTTTAGACAAAAATGCCGTGAAAATATGTACATAACTAACAAAATACAAACAAAGATGTAATTAAGCACTTATTATGCATTTTACTATGAGATAGCTATTTATATGTTGTCCCTAAAGTTAAGTGTTACTACAAATTATTAGTTGACAAATACAAATTTTGGTCACCCAAAGCCTTACAGACCTAGCGTTATCACTCTTTTTTTGTGGTGTTGCCATGGCAGCAGGCATTCTTCAGACCTGTCAGCTGTGTGTGGTGTCCTGTGGCTCAGCTGGGGATAAAAGCGCGTGCCATGTAATTGTCCTCTCCGCTGTTTGAATTCTGCATGGACTCTTTGGTACACGGCACGCTCTTTCTTCTCTTTGCACTTTTCCCAGTGAGCTTGTCATACCTGAAAATGTGTCAGAAAGATGAATCGGCTTTTTTAACATCAAGATACTATACCCCACTTTTGTTCCATCTTTTATTTTGAAGCGTTGCACAGAGGTACATGGGCCTATCTTAAAAATTAAAGGTGTTTAAACATCCTTTAAACATCAAAGGATCCTGACGAAAAACTCACTGATAAAAGTCAAAGAGATGTGAAGCAGTCTGCCCTCACTTTTTCTTCCACATAGTGTCTCTTGGTGGGTAATTATATTTGTTATGAGAAGGCTCTTTCACCTTAGTGTGTGATGGTAATTGAAGCACCATCTATAGCACCAGGTTCTTTGATTTTGTTTTAGCCTTTCACTCACCTGTGCCATCGACCATATGCTGTTAAAGTTAATCTGTGTCACTTTTTTGTTTGATCTCCAGAAGTTGCTTGTCTCCTGTGATATCTTTTGCTTTGCCTAGATGTTCCACAGTATGACATTAAACTTGTGCGTCTTATATTAATTCAGTTACAGGTGTTTTTATTTCTTTTACAAAAAAATAATACACATTCTTACTGTGAGCTGAATCACCTCGGCCTGCATCATCACCTGCTTGTCTCCATGGAGATAGACAACATTAATACCACACCAGACATGCAATAAGTTTCCAAGTAACCTTTCCATAATATTCTATTTTTATACTTTTATAGTTTCCATTTATGTTGTTATATAGAAGAATCCTATCCTAACATGATTTGCATATTGATTCGTCAAGAGTTTCCCGTGCATGTATGCCATTTTACCCCATTTAACCACTGAATGGGACAAGTCAAAGAGGCCTGTGTCTGGGAGTGGATTTTCAGTTTCACTTTTGGATGTATCAACACAGATGGGCGTGCCAAAGTGGACCGTCATCTGCCGTACATCTTCACCTAGAAGCCACGGGCCATTCGTTTGAGGACAGTGAGGTTCAGATCTTAGCCAGGGAAAATAACTGGTTTGAGAGGGGAGTTAAAGAGGCTATTTTTGTCAAAAAAGAGAATCCGTCGTTAAACAGAAATGGGGGAGTTAGACATAACTTGTCTCCCATTTATAATTCAATTCTTAAACCAAGTCAGAACAGACGAAAGAAACATTAGGGCAGACAAGTCAGGGACAGAGGGGTGGAGACGGTCGTTAGTCTGAATAGAGAAGCTAAACTATACGCCAGAGAAATTCGAATAACAAAAAGGAACAAATGAGTTGAGATAGTTTCAGAGCTATTTCAGTGCAGTGAGCTCCTCCTAGGGCTGAATAGAGATGCTAAACGAGACGCCAGAGAAACAAAAGATACAGATTAGTTGAGATAGTTTCAGAATGATTTCAGTGTAGTGAGCTCCTCGCTGCAGCTAGATATAAACAGGGTCTAACCAGCACTAGAACTAGAACTGAAGAAGCCTCTCGGATGAGCGGCGAAACGTTTTCTACCAAACAAACTTTGTCCAGTTGACAAATTGAAATTCTCCTTTTATCACTTTTGGATCTTCTCTTCATTGTTTTGTGTGTGTGTGTGTGTGTGTGTGTGTGTGTTACCTGCCTAAATCACTGGGATAACACTGTCCTGTTTTTAGAATTAGGTCAGTCAATACTGTAACACTTTATAATAACTGCTTGTCTCCATAGAGTGAGATCATTTCAATGCCATATTTTTCAACATTCCTGGCAAAGCAAGAACATCTCCATGTAGACAAGCCACCAGAAAAGTTAAACAGTCCATCTTTGACAAGGAGTCAGGCTATGTAAGTTCTTAATAAAAACTCTTACTCTAACCCTCAATCGTCCAGGTAGAATCCATGGCAAAAGGAGAAATTCAATTTGTCAACTGGACAAAAGTTTATTTGGTCAAATACGTTTCGCAGCTCATCCAAGCTGCTTCTTCAGTTCTGGCTAGAGTGCTGGTGGACACTGCCTTATATCTGCATGAAGGTAGGAGCTAACTACAATGAAAATACTCTGAAATTATCACACCTATTTGTTTTCAGTTTCTGTTAGTTAGGTAAGCCTATTCAATATGCAGTGGGAGTGGAGTAACCCTGAATCATTCTTAATAAACTATGTATTCGTTATTAATCCTTTGGTCATGTTAATGCTAAAAAGATTGCCTGACAAATCCCAAATGATATCTCTCTGTATTTTTGTGCTGATTGAGATCAGTGCCGAGGATCTCAAGCCCGACCAAACATGATCATACAATTAGATTTGTTTTTTGTTTTTTTCAGTGACACATGTAAAAGGAAGGAGCTTTGGTCACCTAATTTACAAAAAAAACTGATCTCACCTCAGATTAACATCTCAGAGTTTAGTGGTTCATTCCTTCTGCAGAAATCCTCCATGTTTTTCAGCCCCGTTACATTTTTTCTCTTTAATTTTTCTAATACGGACAGACCATGCTTGTCCCTGGTGGGCTGTAAATCACACCCATTTGAAAACAGGAAGGTTCACACAAGACCAGACTCACATCTTTGTTTTGAAGAAGTATATTTTGGATCCCAGGGAACTAAAAAGATGTAGCTACTGTATTTTAAAGTGGTGGCCCTGACACAGGTCCAAGCATTAGGCCAGTCCTGTCTTCCAAATAAAGTAGTACATTTGGCTGTGACTGGACTCTGAATGAACTGTCCGTTTGAATATGCAGAGCAAGCGTTGCCTTGTTGAAAACAGATGCACCTTGCGTGTGTCTGCAGGGCTGTGTTTGCCTCAGCAGGACTCTGGTCTAATCGGGTGCCTAACATATGGCTCATGAGCCTACAGCTCTATCATTCTGGGCCAAGCGCACTAATAGGCTCCAAATGATTTAGTTCCAAGTAAAACACATTTCCTGCCACAGATAGACCCACAACCATTAAGTTCATCCACTACAATTATGACCTGGAATAACTAATGCTCTGCACAGCATGCTCACACTTGCAAAATGTCTAATGGTAGTCGCTTATTCAGCATCATTCAGCATCTTAAAAAAAAAAAAAAACAGCCGGTTAGCTCAACTGGTAAGTCACTGACTTTCCTCCCGGGGGTCGTGGGTTCAAATCCCCCCCACCCCCACCCTCCCCCCCACCCCACCCCCCCGGCAATGAGCTAGCCAGTGTGGGTCCTTGGGCAAGACCCTTCACGGTACTGCCCCCCGGGCGCCGAAGTTGGCTGCTCACTGCTCCTGAAAAAGGATGGGTCAAATGCAGAAGTCAAATTTCTCCCATGTGTCACTGTGTGTCATTGTGTGTGAGACCAAATAAACACTTAATCTTGTAAATGGATTTTGTTTTTCATACAACATTTCTGGTTGATAAATAGAAAGGAAAAAAGAAAAGAAAATTCAGACAGTGGGGAAACTAAACCAAATGCTAAAAGATTTCTAAACTTCAAAGATATGTACTTAGAGGTATAATCTATGACTTGGCTAAGCTGAAAATCCATGCTGCCTTCAGGCGTCTTTATGAAATGAACACATGAAGGAGATGAAACCTAAAACAGTGAAGCGTGTTGAAATGCTGGAGAATGCTGCCGAGTTCAAAAGCTGGATATTTTTTTAACTACTTTTATTAATATTATATCTTCATTGTCATTACAGACCACTCTTATTTGTTTAGTATTGCTCAGCACCTGAAGCAGAGGTCTTGTTGAGACACCCCAAACATCTGCTCCTCCCGGCACCTGCGTTCTGAGGTCTCAGTTCATGGCCTGACCACTGCTTCCTCTGTCTCGCTTTCTTACAAATATGATCAGAGTTGAGGGTCAAAAAATGAGTTTTAGTATAAAGTCGTCATCCAAGTCGAAGTTAAATAAGGGTCAGGAATGAGTAGACAGAAAATAAATGACTCATGGTGCAAAACAAAAGGTACAAAGTAATTTTTTTGGTAAAGGGTGTACTACCTGCATGTGTGGAATGTTCCACAGTATGGTATTAATATAATTGATGTTTTTACTGCTCAAAAAGGTCATGAAAAATATGAGTTCCTACTGTGAGCGGGGTCGCCGCTTCACACATCTGTCCTGTAACTTGGCCTTGCTATAGTCTCCATGGAGATGCGCAGACTGTGGAACATTCCAGAAAAAGTAACCTCCACTTGAAAAGTTATAATACGTCATCAAATTACATTCCTCCTACTTTCCTATTTCTCCTACTACTTTTATTTGCCTGTTTTTTTCTTTTTAAATCATTGAACTCTGCATTACATTATTTTTAGATTACGTTTTATGTGCTGTTCTGATGCACAACCGCATGTAAAAAAAAAAAACAAATTACTCACAGTTTAATATTTGCATAATCTCTGTGCATCATACATCAATATCAAAATGAGACTCAGCGTTCATTTAAAAAACATAACTATTTTTACATATTTTAGCACCTAGTCCATTAAAGCTTGAGTATCATTATGAGCCCCTGAGAAAAAACAGCCCCAGAAGCATAAAAACAAGCTGCTCTGGTGGTGGAATGTCACAGTCGATGTTTTTTTACAATTGCAAACTCCTTGTTAATCATGTTGGATGAAATTACTGTATAATCATACACAGACACATTATGTTTGTCTCCACAACACTGATTCTCACACTTGATCCAATTGTGTGGCATAAATGAGTTTTCAGGTAATGTTCCTATAACTACAATGAAGTTAAGCTGTTGTCAGTGGAGATGCATGTCATTTATCCACATTTGAGACCGATGTAGACACAGGGATTTAGCAGATATGCAAATAACTATAGCATAAGGCCGAAAGGTGCACTATTAAAGGGCCTATATAGACTTTTCTGATCTATATTTTAATGTTTCCTCGTCAAAAACATACCTGGAGTTGTGTTTTGTTTCATTCGCACATTAACACACAAAGCCTACAAACTTAGGCTGAGTTCTTCTCTCGAACAGAAAACACTCTGTTCCAACTTGTGATGTCACAGTAATACAGAAAGTATTTAATTTTTAAATCCCATACACCTTCACTAGAATCATTTGAATACTCAGCCCTGGAATTGCTGTTAACTTGAAAATTACCACTTCATGACATCACAAAGTGAAATTTTGAGCTTTGGAGATGAAGACAGACTAATAATAAAGGATTACTCAAACGTGAATGAAACAAAACACAACTCCAGGTATGTTTTTGATGAGGCAACAGCATTACAACATGGCTAAAAACTAAAAAGAAGTATCAGTTTTGTGTAATATAGGAGTATAAGTGTAGAATAAACTACTGTTATAGTTTGTAGAGGGGGTATTAAAGGGCATTAATTATTAATACTTAAGTTATAGATGGCCATGTTACCTTTTATAGATAGCTTAAATGCTATATTTACCTAAATTAATTACAGTTTGATTATTTCATGTTTCATTTTTGATGAATCCATCCTTCCCTTCCTCCCCGGCATCCCTGCACTCAGTCACTTTCCCTTCCAAGTGCTATAACAATTACCTGGCCAGCCAAATGATATCTCTCTGTATTTGCTATACAGCGCGATACCATTTGGACACCCTCGCTCCACCCTCGCTCCCCCGGTTAACAACGGACTCCGCGATTCTGATTCGTTCAAAGATGGTGACGTCAGTGCGCCTTTGCCCGCAACGTCCCTTCCATTCAGCTGTAAAATTGGTCTTAAATTACCTAAAACACATTGATTCCTTAAAACCACAGCAGCTGACAGCTCTAGAGGCCTTTCTTTTCAAAAAATATGTTTTTGCATTGCTTCCTACCGGCTTGGTTCACGTCGCTGTCCGTTAACTGTTCTCTGATTGGTTCACTTAGCTGTCTGTCTAAGCGCAACGGCAGTGCTTTCTGGACCAAGCGTTACCAGACTCGCCGCTGGTAGAGCGATGAGTCATGGATTCTTCCAGGCAAATATAACACAATTAGTGTTTCTCTAATGAAACTACTGCACATCACATCAGATTTGTGAAGTCGTAGTGCATTATTTTGTGTCCTGCTGTTGTATATTTATGTGAAATAACTGTGTGGCAGCATGGGTGACATAGGCTTGTGGGCGGAGCCTTGTACAATGTAAGGGCATTTGAATATGTTGATTTTAAGGGAACTCAGTCTGTAATGTACTTTTTTTTTTTTTTTGCTCAAATTCTGAGATTGTTCCATGTAAACTGTCCACACCAAGAATAGAATTATCTTTGAAGTAGGTGAATTATTTCAAATTCACATGGGAGAATCATATTGAGATTAATCACAGTTAATTATGTGAGCGATGTTTCTATTTTAGCGCAAGCTTGTCTTAAATTGAAATGAAAGTCAGATTTCCATTTAAAATCAAACGCTTATTACATTGACAGTAATTATATTCTGAGGCCAGTGGCAAAGAAATACAGACGTCAAAGGACCATGGAGACTTGCACAAAGACATCCCAGTACAGTCGTTACAAGTGACATAACAGAATCCATCTTTTGGCTGTGTTTCTAAAGATTGAGGCAGCCCGTGGATAAGTAGCTCCAGTTTTTCAATAAGAAGCTTAGAAGTGCTATGAGTTAAAGTATTAGCCAGCTTAGCAAGGTAAGTCGTGCACACTGAAATTGGCTACATGTTTCTGAGCATATGCGCCAAGTGGCCACTTTATTAGGTACACCGTCATCGAGTTTAAAGGGTCCATATTATGCTATTTTCTAATCTACAGCTCTGGAAAAAAAAATAAGAGACCACTGCATTTTTTTTTTTTTTTTTTCCCTGAAATCAGCATCTCTACATGTATTACAGCCATTCCATTCCAGCATCTGTTGAACTCCAACACAAACACAAAGCTGAGCTACTTCAGCTCTTGCACCAGAAATGGGATCAAGTCACCCAAGAACAATGTGAAAGACTTATGGAGAGCATGCCAAGACTCATGAAAGTGATTAAAAATAAGGGTTATTGCACCAAATATTGATTTCTGAACTCTTCTTAAGTGTAAACATTAGTATTGTGTTGTTTTAAAATGAATTTGATGTTGTTTTTTTGCATGGTTTGTGGTCTGAAAACATGTATCTTTTTTGTTATTTTGACCATTTGTCATTTTCCTGCAAATAAATGCTCTAAACATTATTAATATTTTTATTTGGAATTTGGGGGAAATGTTGTCAGTAGTTTATAGACTCAAACAAAAATGTTCCTTTTGGCCAAACACATACCTATAAGTAGTCAAACCAGAAAAACTGATAATTTTGCAGTGGTCTCTTATTTTTTTTCAGAGTTGTATGTTATAATGTTGTTTCCTCATCACAAACATCCTTGGAGTTTTGTTTCATTCACATGTATTTAACACAAAAATCCTACATATTTAGGATTTGTTTTTCCTCTTAAATGGAAAACACTCTGTTCCACCTTGTGATGTCATGCGTTATAACAGGAAGTGCTCCACTGTGTTTTTCACATTCACTAGAGTCATTATTTCAGTCATGGTAATCTCTACTGAACTAAAGATGAAATTAGCTGTTAACTTACCACTTGGTGACATCACAAGGTGGAACAGAGAATTTTGAGCTTCGGGGATGCAGGCAGCCTAATAATAAAGGATTACTCTAGCACAGTGCTTCTCAATTATTTTCTGTGACGCCCCCCCTAGGAAGAAGAAAAAATTTCACGCCCCCCTTCCTGCGCGCGACTATAAATAGTATTATTTGTCTAGAAAATGATTAGAACACCATTGTATCCTTTTATTAACATTATAAACAAAAAAAAAGAAAGAAACTTACAACAAAGACTGCACTGAGGACTCAAATATTAATGTGTTTTTAATGCAGCTTTGCGCACATTTGTTTACGTTTTACAGAAATGAAACTTAAAACCACCTCATTTGCATAAGCTAAAAGCACTGTAAAAAAAACGCTCTGTCCTTGTGCCACTGATGCGTCAGCTTCTGTCAGACTAAAGGACACGACTCAGTGGAATATACGTGTTTTTTCTGTGACAGAGGATGTTTTGTTAATGGTGAGACTGTGCGTAAATCGCATGTGAGAACGCCACTGCCAACTACTGTTGTTGATGTGCAATTACACTTAGTTCTAGTACAGTACAGCAAAAAAACATGTTTCCCAGGGTCATACGCGCCCCCCCCTGGCATCACGCCACGCCCCCCCAGGGGGGCCCGACACCCACTATTTGAGAAGCACTGCTCTAGCATGTGTGAATGAAACAAAACACAACTCCAGATTGTGTTTTTGAGTAGGTAGCAACATTCATCATGACTAAAAGTTTAGTCAATTTGTGTAATATAGGACCTGAAAAATACTTTAATGAATAATATCAATCTGGGTTTGAGTAGTTTTGACTTTTGTACCACTGAAGAACTAATTTAACTTTCCAAGAATCACCAGATCCAAACCAGGTGTACATGTATAACAGGATTTTTCCAGGTTCTACATTAGATTTAAAACCTGATCTAAAATCTTACAATAGTCCTAACCAAGAACTTACCCAAGATAGGACAAAAGTGTGGAAAAAACTGGACTCTAAATGAAGTGCAAACATTGGAACTGAAGAGGTGTCTGCATTCGTAAAATCATACCACATTGGAAAATAATTGGCTTGAAATAAGAAGTAATGTGTTGAGACAAGTGAGAAACATCTTCAAGGGGAGGAAATATAGATAGATATCATTTAGAACGACAGTGTTACATTTGAACACTCATCTAAGTGGCTTCTTCAGTTTGAACACAGCTGCGGTTAAGGACTGGCTTGTATCTCTCTGAAGGGAGGAGAAGCAATACCAAAACTATCACACCCTGGTTGTTTACAGAGAGGAGTTCCTGGATGACAGAGGAATTACACAAGATTACACATCTCGCTAACAATTATGGCAAAGCTACCCTTAAACTGATATGAGAGCTGGAAAATACTGCACTCCTTTTAAACAACTAGGGTGTGTCAGTTTCCATGTATTAACTTCCCTTCAAAAAGATATTTGAGATTGTGTCTTACCAGAGCCCTGTCCGAACTGAAGAGACTACTTGGATGAGTGGTAAAACACTCTTTGTTCAACTGACATCTAGACATCCAGAAACAAGTTAAAAAAAGGGATCCTTCAGTCTTAATAGTCGACACAGCTGAAATTAAGATAGACTGCATTAAGTAGATACTCATTTTTTGCGGGGTAGAGTTTAAAAACAGTCATTTAGAGGAAATGACAGAGGGCAGAGGGAGAGATGTAGAGGTTCCAAATGGAGAGTGACCATGATGGATGGGGTTAAGAATGAGTGCATCACGGGGCAGCTCATGTGAGATACTTTGGAGATAAAGTCACTGAGGCCAAACACAAATTACTGTGTAGGAATATAGAGAGGATTCTGAGATCAAAACTGTCAGGCTGGATGTAACGAGGAAGATTAAATATATGTAGGTATAGTGAAAGGACATTATGTTAGTTATGTTAGCGGAGACATGTTGGAAGATGACTCGGTGTAGAAGCTGTTTCAATAATAAATCAAGTAATACATCTTTAAAGGGCTTGTATTACTCTATTTTCTGATCTATGTTATAATGTTTCCTCATTACAAATATACCTAGAGTTGTATTTTGTTTAATTCACACATGTTTAGCACACAGATCCTGCATATTTAGGCTTTCTTAGTTCTTCTCTCAAACATTCTGCTTGACCTTGTGATGTCATGTGGTACTACAGGAAGTATGAAACTCCATACACCCTGACACCTACAATCATTTGGAAAATGTCAGACCTGGAAATGATAGATGGTATCACAAGGTAGAACAGAGCATTTTGACTAAAAGTAGACAGACTAATAATGCAGGATTACTCAAACTTGTGAATGAAACAAAACACAACTCAATTCCAGGTATGTTTCTGGCAGAAAACTATATTATAACATGGCTTAAACCTCAGAAAAGTCAATTTTGCGTAGTAAAGGACCTTTAAAGGGCAGTAGGTGCTTGTCATTATGGATATGTTATGGCTTCCTTGCATGGAGGTTCCACAATGTGGCATTTAACTTATGTATCTCCATGGAGACAAGCAGTGATACAACCAGACCAAGACACAGGGCAGATCTGTCCTAGAATTTGTGTTGTTCAAGGCATTTTGAGCAATACAATTTTTGATTTTTAAAATTTAATGAACGCAAGATACATAATGTCAAAAGCCATCCCATATGGAGATAATTTTGTCTCATAAAGATTTGTATAAATAAAAAAAGATATATATAAATATAAATACATTTATAAATATTCAAACACAAAATACAAATACAAAAACGCGACATACAAATAATTGATAGAATGTATATAAATACACAGGCATTTGTAAATATATTTTCGAGATTTGTAAATATAATTTCAAGATTTATAAATATATTTTTGAGATTTGTAAATATATTTTCGAGATTTATAAATATATTTTCGAGATTTGAAAACAAATGTAGTTGACTTTCTATGTGGAGTCTGCATTTGTGGATCCATTTTTTGCTTTCGTGTCTATGACGTAATTGTGAGACAGTTCTACCGCAAACCACGATTTGTATAAATAAAAAAAGAGATATATATATAAATATAAATACATTTATAAATATTCAAACACAAAATACAAATACAAATACATAAATGCGACATACAAATAATTGATAGAATGTATATAAATACACAGGCATTTGTAAATATATTTTCGAGATTTGTAAATATATTTTCGAGATTTGAAAACAAATGTATTGGAGTCTGCATTTGTGGATCCATTTATTGCTTTCCTGTCGATGACGTAATTGTGAGACAGTTCTACCGCAAACCACGATTCGCAAATAAATGTCACCGGATTTGAATACAAATAGCCTTCACTGGACATCCAGCAGATGGCAGTGTTGAGCAGCTTGTCGGTAGTTGCTCTTTAAATGCGTGAATGAGTGAATTTCTTCTTTTATCATAGTTGCTCTTTAGTAAATGAGACTACAGTGGGCCCTCGCTCGAGTGGAAAGTTGAGTGGAAAGCGACCTGGATATCATTTTGGGCAAAACTCAGGCCACCGTTAACAGCGCCGAACTGACTGACTACGTACAACGCCTCTGAGCACCAGCCCTCACCACCTGACCAGGTACACAAGCTGCTCAACACTGCCATCTGCTGGATGTCCAGTGAAGGCTATTTGTATTCAAATCCGGTGACATTTTTGCCTGGATGAATCCATGACTCATCGCTGTACCAGCGGTGAGTCTGGTAACGCTTGATCCACAGAATGCGCTGCGGTTGCGCGTAGACAGACAGCTAAGTGAACCAATCAGAGATTGCGCCATCTTGATTCAAAACTGAGGCGGAACTTCCGCTGCCTAAGAGTGACTTTGCGGGCAAAGGCGGGTGCACTGACGTCACCATCTTTTAACGAATCAGAATCGCGGAGTCGGTTTGGAACCGGAGGAGCGAGAGTGGATGGAGAGTGTCCAAATGGTATCGCGGTGTATAGGAAATACAGAGAGATATCATTTGGCTGGCCAGGTAAGTGACATTTGCGAATCGTGGTTTGCGGTAGAACTGTCTCACAATTACGTCATCGACACGAAAACAAAAAATGGATTCACAAATGCAGACTCCATATAGAAAGTTTTCAAATCTCGAAAATATATTTATAAATCTCGAAAATATATTTACAAATCTTGAAAATATATTTACAAATGCCTGTGTATTTATATACATTCTAGCAATTATTTGTATGTTGCGTTTTTGTATTTGTATTTTGTGTTTGAATATTTATAAATGTATTTATATTTATATATATCTTTTTTTATTTATACAAATCGTGATTTGCGCTAGGACTGTCTCACAATTGCGTCATCGACACGAAAGCAAAAATGGATCCACAAATGCAGACTCCACATAGAAAGTCAACTACATTTGTTTTCAAATCTCGAAAATATATTTATAAATCTCGAAAATATATTTACAAATGCCTGTGTATTTATATACATTCTATCATTTATTTGTATGTCGCGTTTTTGTATTTGTATTTTGTGTTTGAATATTTATAAATGTATTTATATTTATATATATCTTTTTTTATTTATACAAATCTTTATGAGACAAAATTATCTCCATAATCCCATTCCACATTATAGGCAAAACCACACATCTCCACATCTCCACATCTTCCAAGCATGGCACGAGGGCTGAGTGGCTAGCACTCACGCCTCACAGCAAGAAGGTTCCGGGTTCAATCCCTGGGTAGCCTGGCCTTTTGTGTGGAGTTTGCAGGTTCTCCCCGTGTCTGGGTGGTTTTCCCCCATAAATCCAAAAACATGCTCCATTATCCAGGTAAAATCCTCCAGCTGAGGTCCTGACCAAGCCTAAGCAACAAGATCATGGAGATGGGTCCCCGGGCGCAGTCATGTGCTGCCGACTGCTCCTAATAAAAAAAAGGATGGGTCAAATGCAGAGGACAAATTTCCCTCCAGGGATTATAAAGGATAATAAATAAATACATAAATAAAATAAAGCACAAGACAGACTCTCTATCAGAAAAGTTACATATTGTAGACAACATTTAAATGGATATCTTAGAGTCCCCATTACATGCAAATGAGTCTGTATTATTTTAAGCATGCCATCTCAATTGCACCTGATCTGTCACCCATTCTTCCTTCTGCAAATGCTTGGATGATTATTATAGGAATAAGATTGACAATGAATCAACCTGCGGGTTACCTGAAGCACCATCTCCAAACCGAGCCATTATGACAGTAGACGATGGAATTGAATCACACTACTCATTATAAGGCAATAAGTCAGTGCCCCCTGCCTAACCTTTGTGAGGAGAGAGGGCTGTGCAGGCTCAGAATAGCACAAGGTGATATGGCCCTGTAGCCCTAGTTGCCTTTTAAAGACATCCAGTTTTTCCGCCTCATTACCTTTGTACGATGAGCGTCTAACTCACAGAGGAAGATGTTGTTTTTGTCAGTAAATCACGTGGATGGAGAACATGCAGGTACTGGCAGGTACATCCCCGAGGTTTGGTTTTCAGGTCGCACACAATACTATTTACCATGCTGGCAAACCAATGTGGAGCACTCAAGAGGCTCAGTGTTACACCATGCTATGACTTCTGCTGTGGCGGTGTTTACATGAAAAAATATTGGTTTGGGGTTGTCAGTCTTGTAAATAGTTTTATTTATCTGATGTGAGTAATCTTTTGCAGATAGCAAAATTCTGCTAAATAGCATAAACCAGCTCTACTGATTAAAAAGAATAAGGAAGAGTGTGATTTAGTTTTTCCAGTCAGTATCATTAAAACAGGTTGTCTCGCTCAGATAAATATAAATCAAATCAAATACAAGACCAAAAAGGCATAACATTTATTATACCTATACTTTTCGCATCGCTACATAGCCACAAGGGAAATTATTTGGACACAGTAGCACATAGCAATATATTATAGTCACAAAAAACATCAAAAAGATTAATGGTAATAATAAATTCAAAATAAGTAGCAAAAATAAGATGAGACTGGTCAAAAATAAGGCATAATTATATAAATGTATGTGTACAAGTAAAAATAAAACAAATGTAGAAATATAGTAATACAAATATATCTCTCATGGTGCTCACTGGGCAATTTAACATGTAATAAATTCTATAAATAAAAGTAATACACATTTTCTCTGCTACATAAGAGTTCATGACTTTAGCTTAGACTATTTTGAAACAATGAAAATACAGGACTTAAGACCATTATCTAAACTGTTCCACACATTCATCCCTTGGACTTACAGACTTCTCGCTTTAGCATTTGTACAAGCTTTAGGTTTAGCCAACATAAATGATCCTCTAAGTGTGTTTTTCTTGCGTTATGTCCTGGACACAGTCTGGAACCCTTATGTTTTTTACTTTTTACATAAACGTCTGTATGCATGCTTGACAGCTTTACTCTTATCACCATTATTGCAAACCACAGGTAATGAATTTATAACACCTTTTGCAAGAGCTTGAAATTTCCTCTTTAATTCTGCCATTTCATTTCCTGTACTGATTTCCCTTGCGGTCTTCATTTAAAACTGAAACTATGCTATGTCTTTCTATTCATTTTTTAGGGCAATTTGTAAGTCTGGACTAAGACAAACATAATAATAGTCTCCACTATTTTCCCTCTATTGACTGACCACCATTTTTATTTGATTATATTTTGCCTTATTCAAAAAATACAAATGGCTTTCATAAACATACACAAGACAGAATTTCAATCACTGCTAAGTAATACGGAGTCTGAACTGTGCTCCAAACCACATGCTTTTACTCACAGATCTTGATTAAAATTCTATTAATTGCACAGCCTTGTCATAAAGTAGGTTAATAGATGTTTTGTATGAATAGTGCTTACCATAGACCTCTGGCTGTGTATAAAACAGAAGGAGATGTAGCCAAGAGAAGGGTGTCTGGGTCATTTGGAAAGACGCTTCATCCTGTTTTCATTTAACAGAGTTTAATGAGCAGCTAATGTTTAAACACGCATGTCCCCAAGGCAGAAAGATGCGTTCACGTGCACGTTTAGTGTTTGGCTCAGGGAGAATCAGATCTAAATTATCATTACATGTGGCAAAAGGAGAAATTCAATTTGTCAACTGGACAAAAGTTTATTTGGTCGAATACTTTTCACAGCTCATCCAAGCTGCTTCTTCAGTTCTGGTTAGAAGCAGCTTGGATGAGCTGCGAAATGTATTTGACCAAATAAACTTTTGTCCAGTTGACAAATTGAATTTCTCCTTTGCCATGGGTTCTACCTGGACGACTGAGGGATTCTACACATATTATTACACATGTCACACCTATAAAACGTCACGGTTATAATTAAGATTTGCATAGTTATCGCTAGTTTGACCATTTTTATTTAAAATTAAAATCCTTAGTTACTGGTTGGACATGGGCAGCAGATATACACAAGTAAAGGTTACTGTTACCTAGGAAACGCACTGTTTACACAGTTTACACAATTGCAGTTATTTAAAGGTGCACTGTGTAACTTTTCTGGTGTAGGGTCTGCCATCATCTGCTTTTTTTTTCAGAAACTGCCTCTTGACTGATGCAAAAGTATAATAAATATTCACCACAGGTACTATCACACAAAAAGTGATCATTAAGAAAGCATGAAAACCATAGTCATATGCACTTTAAAGACTATTCTCAGTACAGAGGAATGTGGTATCTGAATCTATGGTAACATGTATTTCAGTGAATGTGGTTTGTCATGCTTTTCACACAGCCTCAATGTTCTGTAACCTGCCAGTAAAGATATATTTAAAGGAGGAGTGACGCGCTTGTTTCACAGATTGTCAGCGTGATTCTTTCGTCTTGAACCGAGTCTAAATTTTGACCATAGCCATGAAATCAGAGATCAGATGTACATAGGTAGGCACACAGGTACAAAATGATTTCTATCTGATGACTTAAATACACCTTGAGTCGCAAATCATCTTTAATACTCAGATCATTTCCGTAATTCCTCTAAAAATTCCCTGCTCTAATCTCCTTTATTGAGCCTGGTATAATACGAAGAGTGATCCCTAGAATGTCAGTCATTAGCTGAATATTTGGTGCTATAAACATGAATATATCACACATCAGTGGCTCTGAAGCACTCCCGGAATAGCAGCAGCAGACTGTGGTGATGTAGGCCCATAGCTGTAGGCAGCTCGGATACATGATCACATCTCTATGATTTCCTCCTGGTGCTGCAAACAGGAGGAGGGGGCAACGTGGACAGCCTTCATCTCTATATCACTGCAGTACATTCAGCTGTTCAATAGGGCTTTTGTATTTATTATATGTTTAGCAAATCATAAAGGCTTGAATAGTTTGAAGTACCATATCCTGCCTTTATACAAGTGTATTCTGAAATACTCATACTTGATTCTTGTAATTTAAAAAAAAAAAATGATTTTAACAACACAAAATCAAAAATAGACAAAAAATAATATAAAATCCCTCCCATGGCCCACCCCTCTCTCCACACGCTCAACACAAAATTCTTGTAATAGTTTTTTATTCAGAGGCCTATTTCAGCGTTTTCATCAATTCTACTGGACACGTTTAAAATGTGAAATTTGAACAGAATCCTATTATTAAAACAAATCTCAAATCTATTTGCACTGCTTTTCAGAAAAATCACAATTACATATTTTTCCCCAATCATTCAGTGGAGTTCTCCCTGTGCCTCATCGCGGTCACTCTGTATCCATTATTAATCACACGCCTCTCAAGGACAATGTCTGTGAAAATTAGTATGCACAAAGTGTGAAGATCACTTACCAGCAGCGACTTCAAAATTAAGATGGAAAAAATAATTGTGGCCTTTGCCTTTGTCGTTTCACCCTGATCCACTCGAAAAAATGGCTTGGAATGGGATAGTTAAATGAAAAGGGAAATGTTGCATTAAGACAGTGCTTCTCAAATAGTGGGGCGGGCCCCCCTGGGGGGGCGTGGCGTGATGCCCTGGGAAACATGTTTTTTTGCTGTACTGTACTAGAACTAAGTGTAATTGCACATCAACAACAGTAGTTGGCAGTGGCGTTCTCACATGCGATTTGCGCACAGTATCACCATTAACAGAACATCCTCTGTCACAGAAAAAACACGTATATTCCACTGGCCGTTTCCCAATTCACCGACGGCACACTTGTGAGTGTGCACTCGGTCTGTCGTCGAGACGGCGCACACTCGCTCTGTCCTTAGTGCACTGTGTTTCTCACATGGCCGTCTGCGAAATTGAACAGGTCCCGCCTCAGCTCAATGAGCCGGGTGGTCTGCTCCTTGTTCCCTAAAGACAAAAATATTATTCTATTGCGACTAGTAATACTTGGAATTGGGACATGGCCAATGTTCCCCCTAATTTTTAATGTTTCTGAGCAAACACACACTAAATCCACCCACCCCCCCGCGCGGCTCGCACTTTGCAGATATACAAAAAAATTACCCCGCGGCTGAATAAAAAGCGGAGATCCGCTAAAAGCTCTTTCATCCCTGATTTACAGTGCGCTGCACAAGTTTTCTTGTGCGCTGAGAATGTGCGAACAGTGCGCAGCTTAGAGTAAACGCTGGACATGGCGACACTGTAGAATATCCAGCATTACAACAGCAAAGGAAATATAGAAGTGTAAGGGGAAAAGCATGTGAACGGTAATACAGGTGCCGCGAACTATGCCGTTACGGCTACCGTCACACATGTTAAGCGTAGTTTATGAAGAGTTTCATGTAGCATAGTTGTAGGTGAGGTGAACCAGTACGTATGTTTTATAGTGACGTCGCAACTCTCACATGTGGATGTCGCTGGCGAGTCGGTCTTTGTAGTCATATATCCTCCCGCGCTGTGCATGCTGGGGCTTTTAAGTGTGCGAAGCGTGCATGTTTGCACGCTTGGTCCACGCCCCGATTTCCATGGAAACGACGGCGCCGTTCAGAGCTCGTCTCGACGGTGCAGGGGGAAAAAAACGAATGGAACGGGATATGACGCATATCCCGTTCCAAGGACGCTCACAAGTGTGTCGTCGCTGGATTAAGAAACGGCCACGAGTCGTGTCCTTTAGTCCGACAGAAGCTAACGCATCAGTGGCACAAGGAGAGAGCGTTTTTTTTACAGTGCTTTTAGCTTATGCAAATGAGGTGGTTTTAAGTTTAATTTCTGTAAAACGTAAACAAATGTGCGCAAAGCATTAAAAACACATTAATATTTGAGTCCTCAGTGCAGTCTTTGTTGTAAGTTTCTTTCTTTTTTTTATTTATAATGTTAATAAAACAAAACAATTTTCTAGACAAATAATGATAACAGGAGAAGTTCAATTTGTCAACTGGACAAAGTTTGTTTGGTCGAAAACGTTTCGCCGCTCATCCGAGAGGCTTCGTCAGCTCTAATAAGAATACTGGTAAGACACTTGCTTATATCTTGCTGTAGGGAGGAGCTACCTAGCTAACTACTTTCCGGAACTATCTCATTGGTTTCCATCTTTTGTTTCTCTGGCGTCTAGCTAACGATCCCTATTCATCCCTACACGCCTGTTTTTCACACCTCTGGCCCTGACCTGGCTAACCCTATTGTTTCCCTGTTTGTTTGATCTGGGTTTAAGAATGGAATTGTAGATGGGATGCAAATTATGTCTGACTCCACCATTTCTGTTCAGAGAAGGATTCTCTTTTTTGACAAAAATAGCCTCTTTAACTCCCCTCTCAAACCAATAATATTATTTATAGTCGCGCGCAGGAAGGGGGGCGTGAAATTTTTTCTTCTTCCTAGGGGGGGCATCACAGAAAATAATTGAGAAGCACTACATTAAGATGACAGTGAACATTTGGTTTGACTCGGTGAGTGTGATGCTTGAGATATACATAGAGCTGACATAATGGTTGACTAACCAAGCAAAATGCCTCCAGAGCTTTTTTCAGAGCCATCAGCCATATCCTATAATCATCAGCAGATGGACTGTTGGCGGTGATGTTTAAGTACATTGTGTTCAAGTCCTGTGTGAATATTGTAACTACTGCCGCCCAGCCACAATACAGTTTATTTTAATGGTTTCCAGTATTTCAGGATCTTAATAAGAGTTTGTCTAGTCATTTGTTCTTCAGATAAATGGAGCTTCTGTCAGTGAAATAAAATTTAAAAAAAAACATTCTCAGGTAGAAGGTTTGTAAATTAAAACAACAATTATGTTTAGTTTAGAACTCACCAGATTACTGCATGCATAAACTAAAGGCCCTCTCTCATGTAGTAGAAATCCAGAGCACTATCAATCTGCACTTTGGCTTGACATTTAGCTAATGAAGCACCACACTGTAATGTATTCATCCCCCACTGTCTCTGAGAACAGGTTGGATCTTAGTGAATACAAAGAGTGGTCCACGTCTCTTTCTGTAGCAGTAGGACACTGGACATTCAGTGACCCCGAGTCGTCCAGGGATTTGTGCTGTTTCTACAAGTGACAAGAACAAGAGCTGTTAATGTCTGGAGCATCAGTTTGTCTGTATAGAATTAAGGGATAACTGTTTATAGGGCCTGGAGAGAGGATGTGATCCGTCAAAAAGTCAGATTCCTCAGCCATGAAACCTGCCCCTGGCCCTGCACTCGTCTATAGGCTTTACATCTGTCTATCCAGAGGGAAATCTCACTCCCACTCACTTTCTCTGTCTTTGAGAGCTGCACAGTATATCACAATTGAATCGAAACTGCAATTTGAGTTGGCATAATCAAATTGCAAAGGCTGCAGTGATTTTGATGATAGAATGTCTACTAAATTTTATAGAAAACTGAACTGAAGGGGCGGCAGTAGCTCAGTTGGTAGAGCGTTTGTCCACTGATCCGAAGGTTGGCGGCTCAAATCCTGCTCTGGACAATACATCATTGGTTGAACGGTCAGATCCACTGACCTACAAGAAACGAGGTTAGGTCTATGAGAATGAGACAACATGTTTTTAGTTTAATATATTGGCTGTAGAAGTAGACCTACTTTTTGTAATGATGGTTCAAATGATGTATCTCACCAGCCCTTAACTCTTTTTGTCCAATCTCGATGTTAACTAAATGGATTAAATTTCACAAGATCATTTTTCTTGTGAAAATTTAATCTCACAAGAGCTTGTGGGACGAGCTCTTCTTGCATCTCTAATAAACATGTTCTGCTCTTCACAGGATAGCTGTATTGGTTCATATTTCAGCCTTCTTTCTAATGTTATTTCTCCCGGAGATGTTTATAATGTGCCCTCTGAACACTTTTTAAACATATATCACAAAACTAATCCTGCGTGCAATAATACAAAAATAAATAAATAAAAAATGCTATTAGTTTTTTCCCCACAATTCTGGAGGTCTACTCTTTATTTCTCCCCCTCCCTCTCTCTCTGGCAATCGCATGCTTTATGAAGAAAATTAAAGATAATGTCATTCGTGCTGGCTAACAACAGACCAGTACCATCTGTTAGCAGCCCCGAGTGTCATAAAGTATGTGCTCGGTATAGAAAGAACTCCCTGGTCCCAGCTTGCTTAGACTAACAGTCAACTTCTCACAGCGATGCCTTTGAACTTGAGATTCATCATTGATTTTCTTTAGGTGACTGTAATGGGTTGGGGCTGTGCAGCCTCACCCTCCTCTCCTCTCACCCTCTCCTCTCTCTCTCCTCTCTCTCTATTGCTCTCTCTCTCTCCCCTCCTTCTCTCTTCTCTCTCTACACTCTCATTAAGACTAGCTGTGAGCGGGTGTGTTCCAGCCGGAGGAATCTTTTGCCTCTCCCCCATGCGGCGTCTCTCCTCACTCTGACACATTTCCCTAGCGTTGTCCCCAGTGACGTTGGCTCACGTCTTTATTGTTTCTCACCTTCATCAGTCTTGCCACAAACACAGTCAATGCGTGTGATGTGTCACAAGCACCGGAGCAGGCACCCTACTGCTTAATAGCTCTGCCCGTGGTGAGTTGTACACTATACGGCCAATGTCCCCAGAGGTCCATAGTATAGTTAGTCTCAAGTGCAAGACTCTTAACCTGGGCACTTAATCAGCCATGCTAATTGTGTCTGCTGTGAGTCCATATGCTGAGGTACAGGGGCCAGAGAGGGAGGGAGTGGCTCTCATTGATGCCAACTCATAACAGCTTTGGGTAATTACGCTGTGTCATATTTGATCTCAGGTGCTCTGAGAAGTTTAGCTGATGTTTCGTTTATTCATATCGTTTGTACAATAGAGCAAGTCATGTGTTTTTTTTTTTTTAATGAATCAGTTTGTGTATATCCATATTTACAATGCTTTTGGCTGCTTTTTCATTGCTTTCATAGGTTGCCACGGGATACCATTCTTCTGCAGTGATTCATTCTAAGCAACAGTTAGTTTCTGTGTCTAGCTCGGTACTGGCACAATGTCTGTGTTTACCATACACTGTATAAAAAAGTGGACTAAGCACCCATAGCGTTCAGCGCCACTCAAATGAAGCTTGTGATGCTAGCTGTTAAAGGAGCGAATTTGGAGCCAGGCTCTATATTATGAATATGATTTTCTGATGAACAAAACAGTGGGGAAAAAAATACCAGGAATAGATAGAGCGGGTTAATACAAAGATTTTAAGACCAAAATGATGAGGCTCACAGCAGCAGGTACAGCGAGAGAGGCCACGATATTCCATTGTAAGTCAATGGGAGCCAGGGTTAGTAGGAGCCGTTAAAACCCATATACGAAATTCCTATATGGAATGCGGCAGCTATGGCATTAGCAATGTTCATTTATATACAGACTATGATGTTTACATGCATACCTACAGTATCTAATATAAACTAATCTAATGATAATCTCATTTCTGAGATTATTTAAATGTATGTCTGATGTGAGTAGGGATGTTGAGAACCGGTTCCGTGTGTTTCAATTCCATGGAATCGATTAGCAGTTTATCTGTCGATTCCTCTTATCGATTCCAGCCAGCACGAATTATGCACGTGTGTAACGCCGCTACACGCTTCGCCGCTTCACTGATGAATGACGAGAAGAACGTTTGTGAAAATGGACTTTTAACTTCCACTTGGACACATGACACGTTCGGGACAGGTTCGGGACAGGTCCATTTCTCCGGAGCTCCTGTACAAAGTGCGGTCGGATACTCAGCAGAAAGTCCGGGATACAAGCGAATACACGAATACACGTGGAGACACGCGAATTATCCGACACGGGGTGAGTCATATTATTGTAATGACCCGAGGCTTCTCTTACTTCACAACGAACTTTATTGTTGAACAGAACTCTTGAATCGTATAACATTAACAGCGTCAGCGCAGCCACACCACTCTTAGGCCGTTTCCCAATTCCCGTCGGGCTGTTGTCGAGACGGCGCACACTCGCTCTGTCCTTAGTGCACTGTGTTTCTCACATGGCCGTCTGCAAAATTGAACAGGTCCCGCCTCAGCTCAATGAGCCGGGTGGTCTGCTCCTTGTTCCCTAAAGAAAAAAATATAATTCTATTGCGACTAGTAATACTTGGAATTGGGACATGGCCAATGTTCCCCCTAATTTTTAATGTGTCTGAGCAAACACACACTAACTCCACATCGAAAATTAACCCCCCCGCGCGCGGCTCGCACTTTGCAGATATAAAAAAAAATGACTCCGCGGCTGAATAAAAAGCGGAGATCCGCTAAAAACTCTTTCATCCCTGATTTACAGGGCGCTGCACAAGTTTTCTTGTGCGCTGAGAATGTGCGAACAGTGCGCAGCTTAGAGTAAACGCTGGACATGGCGACACTGTAGAATATCCAGCATTACAACAGCAAAGGAAATATAGAAGTGTAAGGGGAAAAGCATGTGAACGGTAATACAGGTGCCGTGAACTATGCCGTTACGGCTACCGTCACACATGTTTAGCGTAATTTATGAAGAGTTTCATGTAGCATAGTTGTAGGTGAGGTGAACCAGTATGTATATTTTATAGTGACGTCGCAACTCTCACTTGTGGATGTCGCTGGCGAGTCGGTCTTTGTAGTCATATATCCTCCCACGCTGTGCATGCTGGGGCTTTTAAGTGTGCGAAGCATGCATGTTTGCACGCTTGGTCCACGCCCCAATTTCCATGGAAACGACTGCGCCGTTCAGAGCTCGTCTCGACGGTGCAGGGGGGAAAAAAACGAATGGAACGGCGCTTGTCGCGCCGGATATGACGCATATCCCGTTCCAAGGACGCTCACAAGTGTGCCGTCGGTGAATTGGGAAACGGCCTTAGTCCTCAACTCCTCGCACACACTCTAGTTCCCTCCCACATGCGCACACCAGCAGACCCCTTAAAGGCACATAGACATAAAACCCCAGTGATAACAGAACACCATTAACCCAGGTTATCACAATATCATTTCTGCATCAAATGGAGATATTAGGTGAAAGCAGCGGCTTGTGTCAACACCGGGACTAAACAAGGTCTAGACCAGGACTAGACCAGGACTAGACCAGGACTAGACCAGGACTAAACCAGGACTAAACCAGGACTAGACCAGGACTAGACCAGGACTAGACCAGAACTAAACCAAGACTAAACCAGGACTAGACCAGGACTAAACCTGGACTAGACCAGGACTAGGCCAGGACTAGGCCAGGACTAGACCAGGACTAGACCAGGACTAGTGCTAATCTTGGTGCTAATCAAACAGTTTGTTCTCCTTTTTTCCCCAAATTAGAATCGATAAGAGAATTGATAAAGAATCGAATCGTTAAGCAGTATCGATAATGGAATCGGAATCGTAAAAATCTTATCAATTCCCATCCCTAGATGTGAGTAATCAGATTTCTTTCTGATCAAAATCTGCACAGAGTGAATGAAGAGATACATGCAAAAAAAGGGCACATATAGAAGAGAAAATGTTGACAGAATTCATTGTAACAGGAGAAGTTCAATTTGTCAACTGGACCAAGTTTGTTTGGTTGAAAACGTTTCGCCGCTCATCCGAGAGGCTTCGTCAGCTCTAATAAGAATACTGGTAAGACACTTGCTTATATCTTGCTGTAGGGAGGAGCTACCTAGCTAACTACTTTCCGGAACTATCTCATTGGTTTCGGTCTTTTGTTTCTCTGGCGTCTAGCTTAACGATCCCTATTCATCCCTACACGCCTGCTTTTTCACACCTCTGGCCCTGACCTGGCTAGCCCTATTGTTTCCCTGTTTGTTTGATCTAGGCTTAATAATGGAATTGTAGATGGGATGCAAATTATATCTTACGCCACCATTTCTGTTCAGAGAAGGATTCTCTTTTTTGACAAAAATAGCCTCTTTAACTCCCCTCTCAAACCAATTGGTTTGAGAGGACAATTCCATTATTAAGCCTAGATCAAACAAACAGGGAAACAATAGGGCTAGCCAGGTCAGGGCCAGAGGTGTGAAAAAGCAGGCGTGTAGGGATGAATAGGGATCGTTAAGCTAGACGCCAGAGAAACAAAAGACCGAAGCCAATGAGATAGTTCCGGAAAGTAGTTAGCTAGGTAGCTCCTCCCTACAGCAAGATATAAGCAAGTGTCTTACCAGTATTCTTATTAGAGCTGACGAAGCCTCTCGGATGAGCGGCGAAACGTTTTCAACCAAACAAACTTGGTCCAGTTGACAAATTGAACTTCTCCTGTTATCATGGATTCTACCTGGACGACTGAGGGACTTTTCACGCATTCAAGAATTCATTGTACTTTGTTTTCTAAAATCCATGGATAACCTAAAAATATCACCCAGTGTTTTGAAGATCCAAATTCTTCTGTGCATGTAAATCTAATTGGCCCTGTGTTGTTGAATTGCTTTAGGACCAACTTTGAGTAGAAGTATCCTACCTTGTTCATGCCATTCTATTTGAGCCCACACAGAAAATTATAATTTTTATTCCTTTTAACTTATCTGATGGAGTCATACAATTACCATTAATAATTTCTGGGGGGCTTCTATTGCAGATGTTATATCAACCTAAATTTAATCTTCTTCTCTGCTTCACTGGAGGATTTTTGACTGAATCAAGTCTTTAAATGCAAATCTGATGTGTGTGTGAGCTGTATGTATGGGGATATTGGGTTTTGACATGTGATTACATCTTCCTAACTCTCTAATACAGCGGCTTGATTGAGGCGGCAGCCTATGCAAATGTGCAGTGCTGCATTACCAATGAGAGCACTGTACTGCAGATGTGCAGTAATGTACAGGCTTGATGTTGTTCTCAGCACTTCTGTTTGCCCGAATGTATCACTCACACAGGCCCTCTCCTCTCCTGCTCTAAGGCATGCTCATGTTTTCATTTCCTCACTTGACATACCATACAGGCACATCTCCTCTGGCGTTTGGGTGGCAGCTTGTATTTTTTGGATGGCTTGTTACAAATGATGCAGTGTATAAGTATACCTGTGGTAGACCCCTCCCCTTTCCTAACCTTTTTAGATATGAGTGCTCATGTCTCCTGCACTCTGCCTCTTATGGGGCTCACACAAACCACTTTGAAAGGCTGCTCTTGTCTGTAGCCATACAGAGCTCTCACTTAATACAAGATTTCCAGCATTGTAATATGATGCTAGTAGCAGAGAGCTGCAGTGGGCGCTGCTGAGGAGAGCATGCAGCTGGATGGGCCAGTTGTTGTTCCAGACCTCTGTGAAGATGCATTCACTGTGTTATGATGTGTTTAGCCCGCTTCACTGAGGAAGAAACTATTGTTATATCTGTTCCTAAAATGTCTCATTCTCCAGGGCACAGACTTCTTATAATGGTTCTTTGCATTGTTCATTGACCAACTGCAAAAACTACATTTATTTCATAGAAAAATAAGTCTGCAGGCCTATAGTTTGCCATTGTCACTGTGGTTACAAAGCCCCGTTCCCACCAAAGACATAATACAATAATTAGTATAATTTGACTTTGCGCTTGCTTGGTCATTATCTTGTTGTTACCTCTTTTGTCAACACTTTGCGAAGCCCGATTGGCTATTACAAATGGCTAATAGATGAGGGCACCATTTAGGATTAAAAAGGGTGGAAGGTCGTTCACATATGGACCAGTGCTCATGTGCTCTGTTCCAATACAGTAAAGCCATTAAGAGGGTATCCAGTCAAAGGTTATGGAGGCCCACTTGATCACAGTTTAATTCTCCACACTGTCTGAGGGCATTTCTGAGAGCCACCTCTCTGCCTACAAGATAAAGAAGAGGAATGCATTTCTAAAAGATCAATGTCATCAAATATAGGTGCAATTTCCCATTATTGATCCAACACAAACAGTGACATATTGTACAATTATTTATTTGGCATGGGAGCATTTTACTTGATGGGGAAAAAGTCTAATAAGCTAAGAGTGGATCACAATATATAGTCAACAATACATTGCTATGGTCATTATGCATTCAGAACTGCTATTGCCTATGTATATGTACCTAGTTATGTATTTGACTTTAAACTGGAACTGGTAACATCCTCAGTATTCATTGGTGTATGTCTTTATGTAGCTTCAAGGTCATTGTACTATTCCTTGCAATTCCCAAAGAAGAGCAAAAATATAAAATTTAAAGATCAATACTGTATGTGGTGTAAGTGATTCACCATTAACTGTTTTAATTCATTCTCAGATACTGCAGGCCTTTCTTTTGTACATTACAGGATAATTATGAGCCAGATTAGGGAAAAAATCACATCTATCTGTAATGTCTCTGCAACATCTGTCCAAATTGTGTTACAAACATCAGAACATGGTGTACAGTTAATGTTATTTTAGCTTTGTTGGAGAAATAGCAGTATTTGTCTTAGGATTTCTCATTAGAAATGCTGTTGTGGTTGCCCATTTGTCTTGTCTTAGAGAGATTTAGTTTAGTTTTGTTTTTTTCACTGTATTTATCTACTATCCTCAAAAGTTTGTGCAGACAGGGAGCGCATTTGTGTAAAAGCAAAATGCATAGATTAAAACTATTGCTGGTGAACTTGATGTTTAGTTGTACTAGTATATAGTTCAGTTTGAGTTGTATTATTTTTCAAATGTATTTTTCAAATCAATATGTTTCTTGAGAATACATATCAGTCACATAACCTACACAGCAGAAATTTGTAATGACATTTTTGTACACTATTAGAAACTGTGGGTCTATACCAGGGGTCGTCAACCCGCGGCTCCAGAGCCGCATGTGGCTCTTTGATCCCTCTGATGCGGCTCAGTACATTGGTTCCTCATTTATCGCGGGTTTTACATTGTAAAAATAACCCGCGATAGGCTAAATCAGTGAAGTAGTCAGCTTTATATCGCGTGTATAAATATGCATGTATTCCACAGTTCCTCTGACCGAGGTGCCTGGTGCCGCTGCGCTGTTGCGGGTTTTGTTGTAGTGAGAACGCATCCGTGCGCTCTGCGGAAACATTGCCGCTACTTCCCGATGCGCATTAACCACCCGGAGAAGTGTGCACGTGGACACGTGCACCTGCTCATCGTGGTCAAATCCGTGACAGAGCATAACCAGCGCGACCGGCCCCAGGTGAGACGCACGCCCGCGGCCCTTCTGACATGTGCCCAAATGCCAGACCGCTCAGTCCGTCACTGCTTCAGAGTCTCACTGCTCGTGATCAAACATTTAAATAAATTTGGCAAACGCATTCTGTACCGTATAGGAGACACGGCACAGAGGAGAATGACTGACGAATTGGCAAAGGTCTACAGTCCCTTAGCCAATCAGGATGCAGAACACAATGCGCGTTGATACACTATTAAAAAAAAAAAAAAAATCAGCGAAACAGCGAGGGACCACTGTATTTAATTAAAATATATGTTATTTTACTTTGTTCATTTTCAAAATGTAATTCTATGGCACAAAGGTAAAAAAATGCAGTGTTATTTCATT
This sequence comes from Paratrypauchen microcephalus, assembly GCA_036785185.1. Taxonomy (NCBI): domain Eukaryota; kingdom Metazoa; phylum Chordata; class Actinopteri; order Gobiiformes; family Gobiidae; genus Paratrypauchen; species Paratrypauchen microcephalus. The sequence goes on along the minus strand of JAVJIX010000028.1, from coordinate 2,450,959 downwards.
TTAAATTTCAAAAGGGTTTTGTGGCTCCCAGTGCTTTCTTTACTGTGTGAAACAGGTCCAAATGGCTCTTTGAGTGGTAAAGGTTGCCGACCCCTGGTCTATACAAATACATGTTAAAGACCCATAAGCTTTACCATGTTCACTCAAGTAAAGGCTGACTGGAGGAGGCTGCCTTCAACCTATTTGGATCTTATAATGACATCCCAATGGACAGGGGAGCGCAAGGAACAGAGCAGTGACTGGACACTATAGAGCTTATAGAAATGGTATATATTGTATGAAGAAGTTCACATTGAACTTTGCTACATGACTTTATGATACAAAATTGAACAAAATATTGCTTGAATAATAACCATAAAGGGTGATGATAGTGGTTAGTTACATCTTTGTAACAAGAAGTTTTGTAGACATGGCTCTGTATACAGTATATTCACATATTTTTAATATACTAACTTGACAAACATGAAGTCAGATTTGGATGTGGCCGCAGGATTTTTATATGGACATGTTGTTTATGTTGAAATAAGTATGGTTGCTGTATGTCTGTGGAGGAGGCCTGTAGCTATGTCAGAGCTGTCACCATTTTGTGTTTGTTCCTCAAGCTAAAAAACAGCCCAGGTCATAGCACTAACAAGGTAAACATGTGAAACTGTCTGGGGACATAGGGAAGGCTGGCATGGACATTTGTGAATTAGAGCTAAAAGGAAATATAAGACGATAAAAATTTGGTAAGATCATGTTAAACAAGCATTTTTACAAACCATATTAAGTTTTACTTCCAGCTGCTCCAGTGTGACTGAGGTATTCACCCACACGGGGGGCACCGAGCCACCCTGCTGATCAAACTCTTTTTATTTGTACAGTATTAATGAATTCCACAAATAGGTTGCCTGTTTCCAAAAGAGCCTGGGACCTGCTGGCGTTTCATAAATTACACATTTTCTGCTCTTCTGCAGCCAGTGTCCTATTGGAGTTATTATATAGTTCTGGGCTAACACTTGGCAGAAACCTAATTTTGATACAAAGGAATAGGTTGATGTATTTTTAGCACAAATCAATAGTTCTCTAGTTGTTACTACCTGGATGACTGAGGGGTAGGATCCATGGCAAACGAGAAATTCAACTGGACAAAAGGTTTTGATTGAATACATTTCGCAACTCATCCAAGCTGCTTCTTCAGTTCTGGTCAGTCGCTGCTGGACAGTGATGGATGATGGATTATTAGTATTACCGTGTTTATTGATATAGATCGAGACCAAACTACATAGGACTTTTTCAGTATTGATACTTGTTCAAATGAATATTCTTATAGTATATATCTGGACATTGATTGGTTTTAACATCCATATAAGAAACACAAATATGTTTTATGTTGGCCTGATACAATCCACTCGCCTGGGAGTTAGTTTGAGGTCAGCGAAATGTGGTATGTAAATGATGGTTGACCAGTGAGCTGCCAGCACTTCCCGAAGTGTTGACAAAAAACAAATCTGGTTGCATGAACATGTGGTTCTTCATACATGGAAATATCATTCTGGATCTGTCAGAATTCTCCCAGATCCCCAAGAAGGCCTCAGCACAATAGGACTTGATATATTTCTAGTGAATCCTGTCACCTCTGCTTTAGCTTGGACTAGCCTTTTTGCAGCTCTCCATTTTGTCGTCATTGTACATTCTCGTTCCCCAAAGTGGTCCAGCCTTGTCATTTGTCTACAGCTTTCACATCTCTGCTCCTTTTTCTCTTCCAATCTCCTTGAAAAGTACATGTTCTTCTTCACATTCCCCATTTACCTACTCACTCTTTTCTTAGTGTTATGCATATACATATGCATTGCTCACTGTTTTTTTTTTTGTGAATGACTGAATGAATTGAGCCTATCTTCACCCCCTCTATGTTTTTCTGGGTCAAGTGCAAAGTGAAATACAGTAGGACTAGTCAGGATGTACCAGCTCTGGTTTCTATGGTAACTGCAGGGCTGTATTCAGCGCAGTTGTTTCAGTGCTGAGTGTGAGATGTGTGGAGAGAGTGAGGACCGTTCCCCAGGGGGAAGAGTGGAAAGTGGGGCAGCTTCTCCCTTAACCATCAAACCAAATCTTTGAGCTCCAGAAGAGGTTGCGTCATGAATTCTTTACCTTATTATCGAGAAAGCTAGACAGCAGCCACATGTGATCAGAAACACCTGCATCAACAAAACTGGAATTCACTGCAGAATGCTAGGAGAGCTAGCAAAAATTAGCAGATATTAGTTTAAAGAAGACATGATTTTTTTCATATCTTTATTAAACAATAACATATACAGATCATTGTCTTACAGTGTGTTCATTTCAAACTTTTACCTCAATGTTTGATCTAAAAAAGCTTAATTATAGACACAGGTTCATTAACTTCCTGTTGAAAACTACAGAGATACGAGACCCAGCCTTTCATGGAATTTCCCCATAACAAGCATCAGATTTTCATTTACATGTTTTTTCTTGTTGACATTTTTTAACTTTATGACTTGAATAAGCACAACTATGTAGAGGCGACACGGGTGGGGAGAGGGGACAGGTAAATACAAAACTTTTTCTGAGCACGAAAGCCTCGAATGTAGGACAATACATGTATGAAATACTATACGAATGATGAGGAAACACTGATATAACATGGTTTAAAGCCCATTACAGTTCTTTTTACATATAATATCACTTTTAAACTTCAATATGGATCCCACAGTTGTAGACACACTAGACACACATAGACTTTTGAGTTTTAATGGAAAGATCTTCACACATAATTGGGAGTATTGATATTTTTTGGTCTATACTTAAATTGTTCTCAAAATCTGTCACCAGCCAGCATCCTAAAAAATATTTTGCTGCTTGAGTGAGGAACAACAGCAGGTATAATATCGATATAACCAATAAAATTACTTGCTTATAGAGTTAAGATGAAATTTAAGCCCATGTACCATAAAAATGTAACTATTTACAAACTAGAGTATTGACCATATCTTGCAATGTTATAGCTATAACCTGCTGCGAAACTTAAAGGAGCACCATGTAACTTTTCCGGAGGATTATACTCTATCTGCTGCTACATGATGTCATTAATCTATCTATCTATCCATCCATCTATCTATCTATCTATCTATCTATTTATCTATCGAAATGGATGTCCCCAGGCTAAGCTACAGGTCGGATCTGTGGAGAGGTGAGCCCACTCTCAAAATGGTACACCATTTACACCAATAAATTCAACATTTGTTTGATGCCATATTGAGAAATAATCTCATGCAATGTAAACAGTTACATGTTTTTGCTCCTTTAACTTTTATTTAAGCCACTATACACTATACTTTCCCACTATACAAAACACTGGAAACGGTTTGAGTCATTAAAACCACAAACAGCTAGATTTATTCTTACCATGTACTTTGAATAGTATATATGTAGTGTTACATGACAATTTGCCCAATAGTTATAGCTACAGAGTGCTCAGTATAAGATAAAGAAGAGTTTCAGTATACTTTAATATTAATACACCGTTCCATATCTTATTGCACACTTTGTACATTATATACTTTCTGAAAATACCATATATATACTGTATAATTGGCTGTGTCGACAAGATCACTTTCTTAGATCTCTGCTCTCTCTGTATTTCAGTGTACTTCTCTGACAGCTTGAATATCTTCTTTCCCATTATTTAAAAGTGTTCACAATGTCCCAGACTCTTTTATCTGCACATCACTGTTGTTGCCAACATGCAACCAGAAACCTTCCATTCAATTAACTTATTATTTATGCATGCAATTAGGTCACCTCTTTCAAATATATTTAGTCCTGCATAAATGAATCATGCAATGCGGCACTCCCAGTGACTTGACATGTATCTGGCAGTATCTGGTGCTTAATATTGTATAGACCTGCTGTTTGGAAGGGAGTGTTCATTTGTGTCAAACAAAGGCTGTAGTGCCATGTGGGTGACTGTAGCGTGTAAGAGAAGGAGCCGGCTGTGTGGGCTCAAATCAGGAGCTGGAGCGTTATGGCTGTGAGGAGGGCCGCCAGCACTGTCAAACATGTGCCTGCTACAGTGTGTTTGCTCCGAGCGAAAAGAAACACGGTCCACTTGTCACTAACACAAATATGCAATATTGAACATTTGAACATATTTGACAACAGCTCCTTGCCCCTAAATATCTGAATGTTGTGATATAGGGTGGCACAGCACAAGAGGGGAAAAACTAAAAACAAAAAAAGGTTGAAAATTGGGTTGAAAATTTTATATCCCTTTCAAGCCTAAATTTTGAGTGTAGGGCACATCGCATAACAAAACAAAATTGCAAACTTTACTTTTTTCTAGTAACTCAGAAAAGAGAAAGCCCTCAACACAGTGGGAATGGCAGAAAAGAAAATATAATATGAGGACTGAATGAGAATTAAATACTGTATTGTTTATTGAACTGAAATGTCTGTTCAAAATATATTTTCTCTTCCATTATGAATGCACTGGACATCTTGAATTTGAAACCTCTATGACAAATGACAAGTGCTTAAGTGCCTTCACACACATAGGGTCCTGGGTTTGGCCCTCTGTGTGGATGGACATGTTTTCCCTGTGTCTGCAGAGGTCTCCTCTGGGTGCACAGCAAAAATAATGTGGTAGTTCTTTTAGATTTTTTTTTTGTTGTTGTATTATTCTTTTGTTTTATTCTTGCATCATCATAGTCAAGAATCTAATTTAATGCAAAACAAATGAATGTTCAAACAGAAAATCAGGACTGGAATGAGTTCTTTGAAGCTCTGGTGCAAGTTCACTGCAAAACCAAGATTTTAAAATATGGACTGTGCTCTGAATAATGGGCAAATGGAGGTGTGAGTTGAAAAATAAGCCACAAAAACCTGAATATTTTCACTTGATGTTTGGGCAGAGAGGAATCGTGGATGTTTGTATCTTCAAGCAGTAGTTTAAGAAATATTTTTCTCTTTCCTTCTCACATACAAAGCAACCGTAAGTACTTGGTCAGCTAAGCTTTGCTTACATAGAGGTAACTTATTAGTAAAACTGAACAAAGGATTGGATACGAGATAATAACTGAATAAATACAGGGATAACTTAAATGTTATGAAGTTACAGCAGACAGTGGAAAACTGCACTAGTGAGAAACAACGTACAGCATCTACTCTCTAAATAGTTGCATAGATCAGACATTGAACTCTAGACCATAATTAAGCTATTTATATTATTCACCCAACTGAATGTTCTTGTTCTTTTACTTGTACATCGTATCTGTTTTACGTCACTTCATTACTGTAATGAAGTCCTCAGTGGCTATTACTGGGAAACTTTAATTTCCAATGGTATAATTTGTCCTTTTTGCTCTCTTAATTTACTTCACCCAACTGAAGCAACTCTACAGCCATTGCCAGTCAAATGTTTCCAGACTGTGTGACACAAAAGCATGTTTAAAAGACAGCAGGATGCACCATTGTCAACCTTAGGCAGAACAATACAAGCTAGGTTAGCTATTATCGAGCTTGGACAATTACAATCTTTCTAAAGCGACATTATCACAATGCAGTAATGTCTGATGTTATCAGAGAACACGTGTGGAGCAGCAGAGTGAAACTAACCACATTCTCTGTTTGGTAGTGGAATTTGAAAGATGCAGGTGATAGCATTACATAAAAGGTGCTGGTCAGGTGTTGTGTGGTAGATATATGGTGCCATAGTGTCTTATAGGCCAATGAGCCAGCCCCCCACTGCTGCTTACATTGAAGATCCCTATCACAAGGCCAATAATCCTACATGGGAGACCAGGTTTAATATACGACTGGACTTATCAAAGACATTCAGACTGTAAAGAAATCCTTACAAATAATGAATGCAAGTTTCAGTTTATAGAGTTTAGCTGTGTTAAAGGTGCTTTTCTTCAGCTTGCTTTTTTCCCACACATGTTTGAGTAATCCTTTATTATTAGTCTGTCCACCTTGTGATGTCATGTAGTGGTAGTTTTCAGGTTAATCTTTTACCTTTTGTTCAGTAAAGATGGATATTCCAGAGCTGAAATCATCCAAATGATTATAGTGAAGGTGTATGGAGTTTAAAGACACAGTGGAGCACTTCTTGTATTACCACATGACATCACAACGTGGAACAGTTTAAGAGTTCAGTTTAAGAGAAGAACACAGCAGCTCAATTTGTGTATTAAACAGGTGTGAATGAAACGAAACACAACTCCAAGTATGTTTGATGTATGATGAGGAAACAACATTATAACTAGATCAGAAAATAGCATAATATAGGACCTTAAAGTTGTGTGTTTTGGATAGGATTCTTGATTTGTTGATAAATATGCAGATGCCATCAGTTATATTACCAACCTGACATATGCAAATTTTTTTCTGTTATCGCATCCAGCTCTATCTTGTTCTATTTTAGTGCCTCAATAACAATAACGACTGCTTTGTCAAATTTAGTTCCACAAATGTCATCCTATCTGTTTGTTGTTGTACGGCTTCATTGTTGCTGGTCATTTCAAAGTGTCTAAAATGTCATTGCTTTGTAAAGATGTGTTCACAGTGAATGGGCCGGGGATGACAAATGTACTGCTCCGTCTGTCACAGGAGCATTTTCATCTGTCAGAGAAGTGCACGCCATCACAGAGGCCGTGACAAACAGCTTTTCCTTGTGTTTGACTGATGCTCATTCACTCTGCCCAGTGTCTTTCATTATGTTAATATATGAACACATGGGGCCAAGTAGTCACTGTCTTCACTGATGTGACTCAAGGTGAGAGAAAAAAATATATACTGTCACTACTAATTCTGACATAAAAACTACTACTACTACTTCATAGGAATGTGCAGGATAGCTTTAACTTTTTATAATATTTTTTACTAGTATTGATTTTTCAGTTACAATACTATAGCTTTACATATCTACCCATACTCAATATCAACCGATACCAGAGTAGAGACAGAAAACAGTATTTATTTACTACAAATACAGCAAAAAATGCTTCAAATGTGTTACTGTTATTTATCTCAAGTACAGAACAACTTATAAATACAAGTTAAAAAATGTTAAATATCTGGGCTAACTATGTGACTAGGAAATAGTCTTATTGCATAAATTGTTGGGCACAACCAGGATAACTGCTCAACCGATATTTAGAAACTAATATCCAATCCAGCAATTTTTTTCAGTATCAGTGTTGATATCTGGTACCAGTATACCAGTACCAGATCAGTACATCCCTAGTATTGATACTACAACTATGTCTACTGTCTACTCTTACGTGTTTACTGTTACTACTAGGGATGGGCGATACCAGTTATTTTTGTTTCGATACGATACCAAGTAATACCAGGGTTAGAATTGCGATACCGATACCGATACCGATACTTTCATACATTTTTTAATACTACAGAAAAACACTAACCTGGCTCTAACTAGATACCTTGGCTTCGCATAGCTCCACCAGGGGGCTTAGCTCCACACATTCTAACACCAGATATCTGAAAAAAAAATCTTTGATGAAATGAAAATGGCAATGCAGACATCAAATGTGACCACTAGACTTTTGTTTGTGCTGCTTGTGTTGCACGTTGTATTTTTATGTATTTGCCTGCCGAGGGACTGCGGATGAAAACTAGCTTTGTAGCTAAAATTCGGCATATTTACATTTGTTTTATACTTATGTTCATTAATGTGCATTGTCCCTATCAAATAAATAAATAAATAAAATAAAATAAATAAATCTATTGTAAGTTGGGCACTTGCAGCTTATGAAAAAAGACAACAAATGAAGTATCACTATTCTCACTCTCATATACATACATTCTCCTCTCACATACACCAGGGCTCTCAAGTTTTGAGCGGGGTCGTGCGTGAGACTGCGTAATTTCCGAGGAGCGGGAGGTAGGGGGCTTGAATTGCGTGAGAAATGCCGTGTGAGCGTGTGAACACGTCGAATTGCGTGTGTCACACTCTCAATGCGTGAGACTTGAGAGCTCTGCATACTCTACTCTAGTCTTCTACATGCTTGATGGTTCCCTGGATTCTCCCTCTCTCAAACACCTCGGCAGCTGACCTCTGTCGTACTGCTGTTACTGCTGTGCTGGAGGGAGCTGCCTGACTAGCCTCCTGTCGTCGTTTGGTCAGTAGCATTTCGTCATGCTGAGGTTTATGATTTATGATCAAGTGTTTATTTAAAATTTGTGGTATTGGCACAATATCGGATCATTTTTGGCACACACTGCACTTCGCAACATTGTCGTCCACCGTGTGGAAGTAACTCCACACCACACTTCACTTGCGGTCTCCCATGGCTCCCGCAGCCCCGCGCCGCTTTGACTGAAATCTCACAGCAGTGAGTCTATCGCGGGATGACGTACTACCCCACGTTTGGTGAGAACGCGGAAGGAAAAGTAGTGCCTGACAACTGGCAATGGTTGAATAATGAACAAAACACATATGAATTTGAACTAAATAAACTAAAAGTTAAGTCAGTAAGAAAACATGACTTGGTATCGATGCATATTCAATACCCCATCAGGATCGATATATCGATACTTTGGTATCGATCCGCCCATCACTAGTTACTACTACTGTTACACCTCAAACTGATACAACCTGCTATTCTCCAGTCATGATGAAAAAACTGTTGCTAGGTATAAATTGCATTGAGAATACTTTTGGAATGTAATGGTGTATTTATGGGTTTCAGCTTCCTGTTTATAGGTGTCATTTTGAGAACTATTCATTATTCATTTATTTTCTTTTGAATTGTTAAAGCAACACCACATAGAAACCAAATAGAAAACATTCTTTTGAACATTGTTCCTGGAGATAGAAGTTAAACTGTATAAAGAAGTAGACTAAGTGAGTGTGACGTCACCCATAGCGTTCAGCTCCATTCAAATGAAGCTCCCGTTGTTAACAGTTACAGGAGCGATTTTGGAGCCAGGCTCCATATTTGGAAATCCAACTGCGAGTATCATAGCAACCACAAGAACCAATCATGACTGAGTATTGTTAAATGTGTCCTTCTCACCGGAAAGCGGGAAGGGGGCTTACTTAGCAACGAAACTCACTAGCTGTCAATCAAACCTGTTGCTAACGCTAGTGGTAGCGGCCTCGGGGAATGAAAGCATCTGATTGGTCCGTTATTTATGTTCATATCTTGATTTAGGAACAAAATAACAAAATAAAAAATGTTGGAGAATTCATGAGAGCGGGTTAATATGAACATTTTAACACCAAAATGACCAAAAAGGCTCACTGCAGCAGTTACAGAGAGAGAGACCAGATCCCAAAGTAAGTCAATTGGAAGAAGGAGCTGGAAGAGCCCCCTGGAGCACTTCCTATTTGGAACGCAGCGGCTAGTGCATTAGCTATGCCCATTCATATATACAGTCTGTGCTGTGGACCTAACAGAACAGATCTTTCTCAGCTGTTAAAATACCCAAACCATTTGTCCTGTTTCAGTCTGTACACAAGTGAATATAATGTCTTGTATTCAGTTTATAATGAGTTAGTTTATAGAAGGGTAATTTACTTCGGGGGCTGCAGGGAGAGCCGAACCACTACAAATATCTGCCCACTTCCATTGGACAGCCCTGTCATTAATCAAAGCGTGATGTGACAGTGCTACGCCTGCTGCTGAGCTCCCCTTAGACCCCTGTTGTACCATATTTATGTCGATCAGCTGCTCAGACTCTTCTGCTGTCCACTCCTTGTCAGTATTTAACGGCACAGATCGGACGCACGGCTCTCTGAAGAATATGGGAGCTAATTTTCCCATTGGGCTTTTTGTCTCTGTGACAACGACCAACATGGCACAATGCACTTTTGTTCTTTTAGTTGAACACAAAAGCCTCTGCTAAATAAACTAGGCTCCAATTACAGATAGTAAAAGGACTTCTTTCCATTGGGATGTTCCCATCTGGTGTCGAGCTTGCATTGTTAAAAAATAATTAAAGAGCAAAACTCTTCGCAGGTCTAGTTTTGAAAAGGTAGATTTGTCAGGAAATCCAATAACTAATAACAATTAAATTACTACAGCTATTTACAACTAGTGCATAGGGAGCTTCACAGTAAAAAAAAAAAAAAAGAAAAAAAGCTACCATTCTTTTGTTCCATAGCTTCTGTTATGCCTTTTTCTAACTTTGTGTTAACTCTTTTTTTCTACATTCATTAAGTCTAGGGAAGAACATGAATTTTATCAAATCAGAAATGGCGTGGGAGTGGGCAGGACTGCTGAGCTACATTAGTCTGGTACTGTCATATATTATTCACCCACTACGCCTAAGACTTTCTCTGGTACTTTGAATAGTCACAAAAAATAGCTTTGACTCTTATTGTCTTTATTAAAACGTTCTCTAATCTGTAAACAGACATTCAGAATTTTATTTGACCAACTGGCAATAGAATTTATGGTAATGCTTTTGAAACAAGGGTTATTTGAAGGCTGTTCACTCACCATTGTCAGGAACCAAAAGTGAGAAAAAGAGACAGAGAGCCTGTGTTATGAGTTTTCACTGTGTGAGGATTAATTTCTCTTTTTTTAATAAATAAGCTTATTGTGTCTTTAAGCCGTGGGCACATTTGGGGAGCAGCCCTGCCCAATCTGATGTGTTAAACATGCTACAGTGAGGCAAGGGACACTGCACTGCTAAAGAAGACACTGCTTTGCTATTATTTATGAAAGGAATTCTTTGAAAACTTTGAACAAATCTCTTTGGCTTGAGACAAAGACATGTAGAGCACCTTCAATTCAGTGACTGACATGTGCATTAGCCAATGAGGGACACGTATGGTTCGTCTATCAAAGCAAGCATGGAGTTTGAAATGATGGATGACCAATGAGCTCCTCCATTTCTCATGTGTAACTGAGATAACTAAAATTAGCCTGAGATGCTGAGGAGGAGGTGGCCACCAGACTGAGAGATCTTCTTTGTAGAATGTAGAATATAAGGAGAGAGCCAGTCTGAATCCCATCAGTTAGATTATATAAGAGACTCTTTTGCATTTCTGAAATAATTTCTTCAACAATGAACCTGCAGCTAACTCTTTGTGCTTTAACACAGACCTTGAAGCAATTCTTAGAAACCTGAAATCGTGTTATGCCATAAAAAAGTAGCACTATACTCACCACTAACAAAGCGTTTGTCAGAATCGTGCCAAAAATCCACCCACGGATCTCCCTGCCGTATCACTGTAGCTCTTAGTATGTAGTGCACACCGGATCTGCAGCTGGGATCCACTTGGAGCTGGTGAGCCTTCTCCTGAATGTGTCCCAGGTGTTGAGTGCAGCATTGTCAGGCTGCGCTGTGAGCTTTTGTTTTGGTGCAGACAGATGCCAGCACTCATCTCCACAGTTCCCTTCAGAGAGATGCTGTCGGGGGTTTCAAAGTGAGTGAAAGTAAGTCTCATTGGGGTTTGATGAAATGTCGGATAAAAGCTTTGATGACCACGTGGATATGCGTTAAGTTAAATTTTAATTATCAGGAGGACAAAGGAAACACGGTTGGCAGTAGCTCAGTTGGTAGAGCGATTGTCTACTGATCCAGGGGTTGGCCGTGTGTGATCCCAGCTCACACAGATGATTGCTGCCGTTGTGTACTTGGGCAAGACCCTTAACCCCACTTCACCCTCAGTGTCTGCGGACACTGGTAGCTCCCATGACAGAAGTACATCAAGGCCGGTTGTGACGTGGGCCGTCCTCCCATGGGGGCTGGTGCATTGTGTTCTGGGCGGCAGATCTGCTTGGACTGCTGCCCCTGCGACCCAGAAATGGGGAAGAAGATGGATGGATGGACAAAGGAAACATAAGAAAAGTTAATTTGAATGAGGAATCTTGTGATGTAGCCACAAGCCACAACAGTCCCGCTCACTTCGAAATTTCAAATAAGGGTTTAAAAAGCACGACAGAGGCCCTACCGCGGTTGTGTTAGGATCCAAAAACTCATTTAAAACTTAAAATTCAGATATATGTTTTAATAGCTTAGCCATTTTTAAAGTTGAATAAAATATAAGTTTTGTGGTCTTTAGCTGTCACATAGCTGAATAGCCCTGAGCGAGTTTTTAAACTTTTAACATTTTTTTGGACGGTCTGTGGGAAAAATGTAAGTGGTGGGCGGTCAGAGAATTGGGATCTCTAGTTCAATATTAGTAATATGTAATTTACTACACATAACAGCTGCCATTTTTGATAACCAACAAGAAAATCAAGGAGAAACTTTACCAGCAGTTTGTACATTTCAGTCAGACTGGAGAAAGTACATTTGTTCATCGCCATTAACAATAAATTTGAGAAATGTCCTCCTTTGTCCTATAAATAAGTATGAATAAAGCGATACATTATTAAATAGCAAATGTTTTGACTGGTCGTTTTATGGTTGGGAAATCCAAGGTGAAACAATAAAATCTTCACATGCTACTCCCAGTTTTCTTCAAGATGGCTATTCTTCTCAAATTTGGAGGGCATTTGTATTAAAAATATGTTTATGGACTGCCAGAACCTCTCCCATTTCAAGGGGCAGCCTGAGATTTATTAACTCTTGAATACACTCGAGCTGCACGATCATTTATCAGGCGTGGAAAGTTCCTGCCCACACAGCAGCCTTGCCCAGAGTAAATAAAACTTGTATATTGTTCACAGGTCATTTCTCAGGGCACAAACAGGTAGTCCCAAAGCACACTTGTATCCTTCATGGGTTTAACTTCAGTATTCGTCTACATTATGCTATCATTTTCATCTTATCATTTATTTCAAAGTGCCATTGACTACTAAAACACAGTTAAGATTTAAGATTTTATCAAACATTTAAAAACTTTTCTTTCCCAATTTGGCCTTTTTTAGGTTTCAAATTTTACTTCTTGGTTGGAAATCGTGACATTACTAGTGAAGGGAATTCCATAACTGTTAGGAAAACATGTGGTAAAACTCCTCTAATGTACACAGAAATTATTATTTGACAAACATAAACATAAGAAAACACCTTTACTTGGTTGAGACAATGTTTAAAATATTGGGAAGCTTTTCTTGCGTGTAAATTGTGCCTAGAATTCTCCTTAATGTCACTATGGATCTCTCTAAAACAGAATGCTCTACTTCCTGTAATTTTCAACATATTTATCAACTTTTCTTCACAAATTGCTTCTTGAAAACTATAATTTATATTTACAACAGGTATTATCCCACCAAATTAAGTCAAATCTCATACGCACTTTAAGTTATTAGGCTCTATTACAGAGTTGGGAGGCAAATCGTTCCCGAAGATAATGTCACTATTGTTTTGAAGGTGTGCCTAGAATGTTGAGTATACTGTTCATATTCTGAGAACTGTAAAATAAAAAAGTAACAATATAAAAAACACTTGCAGTTCAATCATATTTGTTGTGTGTTTAAGAACGGTCCAGTCGATTGTGCGATACTTGAAGACCAACCATGACTTTTACAGGCACATTTTAATGGCACTTTGTTTATAGCATGTTGTAAAAATGTAATTTGATTATTATTGTTACTAGTTATTCAGTTTTTCTCTGTGAGGCAGCTCTGTGCTCACCTTTCCCCACCCACTCCTGATGACATCCACTTTGCAGCTGATGTCATCAACATTCCCTGGAAGTGTGATGCTAACCACAGGCTCTGCTCTGTCTGAGGCTTTGTTAATCTGAGCTTTATTTGAACACAATCTGTCCATAAAGAACTGACTTAGCTGGAACTACAACAGATGAGATGATTTGTGCTGTTAAACAAGCCCCTCTCACATAACATTGCAGTCACTTTCACCTTTTTGTTGAAAAGCACCTGAGCAGGATCATGAATTATTGTATTGATCACAGGCTTCGGAAAATGTATACATTTTTTATCAATTTTCTTGAGTTTTCAGTCAGTCTTAAAACATTTTGACAGTGTTTGCTATTGTGTGCATTGTGTCACCATGGTAACTCCTAAACATGTGACTGACCCCCAACCGAAAAGCTACATAATGCAACTTTAATTATACCAATAGTGAGTGCCATTAGATTTGTCACTATTTTGACTTTACAACACAAAATGTTACTAGCCAGAAGCTAAGATAAATAGACATTTGTAAATGTTTCCTCTTAAATTACAGCTTGTATTATAATAAGAATTCAGTGGACTTATATATAGCAGGATAACACCATTTGCTTTTGGAGATAACCTTCACAAACACAGTATCATGAGCAAATAGTCAGTCATAAAAAGTGACTTATTATTGTGCAATGACTTGCACGTGGCTAAAGGCGCTGTGGTGTGTGAGTGGAGAGGGGGGTCTGTGACAGGGGCTGCAGAATGGCTCTGTGATGTGATCCTAATGTCTGCGAGCTGCTGTCGGCTGCTGTGGAAAGACTGCTTTTATCTGTCTCCAGACCCCGCTCAGGCTACAGTGTCACATCCTCAGTTTGATCAATGCTACTCCTCATCAAACTTGAGTTATCCAAGAATATACGTTCTGCATTCAGAATTTAGGCTTTCCGACAAGGGTGACTAAGGAAGAAGAGTAGCTTTCCAATGCACCATAATCTATTATAAAGTGTATCTGTTTAAAAGCCTGTGATAGTTTGACTTGGTGTTTTAGACAGATTTAGGCTAAATGCTTTCTTGGTACATTCTGTAACATGATGAATTAGGTATAAACTCTAGGGACAAAAGGGACAAAGCTAGTTTTGCTGGTCATGAATCAATAGAAGAGAGGGTTGTGGTAGAAATATTTGTCAAGCATTAAGAAACTGAAGAAGAGAAAAATGTTTTCAGTTAAATAGTGGAGAGCAAGCTTACTTTGCAATCAGATGTATTTGGTGGTGTATATACCCACATACATGCATGCACTTTTCTTTCTTGTTTTTCAAACTGTCCTGGAGCTACTGTGGCAAGTAAATTTATCCTGTGTGAGATCAATAAAGTCTTATCTTATTTTATACAGTATAAAACCATCTAATATTGGACCTATAGATACTCATATGGGCAGGTATCAATACTATGAATGGTCACACTACTTTCAGAAGGAGTATGACCACATACGTAAATAGAAATCAACTATTATTCTGGTTTCTCCTTGGTATTTGTTGGAAGAGTTACTATGGTGTTATCAAATATGATGTTATCAGTGACTCGTGTCCGTGTGTTAAGAGCTTTTTTATCATTAGTACAGAAGCAGAAGTACAAGTGCAAGAGATTTGTTTTATCATGTTGTTTCTTTTAACTGCTGTGTGAACTTTTAAGATGTGTTTTTTGCCCCAACCCTGTAACCTCCCATTCATGCTTTATAATAAAAGGCAGGAGCTGAAGTGCCCCGGCAGAGAAATGCAAGCGGAGGCTTGGAGTGCTTACGCTGGGTCACTTCTCCCCTTGCAAGTAAAATATAACTTGAATATGACTGTCTGCCTGGTTCTTAATGTCTATAGATGTCTGTAGGAAAGAGGTGATTTCCCTCACAGTATTGAAATCAACTTTGAGATGTCCACCATTATTATTTGTCTTAACCTTTAAGCTATTTCGTATTTATTCAACTGTTATGTTTTATTGTTCGGAATTCTCTTGAAAAACATGTATTCCTATTATGAGTGGGATCCCTTCTCCACAGATCTGGCATGAAACTTGGCCCTGTAGTGCACCTACTTATTTAATGCCACACTGCGGAACATTCCAGGCAATACAATCTCCATGGAGAGAATCAAGTGGTAGACAACATCCTTATTTTGGCATTAGTTTGTGCTGTTGTTGACTTTGGCATGAGCTTACATAGCAGTGTTTTGAAGCACTCATGAGTTTGAGTGTGGCTAATCTGTTTCGTGTGTGTGTTGCTGTCGTAGGCTGCTTGTTGGAGGCTGCAGGCCACGGCTGATGTCTTTGTTAATTAGTCTAACACCCATGTTCAGGTCAGACCGCTCAGGGCTTTTCAGAAACATGGCACATTTTATCATTTACTCCACTGTAAGCTAGCCGTGCATGCTTTAATACATATATTAAGTTTGGTTAAGTTTATCATTGAGCCTTCTATTCAGCTTCTATAACACTGGTCTACAAGCAAAATGCTTCCGGAACAAAAGTAATGAAATTTTGGTTTAGGTCACTAATAAAGAAAAAGTAAGTCAGAAGTGCTGATTGGCTATAGTTTCCAAGATATAGTATGGGGTCAAAATAGGAAATGTATGCAAAATAAGGCAAAAACGGTAGTTTATCAGAAGGTACAGTGTGTCAACAAGCAACCAGTTCTATCTGAAAGCCTGTCTGAACATTCCAATACATTCATTTTAATGTCTAGAGTTTTAACATATATCAATATATATCATCTATATATTATTATTATATCATTACATATCTTGAATACATTAGCTAACCAGCACAGTTATCGATTGATTTTCATTTCATCTTATCAATATAAATTAGATTTAGCCACTTTTATCTCGGAAGCAGATCGAGTCCAAAAATTTGTAATTGTAATTGGTATCCATCACATTTTATTAACATGGCTTCCTTTGCATCTAAAGTAGAAAAGAAGTCTGACAATACAACAGTCGCGCTTCATACCTCCTGAGCTTAAACCCTTTTCCAAATATCATAATCACGGGTGCTGCCGAGGCTCCTCACAGGTTTATTGGCAGATGATATGGTGACGACTCAATTGTACCCAGGCAGTAACTGTTTAGGCCCCGAGGTGGAACACATTCTCTGTGATACATCACTAAAAATGAATTTGTCAGTTTTACCCTTTCAGAAAACACTTCACTTGTTGTTTAAAGGTCCTATGACATGGTACTTCTTGATGCTTTTATATGGTGCCTTAATGGTTCCCTAATACTGTAAATGAATCCTTCTTCAAAATCAACATTCAGTGCATGAGAAAGACACATGTACACAGTCAGAGTCATAATCTGTCTGTCTGAACGACTCATTCTGGGCCTTGTTGCTTGAATGCAAATGAGACGGACACAGATTGGGTTAGAGGAGCAGGTGGGCCCCCTCCCCCACCCGCTTCTCTACACCGCTGGAGCGCTGCTTTGTGCGCTGGCTCCCATTTCCGCGTTTGAAGCACGGAGGGAGAAAGGAGAGGAATTTCAATGAAAAAAACACATTTTCACAGAAAATAAAATTAAACCACTGCTGTTTCAGAGCTCCAGAGGGTCGGGTAAAGGACTTCCGAGCCTAGAAACACTCGCATGTGCCTCCAGGCAAATAAAAAAATGCATTTCGCATTGCGTAGCTCCTTCGCGGTCCAAACTCTCTGGGCGTGATTTCCAGAGACAGGGGGTGGAGATCCAGACGGTGGTGGAACTGCATTTGCATTTCTTTTTTCTATGTTACGTAACAAAGGTGCCTTGTTCAGAATCGCCCATTTGAGCTGTGTTTTTTTCAAACGCAGAAAAGGATCACAAATGCTCAGTTTAGACATTTCGCAACTTTTAGCCATTGGGGGGGCCTAAACAGGGTAGGGAAGCTCACATTAACGTTCAAAAATCTCAGAAAGTGAAAATTTCATGCCATGGGACCTTTAAAAGAAGTGTCTAACTCTAAAGGCATGAAATCAAAATATGGTGAGATTGAGATTTTAGAGATTTAGAGATTTTTAGAGATTTTAGAATTCTTTTACATAAACGCATCGTCAACAGTTCGACTCACAAACCAACTATAGGTCACGCTACCCAAGACAAGCTAAAGAGTTCCCGGGCACTGCATTGTGATCGCTCATTCTTCTTGGTTGACATAATGGTGTATATTTTATTTATACATATTTATCAACACAATTTTCTATTTGATTTTTATTATTGATAATTCATTGTTTATTATTAAAGGTCATATATTACACAAAATTGACTAATGTGAACTTTTAGTCATGTTGTCATGTTATGTCCTCAAAAACATACCTGGAGTTGTGTTTTGTTTCATTCACATAACGTTTGAGGAGTCCTGGTTTATTATAATCTGTCTACATCTCCTAAACTCAAAATGCTCTGTTCCACCTTATGATGTCATGAAGCACTAGTTTTCAAATTAACAGCTACCTATTACCTTTTGTTCATTAGAGATTGGCAATCCAGGGCTGAAGTTATACAGTTATTCTGGTGAAGGTGTATGTAGTTTAAAAACACAGTGGAGCCTGTCTTACTGTATGACATCACAAGGTGGAACAGTTGTTTTCTGTTTGAGAGAAGAACTCAGCCTAAATATGCAGGATTTGTGTATGACTTAAACAAAAGACAACTCCACGTATGTTTTTGATGAGAAGATAAAATTATAAGAGATCAGAAAATTGTGTCATATGCAGTGTTGGGCACGTTATTTTGAAAAAGTAATTAGTTACAGTTACTAGTTACTAACCCAAAAAAGTTACTGAGTTAGTAACTGAGTTACTACACTATAAAAGTAACTAGTTACCTAGGAAAGTAACTAATGCGTTACTTTTTTTTTTAGTTAAAAAATGTCAAATAATTTGGATTTTTTTTAAACAGTGCATTATACAGCTTTTGCTGCTTGGCTGACGTGGCTCTGTCACCGTGGACTTCATTGTTAACGGCACCGAGCATGCGATTATCATCATGGGGCCTGCTTCTTCTGTCCCTTCCTCTCCCCCTCCTCTCCTCTTCCTCCTCCTTTCCTCTTCCTCCTCCTTTCCTCTTCCTCCTCTCCTCCTACTCCTCTCTCCATTGTTAACAGCACCTAGCATGCGATTATCATCATGGGGCCTGCTGGGGGCCACTAGTTTAACAGAAGCGTGCGCCGTCCAGAGATGCTTCATTAAATTCGAGTTGCTTATATTGGACGTGGACAAAGTCTTTGGTCTTTGACACAATGTAGGTTTTTACCTTTTACCTCGACGAGGTTAAAATACTGCCTATACTTCTGTCTTCGACTCGGGACTCGCCATCTGACACGGGGTGTGTGGATTGTGTGTGCGCTACTACTGTGTGCTGGGATTGTGTGTAGAACCCGCCCACTGCCCACTGGGTGTCTCTGGTTGGCTCAACATGAAATCTTACTCTGCTTTAGCCAATCATCATTACTTATCCCGCCCTTACCAAAGGGAGAAAAAAAAATCCCCTGTGCCTATGCGAGTCGCGCACATGATGCCAGTTTCAAAATGAGTAGGTTCAGTAACGCGGTAACGCGCCGTTTAGTAACAGTAACGGAGTTCCTTTATTTTAAAAGTAATGCGTTACAGTATTAGTTACTGTCAACAGTAAAGGCGTTACAGTAACGCGTTATTAGTAACGCGTTACTGCACAACACTGGTCATATGGGACCTTTAATCATTGCCATTTGAGCAAAACAATTGTCTGTAGACTTCTCAATTAAAAAGACCCAAGCAGATCATTGATGTGACGAAATACGTGAAACAGAATTTTATTAATGACACAGCTCGGTATTGGGGGTTTTATTTGTGTTTTCTTCCCAAACCTATTTAATTGACAATGTTATGTTTTCTGGTACGAATCATCATTTTTTATTGCAAGCTCTAAAACGGCAGACTTCCCGCTGGAGTTAAACTTAACTGTGGCTGCACTGAATACAATCTGATGGTAACAGTGCACTTGTTATCTATATGCCATTTACAACAGGAGTTCTACACTGACTTTTACAGGAATACTGTTGTGACTGTCTAGCCGTGCTGTACCACTCTTACCAATGTGTAAATATGTCAATGCCAAAGTATATGTTCACTTTGTAAAGTGTTGGCTTTAAGTGACTTATTACATTATGTCAACATTATGTCTACAAAGTGTCAAAGTGTATGTCAGGAAAGGACAGACTGCTTTAGTGCTAATGTTTCAAGCCACAGAAAACAGACTTCCACTTGCCATCGTTTACTGGCTTAAATTATTCATTCTTTACCAACTGATCATATAAGGAATGCTAAATCAGTAACAAAAGATATATAAAAAATATATGCATTTTTAAATAAATTCTAATAATTCAGTACAGTAACAGTACTGATATCATGGGCATATAACTAGGTACAGGCAGAACCTCTATATATTTTGTAGATTTATTGTACAAAGAAAAAGGTTTACAGTTTTACAGTTAGTTCAGAAAGCCAGAATGTTGCCAGGTAAATTCCTGCAATCTACACTAATCTAAGAAGGTAACATGAATGCCAGAACGTTTTTTGTGTAAATTAGGAATTAACTTCTTCTAAATTGACTTAAAGGTCCCTGAGGTTTTTGAACCTTAATGTGAGCTCCCCTACCCTGTTTAGGGCCCCCTCCATGGCTAAAAGTTGCGAAATGTGTAAACTGAGCATTTACGATCCTTTTCTGCGTTTGAAAAAAAGACAGCCCAAATGGGCGTTTCTGAACAAGGGAAATTTCTGACGTCTCACTCAGGGAAAAATGCAAATGCAGTTCCACCCCCCGTCTGGATGTCTACCCACCGTCTCTGGAAATCATGCTCAGAGAGTTTGGACTGCGAACGAGCTACGCAATGCGAGATGCGTTTTTTTATTTGCCTGGAGGCACGTGAGAGTGTTTCCAGGCTCGGATGTCCTTTATCCGAGCCTCCGAACCTCTGAAACAGTGGTGGTTTAATTTTATTTTCTGTGGAAATGTGTTTCTTTTTCAATGGAAATCATCTCATATCTTCCTCCTAAACGCAGAAGTGGGCCAGCGCACATCGCACTGCTAAAGAGGAAAGACCGGAGAGTTTGCCCCCACCCCCCCACCCCCACCCCACCCGCTGCACTGGCCTGTCTCTGTCCTCCTTATTTGCATTCAAGCAACAACGCCCAGAATAAAGCATTTGAGAGAGATATTTTTGACTCTGACTGTGTTCATGAGGCTTTCTCATGCACTGATTTTGAAGAAGGATTCATTTACAGTATTAGGGAACCATTAAGGTGCCATATAAAAGCATCAAGAAGTATGCCATGTCATGGGATCATTAAATATTAACCAACTTATAAGGATTCATAGTACCACCTGCAGAAACCAGTGTCGCACAAGGTGTACTGTTACCGACTTTTGATATTTTATTTTAAATAGTTAATTGCTAAGTCCTCATTCTGAAACCCATTGATAGTGACGCTAAAGTGTAACATGAATGCCTGGGTAGACATGAAAAGGCCATGTACAGGGCTTGTGTACTGACCCTCAGAACAGACTGGTGTTGGCGGGGTTCCATGGTCACTTCCTCCTGTCTGGGTTATCAGCATGTGACAGAGCTGCCTGATAGTCCTAGCGTCACAGGAGTGCGCATCACAGAGCTGTCACCATGCACCCCCGCCCCCTTTCCGCCACTATGCAAACACACAACACACATGCAGACAGTGTTCCCATTCTGGTGACAAATTCTGCCTGAGCTGAACCTTCTCTGAGTCACCTCCCTCCTTAAGTCATCTGCCCAACACAGATGGAAATGTGGGGTGGCCAAAGGCTCCAGGTGGTAGCCAAATATCTTACTCTAGTTAGGCTATTGTTAAACATAATGGTGGGTTGTATTGTGTTATATTTACATCATTTTCACTGGATTCTACTTCAAAGGGTTTAGTGAATGTTGAAATATTTTTGTTGTGTTGGTACAGGAGCAGAGCAAAAATACATTGTATTGGTTGTTACCATTGTTTGTGAAGTAAGTAGGTGAACTAAAACATACATTATATTGAATCAATTTGGATTTTATGATCCATAAAATAAATAATAATAATAAATAATGGAATTGCTTGTACTAGATGAGTAATAATACTGTATGTCCATATATATTAGCCAAAAGCAATGTAGAAAGAAGTATGGAACAGCCCGATAAGCTGAGTCACAACATGTATCACACTACATTATAATGACAGAAAGGTTTTTAATGAAGACAAAATTTAAGTATTTAGCATCTTAAAATCTCCATTGGTTTAACAAGCTTTAATCCCAAGCTCTATACTAACAATTCCTTTTTTACTGAATAAGTTTTGTTTGTTGAACTTTTACAGAAGTGCAATAGTTTCCAAAGTTGCAGTAGGATACACATTTTTCCACCCCTTCAGTAATCACATGCCCCCCTGTCTGTGAGAGCTCCTTAAGCTTGGGGAGCAAAGGGCCATTCCTTAGACAAAAGTAGTTCAGGTTAATCATGGCGGCTGCTGGGTTTAATCCATTAAAGCGTGAGTTCAGCCATAACAGAGCTTTGGCTGAGTCGGCGCACTGATCCTATTTTCTCTGTATACATATCCGTACTTTCACCCAGACTCCTATTTGCCCCTATAATGGGATTAACTCCAATGACACCAATCTAAAATCTGGCTTTAAAACTCTACAGGGTGAATCTTATTTCCCTGGTTATTCTCAGAAGGCATTGAACATGGCTTTGGTTACATAATTACAGTCCCCTCTTTCTGTCTAAGCCTAAATGATGACAAATTAATGAAAAATAGCTGGGTAGGGATTCCTCTTGTATTCACTTGATCTGGTTAGGTCCAAACCGCCGCGTGTTAATCACATGTCTTTTACACTAGGTACAATACTCTGTCATTAATAATGGAAGCTGTCAAGAGCATGGAATAACTGCCACTGGCTACAACCACTATTTCTCCACTTTTATTATGTAAATAATAATAATGTATTTGAAAATGTGTCTTGATTTTATATTCAATAAATGTTGAGTAATATAATCAATCTTGCTATATCTATATACCTAAAGTTTCTGTATATTCTGTTTATGCACTTCCACTGTTAAAGGTGCACTAACTTTACTAGTTGGGGGTCCACCATCTACTTATCGCCATGGAGATGTTACACAGTATGGCATTAGATATCCATGGAGTCAAACAGGTGGCACCAGTAGACAAAGTTACAGGTCAGATCTTTTTTTTTTAATTAACGCAATACTGTGGTTCCACCAGAAAAGTCATATAGTGCACTGTTAAATTAGTTTTTTGGATTCATTTTGGCAGTGGACCGTACCCTACCTAACCCTTTGAGATAACAGGCGCAATGAAAAGATACTAAGATATATCAAATATTTGTATAATATTAAGACCAATAACGTCAATTCAGAAAGCTTTCTCACCTCACACACTGTAATCTTAGCAGCCGTGAATAGAATCCCTGTGGTTCATCAGTTAATTAAAACCTCATCTCATTATTCTAGCCTTTATTGCATATGCATATACACTATATTAATAATATGTATTTAATAGCCTCACTTTCCATAATCTTATTTAGATAAAATAGGCAAAAGTAATGTTGTCTTCTAGGAACGCCGTGAACTATTTCCTCACCTTTTTTACATCTCCAGACCTTTTTATGATGCTTTGAGGTATTTTTATACAAAGCGTAATTACCTTTAATGTATTCAAGAGTATACCACTTCATATATGCATTTTAAAAACCTGCTATTTTTCTGTGTAAAAGGTCTCGTACGCATACACTAATACCTTTCCAGTGTAAATTATTCAACACGCTTAGATTGAAGTGAATTTTACATTTGCTTGACTCTGATTGGGCTGATAAAATTGACTTTCCGCTGTATTTGTCATGCTATATGGGTCGGCTCACCTCACATTCACATTGCTGCAGTAATGGGTGATATTGTAAACACTGTGGCTAAACAGATAATTCACTGTAACATTACTGTCTTATCGTACAGAGATACACCAGCACATCTCTATGGAAATGAGATTATTCAAGGAAGCGTAATAAATGTACAATATGGAATATGCTAATAGCACAGTGTGAAGCTGTTTAAAATAGAGACTTGCTATATTGTTATGGCTCCAGAGGTAGATAGTAGCTATAGGTACTTGGCACTCATGTAATTTACAATATGTGTACATTTTCAGCAACGAAAAATGGCAGAATATAGCAGAAAAATTCTAAAGTACATGCAAATAACAATTATTTTACTAGAGGTCTTCAAGATTTTTTTTTTCCCCTTGGTGTAATATGGACGTTAATAGGTCAAGGTTGTACAACAGGGATAATACAAGTGGGTAACATTCTATCAATTTTGTTTAATATAGGACCTTTACTCAATAGAATGATAGCAGTGCTTGAATGATGATTATTTCAAACAAAACTGAAAAAAAAAATCCTTGGTCCTCATACTCGTCTGTTTGTTTTCTGACAGGATAGGTCACACACTCTCACACTGACTTCTTCATAACCTAGAAATAGACTCGGTTCACATTTGTGAAAAACCTCACCTCCTCCAAAGATGCGCATCAAGCCAGCTGTCAGAATATGTCAAAACTTGCAAAAGGATTGCAACAATGACAAGTTGTTGCTTAAATTTTAGCCAGGATTTTTTTTTTGGATTGTTTGTTTTTTTTAGATATGTTGCTGACTTTTTGCTGTTCTAAGTTTTAAAGATCTAAGATGTTGTTGGCTGTGAAGATACTTGTAGATATGGACTGGCATTTAGAATAAGTATACAGCTTTAGAGTGACATTTACAAGCAACACAGCTAATGATAGACTAGGAAGATGCAACCGCTAATGGTTTTGTGGGTTACATGCAGGGTAGGGAAAACAGCATCCATAAATGAAGCAAAGAGAAACGCCTGGGATTACTGTAAACAAGTGTATATTAGAATGTACTTTGTATATACATGGAAGATATTAAATGTATTCATACATTCATTGCACAGCAGAGTGGAATAAAGTAGCCTATTTTTACTATTGATTGGCATCTGTTATTGAATTCTCATTCTTCACTATTGTACTATTGTACAGGTGGCAGTAGCTCAGTTGGTAGAGCATTTGTTCACTGATCCAAAGGTTGGCGGTTCTTGACATAAGAAACATCAGTGGTTGAGTGGTCAGATCCACTGACCCACAGGTTGGTGGTACGATTCCAGCTCCCACAGATGTGTCCTTGGGCAAGACACTTAACCCACCTCGCCCCCAGTGTATGCGTACACTGGTGTGTGAATGTGTGTGTGAATGGGTGAGTGGTTCCTTGTTGTAAAGCACTTTGGCTGCTTTGAAGGTGGAAAAGCGCTATATAAAGTGGCCATTTGAAGTTTATGAAGTATTTGCAAAGAAACTCACTAGAGAATATCAGAAGGAAACTCACAGTCTAAGCAGTCGCTAAACCCAAACAAACTTGTAAAATTGTTGCCGTGGCACAGAAACATGCCCTTGCCTGTACAGCCACACCATTGGTCACACCAGGAATACTTTGCCCAGAGCAAGACAAGATGGATTCTACTTGTGAACTCACAAATCTTGGTGAGCTACTGCCCAAGGTTAAATATTCCTCTTTTGTTTTGTCCTTTTAAAGTAAAGGAGATTATGGTCTGATTGAACGATGGACCATCCAGGTAATTCATTTATCAACTGAGTGCATCTATCACACAGGAAATTGTACAAAAACAGAAGGAACATAAACCAGTGGTGTTCAGGAAATAATTGAATCAGACTTTTGATTCTAACATAATTAGTTGCTATGTTTCAAAAAAAAGAACTTTGGTACACAGTATTTCAGCTATTCCTTTTCCACATTTACAATATTAGATTGGAATTAGTTGTTGTCCTTGCCTCAGGTGGAGGAGTTCAAATATCTCGGGGTCTTGTTCACGACTGAGGGGAGGATGGAGCGTGAGAATGACAGGCAGATCGCTGCAGCGTCGGCAGTGATGCGGTCGCTGTACTGGACCATTGTGGTAAAGAGGGAGCTGAGCCAAAAGGCAAAGCTCTCAATTTACCGATCAATCTAAGTTCTTACCCGCACCTATGGTCATGAGCTCTGGACAAGGAGCTCTGGAAAGGACAAGATCGCGGATACAAGCAGCCAAAATAGGGTTTAGGTTAAGGTTAGGCAAGCAGTAATGGAATAAGTGTCCAGGAAATAAGGGTACATCACTGTCCCCCACAAACATGGGAACCACCATGTGACACTTACAGTATATTCAGTTGAGGACTTCTACTTCTAAATAAATTATACATAAATATCCATACCCACTTTGTAAGTATTAAACTTAAAGCTGATTTAGTATGCAAAATTTACTTTTCAGAGCTTTTCTTTTCTTTCTTTTAACCATGTTATTGTTGTTTCCCCTTTATTTTGAGTGATTCGTGCATGTTTGAGTAATCTTTAATTGCTTATTTTCAAGTCGCCATTTTGCAGATCAACTCCAGTTTTCACCTCCACCGGTATACACCCACTCCTCTGTACTTCCTTCTTACTTTCTTCTTACTTATTTTCCACTTTTTTTTCCTTAAAGGGACAGTGTGTAAGATTTTTACCCGTTAATTACTGAAATTGAAGATACCCATTCAAAAATACATTGTTTTCCAAGCCTTTTCACTTCCATCATGAAATCAAAGTATTCTTTTGGACTTAGATATAGTCACATAAAAGGGGGATCTTCCCCATATAGAGGCAGCCATTTTGAATACGAGAGCCGCAGAAGGACATTTGGGCTCATCCTTCGCCGAGGCTCCTGCTAACAGCTGCACAGCCGCGCTGCATATGGCTCCCCCCTTCCCCCCTCCCCTTCCCCTTCTCTCCTTCGCTCCTCTGCTCCCATATGCAGCCAGGAGCGAAGGAGAGAAGGGGAAGGGGAAGGGGAAGGGGGGAGCCTCGTGTAAAGAAGCATGCTGCTGGATCACACATCGTAATGGATATAACACGTATTTTGGACTAAATTGTTTTATTGGATTTTATTCGCTGGATCCTTATGGACAGATTGAGACCAAGTTTATGGTGAAATACAGAGTTTGACCTGTGCAGAGCCTTCAAAGGTAAGCTAAGTAAGCTAAGTTTTGTGCTTTTCTGTATAAAAGCCCCATGTGCTCGGGGAGTGATTGTTTTGCAGGGAAATGAATTGCATAGTCAAAAAGAGGAGACTGTAAGGTTTCATTTGATGTGTAGATTGTCATGAATCATGATCGGGATTGTGTGTTTTCATGCGAAAAGAAAAAAAAAAAAGTGTTTTATGTATACAGCGGTTCGTGCATGCGAGCTGGCGGCGCTACGGCGCGCCCGGGTGACCCTCGTGGTCTGCCATAGCCAAATGAGGAAGTGGAATAGCTACTAACCACCTATGCGCCACGAATCCTACACACTGTCCCTTTAAAATAAGTAGTCATACTGGTACAAATGAAAAAAATTCAGTGGCAACACCTTCCCAGCTCTTTGTTGTGATGACTTTTGCGGCAGCAGCAACAGCTTCCGCCGTGGAAGTCAGCAGACTGTTTATTTTCTTTAGTCGTTTTAGATGAATATTGTGATTTAAAATATCCAAATTCGACATAGTGATCCACAGATGTCATAGATTATAACTATATAGCAGACACAAGCAATATGCCTTCTTTAATAAAAACAGAAAAGTTTACTTCTTTCCTCTAACCTATCTACTGTCCATTACTTTGATAGATTGCCCAACTAAAGCAATTAATAGTTAATACATTTTACGCTTAACTTTCGGCTAAGCATATGTTTTTTTATTGCCATCTTCCCAGAGCACCTTTTAAGTCTGCTGGTTGTCGATAGGAACATTTGGAGGGTCATAACATCCACTCATGCACACACAGTATCTGGCCTGGCTCTATACTTGCAGGCCTCCATGTTCCCAACAGACATTAAAATGTAAAGGAGGAGACAGCATTTCACCCTTGACAATAAGTGAATACAGCAGCACCGTGGCTTTTCTTTCTATTCACCCTCCATCACCATCTACAAAGGAGCGTCTGAAGAAAATAGATGGCAACTCTGGTTAGACACAGCACCTGAAAAGTAGGATTACTGTCAAGAAACAAAAAACTCAATCAGTTATTGCTTTTTCATATGTTGTCTCTCCTTGAAACTATAGCAGGGGGTTTTGCGGCCTTCATAGCAGAACCTTTTTCCAATTTATCTTAATGGAAATCTGCAGCTTTACTTCGCAGCCAAGTCCAAGTGCAGCCGTATATCAAACTCGCCATAGGGAGAGTGCAGCGATGATATTGTGTTAGAAATATGAATGGAGGCTTTCAGATGGTTTAATCTGATAAACACATTACATAGGCAATCTCTGCTATTGCTAACACATCCCTTATCAGTTTTCTCTTTTTATCCTGTCACTTTAAAGTAAAATCATCATGTTGTTGGCATAAACGTACTGACATGTTTAGAGGGCTAACTGTGCGCTGTAAAATAGAGCGGGCGTCCATGGTGGCTAATTCGGATTCAAGGCATTGACAGAGCCGTGTTAAGGATGTTAACAGTCAAAGGGTTGTATTTTTCCCAGGATTATGGGAGAAAGAGGAAGTGGGTATTCAGATGCAGTTGACTGGCAAGGCAAGATCAGTCTCCATCCAAGTAGAACACTTCTCCAGGCATGCACAACACGCAGACTTAAGTCACATAATCCCTCTCTATATCACAAAGCCTGTCAATACTGCACCATACATGGAGAGTGTACAACAGAGCTACTGTTTGTTATTCCCCATCAAGAGTATGTGCTGTGCTATATAGTAACACTGTACTGGTTATAATGAATGAGAGAAATGTCAGGGTAAAACCTCATGGTTATTTTAGTCACTTCAGTCAGGGGTATACAACTAAAATTTGAGGAGGTCCAGTTAGAGAAGTAGCCTAGTTTTATCAGTGTCTGAATGTATGAACAATAGTTAAGTTAAAAACATTGGCTAAGTAGCGTCACGTGGGTGGCTTAACTCGCACACTACAGGATTTTTCGGTCTTAAACAATTTTTAAATATGTGACAAAAAAATGCACACCACAGACACAAATCTTATGAGATTTAAAATGTGTGATCGCAAAGACTGCTGTGGGATATGGCTGCGTACCACAGGCTATAAAGTTTTAAGCACACCTCGCGTTTGCTGTTTCCTGTCTACAGTAAAACCACTCGCTTTGAGACTCTTAAGTGCTCAAAAGATCAGAGCACTGCACTTTTAGTTTAGATACAAGTCAGAACTGTGTTATTATTATTTGTGAAATGTGGGGCAATACTCGAGAAGAAGCATATTGGCTTTTATTAGGAACTGCCGTAATATAAATGTAAGTGCAGCTCCTCTGATACCACGATGACAAGTTATTCAAGCCTCAGGTCAAACAGTGTCTGTTCTAATAAAAATTGTCATCAGGCTACATATGATTTGTCCCACTCTGAACTACAGCTCATGTTATATTTATGTCCAGCAGATATTGGAGCAAATGATTGGATAATGGACACACAGAGGTCCCTGAACCGCGCAAAGCTTATCTCTGGGGCTAAACAAACAAAGGTGATTTGGCTATGATTGCTCCAGCAGTTTAAATGCCCTGACTGTGGATCATAACAGGTCTTTACTGTTGTTTTGTTGAAGCGGTGTTCTGTCAGTGTGACTAAGCACAGCTGTCTGTTGTCCAGCTAACCATGACCGTTTGAAATGCTATGAAAACAATCGGGTTTTCAGCAGGAAGCCTTCTTGTCCGAATGCAATGTACAACGTGGTGCACATCAATAACTTGCCACTGTAGTAAATAATTGATAGTTTTACTCCTTTGTTGGATTGCATTATGTATGGGCATAAAATCTAGCTATAAAATGTTTAAAAGTTTTCCTTGATAATAACCTTTCAGTATATTGAAGCTCAAACTATACTTTATGCCAAGTCTGTGATAAACAACGAGCCTTATTATGCCTGTAGCAGTAGAAGAGCAGTTTTCTGTGTTCATTATTCACTTCACTGGATCGTAATTTGTAAAGCATTTGTTGTGTTTCAGATATGTAGATAATTGGGGTGCTTATCTCTGACATGGCTAGACAGCTGGTAATAAGTTGTGCCTGTCAGCTGATGTATTTGAGCTTAAAGTGAACCTCACAGTTTTAACTCCTCCTGCAAACTTAAAAAGACATCACAATCCTGACAGCTCCATAAGTTCATGCACTTCTGATGTGTGCAGCGTCAAAGGAGTTTTTGTTTTGCTCAAATGCCTGTCTAAACTATTGTTATTTTTTATCAACTTGTACTTCCTGTGACAATAAGCAACAATTTTTAGATAGGGGCGGTAGTTTATAAGGATTAGTAAAGGGAATAAGAGATTTTAAAGCAGTCCTATTAAGCAAAAATTGACTTTTCAGAGGTTTTATTGTTATAGTTGTTTACCCTTTTCATTTACCCAGTCTTTAATCACTTATTTTCAAGACGTCATATTGCCGATCAACCCCTATTTTTAATTGTCATATGCTTACTACTCTATTACTACATAGTTTTATTTTTCTAATAAGTGATAGGATTTGCTAGCATCGCGTAGTTATTTTAGTACAAATAAGATATAAAAAAAAATATTTGCTGCTTGCTAGTGTGATGTGCAGCTATCCATAGGAGTTGCCAATTCTTTGGTGTGATGCGGGTTATAACGATGTTTGCTCCCGCTGGACACCACCATTTTCTAACAGTCAGCGGACTTCTTTCTTTTATTAA
The DNA here is from genome assembly GCA_036785185.1 of Paratrypauchen microcephalus. Lineage (NCBI taxonomy): Eukaryota > Metazoa > Chordata > Actinopteri > Gobiiformes > Gobiidae > Paratrypauchen > Paratrypauchen microcephalus. Next base: position 2,420,607 of record JAVJIX010000028.1, on the reverse strand, counting down.
GTTGTTTTCGATGAATATTGTGATTTACACTGTGCAAAATGAAAACATAATGATTCACAGTTGTCATATATTCTATATCGTAGATTCTAACTGTATAGCAGGCTGAAGCCCAATATATGTTCTTTAATAGATTATTTAAAAATGCACTTTTCTGGTGAGGGGTTTCCTACCTGCTCATCACCATGGAGATGCTATTGCTTTTCCAGAATATGGCATTAATTATTTGTAAGTAAGTAAGTAAACTTTATTTATATGGCACCTTTCACAGATAAAATCACAAAGTGCTTTACAGAGTGCAAATAAAAATAGATAAAATACAAACCAACAATAATAAAATGATAAAACAGGTAAATAAGACAAAGAGTAGTAAAATTAACTAAAAGCTTGCCTTTTTAAAGGAATCAACAAATTCAGCCACACGGAGAGACAGAGGCAGGGCATTCCACAGTCTAGGGGCCACTGCCTGAAAGGACAGGTCACCTCGAGTTTTAAACCGGGTTTTAGGGACCTTCAGGAGGTTTTGGCCAGAAGACCAGAGGGAGCGGCCAGAGGTGTAAGGAATCAACATCTCTGAGATGTATTCAGGGGCCTGTCCATTAAAAGCTCTAAAAGTCAAGACTAAAATTTTAAAATCAATTCTAAATTTGACAGGTAGCCAATGTAAAACAGATAAAACCGGAGTGATGTGTGCCCTTCTGTTGGTTCCTGTTAGAAGCCTTGCTGCAGCATTCTGGACCAACTGGAGACGAATGAGTGCAGATTTGTTAAAACAAGTAAAAAGAGAATTACAATAATCTAAACGAGAAGAAATAAAAGCATGGATAGCAGTTTTTGACCAAATGTCTTGAATGGCTGTCCAGGGACATTGACTGGTCAAATAGAACACCAAGGTTTCTAAGGCTAGGCTGAGAAGAGGAGCCCAGAGAACCCAGGTGTTGCTTGATCAGAGGAACTTTCTGTTCAGGAGCAATGATCAGAGTTTCAGTTTTCCTATAATTTAATTGAAGACAGTTGTGAGCAAGCCAGTCCTTAATAAATGAGACACAATTTAATAGCTCAGCCAACTTATGAAACTCTGAATCATTGAAGGAGCAGTACAATTGGATGTCATCAGCATACAAATGGTAAGACACATTTTTGAAGGTGCTTATAATTTTACCGAGAGGGCTGATGTACAAAAGGAACAGAATTGGGCCTAGGACTGAGCCCTGAGGGACACCGTGCAACAGGGGAGTGACTTCAGACATTATATTATTCACAAACATGGCAAAAGTTCTGTTGGTCAGGTAAGAAGAAAACCATGAAAGAACAGTCCCAGAAATTCCTATTTCATTTTGCAGTCGACATAACAGTATTTTGTGGTCAACTGTGTCAAAAGCTGAGGACAGATTTAATAAAACCTATACACTGTACTGACCAGAGTCTGCAGCCATTAGTATGTCATTAGACACCTTTAACAGGGCAGTTTCAGTGGAATGCATCCTGCAGAACCCAGACTGAAACTTATCAAGAATATGCTATTCAGACTATTCAGAAAAGAAGTCAGCTGCCCTGAAACTACTTTCTCAATAACCTTAGCTAGAAAAGGCAATTTTGATATTGGCCTGTAATTGCCTGGCTCTGATAGGGTGGAGGCTCTGTCTCCATAGGAACAAGCTGGTGATGCAAGCAAGACAAATAACAGGTCAGATGACAGAGGAGACAAGCCCACTTACAGTATGACTATATGGTTTTTCTGGAGGGGGGGTTGTTTTGTTTTTTTATTTTACAATTTTTTACTATTTTAATGCCATATTGGGGAACATTCCAGGCAAAGCGATAACATCATCATGGAAACAAGCAAGCAGATACCCCAACAGAAAAGTTACATGATGCACCTTTAACTTTCTAATATTGTAACTGAGAATACTGTGTTCCCTCTCTCCCAGATCTTCCCTTTATCTGGCTTGTGACTCCATATGGGGAGATTTCCTTTCCTTCACACACTTGCTAAGTAATATTCACAATGACATTCAGGATGCTTATTGATTGTGTCTCATATTATAGTATACAGATTAGTCTATTTTTGTCATGTTGGTATTCTGTTAGACAGGGAGTTGCATTTTGCTGACTCATGGTAAACTCAAGCTGGTCTTTTCAGTAGTGTCCAGTGCATTTGGTCATTACTGTCTTTGCAAGTCAGATAAAGCCAGTCAGTTATTTACATTTACATTAGTGAGTAACCGTGCCATAGGCCTGTCATGATAATTACTACCAGTATATGAACTTAATAATAACTTAACTTAACAATAATATATGAAAGCTGGGACAATATTTTTTGGAGATCAAAATTTATCATGTGTGCATTTTCTTTGTAGAAGTGGGGAGGTTTGGGGGTATTTCTGTTGTAATATTATCAGATTTGAGCTATTGGTTAATTTTCCCTGTCTATTTAAATGTGCACAACTTTTTAGTTTGGTTTGGTTTTTGGTTGGGGGTCCGTCACCTTGTTTATATATCAATATTGCTCTACCTGAAATGTTCTAGAGCATGATTTTAAACAGCTTTTCTTTACATTTCTAGTCTCTCATATCTTATAGTTGGTTTTATAGCTCAAAAATACAGGGAAAAACATGTATTCTGACTGTGGGCGGGGTTGCCTATCCACAGATATGAGCTGTAACTTGGTCTGGTTTGGTCTCCTTGAAGATAGAAAGGTTTAATACCATACTGTGAAACATTCCAGACAAAGCAATAACATATCCACAGAAAAAAAGCATTTGATGGATCCTCTACCAGAGAAGTTACACAATGCACCTTTAAAAATGGTTTACTGGGATTATCCTGCTTTGTGCCTGTGGCATAAAGTACTTTCAATATTATCAGTGTATCTCTGTAGCAATATATGGCCCTTCAAATTTTATTATGGTGTCTTGCCTACCATTTGAGCAGGGAGAAAACAGCGCAGTGAGAGATGTTGCTAACGTTGCATTACTAAAGTGGGTAGCCAGAAGATGCTGCGTTAAAGCAAAGTGATCTGGTGTGTCTCTCATACCTTACTGATTATTTATGGGCTGCTCCTAAATGTGCTGAGTGTGGCTGGGGGTATAAATAGAACTGTGGGCAATAGCATCATCAAGTCACTTAGAGAAGAAGGAGGTAGGGCTGTGAACCTTACTACTTCAGTTAAAGATCATGATGACACACTTTTGAATCATCCGCTTGGAGCAAAGAGAACAGCTCAGATTCACAGTTTTTGGAGATGTTAGAACTATGTATGCAGTGGTGGAAGAAGTATTCAATCTTGTCACTTAAAGGCAGAGGTGAGGACTTGAAAGTCATGACTTTGACTCCAGTCAGACTGGAGACTTGACTTAGGAAAAATTACAAAAGACTTAGGACTCAACTTGTATTTGAACACCACTGACTTGGGTCTTGACTTGGACTTAAAGCCTTGACTTGAAAAGACTTGATGCTCAAAATGGAATAGAAATGTCATTTAAGTCAGTATGGCACATTTCCCTCACTTTCTCAGCGCTACGGCTCAGCTACAGCATCCAATCAAATCACAGCACAAGCAACGCAGTAAAACTGTCCAGTAGGAAGGAAAAATGATTCTACGAATTACATCTTTAGCAGAAGCACACAAGTTTGCGTAGCAGCAGCAGCCAAGACACGGTAGAACTCACCATAGTGCGATTGGGCCCTTGCGCGCACCTGTTTGGTCCAGGCATCCGGATTGTAGCATGGATCCAGTCTGGTATGTTAGATCTTGTGGTGACAACTGTATGTCCGAGTGGGTCCACCACATTGTTCCCTATCAGGGCTCTCAAGTTTTGAAGTTTGGTTGGAGTGAGATTTATATTGGGGGGTGCGCGTGTGACCGAGGAGCGGGGAAGGGGGTGCGAGTGAGTTTTTTTCGCAGAAAACAGCACGGTGCCTGCATCACTAACCGATTTTCTGGGCACAGAAGCGATGTGAACTGTGGCTAGAGTTTTGAATTGCTTAACAAAATTTCAGCGTGAGAAATACCATGTGTGGTGTGTGAGCGTGTGAACAAGTTGAATTGCGTGTGTCACACTCTCAAAGCGTGAGACTTGAGAGGGCTGTTCCCTATCCTCCGCGCGGCTGGTTTTTAGGTGGAGCAAAGCATCTGGACAGAAACAGATCCAGTCTGGTTCGTTATAAGCCGTGCTTCGTGCACTTGGTTTTTCCCAGGAGAAAGCGCTGCTCCAGCCGAGGAACCTATGCCACTCCCTGCTGAAACTCATCTGAGACCAGCCTGAACCAGAGCTGCTCTCTGCTGGTGCAGGCACCTGGGTTTGTATCTAGTCCGACTGTAGCATTTCTCACACTAGGGAGAGCATCTGACACACAGGGATATTTCAGAACATGTTTTTAGAAGTTAGCTAACTGCAGGGTTAGCTATTAAATAAGACAACATGGACACACAGGGAGGGCATCTGACACATTTCAGAACATGTTTGTAGAGGTCTAACTAGATTAATTTACAGAATGCAATCTGTAAAATAAAAATATTGAGAAACACCTTGCTTGGACTTGTGGGCCAGTGACTTGGGACTTGACTCGGACTTGAGGCCAAAAACTTGAGACTTATTTGAGACTCAATTGACTATTTCGCACAGATTTTGAGATCTAATGAGACTTAAAATGCATCAGTTTTGATAAAGATGTGTGATGAATTTTGTTCAACAGAAACAAATGAATCAGGCTGTTCTTATTTGTATATTTTTGTTTACTCAAACTATACATCTTAAAAATAAACCCCTCAGCTTTTTAAGCAGATCTAAAACAATAATAAAAAATACTTTTCAGTTCTGTTCAAAAATGTAGTGGAGCAGAAAGTACATCTCAAATGTGAAGTAAAAGTAAAGTATCCACAGTAAAATTTAGATACCTAAAATTTATACTTACAGTAAAGTGCATTACTTTACTCCTTTTACTTTGTTACCTTCCACCACTGTAATTATGGAAAAATAATTAGTAATTATGGAATAATTAAAGTGCCCCTTATAAATGCTGCCTCTGACTCACCTTTTTTTTTTCATCAAAACAGCAGCATAACCAGAGCAATTATTAGAGCGGATACTACGGTATTTGACATGATTCTGTCAGGCATCTGGTTTATTCCAGTGTGTCATTTTGGTCAACAAAGGTTTGATGTATGAATACACACAAGGAAGCAGGATTTGCTGCAGGGAAGCAGTGGTGTGTGGTGTTAAATTTGAGTTATTTAAATAATACATCAACAAAATTAGATGGAAGTATTTGCTGCATCTAATTATAAATCAGGTAGCTCAGTATGGGGTAGTTTTATACTTCATTAAATGTGACAGGAGTTCATTTAATCAGCACAATATTTAGAAAATGACTGCACAAATGTATCTTGTCTCTAAAATAACAATTAAAGGGGCCATCTTGTGTAAAATGGACTTTTATGAGCTGTTAATAACAGTGTTCCCTCATCATTAGCTCATGCAGAGTTGTGTTTTAATTGATTCATGCATGTTCTAGAAATCCTGTATATTGTCCTGCATTTAAAAATTCCTGTGTTTACCTTCCCCCTATCTCTGCCCTCTACTCTATGCTTATTAAAAAAAAATCTGATTCTGGGTTTTGCAAGGATTCATAAATGTCACTTTTTTTCAAAAATAAAAACACATAAATGAAAATCCAATGCTGTGGTGAAATTCCACTAGGTGGAAATGGGGGCATTGTAGTTCGGAACAGGAAGTCAATGACTCCTTTTCTATTATTCAACCAGTACTGTGGTTTAGAACACCGCAATCGAAGTAAAGTAAATTTGTAAAGGAAAAAATATATAATTGCTATCAGATGCAATTTATCCCTGAACTATATATCGCTCAATAGCCTCACAAAATAATATAACATTTGATTATTATCCTATGACAGGCTTACTGCTGCATGCACACAAACAGCAGTCATAGGTAAATATGTAAAATCAGAAAGCATCATTAACATTGTACAGTCTATAGTACTCCACCTGCTGTTTGTTCTTGAGTCTGTATCTGGCCTTGGGGTGGGAGCCTTTGTCTGCAGCGCTCTCATCTCTGTAGGTCACACAAGCCCGCCCTCCAGGCAGTGCTAATGGTCAGTGTGCCAAGTGTGTGGGCAAGCAAAGACGGCCGTATGCTGCCTGTTATACTCTCAGTGTGGAGGCAGCAGCAGTCAACACACACAGGCATGTTTGGCTTAGCGCAATCGTACCATCAGTTAGTCGTGTTGCATTGTATTAGCGCAGGTATCCTTCCTGTTTGCACCATGTCGCTTGTTGTTTTGTATTCCGCCATGATGCCTTCAGTGCAGAGGCTTGAGATATAGGCTTCGCTTAGCCCACATACATCCTTTATACAATTCACTGCTAATGCTAAAGTTCACTGTGGCCTGGAAGAGATATATGTTTTGTTATGTGTTGTTTTTTTTGTTTTTTTTTGGTTGTTTTTTATTACTGAATGCTTTAAGTGCCCTGCAAATGTTTTATTCCAGCTGAGTGCTTGGGCTGTATGTATGTAGTTTCACACTTGAGCCATTATAGGAATGCCATGCCCCTAAGCGCTTTTTTCTTTCACTCTTCATTTAAAATTCTACAGGGTGTTTGAGCTTTGAGGTGATAATGTTCCTATGACCAGTTTGTGCCCATATGCTGCCACTTACAGCAATGCACGATCATTTTTCGATTGTGGAATAACCACTTTGGACTGCAGTCATGTAAATTTGGTTGCCATGTGGACACCAATCTCAGTTAACCACATTGATTTCTCCCTCTGCATACTGAATCTCGGAGGTGGTGGGTGCTGAACAAATAGGTGCTTGTCCTTGAAGACGGTTGCAAATGAGAAGGCGGTGCTGACTCTGGATCATCACATCACAGGAAATGCATTCAGCTGCAATAGTCCTTCTAAGTGATTGTGAATTTATATCATAGCGAATCTTGCTGCTCAGAGAAGTAGCTATTAGAAACACATGGGTATATTAATGCATGCACCATTCAGGCTTAACATATGGGGCTCACCAGTAGTGCAAGTACAGATTATGTTTTCAGGGCAGCTTGACTTCAGTTTTGTCAGTTTGCCCTGAACATAAACGCTTTCACATTGTCCAGCCTGCTGCTTGAAATGTTTTATCCTTCATTGAATCAACTGGTATTCATAGATGCACGATACATTTGAACTTCAAAAGACCTTTTCTGAAAATGCGTAAAGATTACTACATAGCACATACACCAAACTCTTCAATCTTGTACTTGACAAGATTTTGATTTTTGATTTGATTGTACAGAAGGATTTGTTGATATCTAATTCTAAGCCTGATTAACAGAATACTAATTAGGATATCCAAAATACTCTCAATAAAATATATTGTATCTATTATTCAAACCAAATGAAGCAAGATATGTGTAATCTTGGCAATTTTTACACATAAAATGCCTTATTTTACTCACCACATTACAAAACTTTTAATATTTTTTTTAAGGGATGCATCAATTTATCTTTTTCTCTTCTGATACCGATGTTGATACTTTGGTTAAAGTATCTGCCGATCCCCAATCTCTACCAATATTAGCAGGGACTAAAATAGAATTTACTTTCTTTAAATACTTTAAATATCCAAATGTGTTTTATAACTGTTAAATGTATCATTTATAGTAATCATTACTGAATTACCTTTGTAAAAACACCTTTGCAAAAATACAAATTTAATATTATGAGACATTTTGGGCCAACATTGGCTAGTAACTCATCTTATTACACCAGTTTATCCATGTAGAGATCGGCAAAACTGATATCGTAATAGCTCAATATCACCGCAAATATAATACCAGAGTTGTAAAAAGTTTTAAAGTTCTTGTTGGGTAATTGTTGTTGTTGTTGTTGGGCAAGCAAAACAATCTCAAAACTTTTGACAGGGGCAAGATCGTAGGGGTCGGACATCTGGGTCAGCAGTGCTCAAATTGCAGTTGTTGTGGCATCAGCTGTGGTCAGTTTCAAAAGGCTTGCACATGATTTGGGTCTGACATCATATAAGAGCATCATGGTTAGTATATTACAAATGCAGTCACTGTATCATACCAGTTATATTCAATGCAAATCATAAGCCATCATTGCAAAAGCATGAAATTATGTTTTTTCTCATTCTAATCTTAATTGAAGCCAAGACTGGAGGCGGTCTATACGTGACATCTGACCCTTGATGGATGTTTTGATGCTTTTGTTTTTTGATACCAGGGCCTCTCTCTTGTTCAGGGGTCACCAGAAGAGCTCCCTTTGATCTTAATTATATACAAGTAACAATAGTAATTAAAGCCGCAAGCGGCGTTGGTCGGGACCTCGCACCTGCGTTTGTTCGTCTTACTGAGATGCACAGCCATACGAAATTTCGTGTGCCTGGCACAATTATCTCACTTCCTGTTGGGCGTGGCCATGACATTGTAGATACCCTGTCAGAACAGACCCTGTCAGACCCTGTCAGACCCTGTCAGACCCTGTCAGACTCTGTTAGACCCTGTCAGACCCTGCATGTGGCCTACATGCTGAGGCCTACATGAACCTTCGATGCTTGTCCCCACATTGCTGCTTGCAGCTATATCAGATCAAAGGTACAAATATCAAAGACCTTTGATCAGGGCGTTGCCTAGCAACAGATACCTCCCATTCATAACTCATAACTCCCATTCAATAAATACCTAACTTTATCGATCCGCCGTATCGTCATATTACCGCCTATTTGAAAATCCTTCGCAATTTAACATCTCCAACGTCTTAAGATTATGTTCACCAAAATTTAAGCCCATCTGAGGTACGGTGTAGGAGAAGTGTTTCAAATTCCATGTGAAATACCCCAAAATCACACAAAAGGTCAATTATCTCACTTCCTGTTGGGCGTGGCCATGACATTGCAGTGAGGCGTTTGTTCGTCTTATGGAGATACACGTCCTTACCGAATTTCGTGCGCCTATCTTAAACGGTATGCCAGCCCCGAAAGACAACGCGCTAGGGGGCGCTATCGAGCTCCTGGGGGTCCCCGGGGGACGGGACTTTGTGTGGTCGTACTGGCAGCACTTTGTGATGCCCGTGCAAAGTTTCGTTCGTTTTGAAGCATGGGAACATGCTCAAAATTGCCCCAGCGAGTGTGAACAAGAACAAGAATAATTAAAGCCGCAAGCGGCGTTGGTCGGGACCTCGCACCTGCGTTTGTTCGTCTTACTGAGACGCACAGCCATACCAAATTTCGTGTGCCTGGGACAATTATCTCACTTCCTGTTGGGCGTGGCCATGACATTGTAGATACCCTGTCAGAACAGACCCTGTCAGACCCTGTCAGACTCTGTTAGACCCTGTCAGACCCTGCATGTGGCCTACATGCTGAGGCCTACATGAACCTTCGATGCTTGTCCCCACATTGCTGCTTGCAGCTATATCAGATCAAAGGTACAAAGATCAAAGACCTTTGATCAGGGTGTTGCCTAGCAACAAATACCTCCCATTCATAACTCATCACTCCCATTCAATAAATACCTAACTTTATCGATCCGCCGTATCGTCATATTACCGCCTATTTGAAAATCCTTCGCAATTTAACATCTCCAACGTCTTAAGATTATTTTCACCAAAATTTAAGCCCATCTGAGGTACGGTGTAGGAGAAGTGTTTCAAATTCCATTCTATGTCCAATACCCAAAAATCACACAAAAGCCCAATTATCTCACTTCCTGTTGGGCGTGGCCATGACATTGCAGTGAGGTGTTTGTTCGTCTTATTGAGATACACGTCCCTACCGAATTTCGTGTGCCTATCTTAAACGGTATGCCAGCCCCGAAAGACAACGCGCTAGGGGGCGCTATCGAGCTCCTGGGGGTCACTGGGGGACGGGACTTTGTGTGGTCGTACTGGCAGCACTTTGTGATGCCCGTGCAAAGTTTCGTTCGTTTTGAAGCATGGGAACATGCTCAAAATTGCCCCAGCGAGTGTGAACAAGAACAAGAATAATAATAATAATAATAATAATAATAATAATAGGGAAACAAAACAACATCAATAGGGACCTACGTCCCCTTCGGGAGCTCGGTCCTAATTAAAGCCGCAAGCGGCGTTGAGTCGGGACCTCGCACCTGCGTTTGTTCGTCTTACTGAGACGCACAGCCATACCAAATTTCGTGTGCCTGGCACAATTATCTCACTTCCTGTTGGGCGTGGCCATGACATTGTAGATACCCTGTCAGAACAGACCCTGTCAGACCCTGTCAGACTCTGTTAGACCCTGTCAGACCCTGCATGTGGCCTACATGCTGAGGCCTACATGAACCTTCGATGCTTGTCCCCCACATTGCTGCTTGCAGCTATATCAGATCAAGGTACAAAGATCAAAGACCTTTGATCAGGGCGTTGCCTAGCAACAAATACCTCCCATTCATAACTCATCACTCCCATTCAATAAATACCTAACTTTATCGATCCGCCGTATCGTCATATTACCGCCTATTTGAAAATCCTTCGCAATTTAACATCTCCAACGTCTTAAGATTATGTTCACCAAAATTTAAGCCTATCTGAGGTACGGTGTAGGAGAAGTGTTTCAAATTCCATACCTAACTTTATCGATCCGCCGTATCGTCATATTACCACCTATTTGAAAATCCTTCGCAATTTAACATCTCCAACATCTTAAGATTATGTTCACCAAAATTTAAGCCCATCTGAGGTACGGTGTAGGAGAAGTGTTTCAAATTCCATTCTAAGTCAAATACCCCAGAATCACACAAAAGGCCAATTATCTCACTTCCTGTTGGGCGTGGCCATGACATTGCAGTGAGGCATTTGTTCGTCTTATTGAGATACACATCCCTACCGAATTTCGTGCGCCTATCTTAAACGGTACGCCAGCCCCGAAAGACAACGCGCTAGGGGGTGCTATCGAGCTCCTGGGGGTCACTGGGGGACGAGACTTTGTGTGGTCGTACTGGCAGCACTTTGTGATGCCCGTGCAAAGTTTCGTTCGTTTTGAAGCATGGGAACATGCTCAAAATTGCCCCAGCGTGTATGAACAAGAATAATAATAATAATACGGAAACAAAGCAACAACAATAGGGACCTTCGTCCCCCTTCGGGGCTCGGTCCCTAATAATAGGGAAACAAAGCAACAACAATAGGGACCTTCGTCCCCCTTCGGGGCTCGGTCCCTAATAATACGGAAACGAAGCAACAACAATAGGGACCTTCGTCCCCTTCGAACTCGGTCCCTAATAATAGGGAAACAAAGCAACAACAATAGGGACCTTCGTCCCCCTTCGGGCTCGGTCCCTAATAATAGGGAAACAAAGCAACAACAATAGGGACCTTCGTCCCCCTTCGGGGCTCGGTCCCTAATTAAAGCCGCAAGCGGCGTTGGTCGGGACCTCGCACCTGCGTTTGTTCGTCTTACTGAGACGCACAGCCATACGAAATTTCGTGTGCCTGGCTCAATTATCTCACTTCCTGTTGGGCGTGGCCATGACATTGTAGATACCCTGTCAGAACAGACCCTGTCAGACCCTGTCAGACCCTGTCAGACTCTGTTAGACCCTGTCAGACTCTGTCAGACCCTGTCAGACCCTGCATGTGGCCTACATGCTGAGGCCTACATGAACCTTCGATGCTTGTCCCCACATTGCTGCTTGCAGCTATATCAGATCAAAGGTACAAAGATCAAAGACCTTTGATCAGGGCGTTGCCTAGCAACAAATACCTCCCATTCATAACTCATCACTCCCATTCAATAAATACCTAAGTTTATCGATCCGCCGTATCGTCATATTACCGCCTATTTGAAAATCCTTCGCAATTTAACATCTCCAACGTCTTAAGATTATGTTCACCAAAATTTAAGCCTATCTGAGGTACGGTGTAGGAGAAGTCTTTCAAATTCCATACCTAACTTTATCGATCCGCCGTATCGTCATATTACCGCCTATTTGAAAATCCTTCGCAATTTAACATCTCCAACGTCTTAAGATTATGTTCACCAAAATTTAAGCCCATCTGAGGTACGGTGTAGGAGAAGTGTTTCAAATTCCATTCTATGTCCAATACCCAAAAATCAAACAAAAAGCCCAATTATCTCACTTCCTGTTGGGCGTGGCCATGACATTGCAGTGAGGCGTTTGTTCGTCTTATTGAGATACACGTCCCTACCGAATTTCGTGCGCCTATCTTAAACGGTATGCCAGCCCCGAAAGACAACGCGCTAGGGGGCGCTATCGAGCTCCTGGGGGTCACTGGGGGACGGGACTTTGTGTGGTCGTACTGGCAGCACTTTGTGATGCCCGTGCAAAGTTTCGTTCGTTTTGAAGCATGGGAACATGCTCAAAATTGCCCCAGCGAGTGTGAACAAGAACAAGAATAATAATAATAATAATAGGGAAACAAAGCAACAACAATAGGGACCTTCGTCCCCCTTCGGGGCTCGGTCCCTAATAATAATAATAATAATAATAATAGGGAAACAAAGCAACAACAATAGGGACCTTCGTCCCCCTTCGGGGCTCGGTCCCTAATTAAATGGAGAAGCGGCATCCAACTCCGTAGCCCGGGTGCTTGGTGCTGTATGGTTGATAGGTGCGTGGGCGAGTGATGAAGAGATGGAGAGGCAGTTAGCATGCTATCGGAACTCAGTAGATTACAGAGCAGCCTGTAAGAGCCTGTTTGCTACATTTTTTAATCAATTCCACCGTGTTGGTTGCTTCAGGGGACATGAACACAAGATGGACATATTTCCTGTACTGTGTACTGGGCCAGCCATGAAATGAGACTCTTCACATGGCTGCCATAGGCCAGTGTGAGAGGTCATGGGGTAACACGCAATAGTATTTCACAGGAAGAAAATTACATTAGCAAATAAAATGGTTTAATACAATGGAGTTTGAATTTGCAATTATAAAGTTGTGGTTTAGCACTAATGGCTGACTCATGAACCTTAAAGATTCTCACTGTCACGGTAATGTGTAACAGCATTGTTTACTCCGATGGTAGGAATTGAAATTTGTTTTCATTAATTAGCATCAGTGTTTTGGTGGTTGGGCCTCTGCATAATATGTTTGCATGTGTAGATTTACCAAGAGATTCAACTTGTAAATGTATATTTTAAATGACTGCTAGATATACATATCCATGGGTTTCAGAATAATGAAAAATTCGGACTGTTGCCATAGCAAATGACACAAAATATTAAATGATGGCCCTTGCTACCATGCACACGTCCCTCCCATGCATCAGCTAGGAACTAGGAAGCACCTCAATCCCAGGTTTTTGTAATAAAAAAAAGATATAATGATAAAATGATCATTTTTATGTATATTTTATATAAATAAAAATATATATAGTATATTACTACTATGCTATAATAACCATTGGTTATGCGGCCATTACTTTTCTGTATTCAGGTTTGATTTTGTACTGCTGGTTAAACTTTTACATTTACATCTGTAGGCTGATGCATGTGGCAGTGTCAAATAAACAGGAAATAAGCCATTTTTTTCATACCGTGTGTCTCATTGGCTTTTCTAATCGATATAACCAGGTCAGCAAATCTGTAATCTGACAATTAACTACCAAATTCTCTTTTGACCTATAGAGAAACTGTTGCAATTCTGTGTAATGGCATGAAACTCCTTTGGGTCATAAGTAGTATGGTAAGCAAATATTTAAAGACATAACAGTAAACCTCAAATTTTTGCATTCTTGTAGTCATCTTACACTTTGTTTTCACAGTTTTCTAATAACTTATAAGTAACAATGCACCATCAAGCATTTTCTGTTCTGATACAATGTCAATAGTTGGGCTTTACATATCTGCAGATACCCGATATAAACAGATTAAACACAAATGGCTTATGTTTAAATATTACTCAAATGTGTTTTGTAACTGTTAGAAAATATAACCGCTTTGAAAAAATACAAGTTCAATAATATGATGTTCTTTGGGCCAACATTGACCAGGAAATTGCCTTATTACACCAGTTTATAGATGAAAATGAGATATCGACTGAACCGATATCCGTTTAATATAGGTACTGATATCAGTATATTATTGGTGCATCTTTACTTTTAAGTAGTGGCTTTTAATCTTCAAGTTCATTGTAAACTTTCTTGCCAAGTCCCACTTTTGGTGTTATCCAAAACAGCGTCCGGATGTCCTGTAGTGCTGGTGTTGGAAAGAGACATCACAATCAATAAAGCACGTCCATAAAACATTACACAGATACTGTATGTCTTCACCAAACTGTGATCCAACTCAAATTATATGGGTGACTCTGAAGACACAAATGCATTCTATAAATGAATTTAGTTCTGAGTGTCACAACCACCCAGCCTATATGAATGTTTGTGGGGTGCTCGATGATAGAAAATATGAAGTTATTGGCAGCGCCAAAGGTTACTTCACAGATTTGTGCTGGTGTCAGAATCAGTGCAGCTGTTACTAATGAGCTAAAAGGTAGGCCTAATTAAAAGTAATGAGCTGAGCCTGGCTGCTCGACAATGGACACGTCCCGCCAGTTTGGGGCTATTATATGAGCTGGGCCAGGATACGTACTCCAAATCTCAATTAAAACATAAAAGTGAATGTCTTATGAAGTAGTAACTTAAAATCACCACTATTTGTACTTTTGCTACAGTTACTACTAGTGCTGTCAGATTTAAAAAATTAATCTAATTAATTACAGGATTTGTAATTAATTAATCTAATTAATTGCATTTTAAGAGTGTGAGAGAGAGAGATTGAGAAAGAGAGGGAGATAGAGAGAGATAGAGAGTGAGTGAGCGAGTGAGTGAGTAAGCGAGCGAATGAATGAACCCACTTTGCGATTGAGTTTGTCAGTTTTCAAGTGGTCACTTTGTTCATTTTTTTCCCAAATTTTGCAAGCGTGGTTTGGTGGTTTGGTGAAGTGCGCACTATCACTGGTAACGATGGAACTTGTCCAGACGTGTTTATTGTTCAAATGATCCGTCAGGCTGGAGCAGCTTCGGTGATCAGAAAATTATTTTTGACAAAAGCTACAAATCACCGCATTCTTGTTGATAGACCGTCTTCATTCTGTTTATAAATAAACTTGCCGTTCAAAGTCCCTGGCAGCCACTCATAATTAATTGCGTTAATTTTTATAACACGTTAATTTGCAGTGTAATTAATTAATCTAATTAGCACATTAAATTGACAGCCCTAGTTACTTCTACTCTAATGCTACTGCATATACTACTTACAACATACTAGAAATATATTTCTCTCTTTTGCTATAAAAAGCATATGGGTCAGGTTTTAGTAACTACTACCCAATGACAGTATTTAAGATCAAGATGTGCTAAAACATGCCTATAAGTGTCATGTTTCAGGGCAAAGTATTTCATAGAATGGACAATGGGGCGTCAGTAGCTCGTTTGGTGGAGTGTTTGTCCACTGATCCATAGGTTCTGTTTCAAATCCTGCTCTCAACATAGACATCACTGATTGAGCATCAGCTCCACTGACCCACAGGTTGGTGGGGCAGTTCCAGCTCCCACAGATGAATGCCACCTTGTCCCCAGTGCCTGTATGCTGTATGTAAGAATGTGCGTGAATGGCTGAGTGGTTCCTTGATGTAAAATGCTTTGAGCGCCTGAAATGTAGAAAAGTGATATAGAAAAATCACAATTAAAATTATTCACAAAAAGCAACTGTGCAAGTTTCTGTTTAATTTATAATCAGAATAGATTCTCTATATTCTATTCTACTCAGAATTTATAAAGATTTTTAGTTACTACTTGCTACACCATTGATTAGCCCAGAAACTTTGTTAGTTTTGTCCGTTTTGAAACTAAAACCACTATACTATTTACTATGCTACTGTATGCGTGAAAAGTCCCTCAGTCGTCCATGCTACTGTACTACTGTACTACTTTCAGTTCTACTATGCTACTGTACTACTATGCTACTGTACTACTTTCCGTTCTTCAAGGGCTTTTTCCAATAAAAGTATTATTGGAAGAGAGATGCATTTTGATTTCAGAGTTGTGAATTACTAAAATGTGATTTCACAAAATAGGAAAGCATTTTACAGCAAGCAGGTAAAATAATATTTCTGCTTGGATTCCTGATTTAAATTACATCTCCAATTGAGGTTCTGGGCAGAAGACGATTATTCCATGCGGGCAGAAAAATCATTTGTATTAGGTCTGGGAGTGCAAAAAGGAAGGAGCACAAATTGAACTTTTTTATGACTATGACACTATTACAACTGGTGGCATGTGCTGCTCCTAACTGTTATTTTAGCGACCGCATATTAAGGTGTGACTGTTTTATTTCTCTTTGCAGACCGCTTTGAAGTCAGCCCTGTGAGGAGCACCCCAAAACAGCACGTAATATTCTGGTGAGTGGCCAAAGGGAAAGTAAAACCCTCTTTATATTTACATAATACACTGGGACATAAGGGGGCACACTGGGGCAGTAGACAGGGCTAGGCTGTGTGAGGACAGAGATCTGCTGGCATGCCTGCCTATGATGCAGATACCCAATCAATATTGAGTTTTGTCTCCCCGAGGTGACTGTGGTTTGGTGCAAAGAGCCAGCCCAATTTTACTACTCGAGACTGCTTCTAGTACAGCTACTGCAATTTCTGCACTGGCTTTTTCTATACAACCACTAGATAAACCACTAGATACTTTATTTTTAATATAAATCAAACAACATAAACATGGTAATATATTATTCCTACAGGAAGTAACCAATTAATGCTATTACCATTTTTTTGGAAATCCTAGCCCAGTTAGAAACAAAGCTGCGCCTGTTGTTTTACTATTTCTACTACTATACTTGTATTGTTGCTAATAGCACCATTGTAATTATGTATTATTTATATGTATATACAGTGGTACCTCACCTTATGAAATTAATTCGTTCCAGAAGTGGTTTCGTAACGTGAAAAATGTGTAAGTTGAGTAGCTATTTCAATGGAAAAAGCCTGATCCGTTCCAAGGGTTTTTTTTATAGTGTAACTTTTTTTTTTATAGTGTAACGTTGTGTTCTGCGTCCTGGCGGGCTAAGAGACTAGACCAGGACTAAAAGAACGTGGAATAAACCAGGTCTGGCCAGAACTAAACCTGGATTGGACCTGTTATTATTATAACATGGCAGTGCCGCGGGAGGAGCGCATTGCTCGTGTCTTCGCGCTCCTTGCGGTGCGGGGCGGGCTCTGCTTCTATCTGACCTCCAGAGCCGGGGCGCTGACACTGTGAGCTAACAGGCCGAGGAAGGTGCTCTATCAGCGGTGTTGTGAGATGTGTCTATCTTGTGTCTATAGCTCAGTGCAGAAGAGAGAGTCTGCGAGTGTGTGCGCGCGCGTAGTGTGCGCGTGCTGGATGAATGTCTCCTCCGTAGAGGAGACAATAAAGCCCCACTCTGCAGCAAAACTGCCTTTTTTTTACTTGCATTCTCCACCACTGTAAGCGCGTGATGTCCACAAGGGAGTTAACCCCGGAGGGAAAGCTATCTCCGGCCATGGAGAAGAAGATCTCCCCTGTGTCTCCCAACCACGGTTAGGAGATGAGAGCAGGAATGGATAACAGCGGGCAAGACCGCGGGGTCTCGCTCGGGTTGGGCGCTGGTTCTATGTGACTTCCAGGTCTAGACCAGAACTAAACCAGGTCTAAACCAGGACCGGAGCAGGAATAAATCACCCCGTGCTCGGCCCGCGCGTGCTCGGCCCCGAGGAGGAGGCACGGCTGCATCCCGCAGCCCCGGTGTAGCGCGGCCTTGCGCCGTGCCGACGTGATCCTTCGATGTCGGCTCTTCCTATCACTGTGAAGCAGAATTCACCAAGTGTTGCATTGATCACTCACTAAGGGAACGTGAGCTGGGTTTAGACCGTCGTGAGACAGGTGAGTTTTACCATACTGATGATGTGTTGTTGTGTCTCCCCTCGTTTCGGGGCGTGCATCTGAGCGCGCATTAATTGAATTTTTGAGATTTGTTGTTTCTAAAGTGCGTTATAAATAAAGTTGGATTGGATTGGAGATTTCGCATTTCGTAACTTGAAATTTCATTCGTATCTAGAGACCAAAATTTGACGTGAAGGCGTTTCGTAACTTGAAATTTTCGTTTGTTGGGTTATTCGTAAGGTGAGGTACCACTGTATCCTACTTTATTCATTCTAACCATGAAAAAATGAATAATGCACTGTAAAGTGTTTGTATTGAAAGGTGCTATATAAATCCAGTGCATCATTTTAAGCATTCTCACCTTGTGTGTGCATACAAATGTAAATGGTGTGTCTTCTTTTGTTTGAATAAGGCCCTGCTTCACACTGGCGCCCTGTGCTGGGTCTTTATCCCATGCAGATTGGCCCACATGTTGCCGTAGTGATCCTTAGAGCTCCTGTGCATGACACTTGGCTCTTCTTACACATCGACGGGCTGAGCTGGCGCCATGGCTGCGTGCCTCTCAGTCAGCGCACAGGGACCAGCTCCATTATCAGAGCAGCCGCCTCTCCTCCCTGCAGCAAGAGCCTGCTCCTGCACATTTCATTTCTTATCTCAAAAGAGAAAACAGTGCTGCAAATGAACAGCACACGACAGCTCTCTCATGCAAATGGAATACATACTGTACTTTGTGGAAATGAGGTGTGAAATATGCTTTTAAGGAGTGTTTCAAGAAATACTGAGTATTGCCTTTGGTACGACATTTTCAGTAAAGGTCATGGAAAATGATTAATTTTGGTGTGGATCCAAAGCACTGTTTACAACAAGTGTCATAAAGATATGTGATATTTGTGGTAAGAAATACTCTTCCTGATATGGACAGAAAATGTTAACCTGACTGACCATGAGAGGACAGTTTAGGGGATTTTTCCGGGATGATGTTAAGCAGGTGTTGTGGTTTAAGAGAAAGAGCATTTAGCCCCATTTGGAGTAACCCAATAACAACATTCAGAAGATATTAAGATAATCCAAAAGTCTTTTAATGTATTATGTTGAGGTTTAAGATAAGTTAGACACAGTTTTGTATATTTCCAACAGAACATTCATGAAATGTAATATTTTGATAATCTGTCCCGTATCCAGCTCATCTGATTGTTGTGTCTTTAGAAATAGTGAGATCAGTGGTTTCTAAGTTGACACGTTTCTGACTTGCTGTAATTTTGTAGTTTTGTAAATGTCTTTCTTATTCTCTAGAGTGAGGGATAAAGACAACACACACTGTAGGTCTTACTTATGACATTATTCTATTGTCTATAAGAGAAAAACAGTTTTCTTGTTCATTTCCATTAATTGTGGCCCTTGTGGCATTGTTTCATATTGCACTTTAATTCCAAATGTGAAGATTTAATTCCTTCTCTCTGTGACTGGTTCATAAACTCTGGCTCTGAGGTGTGTCTCACTGGAGTTTGTGTTTTGGGATGTAGTGGATTTGCCTCACTGTAAATAATGATTTGAGAAGGGAAGGCTCCTGCACCATTCATCTAAAACTGAAGCAATTATTCATGGACTGCCATCAAGGACATATCAAAGATTAAAAAGGAGTCCTACGAGGTTCATGTCTGAGCAGCCGTACCCCTTTGTTTGCTTCTCCATTCTTGTGTTTGCAAACATGGAGCTTTTCATCTGCACTAGTTCCTGTAACAGTCTCTCAGCATGCACAGCTCTCACATGTGCCCTTTTCTCACAACTCACATAAGATCGCATTATCACATGTTGGAGAACAGAGGAGCTGGAGATCTTTAATGACATATTTTCATAAAAGCTTTTATAATGGTGGGAGCAACACAGTGTGAAGATACTTTGCTTTTTGTTTTCTCATTGTTGGTCTCTGACAGGCTTTCTGACTGTTTTTGGAGTTAGTCTGTGTAATGGGACTAAAAGTGAAATCCATAGTGTTTGGCTTTTCTGTTTCTCTGTTAACAGCGTCATCAGTGTCATAAAGAGACACCAGAGGAGTAATTGTTCCCAACTTTCTCAGGCTGCACTAAGGAAGGAAGTTTTGTTATGAGCGCACACAGCCCTGTTAACTGGCTATGTTTAGTGTCCCTCTAAAGGGGCACATAGACATCTTGCCACAGTACCATGAATAGAAAGTGAATTTGCAGTATTTTTCTATATTCTCAAAATATGATAGGCTTCATCTGTACAATTATTGCTTTGTTCACTTGTGTTATTATGCTTAGTCCTGCGTAACATGACCTGCCTTTCAGATTTGGACCATTGTGTGTATATGTTCTATTTTAGTCCAGTTGCAGAGCTTGTTTAGTTTAGAGTTATTCTTGGCCTTGTCCTTGTGGTACCTCAAGAACCAAATATTTTTGAGGTGATATTTGCTGTAAAAATCTTGTAGCGTATAAGACCTGCACTGGCTGGGATAAGCTATAACCACAAACCATCGCCTCAAAAAGTATTTTTTTTTTAAATCAAAAAGTAGATGAATGAAATCTATTTCATTAAAGGTCCCATGACATGGTACTTCTTGATGCTTTTATATGGCTCCTTAATGGTTCCCTAATACTGTAAATGAATCCTTCTTCAAAATCAACACACTGCATGAGATATGACTCTGACAGTCTTCATGAGGCTAGATATGTGTCTAAAATGCTTTATTCTGAGTGTTGCTGCTTCAGTGCAAATGAGAAGGACAGAGAGATTGGGTAAGGAGCGGGCGGGCGGGTTTCCCCCGTAGCTCTGCACCGCTGTCTGCTCGCTTCCGTGTTTAACACAGGAAGACAGATGAGAGACTTTGCAATGAAAAAAAGCATATTTACACAGAAAATAAAATTAAACCACTGGTATTTCAGAGGTCCAGAGGGTCGGGTAAGGGACTCGCGAGCCTAGAAACACTCGGACGTGCCTCCAGGCAAATAAAAAAACGCATTTCGCATTGCGTAGCGCATTCACAGTCCAAACTCTATGGGCGGGATATACAGGGACGCTGAGCAGAGACAGAGGGAGGGGCTGGAGCTGCATTTGCCGATCTGACGTCAAAAAGGTGCCTTGTCCGAACTCGCGCGTTTGAACACTGGTTTTGTGTAATGCAGAAAAGGACCGCAAATGCTCAGTTTAGACATTTCACAACTTTTAGCCATGGGGGGGGGGGGCTAAACAGGGTAGGGGAGCTCACATTAACGTTCAAAAACCTCAGAAAGTGAAAATTTCATGCCATGGGACCTTTAAACAATATGACAAAAAAATATATAATGATTATAATATTGATTATCTATTGATTATCTATAAAAATATTGATTATCTATTTTATTAGAAACAAATACAACGTAATCTTATGAGTATAAACAATACAATAGTCCAATTTCTTCAAATGAGTAATAATTTACAGGCTTGTACACTGTAGTCATTATTCAGTCACTCCACATTCATTGGTGGTAAGCTTCTATTGTAGCTACAGCTGCCCTGGGGCAGACTGACAGAAGTGGTGCTCCCAATCTGTGCCATCTGGCCACCACAAACACTCAAGCACAAACCACTTTCATAGGGGTGAAGGTGGATGAAGTGTCTTACCTAAGGACACAACAACAGAACTTGGTCTGAGTGAGAATCGATCCTCCGCCCTTTGGGTTCAAAGGTGCTCAAAGTATGCCCTCCCGTGCTTTTAGTGACAGAGGATTGACTATAAATATCATGACTAAAAAGAACCAAGGATAGCATTGATTATAAATGACTGAATCTCGATCTCCATTAAAATGTTATTATTGCACAGCCTGTAACTCAAAACAAATACAATACGAATTGAATTGTCTTTTTGTCTCTTTCTCGCTGTGCGCCTCCAGTAATATAAACAGTATATCTACGACAACATTTGAAATCCCTTACCTCCTGCACAGATGAACCGATGACCTGGTGCACATCTCTTTAGATACAGACCATTCTTATGTTCAGAGGCTGGGGTTTACATAATGCACCATTGTGAAACACTATTGATTTCTGTTGCCCTGTGTAGCTCGATGCCTCTTTAAACAAGGCCAGTGTCTTGCCTCAGCACCGCTCATTCAAATTGGCTACCTCAGCTAATTTCGGAACAGGGATAAAATAGAAAGTTAATAATCCATAGTATGAGGCATAGCAAAGCGTGCAAAAAAGGCCTTGATGATGGTCATTACTGTTGTATTTCCAAGAACAGTGCATGAAGCGATAGAGTGCTTTTAACTTTTAATTAAATACCACAAAAATGAGCTACACATTTCTGATAGTGTCAAGAATTCTGGGTGTAATGATTAATTTACAGTTAAGAGGAGATATTAGCATGCCTGGGTGAACTTAGGTAAGCCAGTGTCATTAGTATTCAGTGCACGCAAGCACTGGATTCGCTTGTTTAAATAGTTTTATTAATTTATGTTTGTACTGAAATTATTTGTTCTCCCTCTGTAAACATATCACTGTTTGAGTCAGAAAATGTCCTCAAATAAAAATTAAATTCTATGATTAATTTGGGGAGTTTGTTTTGGGGGCTTTCAGCGTCATTTTGATTTAGTGGGCAAAAATGTGTATTTTTAAAAGTAAAAACATATATTATAGTTCATATTTTCTGGGAGTTGAGTTTGCTCCCCATACCACTTTTTATATATATAAAGTTAAAAGTTACAAGTGTTACTTCTAACTGTTACCTGTTACTGGTGGAGGCTCTGCAACATACTTGTCTCCTTTAAGTTCTTATTGCATTGTCTGAATTGTACAAAGATTTCATATGTCTTACTAAAGAACAAATATGAGACATTCTTGTAGCTTGGATTCCCATTTAAACATGCTTTTTGTCACCAGTATTTCATATTTTCAAACTTAAAATACAATTGGAGAAAACACATTATAAAGCATACCTCAGTTTCTTGAGGTATCAGCTATGAACAATTAGAAAATGTGTTGTTGCAATAGTAATCTATGTGAACGTTAGGCTAATAGATCATTTGTTCATTGTGAGCACAAACAATTCCAATGATTTATATACTTAGAAATTGAGCAGGACAATTGAATTTTGAATTTATGATGCAACAAGGCTAAATGCTATACAACACCAGGTAGGTTTTTGATGCAGGCACAGCAAGTCAATTTTGCTTAACATCCTTTAAAGATCCCATGACATGGTACTTCTTGATGCTTTTATATGGCTCCTTAATGGTTCCCTAATACTGTAAATGAATCCTTCTTCAAAATCAACACTCAGTGCATGAGAAACAGAGATAAGATGAGAAAGAGTAATTTTTCTCTCTCTGAACAGGCCATTATGGGCGTTGTTGCTTGAATGCAAATGAGGAGAAAAGAGCTGGCCTATAGTAGAGGGTGGGGGCGTGGCCAAACTCTCCGCGCTCAGCTCTCAGCTGATCCATTTCCGTGTTTTTGCACGGGGGGAGAGATTTCAAGCGTTCCATTGAAAAATAAACACATTTCCACAGAAAATAAAATTAAACCACTGCTGTTCAAAGGTCCAGAGGCTCAGATAAAGGACTTCCAAGCCTAGAAACACTCGGACGTGCCTCCAGGCAAATAAAAAAACGCATTTCGCATTGCCTAGCGCATTCGCAGTCCAAACTCTCTGGGCGTGATTTACAGAGACGCTGAGTACAGACAGACGGGGGTGGAACTGCATTTGCATTTCTTTTTTCGATGTGAGGTCAATAAGGTGCCTTGTTCAAAATCGCCCATTTGAGCTCCGATTTTTTTGTAACGCAGAAAAGGATCGCAAATGCTCAGTTTAGACATTTCGCAACTTTTAACCGGGGGGCTAAACAGGGTAGGGGAGCTCACATTAACCTTTAAACATATCCAAGGACCCATACGCTATTTTCTGATCTGGATGTTTACTCTTCAAAAATATACCTGAAGTTTTGTTTTGTTTCATTCACACATGTTTAAGACACAAATCCTGCATATTTGGGCACTCTCAAACAGAAAACAAACTGCAGTGGGGCAGAGCATTCTGAGCTTTGGGGATATAAACAGGCTAATAATAGAGGGTTATTCAAACATCTGTGAATGAAACAAAAATATAACTTAAAGTATGTTTTTTAAGATATTAAAGCTCACAAGAGTAGATTTTGTGTAATTAATATAGGATGTTTAAGAGAATGTTAAAATTATAATAGACCTTCTTAATTGGTTTAAAGTCTGTCTACCAAACAAACTAAATCTTTCTAATGCCTCATTGTTTTCAGAATACCAATCCTGTTGTTGTTATGATGCTGTCCTGCTTTAAATAGTTGTTCCAACAGTGACTCATATGACATGTTTTGGCCCTGACATTACTTCTACTACAACTCCATACCAGATCGTGCATATTTTCCTATCTTGCACACTTGCAATTATCCTGATGTGTATATTTGGGGGAATTTCTGATGGGACACGGTTGTTAATGAGGATAAAAATGTTGTATTATTCTGACACAGTGTTAGCACAAAGCTCCAGCTGAGTACTGCACAAGCCTCTAGGACTCTGCCTGTTGACAGGAAAATGGGTTTAAATTGCTGTCGGCTTATTCACCAGTCCTCCCAGTTGAGATCCTGTTAATTCAGTCCTCCAGCCCTGCACCAGAGTTAAGGGGAAATAGTTGTAAACAAAGAAAATATTTAAATAATAAAGTTACTTAATTAATATGAATTATTAAAAATGCTATTAAAGTGCTTATTTAACACTTCTCATGGCCTTAAGTTTGAAGTGAAGTAATTCCTGGGGTGATGAGACTACACAGTGTTTTTATACAGTAAAACTCATTAGCATAGTGCTTAGTAGTAAGAATTAATAAGCCAAAAGCAATCAGATTCATAAATGATTGATGATGAATTTTGGTGCTGCAAATACTCCATAGAGTAAAGGCATATTTTGAACAAGCAATGGCAGCACAATCCTTAATTGTTGGGTTGACTTCTGCCATGACTGAGCTACTGTACTGTCGCCCCACTGGGGCAACTGTCAGTTGGTAAGAGCGTTTGTTCACTGATCCGAAGGTTGGCAGCTTGAATTCTGCTCTCAGCGTAAACATTGGTTGAGCGGTCAGATCCACAAGTTGGTGGGGTGATTCCAGCTTCCACAGATTGTTGTATGAATGTGTGTGAATGGGTGAGTGGTTCCTTGTTGTAAAGTGCTTTGAGTGCCTTGAAGGTGGAAAAGCGCTATATAAAAATGTGACCATTTACTATTACTTAATATTCAGTAACCAATTTAGCATTATGTATTTTTTTAAATAATGTTTGTTTGGTTTTTTTTTTAAGTTGCTTTCTAGGGTCTTCTTCAGTATTTCATTAAACTTATCTACTGTATCTCCATCGAAACAAGCTAATGACCAGCAGCATATTTTTGAACAATAATTGAAAAAACTGCAAGGTCCATAATCTGAACTTTTAATGCTCTTAGATACTAAGCACTAAATTTGTTTATAAAGGGCAACAACAACCTCCTTTTTATTTCAGTTGGACATATCAATGCATATTAACGAACATCTGGAACTGTTACAGTGCCAATATGTCATCTGTGGTTCTTAGGCATGTAACAAAGGACAGATCACACAACACATCCATCCATCCATTTTCTTCCAGGACCGGGTCGCGGGGTCAACAGTCTAATCAGGGACTCCCAGACTTCCTTCATCTGGACACTTCCTCCAGCTCCTCCAGGGGGACCCCAAGGCGTTCCCAGGCCAGCCGAGAGACATAGTCCCTCCAGCCTGTCCTGGGTCTTCCCCGGGGCCTCCTCCCTGTGGGACATGCCTGGAACACCTCCCGACGGAGGCGTTCAGGAGGCATCTGGAACAGATGCCCGAGCCTCAGCTGGCTTGTCTCGACATGGAGGAGCAGCGGCTATACTCCGAGCATCCTCCCGTGTGACTGAGCTCCTCACCCTATCTCTAAGGGTGCGCCCAGCCACTTTGCGGAGGAAACTCATTTTGGCCGCTTGTATCTGTGATCTTGTCCTTTCAGTCATTACCCAAAGCTCATGACCATAGGTGAGGGTAGGAACGACCAGATTGACCAGTAAATCGAGAGCTTTGCCTTTTGGCTCAGTTCCCTCTTCACCACAACGGTCCAGTACAGCGGCCACATCACTGCCGATACTGCACCAATCTGTCTGTCAATCTCACGCTCCATCCTCCCCTCACTCGTGAACAAGACTCCGAGATACTTGAACTTTTCACCCACCTGGAGAGGGCATGCCACCTTTTTTCAGTCGAGAACCATGGCCTTGGATTTGGAGGAGCTGATCCTCATGCTAGCTGCTTCATACTCGGCTGTAAACCAGTGCACGTTGGAGGTCCCGGTTCGATGAAGCCAACAAACAGCAGAGATGAGATCCTGTGGTTCCCAAACCGGATCCCCTCTCGCCCCTGACTACGCCAAGAAATTCTGTCCATAAATACAATGAACAGAACCAGTGACAAAGGGCACATTGCAGATAAACTGATAACACAAATTTAAAAGAATTTTATGTGGCATGCACCCTTACAGTTTAAAGGCACAACAGTCACATCTGAAACAGGTTGACAGTGCAGATATCACTGGAGAAATCTATACTCTATACTATCTATATACTCAGTACTCATACAGGTATTTCTCAGCCTGTATGGAGCAGCAACAGAGGCTGCACTAGCACTGATCAGTGATTGGCTGTAAGTGCTGGGGTTGGAGTAGTGAGGATTCAGATCAGAGAGAGTTCCTATAAGTTTCAACCAACTGTATTTCAGCAGTGAAACTGGCAACCCAAATCAGCTACATTTTGGGACACTGATAGGTCAATAATGGTGGTTTTATTGCTTAAAAACATGCATTCTTACTATGAATTGTCTTACCTCTCAATTGATCTGACCTGTGGCTTGGTAGTGCCCCTGCTTTAATGCCATACTATGGAACATTCTATGTAAAGCAATCTATCTCCATGAAGACAAGAAGGTAGTGTATCTTCCACCGGAAAAGTGACCTTGTGCATCTAAATATTTGCCCCAGTATTCCCTCAATGAAAACAGTTCAATATTGGTGAATATGTCCATTTGAAACAGAGATTTTGGGCTCGTATCTTGAAACAGACTCCAGCCGATTCATGCAAATGACTGTTTTGATGTCTTTTGTTAGCATCTGTGGCTAATCTCAGGGCACTATAATTAAACAGGAGGACACTACAACCCTTCTTTGTGCTGTGTCAGTGTGAGAAATAGCTGTAGCAGAAAAGCTACCTTGTCAAAGTAATACAACACCCACAGTAAAGCACAAACAAAAGAATTTTAGGACTTGGTGTGCTGGCTATAAATTTGCAAATTTGTCTTCATTACTGCTGCTGCGTTGAGCTAAGAAAGAGTGCTTAAAATCTGTGAAGGATCTAGTTGGAAAAAACAATTAGGGGTTTGGAGAATGCATTCAAATCAAAATGTCCAATGGAAATTGCTTATTGCTCCAAATTTCAAGACATTTTGAAACGTATTACAAGTCTAACAACATTCCTCCTCTTTGCACAATCCCCTAAACAACCTAATTTTAAAGAAACAAAAAGGGAAATGACTTGCTATATTTAAGAGGTTGAGTCCAATTTAACAGCTATAAAAAAACTCAGCTCGGCAACAGTTTGTTTTTGATGGCTGCACTCCATGAAACGATAAATCACTTTCAATTATAGGAAAAAAACGCAGTGTTTCTTATTTATTCTTCACATTGCACCACCCAGGTCTACGCCTACATGGGACTGACGACACCCTCGAGATAACTCCCATTCATCATTGTAACAGCACAGGCCCGGGCCACTCTCCATGTTAGCAGTCCACTATAAAGGTACAAAGAATACTGAATATAGAGCCCTGTGATGAGCTGGGGATTAGCTGAGCAAATATTCCTATGGCCATATAGTGTTTGTGCTAGTGCGGCACCATCGCGCACACAAGCAAATTACTGTCT
This sequence comes from Paratrypauchen microcephalus, assembly GCA_036785185.1. Taxonomy (NCBI): domain Eukaryota; kingdom Metazoa; phylum Chordata; class Actinopteri; order Gobiiformes; family Gobiidae; genus Paratrypauchen; species Paratrypauchen microcephalus. Next base: position 2,392,721 of record JAVJIX010000028.1, on the reverse strand, counting down.
GATCCTATAGACAAGCTCCAAATGCAACATAATCCTCGGGAGGCTTGTTAGAATTCAAAGCAAAACTCTCCATTGCTGTGAAAAAAGATCAAATGATTAGGACGATTATAGCCATGCATTTATTTTTATTTTTTTTTCACCAGTGTTGGGTTGTTGGGTGGTTATATAGACAGTGTTGGAAAGTAACCAAATACATGTACAGAGAATGCATATTCATTATACTAATTTTGAGTAACTGTATTCAGGTACAGTTACTTTTTCGTTTGTTAATATTCAGATTGTAGTTACTTTTCTAAAATTAGAGGAATACATGGTGGTACTTGAGTACACAACGTAGGCTTCAAACTACACAAAATTATTCAGAAAAACCCAAAATACTCTTATTGTGAATGCATAAGTGATTTTTTTTTCTTTTCCAGTCATGCATAGCAAAGATAGAATCAAACATTAATATTGCATTTTTACCCTAATATTTAGATGCAATTTAGTGTAAATATTCTGAATACAGTACTCTGATAGGACCATGTAATACGTTACAAAACACAAAAACTACTAAAAATAAATTCAAAGTATTCTACCCATCTCAGTTTATAGACTAGATGTTATAAATCTAGAAATATCCTTGGTGGTTTGTGTACTAGTATTGTTGTTAGGAATCCCAATGAGGCGTAGCATTGGAGCTTGTTGGGGTAGTACTACCTGGGAGGACCAGTAAATTCAATTGCAGCTCCACGGTGACAACAGTAAGTCATTCCACTAACACTAAACATGTTTATGAGCCATTAAAGGCCACTGTTTTATGTGGAGTGTACAGTTTTTGGCAATACATTTTTCCAAAATGTATTGCCTTTTATCTTTTAGTACAAGCAATACGAGGTGTACAATTACTGCTGTTTGGGTCAGCTAATATGAAACCACCAACATTAAAAATCGCTTAAGTGACAGATTGATTGCCAGACCCATTATCATTAATTTTCAGTATTGGCATCTGAATCGATTTGCTAATTGCTGTTCACTGTGCTGGAGATGGAATGGATCCATAGGTCATATTGAGGAGAGGAACACAGCCAAATCTAGGGGAAACCATTTCTGAGTTGGTCCAAAAATGTGCCAAAAAACTTATAGTGGAGGTTAAATGCTGTAAAACTTTAATCTAGTTTCATCTGTCTTCTTTTAGTCCTAACCAGAAAACCTGTAATTTGATCGTGCAGACATTGATCAGTGCCTGGGGCCATTGCAGAGGAGCTATGGTTAAGTTCAAACCACAGAACTCAATATGATTCAGTTCTGAAATATAGGGAGCACCAGTGAAGACCTCATGTCTATTTAAAGGGTATTTACTGAAAATGAAGGCTGAAATATTATCAACACATCATATTGAAAATGAGATGACACACGCACCATCAAAGTGTGAGCATAGCAAAAAGAGAATGTAATACTGTAGTTGAGGGGCCACATATTAATCCCTAACTAGCAATGGTTACTAGTTCATTTGATATTTAATGGTGTTTATAAAATACTTAATGTTTTATTCTATATGACTTTATTTTAATATGCTATATTTACCGAAAACAACATATTAACATGTTCTATAAGTCTCCCCTTCCTTTTGCTCCCTACGCCACTCCCCTTCAGAGCGCTATCACAACACAATCAGCGTGGATTCCCCTAATAAAACAACTAAACATCGCATCTGGTTTGTCAAGTTGTCATGTACAGTTTTGTATCTTTTGAATATTTATGGTGAATTGTTGTGTGGGAGGATGGGTGACATAGGCATGCGGGCTGAGCGGTGGACAGAATATTACGTCTAACCATAACGATGGTTTGAATAGGGCCTGGCAGAGATCACTAAATTACTCAAACATGCATGCATGACATCTATAACCTCTTCGAGCATTACAGATGAGGATTAGGGCCACATGAACAGATTTTTTTTTTTATTCTCAGAAAAAAATCTCAGAATTTCTGAGAAAAAAATCTGAAATTCTGAGAGAAAAAAAGTCAGAATCTCTGAATAAAAAATTCTCAGAATAAAAAAAAAAATCTGTTCACGTGGCCCTAATCATCTTCCATAGAACAGCGATGTCATGATAGAAAGTTTTAAAAAAAATTTTAAAAACGATCTATTTTGCATAAGACCCCCTCTTTTAAAACTATTAACTCTTAATTGTTTGTCTTAGTATCATATGGAGGTTATTGGACATTATTTTAACTATTATTTTAAATGCATTAATACACTCTACCTGAATAACTAACATACCATTTGCCATTTAGTTAACAGTTAACGTGAGGCCCTTAACTACAGATAGCAGAACTTGCAACTGGAAATCTTGGGTCAATTGAGCCAAATCATTTTTTGTGTGCAGTGGGAAAAATTAGTGAGGTTTAGCCATAGACAAGATGAAAAACACAAGAGGGAACATCGTATAGTTTATGCTTGCTGGTGTGAAAATGACACACATTTTCATACTTGTTTTTTGTTCATTTATAGCAGTTCTTTGGTTGCCAGTTTGATTTTTCTCAGGGACCATGAGTGCCAGGTGTATCTAAAGAAGTCTGTTACCCATTTTCAAATAATTGATCATTTTTCTAATATTCCTTTTGTTCTTCTTTGTAGAGATGATTCATCTTTTTTAATGAATGGCACAGGTACAAATGGCAAAAATAGTTACAATTGTTGCTAGAATTGGCCTTGGTAAGTGTGCAAATTGTAGTTACACAATGACAATTTTAATTAAAAATATTTCATAATAAAAAATATTACATAACAATTGTAGTATTATATAAAATGTATATATACAATATCTATACAAAAACTAATATGTATAAAAATATTAAAACAGAAACAACAGGAGAATGAACTTGGGTGAGTCAGGAGTTAGTCTACATTATCTTCTAAACTATGAAAACTAGAGTGCCTAATGGGGGTGTGCAAAAATATTTAAATATCGATATATTGTGATACTAAATTTGGCGATAAAGTACTGTGTGTATTTAGTGGAAGGAAACTTGTTTATGTAATACACTTGACATATTCACTGTTTTGATGAGTAAAATAGATGTATTTCATATTAACCTTGCACAGGTAGTGGTTTAACAAAGAAATATTGTTGGTAAAATGTATTTGGTTCTTACAAAACAGCAATATAGCACAGAGTATCGTGCAGTATTTGGATTGCCTCACGTATCACCATATCATGATAATATCGTATCATGTTCTATGTATTGTGTATCATATCAAGGTGTATCGTGAGGGACCCTGTGACTCCCAGCCCTAGTCTCTAAGTATGACTAGCAATACCATTTTACCAGTACAGTTTAATCACACACGCATTTAACTGAATATTTTGGAGAGTCCAGACCAACTTGTGAACCAGTTGAGGAAGAAAAACACTTATTGCCAAATAGAAAGAACTAATCAGAGCCTAGGTTAAATATTTGCACATGTTTATCTAAATGGTGTAATTTTGTAATATTTTAGAGGCTGCTGTGATGTGCTTCAAAACTACTGCCACGTCCCATGTACAACCATTTGACAAGTTCTTATAAGTGAGTTTGTGAAGTGAGTTTAATAAAAGCTTTCTGTCTTATCATACACAGCTCCACATTTGTGGAGTCTTTTGCTCTTTTGTCTTTAAAGCTATTAGTTTTACACCCTGACTAAATGAGAGCTGGGCCTGGGCCTGGGCCTTTGTCAATTGGTCTTGAAAATGTCTAGGTGGCTAAAAATGCAAAAAACAAAAAGTGGCATGTTTAAGGCATCAAGCTGTGAGTTTCTCTGGAGAACTGTGTCAGGCAGGCACGCCGCCACCACCGCCATCTCTGGAGACATCCCAGTATGCACCAGGATTGTATGTCTATAATGATTGTATCTTTTTCAATGTCAGGCTAATGGCATGAGACAAAATGTTTTTTCTGGTATGTAGCATGAACCAAATCAGCTGTGGATCTGAATTTTACATTTTGTTCATTGTAATCCACATTATTGATTTAAAAGGTTTGAATGATAGAAACGTGTCTATCGACTTTATGTTCGAAGCTGCATAACTGATAAACCACGCCTCTTCATAGTGCCAGTTCATCATCAAAAGCAGCACATTTTTATTTCACATTATTTAATAATCGCTATGTGACCTTTTTGAACTCTGCATTGGGACCCAGAGTGTGAATTGTTTGGATAATTGCGAGTAAGTACAGGGCTGTGGCTGAGGACAGGGGGTAGGTGAAAATGGGACTTGTTTCTGCACTCAGACCTCAATTGCAGGAGATTTAATTGCAGGATCACTTACTTCAAGTAAGCTAATGATGAGAGCGCATTAAAAAGCCCAATTTTGCATACTAAGTCCCCAGTCAATGTCTAATTCAATTTTGATACTATAGGGAAAACGCTTGATACTCAATGTCAGTTTAAATACTAGGGATGCACCAATCCAGCTTTTTTAAAGGTCCAGTCTGTAGGATTTGTGGCGCATAGGTGGATTGTAGCTATTGCACTTCCTCTTTTGGCTACGGCAGACCTCAAGGGTCACCCGGGCTCACCGTAACGCGGACAGCTCGCGTACCCGCGCCGACAACTACGGTATAAATAATTCTCGTTCACTGTTTTTTTTTTTTCTTTTCGCATGAAAACACACATTCCCGATCGTGTACCATGACAATCTATACATCAAATGAAACCTTACAGTCTCCTCTTTTTGACTATGCAATTAATTTCCCGGCACAAGAATCACTCCCCGAGCACATGGGGCTTTTATACGGAAAAGCACAAAACAAGGTTTGTTACTTAGCTTACCTTTGAAGGCTCTGCACAGGTCAAACTCTGTATTTCACCATAAGCTTGGTCTCAATCTGTCCGTAAGGATCCAGCGAATAAAATCCAGTAAAACAATTTAGTCCAAGTGTTAGATCCATTACGACGTCTGATCCGGCAGCATGCTTGTCGTTGTTTACCCAAAACCACGAGCCTTGCCGAAGGCGAAGGCGGAGCCCAAATGTCCTTCTGCGGCTCTCGTATTCAAAATGGCTGCCTCTGCATGGGGAAGATCCCCCTTTTATGTGACTATATCTAAGTCCAAAAGAATACTTTGATTTCATGATGGAAGTGAAAAGGCTTTGAAAACAATGTATTTTTGAATGGGTATCTTCAATTTCGGTAATTAACGGGTAAAAATCTTACACACTGTCCCTTTAAGTTCCGACACCCATTCCGATACTATAGCTATCAACCGATACCAGTAAAGACACTGAAAACAACATTAATTTCCTTTAAACAAACATCAAATAAATAGGGCTGTCAGTTTAACGCGTTAATTAGATTAATTAATTACACTGCAAATTAACATGGTATAAAAATTAACGCAATTAATTATGAGGCAATTAAAGGCACACGCATTTTGTCCCATTGAAGGATCTGTAGGCGATTTGGCAGTGGCACGTCACTTTCACCTGCGTTGCTAATCACACAAATAAATCCTGGTGGAAACTGACATGGACTAGACTCAGGGGGTGAGGCGAGCAAATCGCTGCCAGGGCCTTTGAACGGCAAGTTTATTTATAAAAAGCACAAAGACAGGACTATCAACAAAAATGCTGTGATTTGGAGCTTTTGTAAAAAATAATTTTCCAATCACCGAAGCTGCTCCAGCCTGACGGATCATTTGAGCGCTGAATGCGTCCGGGTAAGTTCCATATTGTTACTGGTGATCACTAAACCATGCTTGCAGAATTTGGGAAACGATCGCAATGTGGGTTGCATATCTATCTATCTGATCTAATCTATCTATCCTTAAAATGTGATTAATTAGATTAATTAATTACATTAATTTCTGTAATTAATTAAATTATTTTTTAAATCATTTTCATGGGGGCTCGTGCATTGTGTTCTGGGTGGCAGATCTGCCCAAAAATGGAGAAGCGGAAGAAGATGGATGGATGGATGGATTTTTAATCATTTTTTTAATCTTTGTTATTTATCTGGGACTGCAGACGGAAACTAGCTATGTAGCTATAATCTGGTGCAGATCATCTTTGTTTTTTTAGCTTAATGTCTCTGTACATTGTCCCTTTTCAAATAAAGACTAAACTAACTAAACTAACTAAATCTCTCAAGTAACTACAGAACTTTAAGTAAATAAAAGTTAAACAATTCTGAGACTGTCTGGACCAACTACAGACCAGTAAATAGTCTAATTACATCAATATATATGTCCAACCTGAATATCGACTGAACTGAAATTTGGAAGCTGATTTAGAATCCAGTAAAATTTTCAATATTGACCCAGATATCAGATACCAGTATTGTATCGGTGCATCCCTATTCGGTACTACCAAGCTTTTTGTATTGATCATTATTTGAGTATCGATTTTTGACATCCATAGTTTTTAGCATATGAGACTATATAAACAAGATACCAGCACAACATATTTTGACTAGCAGGTGGTTATGTTTTACCTGCTTTGTGCAAATGTATATCAGTCGACAATCATGAGACAAAACATAACAAGGATTCATATCAGACATATGAGACTTGTTCCTTTTGTTTGAAATAAACCGGCTCTGATTGTTCAAGGGGAGCTATAAATTATTCAGCCCATCCCAAATGACCGGCCATTTACTGCCGCCTGCACGAATTCCACTGTGATGTTCTTGTTTGGAGAATGGAACCAAAATAACATGTGACCTCTGAATATACCGCTGTTGTTTCCCTTCTAATGCCTAATTTATTCATTGCATCCGCCAGTCCTCTGAAACACATGTGCTGCTAAGGCCTGTAATTGTGAATACTCAAATGTGAAAAGGGGGTAAGGAACACGGCAAGATTATAAGAAAAACATTGAAATAACAGGATGAAATACAGCTCTGGTCCTATGGCGAGGGCCACGAGACTGGCAGGGATAACAGAATGCGCTGGTCATAGATAATAACACTATTTGCAGTATGGTGGCCCATGAAGGACATCTCTCTAGACAGTACAGCATGTCATCTCTCCTCTGTCGCTACGCCTTCATTCACGCTCATGTGCGAAAGGCTGAACTGATTGCCAGGGGAATTCAGGATGGCTGAATGCTCCCTCCGCTCAGCTTTTCTATAGGCTTTATGTTGAAATTCTCATGACGAGCTGGATTTTGGATTTTGGAAGGGACTGAATAGTCAATCTTTGATGGGAATATGCACAGAGTGAAATCTCACACCTTGCAATTTTTAAGCAGAGATTTGGATTAGCTAGTTTCAATTGCCTTTAGGGATGTCAGAATTATTCGGCAAATAGCTAATAGTGATTTTTCAGGTCCCAGTATAATATGAACTAAAAATATAATAATTGCCAGGATTTTAGAAGAAAAAGTGAGTGCAATACAAAATATACTCCCAAAATAAACCGATCATTTAAAGTGCTTTATGACTACAGGGAAAAGTCACAAAGTTAGTCACAATTACTGGCACCATGACCAAACTACAGTAATATCTTTAAAGGGCTCATATTAGGCTATTTTCTGATCTACTGTATGTTATAATGGTGTTTCCTCATCACAAACATGCCTGGAGTTGTTGTGTTTCATTCACACATGTTTAACACACAAACCCTGCATAGATAACACTCTTTCTACCTTTTGATGTCATGTGGTAATATACGATGTGCTCCACTTTGTTTTTAAACTCCATACGCCTTCACTAGAATCATTTGGATAATTTCAGTCCTAGAATGCCCAATCTCTACTCAACAAAATGTACAATGTAGTTGTTAACTTGTAAACTATACAGCTTCATACCATCACCAGGTGGAACAGTGCATTTTGAGCTTTGTAGATGTACACAGGCTAATAATAAAAATTGCTCAAATATGCGTGAATGAAACAAAACATAACTCCAGGTACGTCTCTGTGGAGGTAACAACATTCTCATATTGCTTAAAGCTTACAAGAGTCAATTTTGTGTAATATGGGACCTTTAATTCTCAATCCAACTTCCTGAATAATAATGTAATGTGGCATAAACAGCCAGATGCTGAAGTACTTAACATTTAAGGTTGACTTTATTAGAGTGTAGATTGACTTTTTGCTGCTATAATTGTCAAGATTTTTTTCACAATTGTATTGTGACCTGTATAATTACAGACTAACCAAATAATCTCAACATCCCTATAATTAGCAAATCACAAAGGCTGCAGTTACTGATGTAGTATAATGACCTCACCAAATGTGCTCTTAGAGGTGCACTACGCAACTTTTCCGGTGGAGGGTCTACTATCTGTCTCCATGGAGATGTTACTGCTTTGCCTGGAATATTCCATGGTATGACTGTAAACATACATCTAGCATTTATTCATTATGAGTGTTTTTATTGTTCAAAAATGCAATAATTCCTTCTGTGAATATGGGTGACTCTCCCTTATCCCTCATGAATCTATACTGTGGAACATTCTAGACAAAGCAATAACATTTTCATGGAGACAAGCATTCATTCAAGCAAATCAACTCCATTGTAATTTAACTTTATGATTTGTTATACCTTCATCAAATGCTTGGGGCTGTATAGCACCATCATCAATTAGACAAGGCTTACACTTGTTTCTCACCTGTCTCCTCACACGCTGGAGTAGCACCGAGAAGAGACAGCTATTGCGAGAATCATACCCACAACTCTATTCCTGGAGGACTAAGTACTTCTCAAGTCTCTCTCCACATCCATATAAATAATGTTCAAAGATACTCTTGAACTTGAATAAAAGACACTGTGGCTGCACCCAAATGAAGCTGGATACTCTACAACTGGGGCATCGCCAAATTAACAGATCAATAGCTGCTCTAATTTCTTCCTTGCTGCTTTGGTATTATCCATTGTGAAATTCCCTCTTGAAATCCAAAGTGAATTCTCTTGCACTTTTCCATCCTGTGCAGTTAAGATACAGCTATAACTTCCTGTTCGCTTTAATTTGCACTTCTATTCAAATGCCATTTCTCAGCCCCATAAACCCAGATGCTGATGAAGGAGTCGAATTACTTGGTGTACCTCGCTCGTGTCACAATAAAATGTGTTTTTATTTAGAAGTGCTTTATTCGGCCTTGAATTAGCATTTTAACAGAGACCATTTGCTACACAGTGTAGGGAAGTAGTTAGAGCTGCGTTACCCAATTTCAAACTGCAAAATGAGAATGTAGGATTTTAAATATATCTAATTTGTTCTGAGCGTTCACAAACCCTTTGGCGCATCATTAGTATTCACATTTTGGTGAAGAATAGAACAGCTTATTCAGTCATCAATATTTACAAATGACCCTTAAATGTGCATTGTGTAATTTTTCGGGTGGAGGCCCTGTCAAATGCTTTTCTTGAGATGTTATTGCGTTGTCTGGAATGTTTCACAGTGTGTCCAAACCAGGCCAAGTTACTGGTCAGATCTCTGAAGAAGCAATCCACTCACAGTCAGAATGCCTATTTTTCTTTTTGAGCAATGAAGCCACTTATAGTTGAATAAATATATAAGGTAGATCTGTTTAATGTCACTCTGTGGAACATTTGAAGCAGAGCAATGGCATATCCATAGAAACGAGAAGGTGGTGAACGTAATGTAATTGAAAAGTTACATAATGCATCTTTAAAACAGGACAGACAGAAACAAAATTGGAAGAAATAAGTGGAGATAAACATTTCCTATGGCTTTGCTGCCATCAAAATCTGATTTGCTTATAATGGTACATATAGCAGGCTGTAAAATAACAAACAAGATTGGACTGACTTGTTATTTGTCAGTTAAAAGTGTGCAGTGTCCAATTGGCTGCCTTTGGTCCTGTATTCGGTCATTAGCCATGCGCCGTTAACTGTACTGAGCCGATTTTGTTGTGGCGTACTCAGGGTGGCACTTCGATTACAAAAAAAGTTCTTATCCTCTGTGTCCTCTCTTTAAAAAAAAAAAAAAAACATTAACTACTTACTGGAGCTGGCTGCCTTTTTAATGGATATGTGCTGCAAGGAGATGTTCACTTCAATCAATCCTTCAAGACCGTAATGGTATTTAGTCGTACTCCCATACTAATTTAATTTAAATTCATTTTCATAATAATTACAGTAAAAGCAAAGATATTAACCATGTCTATTACGCCAAATTAAATATGTACAACAAATGAAACTAATGTGTTGCAATTACTGAATAACAAACAAACAACAAATCTAAGTCATTAGAAGCACTGCTTTTCACAGATGTAAGTTAATCAATTTCAGTTTTACAGTGCAAATTCACATACAGGCTCATTTACAAATAATGGACTGAAATAGATGTTTTAAATAGCAAGCAAGCTAAGTGTATTTATATAGTACCTTTCACAGAAAAGGAAGTTGCAAAGTGCTTCACAACAAAAGACTGAAACACAAAAATAGCATGAAAATAGTGGCAACAAGCAAATATTCACACAACATCATATTGTATTGGCCGAATAAGATGAGGACCATTGTACATTATTTTGCATAATTCAAGTTGATTTTAACCAATACAGATGGTATTCTTCTCTATCTCTTTTTGTGTCTGCTTATGTCTAAAAAGTAGCATATACTCTATCGTTTTTTGTGGCATGTCTGAATATTTTCTTTCTTTTAAAGGGCCCATATTACACAAAATTCTGATCTATGTTATGATGCTGTTTCCTCATCAAAACATATCAAGTATGTACTCTACATCTCTCAACAGAAAACTGTTCCACCTTGTATTAGTAGATGTGGTAATACAGGAACACCTTCACTAGAATCATTTCAGACCTGGACTTGATCATTTCTACTGAACAAAAGGTAAAAGATACCTGTTAGCTGACATCAAAAGGTAAGGTAACAGAGCATTTAGAGCTTTGAGGATGTAGTCAGACTAATAAACCAGGATTACTCAAACATATAACATGGCATTAAACAAATACAGTATATCTAGCTTTTATTCAATTATAGATGTTTTTATTGCTCATTCCATTCTTTCTGTGAAGAGGGTCGCCTCTCCACAGATTTGACCTGTAACCTGACCTGTTGGCATCACCTGCTTGTTGTATGGCAAGCACAGACCCTCCATATTGCACCTTTAAAACTTTGTCCTCACTAGTATAGTGCTTTGTCCATTGTGGTTGGCTCTGTTCCTGCCCCCAGGGAACATGCACAGGGCCCTGTGGGGCTTAAGGCTTTGACTGGTCAGAGGTTTGTGTTAGCAGCTTAACAAAGCCTGAGGAACTGTTGTGTTAGATCACCCCCAAATGTCAAAGTGGAGCCAGCATCCTTTGACATTTTGCTTGTAAGGACGGCGACCAACTGAGCAGAAAGATGCTTTAATTAAAACAATGAATCAGAAGACAGTCATGTCAGCGGGCACCACAAAAGAGTGCATTTGAGTGCATATATCACTACCCCAGGGCACCACTGTAGTTTCAGCAGCCACAAACATAAGGACAAGTATAAGGTATGTTTGATTGACAAAAAAAAACAGTTATTGCATTATTTTTGATCTCATGCAAATGAATTAACCACATATTTTTTAGTAAATGTGAAAGCATAGAAAAGTAGCAATAGTAACTTTTCTTGAACATGAATTTTAGTAATAGTAATGTAAATTTTCTGGTGAGTAATCCATCACCTGCTTGCCAGGAATGTTCTACAGTATAGCAATAAACTTTATTCATAATGGTGTTTTTATTGCTAAGATGGGAAAAAGGAAAAATATACACTACTACTGTGGTGGTGTTGCCTCTCTACATATCTGCCCTGTAACTTGGCTTTATGGAGACACCTGCTCATCTCCATGGAGACAGATATGTTTACTGCATATTATGGAATATTCTAGGCAAAGTCATAACATTTAGACAAACAGGTGGCAGACCCTCCACCAAAAAAGTTCCATAGTGCATCTTTATATGCTCAGTAAAATTAGTACATCTATTACGTTCTTCCTTTCCTAATTCATGCTGTGATATTTACAGGCCTCCTATTTCCTTGCACCACTTTTGGTAGATGTTGATTACTGCAGATTGGAAACAGGCCACATGAAGTAAATTACATTTGGCCCAAGTTAGAGATGTAATGCTTTCCTAATTTAAACAAAAAGCTCACAGCCCAAGTATATTTTACTTGCTGGTATTAGGAAAGGTAATCAAGCTTAGTGACATTTTAGCGGCTCTCTGTTTGTTAGTCTGTCACCTTTCTTATTTCCATGGAGACGCTATTGCTTTGCCTGAAATGATCAGCACTATGGTGTTAAACTTATATACAGTATCTTGAAAACATGTATTCTTACTATGAGCTTGTCTCAGATCTGGCCTAGTGGTCAGATCTGTGGAGAGACAAGCTGTTTGCTTTCATGGATATAGCTATATTTAATACCATACTGTAGAGCATTACAAGAAAAGCAATAACATTTGCAGTACATTTTTTAAGTAATCATTGCAGAGCCAAGAAACAAATCCATTATTTGATCATATGCTCCACAAAAGTTTTTATTTGGTCCAAGCAAAAGTAGATGAATGCATGCAAAATAATTATTATGTTTAAATGGGAAGACATTTAACAGAATTACAAGTTTTTCTGGCATGAAATCAGGGTAATAGGTGAGTGGGTTGAATAGTGTGGTCCCGGGATTGTTAATTCAATTAAAGTTTGTATAGAGACCATTTGGAATCTGCAGCAGATATAAGACGTGATGTGACGTTTGAGGATTCAGTCTAAATACTTCAATCACATCTCAGGGAAGCTCTTTTTATTAACACACTTTAAATGGTGCAGTTAACGACTAGAACTAGCTGCTATTGATTTGGAGTGTGTTAAGAGATTTGTAATCACAGAGTGGGCTAAAGTGAACACATGAGAAACACAGGTCTCTGCAGCAGGAGAGCTACCCCCACCAGAGGAAATAATGTATCAAGTTATGGCGCAACATGTTTGAAAGGCAACAACTGTGAGATCAACCCACTTTTTGGAGGCTTTCAAGCTCGCTGACCTGGTTCATAGTGTCAACTGGCTGACTGAGATCAAAAAGGATTCAAACAGAGCAATCACCAGCACAAACAGCAACAAGGAGAGCTCACAGAGAAGCCTGCATGGACCAGAGCAGCTTAAAAACCTATTTCAATTTCCCTGCCCATATTAGAATTCAGGAAACGCTCATGATTGTGGAGACCTCCAACCAGGAGAGAAATCTCAGATCAGGTAGATCACATCACAACTACAGTGTGTACAATAATCAGCACATGGAGTTTAGCTCTGGACAGAGGTCGTGTATTAAAGCACAGGACATCTGTGACATACACATACATATGTTTGACTGAAATAGCAGAGTTCTGAAGGCCTGATAAAGAGCGGCCCTCTCCTGTTCTAAAGCTAAAGATATTATTCATGAAAATGCTGCAGTCTTTTTGAACATTTACGTGGTCCCAGTATCTCAGTGGAGGTGACACACTCCACTCCGCATGTGCTGCATCTATTATAGATGTCCATCCAGTTCAGCCATCCTGCACTCTACATATGTTTACAAGTGTCAGCTACACTGGGACCACAGGCTGGAAAACTGCACAGACAGAGGCCCCAGGCCCTTGACTTGTGTAAGGATATCCTGGTGTGTATCTATAGTACATATGCATAATTATGGTTTAGACTTTACATGTGAAGCTCGCAAACTTACAGCATGTTTTTTACTTATTATTTTACATCAAACACTTGTGATTCCATTAATTGCTTTTTATTCATTGCCTGCAAATATTTTTAATTATTCATAATTGTGTGAAAATCTCATTTGCTCAGATCCATTGGATTATGACTCATCTCAGATTGAAATGAAATATTTGAACAGGCCATAAATCAGAGGGCTGTTATATTAGACTCATGTTAAAAGACCAAATGCAGCACAAGGACAAAGTAATTCTGCTGCCTTACACCATCCCCAGCTCAAACTTAGAAGTACAAATACTTTCTGGACTTGAAATCCATCAGAGCTCAAGGTGCTGGGGCCTTCTCACTATGGAGTACGCCGGGTTCTCAGGCCATCTGCCTTTGACGAGTACTGTACTAAATAAAAGAATATAATTCTTGAGTGTTTTATATAAAGTCAGAAAACTAAAGTGAATATAAAATGTGTTGCATGCATAGACATGTCTCTCCAGCTGAACACCGCACAGGAGTCAGAGCTGATGATGTGGAGCAGACAAAAAGAGCAGCAGTGTAAATCAGATAAGCTCCTGTATTCCTCTTTGACACATTGGACACAATCTTATCAGGCTCTCCTCTGCATGGGCTCTTCATTGCCACTCCATCTTGACAAACAAATCTTGTTACAGTGGGCTGCTCTAAATCCCACTGTGACTCCCATAAATTATAGGAGTGCGTATTTACAGACCTGCAGAGGTCTGGGACTTTCTCCTGGAGCAGGAAATGAAGAGCGCTTGTTTTTGAAACGCTTTTGTTGATGACTGCTGCACACCACCTCCACAACCTGTCAAAGTGACAGCGCTGGCATAGCACATGTACAACTCTGACATTATTTGCAGGTTTGCAGAAAATATCTGGCTAGCTACAATGATTCATATAGAGCGACCTCTGTTTACCAACACGATGCCACATTCATTTAGCAATATATGCAATTAGCTGAGGTTTGCTAGTGGTAAGTACACTTTCAAAATAATTTTCCACATCTTCACAAATGTTCAGTTGAATGGATCCTTTAATGAATAGTGCCACACACGCTTCTAAATGTTTAAAATGTTCAATAACTTAACCTTTGTCCCATTACTGTTGTCTAAACCTGCTTAAAGGTGTGTGTAGAAGAGAATATGCTAATTCTAACTCACTAAGCTCTTGTAATCTTCATGCTTGAATTTGTGAACAGAGGACCCGGGCTTTTGCACATATAGTGGCATACTTTTACAGCTTTGTAAAATACCCTGTTCACTCCAATGTTTTAAATCATAAATCAAGTATGCAGTAGCGATATGATTAGAAAATTACAAATGTTACTTAGGGAGGTGAGTTTCACATGTGCTCCGGCTATAATGCATTTTCCTGCTGAGCATATGCTTATGTAGCCACTGCTGAACCATGAAATCACTTGGTTTTCATGAAGTCGATTTGCATTCTCAGGTTAAAGCTCAATGGGCCAAGTACGGTAGTTGTAACAGCCTCATTTAGACCATCAGAGCTGTCTTTTACTATTACAGCTTCAGGAGATGATCAAAGTGTCACTATTACTGAAATGATACCATGTGGTAATGTTATTAGGAATGCAGTAAGCGACGCCACCTCATGCTGTGTTGCACAATCACAAGGTGGGTTAAATTAGGCTCATTTTTCATGTCTGTGTTTTGCTATTTTTTCATCGTATTATTATTCACACTGCTGCTGCTCATATTGTTCCCAGTCATGGACAATTTTTGTTAAAATGCAATATACGTATACCGGACTTGTAGACATGTCTGGAAGGGGGATTATTGCTCCAAATGTGTAGATGTCCTTTGGGAATTAGGTAAATGTGAAATCTAATCCATAAGCGCCTTTTCTTCTAGCAGAAAAGTGTAGCTGGAGTGTGATGAAAAAGAATGACAGCGTGCTTTATGAGCAGTATACACAAGGGACCCATAAATCACAGTGCTACTCAGACGATTATACCGGCCCCGTCCGATGCATTTTCAATTTGAACCTGCCAAAAGGTCAAGGGCGATTCTGCTTAACATAATCACAAATGAGCAATCACTTACAACAAGGTCCAGATGATTGTGGCCATGTCCATACCTGCATAGTAACAAGTGTTCATAGTGTCTGTGGACAGCATTTGTATTAACTATTAGATCACCTGACCAGTGACGTGCGGTCATTCGAGGCAGGTGAGGCCGTGTCTCACCTGTCATCACAGAGAAAAAAAAAAGTAAAATGAAAAAATTAATTAAATGGTTATATTCATCCAATGATTTGTACTATAAAATTATTTTCTACTTAACTTCGCCATTTTAATTCTTGTAAACTTCTGCTTACGGCGGACCACATCCGCCGTACACATCTGCTAAAAGTGAACAGGCTAATAGAGCTAACGTGGGAGCATTGATACGAATCAAGAGAGAAAATATGCAAATGCGAAATACGCTGCTGAATTTTTAATGGACAACTGTCTGGGATGCAAATATATCACTTTTCGGACAAATGTTGTTTTGAAAAGAAAAACAAGCTTTATTAAATGACCCTGCGAACTTACCGGACCTACTTATGTGAGCTCCAGAACGCGAGCAGAACCGGGCTGAGACGAGAGGTAAGCCAGTGTTACCGCACAACACTTTTAGAAGGAAACCCATACAGATTAACATTAAAAAAAAAAAAAAAAACACTATCCCTTTAATAATCCATTCAACTTCTCTGTCCCTACTTTTTAAATGGAGGAAGATTTCATATTAAAGCTCAAGCAGTTTTCTGAACTGGACTTTTGGTCAAAGCAGAATTTTATAATTAAAAGAAGACCAATGCAGGAGCTAAAGGGTTTGCTCAAGATTGCGGGACGAAAGACTCGAAGAAATTTTCTGCTTTTCCTGCCTGCTTTTCTCAACCTGCTGTGACAATGTCTGGACTCAGATGGGATATTGTGACCTGAAAATTTTGCTAAGAAGCCTGGTTAAACATGAGCGGTCCACCACTCACATTCAAAGTCAGATCGCGCTAAAAATGTCACTATTTTAATTTATGACGCTACTCTATGCACTCTGGAAAATGGAGAGAAATTGGCCCGGGGCCAAATTTACTTGCCGACACCTGGTGACGTCACTAATGGCGTCAGTGCCTCACCAGCCCTGACCCTCACCGCACATCACTGCATCTGACACCTTATATTAAAGAACATGTGCTTGTGTCTGTTATATAATTGTACAGTGATCCCTCGCTCTATCGAGGGATCAACTGAGCTACTGGCACTGGGCAAAATAAGCTAGAATCCGGACGTGTTTGGACTGGATATTTTATATGACACGCCACATATCCGGACCAGATTTTCACGATATCCTTATTTCTTGAGAATCCATGAAAATATTGACGTATCTGGACTCCGGATTTCACTGGGTACAATATCTGTTCGTATCCGGAGATATTTTGGCACTCGTGTCTCTCTGTAGCCAGCTCGCTACACGCCCATGTGATCCCCGGACTGCCCTCAGGGCTGAGCGAGCGAGTATGCGCCGTCTCGACTGCAGACTGAGTCGCCACACTCCGAACCGCACTCGCTGAATTGGGAAACGCAGCAATGTTAGCCGTGCTCCTGGCGGACAAGCGGTCACGTTTTGATGGGGAGGTGAACAATCCCACTATCAGAGATGTTTTAAGGTAAGTTGAAATATCAGAATTGCTATTTGGCGGGTGAATGTTTGGCGTTAGCTACACAGTTAGCCTGCCATTCGTTGATAACGTGGAATGACAAGCTGGTTGATGGAATGATTGGGACATAATGTATCATCAGTAATATGAATGTATAACATGTAACGGCGTCGATGTCTGATTTTCGACATACGCAGGGGATGAATTTCAAAATCCCACTTGCGTAAAAATGGAGAGTAATCTGCTAGCTAAATGTAGCCTTCTAGCTAGCGTGACACTGCGATCTATCTTTGTGTAGCAGCTAGCCTACATATGTGTTTAGCGTAATAATCTGTGGGTAAAAATACGCTATTTCTTAGTCCATTACCATACAAACCAACTGGGGGCTTTGTGAAATTGGGTGGGTTTTAGAGCCGCCAGGAGACTTGAAGGTAATATGTAGGATTGTGGCCAGAGTAGGTAAGTACATTGCAACTGTGCTGCTTATTTCCAAAATCTTTTCATGACTATTTAGTCAAAGTAAATAAGTAATAAAATTATAGTTACTAGTATGACCAAAGTAGTTCTGCAGATTAAAAAAATGTCTATTACTGGAAATTCAAAATGACAGACATGGAAAAGATTTCTTTCCTTTCCCAGTCAAAATTAATACTTAGAATTTGATGGTGGTGGTAAGTATTCATGAAAAGGTAACATTTGTGAATGAGCAGCATGCATTCTGGAAATAAACTACCTTTTAAACATGTGTGTGACAAAGCGGATCAGTCATTGCTTTTGCCCCAAGATAGATGTAGCTAATCGCAAACATTACAAAAGACAATGAGATGTTGAAATTAATGTTTCTGAATGCTGCAGGGCAATCGGTGACCTTCGCAGTTCAGTGGATGACCTGAGAAAGGAACTGAGGACCATGCAGGATGCCATGATGCAGCAGCAACACTCCCGCATGACCCAGGAGAACCACAAAGTCCCTTTGGAGTTGGCGGTAACACTTGATTGTCTGTTTTTGAGAATAGGACACAAACTGGACTCATGTATGTGTCCCATAACTAGGCTGACATCATTATCCACTGTTTCTTTCTATATTGGTCGTCTTAACCACATACAGTTGTATAATGATTTTTTCTTATTCAGGCACGGGTGAGGCGCTTTCACTGTGGGCTTGGGGAACTGCAGTGGATACCCTTATAAATGAACATATACCAGTGAGTGAGCCTACGAGTCTCCAATGCTGGCCAGCCCACACGTGTGTAAAGTTCACAGTGGTGTGTGCGAGGGTTACAGTTTGTGATGAACCTCAGAGAGGCATGATACACACAATCTAACACTTACGCTTATAAAGAAAGCAGGGTCCATCACTGGTGTGTTTTAGTACTGTGGAGCAAATCTCAAAGGAGTGTGTGATTGAGATGTGAATAGGGAGAAGTGTAAGGATGACCACCCACTGTACGTCATGTTCAGAAAAGTGGTAGGAGCCAAAGGCTCCTCCTACCTAGGTGCTCCACTAGATTTAGGAGGTCTTTTGTTCGTGCAGCAATCAGACTTTTCAACAATAGCTGAGCACTATTTTAATGTTGTGGTTCTTTTTGTATTTCTATGATGGGATGTCACTTATTTATTTTTAGCTCTTTATTTTTTATCTGTTACACTAACTTGTGTCATTGTCTTACTATTGTGTGTGTATATGTTGTATGAATGGTCAGGTGGCATAATTTCCCCTTTGGGGATTAATAAGGTCTACTCAATCACTCAAAAGTCTGTTAACTCTACTTCTTACTGTCTTGCAGAAGCTTGAAATAGGTTCTATGAACACCTGAAGGCCCCCCAAAAAATGGACCTAGCTGGGAGGACCGATGAAGTAAAGAAGAAAAAAATGAACAGCCGACGTGACCGGGTAGGTAAAACGACCCCCAACACACCTCAAACTGGCATCACACCCTGATTAAGGCCGTAGGGCTGATTCACATTGGTGATTTTATTAGCCCACATAAAAGATTGTTTTGGACTTTTTACAGTAAATCAACTCAAGTGCCTTTTTTTCCCCTTTATTTTTTGTTGGCATCACTATCTTTGATCACTGCTTGACCAAAGAAAAAAAAAATCCAGTTGATGGTTGTGAAATTCTTCCTGGCTGCCATGAACTATTATTTCGGTGCAAGCATTGAAATTAAGGTCTGCATTCTACATTCTTTTGAAATGTGTTGCTTAATATTGCCCTCTTCTGTGTAGCTTTTCAAGCAGCGGCTTCAGGTGGCCAAGGACCTCCTTGATGACGATGACCTGCAGTATCTGAAAGGAGCAGAACTCTATTCAACCGCACGCCGGGAGTTAAAGTTAAAGGTATTCAATCACATTTTCACAGACGAACTTTGGGCGCATCTCATTAAAGGGACAAATATTTACCGTGAACAGACCGAACGTGATCACACTCCAGCGAGGGCAAAGATGCTTAAGTGGTCGAATGTAACTGTCCCTGAAATGAAGACGTTTATTGGGCTATCGGCATGGGTCTACTTGTTCTGCCTGCACAGAGAGATTATTGGAGAGACACCAAAAATCTCGTCAAGACTCAGTTCTCTGACGCCATGGCAGATTCTATGCTATATGGAGGTAAGAACTAAAATACTGATTGATTGTGATAATTATGTAATAACAAACGGTGATTATTAATATTATCATTGCAAATTACATTTTTTCTAATTATGTAGCATTTCATGTTTACATCTTTGGGCATAATGATGAGAGAGGTATTGGTATTATGCATTGAACTTTTATTCAACCATAATCATGCATACAAATATAATACAAAAATAGATACATACCATCATACAAATACAAGCTGTAACACAAGAGAACAATGTAATTTACAGTACCTGTAGACATTAAAAAAATACATAATATTTTTATTCATCACATACACATAGTTTGCGGTGCCATCTTATTTACAATAGACCGAATATCTCACAAAGCCACAGTACAATGTAAATTATGCTGTTTTATATTATACTTTCATCCAAGGTGACTTTCCTGTGTCTGTTTCTGCATTTTCAGCCAATCGAAGGCAACGGAGCCATCCAGCAACAGGTGGAAGTGCCAGCTTGCCTTGCAGATTATCAAAAAATATGAAAGGTTTGTTTGCCTTTTTGGTTTTATGGCAAAATATGTGACTGTATAATTATTTATTATGTTTATTTCCACTGTTGCCTTGTGAGTGTGTAATGTGTGCTGTGTGTTCCAGGCGTCGATCTGCTTGATCAAATGGTTGGCTACTATGGGTTCCAGCATCGAACGAAGAAGTGGTGGAGGCGAGTGTTTTTCTTCTTCTTGTCTGTGTCCTGCCACAATGCATACACCGCTGCAAGACCTGC
The DNA here is from genome assembly GCA_036785185.1 of Paratrypauchen microcephalus. NCBI lineage: Eukaryota > Metazoa > Chordata > Actinopteri > Gobiiformes > Gobiidae > Paratrypauchen > Paratrypauchen microcephalus. Next base: position 2,372,054 of record JAVJIX010000028.1, on the reverse strand, counting down.
CTTCAGCAGAAAGTACAGAGGGTACAAGAACTGGCTGGAGGAACTTATCACACCAATGACAACAAGGGCTGTTCCTGTGACCTCTCCTCCTTCTCCATCTTCTCTTCCTCCTCCTCCACCCGACTGTAGGACGTTTGGGGGCCATAGTAGCCACACCACCTCCACAACATGACTGTGGAAAGATATATGACAAGCGCAAGCTGTGCCGGGAATGTCAACTGGTCCCAGAGAACGAGAAAGTAGGTGGGCCAACAGTCTTTGGATGCAAACTACCTCTGCACTGAGTGCTTTGGCAAGCACTATCGCTGGTATATGTAAGGGATGTAACCTGTTCAGTATGTAGTGCACTTCATCTTACTGCCTTATGGCCTTGGGACACTTTATTTTTTACAGTTTGACCTGAATAAGAGCTGTTCTTTATTTCTTAAAACTTGAAAATATTGTGCACTGTACATGTTGTGACTGTTTTCTTTTATTTTTTCCATATTATTGTGTTTCTGGATTATTTTATATTTTTTTCTTAAGGTGTAGAATAATAAGACACAGTTCTCATGAAACCCACAAGTGTAAGCTTTCAAATACTTTTGGAATTTTGTCTCTGTGCTTCAGAGTCTGAGAAATCACCTATTTAATAGTCGTTGACATTGTTGAATTTCCAGGAAAAACCTCAGGATCTCGCCCTTAAAGGGACAGTGTGTAAGATTTTTACCTGTTAATTACTGAAATTGAAGATACCCATTCAAAAATACATTGTTTTCCTAGCCTTTTCACTTCCATCATGAAATCAAAGTATTCTTTTGGACTTAGATATAGTCACATAAAAGGGGGATCTTCCCCATATAGAGGCAGCCATTTTGAATACGAGAGCCACAGAAGGACATTTGGGCTCATCCTTCGCCTCGGCTCCTGCTAACAGCTGCTTAGCCGCGCTGCGTTTGGGAGTGAAGGACAGAAGGAGAGAAGGGGAAGGGGAGGGGGAAGGGGGAGCCTGTGTAAAGAAGCATGCTGCCGGATCACACATCGTAATGGATACAACACGTATTTTGGACTAAATTGTTTTACTGGATTTTATTCGCTGGATCCTTATGGACAGATTGAGACCAAGTTTATGATGAAATACAGAGTTTGACCTGTGCAAAGCCTTCAAAGGTAAGCTAAGTAAGCTAAGTTTTGTGCTTTTCTGTATAAAAGCCCCATGTGCTCGGGGAGTGATTGTTTTGCAGGGAAATGAATTGCATAGTCAAAAAGAGGAGACTGTAAGGTTTCATTTGATGTGTAGATTGTCATGAATCATGATCGGGATTGTGTGTTTTCATGCGAAAAGAAAAAAAAAAGTGAACGGGGGACCGCGCTTTATGTATACAGCGGTGCGCGGTTCGTGCGCGGGCACGCGAGATCTCGGCGCTACGTCGCGTCCGGGTGACCCTCGAGGTCTGCCATAGCCAAAAGAGGAAGTGGAATAGCTAGTAACCACCTATGCGCCACGAATCCTACACACTGTCCCTTTAAGATTTTCAGGCCTTTTTCCCCAGGCGTTTTAGGTCTAAATGGGTTAATTAATAAAGACAACTTTATCAAACACAACTTTATCAAACGTTCTTGTCTGTTGTATAAATTGTATCAGTGACATTGGCAGAGGTGGAAAAATGCTGAAAAAATGTGATTTAAGTATCTTTACTTGCTTAAAGCCTACTAAATTAAAAGTACCCATCTAAAAATCTACTTGAGTAAAAGTAAAACAGTACTTGTTAATGTATTTTGAGTTAAAAAAAAAATACTTTAAATTGGTTACATTTTTCCATGACCTCTAAAGTTTGTCAGCTGTGTAGACTTAGCTTTTTCAAAGTAATTGTGATGAGTTTTTAGTAATGCTAATCTGTTTGTCATTTTGGTCAATGTCTGTGCTATTTTAAAATAACTAAGGCATATAATTAAATTATTAACCGAGTTACCAGCCGCCTAGTCAGTAGTACACTGTAAAACATTGGTATATAAATGGTATATAAATGTATGAAAATGTTGCCTGGTCATAAGGCTATGGGTTTCACGATACAGTAGCCTATAAATGCTTGAAAAATAAAGCTCCCTAGTGAATGCTAGCTTGAGTATCCTGACATATCCGGAGGTGAGCACAGTACCAGAACGTGACGTATTCGGAGATATACGAACAGTGAATACGTGAAACACGGACGATATCCAGTAAATATCCGGAGAACCGGATATGTAGCGTGTCGACACAGTGCCATTCCGGAGTTCGGAAATGCTCCGTATACGAGAATTGACACCAACGTATCCGGAGCGTGTCAATCCGAATATCTACAGATATTGTGAATATCCTGGGATATACGACTACAAACACCCCCGGAAACAATGCCATTTTTCCCAGTGTGGGGCGGCAGTAGCTCAGTTGGTAGAGCATTTGTCCACTGATCCAAAGGTTGGCGGTTCAAATCCCACTCTTGACATAAGAAACATCAGTGGTTGAGCGGTCAGATCCACTGACCCACAGGTTGGTTGGTACAATTCCAGCTCCCACAGATGAATGCTGCCGTTGTGTCCTTGGGCAAGACACTTAACCCTCCTGTGTGAATGTGTGTGTGAATGGGTGATTGGTTCCTTGTTGTAAAGCGCTTTGGGTGCCTTGAAGGTAGAAAAGCGCTATATAAAGATGTGACCATTTTACCATCGAGGTTCACTGTTCGCCTCGCTGTTTCGCAGATTTTTTTATTTTATTTTTTTTATAGTGTAACATTTTTTATAGTGTAACATTGTGTTCTGCGTCCTGATTGGCTAAGAGACTGTAGACCTTTGCCGACTGATAGATGGGGGATGCAGGGACGACCAGGACTAGACCAGGACTAGACCAGGACTAAATGTAGACTAAACCAGGCCTAGACCAGAACTAAACCAGGTCTAGACCAGGTCTAAACCAGGTCTAAACCTGGACTGGTCCTGGACTAATAAACCAGGACTGGTCCTGGACTAAACCAGGACTGGACCAGGTCTAGACCTGGACTAAACCGGGACTAGACCAGGTATAAACCAGGATTAAATCATGCCGTGCGGCTCTTTGCTGGTTTCGTGCGGCTCTTGCGTTCGTTTGTGCGTGTTCGGTTTGTGGCTCGGGCTGCGAGGACGCGGTCCCGAGGGGGAGGCATGGTCCGAGCGCTGCGGTTTGATCTCGTGCTCGCAGCCCCGGCCTTGCGCCAGTCGTGCTGCTCTGTCATGGATTTGACCACGCGCACTTCTCCAAGGGGTTGGTGCGCGTCGCGTCCTGGGACATGGCAGTGCCGTTGGATGAGCCGCTCCCCTCGCGCGGAGCCCCCACGCTTCACTATTAATAAATTTTGTTGAAAATCTACGAATCTAAACGACAGAAAAATGTGACGAAACGTTAATTCCAGTGTTTTAAGGCGTCTGTAGTTGTCCTACTTCGCGGATTTCACTCATTACGGGTTATTTCTGGAACCTAACCCCGGCGATAAACGAGGGACCACTGTAATCTATGATACCCGTGGATCATTATGTTATATAGTTGCAACACTGGAATTTCCCCACTGTGGGACTAATAAAGGCATATCTTATCTTATAATTTGTACATTTTCATTTCCAATATTCATCTAAAAATACTTCCATGTTAGAACACTGCAGTGCCCAATGAGAGTAGACATTGCAGTAAGCGTCATCACAATAAAGAGTGGGCAGCTTTGATGGACAGCTGTAGATCGCACTAGTGAGTTGCAGTTTTTTTTTTTTAATTTGTACCAAAATGACTACTTAAGAAATTAAAACTGGAGAACGAAGTAAGTAGAGTAGTGGGCAGATGCCGGTGGTTGACTGGCAATATAACGTCTTGAAAATAAGGGATAAAAGATATACTCAAACATGCAGATGCCTTACAATTTTGTGCATTATTAGATATTTGGTGGTGGTAAGTCTCTGGTATAGCCACAGCTGCCCTGGAGTAAATGCAAGGCTGCCAAATTGTGCCACCAATCACTCACTCACACAGGACATTCATTCTTGGCAAGGTGAAAGAAGTGTCTTGCCTAAGGACACAACTACAGTTTGCCGTTTGTTTCATTCACATAACACAGTATTTTGGGTGGACCACTGTCAACACAAGAAGACTCCAGTAGTAGAAAAAAACAATTATCTGTCTATTTTATTATACCACAGGCAATTTTCAGTATTTTCAGTAGTTTAACTTCCCCACTGACACTCATCTGCTTTGACATAATTGTATATCAAACCAATATATGTTTTTTTTTTCTATAAAATACCTAAAAATTACCTCATTAGACATAAAATAAGTAAGAATAAAAAGTATGTTTTTGAATCACCATATTGCTCATAAGGATGCCAAAGCGACATTTACGACAACACAGAATTTCATCTCTTGTTTTTCCTTATAGAAAAGTGATCCCGCTGTTTTTCCGATTACCCGTCTCAAGCTCTGTTTTTGCTAATGCCGAGATTCAAGTGTTTTGTAGCCCTGCATGGTACCTCTCTTGTCTGCTATCACAGTCTGAAGAGGGGATGACATGTTTCTTACCGGAAATTGGAATTATCAGTCAATTTTAGCCACAAAAAAAAAAAAATGCTCACCCACGGATTTCCTCCTCCTCTTAGTCACTGGAGCACACATCCTGCCTTTATGTGGCTAGTATAAGCAGCACAGACCAACAGACCACAAGCACCAAAAGCCTGCACTTGTGTTTTGTACTCTAACCACAAACGGATTCAAACACAAGTACTTTTATTATTTATATAGACTCCCTACAAGTCTGAGTTGAATCTTTTATCGCTCGCCAGTGGTTTTGGATCGCAACCATCTCACCATGTTTGATGTTTATGTCTTTAAACCGTGACGTACTATGTGTTTTGGATCATATCTCTAAAGTGTATACAATCTTTCTTTTCAGAATATGTTGGTTCTTCACAAAAACTGAAGATGTTTTGGCCACAGTAATGAGATTTCTTTAGCATGCTTTTTTTTTTTTACTTTTCTGCCTCAACTTCTGATCTAAAAAGCTACACTTCTTCTGAAAGTGTTAATGTAAAAAAAAACAGGCAGCTATAGATTTACACTTATAGAATTTAGACTTATAGAATGCAGTGATTTTAAAGCTGTACGATGTCACTTTTTGGGGATAGAATTCATCACCTGTTTCCATAGATATGTTACTGCTTTGCCTGGAATCTTCCACAGGATGATAATAAGTGTATCCATGTCCATGTATCTTTGAGCAATAAAACCTGTAATTGACTAAATTCTAGTTAGTTTATTGCCATACACTGCAATGCAACACAAACATCTCCATGGATATAAGAGGACGTTTTGGACCCCCTACCAGAAAAGTTACGTAGTGCAGTGAATTGAGAATTTATAGATAGTCCAGAATTGTCCAGAAAGATTCAAAAAAATTCTAGAATATGTTTAAGAATGTTTGTGCCGAGGGATGGAATAACACAGCTAGCTAACTGTGATGAAGTCTGTGATGGTCCCAGCCTCTCTCTGGTCCCACCTCTTTGCCTGGTAACCATGGCCGCCAGCACAAATTCATGAGTATTGATTGGTCGGAGGAACACATGGACATTCATCTCGCTGTGACCTCTAATGCCAAAGGTTTGTAGAAGCTAATAAAACGCTAATTATTTAAACAGACTGCTCCTACAAGCAATTTTCCTTTTAAGTGCTTTTTTTCATTTTCAGGTAAAGCAGACGAGTATAATGGAAGGTGCGATGCTGTGCTAGATTAGCGCTAATGGATCCAACCAAAAAAAAAACAGCCATTCTCTTTTATAATCACCTCTCTCCCAGCACTGTCCTCGGATGACTCGGGGAATATTGCAAGTGTAGAATAAACAGGATATATCTAATGTATTTAAACACATTAGGTGTGCTTTTAGTGACAGCTTGTCGATATATAAGGCGTTTCGGGGCATTGCTATTCATGCAACTCTATTAGTTCAATGTAATTAGACTCTGGGTGAGGGAACACACGCACTGTAGTGTAGTGGCTGGAGAACATGTAGTAAATGATTGATATTTCACCATATATTATACAAAGTGTAAATCAAGCCATTAATCAAAGTGCTGACACATGCAGTGAGGTAGGGTAGTGCAGGGGGAAGAGGAATGAGGGTCAGTTTGAAGGATAGCAAATTTTGAACTACAATAGATTACAAATTATACAGAAAAATATTATAAAATCTAACTGTATTTGTATAGCATATTTTACAAACACAAGTCTACAAAGTGCTGCACAGAGTAATGCACAATATACGTTAACACACTGAATTAAAATATAGCAAAAAATAAATAAGCAAGTCAATAAAAATAAATAAAGTTTGGTTTCAAAGTTTGGAACAGACCACAGAAATGGCCCAGTTACTCCGGCTTTTGAGTTTCATTTTTGGGACGGCGAGATAATGCTGAAACTACTCTAAACCACTGACACAAGAACCACAAAAAGGAATAATCAGTAAACCTTTTCCTTTAATACTCTTAAAAAGATGTGGTCAAGCAATGAATAAAGAGCACAATTAATCACTTAAGTAGGGAGTTCTAGTGTCTAAATCAGACCCGGGCATTTCAAAGCCCGGGGGCCTAATACTGGCCCGCAAAAGGTTGCTTTGAATTAAGAAAATAAAACCTACTTTCAAAATTGTACATAATGCAATTGTGCTGATGATCATCTGTCGGATGTGCTTCACATCTCCACCTCAAACATGCAACATGACTTTGATGCACTTGTTCTGCAATTTCCCCATTGTGGGACAAATAAAGGATTATCTTATCTTATCTAAAGCTCAACTGAGGCTAGATTTCTCTCACTGATCAAGAAAAAAAAAACACTAAACATGCTAACTTTGACTTTTTTCTATACAGTTTGGCATTTGGACAAAAAAATATTGTGGCATATCTTGTATTATATTATTTGACATACAAAGACATTGTGGTGTCTTAATACAAAGTTAAGAAAATTAAACTCAGAAAGCATTGTGGGATTAATGTGACTGTAAAAGAGTTACAAAAAAGTTTCATGTTTACCATTGTTTTGAATTATTTTACTGAATAAATTCAGTTTTTGTAAAACCTCACTCTCTCGTTACTTAATAATAACACATAACTTACCAGCTTCTGTAAACAATGCCATTTACTGATTTCAACATAGACATAAAATTAATAACCAGAGTAGACTTTAAACTTTTGGCCCGGCCAAAATGTTAATGTTAATTATTTGATCAACGACCAACTATAGCTTAAATATTATCATCAATTCTGACATGAGCGCCTGAGAGAGTGGTAGCAGGTCATAGTAGTTATATAAATTCCCTTGTAGATCAGTAAAGATTGTCTAAAGGCTTAAAGGGCATGTACCCATTTCTTTCCACGTATCTGAGCAAAATGTGTGTCCTCCCAGTACAAATATGTTGTATAAGCAGCTCTTGAGGTCAAAATAAGTCCACTGCGTACTGTCTGCATGTAATTATAAAGTGTTTTCTTATCTGATAATCTGCAAGCGTGTAGTTGGCATGCTAGTTTTTGTTAGAATTATTGTGAGCATTAGACTCCTTGGCAAGTTCATTAGCCGAGGAGGAGGAGCCAAGGAGCTTTGTCTTGTCCTGACGAGCTCCTCCTTAGCTCCTCCTCTGTGGTTTCCTCCTGAGACCACCAGGTGTGGCTCCTTCTGGAGGAGTGCTACAGGATGCAGGATCACCCCCCACTTCTCTTCAGCTCTGATAGGACACTGGAGCTATCACTTAACAGGTGTAATATGGACCCTTTAAATGCATGACTTTGCTGTTGCTGCAGAAAATGTTTTGATAAGAGGCACCTGAATCTTCTTGGGCAAAACAACTGTATGTGAACTTCATGCTGAGCACAGTGTAGAATAACTGAAGACCGGTGAATGAGCGATTCAAGCCATTGAATAGTATTTTATTATAGCCCATGGAATCATTTGTTGTCAATCTGTCCCCCCAAAATATTGCTTGTTATTTGTATTGAGTTTTGGTGTGCCACTCTTTAGATGTCAGGTGAGCGGGAGACACAACAGGAAGAAGTTAGATGGCACAGAACGTCCTACAACTCAACAGCTCCAGATCTGTAATCATTTTAATCAATCTCCCCAAACCACCTCCCATATCAGCAATAGTCTCGGTCCTCTTGCTCCCCAACATCTCCCCTGCCAGAAACCTCAGCGTCATTTGTGACTCTCACCTCAACTTTCACCTTCACATCAAAAGTTACCCAATCCTGTTTTCCCCACCTCTGCACCTTAGATCCTCAGACAGGTTCCTATTAGCTGTTCCAAAGTCCAGGCTCTAGACAAAAGGTGAGTGAGCCTTTTTTAGTCCAGGTGCCTCGGCTTTGGAACAACCTGTCTTAGGAGATAAGACTAGTACCATCAGTATCATCTTTTACATCACTTCTAAATCACCCATTTTTATCGGTTGGCCTTCCTTTAACTGGTTTTAGCTTGATTTTATTCCTTATGTCTTTTTGTCCAATTTCAATGTATTTATTTATCAATTAATTGAATTGTTTGCATCATTGTCTGTTTTTGTATGCCTTCTGTATGCTATTTTTATTCATTTTGTATTGTTCTTTGTGGCTTGTACAGCACTTTGTAAACCTTTTTTTTTTTAAAGTTTATTATTTATTCGTGAAGAGTCCCTCAGTCGTCCAGGTAGAATCCATGATAACAGGAGAAATTCAATTTGTCAACTGGACAAAGTTTGTTTGGTCGAAAACGTTTCGCCACTCATCCGAGAGGCTTCGTCAGAGGCTTTGTCAGCTGACGAAGCCTCTCGGATGAGCGGCGAAACGTTTTCGACCAAACAAACTTTGTCCAGTTGACAAATTGAATTTCTCCTTTTATCATTTATTATGTATTATTATTAAGTGTTGGCATGTGACACATGAGCCCTGGGCAGCACAACCATGCTCAGACTCAGATAGGTCATGACTCTAGCACCACAACTAATGATTATTTTAGTATTCGATTGGCCTGTCACGATAACAAATTTTGAAGCACGACATATTGCTGTAGAGAAATATCACTATAAACGATAATATTTAAACTACTAATAACAGTAAAGCTCCCAGTAAACCATCGTTAAATATATAGTGTAATTAAAAAGCATGGTCTCCAACAAAAAAGTTGCAGAATGAACCAAGAATTAACACCTCTACAGCTCAAATCTCATCATATTACGACAAAAAATCTCTCAACTGCAAAGAGACTGCGTGATTAATATTGAACCCCAAAATATATTGATCCATCTATCTTATATTAAATTATAAGTCATGATAGGCCTAGTAGTCATTGATTAATTTTTTTTTACATAATTTGTATTATCAACCAAATAAATATTGAAATATGGTGACTGAAGGCTTCTTATAAACAAAGGGTATTATTGCTGAAATTCATAAATTGGTTTGTATTATATTTGGGGCATTTTGATTTCATAATGCCACTGTCTTTGTTTGAAAACATACCCAGAGTTGTGTTTTGTTTCATTCACACATGTCTGTCTGCATCTCCAGAACTCAGAATGCTCTGTTCCACTGTGTGATGTCATGTAGTGGTAGTTTTCATGTTAACAGTGTGCCATTTGCGTTTGGTCCATCACAGATTGGCAGTTCCAGGGCTGAAATCATTCAAATGATTCTAGTGAAGGTGTATGGAGTTTAAAAACGCAGTGCAGCACTTTCTGTATTACCACATGACATCACAAGGTGGAACAGAATGTTTTTGTGACGACACTATTTGGTTAAAAAAAAAAAAAAGGTGGTCCTGCGGGTCCTGCAGTATGCACGATCACCCCCACCTCCTCTGCAAGTTCATTAGCCGAGGAGAAGGAGCTACTGCACTTTGGACTACTGCAAACCATTCAGTTCTGTTTTTCACATTTTCTAAGACAGTAAAAATGTTTTAGCTGATTTTTACTGCCTTAAATGCAGCTAAAACACAGTTAGTACTACAAAAACATACTGCATACTCTATTGCATACTGAAGTCGATACAGCAATTAGCGTGACATACTTTGTGGGTTTGCAGAAGGTGAGATGGTGCTTTCTGATTTGACAGTGAGCAGGCCACACTTCACACAGGCAGAGGAGTCTGTCCAGTGCTGAGTCATAGTGACATTGGGAGTGTCGTTTAATAAGCCTGCTACAGCTGCCTCTGCTTTATAGCCAGTCTGTGTCTCCGCCACAGTGATCACAGTTGTTGGTAATTGGTGCAATCTCTGCAAAAATATTGTCTTTAGAAGCCCCTTTACCCAGCTAAAGAAATAGAAAAATAACATGAAAGCACAAGAAGACATTTCTCCGCAGGGTTACAATAAAAGTAAATTAGGCTCATGCTTGGAAAGACAGAACTCAGCAAAAAAAAAAAGTTGTTACCCCTTTTTAGCAATGTTTAGTGATCCATAATATGCTGAGAAGGACCACTGATTTGATTGGGTATTTGTATGGCTAAGATTGTAAATTTTGCTCCATCTCTAATTGATAAAATGTCATGGATTATGTTCTAAATTCAGGCTTTTATTGTTTCCATGTGAGTTATCTTATTGCCAAAACAATGAAATCCAAATGAATGGCCATAAAAAGGAATAGTTCAATTAGTTACACAATTACAGATAAAACATAGCAGGTCATGCATCTCACAATTGGATTTTGTAAACTGTAAAGAAGAAAACATAAAAATCTTGTGTGTACAATTATTGGTTTTGACGTGCGTCAGTGTATCAACAGGAAGTAGGGGATCGACCCCGCTTGGTGGGATGCAGCTCTGTTACCGTGGCTCCTTGATAACTTGCTGGCGCATTCTGCAATAGCGTTCACTTTGTCGATATCTGAGGGGGGCAGAACACACAATGAACTATGAATGCGTTCACTGAAATCCATACATGACTCCAAGCTTGATTGGTTTTCCAGGTAAGAGGGTATAAAGGGCTTGGGCTGGGTCTGTGATGTTATGCATTCAAATCACTTTTTTTTGTTGGAGTTTGATGTGATTTTGTGAGCCAATGAACTCACAAATTTTATTTTCTGTAGCATTTTACCATAAATGTCTATTCACTGATCAGGCAAAAGATTATGATCACAGAGTTTGCATATGAGATCTGTGCTCACCCACCATCTCTCATACCATAAATACTGACTCTATTTCTATTATTATTCAGATGTAAATTGTTTTTCTGTTTTGAATTTTTGAGTCTAAAAGAGGACATGAAGATTTGGTCCTCAAAGTTGATGAGCTTTGTAGTGCAGTGCTGTAAATTTGGCGTTTGTCATTTTTGTTGTGGACTGTGAATAGAAAAAGCTTAAACACAATATTAAAGCAAGCAATATTACTACAACGTTGTGTAGTATCTAAGTCATTGGCCATTGGGGGAAATCTACCTCCATTTTACTGGGATAAACCAAATGAATCATAACAATTTTTGCGCTGCATTAAACATGTGGGGGAAAAACACGTGATTTACACTTTCACGTTTCATTTGACGTCATTGATTTCAAAACAATCAGCACTGGATCTGTTTCTTCCTTGGCTTGTCTTTTCTCCTGTAGCCTTTCTTGCATTTCCAGTGCATTTTTCCATTGCAAACACATATCGATTTGATCTTAAAGTTAAATTGCCCAGCCCTAATGGAAGCCAAAATAGAGTTCCCAACTAATAAGACGGATCGCAAGATATTTAGTATCAGGTGAATATTAACGCTAGGGAAACTACTGAAGGCAGTAGTTTGCTGCTTGAAATATTGAGTACAGACTGTATTCTCAGCTTCAGATCAAAAGCACATGAGCGCACACAGGTCGGCTGAAGGAGCACTGCCCTCAAAGAAATCTCCCATCCCCACTGCCCCACATGCACAGGGAAGCAGCATTAGAAGGAAATATGAGCAAGAGTAAAGAGTGTGTCTGAAAAGGCTCTTTCCAAAATTCTCTTATATCTACAGGCATCAAGGTTAGCAAGGCACAGTTACTATCTAAAGAGATCCATAGGAGTCGTTTTAGTTAAATGTTGACTGGAGATTTTAGTTAACCGACTACTAGTTCTAATGCTGCAGTTTTTGCCAGTTTGATTGAAAGTTATTAGTGTAAATACTGCTAATTAGGTCGTCACATTAATGTTCTACCTTCTGTGTGGAGTTTTCCAAGAGGATATCCACCCACCTTCCCTAAATAAAATCCCCATTGCTCTTATAATTTTAATGAGGCGTACATGCTTTCATCTCGGCCCACTGTTCTAATCTATACAGTATTAGCCACATTTTTGCACGCTCCAGGCAATAAAGAAATATTATCATTTCTCACTGCAGCAATGGACTCTTGTACAATTTATAGGCCACATACATCATGGCCGCCTCTGTGGGACTTGACAGACTGAAAATACGATTTTGTGCAAGTTTTTCAGGTGGTGGGAAGGTGGGAAAACTCTGCCAACTTTAAGTGCAATAAGGAATAAACACTTTTTTATAACATTTTTTTCAATGACTGGGGACAGATATTATATATGCATTCAAATCACTTTTTTGTTGGAGTTTGATGTGATTTTGTGAGCCAGTGAACGCCCTCGAAGATGGAATTACTTGGAAGTTGCAGTCTATTGCAACTGCAGGTCCTGTGAGCAATATACCAAATAATCAATATTGTTGTTTTGAAAATAGGCAGAATATGAATATGGGGTATATTTGTTATTTAAAGGTGTACCTTTTCTGGTGGAGGGTCCGTCAGATACTTTTCTCCATTAAGATGTTCTTGCTTTGTCTGGAATGTTTCACAGTATGGCATTAAACATCTCTATCTTCATGGAGACCAAAGCAGACCAAGTTACAGGTCAGATCTGTGGAGAGGCAACCCCGCTCACAGTAAGAATGCCTGTTTTTATAGGTATTTTTGAGCAATAGAAACACCTGTAACTGAGTACTAGTAAATGTAAGGTAGAGCTGTTTAATGCCATACTGTGGATCATTCCAGGCAGAGCAATGAGATATCCATTGAAACAAACAGATGATGTACCCCCGATCATAGTGCACCATGTTGTAATCTTTCAAGAAGGGCACCAAGTGAAATTTCTGCACTTTTGCGGGTGATTTTAGGTAGGTAATTTTGGTTGAATTGCCCAAATATTTTCCAATTATGGTTATTTGAATCCTCCCCAAAGATATCAAAGAAGATATTTACTTTTAGTCAGTATCACTCCTAGTCTGGTTAACACCTGACCATATCACAAGTGAGATATGGGTCTGGAAACTCGCTTCGAAAAATCCCGTAGCGGAGGTGTGGTTAGCGATTGCCAACAGCCGTTTATTGGGCGTTATGAATGTCTATCATTGAGCGTATACGTAAGTCCATAGCCAATCATGTCAGTTGTCAGTTCAAACTACAAGCTTCCGTTTGTCACGTAGTACGCGTCACCGTCTTGCCACACCTCCCCCGCTCTCTGATTGGGGCCCTAAATCTGGGACTCTCGCTTGGACGAGTTTCCAGGCCGCCTTCCAGTTCGAAACGAACGGAAGCGGCCTGGGAATTCCCAGGCTATATCACTCCCCCAGTCCTGTGTCTTGGTAGGTACCTTGCTCCTATAGTTTGCACAAGGCTAAGACATCTGTGCTGTAAATATACTGACGTGAATGGGGGCATTGTCCATCTCTCCTGTCATACAATATAGTGTTACACACCTCACAGCAAATAGGCCTGCCCCAGCCCCGTTTCAGCTGGAGAGCAAGAATCACTGTGATGGGTAATGACTTGACAGAGTATGTCCTTTGGCCATTGGAGCTCTGTGGTGCTGAGATTTTTCCTATACTACTAAAGGCCTGAATAGAGAGGAGGGAATAGAGACTTGAGATCCTTGTGCAGACGGGGTTGGGGGAAAAAATTGACTTCTCGATACAGAGAAAGGGAGTCATGTGGAAGATTTAGTGAGAACGGCCAGTCCTGAACCAACTCTAGACTTATCAAGCTGGGCCAGGTAATGATGTGATGCTTTGGGAGTGAACCTTAACTGGAAAATCGCCCGTGGGACCATTGTGGAGACGGAAAGGGCTTTATTCTGGTGTTGAATGCCGGCCTTCAGGTGTTGTCCATCACTTTTCTAAAGATACATTGAAATGTCTGGGGTTTTTGCTCCCATGTGATCCTTACATGATTTACTCTTCAACTCTCCCCCAAATGTGATGTTTTTGGTTGGAGTCACAAAGGAGGTAGCTGATCTGTGCTATGCTCAAGTGTGACATGTACCTTTCCCATTGGCCTGAGATGATACTTTTATCACAATCTATTCTCATCTCTGTCAGGCTCAATATGGCATCGTTACAAAACTATAGGGCTGGAACTATAATGTTATTTTAGTAGCGGTCTAGTAGCTATTCTTCAATTTGTCGACTAGTCACATGATTCATTCTATTGTTCTTTGACATTTTTTTAAATACATGAAGATACTGAAGACTTCTAGATACATATTTATGAATAATTATTGTATTATTGATGAAAATGAGAAAAAAAAAATTATATGTCCATTTAAAGGTCCTGTATTACACAAGTTGCACTGTTGTGAACTACAAGCCATGTTATAAAGCTCCTCAAAAACATACTTGGAGTTATATTTTGTTTCATTCACACGTTTGAGTAAGCTTTATTACATGACTGTCTGCATCTGAATGTCTGTGAATATTTGTGTTTTGTTACGAGACGTTCTTCGCTGTCATTTTGTCTCGTCTACAGCCCTTATATTGTCACATTTCATTTTAGGCTCTTCAGAAGACCAGAAGCATAAATGTTAATATTCTGGACACACAGCAGGGGAAATTGAAGCACCTGCTCTCTTAACTAGCATCTTCTCTTCATTTCTTCAACTCTGACACCAGTCAAATTGAAGCTCTTCCAAGTAACGTATCTAAAAGGCAGAAGCTTGCGTCATAAATACTTGATCACGAGGGTGACAGGTCCTACGCCCCTCCCCGCATACATATAGAGGTACAGTGGATGAGCTTAAGTGGAGAGCTATGTTTTTAATGCATGAAGGCATTCTGCAGACAAATGGATATGATAGGCTAATCTCCCCAGGGTGGTGTGCTTCTCGCCCAGGGGCAGAGCTGTGACATGTCAAGCAGCTGGTTTGGAATTCTAGGGACAAGTGAGAATCTGAAACAAGTGACCTTGGCAGTGTCTTCCACCAATGAACAGAAAATAGCAATTTAATGGACCGCATGTGGGCCCTAACATATGTGTGGAAATTAATTTAGGGATAACTCTTTTAGTCTGACTCCAACAATTCTGTTTTTTGTTATATTCCGTTGTTTTGTAAATAAGGTCAGAAGTCCAACCGAGAAGAAAAAGCTGAACTAGTACAAATTAAATATTTGAAGATTGCTGTACACTGTTGGTCTGCAAGAAAGTGAAAAATGCTGTTTCCAAATTGTATTTTATTTTTTCATTTCATTTTCATTGGCACACAGTGTAACTTTATGCTTTCCCCATCTATGGTTGGCCCTACCTCTAAAACATACAATATACTAGTACGATAATGGTTTGTCTTATTGATTATGTTCTTCAGTATCAGTATGACATTTTTAACTTGTTTTACAGGATGTACTGCCCTTATATAGAGCTGGAGATCTTTACTGCTTCTAGAAAGTAACTAAGCGTGGGACCACAAATGATGAAATATAAAATTACTACTACTACATTTTGGCATAGTAAATATATCATATCATAATTATTACATTAGTATTATGGTTTGTTGTTTGAGATATTAAGTAATACTAGACCAAAAAAAGTATTAGTTAAAAATGCACTGTGTAATTTTCTGGTGGAGCATCCGTCACCTGCTTCTCTCCATGTCTCCACTGAGATATTGCTTGGAAAATTCCACAGTATGGCATTACACTTATGTATCTCTACGGAGACAGCAGGTGACACCACAGGGCCAAGTTACATTCAGATTTGTGGAGAGACGAACCCACTCACAGTAAGTTTGAAGGTCAATAAAAGCCCATGTTATTGAGTAAACGTTTAATGCAATACTGGGACATTCCTAACAAAGCAAAAACATTTCCATGGAAACAAGCAGGTGGCAGACTCTCCACTAGAAAAGTTACACTGTGCACCTTTAAGTAAGATTAAAGAACAAGGATGGTTTATTGAAACTAGCCTATAACAAAAAGAGAATCTCTATATCATTAGCATGTTTCTGGTTAAAGAAAATATATGAAAAAATACATTGTATTTACAGTATTACTATAGGTAACAGAATAGGAACTACAAATGAATTTACCCATGGTCAGACTCAGCCTATGTAGTATTTTGTCACGCAGCAGAAAAGGGAGACTGAGACCAAAACTTATAGTATTAAACTCAGTAAGTCCCAAACGCTTGTCCTCATTTATCTTTATATTGGAGCTATGTTTATCCACTATACAGTATTTTCCCAGTTAAATCTCATCAAACATGGGAGCTGTGCCTCTCTTGTTTTTTGCCCAGATAAATTCCAAGGCATTGTCAAAATATGATTAATTTTTCATTTCGTCCCCCTTTACACTTTTGTTCAGCGATCCCCACTCGATGATGCAGTGAAATATTAATGCTGGACCACACATCCACAGTCACGGTATCTCCGGCTCTGTCCCTGCCTGCCTGCACTGGTGCCTGCTGCTCCTGCTGTTTGTGTTGCGTTCCTGTTGGTTTCGTAATCAGATCAGCGTTCATATCGCACTCAAAGCTGCCAAGTGGAAAAGGGAAGCAAGCTCCGTCAATGAGATTATGAATGTATGACTGCTCCTCTTGTGTGTAGAGTTGTGTTTTCTTTGCTTCGCCAGAGTGCTGTCGAGGAATAGATAATGAACATCCCCAAACGTGGCCAAGCAGCTGGAAATCTTTGGGCCCATTTTAGATTAGACTTAGAGGGATGTTTCTTTTTTGTTACTTGTAAAATGTCACTATTACAAGGGATTTTAGCTCTCCAATTCTGCAACATTATATAATACATTTTGTTGAATATAACATCTTTAAAGGGCCTGTGTTATGCAAAATGGACTCCTGTGAGCTTTAAGCCATGTTGATACCCCCTCAAAAACATACCTGGAGTTGTGTTTTGTTTCTTTCATACATGTTTGACCCTTTATTAGTCTGTCTATATATCCAAAGATCAAAATTCTTTGTTCCACCTTGTGATGCCACAGAGCAGTAGTTTTCAAGCTACTGCTCTGTGGCATCTACTTTTTACCTTTTCAAAACAGAGGACTACTTCCTGCATATACATGAAATCACAAGGTGTAATATAAGAACTAAATATGCAGAGTTTGTGTGGTAAACATGTGTGAATGAAACAAAACAGAAGTCCAGGTATGTTTTTGATGAGGAAACAGCATTATAACATAGATCAGAAAACAGTGTGATATGGGCCCTTTAAAGTTGTAATGTCACTTTTCTGGTGGAGGCTTGTCTCATCTAGATTGTTGCTGTGCTCTGAAGGTTCCATGATATAGCATTAATTTTATATGTCTTGCATTTATTCAATTACAGTGGTCCCTTGCTTCACTGTTCGCGGCCTTGCTGTTTCGCAGATTTTTAAAAAAATTTTATAGTGTAACATTTTTTTAAATAGTGTAACATTGTGTTCTGCGTCCTGATTGGCTAAGGGACTGTAGACCTTTGCCGATTGATAGATGGGGGATGCAGGGGGGACCGGGACTAGACCAGGACTAGACCAGGACTAAATGTGGACTAAACCAGGTCTAGACCAGAACTAAACCATGTCTAGACCAGATCTAAACCAGGTCTAAACCTGGACTGGTCCTGGACTAAACCAGGACTAGACCAGGACTAAACATGGACTAAACCAGGTCTAGACCAGAACAAAACCAGGTCTAAACCTGGACTGGTCCTGGACTAAACCAGGACTAGACCAGGACTAAACGTGGACCAAACCAGGCCTAGACCAGAACAAAACCAGGTCTAAACCTGGACTGGTCCTGGACTAAACCAGGACTGGACCAGATCTAGACCTGGACTAAACCAGGACTAGACCAGGTCTAAACCAGGATTAAATCACCCTGTGCAGCTCTTTGCTGGTTTCGTGCGGCTCTTGTGTTCGTTTGTGCATGTTCGGTTTGTGGCTCGGGCTGCGAGGACGTGGTCCCGAGGGGGAGGCACAGTCTGGGTGCCGCAGTTCGATCTCGTGCTCGCAGCCCCGGCCTTGCGCCAGTCGTGCTGCTCTGTCACGGATTTGACCACGCGCACTTCTCCAAGGGGTTGGTGCGCGTCGCGTCCCGGGACATGGCAGTGCCATTGGATGAGCCGCTCCCCTCGCGCGTCCAATGGGGCTCCTGGCGGAGCCCCAACGCTTCACTATTAATACATTTTGTTGAAAGTCTATGAAAGTTTGAGTGTTTAAACAAGAGACAAATATGACGAAACGTTAATTCCAGTGTGTTAAGGCGTTTACAGCCTTAAAACATGTATAATAATTGTAAAATATAAAGTTGTCCTACTTCGCGGATTTCACTCATTACGGGTTATTTCTGGAAACTAACCCCCGCGATAAACGAGGGACCACTGTACAGTTGTTTTTATTGCTGAAAAACACCTTGAAAATACCTTGGCTTTCATACTGTAAGTGGGGTCATCTTCATAGTCTCTGTCACTTGTCTCCATAGATCAGTTTAATGCCATACTGAGGAACATCCAAGCAGGTGACTGACTCTCCACCAGAAAGATTACATAGTGTACCCTTAAACAAAAAAATGTCACATACCTCATAATGTACTTGTAAATATTAACATTTGTGTAACATTTATGGTGGAGTGTTTGCCACTTGCTTATTTCCCTGGTATTACACATTTGCCATAGAAACAAGCCGATGAAACCAACAGGCCAAGATACAGGTTAGATCTATGGAGATGCAAGCCCACTCCCAATAAGAATGCAAGTATTTTTGAACAACCAAAACATTGAATAAATGCAAGAGAAGTATACTGTGGAACATTAAAGGCAAAGCTATAACATCTCCATGGAAAAAAGTAGGTGGTGCCAGATCATTCTAACAGAAAAGTTACATAGTGAACCTTTAAACCTTCATATTGTGCTTTAGGTTGACATGCTAAGTAATTCCATATATTTCTTTCCTAGGTGGTGTTTTGTTGTAAAAAGAGATTAAAGCCAAATCTCTTGGACTCCTTGTTGACAGGCTGGCTGGGATGGTGATGCCGAATCCTACAATGCACCCCAGGGCTTGATATCAGGTACGCTTTTCTATTGGCTACAGCTTTTACCTCAGTCTGGGGTCGACAATAACCACTCCCAAAGTATTATATTAACAGTGGCGCATCAGCATATTTCAGATATGGAGCACGGTGGGGATTTTGCTAGAGACGACCGTGAAACACACATACAGGTGGTAGGTGGAACTAGGTCAGTTTCTTTTGTTTTGTTTTTGTGCTTCTCTTTATTACAGAGGCAGATGTGTTGGGATAATACGCTCACAGACATTTTACCACCAGGTGAAATTAAGACAGTGATTCTAACATGAATGTTTGTATTTACAAAATGCCCAAATAAAACTAAAGTGGAGTGTAAGAAAGCTACAGCGTGCAAAACATCTCGCACTATGAGTTTGTGCAGTTATCAAATCACAAAGGCTGCAATTATTTAGACAAAGAATGTCTTATGCAAGCAACAAAATATCAGGTCTTTTATTGAAAATTGTATTAGTTTATCAGTTCATATTGAATAGCAATAATGCTTTGGACTTCTAATGGGCTTTACAGGCCTCTCAAAACACTGCACTGTAGTCATTATTCATTCATACTGGGTGGTGGTAAGCTACTATGGCCCCTCTGACCACCACTAATCACAATGCACAATGCACACACCACTTTCATACTAGGCAATGTACGTGAAGTGTCTTGCCTAAGGACACAACAACAGAACTTGGGTCAAACGGGAATCGATCCTCTGACCCTAACCACTCAAGCTACTTTTGTCCCAGTCTTATCTCAAATGGTAATGCTACTTGAGTTTATAATGTGCATTCACAGAGTTTTACTATATTGCATTTCTAATATACAATCTGACAATACTTGTCAAAAAAATTACAATTAATTTTTTTTTCAAAATTATGAAGCACTGGATATGTGTCATCATCTCAAAGTACGCAGGGATTAGATATAAGGAGTTACGTGCCGTATGGAAATAGCCTGACAGGGACAGTATTTATAGTGTGAGCTGGAGAAGATATGCAAGAGTGATTTTAGAGTGTCTGCACTGTTCCCAGGTTACCTGTCACTGCAGAGGCAGTGTATGTTTCCTCACATGTTTAACTTTACAAAACAAAAACAGTACAAAAACAGCAACATTTTTAAAGCACCATATGTGTGTATGTGTATGTGTATGTGTGTTTGTGTATAAATAAAATATCACGGCAAAATGCATATCCATATCCCTGTGTCCTTTTCATACTGGTTGCATCACTTCATTTAAACATTAATGTTTTATGCATTCTTAAATGTCTCTTAGATGTCTCTAGGTTATGTGTATCTACGTTATGTCAAAAATAAATAAACAAAATAAATAACTTAAATAATATTATCAGTATAGTGACTAATTTCTGAAGTTTTTGAGTTTAGCAGCAAATACCTTTCAACAAACAAAAAGTGAACATTGAATATTTGTTTTGCATTCCTTCTGTTTCCACCATCTGTCATCTGTGAAAGATGATCATACCATAACTGTCATAGTAAATCTCTGGACATAATCTATCAGGTATCAGGTTTTCATGAATGCTTTAAAGTTACAACAAAAACGATTCCCCTATTGTGCACCAAAATACAAAATTTATCTTTTATTAATTATGTAACAGCCCACATCAACTCCGCCAAGAATCTCCTATGAAGTGATTAACCGGGCAAAGGAATGAAATGATGTTACCCAAGTGTAACACAAAAACGCTCTATCTGGAGTTGTAATATAATTGTCAGTGTTCAACAAACGTAAAACGGGTCATAAAATGACGTCTAAAATACTGCACCACTACATCAATTCAGCTTCTTGTTTCATTTGTATATCGTATACTGTCAAACTATTAATTACCTTGTACACGAGGGGATAGAGTTAACGATCTGTAATATGCCAGCCGAGAATAACTGAAGTGCTACCTGTATCCCCTTAACATCTGCCTTCTCCTTGAAGGAGAAGTACGCACCCTCAAAATGTCACCTCGCTGTAAATAAGTACAAAAATCCAGCATATATAGGCAGTTAGCACGTTTTGCTGAGGGTGGGGTTTATGTGAAAAAGTCATGGCTGATCCCCCAAGCTGCAATGTAGAGGTTGGGGGTACTTTGCCTTTGGTTCCTTTTGACCATTGGTGGTCGGAGCCCCTGCTGGTTGTGCAGTCGGGGGGGACCGCACTCCGCTGAGAACAGAGAGCGGCGATGGCTCCTGGTTGTCCTGAGCCAGTTCAAAGGGAATGGCGGGGCAGTGCTAATTAGCCGCGCCTTGTGTTAGCAGTTTGAACACCACTGCTGTTCTCCTCAGTGTACCCCCCTCTCCTTTGTCATGCAGCAAACAGGCAGCCACTCAACACACCCTCACACCGCATAACTTTGCATATTTTGTCCCACTCAGTGTACAGGTGGGGGAATTAAAGTTTTTGCTTTGATCCAATTATAACTCACATTACTGTATGAGATGCGGCATACTCTCAGTAAAGTTCATTTACATAGTTTAGATGCATTAGACTAATTGCAAACAAGAAATGTTAATGCATGCAAGGTAATATGTTTTGGTTTGATTGTGAGTTGTCATATTTAACTTAACTTACTTACAGTACTTTGCATATATATATATATATATATATATAGTGTCATTTAATTCAGAGCTCTTGTTGGCTTGAAATGTGACCAGCTGAAAGCAAAAGGACTGCATCTGTTTCATGTTGGAAATGGCCACAACACGTGGACAAATTTGATCCGCAAGGGAACAGTAGTTCACACATTAGTATAAAGACTTGTGTCATATTAGGCACAAAGGTATAATTGCTATACATATAATCATATCATTTGTAGTTCCTCTTAAAGGACCCATATTACACTATTTTCTGATCTATATAATAATGTTTTCTCATTAGAAACATACCTGGACTTTTGTTTTGTTTCATTCACACATATTTAACACACAAACCATGCATATTTCTCTCAAACAGAAAACACTTTGTTCCACCTTATGATATCATGTGGTAACTCATGAAGTGCCCCGCTTTGTTTTTAAACTCCATACACCTTCACTATAATCATTTGATAATTTCACTGAAATTTCCCATCTCTACTAAACAAAAGCTAAAAGGTAGCTGTTAACTTGAAAATTACCGCTTCATGACATCACAAGGTGGAAGAGAGCATTTTGAGCTTTGTAGACTAATAATAAAGGGTTACATGTGTGAATGAAACAACTCCAGGTATGTTAAAGATCACAAGTCAATTTTGCACAATATAGGACCCTTAAGAAAATGTATAGTGTGTGATTTGCTCATTGTTTTGCTCCATTGTTTGGCGGCCCTACTGATTGGACACTGAAGTTTTTGGAAAGAAACAAGCTGAACAACATAACAAGTCCGGACTTTAGAGCAAAACTCAGTCATTTAAGACCAAAGAGGACACTTATTCTGGGTCACCACTCTGCCGCTGGCTAGCTGCTTTTTTGGTGTCTTTCTCTCCCTCTCTGGTCGTAAACATTTAAAGCAAGCTTGACTGCTGTAGCTTATAATCGCTTTATGCGCTTTGGAGAGGCGCAGATACCAAGGAAAACAGGCAATTTCCAACTTCGCTTAACATTTTGGGTATGAAGTGAAGTCATTCTGTTTACTGTCGATATTAAATCCATGGGGTTTTACGGGATGGAAATGTTCCATCTCTTGCGTGATACTGTTGCTACAGCGATAAACCAGATACGACGTGATACTAAAACTGGATAATTATTTGTGCAGGTATAGGAATATATGTATGCTCATCGTATGGTAAAATGAACAAAACTGTAATTACTCTAACTACCTCTTGAAAATGACATAAGTGAATTAATTATTATAATATGAAGATGGGGAGAGTACTTCATTGTACTTCATTATAAAGGGTCTTGTTTTTTGGTTGATTGGTATTAAAATATATATCTGCTTCCATAGTGTTGAAAACATTTAAAATTTTAGTATTGTGACAAGACTGGATTATGAGTACTTTCTACGGAGAATACATATTATTTGTCTCACAGTGGGGAAATTCCAGTGTTGCAACTCAGAGTAAATGTAACCACTTCACTATAATAATAGAATATTGTATGAGTTAAGGTAAAGAAAGGTGTTTTTTATTTATTTTTTTTGTATTATGTAGGCTACTATAAGTGGCTCTGACAATTTTATATACACTACCAGTCAAAACTTTGGACAAACCCTCTAATTTTTTTTTTAAAACTACTTTTTATATTTTATATACCTATACATACAGAAGACATCAAATATATGAGGTAAAATATATGAAATCCTGTAGCCAAGGAAAAAAAACAACTAAATATTTTTAAATATATTTTATGAGCAGGTGCGCCCAAACCTTGGATTGGTAGTGTAGAGTACAGCATGTGGGCAAGAATATAATAGCAGGTAAAGTGACCTCAGTGTATTGTACCAGTGGTCACATTATAATACTGTATTACACATGATTACGACATCATGGATGGTGGATAACACATGTACAGGGCAGCAGTCTTTATTGTATGCTTAAACCTGCTCAGTTTTGTCTCTCTTTTTGGCTTAATGGCTTAGGAGCAGAGTTTAATCACCAAGCCCAAAGATGTCCAGAGGTCTTACAAAAGGATTCTCTCCCAGTTCTTCTTAAAGCACTAAAAATGACCGTACAACACCTCAGATGCTCTCTAAATGGGTAGCAAATAGCAGTTTTAATAAGGGTTTGAGGGGGAGAGTGATGAGGAGGTCAAGCTATTAGCCTTGTGTGTTCAATATTCCTGTGATGGCCCTATCCACATGCACAGCCCTCCCCTGCTCACTGTGCTCTGCTCTGCTGCTCCTGTTGGAGAAATCTGAGGATCATATCCATATTTCCTGAAATAAAACAGGATAATAGTGACAGGTGGAGTCTGGTGGTATCCTCTTTCATGGAGATGTATATGTATATGTACTGTATATGCTATAGGGTGTGCGTTGTACAAATCAGAAGCTATGAGAATGTGTCACTAGAAAGCAACAATCAGTTTGTAGTGAGTGAATAGTTTTGAATGAAATGGAGGTATACAGCAGAAATTCCTGTGAATTGTCCTATGTTTTGTTTTTTGTTTTGTTTTGTTTTTTGTCTGGGATGTTTCCTTGTAACATTTACGGGTGAAAGGTTTTGCTCAAGGACATAACAGTATTTATTATAGGTCAAAGTGGTAATTGGACTGCCAACTCTTCACTTTGCATCATTGTTGCTGATAGGACATAGCACCTTTCCTAGCATTATCATCAAATAGAATTGTTATATCTGTAGTAGAAAATGTATAGTCAGCGAATGTATTTATGAATATATGTTGTTAAAAGAATCAAAAATCAGATATTAATCGATACTAAAACGAATATTGAAACTAGATACTCGTTTGAGCAGGTATTAGTACTAAAAAAGTCACATTTACAGGACAGAAATTAACCTTTCCTGAGCTCTCCTAGCTTTAGAATGATCTTGAGCAGTATCAGAACAAGACCACATAGACTTGTATAATATACTAGTCTATGTGGTCTTGTTCTGATAGCCACCTACCTGGAAAATACTAATAAAATACATTCTATTGTCACAAGAATGATTGCAATTTATGATCAATGTCAGTATCGAATTTGTTATCAAGTCTATTCCTTAGTATCAGAATCGACTTTGAATTTGTATTGTTTTGTGACAATGCAATATTGACTGTATAGTGAGCACATTTTCAATATATGTTTTGCTGGCAGAAGTTAGCTGACTGCAGTGCTAATCAAGCCCGCTTATTAAGCCACATACTCTGCGTATCCCAGAATAACACAGCTTTGTGTCTTTACTTATAGCTTTAGCTGTGGAAAAATATGCTAAATTCAAAAACACCTGCGTGCGTTTTACCAGTGAGTACAGCGTCTGTACAAAGGATGCTTATAGCTGCAGGGGACAGGCACTAGGCTTAGTCACGGCTCTCTCCGTCTTTCTCAGTCAAAATTCTTTTTTGTTATACTGTGAATGCTCTCAAGGTTGGCAAACACACTGAAGATTGAGTCACTTAAACAGCCCCATCTTCACACTGCTGCAGCTGACTCACATTCGATCCATTTGTCTGAAAATTGCAGAGCTTTGAGCCGATGCTGGTGCTGTGTATAGAAGGTGAAGTCATCTTTATCAGCAGAACATCCGTTTGTCTGTATCTGCAACATCACATGATCACAAACACGGGGCCCAATGATATATGCAGGTGCAGTCTCCTTACATAAGCGGCCTCCCTGGTAACAGCAGCCCGGACAACAACAGCTATTCATTCATATTAATGCAGAAGAACAGCTCAATCAGAGGCTCTGAATCTGTTCCAGTGCTACACATCACGCAGCTTCAGATCTCAGTCGTCATGCATGTTTTAAAATCTAGAGCGCCCTCAATCAAGCTATCCAATGCATCACAGCTGGAGAATAGGAATGTAAAGATTACTAGTTCAATTGATAGTGGTTTGTATGGTAATTATTCAGCCAAATTAGCCATAATTAGGCTAGCATGTAAATAAAAGCAAAGCATTTATTTTAAAACAGACCCATTATGCAAAGTCAACTTTCCAGAGCTTTTGATGATGTTATAGTTCTTTCCCCTTCTATTTACCATTTCAAAGTTGTATTTGGAGTGATCCATGCACGTTTGAGCAATCTTTAAATGCTTAGTTTGAAGACGCCATCTTGTTGACCAACCGTTTAACCCCTGCTTGCACTTGTCCACTGCTCTGTACTTAATTTGTTCTCCAATTTTATTTTCTTAATCTGTTATATGCATTCCGTGATACACATAGCCATCCAGCAGCGTTGCATAGTCATTTTGGTACAAATGAAAAAACTCGCTGGTGTGATGTGCAGCTATCCATCGCAGGTGTCAACAACTTTACGACTCTTTGTTGTGATGATGTTTACGGTGATTTCTACTCCCAATGGGCACCGCAGTTTTTGCAGAAGTCAGTGGACTTATTAATTTAATTAAGTTATTTTAGATGAACATTGCAATTTAAAATGTGCAAATTATTACACAATGATCCACCGGTGTGATACGTTATAACATAGCAGCCTCAAGCACAATATGTCTTCTTTAATAGATCATTTTTTTCAGTGTGGGTCCTTGGGCAAGACCCTTCACAGTACTGCCCCTCGAGCGCCGAAAAAGATGGCTACTCACTGCTCCTGAAAAGGATGGGTCAAATGCAGAAGTCAAATTTCTCCCATGTGTCACTGTGTGCCATTGTGTGTGAGACCAAATAAAGGCTTAATCTTAATCTTAATACTGTAAAATATTGATTGCTCACTAGTGGTCTTCCTCAGTGTGGTCATGTGATGATGTTGTGACGTGTCTGATCAGTGGAGGCAGGACGACTGCAGTCATCTGCAGTCTGACAGTACAATATTCCAGGTGTGTGCGTGTAAAAAAGCCCCCTCATCCTGGTTGAAAGTCCTGTGATACTGTCTTAAACCTTGGTCTGAAAAAAGACTATTAATGAAGTAAAATATCAGAACACCAAATGATCCCCTTTGGACTAAAAGCAGGGCAGTTTCACAATAAAATCCATTCTTTAGTGCAGTATAAAACCTACTTTCGCAGACCAGTGCCATCAAATTGAAAATTACTTTTGGATGGGATTCAAAACGTCTTGATTTTTAAAAAGTGTTCACTTTTGAAACCCTTTCTCATTTATTCAGACCACAACATAATCACTAGAACTAAAAAAATAATTGAAATAATTGTAAGAACTTTAGAAAGAACATGGTTTTTGCTTTTAACTCAAC